>OZ014523.1:305643288-307133476 GCA_963966055.1 Lathyrus aphaca | reverse complement strand
GGAGAAAACTGTTTGAAAAACTGATCATTTCGGAAAGACAGGTGGAAGTAACTTGTTGGATGCTGCTGATGAATTGTCGGGGAAACAATAGTTGCTGTATTTGTAGGAGGGTCTGAAACCGTTGTTGATGAAGTTGCTTGATTTGCCGGAAATGATGTAGTGATCTGGAGTAGGCCACTCCGAATAAGGCTGTCAATGCCATTTCTCAAGTCCTCACACCCATTCCATGAAATATTGCAATAGGGACACCCTAGTTCACACCCCGGAAAATATATTGTTTTCACGGAGTTGAGCTTTGATTTCCACCAATGGTGTCCGGATCTGATCCACACTAGTTATCAAATAAGATGGTTGGTCTTCTGCAATAGCGTTAATTCGGGGACCACCATGATTTGGCATAGGGTTTTTATTGACATTGGGCGGAGGTGCAAAATTCAGAGCCTTGGAGTCTACCAAGTCTTGTACCTTCATATGCAGGGCTCTGCATTTTTCCGTACTGTGACCAAGTGCGTTTGAATGGAAAGCACACCTAGCATTGGAGTCATAGTTCCTTGGTAGACTGTTGGGATCCGGAGGTGCCAACGTTCTTAGCTCAACCAGGTTGAGTTTCAGAAGTTGTGGCAGCAAGGCAGCATACGACATTGGGATCGGGTCGATCACTCGGTTAGCTTGAGATGGCCTCTGTTGGAATGGCCTCTGTTGATTGTTGTTGTTGGAGTTGTCGTTGTGGAAGTTTCTTGGAGGATACTGATTCTGCTGATACTGAGGTTGTTGTTGGAAGTTCTGTTGAGGAGGTTGATAGACTGGCTGTGGATGAGCTGGAGCAGGGATAGTGACTGCTGCTATTGACCTTTGAACATATTGGGGCCTACCCCTGTTGGTGTGAATGGCATTGGTCTCGCCAGTTCTTCTCGGGCCTGCAAAAGGCTTTCTTGTACTACTGGACGAGCTTGCGCCGTTGTCTGAGATCTTTCCCATCTTTAACAGGCTTTCAATTCTCTCCCCAGCTATAACAACATCCGCAAAGCTAGTGGAAGAGAAAGCAGCTAACCTGTCAATATACGTTCCCTGGAGAGTGTTCATAAACATGTCTGCCATTTCTCTCTCAGACATTGGTGGTTGAACGGCAGCAGCCAGTTGCCTCCATCTCTGTGCATATTCTCGGAAACTTTCCCTCGACGACTGTGACATTCCCATTAGGAGGGTCCTGTTGGGTGCCATGTCTAGATTATACTGATACTGTCTGATGAAGGCTTCTGCCAGGTCCTTCCAGCATCTAATTGTTGCTCTTGTCAGATGGGAATACCACTCCCTCGAAGCTCCAGTCAAGCTATCTTCAAAATAGAACATCCACAATTTCTCATCCATTGTATAGGCCTTCAGTCTTCCCAGAAATGATTGCAAATGAGTCCGGGGGCATGAAGTCCCATTATACTTTTCGAAGCAAGGAGGTTTGAACTTGTGGGGAATCCTGACCCCTTCTACCAAACCCATGTCCATAACGTCGAAACCCAAAGAATTTTGAGATTCTAAGGACCTAAACTTCTCAGCTATTTCTTCCAACCGTCTATCATATGTTTCCTCTCCGGCGCCCATTACTGTATACTGGTCCTCCTGAGGATCTTCTTGAAGTACTCTGGCTGCAGTGGCTGTCCCTTGAATGTTGACTGGGATGTTAGCCTCTGGATGGAGATGTGGGCCAAACACAGGGGGGGTAACATGTGGTTGCACCCTTTCATTATTACTGGTGCCTGCAGTTCCTACATGAGGCTCCTCTTGATTTTGCCTCTCCACCATGGCCCTCAGTCTCTCCTGGCTCTGAGCCATGTTGTTCATAACTTCCATGAACTGCGTCATCTGCGTTCTCATCTCTAACCTTTCGTTTGCCATCTGGTTTCTGACCTCCGTAAGGTCTTGTTGCATCTGATCCATCTGAATTCCCGGAAGGTTGTTTCTAGTTGGGTACCTGTGAGGCCTGTTGAGAGGAAATACCCGGCGGCGAGCAATAATTCCTGAGATCACAACAGAGGTTAGCAACAACAAAACAAAGACCTACAAAACAAACAAAAGGGTTAGCATGCAATGCAGTTATGCTTATTTGTTCTCAAGGTATCCGGTTTGGTCTTCAGTTTTGACCCTTCCAGACCCTTGAAGATGATGCTGTTGAAGTTGCTTTTGATGTGAACCCAGATAGAAACCAACACAGATATATTACAAAAGTGAAATAATACAATTTGTTCATTCTTACAACACAAGCCCTCAAAGGGGTCAAAATACATCATAAAAAAGCAAAAGTACATGGAAAAGGAACAACAACAAGCAAATGATCAAACTCCAAGGCCAAACTCATCCTCACGAACTTCCTTGAGAAGTGCTTCGGTCATAGGATCAGCCGGATGCTCCGTAAGACTTCTGATGAGAAGGTTTCTTGTTGCAACAGCTGCAGTCAACTTCTTATTCTGATTTTGGTCCTTTGACCTCTTCAGTCCTGCTTTGATTTTCAGCTCTGATATTTCCTCCTGGGCTGCTGCCAGGGCTTTTTCCATCTGCTCCATCTTGTCTTGAGCTCTCTTGTCTTCTAGAGTACGGGCCTCAGTGATCCGGACCCACCTGGCCTGACTCTCCTTCAGGTACAAGTCTGTCCTTGCTCTCTGGAACTGGGCTTCTTTACAAGCATTCTTCAGAATCTGCTCACCAGCCTTAGACTTGTTGATATAATCTCCAGACTTCTCAATCTTAGTCAAGTGTTCTACCCTCAGTTTCTCCAATCTCTCAATTTCCCTCACACCTTCACTCCTCTCCCGGAGGGTCTTCTGCAAGGCTTGAGTTAACTTCTCATTTCTTTCCTTCAAGCTCTCAAACTCCTCCAAACTGATAGTGGCAGGGGGTGGTGCTGAAGATGACTCAGGCATATCTTCTATGGTAAAGGGCATTCCAGAGAATTGGGCCCTAGCATGGGACCACTCATAATATTGGACCGATGCCACATTATTGCACTTCCCCAGAATGGTGATTCCCTTGGTTTGAACATGATCCCAGGCCCAGGCAGCCTGCCTAACAACAGTCAAACTAATCTTGTTCTCACAGTAGAGGGTCTCCACCAAGTCTTGTTCCCTTGGAGTATGAACCAGTGCATAGCCTAATTGCCTTCTGAACAGCAGAGGGTTGTAATTGATACTTCCCTTGACTCCTATTAAGGGCACATTGGGAAAGTGCCCACAGCTGGTGATCATATCTCTGCCCTTGGTGCTCTGAGTACACCATCTGATATCTGCTGAAGTGAGAGTAGTGAGCCTCTTAGCCCAGTTGCTTTGCTGATGAGGATTTAGAAATGCATCTGTCCTGGGTAGATGCCTGAGAAGCCAAGCATGGAATAATGGAGCACAAATCCTCACTAATCTTCCTCTCTGCTTCTCATTTCTCTGATGGACTGAGTAATAGAGATCACCCAGTAAAGTTGGCACTGGGTTCTTCAGGATGAACAAGTGGATTGCATTCTTGCTAATGAAACGGGGCTCATCTGCAAACAACACAATTCCATATACACTTAAGGCCAACAGAGCACAAACAGCCCTCCACTCCCCCAAGGAGGCCTTTAAACTAGCTTGAGAAATCAGGAAGTCCAGATGAAAACCCAGGGTTCCAGCTTTGGAGGTCATATGCTGCTCAATCAAAGCAGGCTCCAGATACAAAGCTTTTGCTACCTCTCCATCGCTAGGAAAGACCATTTCAGGGCTGAATGGGATTTCCCTCTTGACAGGAAAACCAATCAAAGATGAGTATTCTTCTAATAGGGGCCCCAACTGAAAGTCTTGAAAGGTGAAACATCTCAATGGAGGATCATAAAACTGAATGCAAGTGTGGATGAGGCTCCTCTGTGAAGGGTCTAGATCCATAACCATGTCCAGTATATCTCCATAACTCTCCCTGAACAAAGGTATGTGATTTGGAGTGATCAGGGTTTGGATCCTCCTGATGTCTGACAGGTCTGGTTGGAAGAAATGATAAGTGATGTTGCTTTTCTTTGGAGCCATGATGCTGAGGACTGAGTAGAGTGCTGATGAAGATACTGAGGAGTGGGCCACTGGCTGGCTAGTGCAAGTAACTGAAATATATGGCTGACAAACTGAAGTAAGTGCTGGTGGAGATAGGTCAATAATGCAGATGGGGTCAAAACCAAAACCAGATGAAGGTGGATACCCTGAAACACAAATAAGCAAATGTTAATATGATGCAATGAGTATGTATGCAAATGAAATGCAAGGGTTTGTGACTGAGCTGGATCTGATTAACTGCCTTGGTATAGATCCATGTGTGTTCAAGAATTCCAGATGGAGGTCTAAAAGAAATCCAGTAACCAAGGTAGGGGGACTCAAATAAAGAGCCTCATGTCCAGGGTTTTTAGAATCAAAAGAACTATCCAACATGGAGCATTCTTAACAAAGTCAAAGTAACAGGGTATTCTGAGGTCAAGGTACCTGCAAACCTGTAAACAGCCCAACCCCCTCACAGGTGGTGATCTAGAACAAGGATCCTCAGACTTGGATCAGTTATGAGAAGTGTAAACACTTCTAACCCGGAGGTACAGTGTTTACAATAACCATAACAATTCCTCCTCTAATTCACCTCAGTTTCTGAAGGTCAATACTAAAAGGTCATCCAGACTTAGCAGGCTTCCCAGATAGCCCTAGCATTGCAGGAAATCTGCAACACAGAGTTCTCAAGAAGAAACCCATATCTGAACCGTGTTTCATATTCCCGCACCAGACCGAAATGGAATGGGAAAGAATATGATTCACTCTAGCCTAGGTGTCACTCAGGTCCCAGGTATAGGACCTTAACTCTCAATGAATCACCCACCCACCAAAACAAGAAACCAGATCCAGCCAGCAACAATGACAGTATGATATATATAAATGCAATAAAGAAAGCAGTAAAGTAACTGTACATAAAGCAATGAACAAAAAATAAATATAAGCACAAACAAGCACATAACACCCCAGTAAACACAAATCAATCAAGCGCTAGGAGGAACCCACAAAAAGAACCAGAAGCCCTGGTTGCAATATAAGGGTCCCCAGCAGAGTCGCCAAGCTGTCGCTCCCAAAGATTAGCATCCCGGTACAAGCGCGAACGATCGGCGAAAAGAGCAATGAGAACACACAGCCGTGAACTCACTGGAGAAGGAATAGAGTCGCCAGCTAGGCATTTTTATCCCGGAGGAAAGGCAATGCTGCATAGACCTAGAAAGATACGGATAAGACGGTTGCGAACCAGAGAGACTGAGAAAGGGGGTTGGTTACAACCTGGGAAGGTATTAGCACCCAGATTGTCCGTCGTACTCGACGGGATCCACGCTTAAAAGATTTGTGTTATAAAGGGGTAGTGTCAGTGCAATTTGTGTATAAATGAGCTGGAAAAGGATGCACAGGTGTCAGTGTAAAGGTTGTGAAGTGTGATATGTATAAATGATGTGTCAGTGAAAGAATGAGAATGAATTGCTCATGATAATGAGGCTGAGAGAATGAGGCTGGAAGGAGGGGGGATGTACAGAGACTTTTGTTCGATAACTGTTAAGTTATGCCTACGTATCCTCTCGTGCAATGAGGAAGTCAGAACACCGTAGTTCGACCCAAAGAGACTGAAAGGATGATTTGACTTGCGAACTGCTTGCTTGTCTATGCTCAAGTGTATGACCTGTCTGGCTCAGGTGCTAACTGTCTTGCATTAGACGGAAGAAGCGAGCTCTCGTTTGTGAGTGAAGGTGATGAGGAAAGAATCCCGGAGGAGACGATTATTGTTTGTTTTTGAGTTTTCAGTCTTTTATTGCCTTTTGAAGTTTGTCATGGGATAATGAGCTTAAGTCTAAACCAATGGGTTAGTAAACTCATCACATCTTCCCTCTGTTTAGGGGTAATGAGAATACCTTAAGTGTGAAGTCAGATTCTCACACTTAATCACCTTTGATGTAGGATTAAGATCATTAACCTACTTGTGATTATTTAGATGTTTTTGTGTTTTTGTTTAGTGTTGAGTAATGAGGTTAAGCCATAATCAAGGATTAAACAGACCCATTACACCATCCTAAAAGAAGGATAATAGATGAGAATATTTAAGCTGAGGAAGACTCCTCAACTTAATCCATGATTAGGGATTAAACCCATGACAAAACAAGCCTTTATTAAGTGGATTTTAGATTAATGATATGATGATGAAGTGAATTTTATGGTTTGTGAGACAACTTGAGGGGGACTTGTCCATTAACACTAGGGTTAGTCCTTCTTAACCACTTAAGGAAGAATTAGAACCCTAATGCAAGGCCCAAGTTACAAGTGTGATGTCTTGATATTTATTAAGTGAATTGATTAAGAGATTTAAACACCTTAAGGGTTTAATACTTAGGATTAAAGTTATACACTCCATCCTAAGAGAAGGATGCAGGCATAAGCTTAATCACAAAGTCTTAAAGCCTTTAGGGTTTAGTCCCTGATTATGAGATGAGAAAAGAAGACTCAAAGAGAGACACAAAGGTAAAAACTATGAGGGGGGATTAATCAAAACCCTAATTCATTGTCATGCTTGGATGATCCTAAGGCTTGTGAGGTTTTCAAGAACAATCTTCAGAAGAACCACCAGGAAGCAGATGAACAGGATCAAGAGAAGCAAAGTGACTTGCTTCATTCAAGAAGTCAAGTCACTTGAAGAAAGAAAGTGGGAAAGAGAAGAATGAGCAAGCTCAAACTCAAACACATATAAGAATGCAGCAATGGATGCAAGAGAGATGAAAAGAAGAGGTATGAGAAGTGAAGGCAAATCCACTTCTCAAGTTACTTACCACCTGAAATGTTAGAAAGAAGATACAATGCAATGCAAGATGAGATGAAATGATATGATGCAAAGCAAGACCAGAAGCATGTTGATGATGATTATGATGTTATGAGGTGCTGCAAACATGAGGCAAAGCAATGGGGATGTTCATACAAGCTTATGAATGCAAATGATGCAAGCTAAGGAGCATGAACAAACATGGAATGTTATGAATCATACAAGACAAATGACATGGCAAATATGTAATGCAATGATCAAAGATGCTTTATACATGTCTTAAGATGTCAAATGAATCACAAGAATGCACAAAATGCAAAGACAAGTCATGTTATGCAAGAGAATGCAAGAAGGATGCAAAAGAAAGCCCAAATTAGGGTTTATGGATCAAACATCAAACACAAACCAAAAACAGAAGCAAAACCCTAAAGTAAAAATGGAAAATGGCACTCAAAGAAACCCTAGACCTATAATAAACCACTGCCCAAAGGGGAGCTCTCAACTCTCAACCAAACTCAAGATATGAATTTTCTAAGTTATTAGGGTTTTTTGGGGTTCTTAACAAAACAAATGCCAAACAATTTGAAAATGCAAGAACAATTCATGGCCCTTTTACCCTAGAATCTACATGCTAAACACAAAACAATGCAAGAAGAACCAATGTCTCAACCTTCACCAATAGGCAGAAATGATTTTTGGAACTTATGATCAAAATAATGCACAAAATATGATTTAATTCAATGAAAAATTCTTAAAATGCATCAAGATCAAAAAAGAAATTTGGTTTTAAGGTTGGACAATGTTTCTAAATGTCTTAGAACATTTCATGAATTTTTTTGTAATTTTTAAATACCTAAAAGTATTTTTAATTAATTAATTCTCATTAATCAATTAAAAATAATCTTTTAAATATTTAAAAATACTTTTTTAAATGATAAAAATAAAATAAAAATGTTTTTGGGTCATAAAAATTATTAAAACTTTAGGGAAAAAGTTTCATAATTTTTATGTATTTTTTGCTATTTTAAAATAATTATGCAAGTTAATGAAATAAAATGAAATAAAAAATCAAATAAATAGAAAGGTATGCGCAAAGGATGGCCAGGATTTGATCTGGGTTTGGACTGGTTGACTGCGCGCCAGATCCAAGGGCCCAGATTCAAACCTGGCTAAAAATGGTTTATGAATTAATTAAGCTGGATTTAATTAATTAAACTAGGTTAGGGTTTCTAATGACACATCCTGACCATTCAATCACGCGCGGGAAGCAACATCCAAGGGCCCAGGTTTGAAGTTGGCTAATTAATGACAATTAGCCCTAATCACTCTCAGGCTGCCGGAGAAGACCTCCGGTCGTCTTCTCCGGCGAGCAGCTCACCTGAAAACCTCCCAAATCCCTCAAATCGTAACGAAAATGAAAACTAAGCACACCAAAATGATCCCCATGATCTCCTGAATCAAAACCCTATCCCCAAACAAATTTATTCTTCATCAATCACATGAATCGAAAGCAAACATTTTTAGGGCAAACCAGTTTCAGAGTCAAATTAAATGTTCAAATCACAACCATTTCAAAAAACTAAAAGCATCAGGATGATCAGTGAATCATGAGGAACAAGTTTGTAACAAGAAAAACAACTTCTGGAAAAATTATTTTCGAGCTACCTGAGATTTGGAGCTTTCAGTTTGGGAACTTTCTGGCCTTCTCTTTATGTGCAACCTACTCCTTAGAACCCCTTGATGATGTTTGAATGCTCAAGATGAGTTTGTGCTGGCTGGATAATGAGTTTCGAAAGGAACTGCTTCAAGCTCAGTCAACAATGGCTATGGTGATTCTGACTGATTCAGGCCATGGTGAGTGATTGCTTGTGGTCCTGATGATGAATGGAGAAGGTTTGTGGTGCTTGTTTGTGTGTTTGTGAGCTAGGATGAGAGTTTCGAATGAAACTGCAAAATGGAGTGTGAAATGGTTATGGAGTGTTCTTGCTATTACAGGCTTTGGTTCTTGGTGCTGGATGATCTATGAAGTGTGGTGAGATGATTGATGAAGATAGTTTGAGTGTTTGGTGGCTGTGGAGAGGGATTCGAAGGAACTTGCAAAATGGTGAGTTTTTGTGTATGTGTGTAATGGGATTGTTTCAGCCTTGCTTCTTCATATGTTTAGCTTGCAAACTGTCCACATATCTCTCTCTCATTGGTCAGTTGATTTGACATGTGCTTTATTGATTGGTAAGGCAACTTTTGCAAAAAGTCAAATAATGTGTAAGAGAAGCATGGCTCATGATCTTGGCAAGTACATGGCATGGGCTGCGCAGCAAAGGGTGAGGTGAGAGGCTAGCCAAAGTCAGCATCCAATGTCATAGTTTGTAGGAAGTGAAATGAGTGGTTTTGCAACTTGTTGCTTTATGGTTCCCATGAAAGAAAATCTTGTTACATGAACCAAAACATGAGCAAACTTGATCCAATTCTGATTTTTAGGACTTAGAGAATGTTTGTGTAATGGTTGGAAATGAATTAGAGGTCACATGATGCATTGGTTCAAGGTTTTGCAAAATTTCCATTTGATGCATAACTTGAATTTTAGTGATTTTTGCCAACTTTAACAAACCATAACTTTTGATCCAAGATGAATTAGATCATGTTCTTGTACTTTTTGAAAAGGGAAAGATGAGATCTACAACTTTCATGACCAAAGTTTTTCCATTTGAAGCATTTTTGGATCATGAATCATGGCTTGAAAATTGACCTAAAATGATGCATTCTTGAAAAGTCAACTATACCCAAAAAGTCAACACTTGCAAAAACCCTAAATTCTTGATTTCTCTGAACTTCAACCTTCTTCTATGATCAAATAAAGATAATATACACTCAAAATGATGAAGATCACCCATTGGTTGGGTCATTGGGGGCCTCAGATGCCCTGATTTTGCACTGACTTGTCTGAAAAGTCAACCCTTGATCAGATGACTTCCCCATGGAATTTCTTCATGAAAATTGATATGCATACTCCCTATACCATATAGAGATCAATGGAAACAAGAATGACCAAAAAATTTGGGGTTATGGCCCTTGAAACCAAAACCCTAATTTTCAGTCAACTGTGCAGTTCAAACTGGCTCTGCATCCACTCAAACCCTAGTTCTTGTGATTCCTCTGCAATTTTGACCTTGAGGAGATGAAATATGATATAAGAACACACATGGACCCCTTTGAGTCGATTGGTGGCCTTTGGAATGGCTCAAGATGCTCTGAGGTTGCTCAGATCACAAACCCTAGATGCAGATGCCTTAGAAGCTATGCAGTGAATCAAAAAAATGAGATGTGAGATGACATGATTGTGTTTATGCATATGAGGATGATCACAAGCCATGGTGTGAATGGGTGAGGGCAAATTTGGGGTGTTTACAATACTCTAAGTGATCCACCAAATCCTTCGAATGATGTGTAAAATTCGATCGTCGAGCTAACAACGTTAAACAAGCGCTGCATGGGAGGCAACCCATGGTTTTTTTATCTTACTTTTATTTATTTTATTTTTTTACTTTATTTTATTATGTTTCTTTTATTATTCTTTCAGGACAAACGATTGAATGTTTTATGTGATTTCAGGACCCTTTTTACTAACCTTGTGCAGAATGCAGAATCCCGACGACATGCACGTAGCCTTCAGAGACGACGCACAGAGAGAGAGTTATTATGTCCACATGAGACGCCCTATGGCACCTACACGGTACCTAGACCAAGATTGCATGGATGCCTTGGGGATAGAGGCAAGCGTCATATTCTTATGCCACCAACTCCAGCGGGACCAGTTCGACAACATGAACAATACTTACAGGAACTTGACTCTAGAGTTCCTCAGCTCGTTTAATCATGACACCTGGGCTGGACCCGATGGACATGCTGTTTTAAGGTTGTTCGGGACTGAATACTCTTTCTCTCACAAAGAGTTTGGTGATTTACTAGGTTTACAGACTACTCCTGATGCTATTCCAGAGACACCGATGGGGTACTTTATGAGCAGAGAAGTGGAGAAGTTTTGGAGTAACATCTCAGGTGGAGGGAGCCAAGATCCTTCCACTCATTTTTCTCAGGTCATCCACAACCCTGCTTTAAGGTACTTCCATATGATTCTAGCACACTCTTTCCTCGGTTTGCCAGATACAGAGACTTTGCTGAGTGAGGAGGAGATTTTCCTGCTGTTTTATGCGACTCAGTCACGCCTAGTTTCTTGTGGCAACTTTCTGTTGAAGGGCCTTTATAGTGTCACCAGGTCATATGTAGGCATTATACATGTCAGTGGGATTGTTACACAGATTGCTACTGCATTGGGTTTGTCTCGCAAATTATTACATCTCAGGACCTTCTGCAGCTACACCACCATGGATGTCGACTTTTGTCTTGACAGAGGATTGATGAGGAGGGCCTCTTTTGAGCCCAACATGTTTAGATTACTGATTGACGGCGAAGTGATACACTACTTCACATTACCTGACCCGCTGATGACCAGTGTCCACGACCCTGCTAATTGGAGTTATGCTTTAGAGGGTTATGGAGAGACTGTCGAAGAGTCAAAATCACCTCCCGCCGCTGAGTACACTCCTACACCTCCTTCTCCCTTAATCAATGTTATGTCTAACAATATGTCTTTGCAGCCGCCTGATGTACAGACCCAGACTTATGAGCTCCACAAGGAGACTGCCCGACTCAAACAGGAAGTAACGGACTTGGCATTACAGATTGAGGTATCTGACCTCACCCATGCCACAGAGGCAGATGCTCTATATCAGGAGATTGGAGAGCTTCGGAGGGATATTGCTGAGATTCGTGGATTGGACCAGGCAAAGAAGCCTACCACATGATCGTTCTACACTGAATTTATTGCTCTAGTATTTAATATTTCATGCTTTATTTTATTTTATTTCTCTCATCTCCAGACATATTTTATTTTATCGCATATGCTACATTTTCCATGTATTTTTGTTGACAATCATTTATATATATATATATATATATATATATATATATATATATATATATATATATGCCTTATTATATGCATGAGTATTTATTTTATATGTATGTGTGCCTAATAACAAAAAAATAATAATAAAAAAAATATATATTTTTCTTTATGTTTAATATTTGTTCAAGGTATGCAAGCTTTGTGCCTTAGAAGAAAGAAGGAAACGCTATTCGGACCCCCTAAGACAAAAGGTACGCGAAGCCCACATGGGGAATTAAAAAAAAATTGGCCCATAAGGAAAATGGCCTTATGGCGCCCGCCATAGGCCTGTGGCGTCCGCCACGCCGTTCCATCTTATTTCGGGGAAGATTCATCTCCCCCACCATTTTCACACTTTCAAACTTCCAAAACCCATTTTTCCATCTTCCAAAAACCCCATTGAACCCCATTAAAGCTACCACCATTCTCATACATTCACCATCTATAAAACCCATCCAAAATACATTTTTATTTCCATTCACTACAAACCATAAAAATCCAATCTTTACCATTACCTACATAAACCACTCTTTACCATATTCAACTTCTCAAGGAGCAACAATAATGGAGTTCAACGGATATATTTTTCGTGATGGAAAACCGGGAGATAGGCAGAGAAAGATCATTCAAAGGCTTCAGAGTCGAGAAATTCTCTCGACTAAGTACGTAGATGATAATTGTCTGTACTCTTTGGGTCTGTATCATAGTGTTTTTCATTTATTAGATTTTCTAGGCTTGCATAATATTTTTGTGTATCAAGAACCCACCTTTGAGAGGCTGACAATTGAATTTTTGAGTTCGTTAATATACACTGTCAGTCCTAACACTGCTAGCACAGTCGGTTCTGTTAATTTTAGACTGTTTGGAATTGAATACGAATACAGTACCGGCGAACTAACAGGCTTGTTAGGAATCCCTCATTGGGAGGGTTCTATATGTGAGGCACCTTTGGATTCGGAATGGTCGGCCGAAGTATTTTCCTTGTGGCAGATGCTGTCAAGTACTTCAATAAATTCTTTTGAAGGAATACTTGCGTCAACCATCCATAACCCGGCCACAAGACTTTTCAGATATCTTTTGGCATGTACTATTTTTGGCCGGGAGAGTCCAAATAAGGTAAACGCTAAAGAGCTTCTATTTTTGCAAGGAAGCCTCACAAATAGTCATATCAATCTGGTCCCTTTTATGCTTGCACACATGGCTTTAACTGTTAATTAAACATGACCGATTGTTATTGTAGGACTTGTTACGTCTATTGCTCGGGCCCTTAACCTGAACAATGAGATAGCTACACTTGAACCCCTACCTCCTCGCACAATTAACTTAAAATTTCTAAAAGATATGAAATTGTGTCGAACAAGGAGAGAAGGTGGTTATGAGTTGATGGTTCATGGGGTACCTATCCCATCTGTTACTTTACCTTGTAGTAGACGTACTGATGTACATCATGAAAGGAACTGGACCTATGATTTGATTTCTCCACCTGTTTTGGGTCCACTTCCTCCTAATATTCTTGATGGGGAGGGACATGACACTGATGAAGAATATGATCGAAGAGAGCATTCTCCCGTACCTCACGTGTCCCCCCATCATCCTTCACAGTCACACACCGCACCATCTTCCTCTAACCCTGTTGCAGGTGATACTCCTAGATTCTATATCAATGAGGAGATGTGGTGTGATATGACGGCTAGAGAGGAAAGGCGAGACGGCCTACTCTCTACCATTTCACAACAACTGGCGGACAACATGAGCTACATGGAACAATCGCGATTGGTTTCGGATCGTGCCTAAGGGAATGTTTGCCGCACCTTGACCGATATCACATCAGAGCAAGCCCGCCAACGAGAAGTCACCCGCCGGCACTACCATCTTATAGAGGCCACTCAGGGTTCCATCCTAGGTAACCTTCGAGAGGTCCAGATTGCCCAGGCTTCCTTATCAGCACGACTAGACCGGAGGGACCAGCAGCGCAGTAGATCCCGTCATTCCAGACCTTCACAACAGGACGGCGAGGGCACCAGTGGTCCTCCGCAGTAGTTTTCCAGGTTACTCTCCTTATCTTATTTCGTAACATTGAGGACAATGTACGATTTAAGTGTGGGAGGGGATTTTATTGCTTCCTGTTATTTCCCTTTTTAGTTATTTATTTGCTTTCTGTTATTTTCCTTTTCAGTTAGTTATTTAGTTTAAGTTTTTTTAAAAAATAATGCATGAGTCTGACGAGTCACCAGTAAAGTGTATCTTTAGTACATCCTCATTTTCCCCATTTCCTTAGCCTTACCAAAAAAAATTCAAAAGAAAACAATGTAGTTTCACATGTTTTTTAGGCTTTAAGACAGGTTTGGATTAGGATGTGGTGACTTAGGTGAACTTTTTGAAACATCAGTATCGTTTTAGCACCATAGACTTCTTGAATATAGGAATCACTCCTAAACCCCGCATACCATGGCCTTTATTATCATTCCAAAAATTGTCCTAAGTAGTTTATTCTAGCAGTCAGCTCCGGCCTAAGCATGCTCTACGTAGGGGGCCGATGAACATAAGTGAATGATCCAGTGCTAATAAAAAAGAGAAAAAGGCAAACTCTGGGATAGGTGACCCTCACAAAGTCATTTAAACCAAAAAGAGAAAAAAAAATTCTTGCCACAAAAAGAAAAAAATTGCAATCACCTATTGTTAGTTGGCTCAGAGGTATCTGGCACTGAACTTGGTAGGGCGGATTACGATCCGATCCCCCACAACTACATTTAGGTCAAATAAAAATGGTTTACACATGCTTATGTGCCAGAAACCCTATGTTATGGATCAGAATCACTAATCGGTTACTCTACTATGAAGCATGTACGGATAACGGGCTTAATATGATTGCGCCTGAATGAAAGGGACCCAAAAAGAGATGAAAAGGTAGGCTTGGGTATTGTGGGATGATATGGGTTGATTAATATAGGATTAAGGTTTATGTCCGTGTTATTATGATACCCTTGGTTCACTTAGTTAGTACCTGTCACTGCAACCTGACCTAAACTTAGAAGCCCTTTTAACCCAAATCACGTGTTGACACCAGTTTTCTTCGTTGAGCTTTAAATGTTTGCTTGAGGACAAGCAAAGGTCTAAGTGTGGAAGGATTTGATAACACTAAATTTCACCGTATTTCTGACTCCGATTTCGCATGCATTCTAGGTCTTTATTGCTATTTTGTTATGTTATTACTTTGTTTTTCTTTATTTTCAGGTTTTTAATGTAATCGGGGGCTAAATCGAGAAAAGGAGTAAAAAAAGGATTTGAAAAGAATAAAAATCAAGCAATTCAACATTTTGCACTTACGGCACCCACTGTGGCTGGCGCCATGGGGTCAGCCATGACGTGGCCACGTCTCAAGACCACTCCACAACTGCCAAGAGCCCACGATCCCCAATTTCTCCACCATAATGCACCAATGGCGGGCGCCACAAGGCTAAACTTTTCCCTCCACTTTTTAGTGGAGGGGGCATCCTGGTCTTTTCCCATTTAAAGTTTGCCTATAAATAGGACTTTAGAATTTCGTTTTTATCATCCAAACGTAGAATCTCTTAGGAATATATTAGTTTTAAAGTAGTAATCACTTCACATCGGGGTTTTACTACAATCGAGTGATCGAGTCTGTATACGTCTGTGTGATCGAGTCTTGGAGCACTCTGGGAGGAAGTTAATCCTGCCGCAATTTTATTTCCAGTTTGTATTTTATTTTTCCGCACTCGCTTTACTTTATTTACTTTCCGTATTGCCTTACTTTATTTATTTCCCGCACTCGCTTTACTTTATTTATTTCTCGCACTCGCACTACTTTCATTTATTTCTCGCACTCGCTTTACTTTCTTTATTTCTCGCACTACTTTTATTTACTTTCCGCACCCGCACTAAATACTTTTATGAAAAATAATAAAATGAACATTTACTTTACCATGTCTAACTAAATTTACAAAGGTTAGAATGTAAGGATCATAATTGAACCAGTAATCCATATAACTGTTTGTAGAAACGCTAAAGGGCTATTTTAACTTTCAATATAAGTTTCATGTTCTTTAAAGTCCTGTTGGGTAAGATCGAAACTCGTCCAACGCCTGTTTAACTTAATTGTTTTTAACTATTTCAAAAACAGCCAAAAGCGCTTTGTCTAGTTCATTAGAAGTTTTTAGATTAAAAAGAAAAGAGATTTTAAAACTATTTTCGGACGCGTTAAGAAGTTTAAAGTCTGGTTCATAATAACCTCTTTTTGCTAAGAAATCCAAGTTAAAATACTTTTCAACTTAGTTAAGATACTATATTTCTTAAAAATAGGTTTACTACTCTAATGCAGTACACACCATTTTATCCGTGACAATAGGAGGGGTTGATTAGAGAGTACAACTCGGTTGTGAATACGCGAAAGCGACAGTTCCCGTTAAATTAGTTCTTTTCAAAGTAGAAAACATTGCCCATAAGTAGTTCTATTAACAAGTACTGGATTATCAATTGGTTATGTGAACTACATTCGAACCTGTCTTTATCAATTAATTAAAATTACTATTTTATTTATCATTGCGCACTCTTTAAAACCATTATCTTCAATTGCCTTAGATACACACCATAACAACAAATACGATAGATTGACACTTGGTCTCTGTGGATTCGACAATCTTTTATATTACTCTGACGTGTTCGTACACTTGCGAAAAACACGCACCAGCGCCTTTTGTTACAAAGTAATGTCGTTTGGTTTTAAAAAGCTTGGGGCAACATACCAACAAGTAATGGTGACTCTAGTCAACCTAGCCAAGCTATTTGACAGACTTCGGAAGTTCAAATTGAGATTGAACTCGAACAAGTGCATATTCGGGTGCGTTCTGGAAAGCTGTTGGGCTTTATCGTAAGTGAAAGGGGGATTGAGGTCGACCTTGCAAAGGTGAAAGCGATTCAGGAGATGCATGAGCCGAGAATTGAGAAAGAAGTATGTGGCTTCTTAGGGAGGTTGAACTACATTGCACGGTTCATCTCTCGCCTAACAGCTACGTGCGAACCAATCTTCAAACTTCTGTGGAAAAATCAGGCAATCAGGTGGAATGATGGCTGCCAGTTAGATTTCGACCGAATCAAGGAGTATTTGCAAGAACCTCCGATTCTCGTACCTCCAGTGCCAGGGAGACCTTTGATCATGTACCTCACAGTGCTCAAGGGATCAATGGGCTATGTGTTGGGTCAGCATGACGAGTCTGATCGAAAAGAGCACGCAATCTATTACCTTAGCAAAAAATTTACCGAGTACGAGACACAATACTCACTACTTGAGAAAACTTGATGCACTTTGGCATGGGTTGCTCGCCGACTAAGACAATACATGCTAACTCATACCACTCTGTTGATTTCCAAGATGGACCCTGTTAAATACATCTTTGAAAATCCAGCTTTGACAGGAAGAGTAGCCCGGTGACAAATGATTCTGACGGAATATGACATCCAATATACTTCACAAAAAGCTATCAAGGGAAGTGTATTGTCAGATTATTTGGCCCAGCAACTGATTGAGGATTACCAACCAATGAGGTTCGAGTTCCCGGATGAGGACATCATGTTCCTCAAGTTGAAAGACTGTGAAGAACCACTCCCGGAGGAGGGGCCAGACCCTGAATCCAAATGGAGAACCACTCACCGGAAGGGATCCATATGCCTTTCACTGCCCGGTTGACATTCGATTGCACCAACAACGAAGCAGAGTATGAAGCCTATATAATGGGAATCGAGGAATCAATTGGTCTAAGAATCAAGAACCTTGAGATCTTCGGTGATTCAGCTTTAGTCATCAATCAGGTTAACGGAAAATGGTTGGTTCACCAACCTCATCCAACTCCTTATAGGGACTATACAAGAAGGTTGTTAACTTTCTTCACGAAAGTCAAGCTCCACTATATACCTCGGGACGAGAACCAATTTACTGATGCTTTGGCAACCTTATCCTCCATGATCAAGGTTCACCAAGAGAACTATGTGCCTAAAAGCGATGTGTCTCGTCTTGATAGACCATCATATGTGTTTGCAGTTGACGGGGTTTATGATAACAAAACTTGGTACTACGATATCAATTGCTTTCTGAAATCTCAAGAGTACCCATCAGGGGCATCCAGTAAAGATAAGAAGACCTTTAGGAGGTTAGCAGACGGGTTCTTCTTAAACCAGGGTGATGTGCTCTACAAGTGGAACTTCGACACGGTCTTGCTCAGATGCATGGATAGACACGAAGCAGACATATTGATTCAAGAAGTTCTCGAAGGCTCCTTCAGTACCCATGTTGGAGGATATGCTATGGAAAAGAAACTTCTAAGGTCGGGGTATTATTGGATCACCATGGAATCTGATTGCTGTAAATACTCCCGCAAGTGCCACAAGTGCCAAATCTATGCTTACAAGGTTCATGTGCCTCCAAATCCGTTGAGTGTCATGTTTTCCCCTTGGCCCTTCGCCATGTCGGGCATTGATATGATTGGCAAGATCAAGCCAACTGCCTCTAACGGTCATCGATTCATCCTGGTTACTATAGACTTTTTCCCGAAATGGGTCGAAGCGGCGGTTCATCAAGAGGGATATCATCTGCCGATATAGAATTCTCGAAAGAATCATTACTGACAATGGTTATAATCTTAACAATAAGATGATGGCATAATTGTGTCGGGATTTAAAGATCGAGCATCACAATTCTTCACTGTATCCCCCGAAGATGAATGGTGACGTCGAGGTGGCCAACAAGAACATTAAAAAGATTGTGCATAAGATGGTGGTGACGTACAAAGATTGGCATGAGATGTTTCCATTTGCATTGCATGGGTACCGAACATTTGTGCGCACCTCGACCGGGGCAACCCCGTTCTCACTTGTGTACTGTATGGAGGCATTCCTACCGGTTGAAGTCGATATTCCTTCTCTAAGATTAATGATGGATGTCAAACTTGATGAAGTTGAGTGGCTTCAATCCAGGTACAATCAGTTGAGCCTCATTGAAGAGAAATGTCTAAAAGATGTATGCCATGGACAATTGTATCAACGACGAATGAAATGGGCATTCGACTAGAAAATACGGCCTCAACGCTACATACTTGGCGACCTAGTGATGAAAAGGATCCTTCCTCCTCTAACAGATCATAAGGGTAAGTGGACACCCAACTATGAAGGTCCATTCGTGGTTAAAACGGTCTTCTCGGGAGGAGCCTTGATGCTAACAACCATTGATGGAGAAGACTTCTTATCCACTGTCAATGCAGACGCAGTTAGAAAATACTTGGTATAAAGAGACCTGTTGGACAAAAACAGAATAAGAGTCCAGGCAAAAAAGGGCATCCCGGTGAGCCAAAAACATAATAAAGGGCTCGGGCAAAAGTTAGGGAAATATTCGAAACAAATGTACACCCGTTGAGTTGAAAAGCTACATTGGACAACTAAGGCAAAAAAGGGGTATCCCGGTGGATTGAAAACCCGAAAGGGCGATCCACGCAAAAGAGGGACTAAAGCGAACAACTGCGATCTGCAAGATTTGTGACTCGTCATCTGAAATCAAGGATAATATGAAGGTTAAGGATGAATCAAATCATCTTCCTCAAATACGAAGCATGCAGAGAGTCTTTAGGACATACAAGTCATAGTCGGGTCATAGCTTGATGAGATCTGATTTTCACATTGCCATTAGGATAATTTATTTTCCTTTTGTGCAATTTCCTCTTCATAGGGATTGCTTCTCAGTGTAATGCCTATTCATGGACATTTTCCAATCAATAAATGTGCAATTTCATTCAATTTGCTCCAATATGTTTTTGTTTTTCATCTACCGTTGATTGATTGCAAAAACGTCCAATGAATTGTGATAAATATTGCATTGCGAATACATGAATGCTTTACAATACATGCATGATAATATAAACACTTGATAATGAATCTGGTTTGTTGAGTAACAGGGATGGTGACTCATACCATGACCCTGGGGCACGCATTCCCGTCTAACTCTCTATCTCTCTCTCTCTCTCTCTCAATTTGCAGACACTATCAGTTGTGTTCATTAACATGCAAGTATAGGTGTTGCAAGCAAATCCATTGCCAACACAAAACTTCATGAAGTCTTTCCTCAGCAAATTATTGAACAAGATTCCTCAGCAAATCTCATCAGACTATCCTTTCTCCAGAATGAGACTCTTATTACCTCTCATACCCAGCGAGATATGACTAAAACTCTTATCTTCAGCAGGAAGCATTCTCATTGATGTTTTCCATCATCCCCAGTAGCGTTGGAAATTGAAATCTTCCCCAATGAGCAATAGAAGGCTAGCGTTCTCCCCAATCAGAGAGTCTTCCTTCAACAGATAAGTATTCCCCGCCAGAGTCTTCTTATCTCTAGCAGTATATGGATATTCGTTATTCCCTAGTAGAGGTGAAGACGAGGGAATCTCGATGGTTTTATTTCATAGCATTGTTCTTAGTTTTCCCCAGTGAAGTCGCTAACTAAAAGTCCAATCTTAATTGGAGTCTCTTCCCCAACAAAGGATTTCATGCCTGAGAAGCTCCCCAGCAAATTCTTCTTCAGCAAAGTATCAACGAATACTTTTCCCCAGCCGAGTCAGAAGGTTATTATTTCCACAATGGAGTTCTATGAGTGGCGTACCTCCTAATCATATTATTGCCAGTTGAGACTCTCCTCAACGGGGTCATCACTCTTCAACTTCTCAAAGTCTAATTTATTTTTGGTAGTGGTGGCAGCTCAAAGCCAGTATCATTAACACTATCCCCCGCAGAGGTTCTTTCCCCCACATGGATTCATCAAATCAATGCAGTGATTATTTCTCCCCAGTTAAACTGTCCAGGGATACCTGTTATCTCCTCATCAAGAGATCCCTCTACATTTGCATTTAGTAATCATAATTACATTTGCATCCTCAAAACGCATAGCATTTCTATCATTATGGAGCATTACTCCATGGAAAGATTCAAACATATGCATATGAAGCATAAGCTAGTTTTGGTACCTTGCGCAAAAGCCCGAAACATTTGTTTCTTCAGTCAGACCTAAATATCCCCACAAATAATGCCAAGTTCATTCGTCAACACTATTACTCTTACAATTCAATGCTTGTTATTCCCAATGAGTTATCATCCAAGTTAGGATAGTCTCTTTTCAAGTTTTATCTCCCAAGTGGGATAAATACTTGTCGATTCCGCCAAGTATGGTTTAGTATTGTTGAGTTATCATCCAAGTTATGATAGTCTCTTTTCAAGTTTTATCTCCCAAGTGGGATAAATACTTGTCAATTCCTCCAAGTCTGGCTTAGTATTGTTGAGTTATCATCCAAGTTATGATAGTCTCTTTTCAAGTTTTATCTCCCAAATAGGATAAATACTTGTCGATTCCGCCAAGTCCAGTTTCATATTTTTGAGTTATCATCCAAGTTATGATAGTCTCTTTTTCAAGTTTTATCTCCCAAGTGGGATAAATACTTGTCGATTCCGCCAAGTCTGGTTTCGTATTGTTGAGTTATCATCCAAGTTATGATAGTCTCTTTTTCAAGTTTTATCTCCCAAGTGGGATAAATACTTGTCGATTCCACCAAGTTTGTTTTGGTTTTGTTGAGTTATCATCCAAGTTATGATAGTCTCTTTTTCAAGTTTTATCTCCCAAGTGGGATAAATACTTGTCGATTCCGCCAAGTCTAGTTTCTATTTGTTGAGTTATCATCCAAGTTATGATAGTCTCTTTTTCAAGTGTTATCTCCCAAGTGGGATAAATACTTGTCGATTCCGCCAAGTTCGGTTTCGTACCTTTGAGTTATCATCCAAGTTATGATAGTCTCTTTTTAAGCTCGTTCATGGTGTGTCATGTGTGAGTTGTCATCCAAGAAGGGAATTTTCCCTAATGTATTTCATTTCCCACATAATGCAAATTTTTTTGTTTATTCGAGTATTCAATCCCTTCATACCTTGAAAGTCTGAAAGCAATTGCTATCATTCATTCAGGTCTACTATTGATTGAATAGGGGCAGCTGTAATACCTCAAAATTTGCCCTTTCATTTTCATGGCATTTAGCATATCGCATTGCATTCATAATTCCATACATTGCATAAAATAAAAAAATAATAAAAATAAAATAAGTCATGCATCATTGGTTGGTGTGCAAGTCATGTGATTGGGGTTTACTCGACGGCAGAATCAAATATCAGAACTCAAGGTTGAAGTTGGCTCAAAACGGATGGTGGAGATGCATTCTGAGGGTTTCCCACCAAAAGGAGGGAAATTTAAATTTTTCTTCTGTTAACCTGTTAACACTAGGGGTTAACCGGTTAACGCCTGTGAATTTTGGGCAATATTTTCAAATTTTTGTTGGTGCCTCTCTTTCCCTTTCATTCTCCACTTTGCTTTGTGTTTCTACCCAAGATCTAGAACATTCCACATTCTTCCCAAGGAATATTCCAAGGAATATTCCAAGAATATGCCAAGGAATATTCTATGAATATTCCCATCCAACCCTTAGCTTAGGATCCAAGTCTTGTGCCCTAACCTAAACCTATCCAAGCCTAATGCCTATATAAACCCTATTCACCAAGTAAAAAAGAGTTAGGCATTTTTCTTCAAGATTATCCATTTCTTCACAAAATTTCATCATCTTAATTCTCTCATTTTTTCCATTTTCCCAAACTCACCAAAGCTTCATCATCAATATCTTTCAAGTTTCGCATCGAAACTCAAAAGATCGGAAGCTTAACCTTCATCATCTTCACTGATTCAGCGGATAATCAAAGGATTCATCACGGTTGCGGTGTTTATTTAACCATTCGGAAGTGTTTCGAATTATCATCGGTTGCATTTATTTTGCATGCTTGCAGATCAAAGCTTGGAACCTCCAGTATTCTCTTCGTTCGTGAATTGATCAACATCGCAACAATCACCAAAGCAAGCCTCTGCTTTGTAGGTTGATGGATCTGAAACTACTTCTTGATTTAATTTATTTCTCTTTATATCTCTATAAGGCATTCTTCAATTGTTTTTCTTTTGTGATGCTTTATTCGGTTTAGTCTTTCGTAGCTAGAATCATAGGGTGATTGTGGTGTTAATAGGTGTTAGGAGGTTGTATTTAGGTGGCAATTCCGTGCTAGTATAGAAATGGTTGTATTAGGAGCTTTAGGAAATAAGTTGATGGCTAGAAGTGCTTTTTTCCTCACTGTTTTTCAATTATGGTTCAGTGTTAACCGGTTAACACACTGTTTTTTGCATTGTTTAACTGACTTTTGAACCCGTTAACCGGTTAACCCTGGGCTTTAACCGGTTAACGTTGTGCTGAGTTAGTTTTTTGTGTTGTTTTCTTGCATTTTTGTGTACCATTCCTTCATTTATCATCTTGGATTGTTAGATTATGATTTTAGGGAATTGTTAGGAGCTGGTTTAGTGCAAGGGCATAGAGTTTTGATAGCTTTCAACATGCATTTCGTTAGGTTCCGATTTTAGGCATAAAATGTTGCATGTGTGTTCATAGCATATTGTGATCATTGTTTACATGAATTAGCATCCGTCATAGCATGTTAATAAATGTTTACACTTTTGTTTTGCATCACATTTGAAGTACGTTCAAGTTTTGGTCAAATCATGTGCATAATGGAAAAATTACATATTGATTAAAAACATGTAAATCATCTAGTTTGCATCCATTGATTGCATGATGATAGGTTGAATTCCATTGTTAGTAATCCATCTCATGTTGTTACATAACTTGTATGATCATTGCATTCCATTGTTTGCATTAAAAATCATGTTTTTGCATTTGGAAAATAATGAAAATCTGCATTGTTTTCATTAAAAATCATGTTTTTGCATTTGGAAAATAATGAAAATCTGCATTGTTTTCATCGCTACATTTTGAAACAGGAGCTGTAAAAACATGTTGCATCATTATGTTTTTGGTCATTTACACCTACTTTCATGTTGATTAGTAGTTGTAATAGGTTGTCTATGTTGTGCATTGCATTTAGTAGTTGTTTATGCAATAAGAAGATGTAGTAGCTGTTGGATTTAGGCTTTGCTTATTTTTTAGGATCCTTAGACTTAGGATTGAGTCTAGTTTAGACCATAGATGTATTAGGACATGTGTGGTACCTGTTTACCTTCTTTCCTTTTATCATTTTAGCCATATCCTACTAACCTTTGTTTTGTAGGGAGGTTAAGGTAAGTTTGTTCACACAACTTCTTCCTTTTATATTCTTCATGGTTTCTAAGTGTGTTTGCCTTGGCACTTTGTGCTTTGTTTGTATAGGCTTTCCCCCTTTTTGGAAACAACTTAACTTCCTTAGGAAGTAAGTTGAGTTCTAATTCTCTTTTCTTCTTTTCCTTTTTCTCATTAGGATTAGAAAACCATACAAACCATTATGATCTCCTTTTGCATGCAATAAACAACTTAGGGTTGGTCTTAGTTCCCTTAGTTTTTCCCTTTTCTCGATTTGAGTCTCTCTTTCTCATCTCATAAGAAAAACAAAAAAATACTTAATAAAGGTTGATCTTCTCGTACGCCAGGAGACTTTGTCGTGGGTTACTTATACACGTCCCATTTCGGGGCGAGGTGTAAGGCATCTACCACGATGAACAAGTCTTAGTATGCGAATGTTTCACAAACAACAAATTCAAAACATTTCTTTTAAAAGACAACAAACAAACAACACTCGTCTTTTCCTGCATAATTTATTGTCTCATCTCATTCACTCTAAACGAAAGAACTTGCTACGAGTTGTCTCATTGCAAGACGGTAACACACTCGTTCAAGGCGAGCCTGCAACACCTGAGCATATGCATAATCAGTTCAAATCATAAAAACACACAAACAAGTTCCCGCCTTAGTTAGGCGAACTACGTCGACTCTTATCCTCATTTTCCTTATGAGGTACGTAGGCAGCATGGTAGGGCCCGTTCGAGCACATTCTTTATTTTCCCTATATTTTCCCCTTTCTTTTCAATCTCTTTTTCCAGATCCTTTTCTCATTTCAGTTCCATTTCCAGTAGCGGTTTTTATTCAGTAGTAGTTTATTTCTCACCCTTTGAAACAGACAAACAAGCGTGGATCTCGTCGGGTACGGTAGACAATCTGGGTGCTAATACCTTCCCAGTTCGTAACCGACTCTCAAACCCAGATCTTTGGTTTGTAGGACCTTGTCCTTTCCTTCTCTCTTAGGTTTGTGCAACATTACCTTTCCCATTCATTCGGGATAAAAATGCCTTGCTGGCGACTCTACCTTTTGCGTGCCACTTTCGCGTTTGTACTAGGATGAAAATCCCGGGAGCAACAAGGTCGCTTTGTTAATTCTTGGGAAGAAAGTTATGTTTCTTATATTGCATATCTTATTGATTTCATTCACGATGACAATGGGTTAGTCTTGAAAGTTCTGAAAACTAGATCTCACTAGCGATCCATGTATGTATATTTTGACACTTCTTTTTCTCTTCGATAGAAGATTGAAAGTTGAAATTTAAAGAGGTGTATATTACCAACATAGGAAAGAGTTCCTTATACCATAATAAAGTATCATAGTTAGATGATGCTCGACACACACAAAGAGCATATAGATGTTAAATTAATATCTAAGTGGCTCTAGTGCTAGTGGGAGATTGTTGGAGTAAGCCCTAATAGCCAATCAATATTGGCTTAATATGCTTTTGTATCTTGATATATATTTTTAACAGGCATTGTATTTATTGTGTTATTTGTATATGACATAATAAAGTCCTTAGAATAATTAGTCTGTTTAATGATACATTAAGTGTGACTTAATTATGAGACTTCACTAAACATAAGGATGTTATTCTTAAAGTATTTGTAGTCAAGCTTTACTGTCAAATAGGACAACAGTAATGCATAAAGATTATTATGTGATTAGGCTGATGACTATATCTCACAGGTCATGGATATGAGATATCAAGTCTTCACATAGGTATAAATATTATGAGTAATATTTATACTAGATTGACCCACCAGGAGAATACTACATAGTTTGTTATGTAAGTGTCATAAGTTATTCTCATAGTGATAATGGTGTATACCACCCTTATGAAGGAAAATTTGCGATAAAACGAAGCGGAAAACAAAAATTTCCCTTTAGAGATCCTTACGAAAGGTCATGATCTGTGATAAAATATTTACCTCTTGTGGCGCTTGAAACCTTTGATTCTGATTTGATCACGAGCGTTGTACGACGAACAACGCCTCTAATCAGTCCACACAAACAACTTCCTTCAGTCATAGTGCTAGCTGGTTACAATTGAAGGTTTAGAGTGAAAGCAGAGGAAAAAGGAATACGGCCAGGGTTTCAAAACAACAACTTATGAGCTTCCTCACAAGGATTCTATTTTTAGAACTACTTGTGTGGGCTTTAAGCTAAAAGCCCAACTCAATAATATTATTATTATTATAATAACTGTTATTATAATAACCATAATTTTATTATTATTATTATTATTATATTTTATAACTATTATAAAATTAATAATAACTATTATTATTATATTATATGGTACCTTACCATATTCTGTATTCCATTCTAGTGCACCGTACCTTACTGTATACCTTATTTATTCCACCTCTTCTCTAATTGTCCTTGTGTGTGTGACCCTGTAGGATTTTGTGACGCTGGCAATTATATTAAATCATGTATTTAACATAATAAACAGTGAGAGGTATCTAGCAATACATCACTGCTATCCAAGTCACAAAATTGTCATGTGATGTGACATAACCTTTTTGTGATAGTATTTGTGTGTACAATTACCCTTTTGCCCTTATATCTATATTAAACACAAGGCATATACTGTGTCATCCTTGTCCAATTCAATATTGGTCCCTTATACATTTATCATGTTATGCAGGACGGGAAAATTCTATCTAGGCTACTCATGTCCCTCAACATGCTTTGTGAAGTACCCATCAACTATCTTTATTATCATCCAACTACGGACAATGTTTGATCAACAATAAGTTACTTGACTCTACATCTAGGGTCCATAGTAGTTTCAGGTCGAAGGGTGGTATACACCACTATCACCATGAGAGTAACTTATGAAACTTTGCATAACATTCTATGTAGTACTCTCATGGTGGGTTAATCCAATATAAATATTACTCCTAATATTCATACCTATGTCAAGACTTGATAACTCCTTATCCATGATCCATGAGATGTGATCATCAGTCTATCTACATAATAGTCTTAATGCTTTAAGGCTATCCCATTTCACATTAAAACTCGACTATGGATGCTTTAAGAATAGTGTCCTTATGTTTAGTGAAATCTCATGATTAAGTCACACTTAATATTTCATTAAACGAACTAGCTATTCTAGGGACTTTATCATTTTTGGAAAAACAGACATAATAAAGAAATGCTTTTTATTATTAATAAATAATTCGATACAAGTATCAAAAGTATTGGCATCTAGGGCTTACACAATCAATCTCCCACTAGAACTAGAGCCAATCAGGCATACCCTTAATATCCATAGATCTAGTATGGCCATCATGCTTCTGCTGCGCAAGAGGTTTTGTTAGTGGGTCAGCAATATTGTCAAGTATAGGTACTCTGCATATCTCCACATCTCCTCGATCTATTATCTCTTGAATGAGATGATATCGCCTAAGTACATATTTGGATTGTTGGTGAGATATAGGCTCCTTAGTTTGTGCCATGGTACCATTGTTATCACAATAAAGATCAATTGTATCCACAATGCTAGGGATTATTCCAAGTTCACTAATGAACTTCTTGATCCAAACAACTTACTTTGCTGCATTTGAGGAAGCAATATACCCGGCCTCGGTTGTAGAATTAGCAACTGTCTCTTGCTTTGAACTCTTCCAAATCACAGCGCCACCATTTAGGCAGAACACATAACCAAATTGCGATATGAAGTCATCCTTATCTGTCTAGAAGCTAGCATCGGTTTAACTAATTAATGTAAGCTCTTCCTGACCTCCATATATCAAGAATGTATCCTTAGTTCTTCTCAAGTACTTAAGGATATTCTTGGCAGACACCCAGTGAGCATCACCAAGATCAGATTTATAACACCCATATAATATATATATCTAGAATAATATCATACAGTGTTAATTTTTGGTACTGACACCATCATAAATACCTACTAGTATAATTTACATTCTCGTCCAATTCTAAAACTATACAAATATGGCACAAGATATGGAAATCATACTAAAATAAAAACTAAGAACAATACAATATCCATTATTATACAAATATACACAATACACAGCGGAAGACTAAACTAAGCTTCACTTGAAACATCTCGAGCATAGCTCCACTCGTAAATCAAACCTGCATAGGAACCTGAAAAAGCAACAACAATAGTGGGTTGAGATAACAACATCTCAGTGGGTTCCCTATCTTAGAGTTCTCTCGGCTCTAAGGATTCTATCAAAACCTAACTCAAGTCTTTATTCGAGGAAAACGACCTTGAGTTCACACGCCTCACTCTCGCTGGAACCACATCCAAGAATTCTACAAATCCTACTATCACTAGCTAGGATGTTACCTTTTTACCTCCCATGGGACTCGGTGTAACACCCATCTCAAGCCTAAGGTCACTTCTCTATAAGGAAACAAACAAGATGGAATATCTATATAACATTCTCGACACTTCACGTGGGACTCAATGTAATACCCACCTCAAGACTTATCATTTGCTTCCTGTGGGACTCAATGTAATACCCACCTCAAGACTTATCATTTGCTTCCCGTGGGACTCAATGTAATACCCACCTCAAGACTTATCATTTACTTCCCGTGGGACTCAATGTAATACCCACCTCAAGACTTATCATTTGCTTCCCGTGGGACTCAATGTAATATCCACCTCAAGACTTATCATTTGCTTTCCGTGGGACTCAATGAAATAGCCACCTCAAGACTTATCATTTGCTTCACGTGGGACTCAATGTAATACCCACCTCAAGACTTATCATTTGCTTCCCGTGGGACTCAATGTAATACCCACCTCAAGACTTATCATTTGGTTCCCGTGGGACTCAATGTAATACCCACCTCAAGACTTATCGTTTACTTCCCGTGGGACTCAATATAATACCCACCTCAAGACTTATCATTTGCTTCCCATGGGACTCAATGTAATACCCACCTCAAGACTTATCAAGACTTTTCGGAGGATACCGCGTATAACGCATCATGGATTAGCAACGAGCTAGGATGAACCTAAACATTTCACACATCATACCATCTAACAATTTCCAGTTACAATACTAGGCCACACTATTGGTTTATGGTAAGATTTCCTAACTCTCCCTCCATTCTTGATACTTTTGGTTATATAGTTTTCAAACATATAACTCTAACATTCTAGTCTAATTATCATCATTAAACTAATCTCATTGTCTCTATTTCCATTCAATCCTCACGAGTATTACATATTTTTACAACTTGCACAACCAACATAATTACCACAATCCCTTAACTAACATAATTACGGTTAATCGGAAAAGTCGGGTAAAAGTCGGGTAAAATTAAAAAATTTCTGTATCAAAAGATAGTTCATGTTTTTAGCTTCGAACCGATATGTGGAACGCTAAAAACGGATACCCGGATCAAAAGTTATGAATTAAATACCAAAATCGAAATCTCCAGGTCTCGCTGAGCGAGCTCCTTCTCACTGAGCGAAAATCGCCCTGGAACGTTCGCTGAGTGAGGTCTGCTCGTTGAGCGAGCTACACCAGTTCAGGATGTTCTAGCCTTACGGGAAAACACTTCTCCCACACCAAATCTCTTCCAAACATTAACCAATGCAGAAAAACATAATCAAACATGTTCATAAACATCATACGAGTAATTTAGTTAGGTTTTAGCCGAGTTTTAACCGTTAATCCATTATTTCTCAAGATTTCTATCAAAAACGCTAAAAATCCTAAACTCCAAAACTTAACCAAATACTAAAATAAAAGTATCTAACTACGAACCCACCTCGAGAGTTGAAGATTGACGGAAAGAATGAGCCGATTCGATGAACGGATGATGGAAAATGATGGATTGAAGCTCTAGGTTTTCTCTTCTCCTTTTCCTTCTCCTCTTTTTCTTTCTCTTCCTTTCTTTTCTTTCTTTCCAATTCTCTTACTAACTTTCTCTCTTTTCTTTTTCCTTTTATAATACTTAACTATTTTTCCTTATTAACCAAACAAATTATATCTCTCAATTAGTAATATTAATGAGTCCAATGGAGAGTATCCAAAAATGTCTTTGAGCTGAATATTTAATAAAGTCTCTGCTTCAGATAATACTAATTAATCTTAATTAATATTATGCGGAGCATTAACTAAAATACGGGGTATTACATCTTCCCATCCTTGAATTGAAATTCGTCCTCGAATTTCCTTTACTCATCCACAACAACAGTTTACATCACTGTCTTAGATCCATACTTACCCTTAATTCTCTTACATAGACATAATCAATTCCAATTTGACTTCGCGGCTCAAATCCTCGTTTCTCAACAAAATCCAACCTCACGTCCTTACTCATACGCGCGTTTCCAATATCGGGTTAACTTTCAAGTTACTATTTCTGTAACTTATTTGTTGCTTCATGCCGAACACTTAGTCTAATTCCTCATTCGGAGATGACATACCGATCTAATATTTTCATTGAATCACAACACAGAAGGTTTGCAGTAAAGTTCTGCACCATAATGCCATGGTACAGCGTTGTCTTTGTCATATGGGATTGGCCCTGGCACCGTGATGGTGACTGGGCTCACTGCAACAGAGGTCGGAACCGTTATTGTCTATGGGTCATAGAAAATGGTGACAGGACTTTTGGTGGATGTTGGTGGTGATGAATTGAAGCTTGGTTGTTGCTGAAACTGTTGCTGAGATGGTTGAAAGTTGCTGGAGTTTGGGACCGTTGTAGGGTCATAATAAATAGTGATTGTGAAGACATCATTGTTAGTGATTGTTGAAGTTGTAGAAGCAGGTGCAAATGAATTGTTGTTTGTTGAAGTGATGGAAGAAGTGGTTGCTGATTTTGTAGACGAGTTGGTAGGAACAATTGTTGCTGCAGTTGTAGGAGAATCATTTGTTGTTGACAAAGGAATTGTTGGTGTTGTAGAAGCTGTTGTGATTATTTGCAGAATGCCTTCTTTAATCAAGCCATTGATGCCATTCCTCAAGCTTGCACACCCATTCTTGGAAAGCTAGCAAGATTCACAACAGGCCTCATAACCTGGAAACACTTGGCATTTCAAAAGCTGAGCTTTAACCTCTGCCAGAGGTGTCTGAACACTTGCAATATCTTCAATTAAACTCATGGGTGAGTCTTCCTCTATAGAATTAATCCTTGGCCCACCGTGGCTTGGCATAGGATTTTTCATGACATTGGGAGGTGGTGCAAAGTTCAGGGCCTTTGAATCTACCAGATCCTGGACCTTCATATGCAGAGCCCTGCATTTTTCCGTGGAATGACCAGGTGCATTAGAATGAAAAGCACACCTAGCGTTGACGTCGTAATTTCTCGGAAGGTTCTGAGGATTAGGTGGAGCCAATGTCCTTAACTCAACAAGATTGAGCTTTAGGAGTTGTGGCAGCAATGTGGCATATGGCATTGGAATACGGTCAATCACCTTGTTGATATGAGATGGCCACTGTTGAAAATGGCGTTGTTATTGATTGTTGTTGTAGGATCTCTGTTGAGGAAACTATGGCTGTTGAGGAAAGTGTTGTGGTTGTTAAGTATACTGAGGAGGTGGAGTAGGAATAGTGACGGCAGCAACTGATCTTGGCAGATATTGGGGTCTTCCTCTTCCCATATGTACAGAATTTGTTTCACCAGATCTATGGGGCCCAACAAATGGCTTCCCTGCACTTCTTGAACTGGCACCGTTGTCAGAAATCTTTCCTATCTTCAGTAAGCTCTCAATTATTTCCCCAGCTATCACCACGTCTGCAAAGCTGGTGGAAGAAAATGCAGCCAATCTGTCAATATAGTTACCCTGGAGAGTATTCATGAACATATCTTCCATCTCCCTTTCTGACATCGGGGGTTGAACGGAAGCAGCTAGTTGCCTCCACCTTTGGGCATACTCTCTAAAGCTTTCACGGGAAGATTGTGACATTCCCATCAGAAGGGTTCTGTTTGGAGCCATGTCCAAATTATACTGATATTGACGGATGAAAGCTTCTGCCAAGTCTTTCCAATTCCTTGATGTGGCTCTGGTCAAAGGGGAATACCACTCTCGGGATGCCCTTGTCAAGCTATCCTCAAAGTAAAACATCCACAGTTTCTCATCCATGGTGTAGGCTTTCAATCTCCCTAGGAAAGACTGAAGATGGGTACGTGGGCAGGATGTGTCGTTGTATCTTTCAAAACAAGGAGGTTTGAACTTATGCAAAATTCTAACCCCTTCCACCAATCCAATATCCATGACATCAAAACCCAGAGAGTTTTGGAATTCAAGAGACCTTAGCTTTTCTGTTATTTCATCCAATCGACGATCGTAAACTTCGTCTCAAGCCCCAACCACAGTAAATTATTCTTCCTGAGGGTCTTCCTGCAAGGCCCTCCCTCCAGTGTTACCTTGGGTGTTTCTTATAACATTGATGTCTAGGTTCAGATGAGGTCCAAACTCTGGCGGATCAGTACGAGGCTGTACGTGGTCGTTGTTACTGGTACCCCCTGTACCTGGATGGTTTTCCTCGGGAGTTTGCCACTCGACTAACTCTTTCAGTCTCTCTTGGCTCTGAGCCAAACCAGTCATCACTGTAATAAATTGATTCATTTGGGCCCTCATCTCTGTCATCTCATTGGCCATTTGGGCTCTCACTTCAGTAAAGTCTTGTTGAACCTGATCCATTTGTAATCCCGGAAGGTTGTTTCTTGTTGGATACCGGTGCACTCTATTGACGGGGAACACTCTTCTACGAGCAATGTTTCCTGAGACCACAACAAAGTGAGAAACAACAACAAAACAAAAACCTACAAAACAAAGAGAAAATGTTAGTATGCAATGCAGGATGCCTATTTGTCTTCCAAGGGTATCCGGTTTGGTTCTTTGGTTTTGACCTTCCAGACCTCGAGGAATGATGATGTTGAAGAGAGATAAAGCCCATGAAATAATATAAACCATATATTACAAAGATGTGAAGATACATAGTTTGATTACAATAAAGTTCCCATGGTGGGTCAAAATACATCAACAAAATCAAAAGTACAAACAAATTGAAATACAAGTACAAGGAAATCAAACATCCAGTCCAAAGTCATCCTCTCTGACTTCCTTCAGGAGAGCCTCAGTTACTGGGCCAACTGGGTGCTCTGTAATGGTCCTGATGAGAAGGTTTCTCGTGGCAATGGCACTGGTCAACTTCTTGTGCTTATCCTGGTCCTTTGACCTCTTTAACCCCGCCCAGAGCTTCAACTCAGAGATCTCCTTCTGTGCTACTAATAAGGCCTCCTGATTCTTCTTCTCACTAGCCTCCAGTTGCTCTATCTTAGCTTAGGTCCTTTGATCTTCCTGTGCACGGGCCTTAGTGATCCCGATCCACCTAGCCTGGCTCTCCTCTAAATAATGCTCATCCCTGGCCTTCTGAGTCTTAGCTTCCTTGCAAGCATTCTTCAGTACTAACTCTCTTGCTCTAGCCTTTCTGATGTAGTCATCCATCTTCTCAATCTTGGTCAAGTGCTCAATCCGGAGCTTCTCTAACCTCTCATTATCTAGACGGTTGTCATTCCTCTCCCAGAGGGTCTTCTTCAAGACTTCAGAGAGCTGAGTATTCCTTTCCTTCAATTTTTCAAACTCCTATAAACTGACAGTAGCTGCAGGCTTCACTGCTGATGGTCCAGGTACATCCTCTAAGGTGAATGGAATTCGGGTGATCTGCCCCCTGGTATGAGACCAGTCAAGATACTGAGCTGAGGCTATGTTGTTGCACTTTCTAAGAAAAGTTGTCCCTTTAGTCTGAATATTGTCCCAGGCCCAGGCTGCATGTCTGACAATGGCAAGGTTGTGCTGTATGTCACAATAGAGGGTTTCTATCAAATATTGCCCTCTTGGGGGATGTACCAAGGCATACCCTAATTGCCTCTTGAAAAGCAAAGGGTTATAGTTGATGCAACCTTTTACTCCAATCAAGGGTACATTGGGATATTGCCCACAGCTAGTAATGATATCTTTGCCCTTGGTGCTTTGAGTGCACCACCTGATGTCTTCTGATGTAAGGGCAATCAATCTCTTAGCCCAGTTCCTTGGCTGATGAGGATTCATGAAAGTGTCTGACTTTGGTAAGTGCCTTAACAACCAACAGTAGAAGAGGGGTGCACAACATCTGACTAATCTCCCCCTTTGCTTCTCATTCCTTTGGTGTACTGAGTAGTAGAAGTCTCAAAGCAAGGTAGGAACTGGGTTCCTTAATAAGAACAAGTGAATAGCATTATTTCTTACAAACTTTGGCTTGTCTGCAAACAAGATAACTCCATATATGCTGAGTGCCAAGAGTGCACAAACAGTATCCCACTTTCCTGCTGCAGCATGCAGAGTGGCCTGGGAGATCAGGAAATCCAAGTGAAGGCCTGGGATTCCAGCCTTGGTGGTCATGCTCTGATCAATAAGGGTAGGCTCCAAGTGCAAGGCCTTAGTTATATCTTCATTCTTGGGAGCAACCATCTCAGGGTTGAAAGGAATCCCTCCCATAATAGGGACACCTAACAACATGGATAACTCTTCCATCAATGGTCCTAGCTGAAAATCTGGGAAAGTGAAGCATCTGAGAGGAGGGTCATAAATCTGCAAGAAAGTGTGGATCATGCTCCTCTGGGATGCATCCAGGTCCATGATCATGTCCAATATGCCTCCATAATGTTCCCTGAATAAAGGGACATGATCAGGAGTGATGAGAGACTGGATATGTCTGATGCCTGTCAGAGTGGGCTCAAAGAAGTGGTATGTGATGTTGCTCTTCCTGGAAGTGTCCATGCTGATAATGGATGTTGGTGAAGAAAACTGAGGAGAAGCCCTGATGAAGCTAACTGCTGAAAACTGATGAAGATAACTGGAGAGGGTGCTGAAGAAGGGTCTCTGATGAAGACAAACTGATGAAGGTGCTGGTGCAGATAACTGAGGAAGTCTGAGCAGCAGAACAGGTCAAAACCAAACCAAAGATAAGATGTGGATACCCTGTAAAACAAATAGACAAATGTTAAATGATGCAAAATGATGTATGCAGAATGATATGAAAGGGTTTGTGATCAAGTGTTGGATCTGTTATCTGCCTTGATAGGGTCCATGTATGTTCATAAGTCCGGATGGAGGCTTAGAAAACCAATAACCAGGTGGGGGACTCAAATAAAGTGTCAAAAGTCCAGGGTTTCACAAGAAATGTCCAAAATAATACTACCTGAACAAATCTAGTAACAAGGTATGATGAGGCCAAGGGTTCCTGCAAACTTGTAAACATCCCAACCCCCTCACATGTAATGTTCTAGAACATGGATCCTCAGACTTGAATCAGTTATGAGAAGTGTAAACACTTCTAACCCGGAGGTATAGTGTTTACAATAACCATAAAGGATCCTCCTCTAATTCACCTCAGATGCTGAAGGTCATAAAAGGTCATCCAGACTTAGCAGGCTTCCCAGATAGCTCTAGTACTACAGGAAATCCGTAGCACAGAGTTCTCAAGAAGAAACCCATGTCTGAACCGTGTTTCATATTCCCGCACCAGACTGAAATGGAATGGGAAAGAATATGAAGCCAATCTAGCCTATGCGTCGCTCAGGTCCCCGGTATGGAACCTTAATCACTCAACAATCCCACCCACCAAAGCAGACAGGAGATCCAACACCAATGATATGATAATAACAGTATGCAATGCATAAAACTCTAAATGAAAGCAATAAATAAAGCTGTACAGAAAGAAATAAATAAAGCAATAAATAAAGCAATAAATAATAAGCACAAGTAGCACATAACACCCCCGTAAACACAAATCAAACAAGCGCTAGGAGGAACCCACAAAAAGAACCAGAAGCCCTGGTTGCAATATAAGGGTCCCCAACAGAGTCGCCAAGCTGTCGCACCCGAAGATTTGCATCCCGGTACAGGCGCGAACGGTCGGCGAAAGGAGAAAATGAAATGAACTGAATAGAGTCGCCAGCTAGGCATTTTTATCCCGAAGGAAAGGTAATGCTGCATAAACCTAGAAAAATATGGATAAGACGGTTGCGAACCAGAGAAACTGAGAAAGGGGGTTGGTTAAAACTTGGGAAGGTATTAACATCCAGATTGTCCGTCGTACTCGACGGGATCCACGCTTACAAGATTGTGTTTAAAAGGGTAGGTGTATGTGTTATCTGTGTGCAAAAGCTGGAAAAGAATATACAAGTGTCAGTGCAAAAGATGAATGCTCAGGAACTGAGGCTTTTAAAGAATGCTGAGAGAGGGGGAAGACAAAGAGACTTTTGTTCGATAACAGTTAAGTTATGCCTACGTATCCTCTCGTGCAATGAGGAAGTCAGAACACCGTAGTTTGACTCAAAGAGACTGAAAGATAAGTTGACTGTGAACTGCTTACTTGTCTATGCTCAAGTGTATGACTCGTCTGGCTCGAGTGCTAACTGTCTTGCATTATACGGAAGAAGCAAGTTCTCGTTTATGAATGAAAGTGATGAGAAAAGAATCCCGAAGGAGACGATTATTGTTTGTTTTTTGTGTTTTCAATTTTTTATTGTTTTTGGTGTTTTGCATAAGTTAATGAGCTTAAGCCTAAATCAAGGGATTGTAAACTCATTATATCCTCCCTGATTAGGGATAATGAGTCTACTTAAGTGTGAGATAAACACCTCAACTTAATTACCATGATGATGTAGGATTAAAATCATTAACCTACTTGTGATTAATTAGATGTTTTTTGGGTTTTTGTTTAGTGTAAAGTAATGAGTTTAATCTCTAATCACAGATTAGTGGGCTCATTACACCATCCTAATAGAAGGATAATAGATGAGAACACTTAAGTTGAGGAAGATACCTCAACTTAATCCATGGTTAGGGATTAAATTCATTATATAACAATGACTTTATTAAGTGGATTTTAATTAAAAGATGAGATTAAGAAGTGAGTTTTATGCTTTGTAAGACAACTTGAGGAGGACTTGTCCAATAAAACACTAGGGTTAGTCCTTCTTAACCATAAAGGAAGAATTAGAACCCTAATGTAAGGCCCAAGTTACAAGATGAAGTCTTAGTGATTATTAAGATGATTTGATTAAGAGGTTTAAACAAATTAAAGGTTTAACACTTAGGATTAAAGTTATACACTCCATCCTAAGGGAAGGATGCAGGCATAACCCTAATTCCAAAGTCCTAAAACTTTAAGAGTTTAGTCTCTGATTATTGAGATGAGAAGAGAAACTCAAAGAGACTCAAAGGTAAAAAGCTAAGGGGGACTAATCACAACCCTAATTATTATCATGCTTGGATGTTCCTATGGTTTGTAATGCTTGAGAAAGATCTTCAAGGAAGCCACCAATGGAAGAAGCAGATGAAAGGAGGAAGAAGCAGAAGAAATAAGTTACTTACTTCATTGAAGAAGATAAGTAACTTAAGGAAAGAAAGTGAGAAATAATGAACACAAGTGAACAAGTTCACTTCAAAACCAGCAAGATGCAAATGAAAGAGATAAAGAGAAATGAGAAGTGGAGGCAAATTCACTTCTCAAAGTAACTTACCACCTGAAAATGTTAGCATGAATGCATAAAGTATGAAACATAAAGAAATGAAATGAAATGAGATGAGATGAGATGAAATGGCCAAATTCAGAAGTGTTTATGCAATGTTAATGTCATGTGAGATGATGCAAAGGCATACAAAGTGCATATGAATGATCATACAAGAATGAGATGTCATGTGAGCATGCTTTGAAGTTTGAAAACACATGAAAGTTAATGAAATGAAATGAATGCAAATCATGGCAAATGAATGAAGAAATGATCAAGAATGATTCTAACATGTCCCAAGATGTCTAATATGACATATGAATGCAAGAAATGTCATGGCAAGTTCATGTATTGATGCATATGCAAGATGAATGCAAATGAACATTTAAAATTAGGGTTATATGGAAGTATGAGATGCACATGAACAAAACAGAATCATATGACATGATAAAAATTTGAAACCAAGCTCAAACAAACCCTAATCCCATACTAAGTCATACCCCAAAGGAGAAGGTCAGAAGCCTTACCACTCAAAAGTTATGAATTTCCTAAGTTTCTAGGGTTTTTTGGGTGATTCTCAAAGGAAAATGCAAATCAATTCAAAAATGCAAGATAAATTCATGAGATAAATGACCTATAAACCACATGCTATGCACAAAACAATGCAAAATGAATCATCTTCAAACTCTTCTTGGTTAGGCAGAAAAGATTTTTTCAAGTTAGGGTTCAAAAATATGATTTAAATGACCCTTAATTCAAAGAAAATTCTCAAGTTATGATCAAACCTAAAACGAAATTTGTGTGAAGAGTTTGAAAATGTTTCTAAATGCAAAGGGATGATTCATGATTTTTTTAGTGAGTTTTAGAAACCTAAATGTATTTTGAATTAATTAAAAGACTTTAATTAATTAAAAATAACATTTAAATATTTTAAAAATACTTTTTATATGCAAAAAATAAAATAAAAATCATTTTCTGATTGAGAAATATATTTGAAACAAAAACGCGAAAGGAAATATTTTTTGGATGATTTTTGCTATTTTAAAATAATTATATAGAAGAAATAGAAAGAAAATGAAATTAAATGAATAAAATGAGAGAGTCAGTGCATCCAATGGCTGAGATTCAAATGGAAAAGGAGGGAATTGACTGGCGCGCAATCCAGTGGTCAGAATTCAAAATGGCTTTTAATTAAGTTTTATAATTAATTAATCAGGATTAAACTTAATGGACTAATCTGAACCACTCAATGCCTAACCCTAATCCTCATCTAACGGCCAAGATTCAAACTGGGAATTAAAACGTGGATTAGCCCTAATGACTTTCAAATGGCCGGAGAAGACCTCCGGTCATCTTCTCCGGCCAGCTCTCCACCAGACTTTGCTCAAATCATCACCCCAGGCCCCCAAAATCTCCAGAAATGATCAACTAACTATCCTAAACAATAATCCATCCTCAAAAATCATTTATCATTCATCATCATCAAGATTCGAATCAAAACATCAAAATGGAAAAAATTTCAGAACATCATGAAATGCTTAAAACAACCATTTTCAAAAATAAAAGCATCAGCATGATCAGTGAAGCATGAGGAATCATTCTATAACATGAAAACACATTTATGGAAAAAAAGTTCTTGAGGTTACCTGAGGTTGAGCTTTCATTTCTTGAGCTTTCTGGACCTTTCTTTAGTGCAAATCAACCCCAATGAGCTTCCTGTGAATGCTTTGATGCTTGGAGTGAGTTTATTTGGCCTCCTTTTGAAGTTCAGTTCTGAGGGATGAAAAATCGTATTTTGTGTGTGATGTGTTTCAGGCCATTTTGATGGTTGGGATTTGTTCGTTAGGTGATGCTGAGTTGAATGGTGAAGAAAGTTTGAAGTTTTTGTGGCTGTATGATGAAATTTGAAGAGGGGAAGTGTTATGGAAGATTTTGTGATTCTGAGTCTATGGATGCTTGCAGGCTTGTGTGATGTGTGAAATGAGTCCCTTAGGGTTTGCATAAGAGGTCTTGATTGGTCAGAAAGTTGGTGGTGGCATAGTGTGATTGGTATGGTTGTTTTTGCAAAAAAGTCAACATTGGTTGTACTATGGGCATGGGTCATAGCAGGAGTGGTTCCAAGGCATGTCTGGCCTCGGCTGGCTTTGTGGAAGGCCTTTGGATCAAAAGATTGCAGCTGGATGGATGGCTTGGATGAAGAGATAGCATGCTTTATGCAATTTTCCCTCTTTGACATTTCTTGTGAATCAAGCCATAAAAATGCCAAGTTCGTGGGCCAATTCTGATGTTTATAAGACACATAGGCATGTTATGAAGTGTAGAAGTTAATTAGAGGTCATTAGAATGCTTGAACATGCCATTTTGCAAAATCCCTCTTTGACATGAAACTTGAAATTTTGGGGTTTTTGCTAACTTTGAAAGGCCATATCTTGAGTTCTAGGATGAATCAAGACATGTTCTTGTACTTTTTGAAAAGGGAAAGACCTAATCTACAACTTTCATGACCAATAATTTTTCATTTGAAGCATTTTTGGTTGAGAAAGAGGAGGTTGAAAAACTTTCCCAAAATAGAAAGTTTCCATTACAAGTCATTTCCATTTTTGGCAAGTTTGCAAATGGCTCAAAATTATTCAATCTTGTGAACTTCCAACCTCTTCTAAGATCAAATAAAGATCATATAACTTCATTTTGATGAAAATACCCCTTTGGTTCCATTGTTGGGGGCCTCAAATGCCCTGATTTTGACTTAACTTGCTCAGGAAGTTACCTAGTGAACAGATGACTTCCACAATGAATTTCTTCATCAAACTTGGTACACATGATCCTTATAACATCTTAAGAACATTAGAAACAAGAATGACCCAAAAATTTGGAGTTAAGTCCTCTGAAACAAAAACCCTAATTTTGGTCATTTGTGTAGTGAAAACCCTAGCTCTGCTTCCATGCCTTGCCAGTTCTTGTGATTTCTTGACTTCCATGAACTTTGAGGAGTATAATATGATGGTAGAACACACATGGACCCTCTTGGAATGCTTTGAGGCCTTTGGGGTGGCTCATATGGAATCTTGGATTGCTCAGATCACAAACCCTAGATGTAGATGAACTTGAACTATGCAGATGAAACAAATATGCAATGTGAGATGTAATGCTTATGTTTATACAAAAATGAAAGTTCACAAGCCATGGTGTGATATGAGTGAGAGAAAATTTGGGGTGTTTACACCAGTGGCCAACACTGATCCACCAGTGACTTCACTTATTCCATGGGACACCGACCACTCATCCTGTAGATACTTGTAACTTTTAGTCACTATCCATTCCAAAGGATTTCTCGAACAACATACTACTTTGCAACTCCATGTTATAGGAAGTAGAGCTCTTATGAAGACTCCAACTGAGCTGACTAAAGCCCCCTTTTCTAACTCTTGGCTTGAATCTACTCTCACAACACAAGTTACGACAACACTTCAGAGTCCTCATGGTCGCACAACCATGATCCTACCTATCACATAAATAGCATTGGGCTGATCAGACACAATACTACATAGTATGATATTAAGAATCATGTCGGCCAGACACACTTAAGAGGCAGGAAATATTTACTAATGATGTTTCAAGGCTAGGTCGAGGATACGACCTGCTCTAATACCAACTATAACACCCATATAATATATATATATATATATATATATATATATATATATATAGAATAATATCATACAGTGTTAATTTTTGGTACTGACACCATCATAAATACCTACTAGTATAATTCACATTCTCGTCCAATTCTAAAACTATACAAATATGGCACAAGATATGGAAATCATACTAAAATAAAAACTAAGAACAATACAATATCCATTATTATACAAAGATACACAATACACAGCGGAAGACTAAACTAAGCTTCACTTGAAACATCTCGAGCATAGCTCCACTCGTAAATCAAACATGCATAGGAACCTGAAAAGCAACAACAATAGTGGGGTGAGATAACAACATCTCAGTGGGTTCCCTATCTTAGAGTTCTCTCGGCTCTAAGGATTCTATCAAAACCAAACTCAAGTCTTTATTCGAGGAAAACGACCTTGAGCTCACACGCCTCACTCTCGCTGGAACCACGTCCAAGGGTTCTACAAATCCTACTATCACTAGCTAGGATGTTACCCTTTTACTTCCCATGGGACTCGGTGTAACACCCATCTCAAGCCTAAGGTCACTTCTCTATAAGGAAACAAACAATATGGAATATCTATATAACATTCTCGACACTTCACGTGGGACTCAATGTAATACCCACCTCAAGACTTATCATTTGCTTCCCGTGGGACTCAATGTAATACCCACCTCAAGACTTATCATTTGCTTCCTGTGGGACTCATTGTAATACCTACCTAAGACTTATCATTTTCTTCCCGTGGGACTCAATGTAATACCCACCTCAAGACTTATCATTTGCTTCCCATGGGACTCAATGTAATACCCACCTCAAGACTTATCATTTGCTTCCCGTGGGACTTAATGTAATACCCATCTCAAGACTTATCATTTGCTTCCCGTGGGACTCAATGTAATACCCACCTCAAGACTTATCATTTGCTTCCCGTGGGACTCAATGTAATACCCACCTCAAGACTTATCATTTGCTTCCCGTGGGACTCAATGTAATACCCACCTCAATACTTATCATTTGCTTCCCATGGGACTCAATGTAATACCCACCTCAAGACTTATCAAGACTTTTCGGAGGATACTGCGTATAACGCATCATGGATTCGCAACGACCTAGGATGAACCTAAACATTTTACACGTCATACCATCTAACAATTTCCAGTTACAATACTAGGTCATACTATTCGTTTATGGTAAGATTTCATAACTCTCCCTCCATTCTTGACACTTTTGGTTATATAGTTTTCAAACATATAACTCTAACATTCTAGTCTAATTATCATCATTAAACTAATCTCATTGTCTCTACTTCCATTTAATCCTCACGAGTATCGCATATTTTTACAACTTGCACAACCAACATAATTACCACAATTCCTTAACTAACATAATTACGGTTAATCGGAAAAGTTGGGTAAAAGTCGGGTAAAAATAACATTTTTCAGTATCAAAAGATAGTTCATGTTTTTAGCTTCAAATCGATATGTGGAACACTAAAAACGGATACCCGGATCAAAAGTTATGAATTAAATACCAAAATCGAAATCTCCAGGTTTCGCTGAGCGAGCTCCTTCTCGCTGCGAAAATCGCCCTGGAACTTTCGCTGAGCGAGCTACACCAGTTCATGAAGTTCCAGCCTTACGGGAAAACACTTCTCCCACACCAAATCTCTTCCAAACATTAACCAATGCAGAAAAACATAATCAAACATGTTCATAAACATCATACGAGTAATTTAGTTAGGTTTTAGCCGAGTTTTAACCGTTAATCCATTATTTCTCAAGATTTCTACCAAAAACCCTAAAACTCTTAAACTACAAAACTTAACCAAAAACTAAAATAAAAGTATCTAACTACGAACCCACCTCGAGAGTTAAAGATTGGCGGAAAGAATGAGCTGATTCGACGGATGGATGATGGAAAATGATGGATTGAAGCTCTAGGTTTTCTCTTCTCCTTTTCCTTCTCCTCCTTTTCTTTCTCTTCCTTTCTTTTCTTTCTTTCCAATTCTCTTACTAACTTTCTCTCTTTTCTTTTTCCTTTTATAATACTTAACTATTTTTCCTTATTAACCAAACAAATTATATATCTCAATTAGTAATATTAATGGGTCCAATGGAGAGTATCCAAAAATGTCTATAAGCTGAATATTTAATAAAGTCTCTGCTTCAGATAATACTAATTAATCTTAATTAATATTATCCGAAGCGTTAACTAAAATACAGGGTATTATAAGATTGGTACCTACTTGTTGCACTTAAAGCACACGAGACATCTGGTCGAGTACATAATATGGCATACATGATAGATCCTATTGCAGATGCATATGGAATCTTATTCATGTGATCCCTTTCTTCCTTTGTTGAAGGGGATTGTGTTTTTGATAGACATATGCCATGTTGCATATGTATAAATCCTTTCTTGTAATCATGCATATTAAAGCGTCTCAACACTTTGTCTATGTATGTACTCTGACTTAGGCCAAACAGTTTTTGTGATCTATCTCTATAGATCCTGATTCTTACTATATAGGCTGCTTCACCAAGGTCCTTCATAGAAAAGCATTTCCCTAACCAAGCTTTTACTTGTTGCAAGGTAGGGATATCGTTTCCAATGAGTAATATGTCATATACATATAATACCAGGAAAACGATCATGATCACACTAACCTTCTTGCAGACACAAGGCTCATCTTCATTCTTTATGAATCCATATTTTTTTACAGTTTCATCTAAATGAAGATTCCAGCTTCTGGAAGCTTGCTTCAATCCATAGATTGGTCGATGTAACTTGCATATATTATGGCCTTCTTCAGGTATGTCAAATCCTTCAGGTTGTGTCATGTACACATCCTCAAGAAGATTCCCATTAAGGAAAGCAATCTTTACATCCATCTGCCATATTTCATAATCATGATATGTAGCGATAGCAAGTAAAATCCGAACAGATTTAAGCATTGCAACTAGTGAAAAGGTTTCATCCTAGTTTATCCCATGAATTTGTTTATAACCTTTAGCAACCAGTCTTGGCCTATAGGTATATACCTTACCATCCATATCAGTCTTCTTTTTGAAGACCCACTTGTATCCTATAGGATTAACTCCTACAGGAGGCTCTACCAAGGTCCAAATCTAGTTTGTGTACATGGAATCCATTTCAGATTTCATGGCTTCTAGCCACTTCTCAGACTCGAGACCATTTATAGCCTCTTGGTAGTTTATAGACTCATCTTGATCCATGAGTAATATATCACCTTGATTAGTTATGAGATATCCATATCTCTCTAGTTGGTGATATATCTTGCTCGACCTATACTGATTTTGTTCTACTTAAGCAGGTTGCTCTTCCATAAATGTTTGTGATTCCTGCTCTAATTCCTCCATAATGCTTTGTGATTCTTGAATTTATTCAAGCTCTACTTTCTTCCCACTTATTCCTTTGGAAATAAAATCCTTTTCCAATAAGACTCCAGTTCGAGCGACAAACATTTTGCCCTCAGAAGGATTGTAGAAGTAATATCCTTTTATTTCTTTAGGATACCCCACAAATAAGCATTTGTCAGATTTGGGCTCAAGCTTAGTTGAAATTTGTAGTTTTACATAAACTTCACAACCTCAAACCTCCATGTAAGACATATGTGGTTTCTTACTACTCCATATCTCATATGGTGTTTTTTCTACCTTTTTGGATGGAACACAGTTAAGTGTGTAAGCTGTTGTCAGTAGTGCATGTCCCCAAAAGGAGTTTGGAAGATCGGCGTGACTGTTGTACTCCAAAAATTTTCCTCATATATTCAAGACAATATACCTCAAGAGGTCTTCTAATGATCACAAGATTCGCATTTGCTCAAAGGAATTCCAGGTTTCATCAGACAAAGCCTCCTCCTAAGCAATGAATCTTAAATTAGGGTTTTGAGTTTCCCAAGATAAATTGGACTTCCAATGCCTCAAGTAGACATCATGGTATCCCATATACTTCAAAGGATCCTCATGTCAAGCTTCAAGGCTTGCCCTACAAGTTTGGTCAATCAGATGCTCATATAATAAAAAATCAGTTAACTTGGTCAAAAAGTCAATTGTGATCAACACAAAGTCAAACTTCAAGATTTTTGGTCAACATAAAGATAATGAGGTGAAATTCATCATTTGATCAAGGGTTTATCATGATTCATCAAGGAAACCTCAGAATCATCAAGAATCAGGAGTTACTAAATTAGGGTTTGTGTAGGAAAAGTCAACCGTACTTTGACCAGTCATAACTTTCACATGCTTCATCAAAAATTTCCCATCCAAAGCTTATTTTTAAGGAAATTCAATTCCCTGCAACTTTGTGTCTCACAAGCCAAGGTCAAAAATGTTTCATTTGAGAGATATGAGCCAATACAGTATAGGTCCTTTTAAAAGTTAATAAAAAGTCAACTTTTTCAAAAGCTCATAACTTGAAAATGGAAGATCAAATGGACATTGGATAATAGTAATAGTTATAGGACACTCTAAGATTTCCAAAAAATCCTAAAACACATACATGGGATAAAAATTGAGAGAGTTATGCATTGTTGAAGTTGGGCAATTTTGAGGAGGTGTATGAAGCAAAAATAGCCAAAACTCAAGTTTCTTCCAAATGGGCCCATATGTTTCCAACCCAAACTCAATTATAAGACCATGCACGACCCATAGATCATAATATCTGATTTTTTATATTTATTTTATATTATATTGAATTTATTTCATTTAAATTCAATTTTAATTAAGATAAATATTGAAAAATCAAATATTTGATCTTAGGTCTATTCTAGGATCAAATATTTGATGTTTATGATCATTATAAGTGTCCAATTTCGTGCAAAACCAAAAGGGTATGATTTAATCTAAATTTTCGACCAAAATAGAAATCACTTTTCTTCATCCTTAAGCAACTCCAAATCTATCCAAAAAGCCCAAAGTTTTTGACCTAATTCATTCTACTATAAACATACAACAAGAATACAAGCCAATGGGACGAACTTCTGAGCTCACCAACCCTAATCAAACTTCAAAAAATCAAGAACAAAACTTTAATTCGATTTCATCCTTCCAGCTATTTTCAAAAGGTTTTGAAGGTTTCATTAGATTCCTTGAGGCATTATGAACGCATACCAATCATCATCATCATCAAACACATCATATTTCGACCAAAACGAATTCGTTTTCTTGTTTCTTTTTTTATTTTTCTATTTCACTTATTTGTGCATGATAAACACTAATCGATCATATATTATTATTTGTTTGGATGTTTAGAATGTTTTTGGATCATTCAATTGAAGCTTGCGTGTAGGAACAAGGATCCACCATTGTTAGGGTTTCGAGCTTTAAAATTGGGAACCATGGCTAGATACGATTTCACATGAAATTAATGACTTAATTGGACTCATATGACCTCCTTTAATCGATTTGAATTAATAGAACTGATTTATTTTGTGTGTTGATTTGAAAAATTGCAGGTGTTTTAGTGCCTGGAAAGTCGTCACTAAAAGCTCTAGCTACAGACGAACTGTAGGAAAAGGCTAAGTGGATAGACAGAGGTGGAAGATGACTCTGCGTGCGCTTTGCTTTTCAAATATTTGTTTTATCTTATAATTATTTGCGATAAAATGAAGCGGAAAACAAAAATTTCCCTTTATAGATCCTTACGAAAGGTCATGATATGTGATAAAATATTTACCTCTTGTGGTGCTTAAAACCTTTTATTCTGATTTGATCACGAGAATTGTACGATGAACAACGCCTCTACTCAATCCACACGAACAACTTCCTTCATTCACAGTGCTAGCTGGTTACGATTGAAGGTTTAGAGTGAAAGGAGAGGAAAAAGGAATACGACCAGGGTTTCAAAACAATAACTTATGAGCTTCTTCACAAGGGTTCTATTTATAGAAGTACTTGTGTGGGATTTAAGCTAAAAGCCCAACTCAATAATAATATTATTATTATAATAACTATTATTATAATAACCATAATTTTATTATTATTATATTTTATAACTATTATAAAATTAATAATAACTATTATTATTATATCATATGGTACCTTACCATATTCTGTATTCCATTATAGTGCATTGTACCTTACAATATACCTTATTTATTCCACCTCTTCTCTAACTGTCCTTATGTGTGTGACCCTGTAGGATTTTGTGACGTTGACAATTATATTAAATCATGTATTTAACATGATAAACAGTGAATTGTATCTAGCAACACATGACTGCTACCCAAGTCACAAAATTGTCATGTGATCTGATAAAACCTTTTTGTGATAGTATTTGTGTGTACAATTACCCTTTTGCCCTTATGTCTATATTGAACACAAGACATATACCGTGCCATCCTTATCCAGTTCAATATTGGGCCCTTAGACATTTATCTTGTTATGCAGGATGGGCAAATTCCATCTAGGCTACCCATGTCCCTCAGCATGCTTTGTGAAGTACCCATCAACTATCCTTATGATCATCCAACTACTGACAATGTTTGATCAAAAATAAAGTACTTAGCTCTACATCTAGGATCCATAGTAGTTTCAGGTCGAAGAGTGGTATACACCACTATCACCATGAGAGTAACTTATGAAACTTTGCATAACATTTTATGTAGTACTCTCATAGTGGGTCAATCTAGTGTAAATATTACTCCTAATATTCATACTTATGTCAAGACTTGATAACTCCTTATCCATGATCCATGATATGTGATCATCAGTCTATCTACATAATATTCTTAATGCTTTAAGGCTATCCCATTTCATATTAAAGCTCAACTATGGATGCTTTAAGAATAGTGTCCTTATGTTTAATGGAATCTCATGATTAAGTGACACTTAATATTTCATTAAACAAACTAACTATTCTAGGGACTTTATCATGTTTAGAAAAACAAACATAACAAAGAAATGTCTTTTATTATTAATAAATAATTCGATACAAGTACCAAAAGTATTGGCCTCTAGGGCTTACACCAACATCTTCGACCTGAAACCACTATGGACTTTAGATGTGGAGTCGAGTACTTTATTGTCAGTTAAACGTTGTCCGTAACAGGATGACCATAAAGATGGTTGATGGGTACTTCACAAATCATGTCGAGGGACATGAGTGACCTAGATGGGATTTTCCCCTCCTAAATATACGAGAGTAATATCTATGGGCCCCTTGATAGAGTATGACTGTAAAATGCATGGTCGTTCTCAAATAAGTCAATATGAGATATTGAGCTTATTTGTTATTATCTAGTATACTTGGGGATCAAGGAATAAAATATTGGACTATACAAGGGTGACAAATTCTATGCATTATATAAATATAAGGGCAAAAGGGTAATTGTACGCTTGATCATTATTGCAGATATGTTATGTCAGATCACACGACATTTTCGTCACTTGGGTAGCAGTGATGTGTTTCTAGATACCACTCACTATTTATAATATCAAATAGGTAGTTTAATATAATTGTCAATGTTACGAGAACCTATAGGGTCACACGCATAAAGTATTGATAGTGGAATGAACGATTAAATTAAGTATGATTTAATTTGATTATGTGTTGATATTATTAAATTGTTTAATACATTAGCATATATATAGTTTATTTGATTAAATTTGATTTAATTAAATAAATAAGAATTGACAGTTAATTAAATTAAATATGATTTAATTTAATTAATATTTATTTTATTTAATTAAAAGTGTTTAGTTAAATATAATAATAGTTTATTTAATTAAAATAATTTAATTAAATAAGATTGAGCTTATTTTGGAAAAGCCCAAAATAAGAGCATTAATGTTTTAGAAGCTCTCTATAAATAGAGGAGCTCTTTTCCCTGCTAATCCTACTTGTCAATTTTCTTAGAACAAGAGACGACTAGCACCGCGTTCCATTTTGTGCTCACGTGGACTTCGTAGAGACGATGGTATTTTCCACGTTCATGATCAAAGTTAAAGCACGCTTCAAGAGGTAATTCTTGAATCTTATTTGATATTTGATTTATGATTAACGATTTAATCAAGATCCGTTCATCGGGATTATTCTGTTAAGAGGTAAATTTTTTGAAAAACCCCTCTTAAATCCCAACAGTTGGTTACGTTGATGTGTTAAGGATTTTGTGTTCTTATCCTTGTTGTTGCCTCTTTACCTATAGTGATGGTTCAAATGCGAATAGATAAATCCAATGATGGAGGATTAAGGGAGTGTTGCTAATGGTGATGGTGACGATCGAGTGGTATTATGGTATGTAGTGAACCTGTGTGTTCTTAAATTGGTGTGATTCATGTGGTTTGAGTTAGTCGTCGAGTGCATTGTGTGAGCATTGTATTTTTTTGTCGTTGATAACATGAACTGGTGTTGTGTTGTTAGTAGTGCTACCATTCGTAGCATGGAATCTGATTGTTTAGTTGCGGGAAACGCTGTTAGATTGGTTGCATCGGGTAATTTTTCGAGGAAGAAAAGATTCTAAGTGGGGAGAGTTGTAACGCCCGTATTTAATTAAATATTACTGAGTATTTTTCCGAATATTTATTGAATATGTTGAATAAGCCGTTTAAGCTGATAAGTTATTAATCGGGTAAATAGTCTATTTAGTCGGTAGAAATTAATATTAGAAATAATATTAATTTTCGTAGAATATTAATTAATTTGGTTGGGTTAAGTTGTGTGTGAGAAATAGCAAAGTTGGAGATATTGTGTAGTAGGCCCATTAAGAGAATTAGTAGACTCATTATTTCATTAAGTGATTAGAATGAGATAGTCGAGTTATGCAACAAACAAAACAAGGCAGTTCAGTCACTAGAAAGTAGTGGAAACAAGGGTTTAGAGGCACAAGGGTTGGAGAAGAGAGAATGTGAGGGTTGCTGTCAAACCAAGTTTCAAATTTGATCGGGAAATTCGAGCTACCTTCAATACAAGGTAAGGGTGGGGTTCGAATTTTATAATTGGGAATACGATAATAGATATGTAGGAATGGAATTTATATAATTTTCTATTGTGTGGTGTTGATTTGTGTTTATGAATTTGTTATTGTTTCTGGGGAAAAACCGTGTGGTATTGATTTTATGTCAACATATTGTTTCGGTGGTAATTGAGTATGTGAACCAGAAATTGGTACTGAAAATGGGAGATTTTAGGTTGAATTTAGGTGTAAGGCACCATCAGAAAAATACTGAAACCGAAATATAAAAATATAGAAGAAATACTGGAAACCAAATTATATGGAAGAAAGTTAGAAAATTTCGGTGACGGGAACCACAAAGAAGGGGTGGCTACCTATTGGTGAGATGTGGCGGAAGCCACTAAGGAGCATGAAGGGTTGCGCAAGCCATCTTCTTGGTGGTGAGAGCCACCTAAAATGTGGCGCAAGCTACCTAATAAAGGGGGTGGAGGCAACTTTGTTTTGTAACAGTACTTAGTTATTAAATTAAGTGTGGCATAAATGAATTAGTTAATTAATTGTTATAGATGTAATTAGTGATTAATTAATAAGTAGTATTATGTAGATAAATAAAAATAAAATGGTAGAATTTAGAAATAGCAGTAGCAGATTTTAATAGGAATTGAGAGATTAGCAGACACTAGAAATTTGTATCAGCATGGAATTTTGATGACAGTAAAATTAGTAGCAGAAAATGTATGTATTAGTAAGCTAAAATTGGACAGAATTAGTGAGGTTATTAATATTAATAGTAACGTGTAAAACAATACCGATTTAGTCGAATAAGTGAAATTAAGCGTAAGAAATTAGTTGTCCGGAATTAGTTGAAATTGGTCGAGGTAGTTCGCATAAACTAGTATGTAATTTTGATTAGTTTATTTTGTTGGAATATAGTCGAATACTTGGATTTGGAGGTATTGTTGAATAAGTTGATTTGTCCCTATTTATAGGCATATTCGAGTTGTTGGCCTATGGCCAATGTTGATTTGTTGTTGTTGTCAAGTTGTAGGCCTATGGCCAATGTTAATTCGTTGTTGTCGATAAGTTGCGATAATAGTTATTTGTTGTTACATTGTTGTAGTATGTTTTTGTTGCTATGTTGGGATAGTATATCGTTGTTGTGTTGCAATATAATTATTATTGTTGTTGTTATGATATTGGAGTTGAGTCGCATCACATACATTTCATTTTTATAAGTTGGAGATAATGCTCAACCACGTTGGCCTGGATTGGCAAAGAAATATAGGTTGAAGTTGAAGGGTTATGCCTTATTGCTACCTCGATAAACTGGCACTTTCTAAGTTGGGAGTTCTACTCCAATGGTACCACATGCATACACAAAGTTGAATCGCATTTGAGTTGCACATTATATGTGTTTCGTTGATTGTTGTTTTATGGTTGTTGGATAGTGGTGAAATTGTATGATTCAAGTCTAGTGTATTGATTATCATACTTAAGTTTATATCTTTCGATATCTCACCATTTATGTTTGAATGTTTCCCTCTGTTAACGTGCAGGTAATCCAGAGTAGAGTGGAATACCTTAGTAGATTTGAGTCGGTGTTGTCGCTCTGATACGTAGCACTCGGGGGGATAACACATGTTTTCTTTTGATGTTGTATTTTAATATGTTGTTGGATTTTAGTTATTTTCGTTGAAGATTTGATGATTTTAGTTCTTTCGATGTTGAAATCAAATTGTGATATTTTAAGTTGAATATTATGAATCTGCTACTTAGTAATGACATGTTTTCTTTAAAGACTGGTTGGGTGATTTCAAGTTGTTATTTAAGTTAACAATGTATCATTCCATTTGTGTTGTTGAAATTTTATACTCTGATTTTATGATTAATCACCGGGTAGATATGGGGTGTTACATACTACTTCCTCTTGTGTTTCACCACAACTCGGACAGATGGATCTATCGTCAGATGTTGACAGACAATTTATGGGTCCAACCCAGGCATCTCATATGCACTCCACGCAAATAGATCCACATTATCCCAGAGGCATGCCTTCAGCTGCTTCCCCGCCAGGTCGGGGAGGTCTGTACCAAATTTTACCCCTTTGGTAGGGTCTTCGCTGAGCATGATCAGCTCAAAGTCATCGTCGGGCACTGGTCGTGTCGACAAAGAACTACTTGTTGCCAGTTGTGCTTCTTTCTCCTCCTCAGTGAATCTATTGTCGAGGTCAACCGAGTCGATGTGAGGGAGTGGTTTTGGCTCCCCTGAGATGTTGGCAGAGCGAGTTTGGCCGCTGGCTTTGGTTTGGCTTCTATGGCATTGAGCCCCTTGGATGTTGCTTTAAAACATCGACGAGTGTAAACACCCCAAATTTGCCCTCACCCATTCACACCATGGCTTGTGATCATTTCATATACATAAACTCAATCATAGCATCTCATATCACATTTTTTATTCATTGCATTGGTCCAAAGTCATCTGCATCTAGGGTTTGTGATCTGAGCAATCCAAGAGCTTCTTGAGCCACTCCAAAGGTCATCAATCACCTCAAAGAGGTCCATGTATGTTCAAATATCATATTATATCCTCTCAAAGTCAAGAATGTCAAAGAATCACAAGAACTGAGAATGGCATGGAAGTAGAGCCAGGTTTGACTACACAGATGACCTAGAATTAGGGTTTTGGTTTCAGAGGCCATAACTCCAATTTTTTTGGTCATTCTTGTTTCTATTGGTCTCTATATGGTATAGGGAGTATGCATATCAATTTTCATGAAGAAATTCCATGGGGAAGTCATCTGATCAAGAGTTGACTTTTCAAGCAAGTCAGTGCAAAATCAGGGCATCTGAGACCCTCAATGACCCAACCAAAGGGTGTTCTTCATCATTTTGATTGTGTATGATCTTTATTTGATCATAGAAGATGTTGGAAGTTCACAAAATTGAAGAATTTCAAGTCTTTTGCAAAGTTGACTTTTTGGGAAAGTTGACTTTTTAATGAAATTGCCATTTTAGGAAACTTTTTCAACCTTTACTTTTTGATTCAAAAATGCTTCAAATGGAAAAACTTTGGTCATGAAAGTTGTAGAATGGATCATTCCCTTTTCAAAAAGTACAAGAACATGACCTAATTCATTTTGAATCAAAAGTTATGGCTTGTCAAAGTTGGCAAAAATCACAAAATTTGAAGTTTTCCACCAAAGAGGCAAAGTTGCAAATTCACTTCTCAAGGCAAATTCAGTCATCAAATGGACTTCTAAACTTCACAACATGATCACACAACACTTAAAAATCAGAATGGGCCAAGAAACTTCTCATTTTTGTGGCCTATGGATCAAGATATTTCATAAAGATCAAAAGCAAGGCAAGTTGCAAAACTCATCATAGTTTGTCATCCACTTGCTTGCTAGCTTGCTGAACCATCCTAGGCCTTTCCCCACATCATGCTGCGCAGGACACACTCTTTGTCCTTGGCTAGAAAGTAGCCCATACTTCTCTTACACCAACTTTGACATTTTGGCAAAAGGACCCATACCAATCAATAAAGCACACATCACTTCATCTGACCAATGGCAATTGTTTATACAAAGAAAAAGCAAGCCAAAGCAACAAGAACACAAGCCTGAAACACTCCATAACTCAGCATTCTCATTTTCACCTTCATTTGCAAGAGCCTTCGAAACTCATCACACAAGCCACAAACACCCAAACAAACTTCACAGACCAACTCAACACACCTTCCTGGTCACAAAGCACCTATCACCATTGCCTTAAACTCCCAGAATCACAAATACGATTCTCACCCCACCTTGAGCAGAACTCCTGCCATCTCTCAAACCAGCCATTGCAAACTTCAAACAAACATTGCAAGCTTCTTAGGGGGATCATTGGAGTGCATTTGAGCCAAGGAAACAGCCAGAAAGCTCCTGAATCGAAAGCTTCAGTTCAGGTAGTCAACTCAAAACTTTTTTCCAGAAACATGTTTTTAAGTTCTTAATAGCATCTATGCACTCCCCTGATCATGAATATGTGCTTACTTTTGAAAATGGTTGAGAAACCAGGATGTATGCACTGTCTGAAACTTTTGCCCTAAAAAATGTTTGATTCGATTCTCTCTGTTTTTGAATGATAAATGTTGTTTGATTGAGGGGTTTGATTCGTTTTTGAGTGGGGATGATTTCTGGGTAGTTAGATTTTGTTTTGGATGCGTGTAGAGAGAGTTGGAGATTTGAGATGGCCGGAGAAGACGACCGGAACAGTGTTCCGGTCGCCTGAAAGTCATTAGGGCATAATTAATTAGGGCTAATCATAATTAAGCCAGTTTGAATGTCAGCCTTTGGATATGGCGCCAGGTCAATTCGCGCGCGTGCATATTTGAATCTGGACCCTTAGATTTGCATACTTTTCTTTTTCAGCTTTAAATTCAATTTTATTTTTCTTTTTATTTCATTTAATTTGTGCATTTTATAAAAAAAATAGCAAAACCATTTTAAAAATTCTGAAAATTTTTGTACAAACTTTTATTAATTTCCAGAAACCAAAAATATTTTTATTTTTATTTTTTGCATTAAAAAATATTTTTAAATCATTTAAAAGTTTATTTTTAATTAATTAATGAGAATTAATTAATTAAAAATACTTTTAGGTATTTAAAAATCACCAAAAAATTCATGAAACCTTTAAAATCATTTAGAAACATTGTCCAACCCTCAAACCAAATTTCTTTTTTGATCTTGATGTCTTTTGACAATTTTCAAAGGAATTAAAATCATTTCAAAGCAATATTTTGATCCAATCTTTGAAAATTCATTTCTGCCTAACCAATGAGAGTTGGACTTTGATTCCTTTTGCATTGCATTTTGTTTATCATGTAGTTTGTGAGATTAAATTGGCATGATTTGATCTTGCATTTCCCATTTGTTTGGCTTTTTTCTTGTTAAGGTACCTTACAACCCTAGGAAACTTAGGGAATTCATAACCCTAATTAGGTTAGGAGTTAGGACCCCTCCTTTGGGCAGTGAGCTTGTGTAGGGTTAGGGTTCCTTTGAGTGCATTTTCAATTTTTTATCTTGATGTTTGCTTCTGATTTTGGTTTTTGTTTGATGCATTGATCATAAACCCTAATTTGGGCTTCCTTTTGCATTCATCTTGCATTTACTTGCATACCATGTCTTGCCATAGCATTTTGTGCATCCATTTGATTCACTAGACATCTTGAGACATGTTAGAAGTATGTTTGATCATTACTTCTTGCATTTGCCATGTTGTATGTCATTTGCATTCCATAACTTTTCATGTATGTTCATGGATCCAAGCATGCTTCTCTTGCATTCATTTGTTCACATGATCACCCTCATGCCTTGATTCATGTTTGCATCATCTCATAGCATCAATATCATCTTATATATGCTTCTGGTTTTGGTTTGCATCATGCCATTTCATCCCATTTGCATTGCATTGCATTCCTTTCACTAACTTTTCAGGTGGTAAGTAACTTTGAGAAGTGAATTTGCTTTCACTTCTCACAATTTTCTTTTCATCTCTTTCATGCATCCTTGCTGCCTTTTGTTATGTGTTTGAGTTTGAGCTTGCTCATTCTTCTTCTTCTTACTTTCTTTCTTCAAGTGACTTGTCTTCTTAAATGAAGCAAGTTACTTTGCTTCTCCTGGTCCTTTCATCTGCTTCCTGGTGGTTCCATTGAAGACTTCTTTCTTAAACCTCACAAACCTTAGGAACAACCAAGCATGACAATGATTAGGGTTTTGATTAGTCCCCCACTTAGTTTTTACCTTTGTGTCTCATTGAGTCTTCTCTTCTCACCTCATAATCAGGGACTAAACCCTAAAGGTTTTAAGGCTTTGTGATTAAGCTTATGCATGCATCCTTCTATTAGGATGGAGTGTATAACTTTAATCCTAAGTGTTAAACCCTTAATGTGTTTAAATCCTTTAATCAATTCACTTAATAATCATCAAGACATCACACTTGTAACTTAGGCCTTGCATTAGGGTTCTAATTCTTCCTTAATTGGTCAAGAAGGACTAACCCTAGTGTTGATGGACAAGTCCCCCTCAAGTTGTCTTACAAACCCTAAAAATCACTTCATCATCATATCATTAAATAAAATCCACTTAATAAAGGTTTTGTTTTGGCATGAGTTTAATCCCTAATCATGGATTAAGTTGAGGAGCTTTCCTCAGCTTAAACATTCTCATCTATTATCCTTCTATTAGGATGGTGTAATGGGTCTGTTTAATCCCTGATTATGGCTTAACCTCATTACTCAACACTAAACAAAAACACCAAAAACATCTAAATAATCACAAGTAGGTTAATGATCTAAATCCTACACCATGGTGATTAAGTGTGAGAAGCTGACTTCACACCTAAGGTGTTCTCATTACCCCTAATCAGAGGGAAGATGTGATGAGTTTACCAAATCCATTGGTTTAGACTTAATCTCATTAACTTATGACAAACTTCCAAAAGCAATAAAAGACTGAATAAACAAAAAACAAACAATAATCGTCTCCTCCGGGATTCTTTTCTCATCTCATTCACTCACAATCGAGAACTTGCTTCTTCCGTCTAATGCAAGACAGTTTGCATCTGTGCCAGACAGGTCATACACTTGAGCATGGGCAAGTAAGCAGTTCACAAGTCAATTCATCTTTCAGTATCTTTGGGTCGAACTACGGCGTTCTGACTTCCTCATTGCACGAGAGGATACGTAGGCATAACTTAACAGTTATCGAACAAAAGTCTCTGTACATTCCCCCTCTTTCCAGCATTATTCTTATAGCCTCATGATCTTGAGCATCTTATTTCTTTTCTTACACTGACACTATACATTTACACACTTCACACTTCTTTTACACTGACACCTGTACATCCTTTTCCAGCTCTCTGATGCACACTTTAGCACTGACACTACCCCTTTAAAACACAAATCTTTTAAGCGTGGATCCCGTCGAGTACGGCGGACAATCTGGGTGCTAATACCTTTCCAGGTTGTAACCAACCCCCTTTCTCAGTCTCTCTGGTTCGCAACCGTCTTATCCATATCTTTCTAGGCCTATGCAGCATTGCCTTTCCTCCAGGATAAAAATGCCCAGCTGGCGACTCTTTTCATCTCCTGTGAGTTCACTCCTGTGTGTTCTCACACCCTCCTCTCGCCGACCGTTCGCGTCTGTACCCCTTTTGACCCGGTGTCAATTGGTGGGAGCGACAGCTTGGCGACTCTGCTGGGGACCCTTATACTGCAACCAGGGCTTCTGGTTCTTTTTGTGGGTTCCTCCTAGCGCTTGATTGATTTGTGTTTACTGGGGTGTTATGTGCTATTTGTGTTTATGTATTTATGTTATTGCTTTATGTACAGTTTGTTTATTGCTTTCTTCTCAGCTTTACATACATCATACTGTCACACTGTGCTGGCTGGATCTGTTTTGTTGCTTTGGTGGGTGGGTGTTCTATTGAGAGTTGAGGTCCTATACCTGGGACCTGAGTGACACCTAGGCTAGAGTGGTTCATGTTCTTTCCCATTCCATTTCGGTCTGGTGCGGGAATATGAAACACGGTTCAGATATGGGTTTCTTCTTGAGAACTCTGTGCTGCAGATTTCCTGTAGTGCTGGGGCTATCTGGGAAGCCTGCTAAGTCTGGATGACCTTTAGTATTGACCTTCAGAAACTGAGGTGAATTAGAGGAGGATCTTTTATGGTTATTGTAAACACTGTACCCCCGGGTTAGAAGTGTTTACACTTCTCATAACTGATCCAAGTCTGAAGATCTTTGTTTTAGAACACCACCTGTGAGGGGGTTGGGTTGTTTACAGGTTTGCAGGTACCCTTGACCTCAGCATACCCTGTTACTTTGTTGATTAAGAGTACTCCATCTTGGAACAGTTCTTGTGATGTTTAACCCAGGACATGTGACTCTTTATTTGAGTCCCCCACCTTGGTTACTGGACTTATGAACCTCCATCTGGATTTCTTGAACATACCAGGGACTTATGACAGAGCACTTGATTAGATCCAGCTCAGTCACAAACCCTTGCATATCATTGGCATACATCATCATTGCATCATTTTAACATTTGCTTATTTGTTTTTCAGGGTATCCATACTTTATTTTGGCTTGGTTTTGACCCCATCATCAGCATAGACCTACCCTCATCAGTATTTATTTCAGCTATCAGCTACCTGCTTCAGTCACCTGCACCAGCCTGTCAGTGGCCCATCTTCAGTGTTATTCTCAGCATCTGTTTCAGCTCTTCTTCAACAACATGTCACCCAAGAAGAGCAATATCTCCTATCATTTCTTTCAGCCTGAGCTAGCTGACATCAGGAAGATTCAGACCCTGATTACTCCAGACCATATACCACTATTCAGAGAACACTATGGGGGCATACTTGATGTGGTTATGGATTTGGACCCTTCCCAGAGGAGCTTGATTCATACTTGCCTGCAGTTCTATGATCCCCCTCTGAGGTGTTTCACTTTTCAAGACTTTCAGTTGGGGCCTTTATTAGAGGAGTATTCATCATTGGTTGGTGTACCTATCAGGGGTGGAGTCCCCTTCAACCCTAAGATGGCCTTTCCAAGTAATGAAGAAGTGGCAAAGGCATTATATCTGGAACCAGTTCTGATTGGGTAGAATATGACTACCAAAGCTGGAATCTCTGGCCTACATTTGGATTTCTTGATCTCTCAGGCTACCCTGAAGGCTTCCTCAGGAGAATGCAAAGTAGTCTGTGCTTTATTGGCCCTTAGCATATATGGGATCATATTATTTGCAGATGAGCCTAAGTTCATTAGCAAGAATGCCATCCATCTTTTCATTCTGAGGAACCCAGTGCCCACTTTACTGGGAGATTTCTACTACTCTGTTCACCAAAGGAATGAAAAGCAAAGAGGAAGATCGGTGAGGTGTTGTGCTCCCCTGTTCCATACCTGGCTGCTCAGGCATTTGCCCAAGACAGATGCATTCTTGAATCCTCATCAGCAGAGGAACTGGGCTAGAAGACTCACTGCTTTGACTTCAGCTGATATCAGGTGGTGCACTCAGAGCACCAAGGGCAGGGACATCATTACCAGTTGTGGGCAGTTTCCCAATGTACCCCTGCTAGGAGTAAAGGGTTGCATCAACTACAACCCTCTGCTATTCAAAAGACAACTGGGCTATGCATTGGTCCACACTCCTAAGGCACAAGACTTGGCTGAGACTCTTTACTGTGAGAATAAGCCTAATCTGGCTATTGTCAGGCAAGCATCCTGGGCTTGGGACAATGTCCAGACTAAAGGAGTAACCATTCTGGGAAGATGCAACAATGTGGCCTCAGCACAGTACTATGAGTGGTCCCATGCCAGGGCTCAATTTTCTGGGATGCCCTTCACCATGGAAGATATACCTGGACCATCCTCAGCACCACCTCCTGTCACTGTCAGTTTAGAGGAGTTTGAGAAATTAAAAGAGAGAAATGAGAAGCTGACTCAGGCTCTACAGAAGACCCTCTGGGAAAGAAGTGATGGTCGGCTGGACATTGAGAGGTTAGAAAAGCTAAAGGTGGAGCATCTGGCCAGAATTGAGAAATCAGAGGATTATATCAAGAAGTCTAGGGCTGGAGAGCAGATCTTGAAGAATGCCTGCAAGGAGGCTCAGTTCCAGAAGGCCAGGACTGATTTGTATCTGAAAGAGAGTCAAGCTAGGTGGGTCAGGATCACCGAAGCTCGTACTCTGGAAGATAAGAGGACTCAGGACAAGATTGAACAGTTGGAGGCTAGTGCAAAGGAGCAGCAGGAAGCCCTGCTAGCAGCCCAGAGAGAGATCTCAGAGTTGAAGATTAGAGCTGGTGTGAAGAGGTCAAAGGACTAGAGTCAACACAAGAAGCTAACTGCAGCTGTTACTACCAGGAATCTTCTCATCAGGAATCTCACAGAGCGTCCAGCTGATCCTGTGACTGAAGCACTTCTAAAGGAAGTTCAGGAGGATGAGTTTGGTCTTGGTGTCTGACTTTTGCTTGTTGTTGCTTTCATTCCATGTACTTTTATTTTCTTATGTTGTATTTTGACCCCTCAGAGGGCATGTATTGTAAAAAGAAACAAGGTATGTATCATTTACTTTTTGTAATATATGTATCAGTTTGTTCTATCTGAGTTTCTTTCAAGCAACATCACAAGCATCTTCCTCAGGGGTCTGGGAAGGTCAAAACCAAGTGCCAAGCCGGATACCTTGGAAACAAATAAGCATACTGCATTGCATGCTAACCTTTGTTTGTTTTGTAGGTTTGTTTTGTTTTTGTTACTAACTCTGTTGTGATCTCAGGAACTATTGCTCGACGTCGGGTGTTCCCACTCAACCGTCCACACAGATATCCAACCCGTAACAACCTTCCGGGTATACAGATGGACCAGGTACAACAGGACCTTACAGAGGTCAGGAACCAAATGGCCAATGAGAGATTGGAAATGAGGAATCAGATGACACAGTTTATGGAAGTGATGAATGGTTTAGCTCAGAGCCAAGAGAGATTAAGAGCCTTGGTAGAGAGGCAGACTCAGGAAGACCCCCATCTAGGGACTGGTGGGACAAGCAACAATGAGAGGGTTCAGCCTCATATCAACCCACCGGTATTTGGACCCCACCTTCATCCAGAGATCAACATCCCTGCTAATGTACAAGGGAATGCTACTACAGGAAGAGTGCTGCAAGAAGACCCCCAGGAAGATCAGTTCACGGTGATGGGAGCTGGGGATGAAGCCTATGACAGAAGGCTAGATGAAATCGCTGAAAAATTAAGGTCCTTGGAGTCTCAAAACTCCTTGGGTTTTGATGTTATGGACATGGGCTTAGTGGACGGGGTCAGGATTCCCCATAAGTTTAAACCACTGTGCTTTGAGAAGTACAACGGGACTTCCTGCCCACGAACCCACTTACAATCCTTTCTGGGGAGGCTGAAGGCATATACCATGGATGAAAAGCTATGGATGTTTTATTTCGAAGACAGTTTAATGGGAGCTTCGAGGGAATGGTACTCTCACCTGACCAGGGCGACCATCAGATGCTGGAAAGACCTGGCTGAGGCCTTCATTAGACAATACCAGTATAATTTGGACATGGCTCCCAACAGGACCCTCCTGATGGGAATGTCACAATCATCCAGAGAAAGCTTCCGAGAGTACGCCCAGAGGTGGAGACAGCTGGCTGCTGCTGTCCAGCCACCCATGTCAGAGAGGGAGATGGCTGATATGTTTATGAACACCCTCCAAGGGACATACATTGATAGGCTAGCTGCCTTTTCTTCTACCAGCTTTGCAGATGTCGTTATAGCTGGAGAAAGAATTGAGAGCCTATTAAAGATGGGCAAAATTTCTGACAACGGTGCCAGCTCATCCAGCAACACAAGGAAGCCTTTTGTAGGCCCAAGAAGAACTGGTGAGACCAATGCTATCCATACCGGCAGGGGCAGACCCCAATATGTTCATAGGTCTGTGGCAGCAGTCACCATTCCCGCTCCAATTCATCCACAACCAGCTTATCAACCACAGCAACAAAATTATCAGCAACAAACTCAGTATCCTCCTCAGAGAAACTACAACAACACCAGCAACAACAATCAGCAAAGACCGTTCCAACAGAGACCTTCTCAGGCCAATAGGGTGATCGATCCGATCCCTATGCCCTATGCCACATTATTGCCACAACTCCTAAAACTCAACCTGGTTGAGCTAAGGACGTTGGCACCTCCAGATCCTGCCAGTCTGCCCAAAAATTATGACGCCAACGCCAGATGTGCTTTTCACTCAAATGCACCTGGCCATAGTACAGAGAAGTGCAGAGCTTTGCACATGAAGGTACAAGACATGGTAGACTCTAAAGCTCTAAACTTTGCACCACCACCAAATGTTAACAAGAACCCTATGCCAAACCATGGTGGTCCCCGAATCAATGCTATTGAAGGAGACCAGCTGTCTTACTTGATAACCAGTGTGGGTCAGATTCGGACACCTTTGGTAGAGATTAAAGCTCAACTCCTTGAATGTCAAATATTCTCGGGATGTGAGCTAGGGTGTGCTTATTGCAACATTTCAGTGAATGGTTGTGATAACTTGAGAGATGGCATAGATGGTCTCATCCAGAGTGGCCTGCTTCAAATCACAACATCAATTCCTACAAATCCAGCAATCTCCTTAACAACAATTCCAGAGTCTTCTACAACTGCAACAGCAATTGTTCCAAACAACTCTTCAATCTCATCAACAAATGTTTCATCTGTTACTTCAACGAACCAGATATCAACAAACATCCCTTCTACAACTTCAGCACCCCTTCATTCAGAATCTCCTACAACAACAACACCCATCCATCCAACATTGTCTCCTACAGCTTCAACAGCAAATGTCTCAACGGTTACAATTTATTATGATCCTGAAAATGATTCTGCCTACAACTCACAAAATGCCACTCCTATCCGAGCACCAGTCACAATATACTATGATCCACAGACTATCATGGTCCCTTCTGCAGCTGCTATCAGTCCAGTCACTATCACGGTGCCTGGGCCAGTACCTTACGAAAGCAGTAATGCCATCCCTTGGCATTACGGCTCTGATCTATACTGCGAAGGACAGAAAATCACTCTCGAATCATCAACTCCTTCACCACAAATAGACAATGTGGGGGGAGGCGGAGGCTTCACTCGAAGCGGACGTCTCTTTGCCCCGCAAATTCCAAGACCCAGTGCCGAAGCAGAAGCTGCTGCCAAGGCAAAAGGGAAGAGCATGGTGCAAGAAGAACAAGTTGCTAAAGAAGCTTTTAAGACCCCTTTTGATCAAGAGGTTGATGAATTCATGAGAATCATCAAGAAAAGTGATTACAAGATAGTGGACCAGCTTCACCAGACGCCTTCCAAGATCTCCATTCTATCATTGCTTATGTGCTCCGAGGCTCATCGGAACGCACTACTAAAAGTCTTGCACGCAGCTTATGTGCCAGAAGAGATCACTGTCAATCAGTTGGAGGCAGTGGTTGGAAACGTCAACGCTAGTCATGGACTAGGATTTACCAACACTGATTTGACTACGGAAGGTCGCAATCACAACAAGGCTTTGCACATTACCATGGAGTGTAAGGGTGCAGTTCTTTCCCACGTACTGGTCGACACAGGGTCATCCCTCAATGTCTTACCTAAAAAAGCCCTTGTGAAGCTGGAGTATGAAGGATTGGCATTACGTCCCAGCAACTTGGTAGTGAGAGCCTTTGACGGTTCTAAGAGATCAGTTCTGGGAGAAATTGAGTTGCCTATAATGATTGGCCCACAAACTTTCAAAACGACCTTCTTCGTGATAGACATTCAGCCGACCTACAGCTGTTTGTTGGGTAGACCTTGGATTCATGCCGCTGGCGCAGTTACGTCTACCCTTCACCAGAAGTTAAAATTCGAGTGGGAGGGCCAAGTCGTTACTATTTGTGGAGAGGAGGATATTTTTGTTAGCCATCTGGCTACATACAAATACATTGAGATGGATGGGGAGATCCACGAAACTATGAGTCAAGGGTTTGAGGCCTTGAACATAAATGAAGCATCCGCTGTACCTGGAACCTCAATGACATCTTATCAACAAGCCCGGAAGGTTGTTGAAGTGGGGACTGCCCAAGGCTGGGGCAAGTTGTTGCCTGTAGAGAAGAAGGAGGATAGATTTGGGTTGGGTTACAAACCAACTCAACAAGATCAAGCAGAGGCTGCTAGGGAGCCCAATTTTGTCAGTGGGGGGATGCTCTTCCCAGATGCAGTGAACAACTTGGAAGACGAGGATGAAAGCGACCGCAACCTGGAGAGTTGGATACGTCCAAAGATCCCGGGGAGCAGTATCTCAAACTGGTCTTCCCAGGAAATTATAAGAGTTACTCCTGCAGAGTAATTATTATTTCCTGTATTTTTAAGCATGCATCAAGTCTTGCATCTTGCCCAAGATGACAAGACTCATTTTGTAATCGGGCCATCTGTAATTTTGTGCAACAAGATTAATCAATGAAATATCAAACATCTTTTGCAAATGAGTCTTTTTTCTTTTCCGCTCACTGTTTTTCCATTTTTCTTTTTGTACAAAAAATAAATGGCAGTGTTTTCAAAATGTTAACCTTATTTCACTTTTCTAAAAAGATTAAAATCAATCACTAAAATGAACAAACTGAACCCTTGCAGAGAGTGCCTTTCAGACCGCACCGACAACAGCACGGCTATGACTTCGTATGACTTTGACAATCCAATCAATCAAGCTGATGAAGGGGTTGAAGAAGATTATGAGCTTCCTGAAGAGCTAGCCAGGTTGTTAAGGCAAGAGGAGAAGGTTATCACTCCTCATCAGGAGGAGGTTGAAACGATTAATCTTGGTACAGATGAAGATGTGAAAGAAGTTAAAATCGGGGCCTGCTTACAAAACTCAGTGAAGAGACAACTGATTGACCTGCTTCAGGAATATGTGGACGTGTTTGCTTGGTCTTATCAAGATATGCCAGGGTTGGACACCGATATTGTTGTGCACAAGCTGCCTTTAAGAGAAGATTGCCCACCAGTTAAACAGAAACTGCGTCGTACTCGCCCTGACATGGCAATGAAAATCAAAGAAGAGGTACAAAAGTAGTGGGACGCCGGGTTCCTTGCTGTAACTAGCTATCCTCCGTGGGTTGCTAACATAGTACCTGTGCCTAAGAAAGACAGCAAAGTAAGAATGTGTGTTGACTACCGGGATCTGAACAGAGCCAGCCCGAAAGATGACTTCCCATTACCTCACATCGATGTATTGGTGGATAATACGGCTCAGTTCTCGGTATTCTCCTTCATGGACGGATTTTCAGGATACAATCAGATCAAAATGTCACCTGAAGACATGGAGAAGACAACCTTCATCACACCCTGGGGCATGTTCTGTTACAAGGTGATGCCTTTCGGACTAAAGAATGCTGGTGCAACATATCAACGGGCTATGGTGACATTATTCCACGATATGATCCATAAAGAAATCGAATGCTATGTGGATGACATGATTGCCAAGTCCCTCACTGAAGAAGACCACCTGGTGAATCTTTTGAAGCTATTCAAGCGTCTAAGGAAGTACCAATTGAAGTTGAACCCCAACAAATGCACATTCGGGGTGCGATCTGGTAAGCTGCTGGGATTTATTGTGAGTGAGAAAGGGATTGAAGTTGACCCTGATAAAGTCAAAGCTATTCAAGAGATGCCTGCACCAAAGACAGAAAAGGAAGTTCGAGGGTTCTTAGGTCGATTGAATTACATTTCACGGTTCATATCTCACCTTACAGCAACCTGTGAACCTTTGTTCAAGCTGTTAAGAAAAGAACAAACAGTCAGGTGGAACGAAGACTGCCAGAAGGCTTTTGACAAGATCAAGGAATACTTACAAGATCCTCCAATCCTTATGCCTCCAGTTGAAGGAAGACCTCTAATCATGTACTTGACAGTATTGGAAGAGTCAATGGGGTGTGTGTTGGGCCAGCATGACAAGTCTGGTCGAAAAGAGTATGCAATATACTACCTAAGCAAAAAGTTTACCGATTGTGAACAACGTTATTCACTGCTCGAGAAAACTTGCTGTGCTTTAGTGTGGGCTGCTCGCCGACTAAGGCAGTATATGTTGACCCACACTACTTTGTTGATCTCAAAGATGGACCCAGTTAAGTACATATTTGAGAAGCCAGCACTTACCGGACGGGTTGCAAGATGGCAAATGATCCTCACAGAATATGACATCCAGTACACTTCTCAGAAAGCCATCAAGGGCAGTGTATTGTCTGAATATCTTGTTGAGCAACCTATTGATGATTACCAGCCTATGAGATTTGACTTCCCTGATGAAGACATCATGTTCATAAAAGCAAAAGATCATGAAGAGCCTATTCACACTGAAGGGCCTGACCCAGAAGAAGAATGGACTATGATGTTTGATGGGGCTGTTAATATGAATGGTCGTGGTGTTGGTGCAGTACTCATTACACCTAAGGGAGTTCACATGCCTTTCTCGGCAAAACTCACTTTCAACTGCACTAACAACGAAGCTGAATACGAAGCTTGTATTATGGGTCTTGAGGAAGCCATTGACCTCAGGATCAAGACATTGACTGTATTCGGGGATTCAGCTCTGGTAGTTAATCAAACCAACGGCAAATGGTACACCCACTAGGATCATCTGATACCTTACAGGGATTATACAAGGAGGTTATTGACTTTCTTTACAACGGTCAAGCTTGAGTATATCCCTCGGGACGAGAATCAGTTTGCAGATGCTCTGGCTACCATTTCATCTATGATCAAAGTTCAAGCTGTCAACTTTGTACCTCAGATTTCAGTATCCAGACTTGACAGACCAGCGTATGTGTTTGCAGCAGATGTTGTCAAGGATGATAAGCCTTAGTTCCATGATATTAAGTGCTTCTTGGAGGATCAGATATACCCACCCGGGGCATCTTCCAATGATAAGAAGACATTAAGAAGGCTTGCTGGTTGTTTCTTTCTGAACACTGACGGTTCCTTGTACAAGAGAAACTTTGATATGGTACTCCTCAGATGCGTTGACAGAACGGAAGCAGACTTGTTAATGCATGAAGTGCACGAAGGATCCTTTGGTACCCATGCAGGAGGGAATGCCATGGCTAAGAAGTTACTAAGATCAGGCTATTACTGGATCACAATGGATGCCGACTGTTGTGCCTACGCCAGAAAATGCCATAAATGCCAGATTTATGCGGATAAGGTGCATATGCCTCCCAATACTTTGAATGTGATGTCTTCACCCTGGCCCTTTGCTATGTGGGGCATTGACATGATTGGCAAGATTATGCCAACTTCTTCAAATGGCCACAGATTCATCCTGGTCGCCATTGACTATTTCACCAAGTGGGTCGAAGCAGCTTCATATGCCAATGTTACAAGACAAGTGGTAGCCCGATTCTTGAAGAGAGATATCATCTGTCGGTATGGGATGCCCGAGCGAATCATTACTGATAATGGTTCCAATTTGAACAACAAAATGATGGCAGAGCTATGCCGGGACTTCAAGATCCAACATCACAATTCTTCTCCTTACAGGCCAAAGATGAACGGCGATGTTGAGGCAGCTAATAAGAATATCAAGAAGATTGTGCAGAAGATGGTGGTCACTTATAAAGACTGGCATGAAATGCTACCGTTTGCCTTGCATGGGTACTGCACGTCAATCAGAACATCCACTGGGGCAACACCGTATCAACTTGTGTATGGTATGGAAGCAGTCCTACCGGTTGAAGTTGAACTACCCTCTCTATAGGTACTGATGGATGTTAAGTTAAACGAAGCAGAGTGGGTCCGGTCCCGATATGAACAGCTGAGTCTGATTGAAGAGAAAAGATTGGCCGCAATCTGTCATGGGCAGTTATATCAGAAAAGAATGAAGAAAGCCTTCGATCAGAAAGTCAGGCACCGAGAGTACCAAGTAGGAGATCTTGTGCTGAAGAGAATCCTCCCTCCTCATACAGACTACAGGGGCAAGTGGACCCCAAACTACGAAGGAACATTCGTGGTAAAGAAAGTTTTCTCTGGTGGAGCGCTGATGCTCAGCACCATGGATGGTGAAGACTTCCCGTCCCTTGTGAATTCAGATGCAGTTAAAAAATACTTCGCATAAAAATGACCCGCTGGACATAAAAACAGAATGTAAGTCCAGGCAAAAATAGGGCATCCCGGCGAGTCAAAAACAGAATAAAAGACTCGGGCAAAAATAAGGGAAAATAAAAAAAATGTGTACACCCGCTGAGTTGAAAAGCCGCATTGGACAACTCGGGCAAAAATGGGTATCCCGATGGATCGAAAACCCGAAAGGGAGATCCATGCAAAATAAGGGAACAAGCGAACAACTGCATACTGAATTCGTCTGTATCACCTACAACTTGGTAAACCTCGGAAGGATCAAGCTTCACTCAGAATCAGCCTTCTTCAGAAAGCGAGACGAGAAGAACGTCAAATGTCATACGAGTCATAGCAAAAGAGGAGTTCCTTGAAGCGTCGTCAACATTGCCAGCATTTTGTTTCTCAATTTGTAACAATCTCCTCATCTCAGGGGATTTGTTTCTTTGACTGTATCTTGCCAATTCAGGGCACACGAATTAATAAAATCAGAATTTTCAGTCATGTTTCGTCTTGTACATTTTTTATTTTGCAAAAAATGTCTGATGTCTTTAAGAATGATTGCATAAATACAGATGTTTATCTTCAAAAAATAAAAACTACGTGCTTGCAGGAAATATACTTACTCCCAAGAGTGTCTAACTCCTATGACGGAATCCGGTAAGGGATACCTCGGGATTACTTGTGCGTCTCTCTGTCTTTGCAGGATTGCAGATATTCAAAATGCAACATGGGGCATGTAAGCTTCGTCCCAGCAAGCTGGCAAATCAACACTCATTCTTAGCACTCAAAGTGTTTTCTCCCCGGCTGAGCCGCCACTTGTTGCTTCTCCCAGCCGAGTTGCCAATCATTCTTCCTCAGCCAAGTACAAAAGCCAGGGAACCACCTCCCCACAGAGCTTCAGCCTCTATCCAGAAGAGCAACGCATGAAGGAATCACAACAGAGTGAAGAAAGCTTCTACAAACCCCAGCTGGGTCCCTCGTTACAAGGATATGTCTATCAGTGACCTATTATCCCCAAGCAAATGCATCTCATCAGATCTATCAATGATCGCGTCCCCAGTTGGGATGTCCACTTCAAACAGATCGATCAGAAATCTTCACAGCAACGGGATCCGAATCCCGGTTTGGTATCCTTGCATAATCATAGCATTCGCATCATATTCACCCACGAAGCGTAGCATTCCGTCTAATACGGAGCATTACGGAAAAAATCAAACATGTTGCATAATCATAAGTCATGTTCTGAATCAAACACTTGTGAATAATAACAATCCATCAATATACAGAATACCCCCCAGATTCCCCCAGCAAACACAGTTGCCTTACTTTCCAAAACACCAGTATATACTCCTTGTGGCACCCGTCCGTGTCATATCCCCAGCAGAAAGCCAAGACATCCCCTTTGCACTCACACATACTTGCATATACAATCCCTTGACACTCGTCCGTGTCAATTTCACTCGTACAGTAACATAAACACTTTGTATATCAGATACTTGTTTATACCACACTTTTCTCCTTTCGACACTCGTCCGTGTCACTCTCCCCAGCGGATAAACACTTATCTACACACCACTCACGCTTATACAAATACTCGTCCTTATCTTGTGTATACCATTTATATCCCCTCAGAATCAACACTAGTCCTTGTTCTTTGTTAACCAGATGGTACTCGTCCGTATCATCATCTCAGAACATGCGTCAAGCGTTGTTTCTACCTGATACTCGTCTGTATCATAGTCTTAAGGATGCTCGTCCGCATCTTTAATCCATACACTGTGTCAAACACTTTCGTCTTCTCGAATATAAACACTTGTCTGTGTCTACCACTCCCCAGAAGAGTCCCCTTAGATTCAACACTCGTTCGTGTTCTCTGTTAACCAGTTGATACTCGTCCGTATCATCATCTTTGAACACGCGTCAAGCGTTTGTTTCTACCTGATACTCGTCTGTATCATAGTCTTAAGGATGCTCGTCCGCATCTTTAATCTATACACAAACATCAAAACACTTATACCTTTCTTTCTTGGATATAAACACTCGTCCGTGTTTACTATTTCCCAGTAGATCGCCAACAAAGCAAATTTTCTTTTCTCTTCTGACACTCGTCCTGTGTCATGATAAACTTTGAGAGCAGCCGTACCCTGCTAGGTGGTCTTCCTCCACCTCTTGATGATCGTCCTTCATCATGCTCATCCGATGGCTGTCCCCATCGTTGATCTTTTATCCGACATTCGTCCTATGTCGGGATATTTAGAAGCCGTCCCCTGCTAGGTGATCGTCCTTCACCTTCTTGATGATCGTCCTTCATCATTTTATCCAATGGCCGTCCCCATTGTTGATTTTGGTTACCTGACATTCATCCTATGTCATGACAAACCTTGAGAGCAGCCGTCCCCTGCTAGGTGGTCGTCCTCCACCTCTTGATGATCGTCCTTCATCATGCTCGTCCGATGGTCGTCCCCATCGTTGACCTTCTATCCGGCATTCGTCCTATGTCGCGATATTTTCGGCAGCCGTACCCTGCCAGGTGATCGTCCTTCACCTTAGATGACCGTCCCTCATCTTATCTCCGACAGAGCAGCCGTCCCCTGCTAGGTGATCGTCCTTGACCTTTGATGACCGTACCTCATCATCTGTTTATTTCATTTATTCTTTAACCCGATGGCCGTCCCCGTCGTGGTCCCTTTTCTTTTTAGCCCGATGGCCATCCCCATCGTTGGTTACTTTACCTTTATGAACTTGATGGCCGTCCCCGTCATTTTCATTAATCCCAAGAGAATCTTATAGCTTTACTTGATGGCCGTCCCCATCATAATCCCTTTTATCCCCAGCATGTCGGCCGTCCCCGTCATTGCTTTATTTACCACACTTTTCCCAGCATGTCGGCCGTCCCCGTCATTGCTCTTTTCCCAGCAGTCGTCCTCTGCTCGACGGTCGTCCTCCGTCGCCTATACTGTACAATATACTTTATTTTCCTTTACAATCTATATCCCTTTTCTTCTTCATTCGGTGAGTGCAAATTTTGGACTGTCTTTGGTATTCAACCACAAGTTATCTTGTTTGCATGTTAAGCCGTCGCTTACATCCTACACAGCTAACTCATGTTTGAATAGGGGCAGCTGTAAACACCCCAAATTTGCCCTCACCCATTCACACCATGGCTTGTGATCATTTCATATACATAAACTCAATCATAGCATCTCATATCACATTTTTGATTCATTGCATTGGTTCAAAGTCATCTGCATCTAGGGTTTGTGATCTGAGCAATCCAAGAGCTTCTTGAGCCACTCCAAAGGTCATCAATCACCTCAAAGAGGTCCATGTATGTTCAAATACCATATTATATCCTCTCAAAGTCAAGAATGTCAAAGAATCACAAGAACTGAGAATGGCATGGAAGCAGAGCCAGGTTTGACTGCACAGATGACCTAGAATTAGGGTTTTGGTTTCAGAGGCCATAACTCCAATTTTTTTGGTCATTCTTGTTTCTATTGGTCTCTATATGGTATAGGGAGTATTCATATCAATTTTCATGAAGAAATTCCATGGGGAAGTCATCTGATCAAGAGTTGACTTTTCAAGCAAGTCAGTGCAAAATCAGGGCATCTGAGACCCTCAATGACCCAACCAAAGGGTGTTCTTCATCATTTTGATTGTGTATGATCTTTATTTGATCATAAAAGATGTTGGAAGTTCACAAAATTGAAGAATTTCAAGTCTTTTGCAAAGTTGACTTTTTGGGAAAGTTGACTTTTTAATGAAATTGCCATTTTAGGAAACTTTTTCAACCTTTACTTTTTGATTCAAAAATGCTTCAAATGGAAAAACTTTGGTCATGAAAGTTGTAGAATGGATCATTCCCTTTTCAAAAAGTACAAGAACATGACCTAATTCATTTTGAATCAAAAGTTATGGCTTGTCAAAGTTGGCAAAAATCACAAAATTTGAAGTTTTCCACCAAAGAGGCAAAGTTGCAAATTCACTTCTCAAGGCAAATTCAGTCATCAAATGGACTTCTAAACTTCACAACATGATCACACAACACTTAAAAATCAGAATGGGCCAAGAAACTTCTCATTTTTGTGGCCTATGGATCAAGATATTTCATAAAGATCAAAAGCAAGGCAAGTTGCAAAACTCATCATAGTTTGTCATCCACTTGCTTGCTAGCTTGCTGAACCATCCTAGGCCTTTCCCCACATCATGCTGCGCAGGACACACTCTTTGTCCTTGGCTAGAAAGTAGCCCATACTTCTCTTACACCAACTTTGACATTTTGGCAAAAGGACCCATACCAATCAATAAAGCACACATCACTTCATCTGACCAATGGCAATTGTTTATACAAAGAAAAAGCAAGCCAAAGCAACAAGAACACAAGCCTGAAACACTCCATAACTCAGCATTCTCATTTTCACCTTCATTTGCAAGAGCCTTCGAAACTCATCACACAAGCCACAAACACCCAAACAAACTTCACAGACCAACTCAACACACCTTCCTGGTCATAAAGCACCTATCACCATTGCCTTAAACTCCCAGAATCACAAATACGATTCTCACCCCACCTTGAGCAGAACTCCTGCCATCTCTCAAACCAGCCATTTCAAACTTCAAACAAACATTGCAAGCTTCTTAGGGGGATCATTGGAGTGCATTTGAGCCAAGGAAACAGCCAGAAAGCTCCTGAATCGAAAGCTTCAGTTCAGGTAGTCAACTCAAAACTTTTTTCCAGAAACATGTTTTTAAGTTCTTAATAGCATCTATGCAATCCCCTGATCATGAATATGTGCTTACTTTTGAAAATGGTTGAGAAACCAGGATGTATGCACTGTCTGAAACTTTTGCCCTAAAAAATGTTTGATTCGATTCTCTCTGTTTTTGAATGATAAATGTTGTTTGATTGAGGGGTTTGATTCTTTTTTGAGTGGGGATGATTTCTGGGTAGTTAGATTTTGTTTTGGATGCGTGTAGAGAGAGTTGGAGATTTGAGATGGCCGGAGAAGACGACCGGAACAGTGTTCCGGTCGCCTGAAAGTCATTAGGGCATAATTAATTAGGGCTAATCATAATTAAGCCAGTTTGAATGTCAGCCTTTGGATATGGCGCCAGGTCAATTCGCGCGCGTGCATATTTGAATCTGGACCCTTAGATTTGCATACTTTTCTTTTTCAGCTTTAAATTCAATTTTATTTTTCTTTTTATTTCATTTAATTTGTGCATTTTATTAAAAATAGCAAAACCATTTTAAAAATTCTGAAAATTTTTGTACAAACTTTTATTAATTTCCAGAAACCAAAAATATTTTTATTTTTATTTTTTGCATTAAAAAATATTTTTAAATCATTTAAAAGTTTATTTTTAATTAATTAATGAGAATTAATTAATTAAAAATACTTTTAGGTATTTAAAAATCACCAAAAAATTCATGAAACCTTTAAAATCATTTAGAAACATTATCCAACCCTCAAACCAAATTTCTTTTTTGATCTTGATGTCTTTTGACAATTTTCAAAGGAATTAAAATCATTTCAAAGCAATATTTTGATCCAATCTTTGAAAATTCATTTCTGCCTAACCAATGAGAGTTGGACTTTGATTCCTTTTGCATTGCATTTTGTTTATCATGTAGTTTGTGAGATTAAATTGGCATGATTTGATCTTGCATTTCCCATTTGTTTGGCTTTTTTCTTGTTAAGGTACCTTAAAACCCTAGGAAACTTAGGGAATTCATAACCCTAATTAGGTTAGGAGTTAGGACCCCTCCTTTGGGCAGTGAGCTTGTGTAGGGTTAGGGTTCCTTTGAGTGCATTTTCAATTTTTTATCTTGATGTTTGCTTCTGATTTTGGTTTTTGTTTGATGCATTGATCATAAACCCTAATTTGGGCTTCCTTTTGCATTCATCTTGCATTTACTTGCATACCATGTCTTGCCATAGCATTTTGTGCATCCATTTGATTCACTAGACATCTTGAGACATGTTAGAAGTATGTTTGATCATTACTTCTTGCATTTGCCATGTTGTATGTCATTTGCATTCCATAACTTTTCATGTATGTTCATGGATCCAAGCATGCTTCTCTTGCATTCATTTGTTCACATGATCACCCTCATGCCTTGATTCATGTTTGCATCATCTCATAGCATCAATATCATCTTATATATGCTTCTGGTTTTGGTTTGCATCATGCCATTTCACCCCATTTGCATTGCATTGCATTCCTTTCACTAACTTTTCAGGTGGTAAGTAACTTTGAGAAGTGAATTTGCTTTCACTTCTCACAATTTTCTTTTCATCTCTTTCATGCATCCTTGCTTCCTTTTGTTATGTGTTTGAGTTTGAGCTTGCTCATTCTTCTTCTTCTTACTTTCTTTCTTCAAGTGACTTGTCTTCTTAAATGAAGCAAGTTACTTTGCTTCTCCTGGTCCTTTCATCTGCTCCCTGGTGGTTCCATTGAAGACTTCTTTCTTAAACCTCACAAACCTTAGGAACAACCAAGCATGACAATGATTAGGGTTTTGATTAGTCCCCCACTTAGTTTTTACCTTTGTGTCTCTTTGAGTCTTCTCTTCTCACCTCATAATCAGGGACTAAACCCTAAAGGTTTTAAGGCTTTGTGATTAAGCTTATGCCTGCATCCTTCTATTAGGATGGAGTGTATAACTTTAATCCTAAGTGTTAAACCCTTAATGTGTTTAAATCCTTTAATCAATTCACTTAATAATCATCAAGACATCACACTTGTAACTTGGGCCTTGCATTGGGGTTCTAATTCTTCCTTAATTGGTCAAGAAGGACTAACCCTAGTGTTGATGGACAAGTCCCCCTCAAGTTGTCTTACAAACCCTAAAAATCACTTCATCATCATATCATTAAATAAAATCCACTTAATAAAGGTTTTGTTTTGGCATGAGTTTAATCCCTAATCATGGATTAAGTTGAGGAGCTTTCCTCAACTTAAACATTCTCATCTATTATCCTTCTATTAGGATGGTGTAATGGGTCTGTTTAATCCCTGATTATGGCTTAACCTCATTACTCAACACTAAACAAAAACACCAAAAACATCTAAATAATCACAAGTAGGTTAATGATCTGAATCCTACACCATGGTGATTAAGTGTGAGAAGCTGACTTCACACTTAAGGTGTTCTCATTACCCCTAATCAGAGGGAAGATGTGATGAGTTTACCAAATCCATTGGTTTAGACTTAAGCTCATTAACTTATGACAAACTTCCAAAAGCAATAAAAGACTGAAAACACAAAAAACAAACAATAATCGTCTCCTCCGGGATTCTTTTCTCATCTCATTCACACACAATCGAGAACTTGCTTCTTCCGTCTAATGCAAGACAGTTTGCATCTGTGCCAGACAGGTCATACACTTGAGCATGGGCAAGTAAGCAGTTCACAAGTCAATTCATCTTTCAGTCTCTTTGGGTCGAACTACGGCGTTCTGACTTCCTCATTGCACGAGAGGATACGTAGGCATAACTTAACAGTTATCGAACAAAAGTCTCTGTACATTCCCTCTCTTTCCAGCATTATTCTTATAGCCTCATGATCTTGAGCATCTTATTTCTTTTCTTACACTGACACTATACATTTACACACTTCACACTTCTTTTACACTGACACTTGTACATCCTTTTCCAGCTCTCTGATGCACACTTTAGCACTGACACTACCCCTTTAAAACACAAATCTTTTAAGCGTGGATCCCGTCGAGTACGGCGGACAATCTGGGTGCTAATACCTTCCCAGGTTGTAACCAACCCCCTTTCTCAGTCTCTCTGGTTCGCAACCGTCTTATCCATATCTTTCTAGGCCTATGCAGCATTGCCTTTCCTCCAGGATAAAAATGCCCAGCTGGCGACTCTTTTCATCTCCTGTGAGTTCACTCCTGTGTGTTCTCACACCCTCCTCTCGCCGACCGTTCGCGTCTGTACCCCTTTTGACCCGGTGTCAATTGGTGGGAGCGACAACGAGCGGCTTCGATATCCCCGTGAAGAGTAGCTACCTTCCCTGATGAAGTGTAATACTTCATCTTCAAGTGTACCATGAATGGTACAACAATTAGCTCGGCCAGTGTCGGACGTCCTAAGATGCATTGATATAATGACGCGCAGTCTATGATGAGGAACTGGACTTTGACTGCCCTGGAAGTCTCTCCTGTTTCGAAAAGTCACGATCAGGTCGACATATTCCCAGGGCCTGGATACTGATCCATTGAACCCCTATAGGTCAGACCCTATGTAGGGTGTTAGATGTGTTTTGTTAAGTTGTAAGGTGGTGAAGAGCTGAGAATACATGATATCCACCGAGCTTCCCTGGTCGACTAAGGTTCGTCCAACATCAAAGTTAGCCATCTATGTTCGGATGAGTAGGGGGATACTGGCATTGGGTGCACCACTGAGGAGCTCCTCTTGTAAAAAGATATAGGAGTCGATCCCCTGCAAGGAGGATCAAGCGTGGAGTTCTGGTTAGAACCTGCGTTGATTAGTTGCTTGAACCTTTTCTTCACCGAGCCCATAGTGACTTTGTTGTAACCCCCGCCTGAGATTACCATAGTTGATGGGAAGAATTCCCATGGACTGTAGGCAGCGAAGTAAGCGGGGCTGGTGAATGGTTCGGGGATATAGAAGTCCTCTGGCCGAGTGATACCGTGGGAAACCGGGAGGTTGGCATCTTCAATTGAGGGAGCAGCTTCCTCGACCTTCCGAGATTCTTGCACCTCCTATCGGGGAGCCTCATTCCCCTTAGTGAACTACTTCAGGTAGCCTCCCCTGATGAGTATCTCGATGGCATCCTTCATATGAATGCAATCGTTAGTATTGTGCCCAGGGGACTTGTGAAATTTGTAGTACTTCATCTTATCCGTGTTGGCTTTGGTCGGTAGTTTCTTGGGGAACCTGATGCCCACCTAGTGGAATTCAGAGTTAACACATTCAGATAAAATATTTTCCCTTGATACAGTGAGGGGCGTGTATTCATGGAACCTCCCTGAGGGGTCTTTGTGCTCCCGCGATTCACGGGAGCAGTCTTCCTTTCTTTTGTCACCTCCCCGACGTGATGTCAAAGACTCTTCGTTTTTTAGGGTTTGGCATCCTCCCGATGCCTAGTATTGTGGGCAGTATTGGCTGCCTCCTTAGCCTCGTATTGTATATATATGCCTGGGCTTTAAGGAGAAAAACATCAAGCATGGTCGGTGTTTCAATATCAACGGCCTTGGCAAAATCACTACGGGGACGAAACCCTCGTTAGATGAGGTATTTCATCATGTTGTCAGTGGTTGAGACCTGGACGACTTTTTTATTAAACCTTTCAATGTATCTTCATAAGGATTCATCCTTGCCCTGGATTATTGCCTCAAGAGAGGCCTCGGTTTTGGGATGTCTGCGAGAGGTAGTGAAATGTCGGGAGAATCTCCCCCCGAGTTGTCTCCATAAGGCGATGGACTCATAGGGGAGACATTTGTACCAAGCCATGGCTCCCTTTCTGAGTGTTGTTTGGAAAAGACGGCATTTTATGTCTCCCTGTACGCCTCAATAGTCGAGGAGGGCATCAATTTGTTCTATATGCTCGTCCAGATATGTTGTCCCATCATAGGACCCCAGAGGAGGAGGCTTCTCCAATCCCTTCATCAATTTCGTGAACATTATCTCTTAGGAAAGTGGTCCACGGGGCTCATTTCCGTCGTTGGAGTCGTAGGAGATGGAGCAGGAGTTATTGCCTTTGTTTCATCAAGGGGATGGTGATCTTGATCGGTTTCTTACACCCTTGGGAGATGGTCGAGCTCCTATATGGAGGGTCCTCCTTATCTTCCTGGATTTTGGGGACTTGTGTCATTGAGGAGACGAACGAACCCGTTTCTTGATTGACCCAGCTTCCTCTGGGAGTTGGCGAGTTTTTCTGTGTTCAGGCGAACGACTATGGGACCTACAGAGTCTTCTCGTGGGGGAGGGGGATCTGGTGCGTCGAACATCCTCCAGAGCTTCTATTCTTTTGCCTTGGCGCAAGATTAGAAGGTTGGTGTTGTTTATAGTCTCGACCAGCGTAACGAGGGTCACATTGGTTCCCTCGGGGATGGGAATGAGAGGAAGATTAGCTAGAGTGATCTTCGGCTCAATAATTGGTTCTGGTGATGGGGAGGCGGTGAGTCCGTCTTGAAAATGGTTGGGCTCCCCGAGAGGGGGATTGGTTCCATCACTTTCCCGTTTTTTGACGGGTATCTTGGCGATAATTTGGGCATCAGTTGAGCTGTCATGGTTAGCCATTGAGCGATTTTGAATTACAGTGTTTTAGTCTTCATGATCCAAGAATGTAAGACGAGGAAACAAGGTTCCCACAGACGGCGCCACTGATCGTTCTTGGAGATCAGAATCTGAGGTGGGCCACAAGCTTGATGATGATGATCGGTCGTCGAGGAGAGAAGGGGGTGTACCTGTAACACACTCCGATACCAAAGTAAGACAAGAAAAAATAGTGAGCATGTACGAGTAAAGAGAGTTAATATTTGAAATATGGCCCTCTCAAGTGAGAGGGTTTATATAGAGTCCCCAACGCTTGGCTATTGGTCCCTATTTTGGGTCTGGATCATGGATCCCCCCAAAATAGGTAACTGCCAGAAACTAGATGTTGCTCTAAGGATACCTGGTCGAATGGATGCGTGTTGGGCAGAGGGACATCCAAGTAGGAGTTGCCTTTGGATGAATCTGGGTGACTTTTCTGAGTGTCGAACAGAAGTCTGAAAGAAGCAGAGGAATCTGACCATGGGTAATTGTGGTCGACAAGTCCTTCTCGGCTGAGGGATATAAAGCTTGTGGATCCTTTTGACATTGGGATATTGGGTTGACCTGGATGCAGGAGTGGATTGAGTCATGCCTAGTCATTGGATCAGTCTGGAACAATTTTGAATATTAATTGTATGTTCAATACTTTGATATTTTAATTTGTACTTTATCATTTGAAATATTTAAAATATATGATTGAAATTTTTCATGGTTGTTTTACTTTATTATTTGTAATGTATGTTGATGTTTGTTAGGGTTTAAGATAAATTATGGATTTGGGAAAAATATTTTTTTTTATAAAAAAAATTGATTACATTGCAAGGATGAAAGCATGAAGGTGTTATCCGAACCCAATTTATCCTTGTTTGATATCAAAGATTTATCAGAGTTGAGTTCAATTTTTTGCATATATTTTCTTAAAAGAATCAAGTGTAGAAAGAGACAACAATTTTTTTAATATAAAAAATACTATTGAATTTCACGTGCTTTCCTAAAGAAATCACGTGAAAAGAAAAGAAAATATATTTAATGAAAAAACGTTGTCGTGAAAATATATATATTTTTTAAAATTGTTAAAATAGAAAACTTTTTCTATGATTTCATTAATAAAGAAAAACCTTTTTTAAATCTATTTTTTAATATTTATTTTTTAAATTGAATAATATTTTTATTTTGTAATTTGTTTTAATAGGTTCATAACATATTTTATATAAAACATTGTAAATCTCTTAAAAATTAATTTGTTTTAAAATTATTTAAATATCAATAATTTTTTTAAAAAAAATGCACAGATAAAAAAAACACAGTCAAATGATATTGTTAAAGTCCAAGTCTAACATAGTGATCCTTAACTTGAATATTTTCAGGAATTCCTTTTTCAGCTTTTAGGGTGTAACTCACACCACTGAAAATTCGAAATTACCCTGAGGTGTGTAAATCACTACATCCTGCATAAATCAAACAACCACCCTAGTGTCATACCCCAAATTTGTCCTAATTATAATCATCTTCATTGGTATTTTCACTAGTCGTAATTATTTAAAAAAGAGTTCAAAAAAAATGTTTGTTGTTTTCATTAAGGTTCAGTTTCTCACAAGGATAAATCAAGGTTTAGGACAAGTAGTCAAGCCAGTGTATTTAAGAGCCATATCTCAGAAGGATTAAATGGAGTCATATTTTGTTTTTGAGCCTCAATCCAAGTTCGTATGCACAAGTTCAAACAATGGTATAAACTTCAATTCGGGCTAAAGAGAAGAACCAATCGGGGTTATTTGGCTAATCACGGTTAAGTAATGGTAATCTTTTTCCAAGTCATGATTAGGACATTATCAAGTGAATTCAGAAGAATTGTCTCAAATTATGGTAGACTTTATGAACATATTAATAATGCCTATTTTTATGTGTTCGCAAAGTACTAACTTTGAGAAGGGGTTTCAAAGGAAAAATTGTGTTTGACGTGTGTGTATGTTGTCATGCCACGAGTGCACAATACTAGCCATGCAATTCAAAGATTTCTAAGGCTAATGGATTTTATTATTTAAGGGTTTTAGCCTTTGACTCCTTGCATCAAATGATAGACGTGAGTGTTCAGTTTTTTATTTCAAGTATAATGTGTGTACCAACCACTTCATAGGTCTTTCGGCATGACAAGCAGATTTTACGCTCCCTGTGGTAGCAAGGATGCCACAGTTGGTGCTAATCTTTGTTGAACTAAAAAGAGACTCTTTGTTTCAACCAAAATTCGAAACTAAAGCGAGATTAAAAGTTCGGTGCAATGCCACTGCATTAACAATGTGATATGACAAATTGCAGTAAATTCAAGCATTGTCATTCTATTACAAAAAAAAAAGGCCTTAAGGAACAAATGATGTCTAAGATACAAAAATTAGAATCCTAAAGGAGCCAAGGCTGTGTAGCGTCGTTTCTGGTCCATGTTTTGGATAGTGTCAGGCCATAACATGGCATCTGAATTACTGTTATTCTTCATAACACGAGCTTCCGTAATCCAATTTGCAAGATATTAACAAATGTCATCATAACGAGATTAAACGAGCATACAAACAAGAAGGGTTTGAGCTGCAAAAGGGCAATATAGAGGTTTGCTTAAAGAATACAAGTGGGAGGATTAGTGCCCTCAGGTTCAAAACCGGTTTCAAAGTACCATGTCCTGAAGTTATTACTGAATCCTGAATATGCCGACAGAATGCATGAGGAATTATATTCCAGTACGGAGTTAAACCTGCAGCACTTCATCCAATGTTAAACACTCAAAACTGCAAGGAGAATTAAACTCAAGTGAAGCATAAAGTTACAAATTCTGATATAATTACATGATACATTACTTATTTGAAGCCGATAGTTGTCAATGCTTATACAGGTTATTTCAAAACAATGGTACAAAGTTTTGGTTTCATGCCACTTGAATTCAGAGTTACATGTTTACGACGACATCATAAAAGTGGTACAAACGTAAACGTCAGATTCCTAAGGTACCAAATATTAGGCCTAACAAGAGGTCATTTTCATGACAATACTTCATCTTAACTTATAACCTACAGAGGTTGTACTAAATCCAACCCAAAATCCTGTATTCTCACCGTATCCATAAAAGTCTTCATAAACCAAGTGGCTACCTTATTCCATGAGCAGGATGGCTTGAATCCCTCACACCAATTATGACCCTAACACAACCAACAATCAGAATTAGTTCCAGGCAAGATAAGATATTCATGCCAAAAGACACCATGAGTTCACATTTTATATAGAATTTGAAAGAAGAAAGAGAAATATGTGCATATTTTTTGAAGTAGCATCTAGTACAAATCAATGATATACTAATACCATGCCAAAACCAAGGAATCGGCAAACCATCAAGGCATGACAGTGGCAAGGCATCTATGAATGCAGGGCCATCCGTACCAAGGCTATGAAGCATTTCCGCGGAGGAACTCAATAAGCTGCAGAGGTTCAATGAGTAAGGTTAGCATACAAGTAGGCAAAGGTCAGCAGGAAAGTAAGTTCAAGATTCATACCGTACTCCAAGAGAAAAAATTATTTGAGATAGCTTGATGTTCAAACATAGCATCAGCAAGGCATAGTTGTTGTGGTCACTGAGATAAGCTGAGTCGCAACTCCAAACACGACAATACCGGTTTTCCTTCACCTGTTGTCCGTGAATTTATATTGCCAAGGAGAGCCAATTCTTCATAATATTGGTGCTGAGATCACATGAAATTGAACAAACAATGATAAGAGTTTAGAATCCGTGGTGCTGTTATAAGGATCAAAATAAAAATCATAAAGGTGAGAGTTATACCAGGGATGAATTCAAACTCTAAAATCCTAATAGGATGCCAAGAAGCAACTGATGCCAAACTGTTTTGCTCATGTCTTGATGAAGAGTGATGAAGAACTATTTCATAAGCAGACTTAAGCCATTATGATTAGAGCAATCCGCTCTGAGATTCATTTTGGTCTACTTGCAAAAGAAGAAGATTGAGGCTGCAATGATTAGTAGGCATCAAGAATAAAGCTACAAACTGATCCTGCAAACATATTCAAGAATTTGTTTGGTTAGGAGAATCATCAAGGCAAATATGGTCATCAATATAATTTTCTATATGACAATTGTTACTTTCATGTTATGACATGAAGAAAAAAGGATTTCAAGGAAGTCACCAAATGGATCAATTCCTTCGGACCCGTAAAATGACAGAATCCGTTCCTGCAACAAAAGGAAAAAGCATCAGTGGCAAGTCTTATACAACAAGATTAAAGAAACAAGACAAATCACGTAGTAATGTGCGATTCCAACAATTGAACAAATCGGTTTGTGGCAGTAAAAATAAAGCTTCACATTCAGTAAAACCAATGTGGTAGTGAAAATTCAATAAAAGTTCAGCAGGGGACCACGTTCTAGAAACAATGTTCAATTTTACTACAGACAAATATGAACCGTGACTCACTACCTGAGGTCCCCATAAAAATCAGAACAAAATCTTCTCTAACGGATTCTCGGCATTCATAGCTCACTCTCACAAGATTTATTTGCACAATCCCTACAATTTCTCACACGTACCACCCTCACTCAAACCCTCTATAAAACTCACTCAATCATTTATTAAAGGGGGAAGAGAAAGATCTGAGCGAAACCCTAAAAAACAAGCTTTTCCCACCTAAATCCGAATAATTCACCAAAATCTGATTGCAACCCATGCCCTTCAACCTTCATATTTCACCTCTGTTTTCAACTTGCCGCCGCTCTCAAATCAAAACCGACCACCGCACAGGTCCGTAATCCGCCGCGAAAACCTGAAACATCCCCAAATCGAAACTCAAACTGCGAGCCCACCGAACTGAGAAGAACAAAACCAGAACGCGATTGAGATAGAGAAACCGTGTGCAGACCGACACCTTGGGAGAAAAACTATGTGAGTTTGTTGACCAGAATCCACCGCGAAGCCGTCGCCGTTTTGAAAGCGTTTCTCAAGGATAGGTTATTTCTTTTAGAAATTGATTATTGACTTGTTGAATTTGGGATTGTTTATTCTGACTTTTCTTTATCCTACTGGTTTATTTTTAAAAAAAAGTAGAATGTGGGGTTGGTTAAATTTTAAAAGAGAGGAGATGATAGCATTTAACTTATGATATTTTTTTGTTTCAGTTTTTTATAATTGATTTTGATTTTTATTGAATTTATTGAGTGTTAATGGGAGAGAATTTGTTACTGTTACATTTTCATTGCTGGAGGCACCACGCAGAGTCATTCTGGTAGGGCCTGTATAGTGATGTGTCAATATATTAATCGTCATTGTCTTAACTTAGTTGACTGAGAAAGGTAGTGTGCGGCTAGGTATTTTTTCCATTTCTAATTTCATTTTGAAGATGGGAATGGTTTGTGGGCATGTTGGAAGTCGAGGCCCATAACAGTCATACATACTGTTATTGTGCTTGCCTCCACTGATTCCTATATTGGTCCATTACTTGTTTTAGCCTTTTTTTATTTCTTTCTTTTATTTGTTAGCAAGACTTATGTAAAATAAATAAATTTATGAACTCTTAATATTTAGTTCTTACAACTTTTTTTTCTTACATTATTTTGTTTGGGCCTATGATATAATCACAACCTTTTCGATATTCGATGTTAAATCGGTGTTATCAAAGTTGTTATGAGGCCATTTTCATTTTTTCTCTATTATTTAATCGATTATTCGATTTGTTCGGTTAATGATAAAATGAGATATTTGATTATTTAATAGACGTTATCCATTAAATTGAGACCGATTTTATTATTTTATTCACTATTATATTTTATTATTCGGGCCTATGATAAAAATACGGTTTATCGATATTCCACTTTGCGACGTTGTCTAAATCAATTTGAGGCCGACTTTTCCTTATTTATTATTTCATCGATTTATTGGTTTATTTATATTTATTGTTTGGTTTATGATATTATTATCCGATTTGTGACATTCGATTTACCGACGTTGTCCAAATTGATATGAGACTGTTTTCTATCATTTCTTATGGTTTCTAATTATTTTAGATCTATTGTCATTATCGACTTTATTTTTAATTCGGCCAATGATAAATGGTGATATTCGATTTCTAATAAATCGACGTTATCCCCTAATTTGAGGCCACACGTTTATTTTTCTTAATGTTTCATATTATCTTGATTTATTATTTATTTGGCCGATGAATAAATATTTGAATATTCGATTTCTAATAAATCGACGTTATTTAAATTAAATATGAGGCCAAACTATTATTTTATTATTATTACGACTTTATTTTATTTTTATGGTCGATGATATAACAAACGACTTAAATATTCGATTTCAATAAATCGACGTTGTTTAAGTCAATATGAGACCAATTATTTATTTTTATCACATTTCTTTTATTTAAACAATTATTTGATTATAAAGTAACGCTCGACTTCTCATAGAATGATTCCAACTTTGAATCGATTCTAAGACAGTTAAAGAGCTAAATTTCGACGCCTTCGATTTAATTCGAGCTCCAACGGCTCCACCTTAGCTTAGTATTAGGAATCATTCTCGCTTAACCATTAATCCTTAACCTCCATTTTGCACTTACCCTTCGCGATCGCTTTATGCCTCGCAATCGACCTACCAAGATGTCTCTTTAAATCCAAACCCTTGATCCAACGTCAAGTGGTCTTAGGTATTAAAACACTTTAAAAATATAAGAGAAATTGTACGACACGAGCCTTAAGTGGTAGAAAGGAGGATTTCGAGCTCTCGTTATTCGCTCCGATTATTCCGTCGCAAGACACTCGGCTTGTTGGTTCGGAATAAACTATCCATAGTCTTTAGTGCAATTCGACTCCTAAAGAAAGATAATAAAACTTAATTCCTTTCCCTCCTTTAGCAAGTATTTCATTAGGCATAGACATACTTTCGCGCATGACAACTTAAAAGGTTCCCATCGAGTACGATGGATGTAGGGGGTGCTAATACCTTCCCCCTGCATAACCGACTTCCGAACCCCGACAATGGCTACGATGACCTTGTCTTTATCCTTTCTTCCCGGGTTTTATCTATATTTTCCCTTTCCCTCTTTGGGATTAAAATAAAATTAGGTGGCGACTCTCAAGTCAGCCCATCCGCGACCGCATTCGCGAGGATCGTATTTTTCGAGGTAGGACAGTTGGCGACTCTGCTGGGGACTGGTTCACCCCTATGCAAGTCAAGCCTAATCTAGGTTGCTTCACGCTTGTTTGTATGTTTGCCTTTATGACTTACTTTTTTATGTTTTACTGCTTTCTTTATCGCTTTCCATATTATACCTTGTGGTTCTTGGATCGATATTTTGAAACTTGAGTGAAAGGCTCTATACCCGGGCTTTCAAGTGCAAACATAAGTTAGCGAGGTTGTGTAGTATGGGCTCCTGAGAGAATCACTCTCATGGGTTGTCGATACGAAAACCTCACTTGGAGTAGATTCTAATGAGAATACTGACAACCGTCAAGTCCTTGGCGTGTGTGCTCAGTTGTTTGCATTAGGGTCATCAACTCTGAGGACCTTTAGAACCTTTTGGTTAAAACATCGGTTGATGGTTGCGTAGTATGAGGTACCAGGGTTCGTGCTCGCATGGCTCGATAAACCTCACATGGAATAGACTTACTCAATGGAGTTGATTGACTGTCAAGAATATATAAAATTGACACGTGCATCAAACAATTGAGGAAGGTCAATAACTCTGAGACTTTGTTTTAAACCTCGTGTCGGTAGTCGCGTAGTATAGGGCACCGAGAGCTTCCCCTCTCGCGTGGCTCGATACGAAGATCTCACCCAAAGGAGATTCATATGGTGGAGTCAATCAACTGTCATGCTTATGGCGTGTGTGATGAACAACCATAAGGATTGTTAACTTTGGGGTTCCTTTAAAACTTTATAGCCTACCCGGCAAGATCCTTGTGAGGAAAGCAATCCGAATATCCTCCATCCGTACCTTGGACTTATGATACCATGACTTTATGTTTAACATGTTTTCACATTTTATTTGCATATCATTGCATCCATATTTGCAATCATTTTGCATTCATAGTCGCTCATGTTCATTCGTTCTCGTCTCCAGAGTTGTTGAGTACCCGTCAAGCTGATTCCTCCACGCAGATACAGAACTAGGGCCCACGAAAGAAGAAGAATGTCTGAACAAGAAGAACACAACAAGCGAGTCAGGGAAGACATTGATGACCTGAAGAGCAATGTGAGCAAGATTATGGATATGCTCCAAATCTTGGCTACTAAGGACACTCCAGCTCAGAAGAGCGTCACCTCGGAAGATAGTAGTTTCGTCATTAACGCAGAGTCTTCAAGACCCGCTAGCACATGGCCAGAATTTGGATTGCCACCGGGTTATACTCCGCCATTTGTGACTACTCAGATGACTGGTACATCCACTTTTTTCGAACCTGGAGTGTTCGCTGACTCTCAACCTAATGTGCATACTGTTGCCCAAACGGCTTATGTGAATCCTCCCTTCGTGCATAATCCACCATCATCGGTACAAGGTGAGGCTGGGAATTTTGAGGATGTTAGGGAACAATGTATGACTTTGGAAAAGAGGATAAGGGTTGTGGAAGGATTTGATGTTTTCAACGCTGCCGCATCAGACATGTGTTTGGTTTCGAACTTGGTTATGCCAGACAAGTTCAAAATGCCGATATTTGAAAAATACAAGGGAGACACTTGCCCAAAAAGCCACATGATCATGTACTGCCGCAAAATGGCCACTCATGCCGACAAAGACAAACTGCTCATCCATTGCTTCCAAGATAGTTTAAGTGGGGCATCTTTGAAATGGTATATGGGACTCGAGAAAAGCCGTATCCAATGCTGGCAGGATTTGCTTGATGCATTCCTAAAACAATACAAATATAATCTAGACATGGCACCTGACCGCCGTCAGCTTCAAAACATGTCTCAGAAAGAAAAAGAATCATTCAAAGAGTACGCTTAGCGTTGGAGAGAACTAGCTGCTCAAGTTGAGCCTCCCTTGGCAGAGAAAGAGCTGACTGGTCTGTTCATGGACACTCTTCAACCTCTTTACTGGGAAAGGATGATTGGCAGTGTATCATCTAGTTTTGCTGACCTAGTCACTATTGGAGAACGACTAGAGGAAGGAATTATAAAGGGCAAGTTTGGAAGTGCCGAAGCTTCTAATGCTGCGAAAAAGTCCTCCGGGAACTTTCAGAAGAAGAAAGAGGGTGATACCCATGCTGTCAACACTGAAAGAAGACCCTACTACAGGCAAAAACAGTATGGTGAAGCCCAAGTAGCCGCAGTTGCTCCTATGGTTAATGCTCCACCAGCTCGAGCTCCTCCACAAAGGAATGTGGGTCAGAATCAGACTCGCACTCCCCGGCCCAGGGCTCCTATTGATCCTATTCCCATGAAATATGCTGAGGTTTTCCCTGAACTGTGCAAAAAAGGTCTTGTTACTACTAGACCTCTCAATCCTCCAAATCCTCTTCCACCTGGATTTAGGACCGATCTTCATTGCCCATTCCATGAAGGAGCTGCAGGTCATGATATTGAGAACTGTTATGCTTTCCAAGCTCGAGTTCAAGACTTGGTTAGGGGAGACTTGCTAACTTTTACACCAAGAAAGGTTCCCAGGGTTGAAATAGATCCCATGCCAAAACAAAGTGGCTGAAGATTTGATCGAAGAATCACAAGTCATTACCTAAAGCCAGTGGATCAGACGGGAAAGCTCATCCTTGCTACTGATTAGACACTAGGCCTTGTTTCTCTTCAATTTTAATTTTCCTTGTTTGTATTATGTGTACTTGTTTAAAGACTTTGTTTGTTCTTTAATGTTAATGTTAATGAAATGAGCATCGCATGTTTTGAATCAATTCATTCACCTTCATATTTATGCGTATTCGTGCTTTTCATTTTCAAATTTTCCAAAAAATATATATGCCACTGTTTCTCTCATTCATCTGTTGTTTAAGCAATGATTGGAGGGAGGATGACGAATCAATACCCAAATTGTTGAATGGTATGCTTTCAAAATAAAACCTTGCTGATGATATACAGGCATTGTTTCAACTCCCAAACACTGGAGAAATAAGGAAGTTAATCCATTGCCAACCCCTTTGAGCCTAGAAGTTGGAGTTTCTTTCTACACGAAAAAACCGTAATTTTAACCCGGGGCAGGGTAGTTCTCAATTAATTCGAATGTGCATTCAATTCAGGAAATCACTCCTTACATCTTTCAATAAGGGTTTCAAGCCTAATTTTTGTCTTCGCGCACATCAATTAATTGTTGAAGAAATTGATGGCAGTCATTGTCCAAATCAAAAATGAAAAAGCCGCTAAGTCAACACCTAAAAGGCGACTTAGACGAAATAAAAGCATCCTGCTGGACTGAAAACTTCAAAGATACAGTCCAGGCAAAAGTTAGGGATAATAAGAATTTCAAATCATGAGAGGTCACCAGAAACCCTCAACAAATACAAAGATGAGCTAATCTAAAATCCTCATCAAAATAAACCAACAAATGTTGTGAATAAGCAATGACTGCTTATCCAGTGATCCTTTGGCTCGTAAGCCATCATCATCAGTACAAATCCAAATAACTTGAATGCATAGGTTGAATTAGTTGAGCATAGGACTAAAGGTCATCATGGAGAATGGGTCGGGTAAAAATTAAATTTTGAGCCTTATATCCTTTGTTTCATGAATCGTGAACCAAGCCACGTTACAACCCTTTAAAGACCTAATTGAAGCTAGGTTTGTTTTGAAAGCATGTCGCTGCAAGCTTGCGTAAGCTGACTCCCCGTGAGATTTGCCAATCATTCGCTTTGGTATCTTACCTTTTTCATATTTTTCAATTTGCATTATCTTTCACTTTGCACTTTGCATGACTTAATAAACAGTGCATTTTTGCCAGTATTTCATTTTTTTACACCAATATCATTCCAATAATGATTTTGATTTCAAAATTTTGCTTGAGCATTGCATTAAAATTAACATTTTAGAATGAATATTTTATTTGCAAATAAGCACTTATCATCAAGGAATTCTAAACTATTGAGAAACTTGACCAGTGATCCTATCAGGGGCACATCACAGTCCAAGATCTTATTGTTCAGAGGATTTCTCTTTCAAGACTCAGGCCGGGGCAAGCATTTCAAGCGACCAGTCAAGAAGTCACTTCAGAATCATCCAACATGGGATAGTCTATTTCAAGCAATCCCTAAGCAAATTTTATCACTCTTTCTAGGATCAATATCATGATACTTCATACAAGACTGGTTGAAGTTATGTTCAAAACATCTTTCAAAGGCATAGTTGGCAAGGTTCACTGTGTTGTGGAATCAGCTACTTCAGCCACACTTCTCCAAAAGAGTCTTATACTGTGGTATCAGCATTTGCATTGCAATCATTGCACCATTTGCATCATACAATTTCATGTCAAGCATAGCACGAAGTTTACTTCATGTTCATATGCATTTCCTGAGGTCTTGTCGTCTTACCTTGTGGTCAAAGTCCAATTTCGTTTGGCATCCTTAAAGTCCAATTTCTATTTGGAAACTAAAAAATCAAAGTCCAACTCACTTGGCACCTACCAAAGCAGTCGTGTCTGTCACCCTGTCTTTCGTGTTTATTTTTCTCTTCCTTCAAATTTGTCTTATTGATAAATTTGGCGTGGATATTTTATTTTCCTTCAAATTTGTCTTATTGATAAATTTGGCGTGGAATCTTTTTCCTTCAAATTTGTCTTATTGATAAATTTGGCGTGGAATCTTTTTCCTTCAAACTGTGTTAAGTTTGGCGTGGAATCTTTTTCCTTCAAACTGTGTTAAGTTTGGCGTGGAACCCTTTTCCTTCAAACTGTGTCAAGTTTGGCGTGGAACCTCTTTTCCTTCAAACTGTGTCAAGTTTGGCGTGGAACCTTTTTCCTTCAGACTGTGTCAAGTTTGGCGTGGAACCCTTTTCCTTCAAACTGTGTCAAGTTTGGCGTGGAACCCTTTTCCTTCAAACTGTGTTAAGTTTGGCGTGAAACCCTTTTTCCTTCAAACTGTGTCAAGTTTGGCGTGGAACCCTTTTCCTTCAAACTGTGTCAAGTTTGGCGTGGAACCCTTTTCCTTCAAACTTTGTGAAGTTTGGCGTGGAACATTTTTTCCTTCAAATTTGTCTTGTTAAGAAAATTTGGCGTGGATATTTTCGTTTCCTTCAAACTATGTTAAGTTTGACGTGGATCCTTATTTCAAGTGACATCCCTTTTAATTTTCTAGTTGAAGAGTTTGATGTCTCCCTTGGTGTACCTTCGTAATTTGGGTTTCATTCCACATCTAGTACTTTTCTAGATGTTTCTTGCGTTGATTTCCAATTTTGGTGTTTGTGCATCCATAGATTTTTCTGGATGTCTTTATTACCTTTCTCAGGGTTTATTTCTCTCATTTCAAGTATTTCTGACTATTCTCTGTTACCCAGACAGATTTTCATAAATATCTTGTTTTTCCTCAACCAGTTTCTTACCTTTTCATTTTCATTGTCTTCTTCTCATTCAATCATTTCATCATATTCGCAGACTTTATGTCATCATATTTCATATCGCATTCAAACTGCATTCAATCCTCAGCAACCACATTCTTACATACATCTCATGTTCAACATGGCATTGCATTTTTATCGTACAAATTTTGGGTCTTCTTATATCTAATTGACTTTTACTTTAGAATCGAACGCCTTACAGCAGTTCACTTCAAGTTTAAGACAATTAGATAGGGGCATCTGTCATACCCCAAATTTGTCCTACTTATAATCATCTTCATTGGTATTTTCACTAGTCGTAATTATGTAAAAAAGAGTTCAAAAAAAATGTTTGTTGTTTTCATTAAGGTTCAGTTTCTCACAAGGATAAATCAAGGTTTAGGACAAGTAGTCAAGCCAGTGTATTTAAGAGCCATATCTCATAAGGATTAAATGGAGTCATATTTTGTTTTTGAGCCTCAATCCAAGTTCGTATGCACAAGTTCAAACAATGGTATAAACTTCAATTCGGGCTAAAGAGAAGAACCAATCGGGGTTATTTGGCTAATCACGGTTAAGTAATGGTAATCTTTTCCCAAGTCATGATTAGGACATTATCAAGTGAATTCAGAAGAATTGTCTCAAATTATGGTAGACTTTGTGAACATATTAATAATGCCTATTTTTATGTGTTCGCAAATTACTAACTTTGAGAAGGGTTTTCAAAGGAAAAATTGTGTTTGACGTGTGTGTATGTTGTCATGCCACGAGTGCACAATACTAGCCATGCAATTCAAAGATTTCTAAGGCTAATGGATTTTATTATTTAAGGGTTTTAGCCTTTGACTCCTTGCATCAAATGGTAGACGTGAGTGTTCAGTTTTTTATTTCAAGTATAATGTGTGTACCAACCACTTCATAGGTCTTTCGGCATGACAAGCAGATTTTACGCTCCCTGTGGTAGCAAGGATGCAACATTTGGTGCTAATCTTTGTTGAACTAAAAAGAGACTCTTTGTTTCAACCAAAATTCGAAACTAAAGCGAGATTAAAAGTTCGGTGCAATGCCACTGCATCAACAATGTGATATGACAAATTGCAGTAAATTCAAGCATTGTCATTCTATTACAAAAAAAAAGGCCTTAAGGAACAAATGATGTCTAAGATACAAAAATTAGAATCCTAAAGGAGCCAAGGCTGTGTAGCGTCGTTTCCGGTCCATGTTTTGGATAGTGTCAGGCCATAACATGGCATCTGAATTACTGTTATTCTTCATAAAATGAGCTTCCGTAATCCAATCTGCAAGATATTAACAAATGTCATCATAACGAGATTAAACGAGCATACAAACAAGAAGGGTTTGAGCTGCAAAAGGGCAATATAGAGGTTTGCTTAAAGAATACAAGTGGGAGGATTAGTGCCCTCAGGTTCAAAACCGGTTTCAAAGTACCATGTCCTGAAGTTATTACCGAATCCTGAATATGCCGACAGAATGCATGAGGAATTATATTCCAGTACGGAGTTAAACCTGCAGCACTTCATCCAATGCTAAACACTCAAAACTGCAAGGAGAATTAAACTCAAGTGAAGCATAAAGTTACAAATTCTGATATAATTACATGATACATTACTTATTTGAAGTCGATAGTTGTCAATGCTTATACAGGTTATTTCAAAACAATGGTACAAAGTTTTGGTTTCATGCCACTTGAATTCAGAGTTACATGTTTACGACGACATCATAAAAGTGGTACAAACGTAAACGTCAGATGCCTAAGGTACCAAATATTAGGCCTAACAAGAGGTCATTTTCATGACAAAACTTCATCTTAACTTATAACCTACAGAGGTTGTACTAAATCCAACCCAAAATCCTGTATTCTCACCGTATCCATAAAAGTCTTCATAAACCAAGTGGCTACCTTATTCCATGAGCAGGATGGCTTGAATCCCTCACACCAATTATGACCCTAACACAACCAACAATCAGAATTAGTTCCAGGCAAGATAAGATATTCATGCCAAAAGGCACATGAGTTCACATTTTATACAGAAATTGAAAGAAGAAAGAGCAATATGTGCATATTTTTTGAAGTAGCATCTAGTACAAATCAATGTTATACTAATACCATGCCAAAACCAAGGAATCGGCAAACCATCAAGGCATGACAGTGGCAAGGCAGCTATGAATGCAGGGCCATCCGTACCAGGGCTATGAAGCATTTCCACGGAGGAACTCAACAAGCTGCATAGGTTCAATGAGTAAGGTTAGCATACAAGCAGGCAAAGGTCAGCAGGAAAGTAAGTTCAAGATCCATACCGTACTCCAAGAGAAAAAATTATTTGAGATAGCTTGATGTTCAAACATAGCATCAGCAAGGCATAGTTGTTGTCGTCACTGAGATAAGCTGAGTCGCAACTCCAAGCACGACAATATCGGTTTTCCTTCACCTGTTGTCTGTGAATTTATATTGCCAAGGAGAGCCAATTCTTCATAATATTGGTGCTGAGATCACATGAAATTGTACAAACAATGATAAGAGTTTAGAATCCATGGTGTTGTTATAAGGATCAAAATAAAAATCATAAAGGTGAGAGTTATACCAGGGATGAATTCAAACTCTAAAATCCTAATAGGATGCCAAGAAGCAACTGATGCCAAACTGTTTTGCTCATGTCTTGATGAAGAGTGATGAAGAACTATTTCATAAGAAGACTTAAGCCATTATGATTAGAGCAATCCGCTCTGAGATTCATTTTGTTCTACTTGCAAAAGAAGAAGATTGAGGCTGCAATGATTAGCAGGCATCAAGAATAAAGCTACAAACTGATCCTGCAAACATATTCAAGAATTTGTTTGGTTAGGAGAATCATCAAGGCAAATATGGTCATCAATATAATTTTCTATATGACAATTGTTACTTTCATGTTATGACATGAAGAAAAAAGGATTTCAAGGAAGTCACCAAATGGATCAATTCCTTCGGACCCGTAAAATGACAGAATCCGTTCCTGCAACAAAAGGAAAAAGCATCAGTGACAAGTCTTATGCAACAAGATTAAAGAAACAAGACAAATCACGTAGTAATGTGCGATTCCAACAATTGAACAAATCGGTTTGTGGCAGTAAAAATAAAGCTTCACATTCAGTAAAACCAATGTGGTAGTGAAAATTCAATAAAAGTTCAGCAAGGGGACCACGTTCTAGAAACAATGTTCAATTTTACTACAGACAAATATGAACCGTGACTCACTACCTGAGGTCCCCACAAAAATCAGAACAAAATCTTCTCTAACGGATTCTCGGCATTCACAGCTCACTCTCACAAGATTTATTTGCACAATCCCTACAATTTCTCACACGTACCACCCTCACTCAAACCCTCTATAAAACTCACTCAATCATTTGTTAAAGGGGGGAGAGAAAGATCTGAGCGAAACCCTAAAAAACAAGCTTTTCCCACCTAAATCCGAATAATTCACCAAAATCTGATTGCAACCCATGCCCTTCAACCTTCATATTTCACCTCTGTTTTCAACTTGCCGCCGCTCTCAAATCAAAACCGACCACCGCACAGGTCCGTAATCCGCCGCGAAAACCTGAAACATCCCCAAATCGAAACTCAAACCGCGAGCCCACCGAACTGAGAAGAACAAAACCAGAACGCGATTGAGATAGAGAAACCGTGTGCAGACCGACGCCTTGGGAGAAAAACTTTGTGAGTTTGTTGACCAGAATCCACCGCGAAGCCGTCGCCGTTTTGAAAGCGTTTCTCAAGGATAGGTTATTTCTTTTAGAAATTGATTATTGACTTGTTGAATTTGGGATTGTTTATTCTGACTTTTCTTTATCCTACTGGTTTATTTTTAAAAAAAAGTAGAATGTGGGGTTGGTTAAATTTTAAAAGAGAGGAGATGATAGCATTTAACTTATGATATTTTTTTGTTTCTGTTTTTTTATAATTGATTTTGATTTTTATTGAATTTATTGAGTGTTAATGGGAGAGAATTTGTTGCTGTTACATTTTCATTGCTGGAGGCACCACGCAGAGTCATTCTGGTAGGGCCTGTATAGTGATGTGTCAATATATTAATCGTCATTGTCTTAACTTAGTTGACTGAGAAAGGTGGTGTGCGGCTAGGTCTTTTTTCCATTTCTAATTTCATTTTGAAGATGGGAATGGTTTGTGGGCATGTTGGAAGCCGAGGCCCATAACAGTCATACATACTGTTATTGTGCTTGCCTCCACTGATTCCTATATTGGTCCATTACTTGTTTTAGCCTTTTTTTTTATTTATTTCTTTTATTTGTTAGCAAGACTTATGTAAAATAAATAAATTTATGAACTCTTAATATTTAGTTCTTACAACTTTTTTTTCTTACATTATTTTGTTTGGGCCTATGATATAATCACAACCTTTTCGATATTCGATGTTAAATCGGTGTTATCAAAGTTGTTATGAGGCCATTTTCATTTTTTCGCTATTATTTAATCGATTATTCGATTTGTTCGGTTAATGATAAAATGAGATATTCGATTATTTAATCGACGTTATCCATTAAATTGAGACCGATTTTATTATTTTATTCACTATTATATTTTATTATTCGGGCCTATGATAAAAATACGGTTTATCGATATTCCACTTTGCGACGTTGTCTAAACCAATTTGAGGCCGACTTTTCCTTATTTATTATTTCATCGATTTATTGGTTTATTTATATTTATTGTTTGGTTTAAGATATTATTATCCGATTTGTGACATTCGATTTACCGACGTTGTCCAAATTGATATGAGACCGTTTTCTATCATTTCTTATGGTTTCTAATTATTTTAGATCTATTGTCATTATCGACTTTATTTTTAATTCGGCCAATGATAAATGGTGATATTCGATTTCTAATAAATCGACGTTATCCCCTAATTTGAGGCCACACGTTTATTTTTCTTAATGTTTCATATTATCTTGATTTATTATTTATTTGGCCGATGAATAAATATTTGAATATTCGATTTCTAATAAATCGACGTTATTTAAATTAAATATGAGGCCAAACTATTATTTTATTATTATTGCGACTTTATTTTATTTTTATAGTCGATGATATAACAAACGACTTAAATATTCGATTTCAATAAATCGACGTTGTTTAAGTCAATATGAGGCCAATTATTTATTTTTATCACATTTCTTTTATTTAAACAATTATTTGATTATAAAGTAACGCTCGACTTCTCATAGAATGATTCCAACTTTGAATTGATTCTAAGACAGTTAAATAACTAAATTTCGACGCCTTCGATTTAATTCGAGCTCCAACGGCTCCACCTTAGCTTAGTATTAGGAATCATTCTCGCTTAACCATTAATCCTTAACCTCCATTTTGCACTTACCCTTCACGATCGCTTTATGCCTCGCAATCGACCTACCAAGATGTCTCTTTAAATCCAAACCCTTGATCCAACGTCAAGTGGTCTTAGGTATTAAAACACTTTAAAAATATGAGAGAAATTGTACGACACGAGCCTTAAGTGGTAGAAAGGAGGATTTCGAGCTCTCGTTATTCGCTCCGATTATTCCGTCGCAAGACACTCGGCTTGTTGGTTCGGAATAAACTATCCATAGTCTTTAGTGCAATTCGACTCCTAAAGAAAGATAATAAAACTTAATTCCTTTCCCTCCTTTAGCAAGTATTTCATTAGGCATAGACATACTTTCGCGCGTGACAACTTAAAAGGTTCCCATCGAGTACGATGGATGTAGGGGGGCTAATACCTTCCCCCTGCATAACCGACTTCCGAACCCCGACAATGGCTACGATGACCTTGTCTTTATCCTTTCTTCCCGGGTTTTATCTATATTTTCTCTTTCCCTCTTTGGGAATAAAATAAAATTAGGTGGCGACTCTCAAGTCATCCCAGCCGCGACCGCATTCGCGAGGATCGTATTTTTCGAGGTACGACAGCTGGCGACTCTGCTGGGGACTGGTTCACCCCTATGCAAGTCAAGCCTAATCTAGGTTGCTTCACGCTTGTTTGTATGTTTGCCTTTATGACTTACTTGTTTATGTTTTACTGCTTTCTTTATCGCTTTCCATATTATACCTTGTGGTTCTTGGATCGATATTTTGAAACTTGAGTGAAAGGCTCTATACCCGGGCTTTCGAGTGCAAACATAAGTTAGCGAGGTTGTGTAGTATGGGCTCCTGAGAGAATCACTCTCATGGGTTGTCGATACGAAAACCTCACTTGGAGTAGATTCTAATGAGAATACTGACAACCGTCAAGTCCTTGGCGTGTGTGCTCAGTTGTTTGCATTAGGGTCATCAACTCTGAGGACCTTTAGAACCTTTTGGTTAAAACATCGGTTGATGGTTGCGTAGTATGAGGTACCAGGGTTCGCGCTCGCGTGGCTCGATAAACCTCACTTGGAATAGACTTACTCAATGGAGTTGATTGACTGTCAAGAATATATAAAATTGACACGTGCATCAAACAATTGAGGAAGGTCAATAACTCTGAGACTTTGTTTTAAACCTCGTGTCGGTGGTCGCGTAGTATAGGGCACCGAGAGCTTCCCCTCTCGCGTGACTCGATACGGAGATCTCACCCAAAGGAGATTCATATGGTGGAGTCAATCAACTGTCATGCTTATGGCGTGTGTGATGAACAACCATAAGGATTGTTAACTTTGGGGTTCCTTTAAAACTTTATAGCCTACCCGGCAAGATCCTTGTGAGGAAAGCAATCCGAATATCCTCCAATCGTACCTTGGACTTATAATACCATGACTTTATGTTTAACATGTTTTCACATTTTATTTGCATATCATTGCATCCATATTTGCATTCATTTTGCATTCATAGTCGCTCATGTTCATTCGTTCTCGTCTCCAGAGTTGTTGAGTACCCGTCAAGCTGATTCCTCCACGCAGATACAGAACTAGGGCCCACGAAAGAAGAAGAATGGCCGAACAAGAAGAACACAACAAGCGAGTCAGGGAAGACATTGATGACCTGAAGAGCAGTGTGAGCAAGATTATGGATATGCTCCAAATCTTGGCTACTAAGGACACTCCAGCTCAGAAGAGCATCACCTCGGAAGACAGTAGTTTCGTCATTAACGCATAGTCTTCAAGACCCGCTAGCACATGGCCAGAATTTGGATTGCCACCGGGTTATACTCCACCATTTGTGACTACTCAGATGACTGGTACATCCACTTTTTTCGAACCTGGAGTGTTCGCTGACTCTCAACCTAATGTGCATACTGTTGCCCAAACGGCTTATGTGAATCCTCCCTTCGTGCATAATCCACCATCATCGGTACAAGGTGAGGCTGGGAATTTTGAGGATGTTAGGGAACATTATATGACTTTGGAAAAGAGGATAAGGGTTGTGGAAGGATTTGATGTTTTCAACGCTGCCGCATCAGACATGTGTTTGGTTTCGAACTTGGTTATGCCAGACAAGTTCAAAATGCCGATATTTGAAAAATACAAGGGAGACACTTGCCCAAAAAGCCACATGATCATGTACTGCCGCAAAATGGCCGCTCATGCCGACAAAGACAAACTACTCATCCATTGCTTCCAAGATAGTTTAAGTGGGGCATCTTTGAAATGGTATATGGGACTCGAGAAAAGCCGTATCCATTGCTGGCAGGATTTGCTTGATGCATTCCTAAAACAATACAAATATAATCTAGACATGGCACCTGACCGCCGTCAGCTTCAAAACATGTCTCAGAAAGAAAAAGAATCATTCAAAGAGTACGCTTAGCGTTGGAGAGAACTAGCTGCTCAAGTTGAGCCTCCCTTGGCAGAGAAAGAGCTGACTGGTCTGTTCATGGACACTCTTCAACCTCTTTACTGGGAAAGGATGATTGGCAGTGTATCATCTAGTTTTGCTGACCTAGTCACTATTGGAGAACGACTAGAGGAAGGAATTATAAAGGGCAAGTTTGGAAGTGCCGAAGCTTCTAATGCTGCGAAAAAGTCCTCCGGGAACTTTCAGAATAAGAAAGAGGGTGATACCCATGCTGTCAACACTGAAAGAAGACCCTACTACAGGCAAAAACAGTATGGTGAAGCCCAAGTAGCCGCAGTTGCTCCTATGGTTAATGCTCCACCAGCTCGAGCTCCTCCACAAAGGAATGTGGGTCAGAATCAGACTCGCACTCCCCGGCCCAGGGCTCCTATTGATCCTATTCCCATGAAATATGCTGAGGTTTTCCCTGAACTGTGCAAAAAAGGTCTTGTTACTACTAGACCTCTCAATCCTCCAAATCCTCTTCCACCTGGATTTAGGACCGATCTTCATTGCCCATTCCATGAAGGAGCTGCAGGTCATGATATTGAGAACTGTTATGCTTTCCAAGCTCGAGTTCAAGACTTGGTTAGGGGAGACTTGCTAACTTTTACACCAAGAAAGGTTCCCAGGGTTGAAATAGATCCCATGCCAAAACAAAGTGGCTGAAGATTTGATCGAAGAATCACAAGTCATTACCTAAAGCCAGTGGATCAGACGGGAAAGCTCATCCTTGCTACTGATTAGACACTAGGCCTTGTTTCTCTTCAATTTTAATTTTCCTTGTTTGTATTATGTGTACTTGTTTAAAGACTTTGTTTGTTCTTTAATGTTAATGTTAATGAAATGAGCATCGCATGTTTTGAATCAATTCATTCACCTTCATATTTATGCGTATTCGTGCTTTTCATTTTCAAATTTTCCAAAAAATATATATGCCACTGTTTCTCTCATTCATCTGTTGTTTAAGCAATGATTGGAGGGAGGATGACGAATCAATACCCAAATTGTTGAATGGTATGCTTTCAAAATAAAACCTTGCTGATGATATACAGGCATTGTTTCAACTCCCAAACACTGGAGAAATAAGGAAGTTAATCCATTGCCAACCCCTTTGAGCCTAGAAGTTGGAGTTTCTTTCTACACGAAAAAACCGTAATTTTAACCCGGGGCAGGGTAGTTCTCAATTAATTCGAATGTGCATTCAATTCAGGAAATCACTCCTTACATCTTTCAATAAGGGTTTCAAGCCTAATTTTTGTCTTCGCGCACATCAATTAATTGTTGAAGAAATTGATGGCAGTCATTGTCCAAATCAAAAATGAAAAAGCCGCTAAGTCAACACCTAAAAGGCGACTTAGACGAAATAAAAGCATCCTGCTGGACTGAAAACTTCAAAGATACAGTCCAGGCAAAAGTTAGGGATAATAAGAATTTCAAATCATGAGAGGTCACCAGAAACCCTCAACAAATACAAAGATGAGCTAATCTAAAATCCTCATCAAAATAAACCAACAAATGTTGTGAATAAGCAATGACTGCTTATCCAGTGATCCTTTGGCTCGTAAGCCATCATCATCAGTACAAATCCAAATAACTTGAATGCATAGGTTGAATTAGTTGAGCATAGGACTAAAGGTCATCATGGAGAATGGGTCGGGTAAAAATTAAATTTTGAGCCTTATATCCTTTGTTTCATGAACCGTGAACCAAGTCACGTTACAACCCTTTAAAGACCTAATTGAAGCTAGGTTTGTTTTGAAAGCATGTCTCTGCAAGCTTGCGTAAGCTGACTCCCCGTGAGATTTGCCAATCATTCGCTTTGGTATCTTACCTTTTTCATATTTTTCAATTTGCTTTATCTTTCACTTTGCACTTTGCATGACTTAATAAACAGTGCATTTTTGCCAATATTTCATTTTTTTTACACCAATATCATTCCAATAATGATTTTGATTTCAAAATTTTGCTTGAGCATTGCATTAAAATTAACATTTTAGAATGAATATTTTATTTGCAAATAAGCACTTATCATCAAGGAATTCTAAACTATTGAGAAACTTGACCAGTGATCCTATCAGGGGCACATCACAGTCCAAGATCTTATTGTTCAGAGGATTTCTCTTTCAAGACTCAGGCCGGGGCAAGCATTTCAAGCGACCATTCAAGCAGTCACTTCAGAATCATCCAACATGGGATAGTCTATTTCAAGCAATCCCTAAGCAAATTTTATCACTCTTTCTAGGATCAATATCATGATACTTCATACAAGACTGGTTGAAGTTGTGTTCAAGACATCTTTCAAAGGCATAGTTTCTAAGGTTCACTGTGTTGTGGAATCAGCTACTTCAGCCGCACTTCTCCAAAAGAGTCTTATCCTATGGTATCAGCATTTGCATTGCAATCATTGCACCATTTGCATCATACAATTTCATGTCAAGCATAGCACGAAGTTTACTTCATGTTCATATGCATTTCCTGAGGTCTTGTCGTCTTACCTTGTGGTCAAAGTCCAATTTCATTTGGCATCCTTAAAGTCCAATTTCTATTTGGAAACTAAAAAATCAAAGTCCAACTCACTTGGCACCTACCAAAGCAGTCGTGTCTGTCACCCTGTCTTTCGTGTTTATTTTTCTCTTCCTTCAAATTTGTCTTATTGATAAATTTGGCGTGGATATTTTATTTTCCTTCAAATTTGTCTTATTGATAAATTTGGCGTGGAATCTTTTTCCTTCAAATTTGTCTTATTGATAAATTTGGCGTGGAATCTTTTTCCTTCAAACTGTGTTAAGTTTGGCGTGGAATCTTTTTCCTTCAAACTGTGTTAAGTTTGGCGTGGAACCCTTTTCCTTCAAACTGTGTCAAGTTTGGCGTGGAACCTCTTTTCCTTCAAACTGTGTCAAGTTTGGCGTGGAACCTTTTTCCTTCAGACTGTGTCAAGTTTGGCGTGGAACCCTTTTCCTTCAAACTGTGTCAAGTTTGGCGTGGAACCCTTTTCCTTCAAACTGTGTTAAGTTTGGCGTGGAACCCTTTTTCCTTCAAACTGTGTCAAGTTTGGCGTGGAACCCTTTTCCTTCAAACTGTGTCAAGTTTGGCGTGGAACCCTTTTCCTTCAAACTTTGTGAAGTTTGACGTGGAACATTTTTTCCTTCAAATTTGTCTTGTTAAGAAAATTTGGCGTGGATATTTTCTTTTCCTTCAAACTATGTTAAGTTTGACGTGGATCCTTATTTCAAGTGACATCCCTTTTAATTTTCTAGTTGAAGAGTTTGATGTCTCCCTTGGTGTACCTTCGTAATTTGGGTTTCATTCCACATCTAGTACTTTTCTAGATGTTTCGGGCGTTGATTTCCAATTTTGGTGTTTGTGCATCCATAGATTTTTCTGGATGTCTTTATTACCTTTCTCAGGGTTTATTTCTCTCATTTCAAGTATTTCTGACTATTCTCTGTTACCCAGACAGATTTTCATAAATATCTTGTTTTTCCTCAACCAGTTTCTTACCTTTTCATTTTCATTGTCTTCTTCTCATTCAATCATTTCATCATATTCGCAGACTTTATGTCATCATATTTCATATCACATTCAAACTGCATTCAATCCTCAGCAACCACATTCTTACATACATCTCATGTTCAACATGGCATTGCATTTTTATCGGACAAATTTTGGGTCTTCTTATATCTAATTGACTTTTACTTTAGAATCGAACGCCTTACAGCAGTTCACTTCAAGTTTAAGACAATTAGATAGGGGCATCTGTCATACCCCAAATTTGTCCTACTTATAATCATCTTCATTGGTATTTTCACTAGTCGTAATTATTTAAAAAAGAGTTCAAAAAAAATGTTTGTTGTTTTCATTAAGGTTCAGTTTCTCACAAGGATAAATCAAGGTTTAGGACAAGTAGTCAAGCCAGTGTATTTAAGAGCCATATCTCATAAGGATTAAATGGAGTCATATTTTGTTTTTGAGCCTCAATCCAAGTTCGTATGCACAAGTTCAAATAATGGTATAAACTTCAATTCGGGCTAAAGAGAAGAACCAATCGGGGTTATTTGGCTAATCACGGTTAAGTAATGGTAATCTTTTCCCAAGTCATGATTAGGACATTATCAAGTGAATTCAGAAGAATTGTCTCAAATTATGGTAGACTTTGTGAACATATTAATAATGCCTATTTTTATGTGTTCGCAAATTACTAACTTTGAGAAGGGTTTTCAAAGGAAAAATTGTGTTTGACGTGTGTGTATGTTGTCATGCCACGAGTGCACAATACTAGCCATGCAATTCAAAGATTTCTAAGGCTAATGGATTTTATTATTTAAGGGTTTTAGCCTTTGACTCCTTGCATCAAATGGTAGACGTGAGTGTTCAGTTTTTTATTTCAAGTATAATGTGTGTACCAACCACTTCATAGGTCTTTCGGCATGACAAGCAGATTTTACGCTCCCTGTGGTAGCAAGGATGCAACATTTGGTGCTAATCTTTGTTGAACTAAAAAGAGACTCTTTGTTTCAACCAAAATTCGAAACTAAAGCGAGATTAAAAGTTCGGTGCAATGCCACTGCATTAACAATGTGATATGACAAATTGCAGTAAATTCAAGCATTGTCATTCTATTACAAAAAAAAAGGCCTTAAGGAACAAATGATGTCTAAGATACAAAAATTAGAATCCTAAAGGAGCCAAGGCTGTGTAGCGTCGTTTCCGGTCCATGTTTTGGATAGTGTCAGGCCATTACATGGCATCTGAATTACTGTTATTCTTCATAAAACGAGCTTCCGTAATCCAATCTGCAAGATATTAACAAATGTCATCATAACGAGATTAAACGAGCATACAAACAAGAAGGGTTTGAGCTGCAAAAGGGCAATATAGAGGTTTGCTTAAAGAATACAAGTGGGAGGATTAGTGCCCTCAGGTTCAAAACCGGTTTCAAAGTACCATGTCCTGAAGTTATTACCGAATCCTGAATATGCCGACAGAATGCATGAGGAATTATATTCCAGTACGGAGTTAAACCTGCAACACTTCATCCAATGCTAAACACTCAAAACTGCAAGGAGAATTAAACTCAAGTGAAGCATAAAGTTACAAATTCTGATATAATTACATGATACATTACTTATTTGAAGTCGATAGTTGTCAATGCTTATACAGGTTATTTCAAAACAATGGTACAAAGTTTTGGTTTCATGCCACTTGAATTCAGAGTTACATGTTTACGACGACATCATAAAAGTGGTACAAACGTAAACGTCAGATGCCTAAGGTACCAAATATTAGGCCTAACAAGAGGTCATTTTCATGACAAAACTTCATCTTAACTTATAACCTACAGAGGTTGTACTAAATCCAACCCAAAATCCTGTATTCTCACCGTATCCATAAAAGTCTTCATAAACCAAGTGGCTACCTTATTCCATGAGCAGGATGGCTTGAATCCCTCACACCAATTATGACCCTAACACAACTGTCGCTCCCGATAAGTGGGACAGGCCCAAATAAAGGTACAGACGCGAACGGTCGGCGAAAGGGACAATGAGAACACACAGCAGTGAACTCACTGGAGATGAAAAGAGTCGCCAGCTAGGAATTTTTATCCCGGGGGAAAGGCAATGCTGCATAGACCTAGAAAGACATGGATAAGACGGTTGCGAACCAGAGAGACTGAGAAAGGGGGTTGGTTACAACCTGGGAAGGTATTAGCACCCAGATTGTCCGTCGTACTCGACGGGATCCACGCTTAAAAGATTTGTGTTTTAAAGGGGGAGTGTCAGTGCAATTTGTGTATAAAATAGCTGGAAAAGATGTACAGGTGTCAGTGTAAGATGTGTGAAATGTGATATATATGTACAGTGTCAGTGTAAGAAAGAGAATGAGTTGCTCATGATAATGAGGCTAAAATAATAAAGCTGGAAGGAGGGGGAATATACAGAGACTTTTGTTCGATAACTGTTAAGTTATGCCTACGTATCCTCTCGTGCAATGAGGAAGTCAGAACACCGTAGTTCGACCCAAAGAGACTGAAAGATGAATTGACTTGTGAACTGCTTACTTGTCTATGCTCAAGTGTATGACCTGTCTGGCTCAGGTGCAAACTGTCTTGCATTAGACGGAAGAAGCAAGTTCTCGGTTATGAGTGAATGAGATGAGAAAAGAATCCCGGAGGAGACGATTATTGTTTGTTTTTGAGTTTTCAGTCTTTTATTGCTTTTTGAAAGTTTGTCATAAGTTAATGAGCTTAAGCCTAAACCAATGGGTTAGTAAACTCATCACATCTTCCCTCTGATTAGGGGTAATGAGAATACCTTAAGTGTGAAGTCATCATCTCACACTTAAACACCTTTGATGTAGGATTAGGATCATTAACCTACTTGTGATTAATTAGATGTTTTTTTGGTGTTTTTGTTTAGTGTTAAGTAATGAGATTAAGCCATAATCAAGGATTAAACAGACTCATTACACCATCCTAATAGAAGGATAATAGATGAGAATGCTTAAGCTGAGGAAAACTCCTCAACTTAATCCGTGATTAGGGATTAAACTCATGACAAAACAAGCCTTTGATTAAGTGGGTTTTATTTAATGATATGATGATGAAGTGTTTTTTAGGGTTTTGTAAGACAACTTGAGGGGGACTTGTCCATTAACACTAGGGTTAGTCCTTCTTAACCAATTAAGGAAGAATTAGAACCCTAATGCAAGGCCCAAGTTACAAGTGTGATGTCTTGATGATTATTATGTGAATTGATTAAGGGATTTAAACACATTAAGGGTTTAACACTTAGGATTAAAGTTATACACTCCATCCTAATAGAAGGATGCAGGCATAAGCTTAATCACAAAGCCTTAAAGCCTTTAGGGTTTAGTCCCTGATTATGAGGTGAGAAGAGAAGACTCAAGAGAGACTCAAAGGTAAGACTAAGAGGGGAGACTAATCAAAACCCTAATCATTATCATGCTTGGTTGTTCCTAGGATTTGTGAGGTTTACAAGAGCAATCTTCAATGGAACCACCAGGAAGCAGATGAAAGGATCAGGAGAAGCAAAGTAACTTGCTTCATTCACGAAGTCAAGTCACTTGAAGAGAGAAAGTAAGAAGGAGAAGAATGAGCTAGCTCAATCTCAAACACATACAAAAATGCAGCAAGGATTCATAAAAGAGATGAAGAGAAGTTATGAGAAGTGAAGGCAAATTCACTTCTCAAAGTTACTTACCACCTGAAATGTTAATAAAGGACTGCAATGCAATGCCAAATGGAATGAAATGGCATGATGAGAAACAAAACCAGAAGCACATACATGATGTTAATGATGCTATGAGATGCTACAATCATGAAACAACACATGAGGATGATCATACAAGCTTATGGATGCAAATGGAGCAAGTTAAGAAACATGAACATACATGAAAAGTTATGAAATGCAAATGGCATACAACATGGAAAATGCAAGATGCAATGATCAAACATGCTTTCAATATGTCTTATGATGTTAAATGAATCACATGGATGCATAAAATGTCATGGCAAGTCAAGGTATGAATGCAAATGCAAGATGGATGCATATGGAAGCCCAAATTAGGGTTTATGATCAAAGCCTCAAACAAAAACCAAAATCAGAAGCAAACATCAATATAAAAAATTGAAAATGCACTCAAAGGATCCCTAATCCTATACTAACTCACTGCCCAAAGGAGAAGTTCCAACTCTTAACCTATTTCAAGTTATGATTTTCCTAAGTTTCCTAGGGTTTTAGGGTTCCTTAACAAGAAAAATGTCAAACAAATGGAAAATGCAAGATCAATTCATGACCATTTAATCTCACAAACTACATGATATGCTAAACACAATGCAAAAAGAATCAAAGTCCAACTCTTTAGGGTTAGGCAGAAATGATTTTTGGAAGTTTGGATCAAAATAATGCATTAAAATGATTTTAATTCCATGAAAAAATTCTCAAAATGCATCAAGATCAAAAAAGAAATTTGGTTTGAGGGTTGGACAATGTTTCTAAATGTTTTTAAATGTTTCATGAATTTTTTGGTGATTTTTAAATACCTAAAAGTATTTTTAATTAATTAATTCTCATTAATTAATTAAAAGGAAACTTTCAAATATTTAAAAATACTTTTTTAATGCTAAAAATAAAAATAAAAATATTTTTGTGTTCTGAAATTAAATAATAACTTGTATAAAAAATTTCAGAATTTTTGAATGAATTTTACTATTTTTAAATAAATGTACAAAAGAAATATAAAAGAAATGAAATAAAATTAATAAAATGAAAAGTAAGCCAATCCAACGCATCAGATTCAAAGTTGGGGGGTCAGAGGTTGACTGCGCGCGCAAAGCAAGGGTCAGGATCATCTCTGGCTAAATCTGGCTTTATGAATTAATTAAATAAGATTAATTAGGTTAAGTGAGATTAGGGCAAATTGGACACATCTGGGCCACACGAACACGCGCGAAGTCAACCAAGTCAAGGGATCTAACGCTCAGCATTCAAACTACACTAATGACAGGGATTAAACCCTAACTATTTTCAGGTGGCCGGAGAAGACCTCCGGTCGTCTTCTCCGGTGGGAACCCCACCTGAAAATCCCTAAAACCTTCAAAACGTAACTAAAATGAAATCTAAAAGAACAGAAATCCTTCCCACACCTCACTGAATCAAAACCCTAACACAAACATCATTTATATTTCATCAATCGCATGAATCGAAACAAAACATTTTCTAGGTCAGAAAGTTTCAGAACACGATTAAACTCTCATCTCTCCACCATTTTCAAAACCAAAGACATCAGAGTGATCAGGGGAACATATAGAATCTATTTAAAACTTAAAAACATGTTTCTGGAAAAAATGTTCTTGAGCTACCTGAGTTTTGAAGCTTTCAGTTTTGCAACCTTCTGGCCTCTTTCCTTTGTGCAACCAACTCCTTTTGTGCTCCTGATGAACCCTTGATGCTTAGAAAAGATTTATGTTGGCTGGTTTGAGAGTTTGAGCAGGTTCTGTTCAAGCTCAGGTGAGAATCGTGTCTGGCTTATGTGAGGTTTCAAGGATGAATGAAGGCAGGGAAATGATCAGAAGGATGTGGTGATGAGTTCTATGAAGTTTGTTTGTGAGTTTGTAGCTTGTATACTGAGTTTCGAAAGCTTTTGCTTTTGAGAGTGAAAATGAGAAATTGATGTTCTTGCTGGTTTCATGCTTGCTTGTTATGTTGTTTGGCTTGCCATTTGTTTGTATAAACTAATCCTATTGGTCAGAGGATGTGACATGCCCTTTTGTGATAGGTATGGGTGCTTTTTGCAAATTGTCAACTTTGTGTAAGAAGGGCATGGGCTACTTTGCTAGCTTGGTACAAGGGGCTTGTCTTGCGCAGCATGAGGTGAGGAGAGGGCTAGGGTGGTTCAGCAACCAAGGCAGCAAGTGGATGAGATGTTATGATGGATTTTGCAACTTGGTTCACTTTGGTTCTCATGAAAAGATCTTGTTCCAAAAACCATACAAACATGTAATTCTTTGGTCCAATCTGAACTTTAGATGCCACATGATCATATTATGTGAATTATAAGTCCATTTGATAGCTTTAGAACACTTGATCAAGTCATTTTGCAAAATACCTCTTTGGTGGAAACTTTGAAATTTTGTGATTTTTGCTAACTTTGACAAACCATAACTTTTGATCCAAAATGAATTAGGTCATGTTCTTGTACTTTTTGAAAAGGGAATGATCCATTCTACAACTTTCATGACCAAAGTTTTTCCATTTGAAGCTTTCTTGAATCAAAAAGTAAGGGTTGAAAAAGTTGCATAAAATGACATTTTCATGAAAAGTCAAACTTGCCCAAAAAGTCAACTTTGCAAAAACTTGAGATTCTTGAATTTTGTGAACTTCCAACTTCTTCCATGATCAAATAAAGATCATATACACTCAAAATGATGAATATCACCCCTTGGTTGGGTTATTGGGGGCCTCAGATGCCCTGATTTTGCACTGACTTGTCCAGAAAGTCAACTCTTGATCAGATGACTTCCCCATGGAATTTCTTCATGAAAATTGATATGCATACTCCCTATACCATATAGAGACCAATAGAAACAATAATGACCAAAAAAATTTGGAGTTATGGCCTCTGAAACCAAAACCCTAATTTTAGGTCATCTGTGCAGTCAAACCTGGCTCTGCTTCCACACCAATCCCAGTTCTTGTGATTCTTTGATTTTCTTGACTTTGAGAGGATATAATATGATACTTGAACACATATGGATCCCTTTGAAGTGATTGTTGACCTTTGGAGTGGCTCAAGAAGCTCTTGGATTGCTCATATCACAAACCCTAGATGCAGATGATTTTGAACCTATGTAGTGAATCAAAAATGTAATATGAGGTGGTATGATTGTGTTTATGCTTATGAAATGATCACAAGCCATGGTGTGAATAGGTGAGGGCAAATTTGGGGTGTTTACAACAACCAACAATCAGAATTAGTTCCAGGCAAGATAAGATATTCATGCCAAAAGGCACCATGAGTTCACATTTTATACAGAAATTGAAAGAAGAAAGAGCAATATGTGCATATTTTTTGAAGTAGCATCTAGTACAAATCAATGTTATACTAATACCATGCCAAAACCAAGGAATCGGCAAACCATCAAGGCATGACAGTGGCAAGGCAGCTATGAATGCAGGGTCATCCGTACCAGGGCTATGAAGCATTTCCGCGGAGGAACTCAACAAGCTGTAGAGGTTCAATGAGTAAGGTTAGCATACAAGCAGGCAAAGGTCAGCAGGAAAGTAAGTTCAAGATTCATATCGTACTCCAAGAGAAAAAATTATTTGAGATAGCTTGATGTTCAAACATAGCATCAGCAAGGCATAGTTGTTGTGGTCACTGAGATAAGCTGAGTCGCAACTCCAAGCACGACAATATCGGTTTTCCTTCACCTGTTGTCTGTGAATTTATATTGCCAATGAGAGCCAATTCTTCATAATATTGGTGCTGAGATCACATGAAATTGTACAAACAATGATAAGAGTTTAGAATCCGTGGTGCTGTTATAAGGATCAAAATAAAAATCATAAAGGTGAGAGTTATACCAGGGATGAATTCAAACTCTAAAATCCTAATAGGATGCCAAGAAGCAACTGATGCCAAACTGTTTTGCTCATGTCTTGATGAAGAGTGATGAAGAACTATTTCATAAGCAGACTTAAGCCATTATGATTAGAGCAATCCGCTCTGAGATTCATTTTGTTCTACTTGCAAAAGAAGAAGATTGAGGCTGCAATGATTAGCAGGCATCAAGAATAAAGCTACAAACTGATCCTGCAAACATATTCAAGAATTTGTTTGGTTAGGAGAATCATCAAGGCAAATATGGTCATCAATATAATTTTCTATATGACAATTGTTACTTTCATGTTATGACATGAAGAAAAAAGGATTTCAAGGAAGTCACCAAATGGATCAATTCCTTCGGACCCGTAAAATGACAGAATCCGTTCCTGCAACAAAAGGAAAAAGCATCAGTGACAAGTCTTATGCAACAAGATTAAAGAAACAAGACAAATCACGTAGTAATGTGCGATTCCAACAATTGAACAAATCGGTTTGTGGCAGTAAAAATAAAGCTTCACATTCAGTAAAACCAATGTGGTAGTGAAAATTCAATAAAAGTTCAGCAGGGGACCACGTTCTAGAAACAATTTTCAATTTTACTACAGACAAATATGAACCGTGACTCACTACCTGAGGTCCCCACAAAAATCAGAACAAAATCTTCTCTAACGGATTCTCGGCATTCACAACTCACTCTCACAAGATTTATTTGCACAATCCCTACAATTTCTCACACGTACCACCCTCAGTCAAACCCTCTATAAAACTCACTCAATCATTTGTAAAAGGGGGAAGAGAAAGATCTGAGCGAAACCCTAAAAAACAAGCTTTTCCCACCTAAATCTGAATAATTCACCAAAATCTGATTGCAACCCATGCCCTTCAACCTTCATATTTCACCTCTGTTTTCAACTTGCCGCCGCTCTCAAATCAAAACCGACCACCGCACAGGTCCGTAATCCGCCGCGAAAACCTGAAACATCCCCAAATCGAAACTCAAACCGCGAGCCCACCGAACTGAGAAGAACAAAACCAGAACGCGATTGAGATAGAGAAACCGTATGCAGACCGACGCCTTGGGAGAAAAACTTTGTGAGTTTGTTGACCAGAATCCACCGCGAAGCCGTCGCCATTTTGAAAGCGTTTCTCAAGGATAGGTTATTTCTTTTAGAAATTGATTATTGACTTGTTGAATTTGGGATTGTTTATTCTGACTTTTCTTTATCCTACTGGTTTATTTTTAAAAAAAAGTAGAATGTGGGGTTGGTTAAATTTTAAAAGAGAGGAGATGATAGCATTTAACTTATGATATTTTTTTGTTTCTGTTTTTTTATAATTGATTTTGATTTTTATTGAATTTATTGAGTGTTAATGGGAGAGAATTTGTTGCTGTTACATTTTCATTGCTGGAGGCACCACGCAGAGTCATTCTGGTAGGGCCTGTATAGTGATGTTTCAATATATTAATCGTCATTGTCTTAACTTAGTTGACTGAGAAAGGTGGTGTGCGGCTAGGTCTTTTTTCCATTTCTAATTTCATTTTGAAGATGGGAATGGTTTGTGGGCATGTTGGAAGCCGAGGCCCATAACAGTCATACATACTGTTATTGTGCTTGCCTCCACTGATTCCTATATTGGTCCATTACTTGTTTTAGCCTTTTTTTTATTTATTTCTTTTATTTGTTAGCAAGACTTATGTAAAATAAATAAATTTATGAACTCTTAATATTTAGTTCTTACAACTTTTTTTTCTTACATTATTTTGTTTGGGCCTATGATATAATCACAACCTTTTCGACATTCGATGTTAAATCGGTGTTATCAAAGTTGTTATGAGGCCATTTTCATTTTTTCGCTATTATTTAATCGATTATTCGATTTGTTCGGTTAATGATAAAATGAGATATTCGATTATTTAATCGACGTTATCCATTAAATTGAGACCGATTTTATTATTTTATTCACTATTATATTTTATTATTCGGGCCTATGATAAAAATACAGTTTATCGATATTCCACTTTGCGACGTTGTCTAAACCAATTTGATGCCGACTTTTCCTTATTTATTATTTCATCGATTTATTGGTTTATTTATATTTATTGTTTGGTCTATGATATTATTATCCGATTTGTGACATTCGATTTACCGACGTTGTCCAAATTGATATGAGACCGTTTTCTATCATTTCTTATGGTTTCTAATTATTTTAGATCCATTGTCATTATCGACTTTATTTTTAATTCGGCCAATGATAAATGGTGATATTCGATTTCTAATAAATCGACGTTATCCCCTAATTTGAGGCCACACGTTTATTTTTCTTAATGTTTCATATTATCTTGATTTATTATTTATTTGGCCGATGAATAAATATTTGAATATTCGATTTCTAATAAATCGACGTTATTTAAATTAAATATGAGGCCAAACTATTATTTTATTATTATTGTGACTTTATTTTATTTTTATGGCGATGATATAACAAACGACTTAAATATTCGATTTCAATAAATCGACGTTGTTTAAGTCAATATGAGACCAATTATTTATTTTTATCACATTTCTTTTATTTAAACAATTATTTGATTATAAAGTAACGCTCGACTTCTCATAGAATGATTCCAACTTTGAATCGATTCTAAGACAGTTAAAGAGCTAAATTTCGACGCCTTCGATTTAATTCGAGCTCCAACGGCTCCACCTTAGCTTAGTATTAGGAATCATTCTCGCTTAACCATTAATCCTTAACCTCCATTTTTCACTTACCCTTCGCGATCGCTTTATGCCTCGCAATCGACCTACCAAGATGTCTCTTTAAATCCAAACCCTTGATCCAACGTCAAGTGGTCTTAGGTATTAAAACACTTTAAAAATATGAGAGAAATTGTACGACACGAGCCTTAAGTGGTAGAAAGGAGGATTTCGAGCTCTCGTTATTCGCTCCGATTATTCCGTCGCAAGACACTCGGCTTGTTGGTTCGGAATAAATTATCCATAGTCTTTAGTGCAATTCGACTCCTAAAGAAAGATAATAAAACTTAATTCCTTTCCCTCCTTTAGCAAGTATTTCATTAGGCATAGACATACTTTCGCGCGTGACAACTTAAAAGGTTCCCATCGAGTACGATGGATGTAGGGGGTGCTAATACCTTCCCCCTGCATAACCGACTTCCGAACCCCGACAATGGCTACGATGACCTTGTCTTTATCCTTTCTTCCCGGGTTTTATCTATATTTTCCCTTTCCCTCTTTGGGAATAAAATAAAATTAGGTGGCGACTCTCAAGTCAGCCCAGCCGCGACCGCATTCGCGAGGATCGTATTTTTCGAGGTACGACAGCTGGCGACTGGTTCACCCCTATGTAAGTCAAGCCTAATCTAGGTTGCTTCACGCTTGTTTGTATGTTTGCCTTTATGACTTACTTGTTTATGTTTTACTGCTTTCTTTATCGCTTTCCATATTATACCTTGTGGTTCTTGGATCGATATTTTGAAACTTGAGTGAAAGGCTCTATACCCGGGCTTTCGAGATGCGTCTCCGAAAACACTCTTAAACTCATTTACCACTAGTTTTTAGTGAGCTAGTTTATTTAATAATTCAGTGACATTTTTGAAGATGTGTCTCCTGAAATGTCAAGTGGGAAATTGAATATATCACCACCTTGCATGATCATCTCTCCCGCACAACACATCACCTCCAGAACCCAAAATCCTTAAAAAAAATCATTCTCAATCAACATGTTGACTCTAAATCATCATTATTGTATTTTATCACATCAAATGGAGCAAACAAAGACACAATTTAAGGTGAAATTCACTCATTTAATCCAAATTGAATACTCTTATGCGATATCTAGGAAATCGAAGAGTTGTCAAGCTCAAGTATCGTTCACCCTCGTTTGACAGCGAAATAAATATACAGTTCACTAACTTTGAATTGAAGACGGATGAAGATTTAAATGTTATGTGAAGTACTTTTTGCCGTTATACATCAAAGAGGTTGATTGAAGTAGATGTGAAGATTGCAAGATCCGTCGATAATATTAATATGTTGCAACATTTTCAACTACTCGTTTATAACGATATGTAATGTTAATTTATGTTGACGATTATGTATGTAATGTTGAGTGTTTTAATTTAATGTCAAACTATTGTAGTTTCTAGATCTTACTTATACTATCTATGTTTCTGTTTTGAAGTAGCAGTGCCATTTTTGGATATACATATCTGAAATATACCAAATACTCATTTGTAGATTCAATTGCGGACTAAAATTAATATAATAGGAGTAATTCAATCGTTTGCGTTCAATTTTATGAAAATTGAATACGTTCGTAGATGCAACTTTGAACTCTAGAAATATTTTTAGATTTTCACCAAAGATTTGTTATAAGGTATAAAGGTGGGGACAAAATTTCCTATTTTTCAAATCAAAATTAAGTCTTCCATTAATTTTTCTACTCCAAATTTTACGGCTAAAATTATGATTGCAATTGTATTAGTATTGTAAATTGTACTCCTTTCGTCCCAAATTATAAAAGTTTTGACTATTTCACATGAATTAAAAAATGCAATTATTGTTGTATGGGAAAGTGAAATGATCTATAATTTTATAAAAATACCCTTCATTAATTACTTTAGAAAGCGAAATTCAAATAATAGGAAGAAGAAAGAGTAATAAATCGTAGAGGGTATATTAGAAAAAAAAAGTTATTAATTTTATATTGAAATTCTAAAGTGACTTATAATTTAGGATGACGATTTTTTTACAAAATGATTTATAATTTAGAATAGAGATAATACATCATAGAACCATTTTTTTAAGCAGGGTAGGAGTACTAGGGGTACTCTAACCCGATTACAAAAGAAATAATAAATTCCGAAAACAAAAATAGAAGAGATTAAACCAAATGAAACTTAATCGAAAAAATGCAATGGTTCCTTGCGAAACTCATAAAAATTTCATTTGGATTGTATAATATCTCCTAAAATATACCATCTCCATACCAAAATTTTGGTGTTCCAAATATGATAAAAAAAAGTTGCATCCTTCATATTTGAATATGATTCCATTTTGCATTCTCCATAAGCTCCAACAAACCACAATCCAAATGAACCCGACCATCTCCTTTTTAACTTTCTTCCTTCTAGAGAATTCAACCCAATGCAAAAAATAATAACAACTATCATTACAAAAAATATCTCGCATCCCTATCGTCAAACCTTCTTCGCAAAAGAATAGTGACAAAAAAGATGAAGAATAATTTCAGCTTCATCTTCACCAAGAACAAAGGAGACACAAAATCCGATGGATTTGTAAAATTTCTCTTAGACTTAAATTAACCTTTAACGACAACCTATTTAACAAGCACTTCCATTCAAACGTTTTTATCCTGAAGAAAAAAAATAGAGAAATCTTCTATAGTTTTTAAAAGAGAATTTTGTTTGAGAATAATAAATAAATTTTTATCACTAATAGAATTTTAATTTTTAAACTACTAAAGCAAAATAAAGATTTAATTTGAAAATTTTATATAAACTCTTTAAAATCATTTAAAATTTTATTTCAAAATAAGTTTTTAGTTCATTACTAATAAAAGAATTGAAAAAATAAATGTGTATTGAAAGAGGATTTTGGTACATTTTTAGAATTTAGTCAATGTTTTTTTTATAGTTTTTATAAAATTATAAATGTATTAATGATAATTATCTATTATTTTATACAAAAACAGTTAAAAAAAATTTAAAAAAATTCTTTATTTTCCCCTCTATTTCTCTCCTGCCAAAGTCTCCCCTTGGAATCCAAAATTTAAAACAAAGCCTAAAAAAATATATCACATCTCCAATATTTCTAATATTTTGTTATTCATAATTGATATTAAATTCATCCATGAGTTCAAAAATAATAAAACATCACTTTCAAGAGGTTTTGAATTTGAATAAATGTCTACATGCAATACTATAAAATTATTTTGAGAAAAACCTTTTCTCTATATTATAAATTAAAAAATAATAATTTCTGCAATTGCATAAATATTAAATTTTTATCAAAAAATAAAAATAAAAATAAAATACAATATTAAATTTGACTACTCACACATGAATTCAAAACACTTTAACATAAACAAAATATAAATTTATTTTCTCGAGTTGATAGAAAAAATAACAACATAACAACATATAAGATAAGAACTGTTTATTCGATATTTCTATTATCAAGTTTTTGTTTATTACATAATACTTTCTTGAGTATTTATTTTTAATCATTATACACGGCATTGTATCAATATTGGAGGTGTTAATTGTCGACATTTATGTCGACAAAACATTTCATATGACCAATTCTCTATATACTAAGATAACAAGTATACAAGGAAGGAACCAACTTGCAACAAATTGACACATCAACCTCTGGTCTCCAATCAATTTTGGAACTCTAGTCCCTACAAAGAGGACAAGGGTGATGTATATCATGCACAAACAAAAAGAGAACACACAACATTCCATTTCTATATCAATAATGCATATCAAATATCTTCCATAACTTAACTACTTCAATAAGATATCAATAGTACTTTTGCAATATGTGTCCAGTAAAATAATATTCATTTCAGTCATTATCATATTGTGTAATAATTTTATTCTATTCAACAAAATCATCTTTTTCTTTTGATTTTAATACTTCTAAAATGTGAAACTATTTTCCTATGATTCCTATAAAATGAGAATTTTGATGTTGAAATTTGTTTTATTTATTCTATAAAATCATCTTTTTCTTTATATTTTAATACTTCTAAAATGTGAAACTATTTTCCTATGATTCCTATAAAATGAGAATTTTGATGTTGAAATTTGTATTTGTAATCAATTTGTTTTTTTCCTCTCCAAACCCTCAATGTTGTGATATTCATCTTGATATGTATTGAGAAAAATCCAAAGTCTCACATTGGTTAAATATATAACTCACAAAGGGTTTAAATAGAGTGACACTCCTCACCTTATCAACCAGTTTTGTAGGGTGAGTTAGGTCAAACTCTAATTCTAATATGGTATCAGAGCCTATTGATTTGGTCCACCCACCATTTAATATGTGCACCAAGTCCAAGATGTGTTGGGCGCAAGGGGGTGTATTGGGAAAAACCCAAAGTCTCACATTGGCTAAATATATAACTCACAAAGGGTTTAAATAGAGTGACATTCTCCACCTTACCAACCAGTTTTGTAGGATGAGTTAGGTCAAACTCTAATTCTAACAATATGTAACTTTTATTTAGCTTTTCTTGAAAGTGTAAAATAATTTATGAAATTGAGAGTTTGAATCGTGTTATTCTTAGTTTTTTTCAATGTGCATCCGTGTGCGGCGTGCATGTATAGAGATTTTAAAACAAATTATTCTAAAAAATCAAAAGAAATATTTTAAAACTTTGTATGTTGTTGATTTTAAGAAAAGTAATTTGTGTTAAGTATTGGAATAAAAAATTGAGTAAGAATAGGTGATAAGGATTAAAGTATCTGGTACGACAGAGAGGGGGTTGGTGTGCAAAGTTAACATTCTAATGCTCAAGTTAATATGTGAAGGAGAAAAATGAATTCAAATTGAATTTGAAATCAAATACCTGAATTCTCTCTCTCTCCCTCTCTCTCTCTCCAGTTAATATGTGAAAGAGAAAAGTGAATTGAAATTGAAATCAAATACCTGAATTGGCACTTAGAGAGCAAGGGTGTGTCCTTGTTAAGCCATAAAACACATGCGGGCTTCGCAAGCATTGTCGGTTTACGACTTCATGATTAAGTTACTTCAAGATGAAGCAAGATTTTTATGGCTAAGGGAGCTTGGACAGTACGTTAAGTGAGCATATGCGACAAGTCTAGGCCTAAGGTAGCTGACATGAGTTAATCAAGAAGAAAGTATGCGCACTAAGCAAGTCTGAGTGGTGTGTTTAGTGACCCTACCTTTCCAAACCTATAAATAGAGGTGTCATATCTTTCATTCAATTCTAGAGGATTGTATCACATTCAGCGGAATTCAAGTTGGTTCCTTAGTGAAGCTAGGTTCTCGCCACAAATTACAACATAAGAGAATATGAGAGGAAGATCAAGGGCATAAGTGTTATTTGAGAAATCATCAACAAATGTTTTTCAACTTCCTTCTTCTAGGACTTGATTGTAAAGTTACAATGAGTAAACACATCTATTTTTCTCTTTTGTTAGGGTTAGATGTAGTTGTCATGTTACATATATTTTGATCCCGATCATGATGTTCGATGTAATTCTTCTTAAGTTTTAATATTGATGGATTCTTTGTTTTTAATGTTTGTTTTGGATTAACTACCTTAAACATGTTTTTATGGTATAACTTTATATTTGAAAGGTATGGTCATTATAAGATCCAAGTCTATCATTTATTGGTTGCTAAATTCTATACATAAATTTAGGTTTAATATTCACACGAATAACAATATTTGATGAATGTGAATATTGATATTGGTATTGGTATTTATTATTAAACTCAATGCTAATATATTGGTTAATATACTGAAAGATTATCTATAAAATAATACGACTTATCTCTCATCGTTGATTTAGATATGAGTTATGATTAGGGGTGAGAATAGGCTGAGCCGAGTTAGGCTTTGTCAAGCCTGAGCTTGACCTACTAAAAATTTTCAAGCCTAAGTCTGACATGTGGCCTATCAAAGGCTTATATTTTGGTCTGAGTCTGGTCTTCTCGAAGGCCTGATTGACCCATTAGCCTACTTAAAAAGCCTATATCATTTAAATGTATGTAAATAAGAAATTCAACAAATATTTAAATCTACCAGAGAAATTAAAAATATAATAAGACTAAATGATTGTTTCTATTGACTTATCTGAGCTTACCTAGTAACAAAAATTTTATGAGATGATTTGTTAGAGAGAACTTATGAAAACACCTTATAAAATTATTTATAGGATTTTTTTCAACTTATTTACATAAGTTCTTAAATATAACAAAGTTTTACTCTTTTAATTTAATATAAAGAATAAAATACAATATAAGAACAATAAAGTCATTTATATTTAATAAATAAGTTGACCTAATAAGTTTATAAGATTTTTTCTATGACATGCGGCCTAGCCTATTTAACTAAATCGATTTATAAAAAACTTAGATATTTTTTATTTAAAAAAATATTTGGTCTAACGTTAACCTATATAGACTAAATTTTAGATCTCTGTTAATTGGTCTGAGATATTCATGTACACTAGTTACGTTGACAACAACAGACAATAATATTGTATATTACTAGTAAAATAACACTACATAAAAACATGTCAATGAAATCTATCCTAGAAAAATATCACTATTAAAATACCGTTATTTTCGTGATACTTAACCGAACCATCATTTAGCTTTATTATTTAATTTAAACTATAAAAATAAAATTAAACCAAATGTTACAACTTTTAAGTAAGATGCTGTTTATTTCTCTAAGAAAATATTCTATTCGAAAATAGACACACTATTTAAAGATAGACAAACATAGAGAAATTTGAGGAAAAAAGTTAATGATGGCTGAGAGTCATTATTTAATGTTTGTGTCGTTTTTCTAAAATATTTTTCTTTTTTACCAGACAACAAATAACTCAAAAGTTATTTTATAGTTTCTCATAAAAATAATTTTTGAAAGATATATTTTTTAAAAATAAAATATTTTTATTATGTTGAAATTTAATAACAAGTATTTAAATTATTGTATCTCAAAGTTACTCTTTTAATTTGTTATAAAAGAGTTTGAAATAATTTCTACTAATTTTAAATAAGTTTTACAAAATTATATTTAAAAACTTAAATTGAAATCAATTCCTTTTATAAATAATAATAATAAAAGACGGGATTCAAAGAAAATTAATCTGATTCTCGTAGTTCTATATAAATATATATATATATATATATATATATATATATATATATATATATATATATATATATATATATATATATATATATATATTAATTTATTTAAATTAGTTTAATAATAAAAAATTCAAAAATTAATTAAGAAAATTATAAAATAATTACTATAGCAAATATGTTATTTTAATAATATTTAATCTTTATTCATAACAATTATGATGACTAAATTTTCAATTTCTTTTAATAAAGTTAATAAAGTTTTCTAGATATCTCTTTTACTTACATTGCATCTATCTTAGTAAAAGAGAGAGATGAAATGAAAGTTGATATCCCTCTTTTGTAAAAAAAAAAATAAAGAAACACAAAAGGCAGCGCAAATACCGCTAAAAGTAAAAGGTAGCTAATTACCGTTGCCGCTTAATTATTTAGCTGAAAACAAAACAGAAACACTTTTGTTTATTGTGATTTTTTTTAACCTGGTTCAAGATCGATTCTAATATCAAGTAGTTTTAATCTTTTTTCGATCGTAATTATGAAGATCAAATTGTAATTTTGTTATTAAATTCAGTGTCAATCACTACTGAACAACTAACTATTAATATTTTGTCAGATTTATTTTGCATCTTACTCCATTCATAAAATATGCAACCAAACCATTAATGTGCCAACTTACTACTCCATACTAGCTCATATATTCTGTCAAAAACTAACAAAGCAATCAATGGATTTCACAATTCTGGATATTCTTGGAACTTTACTCCCACTATCTAATGCCATGATTCCATGTTCATACATTAAAGATACTGACTTTCTTTTTATTTTAATGCACTAGTACTAAAAAATATTCAAGATCTGATTCAGATCGTTGAATTTCAACTTGGACTCTTGTATGGGGCAAAGGAAATAATTAATATTGCTAAAAAGTTCAGTGTATAGAATATTAAAAATTATGCTTGTAAAAAATGAATATTAAAAATAATGAATTATGTCATCTGTTTTATCTGTGTATTTAAATGTGTTCAAATCCAAACCAAAAAGCACAAACTATTTAAGAAGCTGAAAATCGAAAGAAAAAAAATTATATTATTAGATTTGTTTAGATGTCATTTTATAAAATTTGTTTGATTCAGATAAAATTTTAGATCAATTTTTTAAAATCGATCAAAATTGAACTTTTACTATTAATCTTTTATTAGTATGATAGGTTTTGTTAGTTTATTATTCGTTTAGTTATTTTATTTTATTTATTTCAATTATAAATAATTATTTGTATTAATTTTAATTTAATAAATTTTATGTTATATATTATATAAAACATATTATTTATTAATATTTTTATAATCTTAATAGTATATAAAATTTATAATTTAAATATTCAAAAACTGATTTAAACTAAATCAGATCGAATCAATTTTTTTATATAATTGTGAAAAGTCGAATCTAAATGCAAATAAATTTATTTTTGTGAGATATTGGAACGAACTCTAGGTTTAGCATGTCGTCGAAATCCACTCGCATGTTGTTGTCAAATTGGACCTTGTGTTATGTATCCAATTGTTTAAGTTAGATTGTACCCTAAGTTAACTTGTAATGGGTAATTGCTAAAAAGTTCATTTGGATTATATGTTAGTTTTCTTATAAATAGAATACTAGTCTCTCATCTTTTAGAATAAGAGAAAATAGGAAGATAAAACCTTAATCCAAAAGTGAGAGAGGTTATTTGTTATTTTTGTTTACTCGTAATCTTGTTTCAAGAGAAATGAAAGAATAACAGTTTATAACCAATCCTTGTTGTTATCCTTGGTTACCCTAAACCTTAATCCTTATGGGTTTCTTTATCATAAAGAAACCTATTATACTTTGTTTCTATGGTATCTGATTCACAACAAATTGGTGCAGTGAGCATGGAGAAGATGCCTTCAATAAAGTATGAGATTGAAAAGTTCACATGTGTGAACGACTTTTGTCTGTGGCACTTGAAGATGATAGCCCTACTTGTTCAGCAGGGTTGCTTGGAAACATTGAAGGGAGAGACGACCATGAATGATGTGTTAACGGCAGCTGAAAAGACGACCATGATTGAGAAATCTCGCAATGCAATATTGTTGAGCCTTGGTGATAAGGTTCTCTGACATGTATGTATCAAAGGAGACGACGACGTCCGTGTAACGCCCCGATTTTTATTTAATTATTTAAATTGGATTTGTTGTATTTGGTGTGTGGAAGAAATTATAATATTATTTAGTATGATATTATTTTAAATGAATTATATTATATTGAATAATTATAATAATTGGAATATTAAGAGAAAAAGGTAGAATGGTAAATTGATGAAGGATAGTGAGGGCAATTAAGGAAAACCATAGATGATGTCTAAGGGTTAAGTTTGAAAATTAGGAAAAGAGGAAGTTCAGTCGTGTTTTGGGATCGTCTAGAGAAAGCGTAATCCAGAGAAGAAGGAAGGAGAAAGGTCAATGGCTTGAAGAGGAATTTGTGGAGAAGGAAGGAAACGCTCTTTAAACTAAGGTAGGGGTGAGATTTCTTCATCTCCTAAGGGTTTAATAATCTGAATTTTAGGTGTAGTATTGTTGAATAGAGAATTGGGGTCTGGTGATTTTGGATGAAATTATGTTAAATTGTCAGTAGTCGTTGATTTTGTGTGATAAATGTCTGAATTAGGTAATGGATTGTGTAAATTCCGCATTTTCTGGCTATTAGACTGGTTTTTGAGTGATAATTTTGTAGCAGGACGTTGGTTGTTCGCAGAAGGAGAACTGCAAAAATCGCAGTGCTCGCTTAGCGAGCAAGTTGAAATTTTGGAGCGAGCAAGCCCCTCGCTTAGGGAGACCAGGAGTGAAAAATAAATTGTTTTAATTCTGAAAAATTCTCAAAAATTATCTAATTAATACAATAATGGATGGGAATTGAAGTAGTGCTGTTAGAGGCAGGTAGGGATGGGTTATGAGCTTAATTAGGAAGATGATTAGCATAACTTGAAAATGAACATGAATTGATATGTTTAGTTGATGTTGTTGTTGCTATGTATGGTTGTCATTTTTTATTGTTACATGACATTGATATTAATATATGTTGATGTAATATGATGATGTATGTTGTGTTGTTGTTATGTGTGCTCATTGTTGTTGGTATATGTTGTAGCATATGATGATGTATGTTGTTGATGTTGATTGATGAAGTAGTTGTTGTAGGCATGCCTACTTGTGATTGATGGTGCATGGCATGTGCATGGTTGGGAATGGTATACCAAGGTAGGGTATATCCATTCTAATCTCAAGGGGGATCGTTGTGATGTTGGTACGATCATAAAATAGGGATCATACGTGACCATGAAACAGGGGTCGATGGTGTGATCATGAAATAGGGATCATACTAGACCATGAACGAGGGGTCGAGAGTTCTGACGGGAACAGGATCCTGAGATAGAGTTGGTAGGGTCTCATTGCATGGTTTGTTTGTTGGTGTGCATAATGTTGTTATCTGTTGTGGTGCATTTATTTGATTGTTGTTGATGAGAAGTGGTGGACTATTTAATGATACTTTCTTATATTCTTATTATTTTTCTCTTTTGTTGGTGTAAGTATCTCACCCCTTCTGTTTGAATGTTACCCTTATGTTGGTAACGTGCAAGTGATCAGGATAAGTAGAGTGATGGTCGCTGAAGTCGGTGTACTTCACAGTTAGAAGAGTCGGCTCTGATACGTGTTTTGGGGTGTCGGGACGATGATTGTTCCATGTTTATTTATTTTCAGAAAAACATTTTGTAATTGAATCTTACTTTATGTTTCTTAGAGTTTCCGCTGCAACACTAAAATTATTTTTTAAAACGTATCAATTGAACCGTGTGTTTTTAGATGAATTGTAACACTCAAAATGATTGATGCATTTTAATAACTCGGATTTTTATTTATAAATTTGTGGGGATATTTTGGGTGTTACAAAATGGTATCAGAGCAGGTCGGCTCGTCCGACAAAGTAGTTGAGTCGTTGTGTCGTTGTTGAGTGTTAAGTGTTGTTGTAGATTTCTAAATTGTTGTATGGATGCTATTGTGTGATAGATTTAGAATGGCTGGAAGAAATGATGTTGCACTTGCCGCCACTATGCAGCCGATGGCTTGATGGCTCAGGCTGTGAAAAATCCGATGAATGCTGGGGATCATAAGAGTGATGAATTTTGGAAGAATGATCCACCTACATTCAAGGGGAAGTATGACCCTAATGGAGCATAAGATTGGCTCAAGGAGGTTGAGAGGATCTTCAGAGTCATGGAATGTTCTGAAGGTAGTAAGGTGCGGTTGGATGCTCACATGTTGGTGTCAGAAGTTGATGACTAGTGGATTGGCACTCGTCAGCGGTTGGGCACGTCAAGTGAGGCAGACATCTGGGTTGTGTTTAGAATAGAATTCCTGAGGAAGTACTTTCCTAAAGATGTTCAGGGAAATAAATAGATTGAATTCTTGGAACTTAAGCAAGGAAGTTTGTTAGTTACCGAGTATGCTACCAAGTTTACTGGTATGATGAAGTTTTATCCGCACTATAGTGAGACGATTGCTAAGTTCTCGAAGTGTGTCAAGTTCGAGAATGGTTTGAGGCCTGAGATCAAGCAGGTGATAGGTTATCAGAGGATCCGAAGATTTCCGGATTTACTGGATTGTTGTAGAATCTTTGAAGAAGACATCAAGGCTCGATCTGATCATTTCAAGAGTTTGGCTGAGAGAAAAGGAAAGCAGCTGATGCATCGTGGGAAACCTTATGCAGCTCCAGCTGATAAAGGTAAGCAGAAACAAGTTGAGGGCAAAAGGCCAAGTGAGGGAGGTGCTCCTGCTTCTCTGAAGTGCTACAGGTGTGGTGAATTGTTTCATTGTGTCAGTGAATGCACGAGTGATGTGAAGAAATGCTTCAAGTGTGGTCAACATGGACATTTGATTGCAGAGTGCAAGACTAATCTGGTTACTTGCTACAACTATAGAGAGCAAGGTCATATTAGCACTCATTGTCAAAAGCCGAAGAAAGTTGCTACTGGAGTAAATATGTTTGCTTTGACAGGGATACAAACTTCAAGTGAGGATCATTTGATCAGAGGTACTTGTTATATTCATAATATTCCTTTGGTTGCTATGATTGACATAGGAGATACGCACTGTTTTATTTTTATTGATTGTGTAAGAAGACTAGGTTTTGTTGTTTCCCTTATGAAAGAAGACATGGTTATCAAGACTCCTGCTGATGAGTCGTTAACTGCTTCTCTCGTCTGTTTGAATTGTCCTCTATCAATTTATGTTAAGGACTTTAGTGTGGATTTGATTTGTTTGTCGTTGGGAGGTTTAGATGTGATTCTAGGAATGAACTGGTTGGAGTTCAATCATGTTCACATTAATAACTTCAGCAAGTCGGTTCGGCTTCTTACTCCTGATGAAGAGGAAAAAGAAGCTGGTTATTTATCTGCTCGAGAGTTGAAATAACTTTTGAATGAAGAAGCGCATGTGTTGGTGTTGTTTGCATCGTTAGTGGTGGAAAATGGAACGACAATCGGTGAATTGTTAGTAGTGAGAGTTTTCCCGGAAGTATTCCCTGATGACATTATGGATGTCCCGCTAGAGAGGGAGGTGGAATTCAATATTGATCTTGTGCCATGAACTAGACCTATCTCGATGCTACACTCATTGAGATCCTAAACTTGAAGGGTTTTGGTTGGCAAGTAAGTTGCCTATTAAACAACCACCCTTGGGAAGGATCAATGATATTGAGATCCCTTAGAACCCGGTTACTTTATAGGACAGGATGAACCATCTAAACTTCAAGGGAGGGTACTTACCTTTAAACCTCATGCAAGCCTTCAAACCTAGGGCTATTGTGTGACTTGTTTGTGTGTGTCACATGTTTGTGTTTGAGCATAACATCATGACATCATGCATCATAAGCATAGCATTTTCACTAACCATTTCAAGGACCAAAGGATTTATCTTTGTTCTTTGTTGCAGGTCATGGCTTCTGCTCGTAGGAATACTATCCGGGTCAACTTTGTAGGAATACCTTCTAAGCTTAAGGAATTGGTCTCTCAAGTTTTTGAAAACTCCCAATTCATCAAGAGGCATGGTCACCTACTGGATCTAGTCACTTCAGGGTTCAATAAAGACATGATGAGTGCCCTGTTTCAGTTCTTTGATCCTAAACATCATTGCTTCACATTCCCCGACTATCAGCTGGTTCCTACAATGGAAGAATTCTCCAAACTATTGGGTATACCAATCCTTGATCAGAGACTCTTCACAGGCTTAGAAAAAGAGCCTAAACCCGAAGTCATTGCTGCAACCCTACATCTGAAGAAATCAGACATTGTCCTAGAAACGAGAAGTAGAGTTAAGGGTATCCTTGCTAAGGTATTGATGGAGAAAGCTCAAGTGTTCCTGAAGGATATGAGTTATGATGCTTTTGAGGAGATCTTGGCCTTATTAATTTATGGCCTAGTGTTGTTCCCAAATCTAGACCAGCTCATAGATGTACACGCCATCAACATATTTCTGACACGCAATCCAGTGCCTACATTACTTGGAGACATCTTACATTCTCTCCATACCCGTACTACGAAGGCACGAGGAACTCTGATGTGTTGCATACCTTTATTGTCTAGGTGGTTTATTTCTCACCTCCCTCGATTAGTGATGAAGAATGAACAAGGGTTAAGGTGGTCTAAAAGGATCATGTCACTTTCTCATTCAGACATTCATTGGTGTTCTAGATCTATGGAGAATGTTACTATCATTGACCGTTGTGGGGAATTCCCCAATGTGCCACTCCTTGGCATAAGAGGGGGCATTACCTACAATCCTTCTTTAGCTCTACGTCAGTTTGGTTATGCTCGGAGCAATGGTCCTCATGACATGCTTATTCAAGGAATTGTGTTCGACTACGACAACGATCTGCAAGGTTATCGTCAAAGGTTCATACAAGCTTGGGGTAAAGTGAACAAGGTTGACAGCAAGACTCTGGAACCAAAGTTCTCCATTCCTATGGAACCTTACCTCAGATGGGTGCGATCTTGTGCTCAGACTCTTATGATGCCATATCCTGCTATTCTACCAGTTACTATGGAACCTGTTGCAGAAGGAGATACTCCTTATACCATCCTTCATCCAGACATGCCCACTAACCTGGAAGAATTGCAGAAATCCTGGATCCAACTGAAGGAAAAAAGAAATACCTTCGAAGCTCAATTCAGGATTAGCCAAGAAAAAGTGTTGGAGCTGACCAAGCAACTTCACGAGGAGCGGAACCTCAACACATACCTCCATACAAAGAGGAAACGTCCATGGGAGACTTAAAACCCCATTTTTGTACTTATTTCCCTTCATTGTAAGCCCAAGGGGCAAAATAATTTTAACATTTACTAATAAAAGTTTTATTTTTATTTGTTTAACAAATGTAAATTCTGCGGTCTTTGAAAACATTGCATATGCATCTACATACCATATCATTGCATGACAGGTTGTCACAACAGGTTTCTCATCTTCTCGCTGTTTATTTCAGCAGAAATGGCTCTCGAAAAATCTGTCAAAGATCTTCAAGCTCAGAATGCTCAGTTTCAAGAAGTGATTCTGAATTTGTCCAAGGGGCAAGAAGAGTTGAAAGCACTCCTCTCTAAGGACATGAAGAAGAAGAATCCTGAGGACAACAAGGATGATTAGCTGAAATAACTACAAGCTGAGATGGCAGAGATGAGGATCCAGATGAATGGCCAAATGGCTCTTATCCAGAGTTTGGCCCAGGGGAAAGAAGAGCTGGGAAGCTTTGTCAATAGGCTTCGACAAAACGGAGTTGGGAATCTAATCATCAGTCAACCTCTGTTGAAACAAATCGACTTGGCTGAAAGGAAAGTAAGGATAAGAGAAGGAAAGAGACAGACTACCACTGATTGTTCTTCAAATGAAGAAGGAAGACCCTGTAAGATTAATCCACTTCGACACAAGGAATATAAAAGACAGTTCATCAAATTCAACACGCCAATGCCATAAATGTTGCAATGCTTGTTGGAAATGAAGCTAATTTCCTTGGAAAATTCCCCTAAAAATCCTAATACCTCTTCTCCTCGCTATAATCCTAAAGCAAGGTGTATGTACCACTCTGATAATCTCGGACACGACACTAATAATTGTTGGGCATTGAAGAATAAGATTCAAGACCTAATTGACGAAGGAATACTCAAGGTTACGCCAGAAGGCCAGGTTGAGTTCTTCTATCGTCCATCAAGCATCAAAATTTCCAAATAACTGGAGTGACGAGTTTAGAGGAAGAGGCTTTGAGAACATTTGAATTTTTGTTTGTAATTTCTTTTGTTTGCCTAGACACTTACTATTATGTCAGACTTTGTTTTCAATAATGCATTGCATATGTTTGTCTTTAATCAATCCATTCGTTTCACTATATTTAAACTATGCTTCTTATTTCTATTTTGTGATATTTAACTCCTGATAAAGCTATGAGCCTGTAGAGAGAGGATGACGAAAACAATACCATAATCTTATGCAGTATGCTTTTAAACAGACTATGCTGACGATGTACATACATTGTTTCAATTCCTAAACAGTGGAGATAAAAGGAAGTTAATCCCTAGTCATCTCTTGTTGAGCCTATGAAGAAGGAGTTTTCATTCTCACGCAAATTAAAACCCTTATTCATAACCTGGGGCAGGGTAGTTACTCGGTTAACTCAACTATGCCAATTGTTTGTGTTGTACACAACTAATGATGTTTCCCTGTAATCACTAAAATCTGCAAGTCAATATCTAGCAAAAGAAAATCTCACTAAGTCAAAACCTATGAAGGAGACTTAGTAAAAAATTAAGACATCCCGCTGACTGTAACCTTGAAATAAACAGTTCAGGCAAAAAGAAGGGATAACAAAGTCAAAAGAAAAAAGGAGGTCACTATAGATCCTCAATAAAGAAAGATGACTGAATTTTCAAATAAATTTTTTGATTCCTGAATCATCACAAATGTCAGTGTTACAATTCTAAACTACTTTGGAACCTCAATGCATAAGTTAACCGAACATAGTACTGAAGAACATCACGAAGAATGGGTTGGGTACAAATAAATTTGAGCCTTTATCCTTTGTTTCTTAAACCGTGAACCAGACCACGTTACAACCCTTTAAAAGTCCTAACTGAAGCATGGTTAGTTCGAAAGCGTACTGCTACAAAAAGGTATCCTGACTCCTTTAGGGCTTATTATAAAACTTGAGTTAATATCACAGTTTTCACAAAAATTGTTTTTCTAAAATAACTATTTTCAAAACTTCAAGACAGACATAAGCATTGCATTTTTGAATATATTTGTTTGCATATACCTGAGTGTTTGATAAACAGAGAAACTTACAGGATGAATGTTCAATAAACCAAAGTCCTTCCGATAAATAAAGTTGCTTCCTGGATCAAAGTCCATGTATACAAAGGGGCATAGTCATTATCTCCCAATCAAGGGGGCAGGCCATGATACTGCCTAACTCATTTGGGGCAATCAGGACAGGATTCATCTATGTTTAAGTAGCCAGGGGCGGATCTCCTCATCTATCTAAATTACCAAGGGTAACATTACAGAGTTCATAATTCCAAGGGCATAGTGTCGCTCCCGACAAGTGACACAGGGCCAGATGAAGGTACAGACGCGAACGGTCGGCGAAGGGAACAGTGAGAACACACAGCCGTGAACTCACTGGAGAATGAATAGAGTCGCCAGCTAGGCATTTTTATCCCGGAGGAAAGGCAATGCTGCATAAGCCTGGAAAGATACGGATAAGACGGTTGCGAACCAGAGAGACTGAGAAAGGGGGTTGGTTACAACCTGGGAAGGTATTAGCACCCAGATTGTCCGCCGTACTCGACGGGATCCACGCTTAAAAGATTTGTGTTTTAAAGGGGTAGTGTCAGTGCAATTTGTGTATAAAATAACTGGAAAAGGATGTACAGGTGTCAGTGCAAAGTGTATAAGTGATGTGAAGTATGGAAGTGTCAGTGCAAGAAAGGAGTGAAATGCTCAAGATCATGAGGCTAAAGAATGAAGCTAGAAGGAGGGGGAATATACAGAGACTTTTTGTTCGATAACTGTTAAGTTATGCCTACGTATCCTCTCGTGCAATGAGGAAGTCAGAACACCGTAGTTCGACTCAAAGAGACTGAAAGGTGAATTGACTTGTGAACTGCTTACTTGTCTATGCTCAAGTGTATGACCTGTCTGGCTCAGGTGCAAACTGTCTTGCATTAGACGGAAGAAGCAAGTTCTCGATTGTGAGTGAAGATGATGAGAAAAGAATCCCGGAGGAGACGATTATTGTTTGTTTTTTGAGTTTTCAGTCTTTTATTTCTTTTTGGATTTTTGTCATAAGATAATGAGCTTAAGTCTAAACCAATGGGTTAGTAAACTCATCACATCTTCCCTCTGATTAGGGGTAATGAGAATTACCTTAAGTGTGAAGTCAGATTCTCACACTTAATCACCTTTGGTGTAGGATTAAGATCATTAACCTACTTGTGATTATTTAGATGTTTTTGGTATTTTTGTTTAGTGCTAAGTAATGAGATTAAGCCATAATCAGGGATTAAACAGACTCATTACACCATCCTAAAAGAAGGATAATAGATGAGAATGTTTAAGCTGAGGAAGATTCCTCAACTTAATCCATGATTAGGGATTAAACCCATGACAAAACAAGCCTTTATTAAGTGGATTTTATTTAGATTAATGGTATGATGATGAAGTGTTTTTTATGATTTGTAAGACAACTTGAGGGGGACTTGTCCATTAATACTAGGGTTAGTCCTTCTTAACCACTTAAGGAAGAATTAGAACCCTAATGCAAGGCCCAAGTTACAAGTGTAATGTCTTGATATTTATTAGATGAATTGATTAAGAGATTTAAACACCTTAAGGGTTTAATACTTAGGATTAAAGTTACACACTCCATCCTAAGAGAAGGATGCAGGCATAAGCTTAATCACAAAGTATTAAAGCCTTTAGGGTTTAGTCCCTGATGATGAGGTGAGAAGAGAGGACTCAAAGAGAGACACAAAGGTAAAACTATGGGGGGACTAATCAAAACCCTAATTCATTGTCATGCTTGGATGATCCTAAGGTTTGTGAGGTTTTCAAGAACAATCTTCAGAGGAACCACCAGGAAGCAGATGAACAGGATTAAGAGAAGCAAAGAGACTTGCTTCATTCAAGAAGTCAAGTCACTTGAAGAAAGAAAGTGGGAGGAAGAAGAATGAGCAAGCTCAAACTCAAACACATATAAGAATGCAGCAATGGATGCAAGAGAGATGAAAAGAAAAGTTATGAGAAGTGAAGGCAAATCCACTTCTCAAGCTTACTTACCACCTGAAATGTTAGAAAGAAATGCAATGCAATGCAAGATGAGATGAAATGATATGATGCAAAGCAAGATCAGAAGCATGTTGATGATGATTATGATGTTATGAGGTGCTGTAAACATGAGGCAAGACAATGGGGATGTTCATACAAGATCATGAATGCAAATGATGCAAGTTAAGGAGCATGAACAAGCATGAAAAGTTATGAATCATACAAAACAAATGACATGGCAAATATGGGATGCAATGATCAAAGATGCTTTATACATGTCTTAATATGTCAAATGAATCATAAGCATGCACAAAATGCAAAGACAAACCATGTTATGCAAGAAAATGCAAGAGGGATGCAAATGAAAGCCCAAATTAGGGTTTATGGATCAAACATCAAACACAAACCAAAAACAGAAGCAAAACCCTAAAGTAAAAATGGAAAATGGCACCCAAAGAAGCCCTAGACCTATAACAAACCACTGCCCAAAGGGGAGCTCTCAACTCTCAACCAAACTCAAGTTATGATTTTTCTAAGTTATTAGGGTTTTTTAGGGGTCTTAACAAAACAAATGCCAATCAATTTGAAAATGCAAGAACAAATCATGGCCTTTTTACCCTAGAAACTACATGCCAAACACAAGACAAAGCAAAAAGAATCAATGTCTCAACCTTCACCAATAGGCAGAAATGAATTTTTGAACTTATGATCAAAATAATGCACAAAATATGATTTAATTCAATGAAAAATTCTTAAAATGCATCAAGATCAAAAAAGAAATTTGGTTTGAAGGTTGGACAATGTTTCTAAATGTCTTAGAACATTTCATGAATTTTTTTGTAATTTTTAAATACCTAAAAGTATTTTTAATTAATTAATTCTCATTAATCAATTAAAAATAATCTTTTAAATATTTAAAAATACTTTTTTAATGATGAAAAATAAAATAAAAATGTTTTTGTGTCATAAAAATTATTGAAACTTATGAGAAAAAGTTTCATAATTTTTAAGACATTTTTGCTATTTTTAAGTAATTATGCAAAACAAAAGAAAAATAAAAGAAAATTAATGAATTAAATCTGATTTAATGAAAAGTATTTAAATCCTAGGGTCCAGATTTGAAACTGCCTGCGCGCGAATTGACTCCCCGCCACATCTCACGGTCCAAATTCAAACTTGCTAATTAATGCTTAAAACCCTAACCCTGCCGTTAATTACAATCAGGCGACCGGAACAGTGTTCCGGTCGTCTTCTCCGGCCATCCCCAAAATCAATCTCTCTCCCTAGGCCATTTTAGAAGCTCTAACTCTCCAGAAATCATCTACTAACTACCCTAAGCACGAATCCAGCATCAAATCACATTTAAACTCACAAACAAACAAGAATCGAAGCCATGAAATTTTTAGGTCAAACTTTCAGAACAGCATTACATACTCATTTCTGGCTCATTTTCAAAAGTAAAGAGATCCCAATGATCAGTGTAACATGCACAACAAGATTTTAACAAGAGAAATGAGTTCTGGGAAAAAAGTTCATGGTGTCACCTGAGATGGAGCTCTTGATTCAGGAGCTCTTTGGATGATTCTTTGGCTCAATCTGGTCCCAATGGTCCACCTTTGAAGCTTTGGATGCTTAGCTGGAGTTTAAACAACCTCCTGAGTGAGTTTGCAGCAGCTCTGACCAAGGGAGGATGAAAATCGCATTTGAGATATAGGGTGTTTCAGGCCAAAACAAAGGGTGGTTTCTGGTCAGTGAGGTGAGTGGAGATTGTTGGTGGAGTTTGTTTAAGTGTTCATGGCTTGTGGAGAGAGATTCGATAGAAAATGCAAGCTGAGGTGAAGAATGGCAATGGGGTATTCTTGCTTAGATCAAGCCTGGCTCTTGGTGCTTTCTACTCAATGGATCATGGTGATTTCAAGTATGGAAATGGTTGGGATGTTTTGTGGCTGGGCAGAAGGATTCGAAGCAAAATGCAACTTGGTAGGTTTTTGTGTATGTGATGGTGGAGAGAGTTTCAGCCTTGCTTCCTCTTATGTTTGGCCAGCATGTGATCCACATAAACTAATCTCATTGGTCAGATGATGTGACCTGCCCTTTATTGATTGGGATGTTTACTTTTGCAAAATGTCAACTTGGTTGTAAGAGAGGCATGGGCTTGGTTCTAGGCAAGTACATGGGCATGGGCTGGCGCAGCAAGGTGAGGTGAGAGGCTAGCAAAGCTCAGCATCCAAGGCTGCAAGTAGGAGGGAGCATGATCATGAGTTTTGCAACTTGCTTGCTTTATGGTTCACATGTGATAAAGTCTTGTTATACAAACCAAACCATGAGCAAACTTGATCAAATTCTGATTTTTAGGACTTAGAGAATGTTTGTGTAATGGTTTGAAATGAATTAGAGGTCACATGATGCATTGGTTCAAGGTTTTGCAAAATTTCCATTTGGTGCATAACTTGAATTTTAGTGATTTTTGCCAACTTTAACAAAACATAACTTTTGATCCAAGATGAATTAGATCATGTTCTTGTACTTTTTGGAAAGGGAAAGATGAGATATACAACTTTCATGACCAAAGTTTTTCCATTTGAAGCATTTTTGGATCCAAAATCATGGCTTGAAAATTTACCTAAAATGATGCATTCTTGAAAAGTCAACTATGCCCAAAAAGTCAACCTTTGCAAAAACCCTAAATTCTTGATTTTCATGAACCTCAATCTTCTTCCATGATCAAATAAAGATCACATACACTCAAAATGATGAAGATCACCCATTGGTTGGGTCATTGGGGGCCTCAGATGCCCTGATTTTGCACTGACTTGTCTGAAAAGTCAACTCTTGATCAGATGACTTCCCCATGGAATTTCTTCATGAAAATTGATATGCATACTCCCTATACCATATAGAGATCAATGGAAACAAGAATGACCAAAAAATTTGGGGTTATGGCCTCTGAAACCAAAACCCTAATTTTCAGTCAACTGTGCAGTTCAACCTGGCCCTGCATCCACTCAAACCCTAGTTCTTGTGATTCCTCTGCATTTTTGACTTTGAGGAGATGAAATATGATATAAGAACACACATGGACCCCTTTGAGTTGATTGGTTGCCTTTGGAGTGGCTCAAGATGCTTTGGGATTGCTCAGATCACAAACCCTAGGTGCAGATGCCTTAGAAACTATCCAGTGAATTAAAAATGAGATGTGAAATGATATGACTGTGTTTATGCATATGAGAATGATCACAAGCCATGGTGTGAATGGGTGAGGGCAAATTTGGGGTGTTTACAGCTGCCCCTATTCAAACATGAGTTAGCTGTGCAGGATGTAAGCGACGGCTTAACAGGCCAAACAAGATAACTTGTGGTTGAATACCAAAGACAGCCCAGAATTTGCACTCACAGAAAAAGGGATATAGATTGTAAAAGCAAAATAAAGTATATTGTAAAGTATGGGCGACGGAGGACGACCGCCGAGCAGAGGACGACTGCTGGGTAAGGAGCAATGACGGGGACGGCCGACATGCTGGGAAGAGCGCTGAAAATAAAGCAATGACGGGGACGGCCGACATGCTGGGGATAAAAGGTAAAGCTAAGACGGGGACGGCCGACTAGCTGGGGAAAATAAAATCATGATGGGGACGGCCATCACGATAAAACAGTAAGAAATTCTGAGGATTAATGAAACATGACGGGGACGGCCATCAAGTTCATAAAGGTAAAGCAACGATGGGGACGGCCATCGGGCTAAGAAGAGAAAAGGGACCACGACGGGGACGGCCATCGGGTTAAAGAATGAATGAAATAAACAGATGATGGGGTACAGCCATCAAAGGTGAAGGACGATCACCTAGCAGGGGACGACTGCTCTGTTGGGGATAAAAGGAATATGATGGGGACGGCCATCAAAGGTGGAGGACGACCACCTGGCAGGGTACGGCTGCCGAAAATATCAACGATGGGGACGGCTATCGGATAAAAAAGGTCAACGATGGGGACGGCCATCGGACGAGCATGATGGAGGACGACTATCAAGAAGTGGAGGACGACCACTCAGCAGGGTACGGCTGCTCTCAAGGTTTATCATAACACAGGACGAGTGTCAGATAACCAAAATCAACAATGGGGACGGCCATTGGATAAAGTGATGAAGGACGATCATCAAAAGGTGGAGGACGACCACCTAGCAGGGGACGGCTGCTAAAATCAACGATGGGGACGACCATCGGATGAGCATGACGGAGGACGACCATCAAGAAGTGGAGGACGACCACTCAGCAGGGTACGGCTGCTCTCAAAGGTATCATAACACAGGACGAGTGTTAGATAAAAAGAAAATTTGTTGGCGATCTACTGGGGATAATGTAAACACGGACGAGCGTTTACATCCAAGAAACAAAAGGTATAAGTGTTTGGTATTGTGTATAGATTAAAGATGCGGACGAGCATCCTTAAAACTATGATACGGACGAGTATCATGTAGAAACAAACTGACACACGTTCAGAGATGATGATACGGACGAGTATCCACTGGTTAACAAGGAACACGGACGAGTGTTGCATCTGAAAGGACTCTTCTGGGGAAAAATAGACACGGACGAGCATCTATATTCAAGAAGACATAAGTGTTTGACACAGTGTATGGATTAAAGATGCGGACGAGCATCCTTAAGACTATGATACGGACGAGTATCATGTAGAAACAAACACTGGACGCAATGTTATGAGATGATGGTACGGACGAGTACTAACTGGTCAACAAAGAACAAGGACTACTGCCGAATCTGTGGGGTTACGAGTGATGATGTATACAAGATACGGACGAGTATCTGTATAAGTGTACCATGAGTATTGAGTATTGTATTGTATAGATGAGTGTTTATCTGCTGGGGGGTGACACGGACGAGTGTCAAGAAAGTGTATATAAGGTATGTGAGTGCAAAAAGGATGTCTTTGGCTTTCTGCTGGGATATGACACGGACAGGTGCCAGAATATATCTGTAATGAGGGTGATTTGTTTGTAAAGGGTGTTCAGGCGACTTTACTAGGGAATGATGACACGGACGAGTGCCAAAAGGTGCATATACTGGTGTTTGTGATTTGAGAGGCAGCTGCTTCTGCTGGGATTCTGATGGGGATTTTGGGGGAAAGTAATCTGTATTCACAAGCGTTTAATTCACAACATGACTTATGATTATGCTATGCATTTGATTTTTGCCGTAATGCTCCGTATTAGACGGAATGTTACGCTCTGGGGGGTGAATATGATGCGGATGCCATGATTATGCGAAGAGGCACCGATCCAGGATTCGGATCCCGTTGTTGCGAAGATTTCTGGTTGATCTGCTTGAAGTGAACATCCCAGCTGGGGATGAAATTATTGGTAGATCCAATGATGTATCTGCTCGGGGATATATGTCACTGGTTGACATGACCTTGATAAAACGGGACCCAGCTGGGGTTTGTAGAAGCTTTCCTCACTCTGTTGTGATCTCTTCATGCGTTGCTCTTCTGAATAAAGGCTTGAAGCTCTGTGGGGAGATGATTTCCTGTCTTCTGTATTCAACTGAGGATGACAAGGCAACTCGGCTGGGGAATTGTGAGAGGCAACTCAGCTGGGGAAAGCAATGGGGAGCAACTCAGCTGGGGAAAGAGCATCTCGGATGCTGAGATGGAGTGTATGCTGATTTGGCAGCTCCGCTGGGGAAATGGGCATCCTCCAGTGCCATGTGGAAGATAGACCGAGTTGATAATGATTCGCCTACTTGCTGAGACGTAACCTGCATGCCCCTGGTTGCGTTCTGGATACCTGCAATCCTGCAAAGACAAAGGAACGTACAAAAGGTCCCGAGGTATCCCTTATTGGATTCCGTCATAGGAGTTAAGTACTTTCGAGAATAATCACATTCCCTGCAAGCATGTTTTATTTTTTTAGAGAAAGGCATCTGTACTTATGCAATTGTATTTTTAGAGATATCAGACAACTCTTTGCAAAACATAAATGTAAAACGAAACATGACTGAAAATCTGATTTTATTAATTCATGTGCCCTGAATTGGCAAGATACAGTCAAAGAAACATATCTCCTGAAATGAGGAGATTGTTACAAATTGAGAAATAAAGTGCTGGCGGTGTTGACGACGCTTTCAAGGAGCTTCCTCTTCTGCTATGACTCGTATGACAATGACGTTCTTCTCGTCTTGCTTTCTGGAGAGAGTTGATTCTGATTGAAGCTTGATCCTTTGGAAGCTTACCAAGTTGTAGGTGATGCAGACGAACTCAGAATGCAGTTGTTCGCTTGTTCCCTTATTTTGCATGGATCGCCCTTTCAGGTTTTCAATCCATCGGGATACCCATTTTTTCCTGAGCTGTCCAATGCGGCTTTTCAACTCAGCGGGTGTACATTTTTTTTCCAGTTATTTCCCTTACTTTTGTCCGAGTCTTTATTCTGTTTTTGACTCGCCGGGATGCCCTATTTTTGCCTGGACTTACATTCTGTTTTTATGTCCAGCGGGTCGTTTTATGCGAAGTATTTTTTAACTGCATCTGAATTCACAGGGGACGGGAAATCTTCACCATCCATGGTGCTGAGCATCAGTGCTCCACCAGAGAAAACTTTCTTCACAACGAATGGTCCTTCATAATTTGGAGTCCATTTGCCCCTGTAGTCTGTATGAGGAGGGAGGATTCTTTTCAACACAAGATCTCCTACTTGGTACTCTCGATGCCTGACTTTCTGATCAAAGGCTTTCTTCATTCTCTTTTGATATAACTGCCCGTGGCAGATTGCAGCCAATCTTTTCTCTTCGATCAGACTCAGTTGTTCGAATCCGGACCGAACCCAATCTGCTTCACTCAGTTTAACATCCATCAATACCCGTAAGGAGGGTAATTCAACTTCAACAGGCAGGACTGCTTCCATACCATACACAAGCTGATACGGTGTTGCCCCAGTGGACGTTCTGATTGACGTGCGGTACCCATGCAAGGCAAACGGTAGCATTTCATGCCAGTCTTTGTATGTGATTACCATCTTCTGCACAATCTTCTTGATATTCTTATTTGCCGCCTCAACAGCGCCGTTCATCTTTGGCCTGTAAGGAGAAGAATTGTGATGTTGGATCTTGAAGTCCCGGCACAGTTCTGCCATCATTTTGTTGTTTAAATTGGAACCATTATCAGTAATGATTCGCTCGGGAACTCCATATCGACAGATGATATCTCTTTTCAGAAATCTGGCTACCACTTGTCTTGTAACATTTGCATATGAGGCTGCTTCAACCCACTTAGTGAAATAGTCAATGGCAACCAGGATGAATCTGTGACCATTCGAAGCAGTTGGCTCAATCTTGCCAATCATATCAATGCCCCACATGGCAAAGGGCCATGGTGAAGACATGATATTCAAAGGATTGGGAGGCACATGCACCTTGTCTGCGTAGATCTGGCATTTATGGCATTTTCTGGCGTAAGCACAACAGTCTGCATCCATAGTGATCCAATAATAGCCTGATCTTAACAACTTTTTAGCCATGGCATGCCCTCCGGCATGGGTACCAAAAGATCCTTCGTGCACTTCATGCATCAGCAAACCTGCTTCCGTCTTGTCAACACATCTGAGGAGTACCATATCAAAGTTCCTTTTGTATAAAGACCCATCAGTGTTCAGAAAGAAACTTCCAGCAAGCCTTCTTAAAGTCTTCTTGTCATTGGAAGATGCCCCAGGTGGGTATGTTTGATCCTCCAAGAAGCACTTAATGTCATGGAACCAAGGCTTATCATCTTTTACAACATCCGCTGCAAATACATATGCTGGTCTGTTGAGTCTGGACACTGAAATCTGGGGTATAAAGTTAGCAGCTTGAACTTTGATCATGGACGAAATGGTAGCAAGGGCATCTGCAAACTGATTCTCGTCTCGAGGGATATACTCAAGCTTGACTGTTGTGAAGAAAGTCAGTAACCTTCTAGTATAATCCCTGTAAGGTATCAGATGATCTTGGTGGGTGTACCATTTCCCGTTGGTTTGATTGACTACCAAAGCTGAATCTCCGAATACGGTCAATGTCTTGATCCTGAGGTCAATGGCTTCCTCGAGACCCATAATGCAAGCTTCGTATTCAGCTTCGTTGTTAGTGCAATTGAAAGTGAGTTTTGCCGAGAAAGGCATGTGAACTCCTTTGGGTGTAATGAGTACTGCACCAACACCACGACCGTTCATGTTAACAGCCCCATCAAACATCATAGTCCATTCTTCTTCCGGGTCGGGCCCTTCAGTGTGAATAGGCTCTTCGTGGTCTTTTGCTTTAATGAACATGATGTCTTCATCAGGGAAGTCAAATCTCATTGGCTGGTAGTCATCAATGGGTTGCTCAGCAAGATATTCGGATAGTACACTGCCCTTGATGGCTTTCTGAGACGTGTACTGGATGTCGTATTCTGTGAGAATCATTTGCCATCTTGCAACCCGTCCGGTAAGAGCTGGCTTCTCGAAAATGTACTTAACTGGGTCCATTTTTGAGATCAACAAAGTAGTGTGGGTCAGCATATACTGTCTCAGTCGGCGAGCAGCCCACGCTAAAGCACAGCAAGTTTTCTCGAGCAGTGAATAACGCTGTTCACAGTCGGTAAACTTTTTGCTTAGGTAGTATATTGCATACTCTTTTCGACCAGACTCGTCATGCTGACCTAGTACACACCCCATTGACTCTTCTAATACTGTCAAGTACATTATCAGAGGTCTTCCTTCAACTGGAGGCATAAGGATGGGAGGTTCTTGCAGATATTCCTTGATCTTGTCAAAAGCCTTCTGGCAATCTTCGTTCCACCTGACCGTTTGTTCCTTTCTTAACAGCTTGAACAAGGGTTCACAGGTCGCTGTGAGGTGAGATATGAACCGGGAAATGTAGTTCAATCGACCTAAGAACCCTCGAACTTCTTTCTCAGTTTTAGGTGCAGGCATCTCTTGGATGGCTTTGACTTTATCAGGGTCCACTTCAATCCCTTTCTCGCTTACAATAAAGCCCAGCAGCTTACCGGATCGCACCCCGAATGTGCATTTGTTGGGGTTCAGCTTCAATTGGTATTTCCTCAGGCGCTTGAATAACTTGAGCAGATTTACCAGGTGATCTTCCTCTGTAAGGGACTTGGCGATCATATCATCCACATAACATTCTATTTCCTTGTGGATCATATCGTGGAATAATGTCACCATAGCCCGTTGATATGTTGCACCAGCATTCTTCAGTCCGAATGGCATCACTTTGTAACAGAACGTGCCCCAAGGTGTAATGAATGTTGTCTTCTCCATGTCTTCAGGTGACATCTTGATCTGATTATATCCTGAAAATCCATCCATGAAGGAGAATACCGAGAACTGAGCCGTGTTATCCACCAATACATCAATGTGAGGTAATGGGAAGTCATCTTTTGGGCTGGCTCTGTTCAGATCCCGGTAGTCAACACACATTCTTACTTTGCCATCCTTCTTAGGCACAGGTACTATGTTAGCAACCCACGGCGGGTAGCTAGTTACAGCAAGGAACCCGGCGTCCCATTGCTTTTGTACCTCTTCCTTGATTTTCATAGCCATGTTTGGGCGAGTTCGGCGCAACTTCTGTTTAACTGGCGGGCATTCTTCCCTCAGAGGCAGCTTGTGCACAACAATGTCGGTATCCAATCCCGGCATATCTTGATACGACCAAGCAAACACATCAACATACTCTTGAAGCAGATCTATCAACTGTCTCTTCACTGAGTCTTGCAGGCAGGCCCCGATTTTGACTTCTTTCACGTCTTCGTCTGTACCAAGATTAATCACTTCAATCTCCTCCTGATGAGGAGTAATAACCTTTTCCTCCTGTCTCAACAACCTGGCTAGCTCTTCAGGAAGCTCATATTCTTCATCAACCCCTTCATCAGCTTGATTGATTGGATTGTCAAAGTCATACGATGTCATAGCCGTGCTGTTGTCGGTGCTGTCAGGAAGGCACTCTCTGCAAGGGTTAAGTTGGTTCATTTTAGTGATTGATTTTAATCTTGCTTTCAGAAAAAAGTGAAATGAAGTTATCATTTTGAAAACACCGCCATTTATTTTTGTACAAAAAGAAAAATGGAAAAACAGTGAGCATAAAAGAAAAAGACTCGTTTGCAAAAAGATGTCTGATACTTCATTAATTTAATCTTGTTTGCACAAAAGTACAGATGGCCCTGGTTACAAAATGAGTCTTGTCATCTTGGGCAAGATGCAAGACTTGGATGCATGCTATATAAAAATACAGGAAATAATAATTACTCTGCTCGAGTAACACTTATAATTTCCTGGGAAGACCAGTTCGAGACACTGCTCCCCGGGATCTTCGGACGAATCCAATTCTCCAGATTGCGCTCCTCTTCCAGCTCGTCTTCCAAACAGTTGATAGCATCGGGGGTAAGCATCCCCCCACTGACAAAACCAGGCTCTGCAACAGCCTTTGCTTGATGTTGAGTTGGTCTGTAACCCAACCCAAACTTGTCCTTCTTCTCCTCCACAGCTAAGACCTTGCCCCAGCCTTGGGCAGTTCCTTCTTCAACAACCTTCCGGGCTTGTTGGTAAGACGACATTGGAGTACCAGATACAGCAGATGCTTCATTCACATTCAACGCTTCAAACCCCTGGCTCATTGTTTCATGGATCTCTCCATCCATTTCAATGTACTTGTAGGTTGCCAGGTGGCTGACAAAAATGTCCTCCTCTCCACAGATTGTGACAACTTGGCCTTCCCACTCAAATTTTAACTTTTGGTGAAGGGTAGACGTTATTGCGCCAGCGGCGTGAATCCAGGGTCTACCCAACAAACAGCTGTAGGCGGGCTGAATGTCCATCACATAAAAGATAGTTTTAAAGGTCTGTGGGCCAATTGTCACAGGCAGCTCAATCTCTCCCAGAACCGATCTCTTAGAACCATCAAAGGCTCTTACTACCAGGTTGCTGGGTCTCAATGCCAATCCATCATATTCAAGCTTCACCAAAGCCTTCTTTGGCAAGACATTCAGGGAAGAACCTGTGTCCACCAGCACATGAGAAAGGACAGCTCCTTTGCATTCCAGGGTTATGTGCAAGGCTTTGTTGTGATTGCGGCCATCCGCTGTCAAGTCAGAATTGGTAAACCCTAGCCCATTGCTAGCAGTAACATTTCCAACCACGGTTTCCAATTGGTTGACAGTAATCTCCTCAGGCACGTAAGCTGCGTGCAAGACTTTAAGTAGCGCATTCCGATGGGATTCGGAGCACATAAGCAGTGAGAGGATAGAGATTTTGGATGGCGTCTGGTGAAGCTGATCCACAATTTTGTAGTCACTCTTTTTGATGATCCGCATAAACTCATCAACTTCCTGATCAAATGGAGTTTTCAGGGCTTCTTTGGCAGCTGGATCTTCCTGCACCGGGCCTTTACCCTTTGCCTTGGCAGCAGCTTCTGCTTCGGCAGTAGGTCTTTGAACTTGTGAAGCGAAGAGACGTCCGCTTCGAGTGAAGCCTCCGCCTCCCCCCACATTATCTACTTGTGGTGCAGGTGTTGATGTTTCAAGAGTGATTCTTTTTCCTTCGCAGTATACGTCAGAGCCATAGTGCCAAGGGATGGCCCTATTGCTTTCATATGGTACTGGTCCAGGCACCGTGACAGTGACTGGACTGATTGCTGCTGCTGAAGGGACTGTTATTGTTTGTGGATCATAAAAGATTGTAACTGGTGCTCTGGCAGGAGCAGCACCTTCTGAATGGTAGGCGGAATTATTTTCAGGATCGTAGAATATGGTAACAGTGGAGACATCTTCGTGATTGATTGCTGGTGTTGTAGGAGGTTCTGTCGGAAGGACTGTTGTTGTCGTTGATGGAGAGTCGAAATGGACTGAAGCTGAAGTTGTAGCAGGAGAAACTATTGAAAACTGATCATTTGGAAGGACAGGTGAAGTACTTGTTAATGGTGCTGATGAATTATCGGGAACAATAGTTGCTGTAGTTGTAGGAGGGTCTGAAACTGTTGTTGATGAAGTTGCTTGATTTGCCGGAAATGATGTAGTGATCTGCAGTAGGCCATTCTGAATAAGGCTGTCAATGCCGTTCCTCAGGTCTTCGCACCCATTCCATGAAATATTGCAGTAGGGGCACCCTAGTTCACACCCTGGAAATATGTTGTTTTCACGGAGTTGAGCTTTGATTTCCACCAATGGTGTCCTGATCTGATCCACACTGGTTATGAAATAAGACGGCGTGTCTTCTTCAATTGCGTTAATTCGAGGACCACCATGGTTTGGCATTGGGTTTTTGTTGACATTGGGCGGCGGTGCAAAATTCAGAGCCTTGGAGTCTACCAAGTCTTGTACCTTCATATGTAGAGCCCTGCATTTTTCTGTACTGTGACCAGGTGCGTTTGAATGGAAAGCACACCTAGCATTGGAGTCATAGTTTCTTGGTAAACTGTTGGGATCCGGAGGTGCCAACGTTCTTAGCTCAACTAGGTTGAGTTTCAGAAGCTGTGGCAGCAAAGCAGCATACGGCATTGGAATTGGGTCGATCACTCGGTTAGCTTGGGATGGCCTTTGTTGGAATGGCCTCTGTTGATTGTTGTTGTTGGAGTTGTTGTTGTTGTAGTTTCTTGGAGGATATTGATTCTGCTGATGATACTGAGGTTGTTGTTGGAAGTTTTGTTGAGGAGGTTGATAGACTGGCTGTGGATGAGCTGGAGCAGGGATAGTGACTGCTGCTATTGACCTCTGAGCATATTGGGGCCTACCCCTGTTGGTGTGAATGGCATTGGTTTCGCCAGTTCTTCTCGGGCCTGTAAAAGGCTTTCTTGTACCACTGGACGAGCTTGCACCATTGTCTGAGATCTTACCCATCTTTAACAGGCTTTCAATTCTCTCCCCAGCTATAACAACATCCGCAAAGCTAGTGGAAGAGAAAGCAGCTAGCCTATCAATATAGGTTCCCTGAAGAGTGTTCATAAACATGTCTGCCATTTCTCTCTCAGACATTGGTGGTTGAACGGCAGCAGCCAATTGCCTCCATCTTTGAGCATATTCTCTGAAACTCTCCCTCGAAGACTGTGACATTCCCATTAGGAGGGTCCTGTTGGGTGCCATATCTAGATTATACTGATACTGTCTGATGAAGGCCTCTGCCAGGTCCTTCCAGCATCTAATAGTCGCTCTTGTCAGATGGGAATACCATTCCCTTGATGCTCCAGTCAAGCTATCTTCAAAATAGAACATCCACAGTTTCTCATCCATTGTATAGGCCTTCAGCCTTCCCAGAAATGACTGCAAATGAGTCCGGGGGCATGAAGTCCCATTATACTTTTCGAAACAAGGAGGTTTGAACTTATGGGGGATCCTGACCCCTTCTACCAGCCCCATGTCCATGACGTCGAACCCCAAAGAATTTTGAGACTCCAGCGATCTCAACTTCTCAGCTATTTCTTCCAACCGTCTATCATAAGTTTCCTCTCCAGCACCCATTACTGTATACTGGTCCTCCTGAGGATCTTCTTGAAGTACCCTGGCTGCGGTGGCTGTTCCTTGAACATTTGCAGGAATGTTAACCTCAGGATGTAGATGTGGACCAAACACAGGGGGATTAACATGTGGTTGCACCCTTTCATTATTACTGGTGCCTGCAGTTCCTACATGAGGCTCCTCTTGATTTTGCCTCTCCACCATGGCCCTCAGTCTCTCCTGGCTCTGAGCCATGTTGTTCATAACTTCCATGAACTGCGTCATCTGCGTTCTCATCTCTAACCTTTCGTTTGCCATCTGGTTTCTGACCTCCGTAAGGTCTTGTTGCATCTGATCCATCTGAATTCCCGGAAGGTTGTTTCTAGTTGGGTACCTGTGAGGCCTGTTGAGAGGAAATACCCGGCGGCGAGCAATAATTCCTGAGAATCACAACAGAGGTTAGCAACAACAAAACAAAAACCCTACAAAACAAATAAAAGGTTAGCATGCAATGCAGTTATGCTTATTTGTTCTCAAGGTATCCGGTTTGGTCTTCAGTTTTGACCCTTCCAGACCCTTGAAGATGATGCTGTTGAAGTTGCTTTTGATGTGAACCCAAATAGAAACCAACACAAATATATTACAAAGGTGAAATAAAACAATTTGTTCATTTTACAACACAAACCCTCAAAGGGGCCAAAATACATCACAAAAAGCAAAAGTACATGGAAAGGAATAACAACAAGCAAATGATCAAACTCCAAGGCCAAACTCATCCTCACGAACTTCCTTGAGAAGTGCTTCGGTCACAGGATCAGCCGGATGCTCCGTGAGACTTCTGATGAGAAGGTTTCTTGTTGCAACTGCTGTAGTCAACTTCTTGTTCTGACTTTGGTCCTTAGACCTCTTCAATCCTGCTTTGATTTTCAGCTCTGATATTTCCTCCTGGGCTATTGCCAGGGCCTTTTCCATCTGCTCCATCTTGTCTTGAGCTCTCTTGTCTTCTAGAGTACGGGCCTCAGTGATCCGGACCCACCTGGCCTGACTCTCCTTCAAGTACAAGTCTGTTCTTGCTCTTTGGAACTGGGCTTCTTTACAAGCATTCTTCAGAATCTGCTCACCAGCTTTAGACTTGTTGATATACTCCCCAGACTTCTCAATCTTAGTCAAGTGTTCTACCCTCAATTTCTCCAATCTCTCAATTTCCCTCACACCTTCACTCCTCTCCCGGAGGGTCTTCTGCAATGCTTGAGTTAACTTCTCATTTCTTTCCTTCAAGCTCTCAAACTCCTCCAAACTGATAGTGGCAGGGGGTGGTGCTGAAGATGACTCAGGCATGTCTTCTATGGTAAAGGGCATTCCAGAGAATTGGGCCCTAGCATGGGACCACTCATAATATTGGACTGATGCCACATTATTGCACTTCCCTAGAATGGTGATTCCCTTAGTCTGAACATGATCCCAGGCCCAGGTAGCCTGCCTAACAACAGCCAAACTAATCTTGTTCTCACAGTAGAGGGTCTCCAACAAGTCTTGTTCCCTTGGAGTATGAACCAGTGCATAGCCTAATTGCCTTCTGAACAGCAGAGGGTTGTAGTTGATACTTCCCTTAACTCCTATCAAAGGCACATTGGGAAAGTGCCCACAGCTGGTGATCATATCTCTGCCCTTGGTGCTTTGAGTACACCATCTGATGTCTGCTGAAGTTAGGACAGTGAGTCTCTTAGCCCAGTTGCTTTGCTGATGAGGATTTAGAAATGCATCTGTCCTGGGTAGATGCCTGAGAAGCCAAACATGGAATAATGGAGCACAAATCCTTACTAATCTGCCCCTCTGCTTCTCATTTCTTTGATGGACTGAGTAATAGAGATCACCCAGTAAAGTTGGCACTGGGTTCTTTAGGATGAACAGATGGATTGCATTTTTGCTGATGAATCGAGGCTCATCTGCAAACAGCACAATTCCATATACACTTAAGGCCAACAGAGCACAAACAACTTTCCACTCCCCCAAGGAGGCCTTCAAACTAGCTTGAGAAATCAGGAAGTCCAGATGAAATCCAAGGATCCCAGCTTTAGAGGTCAAGTGTTGTTCAATCAACAGAGGTTCCAGGTGCAAAGCTTTTGCTATCTCTCCATTGCTGGGAAAGACCATTTCAGGGTTGAAAGGGATTTCTCTCTTGACAGGCAAACCAACCAAATATGAGTATTCTTCCAAGAGAGGACCCAACTGAAAGTCTTGAAAGGTGAAACATCTCAATGGGGGATCATAAAACTGAATGCAGGTGTGGATGAGGCTCCTCTGTGAAGGGTCCAGATCCATAACCATGTCCAGTATATCTCCATGACTCTCCCTGAACAAGGGTATGTGATCTGGAGTGATCAGGGTTTGGATCCTCCTGATGTCTGATAAGTCTGGTTGGAAGAAATGATAGGTGATGTTGCTTTTCTTTGGAGCCATGATGCTGAAGACTGAGTAGAGTGCTGATGAAGATGCTGAGGAGTGGGCCACTGGCTGGCTAGTGCAAGTAACTGAAGTATATGGCTGACAAACTGATGCAAGTGTTGGTGGAGATAGGTCAAAACTGCAGATGGGGTCAAAACCAAAACCAGATGAATATGGATACCCTGAAACACAAATAAGCACATGTTAATATGATGCAATGAGTATGTATGCAAATGATATGCAGGGGTTTGTGACTGAGCTGGATCTGATTAACTGCCTTGGTATAGATCCATGTGTGTTCAAGAATTCCAGATGGAGGTCTATAAATCCAGTAACCAGGGTGGGGGACTCAAATAAAGAGCCACATGTCCAGGGTTTTAGAATCACAAGAACTATCCAACATGGAGCATTCTTAACAAAGTCAAAGTAACAGGGTATTCTGAGGTCAAGGTACCTGCAAACCTGTAAACAGCCCAACCCCCTCACAGGTAGTGATCTAGAACAAGGATCCTCAGACTTGGATCAGTTATGAGAAGTGTAAACACTTCTAACCCGGAGGTACAGTGTTTACAATAACCATAACAATTCCTCCTCTAATTCACCTCAGTTTCTGAAGGTCAGTACTAAAAGGTCATCCAGACTTAGCAGGCTTCCCAGATAGCCCTAGCATTGCAGGAAATCTGCAACACAGAGTTCTCAAGAAGAAACCCATATCTGAACCGTGTTTCATATTCCCGCACCAGACCGAAATGGAATGGGAAAGAATATGATTCACTCTAGCCTAGGTGTCACTCAGGTCCCAGGTATAGGACCTTAACTCTCAATGGAACACCCACCCACCAAAGAAAAACCAGATCCAGCCAGCACAGTATGACAGTATGGAAAATATAAAGCTATAAAGAAAGCAATAAATCAACTGTACATAAGGCAATAAACAAAAATAAATACAAGCACATACAAGCACATAACACCCCAGTAAACACAAATCAAACAAGCGCTAGGAGGAACCCACAAAAAGAACCAGAAGCCCTGGTTGCAGTATAAGGGTCCCCAGCAGAGTCGCCAAGCTGTCGCTCCCGACAAGTGACACAGGGCCAGATGAAGGTACAGACGCGAACGGTCGGCGAAGGGAACAGTGAGAACACACAGCCGTGAACTCACTGGAGAATGAATAGAGTCGCCAGCTAGGCATTTTTATCCCGGAGGAAAGGCAATGCTGCATAAGCCTGGAAAGATACGGATAAGACGGTTGCGAACCAGAGAGACTGAGAAAGGGGGTTGGTTACAACCTGGGAAGGTATTAGCACCCAGATTGTCCGCCGTACTCGACGGGATCCACGCTTAAAAGATTTGTGTTTTAAAGGGGTAGTGTCAGTGCAATTTGTGTATAAAATAACTGGAAAAGGATGTACAGGTGTCAGTGCAAAGTGTATAAGTGATGTGAAGTATGGAAGTGTCAGTGCAAGAAAGGAGTGAAATGCTCAAGATCATGAGGCTAAAGAATGAAGCTAGAAGGAGGGGGAATATACAGAGACTTTTTGTTCGATAACTGTTAAGTTATGCCTACGTATCCTCTCGTGCAATGAGGAAGTCAGAACACCGTAGTTCGACTCAAAGAGACTGAAAGGTGAATTGACTTGTGAACTGCTTACTTGTCTATGCTCAAGTGTATGACCTGTCTGGCTCAGGTGCAAACTGTCTTGCATTAGACGGAAGAAGCAAGTTCTCGATTGTGAGTGAAGATGATGAGAAAAGAATCCCGGAGGAGACGATTATTGTTTGTTTTTTGAGTTTTCAGTCTTTTATTTCTTTTTGGATTTTTGTCATAAGATAATGAGCTTAAGTCTAAACCAATGGGTTAGTAAACTCATCACATCTTCCCTCTGATTAGGGGTAATGAGAATTACCTTAAGTGTGAAGTCAGATTCTCACACTTAATCACCTTTGGTGTAGGATTAAGATCATTAACCTACTTGTGATTATTTAGATGTTTTTGGTATTTTTGTTTAGTGCTAAGTAATGAGATTAAGCCATAATCAGGGATTAAACAGACTCATTACACCATCCTAAAAGAAGGATAATAGATGAGAATGTTTAAGCTGAGGAAGATTCCTCAACTTAATCCATGATTAGGGATTAAACCCATGACAAAATAAGCCTTTATTAAGTGGATTTTATTTAGATTAATGGTATGATGATGAAGTGTTTTTTATGATTTGTAAGACAACTTGAGGGGGACTTGTCCATTAATACTAGGGTTAGTCCTTCTTAACCACTTAAGGAAGAATTAGAACCCTAATGCAAGGCCCAAGTTACAAGTGTAATGTCTTGATATTTATTAGATGAATTGATTAAGAGATTTAAACACCTTAAGGGTTTAATACTTAGGATTAAAGTTACACACTCCATCCTAAGAGAAGGATGCAGGCATAAGCTTAATCACAAAGTATTAAAGCCTTTAGGGTTTAGTCCCTGATGATGAGGTGAGAAGAGAGGACTCAAAGAGAGACACAAAGGTAAAACTATGGGGGGACTAATCAAAACCCTAATTCATTGTCATGCTTGGATGATCCTAAGGTTTGTGAGGTTTTCAAGAACAATCTTCAGAGGAACCACCAGGAAGCAGATGAACAGGATTAAGAGAAGCAAAGAGACTTGCTTCATTCAAGAAGTCAAGTCACTTGAAGAAAGAAAGTGGGAGGAAGAAGAATGAGCAAGCTCAAACTCAAACACATATAAGAATGCAGCAATGGATGCAAGAGAGATGAAAAGAAAAGTTATGAGAAGTGAAGGCAAATCCACTTCTCAAGCTTACTTACCACCTGAAATGTTAGAAAGAAATGCAATGCAATGCAAGATGAGATGAAATGATATGATGCAAAGCAAGATCAGAAGCATGTTGATGATGATTATGATGTTATGAGGTGCTGTAAACATGAGGCAAGACAATGGGGATGTTCATACAAGATCATGAATGCAAATGATGCAAGTTAAGGAGCATGAACAAGCATGAAAAGTTATGAATCATACAAAACAAATGACATGGCAAATATGGGATGCAATGATCAAAGATGCTTTATACATGTCTTAAGATGTCAAATGAATCATAAGCATGCACAAAATGCAAAGACAAACCATGTTATGCAAGAAAATGCAAGAGGGATGCAAATGAAAGCCCAAATTAGGGTTTATGGATCAAACATCAAACACAAACCAAAAACAGAAGCAAAACCCTAAAGTAAAAATGGAAAATGGCACCCAAAGAAGCCCTAGACCTATAACAAACCACTGCCCAAAGGGGAGCTCTCAACTCTCAACCAAACTCAAGTTATGATTTTTCTAAGTTATTAGGGTTTTTTAGGGGTCTTAACAAAACAAATGCCAATCAATTTGAAAATGCAAGAACAAATCATGGCCTTTTTACCCTAGAAACTACATGCCAAACACAAGACAAAGCAAAAATAATCAATGTCTCAACCTTCACCAATAGGCAGAAATGAATTTTTGAACTTATGATCAAAATAATGCACAAAATATGATTTAATTCAATGAAAAATTCTTAAAATTCATCAAGATCAAAAAAGAAATTTGGTTTGAAGGTTGGACAATGTTTCTAAATGTCTTAGAACATTTCATGAATTTTTTTGTAATTTTTAAATACCTAAAAGTATTTTTAATTAATTAATTCTCATTAATCAATTAAAAATAATCTTTTAAATATTTAAAAATACTTTTTTAATGATGAAAAATAAAATAAAAATGTTTTTGTGTCATAAAAATTATTGAAACTTATGAGAAAAAGTTTCATAATTTTTAAGACATTTTTGCTATTTTTAAGTAATTATGCAAAACAAAAGAAAAATAAAAGAAAATTAATGAATTAAATCTGATTTAATGAAAAGTATTTAAATCCTAGGGTCCAGATTTGAAACTGCCTGCGCGCGAATTGACTCCCCGCCACATCTCACGGTCCAAATTCAAACTTGCTAATTAATGCTTAAAACCCTAACCCTGCCGTTAATTACAATCAGGCGACCGGAACAGTGTTCCGGTCGTCTTCTCCGGCCATCCCCAAAATCAATCTCTCTCCCTAGGCCATTTTAGAAGCTCTAACTCTCCAGAAATCATCTACTAACTACCCTAAGCACGAATCCAGCATCAAATCACATTTAAACTCACAAACAAACAAGAATCGAAGCCATGAAATTTTTAGGTCAAACTTTCAGAACAGCATTACATACTCATTTCTGGCTCATTTTCAAAAGTAAAGAGATCCCAATGATCAGTGTAACATGCACAACAAGATTTTAACAAGAGAAATGAGTTCTGGGAAAAAAGTTCATGGTGTCACCTGAGATGGAGCTCTTGATTCAGGAGCTCTTTGGATGATTCTTTGGCTCAATCTGGTCCCAATGGTCCACCTTTGAAGCTTTGGATGCTTAGCTGGAGTTTAAACAACCTCCTGAGTGAGTTTGCAGCAGCTCTGACCAAGGGAGGATGAAAATCGCATTTGAGATATAGGGTGTTTCAGGCCAAAACAAAGGGTGGTTTCTGGTCAGTGAGGTGAGTGGAGATTGTTGGTGGAGTTTGTTTAAGTGTTCATGGCTTGTGGAGAGAGATTCGATAGAAAATGCAAGCTGAGGTGAAGAATGGCAATGGGGTATTCTTGCTTAGATCAAGCCTGGCTCTTGGTGCTTTCTACTCAATGGATCATGGTGATTTCAAGTATGGAAATGGTTGGGATGTTTTGTGGCTGGGCAGAAGGATTCGAAGCAAAATGCAACTTGGTAGGTTTTTGTGTATGTGATGGTGGAGAGAGTTTCAGCCTTGCTTCCTCTTATGTTTGGCCAGCATGTGATCCACATAAACTAATCTCATTGGTCAGATGATGTGACCTGCCCTTTATTGATTGGGATGTTTACTTTTGCAAAATGTCAACTTGGTTGTAAGAGAGGCATGGGCTTGGTTCTAGGCAAGTACATGGGCATGGGCTGGCGCAGCAAGGTGAGGTGAGAGGCTAGCAAAGCTCAGCATCCAAGGCTGCAAGTAGGAGGGAGCATGATCATGAGTTTTGCAACTTGCTTGCTTTATGGTTCACATGTGATAAAGTCTTGTTATACAAACCAAACCATGAGCAAACTTGATCAAATTCTGATTTTTAGGACTTAGAGAATGTTTGTGTAATGGTTTGAAATGAATTAGAGGTCACATGATGCATTGGTTCAAGGTTTTGCAAAATTTCCATTTGGTGCATAACTTGAATTTTAGTGATTTTTGCCAACTTTAACAAAACATAACTTTTGATCCAAGATGAATTAGATCATGTTCTTGTACTTTTTGGAAAGGGAAAGATGAGATCTACAACTTTCATGACCAAAGTTTTTCCATTTGAAGCATTTTTGGATCCAAAATCATGGCTTGAAAATTTACCTAAAATGATGCATTCTTGAAAAGTCAACTATGCCCAAAAAGTCAACCTTTGCAAAAACCCTAAATTCTTGATTTTCATGAACCTCAATCTTCTTCCATGATCAAATAAAGATCACATACACTCAAAATGATGAAGATCACCCATTGGTTGGGTCATTGGGGGCCTCAGATGCCCTGATTTTGCACTGACTTGTCTGAAAAGTCAACTCTTGATCAGATGACTTCCCCATGGAATTTCTTCATGAAAATTGATATGCATACTCCCTATACCATATAGAGATCAATGGAAACAAGAATGACCAAAAAATTTGGGGTTATGGCCTCTGAAACCAAAACCCTAATTTTCAGTCAACTGTGCAGTTCAACCTGGCCCTGCATCCACTCAAACCCTAGTTCTTGTGATTCCTCTGCATTTTTGACTTTGAGGAGATGAAATATGATATAAGAACACACATGGACCCCTTTGAGTTGATTGGTTGCCTTTGGAGTGGCTCAAGATGCTTTGGGATTGCTCAGATCACAAACCCTAGGTGCAGATGCCTTAGAAACTATCCAGTGAATTAAAAATGAGATGTGAAATGATATGACTGTGTTTATGCATATGATAATGATCACAAGCCATGGTGTGAATGGGTGAGGGCAAATTTGGGGTGTTTACACATAGTCACTATTTCCCAATCAAGGGGGCATACCAAGTTACTGTTCAATTCATTCGGGGCAATCAAGTCCAGATTCAACAGTGCTTAATAGCCAGGGGTAGCTCTCCTCATATATTTGAATTACCAAGGGTAATATTACAAAGTTCATGATGTCAAGGGTATATTATTGTGGGGAATTATGCTTATTTCTCTTGAGGTAACTACATTCAGATACTTCCATTATGGGACAATTCATCCTCAACCAAGGGGCAATGCTCTCTTTTCAAATCTAATATCCGGAGCGTATATGGTCCATCACAATTCGAAGACACGTTCCTTTCATTGTATTACCTTGATATTGGATTCTCAGCAGAAGCCATTGTGGAAATTAATTGTCTACGCCAGTAGTATCAGATGGTGTCAGTATCATGTCTTCAGATCCAGCTATGAGGATTTCTGGGAAGGTATTCAGGAAAGTTAAGAATCTCAGGAGCTCTAAATCCAATTAGTTATACACTCTCAATGTTGAAAAGATTTTGTTTTCGAGTTCAGCTTTACTTTTCCCTCTTTATTCAAGTAGGAAATGCTTTCCGAATTCAGGTTTACTTTTCCCCTTTAACTAAAGCGAGAAATGTCCGCTGGTTATGTTGGAATGTATATATGCTTTTGAATATGATTGATGTTTACCAAAAATGCATAAAATACAATAATAGCATTTACTAAGAACGGAGGGAGATATGAATTCAACGAAGCTTCGCCGGTTCATCCCCACAGGGTAATCTTTACAGATATCCATACATAACTCTTCAATTAATATCTTATACTTCCCACTCGACAAAGTCTTCAAGCAGTTTCATATCCTCCGAAGAATTAAGTCTCCCAGATCTATGTCCATCTCTTTTATCCTCAGTCAGGATATTCAGGAACTTATTCCTTCAATAAGAAGCACAACAAACAAAGACGGGAGGTTCTAAGTACCATATTATTAAACAAGACGGGAACGAAGTCCCCATGTTTCTCAGCAACGAACCGGGATTTATCGTCCCCAGACAGCAGTTGTTATACAAAGATACCCAGACACTTCAAGCTACATGATTCATACACACATCATTTACATTATATCACAACATACGCATTCATAATCCATATGACATTCTTACTTAAGAGAATCATGCCATACATGCATACATCAAATAATCTTGCATAAATTAACCTTTTCTTTTCAGGATAATTGTAGGCAGATAAACACTATCAAACAATTTAGAGATAATCGCTACGAAGATTCATTTCTGATGATCAATACAAGTTTTCCTTGAGATGGCACATAAATGGTCTATACGAAGACCTAGTGTTCATTCCAGGATATTACCAGAAGCAATTCAGGAGTAATCGCCACGAAGATTTAATCCTGATGCTCAAGTTGTCCTTGGAAGGGTACGTAAATGATCTATACAAAGATCTAGTACTTAATCTAGGATATTTCCAGAAGAGATAATCGTTATGAAGATTTATTTCTGATGGTCAATTATCTTTGGGATAGTGTGTAAATGATCTATACGAAGATCTAGCACTTATTCCAAGAGACTTTTCAGAAGAAGTTCAGGGATAATCGCCACGAAGATTTAATCCTGATATTCTAAGGATGGTACGTAAATGGTCTATACGAAGATCTAGTGCCTAATCCGGGATACTTCCAGAAGAGATAATCGCTACGAAGATTTATTTCTAATGGTCAATTCAACCGTTTATCTTTGGGATAGTGTGTAAATGATCTATACAAAGATCTAGCACTTAGTCCAAGATATTTTTCAAAAGAAGCTCAGGGATAATCGCCACGAAGATTTAATCCTGATATTCTTAGGATGGTATGTAAATGATCTATATGAAGATCTAGTACTTAATCTAGGATATTTCCAGAAGAGATAATCGTTACGAAGATTTATTTCTGATGGTCAATTATCTTTGGGATAGTGTGTAAATGATCTATACGAAGATCTAGCACTTAGTCCAAGAGATTTTTCAGAAGAAGTTCGGGGATAATCGCCACGAAGATTTAATCCTGATATTCTTAGGATGGTACGTAAATGGTCTATACGAAGATCTAGTGCCTAATCCGGGATACTTCCAGAAGAGATAATCGCTACGAAGATTTATTTCTAATGGTCAATTCAACCGTTTATCTTTGGGATAGTGTGTAAATGATCTATACGAAGATCTAGCACTTAGTCCAAGAGATTTTTCAGAAGAAGCTCAGGGATAATCGCCACGAAGATTTAATCCTGATATTCTTAGGATGGTACGTAAATGGTCTATACGAAGATCTAGTGCCTAATCCGGGATACTTCCAGAAGAGATAATTGTTACAGAGATTTATTTCTTATGGTCAATTATCTTTGGGATAGTGTGTAAATAATCTATACGAAGATCTAGCACTTAGTGTAACACGGTGGGAGAACTGACTTTAAGTTATATTGCGGATAGCAAGAGTCGCCACCGACTTTTATTTTATCCATAAGGAAAGGGTATAAAAGAACAGGAAAGACCTTAAGAGATATTTTTGGGTCCGGGGGGTAGGTTATGTAAAGGGAAGGTGTTAGCACCCTTTACATCCATGGTTATCCATGGGCTCTTAGTTACTTAGCTCACTTTTGAATTGTTTTTGAAAGTGTAGTGTGTGAATAGAAAAATTTTCAGAATAGTTAATAATAATCCATGTACGGATGTATAAAAAACTTGTTTGAAAATTTGTTTGAAATTGTGAAGAGTTTGAAAAGTTTTTGAAGTGAGCAAGTACATAAGAGGAACCTACCCTAATGTTTAAAGTCTTTCTTGTTCTTTATCCTTTCATTGGTAAGACTATCCCTACTATTAAGGAGTAGGTAGTCATTACCTTGGATGTAAGGGACATGAGAGGGACATATGTTTTTATGAAGGCAACTGTGGGGTGTAATAAGCATATAGGAGGGACTATCATCATTATTCGAAGGGACTCGATTCGTAAAGGCAGCCATGAGGGACTTGATGATTCTTCTTTTAGGGACTTGCTTTATACACCCCACTTGACCTTATTAGTAGGCAACTTGAGGGATAACCTTAGAAAGTGAGACGGCGATAAAAAAATCGACTTACGTGTGTGAGTGTTTAATTTAATTATCTTATGATTTAAAATGATCTAAATTTGATTTTAAGAGAATACATGTTTACACTCCCTAATTACTAACCATAGCAATAATAATTAAATAATTAAATAATTTACATCCAGGAGCATTTACATACTAATAAGCAAAATAATAAGCAAAGTAGATAAATAGCAAAAATAAATAAAATATAAATAAATAAGCAATAAATAATAAAAATAAATAATAAGGGTTAGTGATAACAAAATAATAATAATAATAATTAGAAATAATAAACAAGGTTAGAAACATAATAATAAAAATATAATAATAAATAATAGTATGGTTAGTAAATAATAAAGATTAAATAATATGGTTAGTAATAACAATAATAAATAAAATTACCCAAAATTATAAGAATAAGAGATTAATAATTTTTAATATAAACAATTATATTTAGAAAAAAAATGTGAACAAACAATTATTTTAATTTACAAGTTATTAAGTTATTTTTTTTTTTAAATATATATTATAACTACAAAACTTTATTATTATAAATTCAATTATTTAAAAAAAAAATTATAAAAGGTATTCACATATTATATAAAGAGAAAAATAAATTATAAGCATATTCACAAGATTTAATTTTTATTGATTATTGCCAAAAATTATATTAGAGACTATATTCAATAAACATATACATATTAATTTATATTAAGAATTAGTAAATAAATAACTAGGGTTTTTTAATAAGTATTTAGAAAAATAAATTAGGGTTTGTTTTTTTAGAAAATATTTTAGGGTTTTGAAAATTAGGGTTAAGTTATATACAACAATATTTTAATTTATATATACATATTATAAATTAAACACAAGATGTAGAAACATAATTTATGAAAATATATATATTTTGGAAATTAAAAAAACATACATACTTTATCATTATTTTTATTATTTAGAAACATATATTCATAAAATTATATTTAATATTATAATACCTAAAAACAAATAAAAGAAAAAAAAGTATGAAAAACTTACCTGACTGGGGTTTGAACCCAGGTCAGCTTGATTTCCAACAAGAACAACAACCACCAGGCCATTGGGTGCGCAGGCAATAAGTGGAAGGGAGAAATTGGTTTTATGCTTTGTCTTGAAAATCCAGAAAAATAATGAAATAAAAAAGGCCTGGGGTGGTGTTGAACCCAGGACCTTATGAATGTTCAAACACGCGCATCACCACCCGGCTGGAAGAGCCAATCTATTAATTCTTTGGCCATAATTGATAATATATTAGTCCTGAAAAACAAACAAAATAAATGAACAAAATGTCACCAACTGGGAATCGAACCCCAGACCAAGTCCATGTACGCGCACACCACAACCACTGGGCCAATCAACCTGTTATGAAATAAAATCAAAACTAATTCATAAAATATTATATTCAGTTTTTGAATTCTGGAAAACGCGCCAAGCTTCTTCTTCTTCTACCTTTTACCTGCGAAATTACCTGCACAATTTCTTACACAATTTCCTGCGAATTTCTCAAAACATGAACCTACGGAATTTGAAATACCATCAAAACAGTGAAATTTCTCAAAATTAATTTGTGCATAATGATTCCCAGAGGTCACACGATTGTGTTGTGTTCTTAGAAACTATTTATTTTAGGTTTATCATGGATTCATAAAAGCTTGGCCGAAACCCTAGCAATGGTGATTCCCTCATCTTGAACCTAAAACCAAATCAATTTATCCAGAAAGCATCCAAATGTCATTATAAACACAAACCAGAAGTTAGTTTTCATCAACAATATGTAAATCATCCAAATCGAAAATTTTCAAAACATGAGTAAAATGCATTCGGTTTTTACGATTCAGAGTATGAATGCATGATGTTATGGTTCAAAATCAATCACTGAACTTCAAGGAATCTATTGCCACCTTTGATTTGTCTTGAGAAGAGCTACAAATGCCAAACCGAATTGGAATTTTTTGCTTGAATTTTGAAGTATGAAGCTTACCTTTGAGGCTGTGGAAATCGTGTATGAGGCTAGGGTTATGATCAGCATATATAGGTGAATGATTCTAGGTTAAAAAATTGATGGATCATGTGGAAGAATTGATTTAAAAAGATTGAGAAAGATGGTGCTTTGAATTTCAAATATTGGCTTATGAAGACTTGCTATTTTTGTATTAATCACATGATTTCATTCCTCTTTGATTCTAATCACCAATTAAGACTTTCTAGAATCAGTCACAAAAATAAATCTTCATTTTTAATATTTTATTTAAATTTAAAATGATTTTAAGTATAAAAAATCATAATAAATTAATTAAATAAAATAAAAATTATGAAAATATTATGGAAATTTCGTGCATGATGTTATTGTATGGGTTGGGTCATGATTTGGCCAGCCCATTTGGAGAAAATTGCTTTTAGGCCCTCATTTTCATCATAAACCATCACAAATTTTCCCAACTTTGCAAGGGCACATCTCCCTCAATTTTAAAGGTATGAGGGTGTTCTTGGACTTTTTGGAAAGCTTGAAGAGTCCTCTAAACAACCCCATTGGTTTCAGGTCCATATCATTTACCAATCTCAAGTTATGCCCTTTTGAAGTTGTTGACTTTTTGTTGACTTTTGAAATGACCTATAATGTCTTAGCTCATATCTTTCAAATGAAGCATTTTTGGGATTAACTTTCAACATCAAAGTTGTAGAGAATTCAATTTCCTTCAAAATGAGCTTTGGATGGAGACTTGGTGATGAAGTAGGTGAAAGTTATGGCTGGTCAAAGTTCAGTTGACTTTTACTGAGGAAACCCTAATTTAGAAACTCCTGATTATTGATGATCTGGAATCTCCTTGATGAATCATGATCAACCCTTGATCAAATGATGAATTTTACTTCATATACTTGATGTTGGCAAAAAATCATGAAGTTTGACTTTGGTTTGACCATAGTTGACCTCAGTTTGACTTTTTAACTGTATTGACTGATTTTGACTTATCTGATCATTTGACTGAGCAAACTTTTGAGAAAAGTCTTGAAACTTGTCATAGGGGTTCTTACACGCATATAAGATGTTATGAAACTCACTTGGAGTATTGGAAGTCCATTTAGTCTGATTAAAGTCAAAACCCTAGTTTTGGATGCACTACTTAGGAGGTGCATTGTCTGAGGGAATTGTCAACTCCTTTGACCAATTGTGAACTTTGTGAACCTTGTGAATCTTCATAAAGTGTCTTGTGAACCTCATGGGAGGTATTGTGAAGCTTGTGAACCTTGTGAACCTCATGAAGTGGCTTTGTAGACCTCATGAACCTCAGGAGAGCTTTGTAATCATTGTGAATCTTGTGAACCTTGTGAACCTTCAAGAAGTGACTTGTAGACTTCATGAACCTCATGAAAGGTGTTGAAAGCATTATGGAACTTGTGAACCTTGTGAACCTTCATAAAGTAACTTGTAGACTTCATGAACCTCATGAAAGGTTATGGAAATGTTGGGAAACTTGTGAACCTTGTGATCCTTCTTAGAACACAAAGTCTTGTATTGTGAGGGCAAATTTTGGGGTGCAACAGCTGCCCCTGTTCAATTTTCTGAAACCTGAGGGGTTAGATTGGTGTATTTGCCAATCGTGACCTGGAAGGTTGAAGGGGATTGAACACAAAAGCCCAAAAATTTGCACTCACTAGTGCATTAGAGTGGTACAGATGGCTAGTTGAATATGATTGAGTGGGCTTAAAGATGCCACTAGGGGAAAGTTCTTCAGATATATTTCTTGGAAGATAAGGCAGTCCAAAATATGGAGGTATAATGAAAGCTGTCATGAGTCTGGAGCAGTCCTGAGGTATTGATGATATGCTTTCAGGATACTGGAGTAATACTGATGTAATAGCATGTCTTCATGAGGATAGAGCCATCAATAATGATAACCCTAAAGCAGTCTTGAAGTAATGATTTCAGGAGGATAGAGCAATGGATAGCTCTAAAGCAGTCTTGAAGTAATGTGATTTCAGGAGGATAGAGCCATCAATAATGATAACTCTAAAGCAGTCTTGAAGTAATGATTTCAGGAGGATAGAGCCATCAATAATGATAACTCTAAAGCAGTCTTGAAGTAATGATTTCAGGAGGATAGAGCAATGGATAGCTCTAAAGCAGTCTTGAAGTAATGATTTCAGGAGGATAGAGCCATCAATAATGATAACTCTAAAGCAGTCTTGAAGTAATGATTTCAGGAGGATAGAGCCATCAATAATGATAACTCTAAAGCAGTCTTGAAGTAATGAGAAGTTATCAGGAGGATAAAGTAACCCTGAGGTAACAATAAAGCAGTCCCAAAGTAATAAGAAGCTTGTCAGGAGGATAAAGTAACCCTGAGGTTACGATAAAGCAGTCCCAAAGTAATAAGAAGCTTATCAGGAGGGTAAAGTAGTCCTGATGATCATAAGTTTGTTTGTTGGATAATTAACCTGAAAACAAGGTAGCATTCTGTATAATAACATTAGTTTATGCTTTATGTATGCATGTATGATATGATGCACTTAGGTAATGTAATATATGTCTATGGATATATATGCTATGGTATGATGTAAATGATGTATGTATGATATGATACGGCCGGAAGCGTCTGGATATCTTTGTATAATAACTGCTGGCCAGGGAAAATAAATCCCGATTCGTTGTTGAAGAATATATAATCCTCCGTCTGCTGGGGATAACAGGGTAGATATCACCTCCCGTTGTTAGGGATGGTAAGGTATATATAACCTCCCGTCTGCTGGGGATAGTAGGGTATATATAACCTCCCGTATGCTGGGATAGTAAGGTATATATAACCTTCGTCTTCGTTTGATGGTAGGGTAGAGATAGCATCCCGTCTTCGTTCGTCGTACTCTTATTGGAAAGTAAATTCCCGTATATCCGTATGAGGATAAAAGAGATGGATATAAATTCCAGGGGAGATAAGACTTTATGAAGATGGATTCGTCCTACTGAGAGTTTGTAACTGTCTTGTAAAGGTGAACTGGCGAAGCTTCGTTGAAATCCTTCCCTCGTTCGTCCTTAGTAAATACTATTACTGCATTTTCATGCATTTCTGGTAAACATCAATCATATTAAAAAGCATACATGCATTTTTGGTAAACATTAATCATATTCAAAAGCATACATACATTCAAACACAACCAATGGACATTTCGCTTATGTAAATAGGGTAAAAGTAAATCTGGATTCAAAAGATGGAATTTATTTATATCAAAAAGTGACCCATACACGGGTAAGTTTGTACAAGGAGACATAAACCCTAGTAAGAGGATTTTGTCATAAAGTTTTACAAAAGAGAATCAGCTATGTGGGAAACAATCCTATTGAGTTTCAATTCTACTATTGCCACTCAAGTATCTCATCTTCTTGCTGTTGAGACGGAAATGATTGGATTGAGCTTTATCTGTTCGAGCTTGAGTAAGTAGTACAACTGGTTGCAGTTTCCTGGGTGATCCAAACGAGACATAGTCATACGCTTTAATCCCTAACTTTTGCCTGGATTGCCCTTTCAGGTTTTCAATCCACCGGGATACCCTTTTTTGCCCAAGCCGCCTTTTCAGGTTTTCGACTTGCCGGGTGTACATCTTTTTATATATATCCCTAATTTTTGCCCAAACCCTTTTGGTTTGCCGGGATGCCCTTATTTTTGCCTAGGCCTGTCAACCTAGCGGGTCTCTTTTTATGCGTAGTATTTTTTAACTATGTCTGCGTTTACAGGTTGTGGGAAGTCTTCACCATCCATTGTAGTCAGTATCATGGCACCTCCTGAGAATACTGTCTTGACTACAAATGGTCCTTCATATGTCGGAGTCCACTTGCCCCTAGGATCACCCTGTGGTAATATGATACGCTTGATTACCAAGTCACCAGCCTGATATACCTTTGGCTTAACCTTCTTGTTAAAAGCTTTGATCATCCGTTTCTGGTACATCTGGCCATGACAAACTGTTGCCAACCTCTTCTCATCAATCAAATGTATCTGGTCCAGTCGAGTCTGAATCCACTCATCTTCATCCAAGCCTGCATCCTTCATAATTCTCAAGGAGGGAATCTGAACTTCAATGGGCAGAACTGCTTCCATACCATAGACTAAGGAGAATGGGGTTGCCCCTGTTGAAGTACGTATTGTAGTACGATAACCATGAAGAGCAAATGGTAACATCTCATGCCAATCCTTGTAAGTAACAGTCATCTTCTGTACAATTTTCTTAATGTTCTTATTAGCAGCTTCAACTGCCCCGTTCATCTTTGGACGATACGGAGAAGAGTTGTGGTGCTTAATCTTGAACTGCGTGCAGAGATCAGTAATCATAGTGTTGTTCAGATTAGAGCCATTGTCAGTGATAATTCTTTCAGGGATGCCATACCTACATATGAGATTATTCTTAATGAACCGAGCCACAACATTTTTAGTCACAGATGCAAATGAAGCTGCCTCTACCCACTTCGTGAAGTAATCAATAGCAACCAGAATGAAACGATGCCCATTAGAAGCAGTAGGCTTGATCTCACCAATCATATCAATGCCCCACATGGCAAAGGGCCAAGGAGCAGTCAACACATTCAGTGGTGATGGAGGTACATGTACTTTATCAGCATAGATTTGACATTTGTGACACGTTCTGGAGTGTTGGTAGCAATCAGCTTCCATGGTAGACCAATAGTAACCTGCTCTCAATATCTTCTTTGCCATAGTATGACCACTGGAATGAGTGCCAAAGGTCCCATCATGCATCTCTTCCATAATCTCAGTTGCTTCCTTCTTATCCACACAACGAAGCATAGTTGAATCATGATTACACTTGTACAGAATCCCATTACTCATAAAGAACTTAGCAGCAAACCTCTTCAGGAACTTCCTATCTTTGACAGATGCCCCTTCAGGGAACTCCTGAGCTTCGAGATATCTTTTCACTTCATAGAACCAAGGCTTCTCCTTTGCCCCTTCAGTGTCAATCTCATTGCAGTATGCAGGCTTTTCAAATCTATCAATAGTAATCTTGGGAGCTTCATCATCCCAACTGATCTCAAACATAGATGCCATGGTGGCCAAAGCATCTGCCAACTGATTCTCTCTTCGTGGAATATGTCCAAAGGTAATCTCTTTGAAATGTGGGATCAAAGACAACACATGTTCTCTGTAAGGAATGAGATTATCATGCTTGGTATCCCAATCTCCTTTAACCTGACTTACTACCAGGGCTGAATCTCCATACACATCAAGGAACTGAATCTTCATATCAATAGCGGCTTTAATACCCAGGATACATGCCTCATACTCAGCCATGTTATTGGTACAATAGAAACAAAGTCTGGCAGTAATCGGGGTATGACAACCTTCAGGGGAACTAATCACAACACCAACACCATTACCAAGTGCATTAGAGGCACCATCAAAAACCATAGTCCATCGGGATCCTTGTTCAGGTCCGTCATATTGTCCAGGTTCTTTGGTAATAATCATAATGTCTTCATCAGGGAACTCAAAATTCATTGACTGATAACCATCCACTGCTTGATGAGCCAAATGATCTGCCACAACACTTCCCTTAATGGCCTTCTGAGTAGTATACTGTATGTCATATTCTGTCAAGATCATTTGCCATCTTGCAATTCTTCTGGAGAGAGCAGGTTTCTCAAATATGTACTTGATTGGATCCATCTTTGAAATCAACAAGGTAGTATGGGTCAACATATACTGTCTTAGTCGGCGAGCAGCCCATGCCAAAGCGCAGCAAGTTTTCTCGAGCAGTGAGTATCTTGTTTCACAGTCGGTAAACTTTTTGCTAAGGTAGTATATTGCCTGCTCTTTTCGACCAGACTCGTCATGTTGCCCCAACACACACCCCATTGATTTGTCTAACACTGTTAAGTACATAATCAAGGGTCTTCCATCAACTGGTGGCATCAAAATTGGTGGTTCTAGCAGGTATCTCTTGATTTCATCAAAGGCAGTCTGGCACTCATCATTCCATTCCATCACCTGATCTTTCTTCAACAACTTGAAGATTGGCTCACAGATGGTTGTTAACTGGGAAATAAATCTTGCAATGTAGTTCAATCGTCCCAAGAAACCTCTAACCTCCTTCTCAGTACGGGGAGCTGGCATCTCTCGTATAGCTTTCACTTTTGCAGGATCTACTTCAATACCTTTGCCACTGACAATGAAACCCAGGAGTTTACCAGACCTAACTCCAAAAGTACACTTGTTTGGGTTCAATCTCAACTTGTATTTCTTCAACCTCTCAAACAACTTGTGCAGATGATCAAGATGTTGCTCTTCATTCTGAGACCTGGCTATCATATCATCCACATATACTTCAATCTCATGATGAATCATATCATGAAATAAAGCCACCATAGCACGCTGATATGTTGCCCCTGCATTCTTCAAACCAAATGGCATTACCTTATAGCAAAAGGTGCCCCACTGTGTCACAAATGTTGTCTTCTCCATATCTTCAGGTGCCATCTTGATCTGATTGTAACCAGAAAAACCATCCATAAAAGAGAATACTTTATGCTGAGCAGTGTTGTCTACCAGAATATCAATATGAGGAAGTGGGAAGTCATCTTTAGGGCTGGCCTTGTTCAAATCTCTGTAGTCTACACACATATGTACCTTACCATCTTTCTTAGGAACTGGTACCACATTTGCAACCCACTGAGGATAAGAAGTTACTGCTAAGAACCCTGCATTGAACTGTTTCATTACCTCTGCCTTGATCTTTTCTGACATTTCAGGACGCATACGACGAACCTTCTGCTTCTTTGGACGACAATCTTCTTTTACTGGCAAACGTTGAACCACAATGTCTGTATCCAATCCTGGCATGTCTTAATAAGACCAAGCAAAGATCTCCACATAGTCACGCAACATCTGAATCAACCTGCTCTTGACACTGTCCTCTAAATCAGCCCCTATCTTAACCTCTTTTCTGTTTTCTTCAGTTCCCAGATTCACAACTTCGACTGGCTCTTCATGTGGCTGTATAGCTTTCTCTTCTTGTTGTAACAACCTAGAAAGCTCTACAGGTATTTCACAATCGTCCTCATTTCCGTCTTCAGTTTGATAGATCGGATTCTCGAAATTATAATTGGCAATAGTAGAACTGTTATCAACAGGATCCAGAGTGGATGAGGATCTGCATTTTAGTGATGTGGGTGTGTGTAAGAACACATAGCTGATAAAGACAAAAATAAAAGAAAAGAAAGACAAGGAACACAATATTTACGAAAACGAAACGTCCACTGATTTTATTGAATGAAGTATGCAAATGAAATGACAGCCCGTAACAAGCACACCATTATGCCCCGGGTAAGGCACATGGCTTGAAAGTTTTATTGTTCCAGAAATTACAAATTTAAAAACATAACACAGTAATAGTATTTACTCCTGACTAAAGGAGATAAGGATAACATCTTCAGCTTTCCAATTATTGAGTCCAGCACCCACGGTAGGAAAAATCCATGCATCCAAGTTGTAGTCTTCATCTTGATCTCCTACAGCATTGATAACCCCTTGATTGGAGATACGAGCAGCACGAGCACGACGAACAGCCTTCTGGGACTCTTCATCCATCACAGCTCTAGCATCATTGAGGGAGGCCATTGCCATTGTTGGAGGTTTTCTGGTGACAACAGGAACTTTCTTCACAGCAGGAGGAGCTACACAATCATCAACAACCCAGGGAACCACTTCAAATGACTGACACGGAGTCTCAATGTATTCACCTTCCACTTCCAGATACTTGAAAGTGTTTACATGGCTGACAAAGTATTCTTCCTCTCCAAAGACAGTAACAACTTTTCCATTCACCGGATATCTCAACTTTTGGTGCAATGTAGATGTCACAGCACCTGCCCCATGGATCCAGGGACGACCAAGCAGACAAGAATATGAAGGACGAATATCCATCACATAAAATGTAGCAGTAAACACCTGAGAACCAACTTTGATTGGAAGATCAATTTCCCCATGCACTACTCTTCTAGAACCATCAAAAGCCTTTACCACAATATTACTGGGCTTCAGCACAGCATCTTCAGGACTCAGCTTGTTCAGGACTTCTTTAGGCAACACATTCAAAGAGGAACCATTGTCTATCAGCACATGTGACAGGGTAGTGCCCCTGCATTCAATTGAAATATGCAAGGCCCTGTTATGATCCCTCTTGGCAGGGGTCAAATCAGCATCAGAAAATCCTAACCCATTATCATAGGTCAGGTGGGCAACACAATTCTCAAACTGGTCAACAGAAATGGCATTGGGCACATGAGCAGACTTCAGAAACTTGATCAAGGACTTGGCATGAGCCTCAGAACACAGCAACAAGGACAACATAGAAATCTTTGAGGGAGTATGCCCCAATTGATCAACAATGTCATAATCACTCTTGCGAATGATTTTCAATACTTCTTCCATCTGCTTAGAGAGATCATCAGCAGCTGGCACATCAGTAGATGCAGGCTCAATAACAGGACCTTTGCCCCGAGCATCAGTGGTGGAGTTAGCAGCAGGAGTAACTGTACTCTTAGAAGCAACTGGAGGAGAGAAGACTCTTCCACTACGAGTGATCTTGCTAGATCCGGCAATATTATCAATGTCAACAGGCACATCAGGTAAAGGCTCCTGCTTAACACCATGGATGTAAACATCAGACCCATAGTGCCAAGGCACAGCTTTGTCAGATGTATAAGGAATAGGACCAGGAGTGGTAATGATCAGAGGAGCCACTCTGGCTTCAGCAACAACTTTCACAGGACCTTCAGCAGTAATCTTGATTGGGCCCTGATGAGTGATTTTAATGGGACCCTTTGAAGTGATTCTTACCGGTATTTTGTCAACCACATCAACCTCTTCAATCTTCTTACCCCGAGTCAGATGATCCACCATACTTTCTACAGATGTTGGTCTTCTTTCAAACACTATAGTATACTTATCCATGAGACGTTGAATCCCATCTCTCAAAATGAAGCAACTATCCGGCTTATAGGTACAATACAGACAATCTTCACGACAACCTGGAAAGATCCCAGCTTGTACTAACCTCTTTTTGATAATAGACAATGGTGTACTCAACTCCATTACTGAATAGACATGCAGGTCTTCATCAATGGCATTGACAGTCTTCTCGTGATTTGGCATTGGAGCTGTAATCACATTTGGAGTACCTGGTGGATCAAACTCAATTTCTCCAGCATCAATCATATCTTGAATTTTGTTCTTCAAGACCCAACAATTATTAGTATCATGTCCTGGACAGTTTGAATGATATACACATCGTGCATTGGGATTGTACTTGGGAGAGGTAACATTGGGATTCTGAGGAGCCTCCCTCAGGGTAATAAGTTCAGCCTTCAACAAGTGTTGCAATGCCTGAGCCATTGACATGTTGATCTTTGTGAACTGTCTTCTAGCCCTCTGTTGGTTGCCTTGAGGCTGCTCTGTTGTTGCAGGAGTTGGATTTGAAATATGAACTACACTAACAGACTGATGCCTTCTGTTACGATCCGGTTGACCATAAACAGCATTGGATTCTTTCTTCCCAGTGGGAGGCTTCTTTGCAGCACCTGATGAAGAAGTGCCCACTCGGATCTTACCACTCTTGATACCATTCTCTACCCGCTCTCCTGTCATGATCAACTCAGTGAAGCCAGATGATGAGCTTCCAATGAGATGACTGTAAAACGGACCATTCAGCGTACACATGAACATATCAACTAATTCCCTGTCAGTTAAAGGGGGTTGAACTCTTCCAGCTAAATCTCTCCATTTCTGAGCATACTCCTTAAAACTTTCTTTGGCACCCATGGACATGCTTTGCAGCTGCATGCGAGTGGGAGCTAAGTCAGCATTGTATTGATACTGCTTGTAGAAAGCTTCAGCAAGATCATTCCAGTCTCTGATGTTAACACTCTCCAACTGATAATACCACTCCAGCTGAGCTCCAGATAAGCTCTCTTGAAAGAAATGGATCCACAACTTCTTATCAGCAGTGTGAGGTTGAATCCTTCTGACATACGACCTCAAATGCAGCTTGGGACAAGAGACCCCATCATAAACAACAAAGGTAGGAACCTTGAAACCAATGGGTATCACAACCCCAGATATCAAACTCAAATCCTCAAAATCCAGCCCAGATGATTTCTGTAATTCCATAGCATCCATTCTATCCACCGGCATCTTGAATTTGTCTTCATTAGGCTCATGGTAGTAATTAGCCTCAGAATCAGAGTCCCCCATAGTGTTGTGGAGACTGCCTCCCTCTTTCTCAGATTCCTCAGATTCATAGTCTTCAACCTGTTCCTTGGTCTTGACAGGACCTTTGAACCTTCTTCCCATGTTGAGCAACCCAGCAGACCTTCTAGCCTTCTTAGTCTTCTTGGCCAGCAGTGTCTTCAATTCATCCTGCCCCTTGGATAGGTTCAGGATCAGCTCTTGGAACTGTGCATTTTGTGCCTGAAGATCCTTAACTGATTGTTCAAGTGCCATTGCTGAAATAAACAGCGAGAAGATGAGAAACCTGTGCGCAATTATAAACCTGTGATGTAATGAAATGATATGTGAATGCATATGCAATGTTTTCAAGGACCGCAGGATTTAAATTTGCTTAAACAAACAAGAAAGTAACTTTTTATTAGTAATAACTTGTTTTGCCTTTTAGGCTTACAAAAATGAAAATGAAATAAGTACAAAAGATGGGGTTTTAAGTCTCCCATGGACGTTTCCTCTTTGTGTTGAGGTATGAGTTTAGATTTCGTTCCTCATGAAGTTGCTTTGTTAGCTCTAGGATCCTTGCTTGGCTTGTTTTGTAATGAGCCTCGAAAGTATCCCTTTGCTCCTTCAGTTGGATCCATGATCTCTGCAAGTCTTCCATATCAGTAGGCATGTCTGGGTGAAGGATGGTATAAGCAGTGTCTCCTTCAGCAACAGGTTCCATGGTAACTGGCCGGATGGCAGGATACGGCATCATGAGTGTCTGAGCACGAGATCGTACCCATCTGAGATAAGCCTCCATAGGGATAGTGTACTTAGGCTCCAGTGTCTTGCTGTCAATCCTGTTTACTTTTCCCCAAGCTCGTATGAATCTCTGACGGTAACCCTGAAGATCGTTGTCGTAATCAAACACAATGCCCTGAATCAACATGTCATGTGGACCATCACTTCGGGCGTAACCAAACTGTCGTAAAGCTAGAGAGGGGTTGTAGGTGATGCCTCCTCTTATGCCTAGAAGTGGCACATTAGGAAACTCCCCACAACGGTCAATGATGGTGACATTCTCCATAGATCTGGAGCACCAATGAATGTCTGAGTGAGAAAGTGACATAATCCTCTTAGACCATCTGAACCCTTGCTCATTCTTCATTACTGAGCGAGGAAGGTGAGAAATAAACCACCTAGAAAGTAAAGGTATGCAGCACATCAAAGTTCCTCTTGCCCTTGTAGTACGGGTGTGGAGAGAATGCAGGATGTCTCCAAGCAATGTAGGCACTGGATTGTGACTCAGGAATATATTGATGGCATGAACGTCTATGAACTGATCTGGATTGGGGAACAATACTAAGCCATATATCAGCAAGGCTAAGATCTCCTCAAAAGCATCATAGCTCATGGCCTTCAAGAACACCTGAGCTTTCTCTATCAACACCTTGGCAAGAATACCCTTGACTCCACTTCTCGTCTCTAGAACAATATCAGACTTCTTCAGATGTAGAGCTGCAGCTATAATCTCTGGTTTAAGCTCCTTCTCCAAGCCTGTGAAGGGTCTTTGATCAAGAACAGGTATGCCCAGAAGTTTAGAGAACTCCTCCATGGTTGGAACCAACTGATAGTCAGGAAATGTAAAGCAATGGTGCTTAGGGTCAAAGAACTGAAATAGGACACTCATCATGTCTTCACTGAACCCTGAAGTGACCAGATCCAATAGATGACCATGTCTCTTGATGAACTGGGAATGATCAGACACTTGAGAAACCAACTCTTTAAGCTTGGGAGGTATCCCCACAAAGTTGATCCTGATGGTGTTTCTACGAGCAGAAGCCATGACCTGCAACAAATAACAAAGATAAATCCTTTGGTCCTTGAAATGGTTAGTGAAAATGCTATGCTCATGATGCATGATGATGTCATGATGTTTATGTTCAATCACAAACATGTGGCACACACAAACAAGTCACACCATAGCCCTAGGTTTAAAGGCTTGCATGAGGTTTAAGGTAAGTACCCTCCCCTGAAGTTAGATGGTTCATCCTGTCCTACAAAAGTAACCAGGTACTAAGGGATCTCAATATCATTGATCCTTCACAAGGGTGGTTGATCAGAAGGCAACTTACTTGCCAACCAAAACCCTCCAAGTTTAGAATCTCAATGAGCGTAGTATCGAGTGTCAACCAACTTCAGTCTGCACCAAAGCCGGTTACCTCACTACTTTCTAAGGGCCAAGATGAGTTAACTAGGGTTCTAAAAGTTAGTTAGTGCATTGACAACATATGGCAGCCTCATATTATCCTCAACTTGACTTAAGGAACATAAGCACCAACCAAGAAGTCGCACTAACTATGGCTACCAGATCAACCGTATCGATATACGTCGTACAATTTCCTTGGTCTATTGCCATTTACCTAAGGTACACTAGATCCGGGTTAGGACCTTTCACACATAAGAGCACCCCAACAAGATAACATAAATCAAACAAGGCAAGCAATTCAAAGTGATCTTAATTCCTAAGGATACCCCTCTTAAAATAGATCCCCAGCAGAGTCGCCAGTTCTGTAACACGGTGGGAGAACTGACTTTAAGTTATATTGCGGATAGCAAGAGTCGCCACCGACTTTTATTTTATCCATAAGGAAAGGGTATAAAAGAACAGGAAAGACCTTAAGAGATATTTTTGGGTCCGGGGGGTAGGTTATGTAAAGGGAAGGTGTTAGCACCCTTTACATCCATGGTTATCCATGGGCTCTTAGTTACTTAGCTCACTTTTGAATTGTTTTTGAAAGTGTAGTGTGTGAATAGAAAAATTTTCAAAATAGTTAATAATAATCCATGTACGGATGTATAAAAAACTTGTTTGAAAATTTGTTTGAAAATGTGAAGAGTTTGAAAAGTTTTTGAAGTGAGCAAGTACATAAGAGGAACCTACCCTAATGTTTAAAGTCTTTCTTGTTCTTTATCCTTTCATTGGTAAGACTATCCCTACTATTAAGGAGTAGGTAGTCATTACCTTGGATGTAAGGGACATGAGAGGGACATATGTTTTTATGAAGGCAACTGTGGGGTGTAATAAGCATATAGGAGGGACTATCATCATTATTCGAAGGGACTCGATTCGTAAAGGCAACCATGAGGGACTTGATGATTCTTCTTTTAGGGACTTGCTTTATACACCCCACTTGACCTTATTAGTAGGCAACTTGAGGGATAACCTTAGAAAGTGAGACGACGATAAAAAAATCGACTTACGTGTGTGAGTGTTTAATTTAATTATCTTATGATTTAAAATGATCTAAATTTGATTTTAAGAGAATACATGTTTACACTCCCTAATTACTAACCATAGCAATAATAATTAAATAATTAAATAATTTACATCCAGGAGCATTTACATACTAATAAGCAAAATAATAAGCAAAGTAGATAAATAGCAAAAATAAATAAAATATAAATAAATAAGCAATAAATAATAAAAATAAATAATAAGGGTTAGTGATAACAAAATAATAATAATAATAATTAGAAATAATAAACAAGGTTAGAAACATAATAATAAAAATATAATAATAAATAATAGTATGGTTAGTAAATAATAAAGATTAAATAATATGGTTAGTAATAACAATAATAAATAAAATTACCCAAAATTATAAGAATAAGAGATTAATAATTTTTAATATAAACAATTATATTTAGAAAAAAAATGTGAACAAACAATTATTTTAATTTACAAGTTATTAAGTTTTTTTTTTTTAAATATATATTATAACTACAAAACTTTATTATTATAAATTCAATTATTTAAAAAAAAAAATTATAAAAGGTATTCACATATTATATAAAGAGAAAAATAAATTATAAGCATATTCACAAGATTTAATTTTTATTGATTATTGCCAAAAATTATATTAGAGACTATATTCAATAAACATATACATATTAATTTATATTAAGAATTAGTAAATAAATAACTAGGGTTTTTTAATAAGTATTTAGAAAAATAAATTAGGGTTTGTTTTTTTTTAGAAAATATTTTAGGGTTTTGAAAATTAGGGTTAAGTTATATACAACAATATTTTAATTTATATATACATATTATAAATTAAACACAAGATGTAGAAACATAATTTATGAAAATATATATATTTTGGAAATTAAAAAAACATACATACTTTATCATTATTTTTATTATTTAGAAACATATATTCATAAAATTATATTTAATATTATAATACCTAAAAACAAATAAAAGAAAAAAAAGTATGAAAAACTTACCTGACTGGGGTTTGAACCCAGGTCAGCTTGATTTCCAACAAGAACAACAACCACCAGGCCATTGGGTGCGCAGGCAATAAGTGGAAGGGAGAAATTGGTTTTATGCTTTGTCTTGAAAATCCAGAAAAATAATGAAATAAAAAAGGCCTGGGGTGGTGTTGAACCCAGGACCTTATGAATGTTCAAACACGCGCATCACCACCCGGCTGGAAGAGCCAATCTATTAATTCTTTGGCCATAATTGATAATATATTAGTCCTGAAAAACAAACAAAATAAATGAACAAAATGTCACCAACTGGGAATCGAACCCCAGACCAAGTCCATGTACGCGCACACCACAACCACTGGGCCAATCAACCTGTTATGAAATAAAATCAAAACTAATTCATAAAATATTATATTCAGTTTTTGAATTCTGGAAAACGCGCCAAGCTTCTTCTTCTTCTACCTTTTACCTGCGAAATTACCTGCACAATTTCTTACACAATTTCCTGCGAATTTCTCAAAACATGAACCTACGGAATTTGAAATACCATCAAAACAATGAAATTTCTCAAAATTAATTTGTGCATAATGATTCCCAGAGGTCACACGATTGTGCTGTGTTCTTAGAAACTATTTATTTTAGGTTTATCATGGATTCATAAAAGCTTGGCCGAAACCCTAGCAATGGTGATTCCCTCATCTTGAACCTAAAACCAAATCAATTTATCCAGAAAGCATCCAAATGTCATTATAAACACAAACCAGAAGTTAGTTTTCATCAACAATATGTAAATCATCCAAATCGAAAATTTTCAAAACATGAGTAAAATGCATTCGGTTTTTACGATTCAGAGTATGAATGCATGATGTTATGGTTCAAAATCAATCACTGAACTTCAAGGAATCTATTGCCACCTTTGATTTGTCTTGAGAAGAGCTACAAATGCCAAACCGAATTGGAATTTTTTGCTTGAATTTTGAAGTATGAAGCTTACCTTTGAGGTTGTGGAAATCGTGTATGAGGCTAGGGTTATGATCAGCATATATAGGTGAATGATTCTAGGTTAAAAAATTGATGGATCATGTGGAAGAATTGATTTAAAAAGATTGAGAAAGATGGTGCTTTGAATTTCAAATATTGGCTTATGAAGACTTGCTATTTTTGTATTAATCACATGATTTCATTCCTCTTTGATTCTAATCACCAATTAAGACTTTCTAGAATCAGTCACAAAAATAAATCTTCATTTTTAATATTTTATTTAAATTTAAAATGATTTTAAGTATAAAAAATCATAATAAATTAATTAAATAAAATAAAAATTATGAAAATATTATGGAAATTTCGTGCATGATGTTATTGTATGGGTTGGGTCATGATTTGGCCAGCCCATTTGGAGAAAATTGCTTTTAGGCCCTCATTTTCATCATAAACCATCACAAATTTTCCCAACTTTGCAAGGGCACATCTCCCTCAATTTTAAAGGTATGAGGGTGTTCTTGGACTTTTTGGAAAGCTTGAAGAGTCCTCTAAACAACCCCATTGGTTTCAGGTCCATATCATTTACCAATCTCAAGTTATGCCCTTTTGAAGTTGTTGACTTTTTGTTGACTTTTGAAATGACCTATAATGTCTTAGCTCATATCTTTCAAATGAAGCATTTTTGGGCTTAACTTTCAACATCAAAGTTGTAGAGAATTCAATTTCCTTCAAAATGAGATTTGGATGGAGACTTGGTGATTAAGTAGGTGAAAGTTATGGCTGGTCAAAGTTCAGTTGACTTTTACTGAGGAAACCCTAATTTAGAAACTCCTGATTATTGATGATCTGGAATCTCCTTGATGAATCATGATCAACCCTTGATCAAATGATGAATTTTACTTCATATACTTGATGTTGGCAAAAAATCATGAAGTTTGACTTTGGTTTGACCATAGTTGACCTCAGTTTGACTTTTTAACTGTATTGACTGATTTTGACTTATCTGATCATTTGACTGAGCAAACTTTTGAGAAAAGTCTTGAAACTTGTCATGGGGGTTCTTACACGCATATAAGATGTTATGAAACTCACTTGGAGTATTGGAAGTCCATTTAGTCTGATTAAAGTCAAAACCCTAGTTTTGGATGCACTACTTAGGAGGTGCATTGTCTGAGGGAATTGTCAACTCCTTTGACCAATTGTGAACTTTGTGAACCTTGTGAATCTTCATAAAGTGTCTTGTGAACCTCATGGGAGGTATTGTGAAGCTTGTGAACCTTGTGAACCTCATGAAGTGGCTTTGTAGACCTCATGAACCTCAGGAGAGCTTTGTAATCATTGTGAATCTTGTGAACCTTGTGAACCTTCAAGAAGTGACTTGTAGACTTCATGAACCTCATGAAAGGTGTTGAAAGCATTATGGAACTTGTGAACCTTGTGAACCTTCATAAAGTAACTTGTAGACTTCATGAACCTCATGAAAGGTTATGGAAATGTTGGGAAACTTGTGAACCTTGTGATCCTTCTTAGAACACAAAGTCTTGTATTGTGAGGGCAAATTTTGGGGTGCAACACTTAGTCCAAGAGATTTTTCAGAAAAGGTTCAGGGATAATCGCCACGAAGATTTAATCCTGATATTCTTATTGTCCTTAGGATGGTACGTAAATGGTCTATACGAAGATCTAGTGCCTAATCCGGGATACTTCCAGAAGAGATAATCTCTACGAAGATTTATTTCTAATGGTCAATTCAACCGTTTATCTTTGGGATAGTGTGTAAATGATCTATACAAAGATCTAGCACTTAGTTCAAGAGATTTTTCAGAAGAAGTTCAGGGATAATCGCCACGAAGATTTAATCCTGATATTCTTAAGATGGTATGTAAATGGTCTATACGAAGATCTAGTGCCTAATCCGGGATACTTCTAGAAGAGATAATCGCTACGAAGATTTATTTCTAATGGTCAATTCAACCGTTTATCTTTAGGATAGTGTGTAAATGATCTATACGAAGATCTAGCACTTAGTCCAAGAGATTTTTCAGAAAGAGTTCAGGGATAATCGCCACGAAGATTTAATCTTGATATTCTTATTGTCCTTAGGATGGTACGTAAATAGTCTATACGAAAATCTAGTACCTGATCCGGGATACTTCCAGAAGAGATAATCGCTACAAAGATTTATTTCTAATGGTAAATTCAACAATTTGTCTTTGGGATGATACATAAATTATCAATACGAAGATCTTGTACTTAGCCCAGGATATTACCAGAAGCAATTTAGAGATGATCGCCACGAAGATTTGATTCTGATGCTTAAATTAAAGTATGTTCCTAAAGATGGTTCAGAGCCGATCTATATGAAGATCTAAGTACTGACACCTAATGAAGGATATTCTTTTTCCCCAGAGATAATGCAGAGACGATCTATATGAAGATCTAATGCTAACATTCAACTCAAACCATGTTACAGGAATGATTCAGAGACGGCCTATACGAAGACCTAGTACTGATATCCAGTGACAACATAAAGATACTATCACCTTCTGATATTATGGATGGCATCTATAAGCCCATCTCCAGTTCCTCTGAGTGGCATCTTTAAGCCCATTCAAGCATATACAACCAATCAGCAGTGTTACTTTACGCACCAACGAGTGCAAATTTTTGGGCTTTTGTGTTCAATCCCCTTCAACCTTCCAAGTCACGAATGGCACACAGGCCAATCTAACTCCTCAGGTTTCAGAAAATTGAACAGGGACAGCTGTTGCACCCCAAAATTTGCCCTCCCCTAGTCAAGTCATTATGTACCAAGGTGTCCCAAGAGGTTCACAAGGTTCACAAGGTATCCCAAGAGGTTCACAAGGTTCACAATTAGTCAGAAAGCTTGGAAGTTCCCTCAGACAAAGCCTCATCCTAAGCAATGCACCCTAAACTAGGGTTTTGGATTTCATCAGGCTAAATGAACTTCCAAGGCCTCAAGTGAGCTTCATAACATCCTACATGTTTCCAAGAATCCCTATGACAAGTTTCAAAGCTTTCCCAAAAGGTTTGCTCAGTCAGATGATCAGATATGCAAAAATCAGTCAAAGTGGTTAAAAAGTCAAACTAAGGTCAATTGTGGTCAAACCAAAGTCAAACTTCATGATTTTTGGCCAACATCAAGTTTATGAAGTAAAATCCATCATTTGATCAAGGGTTGATCATGATTCATCAAGGAGATTTCAGATCATCAAGAATCAGGAGTTTCTAAATTAGGGTTTTCACAGGAAAAGTCAACTGAACTTTGACCAGCCATAACTTTCACATGCTTCATCAAAAATTTCCCATCCAAAGCTCATTTTTAAGGAAATTGAATTCTCTATAACTTTGGGTCTCACAAGCCAAGTTTAAAAATTCTTCATTTGGAAGATATGAGCTAAAACATTATAGGTCATTTTAAAATTCAACAAAAAGTCAATATCTTCCAAAGGGCATAATTTGAAAATGGTAAAGGATATGGTCATGAGACCAAAGAGGTTGGTTAGAGGACTCTCAAATATTTCCAAAATGTCCAAGAACACCTTCATAGCCTTAAAAATGAGGGATTTGTTCCTTTACAAAGTTGGGAAATTTTTGGGAGGTATATGAAGCAAATGAAGCCTTAAAACCAAATTTTGCCAAATGGACCTACCAAATTGCCACCCAATCTTCATGATATCCTCAAGCACGACCCAATCCAAGTATTTTCTGATTTTTATAATTTATTTATAATTTATTTGGATTTTATTCATTAAAATTCATTTTAAATCAAAATAAAATATGAAAATATGAATATTTGATTGAATTCTTCTTCTAGAAGCTTTTAAATAACATTTAAGTTGATTCAAAACCATCCAATTTTGTGAAAACTTGTTATGGCAATGATATATTTGATTTTTTTTGAGAAAAATAGAAGTGAGATTTCTTCATGATCAGGCAATGTAAATCCATGATAAAAAAGCCCAAAGTTTTGACCTAGAAGGATTCTCTATAAAGCCTTGGTCATAACACAAACAAGAGGAGGTTTTTTCCAGAACCAAAAAGCATCGTTACCATCTTCAAAATTTTACAAAAAAATTTGGTTTTCTTCTTGTCATTTGCAGGTCATATCAAGGTATTCTAATGATCTAAACATGATCCCTGGACCTTCTTGATGTTATTACCATCAATTGCATCATTCAAAACATCTTCATACGCCATGACTGAATTCGTTTTACGTGTGTTTTAAACTTTTTTCGATCTCACACATCTAACCATTATAATCTAATTTTGTTGATTGTTTTATGTTTGTTACGATCTAAGGATACTTTCTGGGTGGTTTAATTGAAGCTTCATGGCCTGATGTGTGAAATGCCATTGTTAGGGTTTTACTTTCGAGTTTGGGGTTTTGCAATATAGGCCATAAAAATGCTTTTAAAGGACGCATTTATATTGTATGAACTGCAATGAACATATTGGTACTATTAATTTGATGAAATTGCAAGTATTCTAGGTGGTATGATATTTGCAGGTTTTGGTTGCAAGAAAAATCGCAGGTGATTTCATAAGGGATTTCGCAGGAAAGCTGAAGAAGAAGATGAAGATCTGGCGCTTATTTTAAAAATTCAAATCTTGTTTTGTTTTTTATTATTTTCGTTTTATAAGTATTTCAAACCTGTGCAGGTGATCCAGTGGTAATGATACGCGCGTGTGATGTCTAAGACCTGGGTTCGATTCCCAAGTCCTTTATTTTGTTAACTTTTCTGTTCATTTTTAGGTTTAATATTTAATGCATTGGCTCCATCATATATCACAACAGCGCAAGTGGCCTGGTGGCAAGAAGGCTGGACCAACATGGGAAAAGCCTAGGGCGTGGGTTCAAATCCCACCCCAGGTATTTTGGCTATTTCTTTTCCTTTTACACATTTTCTATTATTTTATATATTATTTATCATTTTAATTCAATTAAAATTTTTTTTCTAACAAATTAAATAAATAAAATATAGTTTTCTCATTAAATGTTAATATATTTTTTAAATAAAATAAATAAATATTTTACAAAAAATAAATAATAACTTCTTTCTTTTTCCTTTAAAAAATCATTTTATTTCTCTCATAACACTTAATGTAGGTTTTAGATTAAATTGCTAATTTTAACCCTAATATTTTTAATTCTCTAAACCCTTTTTTTTTAAACCTTAATTTTTTTTCAAAACCTAATTTTTTAGATAACCCCTAAAAAATTTCATAAACCAAAACCATAAAACCATAAACTTTTGTAAACCTTCAACGTAGTTTATGAACCTTTGTCGCTCATTTTTATGCTATTTATGTGTATTATATTTTTACTGTGTAATTGTTCCTCTCTTGTGATAATGTAGTTTAATTTTTCGCCATATAATTATGTAACTGCCCCAGCCATGTAATAGTGTAGATTTTATATTTCCATATTTTATTTACTTTATTTAACTGCGTGGTTAGTAAACCTAGGAAGTAAAAAGATTGAATGAATTAAATTGAATTTAGAAAATTAATTTAAAATAAGATAAATATCTGAATAAAAACCTTCACACACGTAAGTCGATATTTGATCGCCATCTGCACTTCCTAGGGTATTCCTCTTGGTTGCCTTTTTAATATGGTCAAGTCCCTCGAATATAGGGGCGTCTTAAACAAAGTTCCTTTAAGAATAAATCATCATTGTCCCTTTAAATATTTTAAAAGATCAAGTCCCTACGAGGTTGCCTACGATATAATGATCTTGTCCCTTCGGTAAAAATGATGATAGTCCCTACGAATTGCTAAAGAAACCCCTAAATTGCCTTCTATGACCATACGATGACCCTACGTCCGTCCTTTAATCACATCCAAGGTAATGACTACCTATTCCTTAATAATAGGGATATTTTTACCATTGAAAGAACATACGAGAACATGAAAGGCTTAATCTAGGGTAGGTACATCTTAGTTACTTGCTCATATTTCAAAATACTTTTCACACCTCACAATATTTTCAAAACAAGGCTTTGTATACATCCATACGAGGATCATTACAAAGTACTTAGAAAATTTCTAATCACACACTACACTCTTCAAAAACAATTTAAGTGAGCTAAGTAACTAAGAGCCCATGGATAACCATGGATATAAAGGGTGCTAACACCTTCCCTTTATATAACCTACCCCCCGAACCCAAGTCTTTTAAAATAGGTATTTCATGTTCTTTTATGTCCTTTCTATTTGGATAAAATAAAAGTCGGTGGCGACTCTTGATATCCGCAACATGACTAAAAAGTCAGTTCTCCCACCGTGTTACACCATGATTTAGAGTTAGCAGCTGTGGTTTTTGTATTAAAGATTTAGAGGCATTATCTGTATGGTTCGAGATTTGAGGTTTAAAATGATCATAAGAGTTTGAAATACATGTTTGACCATAAGGAGTTGAATATGAGACAGAGATGTTGGTTGGAATTCTATAAGGACTGTGATTTTAGTTTGAACTATCATCCCAGTAAAGCTAATGTTGTGGCTGCTGCCTTAAGTCGGAAGACATTGCATATGTCGACCATGATGGCTAGAGAGTTGGAGTTGATTGAACAATTTAGAGATATGAGTTTAGTTTGTGAACAAACGCCTCACAGTGTAATGTTGGGAATGCTGAAGGTTAACAAAGATTTTCTTGATCGTATACGGGAGACTTAGAAGTCAGATGTGAAATTAGTGGACTTGATGGTCAATGATGAAAGAATTAGAGGTAATGAGTTTAGAGTTGATTAACATGGAGTATTAAGATTTTGGGAGCGTATTTGCATTCATGATGACCTTGAATTAAAGAGAATGATTCTAGAAGAAGGACATAGAAGTATTCTGAGTATTCATCCGGGAGCGACGAAAATGTATCAAGATTTGAAGAAGATATTTTTGTGGCGCGGTATGAAGTGTGATGTGGATCATTTTTTTTATGCTTGTTTGACTTGTCAGAAGTCGAAAGTGGAACATCATAAATCTACTAGTTTAATGCAACTGTTGGATATTCCCGAGTGGAAATAGGATAGTATCTCAATGGATTTTGTTATGGGGTTACCTAATACTCCGAGAGTACATGATGCTATTTGAGTGATTGTTGATAAGTTGACAAAGTCAACGCATTTTATTCCGATTGGTATTACTTATTCTTTGCAGAGATTGGCAGAGATATATGTCAGTGTGATTGTGAAGTTGCATGGTATTCCTTTGAGTATTGTGTCGGACTCGGATAGAGATCTGCGATTTACTTCAAGATTTTGGGAGAGTTTTCAAGAGGCATTGCGTTCGTAGTTGAAGTTGAGTTCAGTTTATCATCCTCAGACTGATGGGCAGACAGAGAGGACGATACAATCTTTGGAAGATTTGTTGAGAGCTTGTGTGCTTGAACAAGGAGGTGTTTAGGATAATCACTTGTCGTTAATCGAGTTTACTTATAATAACAGTTATCATTCAAGTATCATAATGGCACCGTTTGAAGCATTGTATGGTCAAAGATATCAGACACCTTTAAGTTGGCATGAGTCAGGTGAGATTGTAACACCCCAATTTTTATTTAATTATTTAAATTGGATTTGTTGTATTTAGTGTATGGAAGAAATTATAATATTATATAGTATGATGTTATTTTAAATGAATTATATTATATTGAATAATTATAATAATTGGAATATTAAGATAAAAGGGTAGAATGGTAAATTGATGAAGGATAATGAGGGCGATTAAGGAAAACCATAGATGAGGTCTAAGGGTTAAGTTTGGAAATTAGAAAAAGAAGAAGTTCAGACATGTTTTGGGATCGTATAGAGAAAGCGTAAACCAGAGAAGAAAGAAGGAGAAAGGTCAATGGCTTGAAGAGGAATTCACGGAGAAGGAAGGAATCGCTCTTTAAACTAAGGTAAGGATGAGATTTCTTCATCTCCTAAGGGTTTAATAATTTGAATTTTAGGTGTAGTATTGTTGAATAGAGAATTGGGGTTTGGGTGATTTTGGATAAAATTGTGTTAAATTGTCAGTAGTCGTTGATTTTGTGTGATAAATGAATGAATTAGGCAATGGATTGTGTAAATTCTGCAAAGTCTAGCTGCTAGACATGGTTTTGAGGGATAATTTTGTAGCAGGATGTTGGTTGTTCGCAGAAGGAGAACTACAAAAATCACAGTGCTCGCTTAGTGAGCTGCAGCTTGCTTAGCGAGCAATTTGAAATTTTGGAGAGCGTTTTACAAAGATTTGCTCGCTCAGCAAGTATGCCCCTCGCTTAGTGAGACCTGGAATAAAAATAAATTGTTTTAATTCTGAAAAATTCTCAAAAATTATCTAATTAATATAGTAATGGATGGGAATTTAAGTAGTGTTATTAGAGGTAGGTAGGGATGGGTTATGAGCTTAATTAGGAGGATGATTAGCATAAATTGAAAATGAACACGAATTGATATGTTTAGTTGATGTTGTTGTTGCTATGTATGGTTGTTGTTGATTGTAACATGACATTGATATTGATATGTGTTGATGTAATATGTTGATGTATGTTGTGTTGTTGTTATTTGTGCTCATTGTTGTTGATATATGTTGTTGCATACGAAGATGTATGTTGTTGATGTTGATTGCATGAAGTAGTTGGTGTAGGCATGCATACTTATCTTTGATGGTGCATGGCATGTGCATGTTTGGGAATGGTATACCCAGGTAGGGTATATCCATTCTATTCCCAAGGGGGATCGTTGTGATGTTGGTACGGTCATGAAATAGGGATCATACATGACCATGAAATAGGGGTCGAGGGAGTGATCATGAAATAGGGATCATAATGGACCATGAAAGAGGGGTCGAGAGTTCTGACGGGAAAAAGATCTTGAGATAGAGATCGAATTATGGTACCACATGCATAGAGTTGGTAGGGTCTCATTGCATGGTTTGTTTGTTGGTGTGCATAATGTTGTTATGTTTTATGGTGCATTTATTTGATTGTTGTTGATGAGAAGTGGTGAAATATTTAATGATACTTGATCATTCTTTTTATTTTTCCCTTTTGTTGGTGTAAGTATCTCATGCCTTCTATTTGATGTTACCCTTATGTTGGTAACTTGTAGGTGATCGGGATAAGTAGAGTGATGGTCGGTGAAGTCGGTGTACTTCACACTTAGAAGAGTCACGACGATTGTTCCATGTTTATTTATTTTCAGAAAAACATTTTGTAATTGAATCTTACTTTATGTTTCTTAGAGTTTCCGCTGCAACACTAAAATTATTTTGTAAAACATATCAATTGAGCCGTATGTTTTTAGATGAATTGTGACACTTAAAATGATTGGTGCATTTTAATAACTCTGATTTTTATTTATAAATTTATGGGGATATTTTGGGTGTTACAGTCAGGGTTATGGTTGAAACTTTAAGGTTTGTACATGACCAAATCGTTGGTGCGACTCTACCTGAAGCAAGCTTTGTATTCATTCAATATGAGCAAAGACAAAGTGTTGGATGAACAATTGGATATGTTCAACAGGTTGATTCTTGATCTTGAAAATATTGATGTGAAGATCGATGATGAATATAAAGTGTTGTTGCTTTTATGCGCTTTGCCTATAATACATGCTCACTTCAAATAAACCCTCTTGTATGGAAGAGAGTCTCTGACACTTGAGTATTTTTTAATCCACCTTGTACTCTAAGGACTTGAACGAATGAATGAAGCATAAACCTTTGACGGTTGGTGAAGGTTTGGCCGTTAAGGCGAAATTCTTGCGAATGGATGGTAAGTTCGACAAGAAGAGGGGTAAAAGCCAGTATAAGTCTTATGGTGGTGAAGCATCTGGTGTTTGATATTATCATTGTAAGAAGGAAGGTCACATTTGAAAGGTGTGACATGAACGCCTGAAAGATCATGGAGGTAAGGATAATGACAATGCAACCATTGTTCAAGATGACTTCGAATCATCTGATGTTCTTATGCTTTCAAGTGGAGACTCAAGAAAAGAGTGGATTATGGATTCAAGTTGCACTTGGCACATGACTCCAAACAAAGATTTGTTCAAGGAATCATATGATCAAGATGGTAGATCAGTGTTGCTGGGAAACAACAAAGCTTGCAAAATTGCAGGTATTGGATATGTAAGATTCATGCTCCATGATGAGTCAATAAGGTTATTGAATGAAGTTAGGTATGTACCTGACTTGAAGGGAAATCTTATTTCTCTTGGTGAATTCGACAAGAAGGGACATGTTTTTCAAGGAAAGAAAAGTATCCTAAGAGTCATGAAGGGTTCGAAGGAAGTATTGAGAGGCGTGAAGAAACAAGGCTTGTATACCCTTGAGGCTGAAGATGTAAGTGGTTCGACAAATATTGCATCCACAAAACTGTTGTCAAAAACAAAATTATGGCACATGAGATTGGACCATGTCAGTTAGAGAGGCCTAGTCGAATTGGGGAAACAGGACCTGCTAAGTGGTGACAAAGTCGAGAAGTTGGATTTTTGTGAACCTTGTGTATTTGGTAAATCATATAGGGTGAAGTTTAACAAAGATAGACAAAGAACACATGGATCCCTTTGATTACATCCATGTTGATCTTTGGTGGCCTGCAAGGAATCCTTCACATTCAGGTGAAAGGTATTTTCTATCTATAGTTGATGATTATTATAGAAATTTATGGTTATTCATTCAGAAGACTATGGATGAAACTTTTGATAATTTCAAGAGTTGGAAGGTTTTGGTCAAAATTCAATCTGGAAGAAAGGTCAAGAGGTTGAGAATTGTTAATGGCCTTGAATTCTGCAATGAAGTTTTCGACAGTTACTATGTCGAGTCTGGGATTGCAAGGTATAAGATTATAGCAGGTACTCCTCTGCAAAAATGTTTAGCTAAGAGATTCAATCGAACAATCTTCAAAAGGGTTAGATTCATGTTTGTTAGTGTTGGATTGAAGAAGATATTTTGGGCTAAGACTATTTCGACAACAACTTATCTAATAAACATATGTCCTTCGACTGTGTTACATATGAAGTCACCTGAAGAAGTTTGGTCAGGACATCCACCAGATCTGGACAAAATAAGAATATTTTGTTGTGTAGCCCATACTTACATTAGGTAAGACAAGGTCGAACCTAGAACTCTGAAATGCATGTTCATGGGATATCTTGAAGGAGTCAAAGCTTATAAGCTATAGTTCCTAGAGTCGGGTCATAGGAGGTGTATCACCAATCGAGATGTAGTTTTCAATGAAGTTGAGATGGATTTCAAGAAAACTGATGATGTTAATGAAGAGCTGGAACAAGGAGAAATTCCTATTAAGGTGGAGCATAGTGATGTTGAATTTCATGACCCAGATGAAGTCGAAGAAGAAGCAGAAACTGATGTCGAAGATGAGGAGACTGATAATGACTACTTGCTGGAAAGAGACAGGTCGAGAAGATTCATCAAGCCACCTCAGAGACTTGGTTATGCATATCTTATAACTCATGTCTTAATCTCTGCAAGTGAGGTTTTAGACGTAGAACCTAGAGGCTATAAGGAAGTTATGAAGAGTCGAAATAAGACTGAATGGATGAAGGCTATAGATGATGAGATGAAATCTCTTCATGATGACAACACATGGAAAATGATTGAAAAACCAGTTGGAGTCAGGTTAGTCAGTTGTAAATGGATTTTCAAAGTTAAGGAATTAATTGAAGGAGTGACGTCAACGAGATACAAGGCAAGGTTGGTTTAAAGGGGTTTCACTCAGAAAGAAGGTGTCAACTTCAATGATGAGTTCTCTCATGTTGTGAAGCACAAGTCCATTTGAATGTTGCTTGCCATGGTGGCACAATTCGACCTAGAACTATTGCAGATGCATGTGAAGTTTGTGTTCTTGTATGGTGATCTGATGAAACAATCCCGATGAGGCAACCCGAAGGGTATGTCGAAGAGGGGAAAGAAGAGTGTGTGTGAAAACTGAAGAGATCTTTATATGGGATGAAACAATCTCCTCAACAGTGGAATAGGAGATTTTACAAGTTCATGGCATGCACAAGTTTCATCAGAAGTCAGTTCGACCATTGTTTTTACTTTTGATTTCGACCGGTTAATTCATTTGTTATTTTGTTGCTTTATATGGATGATATTCTAATAGCAAGAAACATTGTCGACGATGTAAAGAGGGTGAAGGTTAGACTCAATAAGGAGTTCGATATGAAGGATCTGGGAGTTGCATCCAGGATTCTTGGGATTGACATCCAGAGAGATAGAAAGCAGTCGAAATTATGCTTATCTTAAGAAACATAGCTACGAAAAATTCTCCAAAAGTTTGGTATGTAGAATTCAAAGCCTGTTGTGACTCCGACAAGACCTTAATTCAAGTTGAGTATAGATTAGTGTCCTAGTACTAATGTCGAAAGAACTTATGTGGATAGCATTCCATATGCTAATATAGTAGGTTCTTTGATGTATGTTATGGTATGTACTAGACCCGATATAACATATGCAATAAGTCTTGTAAGTAGGTACATGGAGAATCCTGGAAAGGCTCACTGGAAAGCATTAAAGTGGATTCTAAGGTACAAAGATTGGTCTCTGATCAGAGTCCTAACTTATGGTGGAGCCTTGGGTGAAGATAGTGAAACAGCAATTGAAGGATTTATCGATTATTATTATGCAGGTTGTATGGATTCCAGAAAATATATTTTTGGATATGTTTTCACTATGTTTGGCATAATAATTAGTTGGAAAGCAACACTTTAGAAGGTTGTTCCCTATCAACCACTGAAGCTAAATATATCGCCCTAACTGAACTGTAAAGGAAGCATTATGGTTTGAAGATTTTGCAAAGGAGCTGAAACTTCAAGATCGAGGTATCACTGTTAAATGTGATAGTCAAAGTTCAATACACTTGTCGAAGAACTCAACCTATCACGAGCAAACCAAACACATTGATGTGAGGCTGAATTTCGTCAGAGTGGTAATTGATCATGGAGAAGTCCAAGTGCTGAAGGTATCGACAGATCTTAATGTTATTGGTATGATCACCAAGATATTGTCCAGTTGCAATTTTTTCCAATGTATGCAGTTGATAAAGCTGCATGAAGAAAGCTAGTTTGTTTCTTGTTGTTATAGATTTCGTTTCAAGGTGGAGATTTATGAGATATTGGAATGAACTCTAGGTTTAGCATGTCGTCAAAGTCCTCTCACGTGTTTTTGTCAAATTGGGTCTTGTGTTATGGATCCAATTGTTTATGTTAGGTTGTAATAAGTAATTGTTAAAAATTCCATTAGGATAGTATGTTAGTTTATTTAAAAATAGCATACTAGTCTCTCATCTTTTAGAATAAGGAAAAATAGGAAGATAAAACCCTTATTCAAAAGTGAGAGAGGTTAATTGTTATTCTTGTATACTTGTAATCTTGTTTCACGAGAAAGGAAAAAATATCAGTTTATAACCAATCCTTGTTGTTATCCTTGGTTACCCTAACCCTTGTAGGTTTATTGATCATAAAGAAACCTATTATACTTTGTTTCTAAGGTATCCAATTCACAACAATTTTTAAGGTGGATAAATTTTTCTTTCAAAACTCATATAAACTTAGGGATGTCAACTTACCCATTAGAGTGGCCGCGGGAATTCCTCGTTTAGGGTCCCAAAGATGGGGAATTTTCCCCCGCGGGGACAGGGATGGAGAACAAAGTTCCTCCAAAGACACTTTGGGGATGAGGATGACGAACATATCCTCCACCATAATATTCATAATGTTTCGGACTGGCCCAATGACTAGGCATGGCCCAACCCAGTCTTGCTATCAAGACGGCCCAATAGCCCAATGTCAAATGGAACAACTGGCTTTATACCCCTCAGCCGAGGAGGATTCGTCGACCACAGTTTCCCGAGGTCGGTTTTCCTTTGATTCTTCTAGACCTCGGCCCGTCATCCGGGGATGTCTCCCAGACTCGGCCAGGGAATTTCTCTTGCTCGGATTATCCTTTGTTCGACGCACCCATCTGACCTCACAGGCCCAATCCAATGGCTATTTCTGGAAGTTACCTATTTTCGGGGGATCCGTGATCCAGACCCAAAATAGGGACCAATAGCCAAGCATTGGGGGCTCTTTATAAATCCTCTCGAATGAGAGGGATGGGTATCAAATATTCACTCTCTAAACTCTTTTACTCGTACTTGCATACTCTTTTGCCCGTTCTTACTTTCAAATCAGAGTACCATGCAGGTACACCCTCCATTTCTCCTCGACATCCAAGCTTCCCCCCTCATCATCCACGTAAGCATCCGGATCCACTACAGATTCTTATCGCAAGAACGATCAGTGGCACCATCTATGGGAACTCGTGTTACCCCGTTTCTCATCCTTAGATCTTGAAAACCAAAGCATCACAGTTCAACTTACTCAATGGCTCAGCAAGACGACTTTGTCGATGCCCGGATCATCACCAACATCCCTATTAAGCAACAGGAGAGTGATGGAACCAATCCCCCGCTTGGGGAGCCTGACCGTTTCCAAGACGGGCATATCGCCTCCCCGTCACCAAAACCATCCATGAAACCTGATATTACCCCTACTGATCTCCCCCTAATTCCCATTCCCCAAGGGACAAATCAGGCGCTCGCATCTCTGGTCAAAATGACCAACAACAACAACCTTCTGCTCTTGCGCCAAGGCGAAAGACCGAAAGCTCTGCAAGATGCACAACATACCATATCACTCTCTCCCACGAGGAGGCCTTGCAGGTCCCATAGACGGTCACCTAAACGGAGAAATACTCACCACTACCCAGAGGCAGCTGAGTCTATCAAGAAACAGATCGTTCGTCTCCCTGACAACACAAATCCCCGGAAACCAAGAAGACGAGAAGGACTCTCCAGGAAGGAATGTGATCGTTGCCCGAGGGTGCAATGGATCGATCAAGATCCCTATCCCCTCGCTGACACCAAGAAAAATGCTCCCGCTCCACCTCCCATGACTCTAGCGACGAGGATGAACCTCACAGGACTCTCTCCAACGAGATCATGTCCACAAGGCTAGCGAAGGGGCTCGAGAAGCCTCCTCCCTTGGGGACCTATGACGAGACGACAAACCCTAGCGAGCATATCGAAAACATCAATGCTCTCCTATATTAGAGAGGTGTTCGAGGAGCAATCAAATGTCGTATTTTCCTCATAACACTAAGGGGAGCTATGGATTGGTAAAAAGGCATCCCTCACGAATCTATCATGTCCTAGAGACAGCTCGGGAGAACCTTTTCCCGACACTTCAGTGCATCACCATGTCATCCTAAGACCGAGGCCTCTTTGGAGGCGATTATTCAGGGCAAGGATGAACCACTGCGGGTGTACATCAAAAGATTCAATAAAGAAGTCGTCCAGGTCTCAACCACAGACAACATGAAAAAAAGATCTTCTTAAACGCGGGCTTCTTCCCCGTAGTGATTTCAGGAGGGTTGTGGGCATTGAGACGCCAGCTACACTTGACGTTTTTCTCCTTAAAGCACAAGCATATATCCAATGCGAGGAGAAAGAGGCAACCAACATTTCCTGGGATATGAGTCATCATGAAGATGCTAAACCATCTAAATCTGAAGACCCCTCAACATCCCATCGGGGAGGTGAAAAACGAAAGTAAGACCGCTCCCGTGAACTGTGGGAGCATAAGGGCCCATCCGGGAGGTTTCACGACTACACACCCCTCACCGTATTGAGGGAGAAGATCATGTTTAAATGTGCTAACTCTGAGTTCCGCCAGCACAACGTCAGGTTTCCAGAGCAGTTATCGACCAAGCCAAATACGGACAAGACAAAATACTGCAGGTTTCACAAGTCCCACGGGCATAATACTGACAATTGCATCCATCTGAAGGATGCCATCGAAATACTCATTCGAGACGGTCATCTGAAGAAGTTCACCAAGGGGAATGAGGCTCCCCGACAAGAAATGCAAGAGGCTCGAAAAGTCGAAGAAACTGCCCCTCCAGCCACTAACGCCAATCTCCAGGTTGTCCTCAGCATCACACGACCAGAGGATTTCTACGTCCCTGAATCGTACACTGGTCCTACTTATTTTTCCGCCTAAAGCCCGTGGGAGTTCTTCCCCTCTGCCATGGTAATCTTCGGAGGTGGACACAACAAAGTCATTATGGGGTCGGTAAAGCAACATTTTGATCAACTAATTAGCACCGTCTCCAACCAAAATTCCACTTTCGACCCTCCCCATAGGGGATCAGATCCATTTCCTTTTACAAGGAAGACCTCCTCGACGGCGCACCTAACGCTAGTATTCCCCTACTCATCCAGGCAAAAATGGTCAAATTTGATGTTCAGAGGATCTTGGTCGACCAAGGAAGGTCCGTCGATATTATGTACTCCTATCTCTTTACAACCTTGCATCTCAACAAGAAACATCTAACACCCTATGTAAGGTTAGATCTCCAGGGGTTCAACGAGACAGTATTCAGGCCTTGGGGTTATGTCGACTTGATAGTAACTTTCGGAGCGGGAGAGACTGCTAGGGCTATCAAGGTGCAGTTCCTCGTGATTGACTATATGTCACTATATCAATGCATCTTAAGTCTCCTAACCCTCACTGAGCTCATCATTGTATCCTCCATGGTACACCTGAAGATGAAGTACTACACCTCATCGGGATAGTTAGACACTCTTCACGGGGATATTGAAGTTTCTCGACAATCCTTCGAAGCCGTGTCTAAAGGACTCAACGCCATAACCTCAAATCCAAAGAAGCCCACCAAAGCTACGCTCCTCTACAGTTCCAAGGAACCAAAGTCGCTCCCTCGTGTCGATTCAATTGATTTCGATAGAAACCTTTCCAAGGAAGAAAAGTTGGCGCATCTGGTCGCAAAGATCTCTTCGTCTACTCGTCTGGTGCCCGATGAAGATTTCGAGTTGGTCACATTAGGTGGAGATCCTGCTAATGGAGTGAATATCAGAGTCGACCTCCCGGAACTCGCAAGGAAGCAGATGAAGGTGTGCCTCAGGGAGAACTCTGATCTGTTCGCATGGAGTACAACTGAGATTCCCGGGTTGGATCCAAAAATAGTGTGTCACCATCTGACCATAGATCCCTTCGTATGAGCAGTAGCACAACGCATAAGGAAACAATCCCCGGAAAAGATAGAGGTTATCGAGCAGGTCGTTAAAGACCTCCTAGAGGCACACTTTGTATTAGTCAAAAAGAGCAATGTAAAATGGCACATGTATGTTGACTACATTGATCGCAATTGGGCTTGCCCGAAAGATGCTTACCTTTTTCCTAACATTGATAAGCTGGTCGATAACTCTACAGGTTTTAAATTATTGTCGTTCCTCGATTCCTATTCCGAGTATAATCAAATACCCATGGCCGTGAGTGACAATAAATACACCGCTTTCATGACCGAATCAGGCAACTATTACTACAACATAATGCCATTCGACTTGAAAAACATAGGCGCAACCTACCAACGCATGATAAATAAATCTTTCGAGCATAAATCAGAGACATGTTAGAAGTTTACATGGACGACATGATCGTTAAATCCCACAAAGAAATCAATCATACTCTCCACTTAAAGAAAACTTTTGATCAAGCACGCAAGTGCAAAATGCGATTTAATCCAGAAAAATGCACGTTCAGGGTATGCGCGAGCAAATTCCTCGATTTCTATCTAACTGAAAAGGGAATCAAAGCTAACCCCGATAAGTGTCGAGCATTCACCAAAATGCCTACGCCAAAATCCAAAAAATCCATCCAGTCACTAAACGGGGTCCTCACCTTGATATCTCGCTTTGTGGCGAAATTCGTCCAACACGCGCTTCCCCTCTTCAAGCTCCTCCGCAAAGAGGCTGCTTTGGAATGGATGGAGGAGTGCGAGCAAGCCTTGACACATCTCAAGAAGGATTTTTCAAAACCCTCAGTTCTCTCCTGACCAGACATTGGAGGGATTTTGTTTCTATATATGGCTGTTGCTAACGAATTCGTAAGCACCGCCCTCATACGAGAAACACCAGAGGGATAAAAACCAATCTATTTCACGAGCAAATCTATGCAAAGGCCCAAGCTTAGATATCAGCAAATTGAAAAAGTCGCCCTTGCAATTCTCCATGCATCGAGGAGACTCGAACACTATTTCCTGGTACACACGATCGTTGTTAGAACAAACCAACCCATCAGACAACTCCTCGGGCGACCCGACATGGCCGAAAGGCTGCTCAAATGGTCCTTGGAACTGTCTGAGTTTAAAATTCGATATGAAAGCAGATTAGCCCTCAAAGCACATGTCCTGGCCGATTTCGTGGCCAAAATGACCTCCTCGAAGAGCAAAGCTTACGCATCAAGGAAATTGACCATTTTCGTGGACGAGGCATCGAGCTCAATGGGAAGTGGAGCATTGATTATTCTAGAAAACAAGGAAGATATCCTAATAGAGGTATCCCTCACACTATATTTTCCCACCTCCAAAAATCAAGCAGAGTAAGAAGCTTTTCTCGTTGGTATGAGGCTCGCCGACGATCTAGGAGCCAAAGAAATAATCATATGTACATACTCTTAGCTCATGGCCTTGCAAGTCAAGGATGCATACCAGGTTAAAAATGACAACTTGTTGGAATACCTGACACTTGTCAAGGAAAAGATTACAAAGTTTACGTCCGTAGAAGTCAAACATGTTCCCCGTGAACACAATGTACGAGTAGATGTGTTATCAAAACTCGCAAGCACAAAAAGGAAAGGCGGAAACAAATCTATTATACAGGAGATACTCCCTCGACCCAGCATTGAAAGGAAATCTTCAACGATAGACATAAACGTCATCGGCTACGCCAACTACTGGATGACCCCGGTCTATGAATACTTAACTAATGACGAATTTCCCCAAGACATAAAGGAGGCCAGTATAGTTAGGCGACGAGCCTTCTCATACGTGTTAGTCGAAGGTAAACTCTACCGGCGGGGATTCTCCATTCCTCTCCTTAAGTGCGTCGAGGAAAATTTGATTCTTCATATCCTGCATGAAATCCACGAAGGCATTAATTCCTAGCATCTGGGAGGGATATCACTAGCAAGAAAAGCCCTTTGGGCAGGATATTACTGGCTAATAATGCAGAATGACGCCAAAGAGCACGTGAAAAAAATGCAATAAATGCCAACGACACGGGGACATGCACTTAGCACCTCCAAACGAGCTTAAGACAATGTCCTCCCCGTGGCCATTTGTATGGTGGGGCCCGGATATCCTAGGTCCCTTTGTCGTTGGTTCAAACCAAAATAAGTACTTAATTGTCGGAGTAGACTACTTCACAAAGTGGATAGAAGCTAAGGCTCTAGCCAAGATCACAGTCCTCAACATATTGTGTTTCTTCAAACGTAACATCCTCTCCCGGTTCGGGGTACCCCAAGTCATAGTTAACGACAACGAGACACAATTCACAGACAAATATTTCCAAGAATTCGTTGCCAACATAGGAACTAAACAACACTTCGCCTCAGTCGAGCACCCGCAAACCAACAGGCGGGCAGAATCAGCGAACAGGATAATCCTATGAGGAATCAAACGAAGACTAAATGAGATTAAGAAATGACGGGCTGAGGAATTACACAACGTCTTGTGGGCATACCAGACCACGCCTCACTCTACAATCGGGGAAACCCCTTTCCGACTCTAGCATACAGAACGGAAGTTGTTATCCCCATTGAAATGCACGTATCGTCCAGACGAACAGAAGCTCTAATGGACGAAGATACCAATTTAGAATCATTACACGAAGACCTCAATTTGGTCGAGGAAGTTTGATCAGGAGCATCCCCACGTGAAGCATCGCTTAAACAAAAAATCTCCATCATACATGACTCTAAAGTCATAAAACGAACATTCAAAGTCAGCAGTCTCGTTTTGTGGTTGTGTTTATTGATGATAATCTGATTTACTCTAAGTCAGAATATGAACATAGAGAGCATTTGAAGACTGTGTTGGAAGTTTTAAGAGAGAGGAAGTTATATGTGAAGTTGTGCAAGTGTGAATTCTGGTTGAAGGAAATCAGTTTTCTTGGTCATGTAATTTCAGGTAGTGGTATTTCAGTGGATCCTTCTAAAGTAGAAGTTGTGTTACAACGGGAAACTCCAAGATCGGCTACAGAGATTAGGAGCTTTTTGGGATTAGCTGGTTATTACAGAAGATTCATTGAAGGATTTTCTAAGTTGGAACTTTCATTGACTAGATTGACTTGCAAGAATAAAACTTTTGTTTGGAATATATGAGTCTGAAAGTTTGGAGGCATTATCTTTATGGTTCTCGATTTGAAGTGTTTAGCGATCATAAGAGTCTGAAGTACCTGTTCAATCAGAAAGAATTGAATATGAGGCAATGCAGATGGTTGGAATTATTGAAGGATTGTGATTTTGGTTTGAATTACCATCCAGGTAAAGCTAATGTTGTAGCTGATGCTTTGAGTCGAAAGACTTTGCATATGTCAGCAATGATGATTAAAGAACTAGAGTTGATCGAGCAATTCCGTGATATGAGTTTGGTTTGCGAAATGACATTGCAGAGTGTAAATTTGTGTATGCTGAAGATTAATAATGATTTTCTGGATAATATCAGAGAGGCTCAAAAGTTGAATGTAAAGCTGGTAGATATTATGGTTGGATGTAGTAAATATGAGAAAAGTGATTTCAAGATGGATGCAAATGGTGTTTTGAGATTGCATAATCGAATTTGTATTCCTGATGATGCTGATATGAAAAAGAGTATTCTTGAAGAGGGTCATAGAAGTTATTTGAGTATTCATCCGGGAGCTACAAAGATGTATCAGGATTTTAAGAAGTTGTTTTGGTGGTCTGGTTTGAATGAAGATATAACATGTTTTGTGTATGCCTGTTTGACTTGTCAAAAGTCGAAGGTTGAGCATCAGAAGCCTGCTAGGTTGATGCAACCGTTGGAGATTCCAGAATGGAAATGGGATAGCATTTCTATGGATTTTGTTACAGGGTTACCTAATACAGCAAGAGGACACGATTCAATTTGGGTAGTTGTTGATAAGTTTACGAAGTCGACTCACTTCATTCCTATCAATATCAATTTTCCGGTGTCTAAGTTGACAGAGATCTATGTTAGGGTAATTGTGAAGCTGCATAGTATTGTGTCGGATAGAGATTCGAGGTTTATGTCACAGTTTTGGAAGAGTTTGCAAGAGGCTTTGGGTACTAAGTTGAGGTTAAGTTCAGCTTATCATCCTCAGACAGATGGACAAACGGAGAGGACTATTCAGTCGTTGGAAGATTTGTTGAGAGCATGGGTCCTTGAGCAAGGAGGTTTGTGGGATACTTATCTTCCGTTGATAGAATTCACGTGTAACAACACTTATCATTCTAGTATTAGGATGGCGCCTTTTGAGGCCTTGTATGGTCGGAGATGTAGGACTCCTTTATGTTGGCATGAATCTGGTGAAGGTGTAATGCTTGGACCTAAGATAGTTCGAGAGACTTTAGAGAAGATCAGGTTGATCAGAGAAAAGATGAAAGTGTCTTAGAGTAGACAGAAGAGTTACCATGATAAGTGAAGAAAGGATTTAGAATTCCAAGTTAGTGAGCATGTGTTTCTGAGAGTTACGCCTGTAACTAGTGTTGGAAGGGCGTTGAAGGCTAAGAAGCTTACTCCGAGATTTATTAGTCTATATCAAATTTTGGACAGAGTTGGAAAAGTTGCTTATCGAGTGGCCTTACCGCCTAATTTTTCGAATTTGCATGATGTGTTCTACGTTTCGCAACTTCGGAAGTACGTTCCCGATCCGTCTCACGTTGTTAGTATGAATGATATACAAGTACGGGATAATCTCACTATGGAGACTATGCTGGTACGTATTGAGGATCGTGAGATGAAAACCTTGCGAGGCAAGGAGATCGTGTTAGTGAACGTTGTTTGGCTAGGAGCTGCGGGAGAGAGTTTGACATGGGAATTAGAAATCAAGATGCAAGAGTCTTATCCTGAGTTATTTGATCGAGGTAAAATTTTCGAGGACAAAAATGTTCTAGTGGGGGAAAGTTGTAACACCCCGATTTAATTAATTAATTCTAATTAAATTATTTTGAGTATATTTATTGTTAATTGCGACGTATGATGTTTGATGATAGGATAATTAATCTAAATTCAGTTTTTTTAAGTTGATATGTGAGTTGCACTTATTTGGGGAGATATTAGTAGTAATGTTGGGAAGTGTAGATAGAAGCCCATTAGTGAATTAATTAAATATTTTTAGTAATAACAATATGTATTATTTTTAAGGCATTTTAATTAAAATAAGTAAAATAAGATTAGTAAGGGTTTAGATAGACTTTTAGCATAATCAGAATTTGGGAGAAGAACGAGTTTTGGGAGATCAAGAGCTAGGGCTAAGGAATTTCGAGGAGATTTTCGTAGGAATTTTCACATGTAGATTCGAGTTGCATTTAATCTAAAGGTAAGGGTGGGATTCCTATCTTATAACTGGGAAAACAATCAGTATATATTGGTGAGGGTTTTTTTAGATTCCTCTGTTGATTGTTGTTGTGCATCTATGTTCTGAGATTGTGAGACTGAACTGTGACGAATTTGAATTAGATGATGATATTAGGATGATAAACTAGTGTAGTAATGATAGATAGGTAACAAGATGATGAATTAGGAGTCTAAAAACATGATAGAAACCCAATTAGGACTGAATTGGAGTGATAAGATGTTGGACTCGTAGTAGAGAGTGAACGGAGATGGCCTCTGTTGGTTTGTGTAAGGGATCTGGTCTTACGCGTAAGAGACCAGACGTTACGCGTAACACCTGGTAGTTACGCTGCCTGTTACGCGTAATGAAGGTGGATTTTAGGCCCCTCTGGCCATTTGCGTAAAGTACGCGTAAGGGCGTACATTGTTACGCGTTAGGGGATGCTTGGTACGCATAGGGTACATGTTTGGGCAACAATGATGTATTTTTGTGATTTCATAGTGTTTCACCTACCGATTTGCGTTCGTTCCTTTTCTGAGGGTGTTTACCCCCAAAATTGGTAAACAAGCGTTTGTCCTCCAAAGATACCTAAAATACCCTTAGTTACTCGCAGGATCGACCATATTGATCCTAGGACATGTGTTATATTTTGATTGCTCGCGTAATCACGGTGTTTTTGGGAAAATGTCTATGAACATTTGTAACAAGACTCAAAGATTTGTTTTGAACAAGAAAATAAAATAAAAGACAACGACTTTTTGAAAATAAAGGAATGTAGAAAGGGCAAGACTTGAAATTTAAATGAAGGTAAAGACAAGGCTAAGAAATTAAATGAAAGTAAAGACATGGCAAGAAACGTAAAAATACTTGAATTGTAAAGGAACGCAGTAAAGTACATGAAAGATAATTTTGCTTGGAAAAGTAAATGGCTTTGAAATGTAAAAGGGCTTTTAATTTAAAGGTTTGCAGAAGATAAATGACTTCAAAAGTAAAAGATTTGAAATTAAAATACTTGAAAGTAAATTTGACATTGAAGATAAAATTAACATAAAGATAAATTTGGTGGTGCTTCAATCACGTACATTCTCACTACACTAATTTCTCTACATGTGAATACTTTGAGTCTACGGAGTTACTAGTACATATGATTTCCATACAATTATTCACATACTAAAAGTAGTTATTTAAATACGTTACAAAGTAACCGCTTTCGACGGTTTCTTCCTAAAACTATCCTAATATGGTGACACTTGTTCCACTACTTGTTGGAGAAGCTTCATCTTGCGCCACTTGTCTCTATATTTAAATTGAAGATCACCCACTTTCCCTTCCACGTTTAAACGTGTGAAGACCTTTTCTAACTACCATATCTGTCGAACATGTCTTTGGCCGAATATTCTCAACAGTTAAAAATTAATTCAAACTTAGAATTTCACTAAGTATGAAAATAATAGGTGGGTCCCTTCGACTCTCATCCTTAAGTAAGGTCAAAAAACCTTTTTTTAGCTCATATAATAATAATCCATTTATTAAGCCAAAATAACATCATTGATAGCGTCGAAATTTAGGGATAACAAATTTCCTCCCAAAAATGTTCTTTTCGACCATCATGATGAAAAGATCATTTTTTATATATTCATCTTTTCGACGCCAACTTAGGTCAGATGAAAGTATGGTTGTGACTACCTACCCCACGTTCTAAAACTATTGTGATTCTTTGCCCATGTGCATGACGTCATATCATAATGGCAAAAAATCCCAAAGGTCCCATCAGCCGAATCCGCTGGATTTTAATCATGGGTTTTTCTAGAAACAATGCGAGAAAACGTCTTTTGTATTAACTGCCTCCTCAACGCGTCAGATCCCAAGTGCCACGTGTTCCACCATTTCACGTCTCTATTAAGTGGCAAGACTATACAATTTCACATTGTCTTTGCCTATAAATATAGTCTTCAACACATAAAGAAACTTCTTCCAAACTCTTACGAACTCAGTTTCTTCTATTGCCAAAGTCTTCTTCTTTCTCCAAGAAACCCTAAAAAAACTCCATTTTTACTTCCAATAATGGCGTCTTCTAAGGCTACCGTTTCCCAGAAGAAAAGTCAGAAGGCCAAGTCCTTCCACTTTCAGCAAACTCTCGAACCTTTCACCAGTATCACTAAACCCCAAGTTGTCTAGAATCTTCAGTTTGCACCTGAGCCTTTGGTCAACAAAGCCAGGAGCATCTATCGTTCCCAGGTAATGATCCATTTCCTTATGAATGACTATCCCTTTGATGTATCTGGTCCTCTGGCTGTTGTACCCAGTATAGATGAGAAGTTGAAAGATTTCTTCCCTTGTTATCATAGAACTCAACCCCTAGGGCACACATATCTCCGTAAAACTGATGACACTTCGAGTGACCCACCAGCTCTCACTCAGTTGAACCTGAAGTATCTTCATGATGGTACCAGACTGGTCAGGGCTGTCAACCAATTTGCTGAGTTTGATGAATGGCTGGCTAGGTTAGAGAGAACTAAGGCTAACCACTGGAAGGAAATTGAGATTTATGATCTTTTGATGTTGACGAAGACTCACACCCCTTATTGCTTAAACCTTCTGGTTGCCTCATTATATTTCTGGGATTGTACCCATTATACTTTTCATCTGCCATGTGGGATGGTCACTCCCACCCTTTTCGACGTAGCCGCTATCACAGGGCTTCGACCTGATGGGCCTTCATATGATCCCACCATTGATACTGGAGACACTATTAGCTTCCATGCATCTAAGCTGACATATACTCCCTTCCTCCAACATCACTCAAAACCACATGTAGAGGTAGTTTCTGATGAAGAGCATATTGCTTTTCTGACTCTCTGGCTATCCAGATATGTCTTCTGCACCAATACCTATCAGGTGGCGAAGAAATTTCTACCTTTAGCCCAACAACTTCATAACAAAAGTAAAGTTTGCTTGAGCGAACTTATTATGGCAAACCTCTATGAGTCCCTCTGTGAAGGGGTGACTCGACTAAAGAACTCAAAGGGTGACTATGGTTCTCTGAGTCTCACTGGCCCTCTCCGGCTCCTCCAACTGTGGTTGAATGCCACCTTTAAGCCTTCATTTCCTTGGAAAGGGAAGGTTAATGAAGAATCAGATGAAGTAAGGCTCAGGAGCACAGAAGGTGTTCGACTGCCAAAGCTTACGCCTAGTGACAAAGGTGTAACTCAGAAAGAGGCTTTCTCCAACTTTTTGATGATGTTTGCCCATCATTTTAGTTTTGCACCATCTATGGCTCCTTTTATGGAGAGGAACTGTGGACCCATATGGTTCACTAGAGCCTTCCCAAACTCTCTAACAAATAAAATACATTCAGATTCCATTTCAATTTGGGAAGCCTTTTTAATTCCCAAGTTCTTTGTCTATAGGATGAATGGTGGAAGACCTGATACAACCCTCATTGTGTATCAACCTAACTTGGTATACATGCAATTTGGGTTAAGTCAGAGTTTTCCTACATGCTTTTAAAGTAAAAAAGGACAAGTTATCTTTCCTGACAACCTGTACGACGAAGCTGGAGCAGACCAGATCCTTGCCAAATGGGTATCTCAGAAGGCAGTTTTGTCTTCGGTCTTCTTTTGACTGTCGATACAGCACACCTATCATTTCAATGATTGGTGGCGTCAATATTATAGTGAGAAATTTCTTACTGCTAATGAATTATCTGCCTTCCTTGACCTGGCTTTTGTGAACGTGCAGGAGAAGGTTAAGAAAAGTAATTTCGCTCACATCCAAGAGATACAAGCTTTCCAAAAGTACTTTGAAACTATCTATCGACTATATGATGTTAGTCGAACCGTTCGTGAGGCTGCAGTCACTTTGAAAGAAAAGTTTTTGCAAGAGATGGATAACTTGAAAATCCCCTCCAATGTTCCTCGTGAAAGGTCGTACGAGTGGCTTTCCAACTATTCCCTAAAAAATTCCCTAGATTGCCTTCAGTTGATTTAGGGGTGGCACATGCCCCTTCATTTCCTAACCGGTTTATCTGTGGGGATTCAATAAAGATCCTTCAACCGCAGTCTCAGCTGAAAGCCCAACGGGTGATTGCAACTAAACATACGCTGGAAAGTTTCAACGGAAACCTTCACATAGGGATCAAGGACGTTCATGTCGAAACCAACATATGTGAAGGTTTGAGGATTACACTGACTTCTTGATAGCTGATACATTAATGACTCTTATCATTTTGTTTGTTTTCCATTTTTATTATTTTCAAAAATTTCCAAGAAGTCCACTGCCCCCAAGGGAGTGGTGATAAAGGAGAAAGACGAAGGCGGCAAGGTACACAAAATCTCTTGAATCGTTTGGTTTTTGCATATTCGCCTTCTCAACTTTTAGGTTATCCTTTCAGACAACTACCAAGCCTTCGACACCCCTGAAGAAGGGTAAAAAAGCTTCCACCCCCATCCCCGTTGACGAAGATGAATCCCCTGAGGTTCAAATCCTTAGGAGAAAAAGGAAGACTGCCCCGTCTCCCAGTGTTGTTGGCCAATCTTCTTCCAAGGTGGCCAAAACTATAAAAGAGACACCTGCTGGGGGTGATGTCGAAATCACTCTTGCCACTCTAGTGGCGAAGCCTGCTGGTGCTCCTGAGAGTGCCAATTCTAGTCCTGGTGGCGAAGAGCATCAGGTAATTTGCTTAGCATTTTATTTCCTTTCTTAAACTCTTTTTCACCTTGACTTGACTTGTTTTCTTTCCAACAGACTGAAGTTGATGTTGGCCAGCAACCTTCATTTAATACACTCTTCTGAACAGCCAAGGTGAGCCAACTTATCATCCAAACTCTGATTTTGGCTCTAGTTATGGTTCCTTGAGTGAGGTTATCCAACCTATGTTTATGACAGCCGGTGATCCTCAAACAGTTGAAGTCGCTCCTTCTTCTCCTGCCAAAACCAGCACTCAATAATCTTATATTGATAATTCATAGCATGAGTCTAAGATTGCTTCTGGAAAAGACATTGATGGCCAAACGAACAGGCTAGCCAAAGCAATAGACACGACATTTGCGGCTGAAGAAGAAAAAGGTGGAAAAAATATGAAGGCGCTGGCCCCTCTAGCCCCAAAAATAAAGAACAAGAGGTTGACAATAATCCCTCAGCAACTACCCAAGGCCCTCACTTTATTGATCTTGAGGAGGAGGACGAAAAAGAGAAGGAGGATGCTACTGTCGAAGGACAAGGGGAAAAAGGAAAAGAGCTTGTAATGGCTCAAACACCCCCACTTACGGGAGTCTGAAGTGGGGGTGTTTATGCCAGGATAAAACTTGGCAAGAGTCTTGCTTTTCTGTAAGTGACTCCCCATTGGCTCCTGGGGCTTCTGCTCTAGATGATGTTGTTGGCCCTGTCCTTAAGATCAAAGATAAATTATTTAAGAGGGACATTCAGATTACCTTGGGCGTTGATCCCATGGAAAGCCTCTGGATGAAGGACACTGTGCAAACGCTGGATCTCTCAATCCTTGATCCTAAAGTTTCTAGTGCCCTTACGGAGCTAAGTGATCTAGTAAATCAAATGTCTGATGACCTGAAGTTAGCCTCCAAGGTTGATGATGTCATCCAGAGGGTTAGGCCTCAAAGTATGAATGCATGGGAGCGAGCAAGGGAGGCCGAGGCCAAAGTCGAAAAGCTTGACTTCCAGAAGTCCAAGAGGGAAAAACAAATTGATGCCAACAATATAACCATTGGATTCTAGGAGGCAAAACTTGAGGAGCCGCAGAAAAAGATTGCTGACGCTAAACAGGAAAAGCTTAAGCTGAGTCAAGTTGCTAGCACTGAGCTAGATACTGAGTTAAAGAACACGCTTGACCTCATTGATGCAGCGAAGGCTCTTGACAAGCAACTTGTTGATTCCAAACTTGACAAGGCCTTTTGTGAGAATCACCTGTTGATCACCAAGCATAACTTCCTCCAACTGCAGGCCAAGCTTCCCTTTTAGCCTTTCGACAGTCTTTTATTTACTTTATCATCACTATTTTCGTTGGCCCTATTGTGGCCATTATGTAATGACAAATTAGGGCATGGTTTCCCCTTTAATTTTTTATTCTTTTTTATTACCTTTCGACTTGCATTATGATTCTGCTTTCATATAAGTAATAAGTTGATGGGGTTATCTAAACAGCCTTTAAGTCAGATAAACTCTAACTTAACTCAGGTTAAAATGTTTTAATGCCTTAACTTTATTATTGACGGTGGTGTTTCAGATTTTTAGGCCTCATTATTACATGGCACAATTTCCAATTCGAGGCAGCAGCCAAAACGTCTCTCTGAAATGACATCTTCAAGGAAGGATTAACGCGCATTTTTCTTGCCTCTTATTTGGCCAATAAGCATGCAACTTCTTTCCTTATAAATAACATTTCTATTTATTCTGTTATCTTCATCAAAACATCATGGAAAGTTCTTCAAAGAAGGTTAATGGCACTCCTTCGCACAAACCTGGAAAAAACACCACAAAGTAGAAAAGTCCTTCTCCAGGTCTGGGAGTAGTTACTCGCTCCAAGGCTAAGGGGACGAAAACCACTCCTCCCCCCAAGAATCCTCCTAAGGATAAAACTTATGACGTTGATTAGGAGGCTGACGCAGATTGGATGACTTATCTTGACTGCATCACTTCACTTCCAGATATTGGTGAAGAAGCAGACGCATATTGGACGAATTATCACAAGTGCATCTTTTTGGAGGACTGATGGGCTAAAGACGTGTCTAATTATGTGTCTAGCGGTATCTTAACTGCAAGTGCACAGCCTATCAAAGTAATATTTAAGATTATCGATCCACAGGGACTCTATGGTTACTTAGTGCTAGATGAACTTCTAGTTTAGCTAAGGCGAAGGGTTGTCACGATTTTTTGTTGCTTTTAAAATATTAAAGGCGGGAATTAAGTTTAAGTTTTAATAAAATAATACTAAGGCGGTCGGTATGTAATTATACTAACTTAGGTGGGTCAATCTAACCTAGGCTTATATAGGTGTTCACTTAAACTATTCTGTAGAGGTTACCAATTTAAATACCCTCAACTCACACTCTCGTGGTCTTATCTCAGATCTTACCCCTAAAGCCATATGCCTGCTCTCGCTAGCCCATAAGTGTTTAGAGATAATTTTTGGAAACTTAGAATTCTAATTTATTTTAAAGCGCTCTCGCTGTGTTTAATTTAAATGCCTAACTTTAGCTATCTGGTTAAAATCTCACACTCTCGTGGTCTTGACCTAACCTAATACTCTTTCCTTACTCTCGTAACGAAAAGGTCGATTTTAATTAAAAAGTATCAGCCAGAATGTTAAGTTATTAATTATTTTTAGCCTATGGTTAATTTTACCGGTTAAGTTTGTTTTAACTACATACCGCCCTAAGGTAATTAGCTACTCATTTTTGTTGAACCAGACAGAGACAGAAAAACAATAAACAAAATATTCATGGCAGAAAAATAAATAAACAACATAAATATTAAAATTGCAATATAATAAAAACCTGGTTAACAATACTATGGCAGACTCTTTCTTCCACAAACCGGAAAGCTCGGAGTAATTGGCGGAAATTGAAAATAAAGCAAAAATCTGAAGGTTTAGAAACAAGTAATTTTTTATAACAATTTCCTGATGTTGGAAATTGTTATAGATTGGGTTTGGATACAATAAGAATGAAAAACTGAAAATAATGCTGAAATAAAAACAGGGTCGTAAAATAAATCGGCAGAGCTTCCGCAGGAAATTGATAGAAAAAATGCTCTGTAGTTTCTTCATAAAACTTAAGCTATTTATAGAACAATTAATGGGCTTTGAAATTTGGACTTGTTGCATTGGGCCTTGCTGAAGCAGTGGAGGAAATATAGGAACGTGGCTAAAAAATAGGCAAAAACTTCTTCACGTAACGTTTTGACGTGGTCTCAGTCAATAACCTACTTTTTACCTTGTCACGGTCGTGACAAGGTCTTCACGCTCGTGTCCCTTGCATTTTAAGTGTCACGGTCGTGACAGGGTCATCACGACCGTGATTGCTTCTTTTGGGATGTCACGGTCGTGACACCTTGGTGACGACCGTGAGTGCAACAAATTATGCAGTTTTGCAGGCTTCTTCATTTCTTCATCTTTTTATGGTTGTTTTTGTTCCTTTTGCTCTTAATTCATGATTTAGCTCCATATATGATGTACCTGCAAAATGGTAAGAAAAACTCGAGGAATCGGGTGTTAAAACGATGATTATGCGATAAAACGGTAATGAAACTTAGCAATATAATCGATACATTTTCTCGTTATCAAACTTCCCCAAACTTAAACCTTTGCTTGTCCTCAAGCAAATAGTCGGTTGAAAATCGTCGGACAAGTTTTTATTGACGCATACACGTAACAAACCGTACGAGGGATCGTTTTGTCGGATAAACCGGTACTTTGATAGAACACTAACGATACACTAATGACACAAGCAACAAGCTATGTCGTCGACTTCCCGTTAAACGAAACAATCGGTAATTTCTTTACGATTTCACCTAGAGTTTTTCGATCTTATTTCGCCCGGTTTCATTCTAGCGCAATCACATTAAGCCCTTTGCCTTAGCACGCACGTAGTGGAGTAGCCGGTTAGCGACTTTGATCCTTTTTAAGCACGGGGTCTGGTACACGAGTGCGGTAACCCTACATATTTTATCCGATTTGGAGGTTGTGGGGGATCGAGCCGTAGCACGCCCTACCGAGTTCAGAACCAGTACCTCTGAACCAACCCGCAATGGACTCCTTCTCATATTTCTCGTTTCTTATATGCGACTGTGTACTTTGGTGCGATTTCTTTTCATTTGCATCGAGATATGAAGGATCATTATTGATTAGGCATCAAACGCTTATATTCATCGGCTCCCCACGTGGTTTGTGTTCAGACGGTGCTGACTGCTAGTATAAACTACTAGGGGTTACTTTTGAACTGAAACTAAAAGTGTACTCGTAATGATAATCGGAATGGAATCGCTTAAGTGGGAAGTCAAAGGTGTCAAGATTGTATTGGTCTTGTTTAATCGTTCTCAGCTTCCTAATTACGATTCCGTAGGTAAGTCGGGTAATGCGAATAATTAAAGATTTTTTTCTGGTATGGCTAAATAAACGGGGAAAGTTCGAAACTAAAGAAAATAGCACAAAAATTGCTCGTTTCATTAACTTGCGAAAAGAAATACAACAGAATGGGAAAATGCGAAAAGGGAAAAATGCGGAAATGAAAGGTACCTCTCCCACACTATATCAGACATTGTCCTCAATGTTGTGATATAATAGCGGTAAAAGTACAGTACAAACTATGAAAATGAAAAACAAACATAAGCAAAACTAAAACTAAGGCTGCTGAGGACCGCGGGCGCGGCTTCTGGTGCGGGAGCGTCTGGAAGGAGTCGCTTCAGGATCAGAACCGGTACCGGTGGCAGCAGTGATGTCAATGCGTAAGGCCTCTAGCTCGCTGAAAATTTCTCCGAGCTTCTCATTAGTAGCTTCCTGATTAGTTGCAATAGTGCGGAGTAAAGCATCATACTGCTCCTTCTGCCTTCGCTCCAGTGCGGCGTTCATCTGGTTCTGCTGATGAATCGCACGGAGGACATCCTCAAGAGTGAATTCCTGTGCATGAGGTTGTCGGGTAGATGACTCTGGAATGTCCTGGACAGGCTCAGCTGCATCCATAGCGTCCTGCATCTCATCCGCTGGAGGATCTGCCTGATCATCATGAATAGGGGCGTGGTCGGCAGCATCTGGTAAAATAAAGAGCCAGTTGGCTCGTCTGGATGAGTCGATGCGGTCACGGGACGGCAGAATGATATGATGATAAATAGTGCCATGGACAACAGGGCTATACCTGCCATCCTCTCGCTGCGCGATCAGGTGAGCGGACCTGCAATAGCTCTTGGTTAGGAATTTTGCGGCTATGCCAGGAAAATTATCGAGCAAGTCATTGAGCCCTAACTGAAAGGCGAGGGCGGAGACAATGCCGCCTATGAAAAATGGGGTGGAGCCTCTTTGCGCAATGGCCTGGATGTGAGAAAGCATGAACGGGGCAGCGTTGATCGGCTCGTCATTTAGAGCGCAGTGCAAGAACAGAAGCTCTTTGGAGTTGAGCTTATGGTTACTTTCTCGAGCAAATATGGTGTTGCAAATGACTCGGTGGAAATATCGGATTGCCGGGTTGTGGATGTGTGTAGCATTGAGGCTTTGGAAGGCTGAGGCATGGGTATTGGTTATGTCATGCCATAAAGTGAAAGCGGTTTCACTAAAATTATCCGGCACACGGAGGTGAGCTTCATTCCCGTGAGCGAAGCCTAGCAACTCGGTTATCCTTGTTTGCGAAAGTTCAAACTCCCGGCCAAATAATCTGAATTTAGCAACGCCGGTAAGCTGACTCTGAGAACCGGAACCGGTGATGTAACAGAACGAGCTTAGGAACTCCAGTGTCAGCAACTCGAATGTGGGTTGAGGCTGACTGCATAGAACCCAAAGATTAACCTTCTTAAGCAGGTTCTTGACACTGTTGAGCATTCCGAGCTCTCTCAAACATTCAGTGTCGATATAACGCGTAGGTTGCACACCGCGGTTCTGGAATCGGATAAATCTTTCTCTTTGGGTTTCTCCAGCATCACCTTCTCTAAATTGAATGGCATCCATTTGCATGCAAGAGCTAGAGTGAGAGATGAAGATTTTTGGATTTTTGTGAAAAAGTGATAAAATGAAAGAAATTATGGTTCGGATAAATATTGGAAGGTGAGAATGTGATAGGTGTGGTGATAATGGGGAGGTTAATGAGTTTTAATTTGGTAATGGGAGGTTACGGAAGTTATGGAGAAAATGGGTGGTTTTTAGAAGTTATGGAGGAAGAAGAAGAAGAGGTTTCGAAAAGAAACAGTTATGTTTTTCACGAATCCTATATTTAGGGTTGTCACGGTCGTGACAAGGAGGTGACGGTCGTGACACGCTAAATGAGCACGTCACGATCGTTAGGGGGTGTGACGACCGTGAGAGCTTGCTTCGTTGAATAATTTCCAGAAAACACTATCTCTTACGCTTCATATACTTTATAATAATTTATTTTTTTCACTTCTCACTCAATAATACATTTAAACACCATATAATAATTTATTTCAACATAGTACTTTGCTAACTTGCATGGCATGAGAGATTTTTTATAGAACATGAATAAATTCAAGCATAACAGTACATAGAATAAATTGATTAAAATGGAAAAATTTTGGGAACTAGAAGTGCATTGCATATAGTAATTGAAAATGAAATTACATAAATGAAAATACGGTACGAAATTGTTTGCGAAAAATAAATCTAACTAGAAACGAAAACAATGAGAAAAATAAACTAAATCACTTATAGCATTTTCAAAAGCGTTTCTTCAAATCTTCGATTGCGGAGTTCAAGTGATAGAATTGTTCACAGGTTATGTCAGTCAAACCTATAATGTCCAATCGCATGCTCTTAATGTCATCCTTAAATGAATTTATATCAGTTTGGTAAGCTTCAAGAGTGTTCATGATATTCTGTAAGTTGTTAGCATAATCTCCTTGATTCACTTCAGGGGTTTCAATAACTTCGTCAGTGTGGTCAATGTCATGGTAACCAGGAGGTGTCTCAGGGTCAGTTTCGACATCGGTCATTATATCATCTTTTATCTTGTAAGACTGAGGTGTTTCAGGAGTGGATGGATAATCAGGTGGGGTTAACTCATAAAGCCAGTTATCCTTATTGTGAACACTTACTCTAGCATGGTTTGGCAGTGTGAACAGGGTTACTACCTCATTCCGGATTAGGTACTCGAAAGGTGGATGTCCTAAATTCCTTATGCTATGGCGATTAAAGCAGAAGTTAAGATTCATAGGACGGATGGTACCTAAACGGTTGCATCTGTGCAATTGGTACCTAAGTCCTAAGGCATCAGCAATCATGGTTACAAGACCTCCTACTAATATAGGTAATTCAGGTTCTTCTTGGATACAGGTGAAGGTTTGCATCATGAAAGGTACACCATTAACAGGCTGTCCATTAGTGAAACATGACATAATGAATATCTCATCTTTAGAGACTCCGGTAATATTTTCTTCTTTTCCAAAGAAGGTGTGGGCAAGGATTTTATGGAAGTAACGGAGAGCAGGGTTATGGATCTCATCATTGTTCATGCTATTTGGTTCAGGGTGGTAGTTTCCGGTTAAAGTTCCCCGAAAGAAATCCAGCTCAATGTCCATCAATTCTACCTGTGTGGTAGTAAAAGCAAAGGGTCCACTAGGGAATCCTAATAAGTCAGCTAGTTCTTTATGGTTAAAGTCATATTTTATTCCAAACAGGCGGAAACTGATAAATCCTTTCCTAAATCCAAAACTACGCTCAGGTAGGTAAACTAAGGAGCTAAGGAACTCAAGGGTGAGCTCGCGGTAAGTCACAAACTTATGTTGGATCAATGCATTCTCCCATCCAAGTCAGTTAAACAAGTACATAATGCTATCATGTATACCTAGGGTTTCCATAGTCAGATCATCCGGATACAGGGTCAAATCCATTTGCCTCTGTGATAACTCTTCAAACTTCATTCTTTGGTTTCTACCTCTAAATTTGGTTTCCATATGGTTTATTGGTTGGTTAGCCATGGTTAGTGCAAATATGGAGGAAACAAATCAGGGGGGGAAGGAAAGTGGAAAAGACTTTTAGAAAATCTGTAAAAAGTGATTTAAGATTAAAATAAGGAAATGAAATGCATAATTTAAAGGCAATAATAGTAATATAAAATAAAACTATAAAATGACAAAACAAATAAATAAATAGTAAAACGATAAATAACAAAAATAATAGAATGATAAAGAGAATGATTTAAATAATTAAATGAGTAAATGGGTTGCCTCCCACTAAGCGCTGTTTTTATCGTCAAAAGCCTGACGTAATGCTCGGGTGTAGATTAATCAGGGGAATTAGTGGAAAACTCTAAAAGCCTTAGATTATTTGCATAATCTCTATTTTCAACTTTATGATAATGTTTTAAACGTTGTCCGTTTATTATGAATGGTTCACTATTCCTACCCTTAATTTCTATTGCTCCACTCGGGAACACTTTAGTTATTTCAAAGGGTCCTGACCATCTAGATTTTAATTTTCCAGGAAAGAGCCTAAGTCTTGAATTAAAGAGGAGTACAACGTCTCCCACACTAAATTATTTCCTAGATAGGCGTTTATCATGCCATCGCTTAGTTCTTTCTTTATATATCTTAGCATTCTCATAAGCATCTAGCCTTAATTCTTCTAATTCGTTAATATCTAGGATTCACTTTTCTCCTGCAGCATTATAGTTTATATTGAGAGTTCTAATCGCCCAATAAGCTTTGTGTTCTAGTTCTACCGGGAGGTGACAAGATTTTCCATAAACTAATTTGAAAGGTGTAGTACCTATGGGTGTCTTGTAAGCGGTCCTATAAGCCCATAAAGCTTCATTAAGTTTAGATGACCAATCTTTTCGAGATATGGCGACAGTCTTTTCTAAGATTTGTTTAATTTCTCTGTTTGAGACTTCGACTTGTCCACTTGTTTGTGGGTGATATGGTGTTGCCACACGGTGTCTTACTCCATACTTAGATAGTAATTTGTCAAAGATTTTTGAAATGAAGTGCGAGCCATCGTCACTTATGACGAGTCTAGGCACACCAAATCTGGGAAAGATTATATTTTTGAAAAGCTTTATTACTACTCGTGTATCGTTTGTAGGAGAAGCTATAGCTTCAATCCATTTTGAAACATAATCAACAGCTACGAGTATGTAATTATTACTGAAAGATGATGGGAATGGTCCTATGAAATCTATTCCCTAGACGTCAAAGATTTCTACTTCTAATATTCCTTTTTGAGGCATTTCATCTCTTCTTGAAATATTGCCGGTGCGTTGACACCGATCGCAATTTATAACAACGATGTGGACATCCTTCCATAGATTAGGCCAGAATAAGCCGGCTTGCAAGATTTTTGCACAAGTCTTGGAAGTGCTTGCATGTCCACCATAAGGAGATGAATGGCATTGAGCAATGACATCTTCTATTTCTTCTTCGGGAATACATCGACGAAAGATTCCATCGGGTCCTCTTTTGAACAATAATGGTTCATCCCAATAGTAATGTTTTAGATTGTGAAAGAATTTCTTTTTCTGCTGATAGGTTAAATCAGGTGGAAGAGCTCCTGCGGCTAGGTAGTTGACAATGTCAGCGTACCATGGCAGTCCTACAGTTGTCTGGATTGTTTCCACGGGTTCTGGTTCATTTATGTCTAACTGAACTAGGTCGCTTCCTATTTGTGCTATCAGCTGTTCATACGGAAAATCATCGTTAATCGGCACTTGTTCGGGTTTAATACCTTTTATTCTAGATAAATGGTCCGCTACGACGTTTTCAGTACCTTTCTTATCTTTTATTTCGAGATAAAACTCTTGTAAGAGTAAAATCCATCTCAAGAGTCTCGGTTTAGCATCTTTCTTGGTTAATAGATATCGGATAGCAGCATGGTCTGTGTAAACGATTATTTTCGCTCCTACTAGGTAAGAATGGAATTTGTCAAGCGCAAAGACAACTGCTAACAATTCTTTTTCAGTAGTGGCGTAGTTCATCTGAGCAGAATCTAAGGTTCTACTGGCATAGTAAATCTCATGAAGTTTCTTTTCCTTCCTTTGGCCTAGAACTGCGCCTACAGCATAGTCACTCGCATCGCACATGATTTCGAAAGGTAATCTCCAGTCAAGGGGTTGCATGATTGGTGCGGTGATGAGGGCTGTTTTTAGAGTTTCGAATGCTTTAAGACAATCTTCATTGAATATGAACTCAGCGTCTTTCATTAATAAACCAGTAAGAGGTTTAGTGATTTTCGATAAATCTTTGATGAATCGTCGGTAGAAACCGGCGTGTCCGAAAAAGCTTCGTATTTCTCGAACGGTTTTAGGGGGTTGAAGATCTTTTATGACTTCTATCTTAGCTTTATCAACTTCAATTCCCTTGTCGGATATTACGTGACCTAATACGATTCCTTCTCTGACCATAAAATGACATTTCTCCCAGTTAAGGACGAGGTTTACTTTTACACATCTTTCTAACACCATTTCTAAGTTTGATAGGCATCCTTCAAAACTTTGCCCGCATACAGAGAAATCGTCCATGAACACTTCCATGATGTTGTCTATAAAATCTGCGAAGATTGACATCATACATCTTTGAAAGGTTGCAGGAGCGTTGCATAATCCAAAGGGCATTCGTCTATAAGCGAACGTTCCATATGGGCATGTGAATGTAGTCTTCTCTTGATCATCTGGATGGATAGGGATTTGGAAAAATCCTGAGTAACCGTCAAGATAACAGAAGTATGAATGCTTGGCTAATCGTTCTAACATTTGATCTATAAAAGGTAGTGGGAAATGATCTTTTCGAGTGGCTTTATTTAGTTTACGGTAATCTATGCACACTCTATGTCCCGTCACTACTCTTTGCGATATAGATTCGCCTTGAGCGTTTTTCACAACAGTGATACCTCCTTTCTTTGGCACTACATGTATTGGACTAACCCATTCACTATCAGAGATTGGATATATTATTCCGGCATCTAGTAGTTTCTTAACTTCTTCTTTCACTACAGTGCTAAGGATTGGGTTAATTCTTCTTTGAGATTCTCTGGAGGTTCTGCAATCTTCTTCTAGCAGAATACGATGCATACAGACTGAAGGGCATATTCCTTTGAGATCAGATATGTTATATCCTAATGCAGTTGGATATTTCTTCAAGACATCTAAAAGTTTCTTTGTTTCTATAGTTCCTAAACTGGAATTTATTATAACTGGTCTTTTACATTCAACGTCTAAGAATTCGTATCTTAGGTTATGAGGTAAAGTTTTTAATCCTAATGTAGGTTTATCTTTACTTGGCATGGGATCCGGTGTAAGTGTTAAACTTTCGCTTAGACTATCGTCTTGATACGGTGCACGCCAATTATCGTCTTCGAAAATCGGAGGGATTTGAATTTTCATAATTTCAGAATAGGTAGTCTCTTTCAGTTCCATTTCTCTTACACATTCGTCAATTACGTCCAATAGATAGCATGTATCCTCTATAGTTGGCGATTGTAAGAATTGTGTTAAAATAAATTCAACTTTTTCTTCACCTACTTCAAAGGTTAGCTTTCCTCTTTTTACGTCTATTATAGCTCCGGCGGTAGCTAAGAATGGTCTTCCTAGTATGATAGGCGTAGTGGAGTCTTCAGAGATGTCCATGATTATAAAATCAGTAGGGATGTAGAATTGTCCTATACGCACTGGGACGTTTTCTAGTATGCCTACAGGATATTTAACTGAGCGATCGGCTAGTTGAACAGACATTTTAGTTGGTCTAAGGTCTCCCATGTCTAGCCTTTTGCAAATCGTTAAGGGCATAACACTGATACTGGCTCCTAAATCGCATAGAGCTTTGTCAATGACGAATTTTCCTATTACACAGGGTATAGAGAAACTTCCTGGATCTTTTAGCTTAGGAGGCATATTATTCTGAATTATGGCGCTACACTCAGCAGTAAGTGTAATTGTTCCGTTATCCTCTATCTTTTTCTTATTGGATAAGATTTCTTTTAAAAACTTAGCGTACGAGGGTATTTGAGTGATTGCTTCTGTAAACGGAATAGTAATATTCAACTGTTTCAGAAGTTCGACAAATTTCTTAAATTGACCCGTCGTCTTGGAATTGGTTAATCTCTGAGGGTACGGAATTGGTGGTTTATAGGGTGGTGGAGGCACATAAGGTTGTTCTTTCTCCACTACCTCTTGATTATCATCTTCCTTTTCTTCTGGATCATTCACCACTTCAGTCGGCTTATCCGGTTTTTGGTACATGGCTGGATTGTCAAGTCTTGGAACGGTAGGTCCGTCAAGTTCCTTGCCACTTCTTAATATTACGGCATTGGCATGTTCTTTCGGATTAGGTTGAGGTTGTCCAGGGAATACTCCAGCTGGTGCAGCAGTAGGTGCTTGTTGTTGAGCTACTTGTGAAATCTGAGTTTCAAGCATTTTGTTATGTGTAGCTAATGCATCTACTTTGCTCACTAATTGTTTAATCTGCTCACTAGTATGTATGTTTTGGTTTAAGAAGTCCTTATTCGTCTGAGATTGGTTAGCTATAAAGTTCTCCATCATCAACTCAAGGTTCGATTTTCTAGGGACATTAGGAGCAGTCTTTTGATATCCTGGTGGTGCAGCTGGTGCTTGACCTGGTGCGTATAAAGCATTGTTATTCTTATAGGAGAAGTTCGGATGATTCTTCCAACCTGGGTTGTATGTGTTTGAGTATGGGTTTCCTTGAGCATAATTCACTTGATCAGTGGGAGTTCCTGTCAATAGTTGACAATCAGAAACTTCGTGTCCTGGGACTCCACATAACTCACAGTTAGGTATTACTGCAGCCACGGTGGTTGTAGGTGTTATGGCCAAGTTGTCAATCTTTTGGCTTAGTTGGTCAAACTTTGCATTGACTTGGTCCATACTACTCACTTCGTACATACCTCCTTTTGTTGGTTTCTCAGTTGCGACTCTCTCGTTTCCCCATTGGTAATGGTTTTGAGCCATACTTTCGATAAGTGCATAAGCATCATTATATTCTTTGTCCATCAATGCACCGCCTGCGGCAGCGTCAATCGTCATTCTTGTATTGTACAAGAGTCCATTATAGAAGGTATGGATGACCATCCATTCTACTAATCCGTGATGTGGACAAAGTCTCAGCAAATCTTTATAGCGTTCCCAAGCTTCGAATAGTGATTCGCTTTCCCTTTGCTTAAATCCGTTGATCTGAGCTCTCAGCATAGCTGTCTTGCTAGGCGGGAAATATATGGTCAAGAAAACTCTCTTTAGTTCCTCCCACGTGGTTACTGAGTTCGAAGGCAGAGATTGAAGCCAGGCTCTTGCTCTGTCTCGAATTGAAAAAGGAAACAAACGTAGTCTAATAGCTTCTTGGGTAACTCCATTGGCTTTTACGGTATCTGCGTATTGCACAAAGATCGAAAGATGAAGGTTCGGATCCTCGGTAGGATTTCCGGCGAATTGATTTTGTTGCACGGCTGATATCAACGAAGGTTTTAGTTCGAAATCGTTTCGGTTGATAGCCGGTGCGGCAATGCTTGAATGCGGTTCAGCTTGCGAAGGACTGGCGTAATACTTGAGTGGGTGATTCTGTTCTTCAGCCATCTCTGCGTCCTTTGATGTTACGACTGGTTTAGGCGGATCTAAATGAAGATCTGGAATATTATAACTTTTTCGTAATCGAATATTCGTCTTCTTACGTGTAAGAAGCGTTCCGATTCAGGGATTAGAGGTTGCAAGTCTTCGCTTTCAGAGCGAGTACTTGGCATACACTCGGAAATTAAATTAAATAAATTAAATAGTTGATACCTTAGTCTAGACAATGCTACCTAAAGTGCACTAGTAACTAAATTAAGGTCCCCGGCAACGGCGTCAAAAACTTGATGGGCTAAAGACGTGTCTAATTATGTGTCTAGCGGTATCTTAACTGCAAGTGCACAGCCTATCGAAGTAATATTTAAGATTATCGATCCACAGGGACTCTATGGTTACTTAGTGCTAGATGAACTTCTAGTTTAGCTAAGGCGAAGGGTTGTCACGATTTTTTGTTGCTTTTAAAATATTAAAGGCGGGAATTAAATTTAAGTTTTAATAAAATAATACTAAGGCGGTCGGTATGTAATTATACTAACTTAGGTGGGTCAATCTAACCTAGGCTTATATAGGTGTTCACTTAAACTATTCTGTAGAGGTTACCAGTTTAAATACCCTCAACTCACACTCTCGTGGTCTTATCTCAGATCTTACCCCTAAAGCCCTATGCCTGCTCTCGCTAGCCCATAAGTGTTTAGAGATAATTTTTGGAAACTTAGTAATTCTATTTTATTTTAAAGCGCTCTCGCTGTGTTTAATTTAAATGCCTAACTTTAGCTATCTGGTTAAAATCTCACACTCTCGTGGTTTTGACCTAACCTAATACTCTTTCCTTACTCTCGTAACGAAAAGGTCGATTTTAATTAAAAAGTATCAGCCAGAATGTTAAGTTATTAATTATTTTTAGCCTATGGTTAATTTTACCGGTTAAGTTTGTTTTAACTACATACCGCCCTAAGGTAATTAGCTACTCATTTTTGTTGAACCAGACAGAGACAGAAAAACAATAAACAAAATATTCATGGCAGAAAAATAAATAAACAACATAAATATTAAAATTGCAATATAATAAAAACCTGGTTAACAATACTATGACAGACTCCTTCTTCCACAAACCGGAAAGCTCGGAGTAATTGGCGGAAATTGAAAATAAAGCAAAAATCTGAAGGTTTAGAAACAAGTAATTTTTTATAACAATTTCCTGATGTTGGAAATTGTTATAGATTGGGTTTGGATACAATAAGAATGAAAAACTAAAAATAATGCTGAAATAAAAACAGGGTCGTAAAATAAATCGGCAGAGCTTCCGCAGGAAATTGATAGAAAAAATGCTCTGTAGTTTCTTCATAAAACTTAAGCTATTTATAGAACAATTAATGGCCTTTGAAATTTGGACTTGTTGCATTGGGCCTTGCTGAAGCAGTGGAGGAAATATAGGAACGTGGCTAAAAAATAGGCAAAAACTTCTTCACGTAACGTTTTGACGTGGTCTCAGTCAATAACCTACTTTTTACCTTGTCACGGTCGTGACAAGGTCTTCACGCTCGTGTCCCTTGCATTTTAAGTGTCACGGTCGTGACAGGGTCATCACGACCGTGATTGCTTCTTTTGGGATGTCACGGTCGTGACACCTTGGTGACGACCGTGAGTGCAACAAATTATGCAGTTTTACAGGCTTCTTCATTTCTTCATCTTTTTATGGTTGTTTTTGTTCCTTTTGCTCTTAATTCATGATTTAGCTCCATATATGATGTACCTGCAAAATGGTAAGAAAAACTCGAGGAATCGGGTGTTAAAACGATGATTATGCGATAAAACGATAATGAAACTTAGCAATATAATCGATACATTTTCTCGTTATCAAGGACTTAGAAGACTAGATGTTCATTATTTTTGGTTCTTAAAACCATTTCTCTAGGCTTCTGTAATTGTAGGCCTTTTATGGCCTTTTTGAATGAAATGAAATTTTATTTTCCTATACGAATCTCTTGCAGTATTGGTCTATATCTTTTCAAATATTTCCATTTACTTTAAAGACTCTTGAGTCATCTTCAATCTCATGAATTTCATAAGTATTGTTACTAAATACTTTGGCGATTTGGCAAGGGCCTTCCCATTTAGGTGACCATTTCCCCAAAGGTTTTTACTTTAACCTTTTTATTATAGGATTTCTCTATTTTCCTCTTTTGCCTCTCCAATAGTTGTAAGGCATGAAGTCTCTCTTCATCCAGATCAGGCAATTCTTCTAACATCATGACCCAATAGATATCAGCTGGGATTTCGTGATGCCTTTAAATTCTAGTGGATTGGAGATAAATTTCAAGAGGTAATACATCATCATGGCCATAGGTTAGTCGGAACGGTGTATTATTGGTTGCCTCTCTGGGTGAAGTTCGACACGCCCAAAGAATTTGGTCTAATGTCTTATGCCAATTCCTTGGCTTCTTACCCACATGTTTTTTGATCAAACCAATAACTATTTTGTTAGCCGCTTAGACTTGACCATTAGCTTGGGCATAATAAGGTGTGGGTGTTAAAAGTTTGAAGCCCATTTCTGTAGCAAACTCTTGCGTCTTTCGACCAGTAAACACAGACCCTTGATCTGTGGTGATCATTTCTGGTATGCCATATCTATATACGATATGTTTTTGAATAAATTCAATTACATCTTCTTGGTCAACATTTGGCAATGGGATAGCTTCGACCCATTTGGAAAAATAGTCAATTCCTACCAAGATGTACTTATGATTTTTTGAAGATGCTGGTCGAATTTCTCCAATTAAATCTAAATCCCATCCTTTGAAAGGCCAAGGTTTCACTATAGAGTGTAATTCGCTTGCAGGAACATGTTGGATGTCAGCGTGTACCTGACATTCTTGGCATTCCCTAGCAAATTCTATACATTCTTTCAGCATAGCATGCCAATACACACCTTGTCGAAACAAAAGCCAGTTCATTTTATGGCCTACTTGGTGTGTTCCACATGCTCCACTGTGGACCACTGAAAAAGCTAAGTATGCTTTGTAACACCCCAAATTTGATTATGAGTATTTGTTGCTTATTTGAGGATATATGAATGAATTGACAATTGGTGGTTATGTGACCCGATGCATGGTGGTGAAATTATTTTAATAATATTAATAATAAGAATAATCATGTAGTATTATTCGGATTATTGGTTATTATTTAAAATAATAGAAGTGGAAGTATGAATGTTATGTTGGTTATTTTGGAGTATAAGAGTAATTTATATAATAAGGATAAATAGTGTTTTATTAAACTATTTTATTATTATTATTGAAATTATATTAAAGAAAAGGGTAAGGTGGTCTTTTGTGAAAATTATGAGGGTAAAGTGGGAAAAGACATAACTGGGATAGTTTTGATCAAAAGGAATTATACGATCAAAATGCTCATTTTATCGTGTTTGGTGAGGTGCTCTGAAGAAGAGGGAGAAAGAGGAATCTCAGAGTCAGGAGGTTGTGGAGAACCCCATAGAAGAGAGTCAATCGGAGAAATTCTCTAAGGTATGGGGAGTTTTCATAATCTATTATAATTTTATAGGAATTGGTTTATGAATAGATTAAGTTTGATATGATTTTGGTTATTGTTAGGTTTGATGACATAAATTGAGTTATAAGGGTATGAATTGGTGAATTAGGATTGAAAAGATGATTTAGAATGGTGTGTTTGATGTTTAAATTGATGCATTGTTGTTGTATGTGATTAATTATTGATTGGTAAGAAGTTTTGGGTTGCATTAGGATGAATTCGTATGAAAAATTGGGGTATTTTGGTGTAGAATTCGTAAAAACAGCAGAAAACTGCTTATGTACATGTGTTAACCGGTTAACCATAGGTGTTAACCGATTAACCAGTGAAAAATATGCGTTTTGGGCAAACAAATGAGGTGTTAACCGGTTAACGCTATGAGTTAACCGGTTAACACTGTAACAATGACACTTTTAGTTTTGAAAAATTCATAACTTTTGATCTGTAACTCCGATTTAGGTCCCGTTTGAAGCGTCGGAAAGCTAACGAGATGAACTTTAATTTGATGAAATAAAATGAGTGAAAAGATACATTTTTAAATGATGAATATTTAGAAAAAGTTGAGTTGGTTTTATGATTATAAATAGGATTCTATTGTAAGTTGACGATTTGTTGTTGTTGATGAAGGAAGTCGTTTGCTTTGTTGTTAAAAATTGGTTTTATGGTTATAAACATGATGTTATTGTGAATTGGACTTTTGTTATTGTTGATGAGGGGATTTTTTTGGCTGTCTCGTTGATTCGAATAAGTTTTTTTGTTGTACGATTGATAAAAGAAGTATGGTTGATGTGTTGTCGTGATGAAATACATGATTTTATGATGATTATCTGTTGAACATAAAAATGATGGGTTATGTCTTGATAAGTTGAGATAATTAATTAAATGAGTTTTTGGTGTGTTGTTACGATGAGATTATATGATTATTTGATGTTTGAACAGTTAGATATGAAATGGATGATGCGCATTTGATTTCTCGATGAAATTATAAGATGTAACGCATCATTGCATTTCATGACATTCACGATGGGGCTTCGGCCTATTTATAGCTTCAATCCCATTGTGTGGATTGGAGTTTCTCGATGATTACGATGTGCTCCCTCGTGGGGGGTTGATGGTCATGTATCCATCTTACGATGAAATTGGTACCACATGCATAATTGCATATCATGATATTTGGAATTGCATATGTCTGGATGAATTCATGATTGAGTTGTTGTTGATGAATTATTATAATGTGTTCATGATTGAGTTGTTGTTGCTGAATTATATGGTTGAAGATGTTATGACATGCTTATGCTAATTTATTTATATTCCATATTCTAATATATTTATGATAAATTATGATTACTCACCCTGCCTGCTTGGAAATGTTGCCTCCTATGTGGGTAACTTGCAGATGATAAAGAATAGTCTCGCACTGCAAGAAGAGTTGTTCAGAGTCTCGAAGCGTACCTTATATTACTTTAGGAGTGGTCTGGAGTCTTGTGTCCTGCTCTGTGTCATGTAACATCGAGATGGGGTTTTATTTATTAGACTTGTTCCAGTGATATTATTATTTGAAGAATATTTCCTTTATTTTATGATGTTAAAACTTTGGATGATTAATGCTATGTGCATGAAATAAAATATTGACTTTTGAATTTTGGAGTTGATTCCGCTGTAAAATGATTATATATTATATTTTGATGCTAATTAACCCGTATTCCAGGACAGGACATTGTTATTTTCATGTTTTCCGAAGAAATGTATTACCCTTCTTGTTGATTACTATGATATTATTCTAAATATTTTGTTTTGGATAGAAGGGTGTTACATTAGTGGTAACAGAGCAGGTCGGTCCGTCCGACCAATATCGTTTAATGTTATTAATTTCTTAGTACGTGGCATGTGTGTGAAATACTGTCGGTACTTGTTGTTAGTTCTAGTCGTTGTCTGCAGGTGTTGGTTTAGAATTAAGTGGGGGAGAGACTTGCCCCAAAATGTTATTGGTATGAAGAAGTTGGTTCGAGTTGATGTTGGTTGTGAGAGTGCAAGTTTGTGAAGGTGATGTTGTTCTGGACCAGTAGGAGTTTGGACTTCTGAATTCATATCGGTCGGATTTTAGAAGTGCATATATTTTAGATGGGAACTGTTTGAGAAGGAAGATTTATTTTGATGGGAATGATAAGTTAACGGACCAAGTCGGTAGATTGTTTCGCTTTGAGTGTAGTTGGATTAAGTCGAGTAATTTTCGAAGTTGGAGGTAGATTAAGATTCTTGATAGAGTTTGGAAGTAAGAGTGAGAGAGAGATGGAACTTATATTCATCAATCTCAAAATTCTGGTTTTTGCGATCTTGGAGCAGCAGTCATGAGAAGAGGCATAAATTTTTACTAGTAATTCTGATGGAGGCGGTTATAGAATATTTGGAAAGCTTACAAAATTCCCTACAATTTGCATATAAGATTTGCATTCAGGAGGTTTACGATGAGGGAGATAAGTGCATTTTAGTAACTGGGTCTGCTGCTGATTTTTTTTTAAATTCTGCCTACGAGAATTCTTGACCAGTCCCATTGTGAGGATGATAACTTTTTGCTTGTAAATTGGATTTGAATGATTTTTGAAGTTCTGGAATCTACATGAAATTCTCTTCATTTTGGAATATGAATTTGTGTTTGGGAGGTCTGTATTGGAAGAGGAATATGTGATTGAAGATGAACAACTATTGCTGAAAATTTGGAAAGATAAAAATAAGTGTGAAATATTATTAGGAATAAACCGTTGGTATTTTTAAGATTGTAACCGTGTTAGAGAATGCATTGAGAGGAAATTTACATTGAATAAGAATGAGTAAAGTGACGATAAATTCCCGAGTAACGTTGTTAAAATTTTTAACTTGGATGAAAGTGGTAATTGGAACGAACCGAATTGGATAGTACTCGATGTTGTAGTGATTCATGTGTTAGAAAAATATTTAAGGTTGTGTTATGCCATGAGCATGTATAAGGGATTGTGGAATGGATTTTTGGACGTTTTGATATAATTGTCGAAGTGGGAGATAAGGAAACTAAGAAGACGTTGGTAAGCCTTAGAGAGTTGGTGGAGCATTATGCTTACGGACTTTGGGACACGAGTTGAAGTACGCAATTGCGTTGGCTAATGATGATTTATGCCACCGTTATGGTTTCCGGATGTCTATCGACAAATTAAGGAACTGATCACCCTTAATCTATTGTTGATAGTAGATGGAATCATAATTGCTGGATAAATGTATCATGCCAACTGGAATAGTATGCATGTTGGATTGGTTGAAGTTAAGTCGAGCCCTTGAGTATTGTTTGTTTTGTTGATGTGAATTCATATATAAGAATGTTAGTCGGATTTAAGGATGATAGTATGAAGTTGTGTTTGAATTGAATAGTAATATGGAAACTCATAGTTGAACTCTAGATAATTAGAGTGTTGCTTTCGTGATGAATTAAGTGGCGCGAGACTTAAAGTTTTCTTGAGATGATTAGAGAGGAAAGTATATGAGAATGTAAGACAGTGATTTGACAAGAATGTCAGATAAAGTTGAGTTGCAAGTATTAGAAGAGGGAATTGTAAGTTGGTTTATTAAAGTACTAGTTTTGGTTGGAACAAGAAGAGTTGTTTAGTTGTGTTGTTTCGGATAAGAATTTATGAAAGGTTGTGTCGATATGAGTAAGAATCAAGGAATTCAATATGTTGGATTTGTTAGAAGCGAAGGATATGAGTTATCTTGTAGAAATTGTTGGACCAGGTACCCTATGTTGTTACTGTGATGTTGCGTGATTAAGATGATTTTCGAAGGATGCGTTGTTAAAAGATGGTAAGGTTGTAATTGTGTCGAGGATAATTGGAAATTCACGAGAAGTATAGGTATGTATTGTCCAAGATTTGGAAGTGATCGTGGTTGTAATGGTATTGAACATCCAAAGTTTTTGACTTATGGACCCAAGTTGGAAGTATTCGGTAACTACAAGAGTTAGAATACATGTGGGAATGAAATTCCAAGGAGTTAAGTCGAAGTTTGTAACTACAACCGAATCTCTTGCACCATCACCATCAAAATGCCTCTGACATCAAATTCTAACCACCATCTTCAGTCAATGATAATCAAACAAGCCAACACAAAGGAAGAGAAACCCTAAGCCACTTGTATTATACACTCACTGAGGAAAAGAATGGTCTGATATGATGAGAAGAAAATAATGGCCTTGTAACCGATGAAGAAGAAACCCTTGGCTCAAACTTCAATTCTAATGGTGGTCCAGATGCGTCAGTGAATATTCCTGGCAGACGTGAAATCCTTGAAGACCGCTAAATCAGGGAAATAAACCCTAAATTAGCAACATAAGCATAAGAGAATGATACCACTGGTGGCTGCAAGCCAAAGCCTTGATTTCTTCTGATAATCTGCAAATGATGACGTGAAACTCTAATCCTTCAGAAAATAACGATCCCATGTCTTAGGAGCCAATTCAAATGGTATGACCTAATGCAAAATGCATATGAATGCAAAAAAGAAAAAGATAGAAAACCAGAGGGAAAATTTAGGGTGTTACAGCTGCCCCTATTCAATCAACTGTTAATCTGAAAAGGATGAGTGCAACAGCTATCAGACGTTCGAGATAAACAATGATTGAATACCAAAAAGACCCTGAAAATTTGCACTCTACAGGAGAATGCAGAAATGGGAAATAAACCCAACCAAATGAGGCTTTGGTGATTGCAGCGGGAAGAAAGCAGACGAGCTTCTTCCAAGTTGAATTGGTACATTTAGATAAGGACTCTTAGACAGACGAGTTTTCCTCAAGCAAACCTGTTACGCCAGGAACTGGACATACGAGCCCTCTTCAAGTAAACCTTGAGACAAACGAATCTTCCTCGGATAAACCTATTACACCAGGACTGGTAACCATTTTGACGTTTAATCCCACCGTCAGGACTTCAAACCTCTTCAACACAGACGAGTATTGGATGATCATCAAGAGAACACAGATGAGTGCCAGAAGTTAATGATACAAACAAATATCAGACGACGATCTAAGAAATGCAGACGAGCACTTCAGGAGATGATACAGACGAATATCAGCCACCGGTACAGACGAAAACTAGAAATCCAACACAAACGAGCGATTGGAGCAATACAGGCAAGTACCAGGAATCCAACACAGACGAGCATTTGGAGTAGCAACAGACGAGTACTAGAGTGATTATCAAATCAACCCATGTGGATATAGGCTAACACAGACGAGTGCGAGGGATGATATATACGAGTATCTAAACCATGCAGACGAGCTCTAAATAGATAACAAACACAGACGAGTGTTAGGAAGTGCAGACGAGCAACGACAAAGTTCAAACACAGACGAGTGTCGAGCACCAAAAGGAAATTACACATAGACGAGTGTTGGGGAATACCGACGAGCAACACATAAGTTCGAACACAGAAGAGTGCTGGAGTACGCAGACGAGAAACGAACAAACATCACACAGACGAGTGCTGAGCATCAAACGGAAATTACAAACAGACGAGTGCTGGGAAATGCAGACGAGCGACAACACCTACCAATCACGGGCAACTGCTGGGGAAAGCAAACGAGCAATAACAAAGGGTGAACACAGACATGTGTTGGAGAGTGCATACGAGCAATAACAAAGTGTGCTGATTAGCAATAAGATCATAACTTTGCAGGGGAGAACAAGGTCAAGATGCTTAGCTTTGACACTTAACTCTGGTTAGGGGGATGAACAACTATTTGTCATCACATTGGCCAAAAATAAATTGGCAACTTCTCTGGGGAATATTCCAATGATGGAAGTGAATCCCAAACATGAGCTCTGTGGGGAATAACTATCTTCAAACTTGGCTGGGGAAGATGCTCTGTCAATACCTTAGCTAGGGAGAGAATTCTGACACTTCTAAGCTCTGCGGGGAAGCCAGGCCTTCAGCTGACTGTTGGGAATACTTTGTTGTGGAAAGATAAATCTTCTTGGGGATGACAACAATTCAATTAGCCTTGAAGTTCTGCTGGGGATACCATCTGCTCTAACTCAGCTGGGGAAATGTTAACCTTCTGGCTTAGCTGAGAAACAGATTTGGCAATGCTCTGCTGAGGAGAGACTTTGCTGGAGAATTAGAATTAAAAATAAGCCAAATTATGCCCCCAAGTATAGCATGACGACTGTGTTGGGAAGATATGCCAATGAAAATTGGACTTTGACTGTGGAGAATACCAACTCCTCACAAGGAAACCTTGTCGGCTGAAAGAAGATCTTATGCTAGGGGAAGAAATAAACTTCCAATGCCCTGCTGGGAAAATAAATACCAGACATTCCCTGAGAATAATACAATGCTTCAATTTAATGCGCTCAACAGTTGCATACTGATTATCAAGAGTGCACAAGCACCCCTTACTCCTCAATTGTGCCTCAGACTGCATCGTCTACGAAAAAAAGATCGTCTCCAGAGGATTTTACAGAAGACATGGCATCCAGAATTGCTCCGGTGTCTTCAAACTCTCGCATGAATTCATCAGATCTTGAGATAACTACCCCAGAATGCGTCTTATAACGGCTCTTGCTCCACACCAGAGATAAAACAGAAACCATGCAATATGAAAATGCAATGCAAATGATGCAAGATGTAAATGTATGCTCATGATGTTAAGGATATGATGATATAAGGATAAGCTACGGGAAACGATTGAAGCAAGGATGGTTGGGCGTTAGGCCGAGTTGGTAGAGATTTTTATTTTTAATGGTTGCCCAGCAATTGGGCTTTGAAGGTGGATATACCAGACGAGAACTGGTTTATCGAAGGTAGACTAACAGACGAGAACTGATGGGCAAAGAATAAGTCGTCAGACGAGAACTGACTCCTTGGGTTCATTGTCAAATGAGAATTGACTTTGAAAAAGAATGACTACCAGACGAGAACTGGCATTCAAACGGGCTAAATGAAAAAGGTGACCAGACGAGAACTGGTTAAGAGATTCGCCTACCAGACGAGAACTGGTTTTTGAAGTGGGTTTGCCAAACGATAACTGGACTTAGGGTTGGTTTTCCAGACGAGAACTGGATTTTAAAACGATTTTCCAGACGAGAACTGGACTTTGAATAGTTTGCCAGACGAGAACTGGACTTTGAATAGTTTGCCAGACGAGAACTGGACTTTGGAATGGTGTGAAGAAGTTGTTGGGGTTACGAGGCCCTGAGTGTGAGTCTGATGATACGGGGCTCAGATGTGAGATTGAAGTGGTAGGGGTTATGCTCAATGCAAATACGATGTGTATGCTCTATATGCTCGAGCGAAGCGACATGGATAACGTATGCAAATGATTTATGCAATGCTCATGAAAATCTAGAAAAACTCCCAAGGATGGGAAGAAAGGTCTTATGACAAGGCTTCTGTGAGAAGGGTAACAAAGGCGAGGGTGAGTAGCACGACTTCCTGATACTCGTCCTGAACTTGGAGATTGCTGATATACTTGCTCTGTGTAGCTAAAATTGCCCCTGCTGGGTGAGTCTCTGAACAGACTTCTGATTATCCAATTCCTGGCATGGCAGACTTGGATGTCCTCTCGAGGAGAGTTGCACTTAGTGATACTTTGGAAGTGTCCTGCCCCGGCATGAGCATAGAAGCGACTTGACTCGTTCTGACTGAGCATTGGACGAAATCATCCTTGGTCAATAGAAAATCTGGGTGTATTGCCCCTTGACAGATACCTTGGTCAACAAAACCACTGGATGACATGCCCCTGATTCATAGGCCTACAAGATGCTCTTAATTTTGGTCATCATTGTTGAATGATCAAGTTCCCTCGTGATTGTTCTTTATAGGAACTTCCCTGACGTCACAAACTGACTTGCAATTAAAACTATTCATTTGCAAATGGTAATTTTAATGCAGTGCACATGCAAGTTTTGAAAATTTATTTATTTTAATGTTGTGACAGTGTGTGACGAATGGATTATCAGTCCAGACATAGTGCTAAGTTAGCAAATCGTAGGAGTCAGTTTACGCAACCTTGTCGCAGTATGCTTTCAGAATTGAACCTGATTCAATTAGGACTTTCAAGGGTTGTAACGTGGTCTGGTTCACGGTTTTAGAAAGAAAGATTTATGGCTCAAAGTTTATTTGTACCCACCCATTCTCCTTGATGTTCTTCAGTCCTACGTTCAGCTAATTCGGCCTAAGCGCTCGCCTCTCAAAAGGGCTTTGTAATGGTTGAGGAACCAATGACGTTGACGGTTTACGCACCAATGAGGTTTCTTAGAGTAACAGTCACCCTTTCTGATTTTGTGTCTGGTCACACGATTTTGTTCTAATGGAAGATTTTTCTTTCTGATGATTTTATTCCCTAACTTTTGCCGGAACTGATTCTTTTTTTTGAATTTTTTTTTTGAAATTTTGAAGTCCAGTGGGATGCCCTAACTTTTTCCTAAGTCATTTTGTTTTCACCCTTTTTTTTCGACTTAGCGGGCTTTATTTCTCTTTTTTTTCTCTTTTGATTTTTGTTGAACAAATCGTGTGACACTGGTTATCATGACTTGCTGAAAGGGTTGTGACTACCTCATTCCTTTGTTGTGGAGGGATAACCATTGTGGTTCACGTACCTTGACCTCTTAAGGTGTAATGAATAAAGGTAATGGATCCTCGGATGCACACTCCTTTGGAAATTTGAACGCTTGGTCAAATTAACTGATGACTACCCTGCCCCGGGTTGGATGTGAGGGTTTTTTCGTTTAGAAATGAAACTCCTACTTCAAGGCTCAAAGGGGTTGACGAGGGTCTATCTCCCTTATATCTCCGGTGTTTGAGAATTGAAGTAATGCTTGTACATCGTCAGCAGGTTCTAAATCGAAAGCATACCTTCAAACATTATGGGTATTCAATTGTCATCGTCCCCCCTCAAACCTGCTAAACAACAGTGAAATAAATGGGAGGTATATGGATGCAAATTTTTTTTGTTTTTCTGTTTTTTCAATGCAAGTAAAGAAAAATGAGCGAACGCGACATAATTGATTCAAAAAGTGCAAGATCACTTCATTAACATTACCATTCAAAACAACAATGCTTAAAAGACAAGTAGCTGCTAACAGGAAAGAAACTACAATGCAAATGATAAAAAGGATACAATGATCTCCATTTCTGATGACATCTTGTCTGAGCCACTAAAATCAGGAGACGCTCCCTCGAAGTCTTTGAACTTAAACATGCGAGAGGTTGACGTGCACAACCAAACTTCCTTCTGGAAAGGATATGTAGCCCTTGTCGATCAACTGTTGGACCTTGGCTTGAAAAGCTTTGCAATCTTCGGTTGAATGCCCCATTGATCCACCATGATACCCACACTGCTCATGAGGATTGTACCCTAGAGGGTACGGCTCTTGTAACGGCTTGAGAGGTTTAGGAACCACCAATGAGCTCTGAATTAGATGTGGCAAAAGTTCACTGTATGCCATGGGAACTGGATGAAGAGGAGCAATCCTTCTTTCCAGATTGTTGCGAGGCCTAGGCTGGCTCTGAAGCTAATTCTGAGGTCTTTGACCCTGAGCTTGCGGATTTGAGCGAGGAGGAGTCCAGGGTTTCTGATATGGTGCTCTGAGCATCTCTTGTTGTCTGTAAGAGTAACCAGACCTAGGGAAAGATGATCCCTGAGAAGATGTTGGTCCAGAATGTTCGATATTTACCTTGATTGCATTAATGTCATACCATTCTTCCTCTTGGGAGCTAACAACAGATTCACTTTCAGTAGATGGGATGTTCGAAAAGTCTTGGATCTTTCCACTTTTGAGCAGGCTCTCGATGCGTACTCCAACTATCATCAAATCAGAGAAGCTTGATGTCCCAATGCTACTCATTCTTTCCAGGTACGGACCTTGCAACGTGCCCACGAATAGGTCAACTAAATCTCTGTCTGAAGGTGGTGGTTGCACTTGGGCTGCCAATTCTCTCCACCGCTGTGCATATTCTCTGAAAGATTCACCACTCCTCTGAGATAGGCTCTGCAAGTGCGTGCGACTGGGCGCCATGTCTACATTGTACTGGTATTGCTTTATGAAAGCTCTGGATAAATCATTCCATGACTGGATACGACTACTTTCCAAATCCATGTACCAACTTAAGGATGCACCGCTTAAACTGTCCTGAAAACAGTGAATCATCAACTCATCATTGCGGGCGTAAGAAGTCATTTTTCTGCAGAACATCACCAAATGACGCTTCGGGAAACTGACACCAGTGTATTTCTCGAACTTCGGAGTTTTGATATCTAGAGGTATGACAAGACCAGGCACCAAACACAGGTTTAGAGCATCAAAACCAAAGGCATCAGGATCTGCTAAGGCTTTGAGTTGCTCATCCAACACACGAAACCTTTCAGCAGGATCAATAGTTGGTGGATCCTTGGTTTTCACAAGAGGGATTTCCCCTTGGAAATTCGACATAGGGAAAGAAAATCTCTGATAATCTGTAGCATCTGAAGAAGATGAAGGTCCACCTCGGACACCAGATGGTTCAAGTACATTCTGATTCACGATCGGGCTCTGCGCATGTTGAGCTTGAGTAAGGTTGTTCACTTGTGGAAGATCCTCATCAGGAGAAAGACCATACAAAGGATTGGTCATCGAAGTGAAACCAGGTGGACGATCAAAATTCTGACGGTTGTTCTCTGACATAGCTACTAACGGCTTCTAAACTGACCTTTTACCTCTTGACACTGCTCAATCTAGCTTCAAACATTCTATCGTCTTCCAATGGTTACCACTTGTTCAAACTGAGTATCAGGAAATCAACTGGCTGGTCATGGACAAAAGAGGAATGATGAGCTCTCTGGAAGAAGGAAATGCAATGCAGATGCAAATGCAATATGATGATGCAAGAGATGCAAAGACATGGGATCAAAGCTGGAAACTGCCTGGAATCTGGAATACTGAGCCAAGAATCGAGTGTCTGTAACCACAAGATCTCTGTATAATAACCCGATAATAACCGAGAACCAAAGGACCAAGAACTTCAGGATCATAGTGACCAGATCAAAACATAAGACTGCACTGGTAATGAGGGTATGTTGAGGTCAATGGTTCTTGCAAACCTATAAACCCCTCCCAATCTCACGGGTGTGCTCCGGGTCAAATATCACGGACTCTCAAAGCCGAATAGCAATAATACTTTCACCATTTCCGAGAAATGGCTCATGACCAAATCAGGGAATCGGCTTGGCATTATATACTACTCAGGGAGGCCTCAGCTGAGTTCAGGAAAACAAGGTCATCCTATGTGAGTTCCAAGTGGGCCCTCGGATGCGAATGGGCTTGCCACAAAATGTGGTATGCCATTGTCATCACTAGAGAGGGATGTTTCCACAAGGTTCTCAATGATCGGTCCCCAGCTGCACATAACAGTCAGGATTATGAAATGAGAGAGGAAGATCCCCAAATCAAGACATTTCCAAGATAGTCGCAAATCTGGGCGTGGAACTCACTACTACCCTCATGACAAGATCTCATGAGGCCAAAGTGGAACCACTCTAAGTCCTAAGGTGCACTCGAGCCATGTTAATGAGCTCATCTCTCAGAAACAGTATCACCCAAACCCACCAAACAGAAAATCCAGCCCAGACAGTCCAGTATAAAATATGATGCAGAAAATAAATACTGAAAACTGTAAATGAAGTTGTAAACAAAACTGTAAATAAACAACAGTAAAATACAACACACAACAGCAAACAGTCAACACCCAAAGAAACAGAAATACGCAAGCGCTAGGATTGACTCTCAAGGGAACCAGAGATTCTGGGTTCGATTCCCCAGCAGAGTCGCCAGCTGTCGCTCCCCGGATTTCCATCCTGGTACAAACGCGAAAGTGGCGCGAAAAAGGTTAGAGTCGCCAACCAGGCATTTTTATCCCGAAGGAACGGGAATGGTAATGCTGCACAAACTAGAAGAAAAGTAAAGGAAGGACACGGGTCCTGCGAACCAAAGAGACTGAGTTCGGGAGTCTATTACGACCTGGGAAGGTATTAGCACCCAGATCGTCCGCCGTACCCGACGGGATCCACGCTTGCAAAGAAATATGTTTCAAAGGGGTGAAGGAATGAAAGTTGCTGCAAAAGAAAAGGAACTGAACTGGATAAGAAAAGAAAAAGGGACTGAAAAAGAAATGAAAAGGAAAAATGTAGGGAAAATAAAGATTGTGCTCGAACGGGCCCTACACCGCTGCCTACGTACCTCATCTGGATAATGAGGATCAGAGTTGCCGTAGTTCCCCTAACTAGGGGTGGAAAGGATTGCTTGTGTCTTAAGGCTTGAACTGCCTATGTCAATGCTCAGGTGTTGCAGGCTCGGACAACGAGTGCGTAACCGTCTTGCAAAATGACAAGTAGGAGCAAGTTCGCGTACGGAGCGAATGAGATTAGAAAAGAATTCCCGAAGGAAAGACGCTTATTGTTTGTATGTGTTTTTTATGAAGCTTTTTATGAGTGCGTCACAAGGAAGTGAACTCAAGCTCTTTTCCATGGAATGTGCACTTGTCACTACATTCCAAGATGGAATAATAGAACAAGCACACTCAAGTAAGGAGAAGATCCCCAAAACTTGATTCCAGAGATTAGGGCCTAAGCTCACTAACTCATTGAACTTATTAAGTGTTTTTGTATTTTTGATGAAGAAGTCTTTTTTATGATTTTCTTGGTGAAGATGGTACCCTGATCAGACTTGTGCATCATGAGGAACAAGCTTGTACTATCCCAAGATGGGAAGACTACAAGTGTTTCATGGAATAAGGCTATTGCAGAGGAGACCACTTCAATCTTTATTAAGTGCCTTTTATGATTTTGTTTTGAGATGAGAAGAGAAAAGAAAAAAAAAGGATCTTAAAGGTAAAAGTCTAATGGGGGACTAATGAATCCTAATATTCACATGCTCGGATGGTCCTAGGTTAGTGAGGTTTACTATCCTAAAGAAGGAGGAGATAAGAAAAGAAGATAGAAGAAGAAGAACCATGGTGGCCTAAGCACACCTCAAGCTAAGAAAGAATAAAAGAAGAAGATGAGGAAGGAGATAAGATGAATAAGATAAGGAGAAGAGAATGCAGAATGGAGTAATCGAACAATGCACAAACAGAGCCTACACCAGTAGGACTTCCAGATGCAGCAGCATGCAATAAGTAAAATCGAGCCTTAGTGGTACCTAACGGAGAAGGTCCATTGCCTCTTTAATTTGCACGAGAAACTCAAGAAAAAGTATCAAGAAGAAACTTCACACAATCAATCCAGTATGGATCCAACGCTCAATATCACCAATTAACATCCGGGACCCACAATCAAACACGTACAAAAACTCGAAAACATTCACAGAAGCTTTAGACAATCAACTCAATTAGTCCTCAAGTGTCAAATATCAAGCTTTACTCAGGATTCAGCTATCCAACATGCAAACTCAAACAGAATCAAACATTAACAACTAAAAATTCAAGAGCAACGTTTAATCTAAAACTAACTCAATAAATAAAGCCTATATCTAACAATTAAACCAATACAAAATAATTAACAAAATAGCTTGTAATTAACAATTAGTTCAAAACAACTAGTTCAAAACAATAAGTTCTAAATAAAATAATAAAACAAAATGAGCAAGAGTTTAATAATTTAAAAGAAGAAAAGAAAAAGAAAAATAATGAATAAACTAAGAAAAAGATGAGAGGGGTCTGCTGGAAATGGAGGGGAAATCAGCAAATGGGCTTTTCGGCCCATCAACAATAACAATGTTGATCCTTCTACAAAAATAAAATAGAAATAAAAAATTAATAAATGAGAACAAAATAAAAGGGTTTGTTTTAGAAATAAAGAAAGAAATCAAACAGCAGAAACAAATAGAACACAATCCCAAATTCGGTGTTCACCAATTCCCAAAAACGACCTTCTTCTTCTTTCCCATGTGTGATGCACAGAAAACATTTCCACCCCTTCATCTCAAATGCCACAAAGACAAAACCTCAAGGCTTGAAGCGGCCTCCGGTGTCGGATGGCTCCACCGCGTCTCTCAACAACGTCAACAAAAGAGAAATCTCGCCGCGAACGAAATCAATCTTCCGTCATCATTGTTTCGTCGTGATTACTGTAGCTTTCAACGAACTGTCATTCATGGCTTCAAGATTTTGACGATGTCACTCTCTCTGCTTTGTTATGCTTCTCACAGTTTGTTATGCTTATGCGTTTTGGTCTCGGTCACTTGTTTCAGATCTCGTCTTCTCGCGGCTTTTGATTTCGAGGTTTGTTCAATTTCAGATCCTATTTGTTGTTCTCTACTTCTACTCCTTCTGTTTTGTGTTGTGGTTATGTCGAAAGTTGCAGGGGAAGGTGAAGGAAATATTGCAGGTTGTGTTGTTGCTGACGGAAACCGCGAGGAGATGGCTATTGTTATTTGTGGTGAAATACTGAAGGATTGGTGAAAAGGTTTCTCAATGAATTTTGAAGAATGAGTTTTAGTGTTGATGAAGAGCAGGTTGTAGTCTTTTTGAAAAAAACTGAAAATGAGTGATGAAGTGTTTTCAAAGAATCTGAGTTTTGTGTGCGTTCCGTTGTTGGTGCGGAGCAATGAAAAATTGGAATGTGTTATGCGTGATTGTGATGTTATAACCAATTGTTGTGTGTGTGTTGTGTGTGAGCTTGATGAAGTTTATTGAAAAAAAAGGAAAAAAGTTTGTATGAGTTTTTGTGATGTATGATGGCAGGGGAAGGTTTGTGTGATGGAATACACGTACCGATTGTACGTTTTGGCGTGATGGGGCGAATGGAATGATATGCTGTGATAGAAATTTTGGAGTTGTTGTGGTCAGTTATGCGCCTCTGTTTCCAAAAATAATTGTAGTAGAATTGATATGTGAATGGCTATGTTATGAGGTGGAATTCGTGACTTGTTCTCTTTGCTACCAGCTTTAACAACATTATTTGTGGATGTAAGATAGATGAATTAGTGTAATGGGCCTATGTGAATATTGGTATGGATAATGGATTTATAAAAGAAAAATATGATTTTAAAACAAATGATTTTTAGAAATAAAAAAAAATGAATACTGAATTTAATTTTGGATAGTAGAAATATGGAAAAAGGAAAAACAAAATGGATGGGTAATATGGGCTTTTAGTAATAATATTGAATGGATTAAGTATTGATGAAGAAAAGTGGTTTTAGGAAATATGGACTTTAATGAAAATGGTCTAACAGATAAGAAATATTTATTTGGATTTTTGAATTGGATGGAATATAAATATAGAACTAGAAGTGAATTATATGTACAAAAAAGAAGAAAATGGTTTTAATTTTGGTAATAAAAAATGGATGATGGTTAAGAATAAATCATGAGAAAATGGATAGAGATGGTTAGAAAATGAATAAACTCATGTGATGGGTATGAACTTGAAGCAAATAGTGATTTAATGGACTTGTTTCCTGAATTCCAAGTAACTCAAACGACCAATCTTAACACAATTACTTCAAGCTCTCAACGCACATCACAATTGTATCCTCGATGATCCTCAAAAATCAATTAACCTGAACCACCAGCAGTAAGTCATAAACAACTGAACGGACAATAATGCTTTAATCACAATATAGGAACACAACCGAATCTCTTGCACCATCACCATCAAAATTCCTCTGACATCAAATTCTAACCACCATCTTCAGTCAATGATATTCAAACAAGCCAACATAAAGGAAGAGAAACCCTAAGCCACTTGTATTATACGCTCACTGAGGAAAAGAATAGTCTGATATGCTGAGAAGAAAATAATGGCCTTGTAACCGATGAAGAAGAAACCCTTGGCTCAAACTTCAATTCTAATGGTGGTCCAGATGCGTCAGTGAATATTCCTTGCAAACGTGAAATACTTGAAGACCGCTAAATCAGGGAAATAAACCCTAAATTAGCAACAAAAGCATAAGAGAATGATACCACTGGTGGCTGCAAGCCAAAGCCTTGATTTCTTCTGATAATCTGCAAACGATGACGTGAAACTCTAATCCTTCAGAAAATAACGATCCCATGTCTCAGGAGCCAATGCAAATGGTATGACCTAATGCAAAATGCATATGAATGCATAAAAGAAAAAGATAGAAAACCAGAGGGCAAATTTAGGGTGTTACAGCAATATAAAATGAACACAATGCCATACCAACATCATATAATCAAAAGTGAAGTCATACACATAAATGTCCAATGCAAATACAAGCCACAAGAATGAGAAGAGAACCACACAACTCAAAATGGAACCACATAAATCACTATGGCAAAACAAAACAAAAATGAGAAGATGCAAAGCAAAATGAACAAATCACAACCCCAAGGTACAAGACCAGAACCCTAATCATGTTAGAAAAGTGCCTAAGAAGCAAAAGAGATGAAGAGAAGAGATGGATATAGCTAAGTGATAACATCATGAGAAGAAATAAGCAAAGGAGATGCATAAGAAGGAAAGGACTTCAAAATCAACCAAACACAAACTCCTCAAGGCATAAACCAAAACTCAAGATAAGAGAGGTATCCACATCCTAATAAGGCTCTAAACAAGTTGAAGAAGCTGGCACAAGTGCCCTTCTAAGCTAAAGAGAGAGCAAATGATCAAAAAGAAGCAAAAAGGGACAAGTCAAGAACAAAAATTCAAATCAAATCAGATGAGCATTCAAAAATTCCACAACCTTGCACAAGTGATCTTCAAACATACCAAAACAACATGCCAAAAGGAGGGAGAAAGAATCAGAAGCTTGATCATTCAAAAGAGGGTTCAAACATGGCTTATGGTTAGATGGCTTCACTCACAAGCTAGAGACCAAAATTAATTAACCAAGATTCTAAAAATCAGAACAAAAATCACCAATAAACTACACTCTATCATGAATCCAGAGCAAAAAGAATCAAACAAAAATTCAAAATAATGATCAAGATAGAAAATGGACAAGTCAGCATGCTTCAAAATGAGATAAAATGAATTAATTAAAAGGAACAATTAATTTCCACGTGTCAAATAAAAATAAATGGAAAATAAAAATGTCAAAAATTAGAGAAAACTCAAACAATAATTCATGAATTATTTTAGAATTTTTGGAGACCTAAAACTAATTTTAAAAATTTAAAATCAAACTGAAAATAAAAGGGAAATAAAAAGAAATGAAAATAAAAGGATGAAGCTGGGGGGTGCAATCAGCAAGGGTTTTCAGTTGAATTATGTTGGGCCTCAGAGACAGGGGGTGGGATTAGCAGGTCAAGCCCAGTCAAAAGTCAGCGCAGCTCATATTAATTAAAATGGAAATTCAATAATTCAGGAAAATACAAGGACCAATGGATCAACTGGACGCATGAGATGGGTCAATTCATTAAAACAAGTCAGCGTATTAATTGGTTGGTGGTGAGGGAACATGGGATTTATGGTGTGGTGAGAAACATGGGGCATTATTCAGAAAATAAGAAAACACGTGAGAGGGAGGTGGTCTATTAATGCGTTGGTAGAGTGAGAGGCGTCCAGATGAGATGGTCTAAGGGCCAGGAGGTTATCTTCTTCAATCAAACTCTGGTGAGCTCATTCCAGAATCCGGTCACTCCAGATTAGACAATTAGGGCATGCTGATTTCAAATATGGCACTCAAATTCACAATGGATCAATGGATCAAACGGATCGAAACAAAACAGTTCTAACTATAAAACTTCAAATCATCAATACAACTTCAATTCTCAAGCATTTTCAAATTTAAAAAGTGCAGAATACTCAGCATACTTCACAGATCATAATGCATACATCAAAAATCATTTCTAGATCTATGGATTTCAAAGCATACCTGAGATGAAGACACTTCAAAAATAACAAGATAAGGCTCCAGATGCTGCAGATCTACTCCTTTTGATCTCCTCTTGCAAAATAAATGCAAGAGGAAGCTTGAGAGAGCTTGAATCTGAAGCTTCGAAACAACCTGCCTTTGAATGACACCTCTTTAATCTTTCACTTTCAGCTTGAATGAGTGATGGATTAGGGATCCTTAAGACTCAAGGATTCAGAAGATGTGATTTGTTTGTGATGAGAGTGAGAGAATGGGGAGATTCGAAAGAAAATGCTCTTGGTGCAAAAACTTTGGAATGATGAAATGTGATGGATCTAGCCTGAAAAGAAACCCTAGTTTTCTTATATATGGATCCAAAATGCCATGCTGAAAGAATGAGAGCAAGAGCACGTGAGAAGAGAGTGTGAGAGTGAAATTGAAAATTTGGCAAGATTTGTGTGATGAGGTGTTTGGCTCATGCATCTCTCTCATTCTTTGCCCATGTGTGATCAATATCTCACCCTTGATTCAAAACAGCAATCATTTTGGCCCTTGGATGTGAGGATCATGCTTTTCCCATGTTCATGCAAATTTCCCTCTTGTAAATTATACCTCATCCCATGCACGAACTAGGCATTATTTTTGGAGAAAAATGGACTCTTGGCATTGCTTTGTAAGTTTGTGACCTCACTTGGTTCATTATGTCACTCAAAAATAAAGTTCATGAAGTTTTGCATTTGTGGAGGATTTGAATTCCATGCCATACCCTAATTTTCTTGAAATTTTCGAAGGGCTTTTCTCCCTAACCATGAGGGCTATGAAAATGCTCTTGTACTTTTTGAAAATAGGAGGCTTTAATCTTCAACTTTCATGTTTGGTTGTGATCCATTTGAAGCTTTTTTCACCAAGTTATGCTTACTTGAAAATTAGGGCAAAAACTTAATAAAAATGGAAATTCTCATTACCAAACTTATGCCAATTTTGCAAAACACCTCAAAACCTCATGATTCTTGATCTTTGATCTTGCCAAACCTCTTATAAGGTTATAAGAACATCCCTTGGCTTGAAAACTAAGGTTGGACCCTTTGAAATCTCACAGTTGACTTTCAGAATGCATAGTTGACCAATTTCTTCATTTACAAGCAACTGAAGAAATAACAGACTTCCACAAGGAATTTTCTCACCAAATTTCATACCTAGGATCCTCTTAACATATGAGAGACTTTACCCAAATGAAATGGCCAAATTCACAAGGTTTTCATGCTTGAAACTCAAACCCTAATTTGGGATCATTGTGTAGGAGCTTTGCCCTAGCTTGAATTCCCTGATGATTTTCCAACCTTCTGAGCTTTTGTGAATAATCTTGAACTTGTGAATGCAATGTAGACTCCTTATAGAACTTGAGTAAATCCAATGGGCCTCTTGCCATAGCTTGTGATGCTTCAAAAACCTCCACAGATGATCATATGCCTAATGCTAGGTCATGAGAATGTTATGCCTCATCTTTCCATGCTAAGATGCCAAGAATGTGATATGTTCATGATGAATATGATATGATATGATATGATGCTTAACAAGCAGAGGGAAAATTTTGGGTGTTACACCGGGGCACAATGGTATGCTTGTTAGGGTTGTCATTTCATTTGCATATTTTCATTCAATAAAATCAATGGACGTTTCTCGCTTTCGTAAATATTGTGCTCTTTGTCTTTCTTTTACTTTTTTTCTTTTTATAAAAAAAAGTTATGTGTTCTTACACACACCCACGTCACTAAAATGCAGATCTTCATCCACTCTGGATCCTATCGATAACAATTCTGCTATTGCAAATTATGACTTCGAGAATCCGATCTATCAAGTCGAGGATGGAAATGAGGAAGATTGTGAAGTACCTGTAGAGTTGGCAAGATTATTACAACAAGAAGAGAAAACTATACAACCATATGAGGAACCAATCGACGTTGTGAACTTGGGAACTGAGGAAAACAGGAAATAGGTCAAGATAGGTGCTGAGTTGGAAGATGGTGTCAAGAACAGGTTGATTCAGATGTTACATGACTATGTGGAAATTTTTGCTTGGTTTTATGAAGATATGTCAGGGATGGATATAGATATTGTGGTTCACCGTCTACCAGTGAAAGAAGATTGTTGCCCAATAAAACAAAAAGTTCGTCGTATGCGTCCTGATATGTCAGAAAAGATTAAGGCAGAAGTGATGAAATAATTCAATGCAGAGTTTTTAGCTGTTACTTCTTATCCTCAGTGGGTTGCAAACGTGGTGCTGGTGCCTAATAAAGATGGTAAAGTACGCATGTGTGTAGATTACAGGGATTTGAACAAAGCCAACCCCAAAGATGACTTTCCACTTCCACATATTGATGTTCTGGTAGACAACACTGCTCAACATAAGGTATTCTCTTTTATGGATGGTTTCTCTGGGTATAATCAGATTAAGATGGCACCTGAATATATAGAGAAGACTACATTTGTTACACAATGGGGCACTTTCTGTTATAAGGTGATGCCATTTGGTTTGAAGAATGTTGGGGCAACATATCAGCGTGATATGGTAGCTTTGTTCCATGATATGATTCACCATGGGATAGAGGTATATATGGATGATATGATAGCCAGATCTCAGAATGAAGAAGAGCATCTTGATCACCTGCACAAGTTGTTTGAGAGGTTGAAGAAATACAAGTTGAGGTTAAATCCAAACAAGTGTACTTTCGAAGTCAGATCTGGTAAACTTCTGGGTTTTATTGTCAGTGGTAAAGGTATTGAAGTAGATCCTGCAAAGGTAAAAGCTATACAAGAGATGCATGCACCTCGTACTGAGAAAGAAGTTAGAGGTTTCCTGGGACGACTGAATTACATTGCAAAATTTATTTTCCAATTGACCACTACTTGTGAACCAATCTTCAAGTTGTTGAAGAAAGATCGAGTAATGGAATGGAATGACGAATGTCAGGTAGCTTTTGATGAGATCAAAAGGTACCTACAGGAACCTCCTATATTGATGCCACCAATTGAAGAAAAACCCTTGATTATGTACTTAACAGTATTGGATAGCTCAATGGTGTGTGTGTTGGGTCAACATGATGAGTCTGGTCGAAAAGAGCAGGCAATATACTACCTTAGCAAAACGTTTACCGATTGTGAAACAAGATACTCACTGCTCGAGAAAACTTGTTGCGCTTTGGCATGGGTTGCTCGCCGACTAAGACAGTATATGTTGACTCATACCACTTTATTGATTTCAAAAATGGATCTAATCAAGTACATATTTGAGAAACCTGCTCTCTCCGGACGAATAGCAAGATGGCAAATGATCCTGACAGAATATGACATACAATATACTACTCAGAAAGCAATCAAAGGAAGTCTAGTAGCTGACCATTTGGCTCATCAAGCAGTGGATTATTATCAATCTATAAATTTTGAGTTTCTAGATGAGGATATTATGACTGTTGCTAAAGAACCTAGTGTTGCACCCCAAAATTTGCCCTCACAATACAAGACTTTGTGTGCTAAGAAGGTTCACAAGGTTCACAAGGTTCACAATGCTTTCAAGACCTTTCATGAGGTTCATGAAGTCTACAAGTCACTTTATGAGGTTCACAAGGTTCACAAGACCTCCCATGAGGTTCACAAGGTTCACAATACATCTTATGATGGTTCACAAGGTTCACAAAGTTCACAATTGGTCAGAAGAGTTGACAATTCCCTCAGACAATGCACCTCCTAAGCAGTGCATCCAAGACTAGGGTTTTGACTTTAATCAGGCTAAATGGACTTCCAAGACTTCAAGTGAGCTTCATAACATCTTATATGTATCTAAGAACCCCCATGACAAGTTTCAAGACTTTTCTCAGAAGATTACTCAGTCAAATGATCAAATAAGTCAAAATCAGTTAAAGCAGTTAAAAAGTCAAACTGAGGTCAACTGTGGTCAAACCAAAGTCAAACTTCATGATTTTTTGCTAACATCAAGTATATGAAGTAAAATTCATCCTTTGATCAAGGGTTGATAATTATTCATCAAGGAGATTTCAGATCATCAAGAATCAGGAGTTTCTAAATTAGGGTTTCCTTAGTAAAAGTCAACTGAACTTTGACCAGCCATAACTTTCACATACTTCATCACCAAGTCTCCACTCAAAGCTCATTTTGAAGGAAATTGAATTCTCTACAACTTTGTGTCTCACAAGCCAAGCCCAAAAATGCTTCATTTGGAAGGTATAAGCTAAGACATTATAGGTCCTTTTGAAAGTCAACAAAAAGTCAACAACTTCAAAAGGGCATAACTTGAGATTGTTAAATGATATGGACATGAAACCAGTGGGGTTGTTTAGAGGAATCTTTAAGTTTTCCAAAATGTCCAAGAACACCCTCATACCATTAAAATTGAAGGATGTGTGCCCTTGCAAAGTTGGGAAATTTTGGGTTGGTTTATGAAGAAAATGGAGGTCTAAAACCAGTTTCTTCCAAATGGGCTTGCCAAATAATGACCCAATCCATACAATAACTTCATGCACGACCCAAGTCAATAAAAATCAGATTTTTTATTATTTTATTTTTATTTATTTTGATTTAATTCATTAAAAATCATTTTAAATAAAAATAAAATATAAAAGTCTATGATTTAAATTGGATTAAGCTTCTAGAAAATCATAAATATGATTGGAATTGAAGGGGAAAGAAGATCATGTTGATTTGCCTAAAATAGAAGGTGTTTATACAAAAATATTTGAATTTTAAAGGCTTATCATTTTGAATCTTTTTAGATCAAATCTTCCACACAAATGATCAATTTTTCTGACCTAATACATTGTTCTATAAGTACATAGTGCAACCCTAACACAAGCCACGATTTCCAGCCTCCCCAAGAGTAAGTTTGCAAACCAAAAAATCCCTCACAAACTCAAATTCGGTTTCAATAATACAAAGCATTTGAAGGTAATTTGAGAACATAGCCATGATCACTAGACATCATTGAGTCGAAATCAGTGCTTACTTGCATCAAAAACCTCTTCATTCGCATAATCCGATTCAAGTTGTTCATCACATTTCATTTTTTCGATTCTGAATAATGGCTGTTTTTTAATGAATTTTAACTAATGCTTTGTGTTTGTGGTATGTTATAGATCATTTCTGGGCAAGTTTTATGAAGTTCTATCAATTAGAACGAAATCCACCATGATTAGGGTTTCGGATGAGCTTTAGGGTTTTCTGATTTATCCAACCTAAATGAATTCTAAAACCACAGATTGATTTGAATTGATCTCTAGACTTTGTTTGTGACATTAATTTGATGTGATTTCATGGTTTTGATGCTGTTTAGATTTCATAGGTTTTGCTGCAGATTGAATTTCGCAGGAAAATTCGTACATAATTTCGCAGGTAATTTCGTATGAACCAAGGAAGAAGATGAAGCTGACTGGCGCGTATTTCAAATTTGAATTTCTGTTTTAAAATATTATTAATTGATTCTGTTTGTATTTCACAAGCACATGCTTGTCCCAGTGGAAAGTCAGGCACGCGTATTATGAGAGGGCAGGGGTTCGAATCCTGGCTTCAATCCTTTTTGCTTATTTTTCCAGACATTTAGCCAATATAATATATTATGCATTGTGGCCATTATGATGACAGGTTCGCTCACCCATCAGGATTGGTAACGTGATTGTGTGTTTGTTGGTAAGGTCCTGGGTTCGATCCCCCAGGCCTTTTGGTTTTTCTTTTTTTTTGTGATTTTTCAGGATAAGGCATAAAAACAATTTGTCCCATTCTTCTATCACCTGCGCGCTGGCAGCCTGGTGGTGTGTGTTGTTGTTGGCAAGCCTAAGGTGCTGGGTTCAAACCCCAGCCAAGTAAGTTCCAACTTCTTCTTTTTTATTTATTTATTTTATTTGTTTTGATTATTTTATTATTAATTAGAGATAATTTTGTATATACATATATTTAAATAATGCTACAATAATACATATATATATATATATATATATATCTTATATTTTATAAATTCTAAAATTATTTTCTTAATTCAAAAATTAGTTTTTTTATTTATTATGTACTTAAATTATAATATGTATTAAATTAATATTGTATGTTAACTTAAAACCCTAATTATATTATAAAACCTAATTTATTTTTTCTAAACAATTAAAAAAAAACCTAATTTCTTTTTCTTCTATTTTTTGTTTAATATTATTATTAATCTAATTTTTATTAAATGCCTTAATTGTTTATAATTTAGAATTTTGTACATAAATATGCTTAAAAATTAAAACTCTTAATTTATTTTTTTTATAATATGTAAATATGATCTAAATTATTTATATTCTTAATTTTGCATTTAAATAATTGTTTATATTAAAATCTAATCTTTTAATTATTATATTATTTTTTGCTTATTATTTTAATTATGTTCTTATGATATTTTTTACTAACCCCCTTTATTTTTAAATTGTGATTATTATTATTATTTCACTAACCCAATTTTTATTATTATTATATATTTTGCTTTATTTATTTAAATTGTTTATTTATCATTGTTGTAATTTCTCCTTGGTGTAAATATTTTTATAATGTTTAAATTATTTAATTTTATGCTATGGTTAGTAAATAGGGAGTGAAAACTATTTGTATTTAAAATTGAATTTAGATCATTTAAATTATAAGATAAATATTAAATTAAACACTCACACACGTAAGTCGATCTTTGATCGCCATCTCACTTTCTAAGGTTACCCCTCATTGTTGCCTAATTAAAAGGTCAAGTAGGGTGTATAAAGCAAAAGTCCCTTAAAAGAAAAGTCATCTAGTCCCTTAACAATCAAAGATCAAGTCCCTTAATGGTTGCCTTTCATAATGACCTTGTCCCTTTCGAATAATGATGACAGTCCCTCCAAAATGCTTAATACACCCCTACAGTTGCCTTCATTAAATAGATGTCCCTCACTTGTCCCTCACATCCAAGGTAATGACTACCTATTCCTTAATAATAGGGATAGTCTTACCATTTAAAGGATTCAAGAACAGAAAGACTTAAACTTTAGGGTAGGTTCCTCATAGTTACTTGTTCACCATTTAAAAACTTTTCAAATACTTCACACTTTCAAACAATTTTCAAACACAAGTTTTTTACGCATCCGTACATGGATCATTATCAAACTCTTATGAAAATTTATATTCACACACTTCACATTTTCAAAAACATTTTAAAGTGAGCTAAGTAACTAAGAGCCCATGGATAACCATGGATGTAAAGGGTGCTAATACCTTCCCTTTACATAACCTACCCCCCGGACCCAAAAATCTTTTAAAAAGGTCTTTCCTGTTCTTTTATGCCTTTCCTTTGGATAAAATAAAAGTCTGTGGCGACTCTTGCTATCCGCAACATAACTAAAGTCAGTTCTCCCACCGTGTTACACCTAGACAATATGAAGGACCTGGACAAGGATCCCGATGGACTATGGTTTTTGATGGAGCTTCTAACGCACTTGGTAATGGTGTTGGTGTTGTGATTATCTCTCCTAAAGGTTTCTATACACCAGTTACTGCAAAGCTTTGTTTTAAATGTACCAATAATATGGCTGAATATGTAGCCTGCATCATGGGTATCAAGGTAGCTATTGAGATGAAGATCCATTTTTTGAGTGTATATGGAGATTCAGCCCTGGTAGTTAGTCAAGTTAAAGGAGATTGGGACACCAAGCATCCTAATCTCATCCCTTACAGAGAGCATGTGTTGTATTTGATCCCATACTTTGAAGAGATTACGTTTGGACATATTCCACGAGAAGAGAATCAGTTGGCAGATGCATTAGCTACCATGACATCTATGTTTAAAATCAATTGGGATGACGAAGCTCCGAGAATTACTATTGATCGATTTGATAAACCTGCAAACTGCAATGAGGTAGGTACTGAAGAAGTAAAGGAAAAACCTTGGTACTATGAAGTGAAGAGGTATCTTGAAGCTTAAGAGTTCCCTGAAGGGGCATCTGTAAATGATAAGAAGTTTCTGAGGAGGTTTTCTGCTAAATTCTTCCTGAGTAATGGAATTTTGTACAAGCGCAACCACGATTCAACTTTGTTTCGCTATGTGGATAAGAAAGAAGCATTAGAGATTATGGAAGACATGTATGATGGGATCTTTGGTACTCATTCTAGTGGGCATACTATGGCTAAGAAGATTCTGAGAGCAAGATATTATTGGTCTACCATGGAAGCTGATTGCTATCAACACTCCAAAAATTGTCACAAATGCCAGATTTATGCTGATAAGGTTCATGTGCCTCCAGTTCCGTTGAATGTTATAACTGCTCCATGGCCCTTTGCCATGTGGGGCATTGATATGATTGGTGAGATCAAACCTACTGCCTCCAATGGACATCATTTCATCTTTGTGGCTATTGATTACTTCACAAAATGGGTAGAGGCAGCTTCATTTGCTTCTGTTACCAAGAATGTTGTGGCTCGATTCATCAAGTATAATATTATATGCAGATATGGCATCCCTGAAAGGATTATCACAGATAATGGTACTAATCTGAACAACACTATGATTACTGATCTCTGCACGCAGTTCAAGATTAAACATCACAATTCTTCTCCATATCGTAAAAAGATGAATGGTGCAGTGGAAGCCACCAACAAGAATATTAAGAAGATCTTACAAAAGATGACAGTTACATTGGCTTCATCCTTAAATTGCATTTTGGAGAAGTCAAGGTTAAGGCCGTCAGTAGCCTTTATCTCCTTGCTGAAATTTCCAGTAGTCTCCTTGGTTATCAGTAAGAGATTCACTTCCTTGGCCTCTTCTCCTGGCCTAGTAGTGATTTTTGTGTCAAACCTTTCGACCTCTGGTGAAGTCTTGAAGAACCCTTCAGCAGCCATACATATCATGTGCTCTGATTGTCCTTCAGTCAGATCTCTTTCAGCCATGATTATTGTAGCATCATGTGTAGGGTCTTCAGTAACCCTAGCCACCATCGGCTCTGCTTCGGTTGTAACACCCCAAATCTACCCGGCGGAAATTCATAAATCAGAGTTTCAAAAATTCAACAACAAAACAGGATGCTACATTTTTCCACTTAACAAATTCATTTAATTTCATGAACATCGATACATAACACTTTCAAACAGGATGAAACTATAAGTTCAACTCTTATTCAATTCATTGAAGTCAAACAACTTTTACAAATAGGCAGCGGATCCACAAATATTCAACTTTGCATCAGTTAACAACTTTTTCAACCTAACAACTTAGTAATAACATGTTTTTCATTGAGACAACTTAAAATAACAACAACTAAATATAACAACAAAACAATTAAGCGTTCATCCCCCCGAGTGTTACGTATCAGAGCGACGACACCGACTTTACTAAGAAAGTAAGCAACACTAATCTGGAAATACCTGCACGTTACCAATCAAGGTAACATTCAACAACAGAAAGGGGTGAGATATCGAACCATATAAACAAGAGTATGATAATTAATATGCTAGATAGAATTATACAATTTTTACACTATCCACAACAAAGTCTTACTAAACACCCCAAACAACCAACATACTTTATCATCTTAATTCACACATCAACATAATCAATTCCAACTATAACCTTAGCATACAAACCTTCATCAACTTCGACGAACATTTACAACATATTCAACTTCTTCAATATCAACAAAATCGACATTACAAACATAAATATATAAACAACTCAGGCAACATAATTCTATAATCAACTCATCCATCGTAATAATATAATCAACTTAACAACATAATCAACTTATCCAACATAATAATATAATCAACTTAGCAACATAATCAACTTGTCCCACGTAATAATATAATCAACTTAACAACATAATCAACTTGAATATACATAAACAACTTATTCAACTTGAGCAACGTACACAACTTTATGAATGTAGGCAACAAGAACAACTTTATCAACTCGGCAACATAATCAACACAAACAACATAATTAATGAAACACGGAATGTGACTCGACTGTGCATATGCATGTGGTACCATTGGAGTAAAACTCCCAACTTAAAATATACCAGGTTATCGAGGTATCTGCAAGGCATAAGCCTTCAACTTAATAAATTTGCCAATCCAGGCCAACGTGGTGAGCATCCGCTCCAACTTAGAAATGCAGTGTATGCCATGATACAACGACTCAACACATCACAACAATCAACTCCAACAACATACAACAAACAACATCGCAACTTTAATTCAACACCGATTCAACTTTGGCCATAGGCCTACAACTTTCAACGTTGGTCATACGACCTACAACTTGAATATCAACATTGGTCTTACGACCTACAACTCAAATAATCAACATGGGTCCTTCGACCTTTAACTTAAAATGCTCCCAAACTGGGACAGAACAACATACGCAACTATAATAGAAAATACACACATTCAACACTAATTAACAAAGTACACCGACTAAAATCACTTATTTATTATTCCGAACTAACTCGACAATTTTCGTTAAATTTCGGACAACTAATTTTTATCGCGTAATTTCACTCGGTCGACTAAATCGGTACTGCTTTTACTACTATTACTGCTACCAATAATTCCCACTGAATCTGTTAAATTCCATCTTACTGATACAAATCCTTTTTCTCTTCAATTATTCTATCATGAAATTCAACGACCCATTTTTCTGTCCAACTCCAAAACTCTGTTTTTATCAAAAGACTAGTTAATTACCATTTTTCTGTCCAACTCCAAAACTCTGTTTTTATCAAATTAATTTAACAATAAAACTCAATAACATCGATTAATCAAATTCCACAAACAACATTATTCCATCAATTTCACAACCACAATTCGACCGACTCAACTACGGACAGCACAAAAATTATACGATCCCAAACACACATATTAATCATCATAATCCCGATTATAGAGTTCGAACCCCACCCTTACCTTAATCGATGGCCGTTTCGAATCTCCGATCGAATTTCCAACCCCTTTGCATATGTGACCCTTTTCCTCTCCTCTTTCATCCATTAAGATTAGAAATACGAACACGCTGCCATTGAGTTCCTACATTGACCAAAATTCAGCCTTCATCACCATCAATCCCGTAACTACTATTTGACCAATTTCCAGCATGAACTTCCAAACTTCAAATGCGTTTTTCTCCTTCAATACAGAACTTATTGACACGCAATTATATATCAAATCGAAGGGAATTTCGTAAGCTTTCCAGAAATTCAAGAATCGCTTTAATCAGAATTACGAGTAAAAAGTTATCACCTGTTTAGTGGAAGTTGTACCGAATGTGCGAAAATTAAGATATGAACATGAATCCTTCTTTCTCCTTCTTTTCTCCCAAGTTGTTTTCTCTTCTCTAAAACCCTTATTTTTCTCTAAGACTTTTTCCCTAATTTCCACGATTCTCTCTTCTTCTGTTACTTCTTCTCTTTGACTCATTCTTTTATTCCTTTTTATTATAATAATAATAATCCAATAAAACAATTAATGGGCCTAAACACTGCACCCCTTTAATTGTTAATTCCGACGAAATTCAAGCCCAATGACCAACATGCTCCAATAATCAATACTATCACTGATAATATTATTTCTTCGATTTTCCGACTTAACAACTTAATTTACCATAACGCTAAAAATCAATTAATAATTTGCGACTAATTTTTTTCTTCCGACTTAATTAAATTATCTTCCAATATTTGACCAAATGGTCCAAACACCTAAATAACTTATCCAACCATAAACGGGAGAATATTCCACATCAATTCCCACAACTCAGTTAATTCAACTTTATCCAACGAACGACAATGCAACTTAAATCGACTCGTTCAACTTAATTCAAACAAACTTAGCAACTTATCACAAACAACTTCGACAATTCAACATAAATCAACACCAATAACGCGAATATAATGAATTAAATAATTAATTAATAAATAGAGCGTTACAACTCTCCCCCACTTAGGATATTTTCGTCCTCGAAAATTCATCCGATTCAACTACTCCAACTACTTATTTTATCCGACTACTCAACTCTCATTTCCAAAGGCAACCCACGTATACCACAAACAATAATACATAACTTAAACACAACATTAACTCAATCAACTATTAACATCTCAACTCATTCACGTAAGAATAACAACACGACACTATGCGTTCGTAGCGCACTCTGATTACTTGCAATTTACAAAGTTTACTGAGTCTAAATCCAACTTACAATTATCAAAATCGACATATCCACAAAGCCCTTCGACTCAATCCTTTTGGAATTTCATTCCAACAGATATTCTAATTCTTGTAGTTATCGCATACTTCAACTTAGATTCGTACAATAACACCTTTGAACATTCAATATAATTACAATGACGACTACTTCCAAATCTTGGATAAGACATTCATATACTTCCATGAATTCCAAATTATCATCAACATAGGCTACAACTTTACCATCTTTTAACAACACGTCCTGCAAAATTCATCTTAACCACGCAACATCATTACACCAACATAAGATACAAGGGTCCAACGAATCTCCACAAGATAACTCGCACTCTTCGCTTTCAACTAATTCAACTTACCGAATACTCGATTCTTACTCATACCGACACAACCTTCATAATTTTTTATCCGAATCAACACAACCAAACAATTCCTCTTATCCCCACTAAAACCGTTCTTTAATAAACCAACTTATAATTTAACTTCTAATAATTGCAACTCAATTATATATGACATTCTTATCAAATCATCATTTTACATTTCCACCCACTTTCCCTTCTAATCATCTCAAGAATACTTCAAGTCTCAAGCTACTCAATTCATCACTAAATAACATTCCAATTATTCTGAGTCCAACTATGAATTTTCTTATTACAATTCAATCCAAGCGTAACTTCATACTTCCCTCTTAAATTCCAACTAATACTCTCTTATAATAACTTTCATCAACAAAACAAACAATACTCAAGTGTTCGGCTTGACTTCAACCAATTCGACGTACATACTATACTAGTTGGCATGATACATCTATCCATCAATTATGATTACATCTGCTATCCACAATAGATTAAGGGTGATCAGTTCCTCAATTTGTCAATAGACATCCGACAACCATAACGGTGGCACAAATCATCATTACCCAACGTAATAACGTACTTCAACTTATGCCCAGAGTCCATAAGCATATTGCTCCGCCAACTCTCTACGACTTATCAACTTCTTCTTAGTCTCTTTAATTCCAACTTCGTCAACGATACAAAACATCCAAAAAAATCCAGTGCACATTCTCTTATGTACACACATAGTACCACACGACTTTCGATATCCCACTAACACTTTATTCGCTACAACAAGTACCATTCAAAACGGTTTGTTCCAATTACAACTTTCATCCAAGTTAAAATATTTAACAACACTAATCAACTTCCATCTTCCTTTCAACATCACCATCATCTAACATAGGCACTTAATTGTCCATATTCGACATAAATCGTATCTCTATGCATTCTCCGATACCAACATTTTATTATTTAATAACATTTTCATCTTTCCAAATTTTCAGCAATAGACGTTCAACTTCGAACACAATTATTTCTTCCAATAAAGACCTCCAAATCACAAAATTATATTCTAAAATGAAGAGAAATTTGTGCAGATTCCAGAACTTCAAGAATCGCTCGAATCCGACTTACGAGTAAAACGTTATCCTCCTTGCAATGGGGCTGGTCAACGATTCCCGTATGCAGAATTTTCCAAAAATCAGCAGCAGACCCAACTATTAAAATGCACTTATCTCCCTCATTATAAACCTCCTGAATGCAAATCTTATATGAAAACTGTAGGGAATTTAGTAAGCTTTCCAAAAAATCCTGAAACGCTTCAATCTGAATCACGGTTAAAATGTTATGCCACTTCTTGTGATAGCTGCTCCAAGATTGCAAAAACCAGAATTTTTGAGATTGATGAATGTAAATTCCACCTCTCTCCATCTTACTTCCAAGTTCTACCAAAAATCTTGCTCTACATCCAACTTCGAAAATTACTCGACTTTAATCCAACTACACTCAAGACACAGCAATCTTCCGACTTGATCCTTCGACTTAATTCATCAACTTGTCTTTTTATTTTGAATAAATCCTTCTTTCATAAACAATCTCCACCCATAAATCCACGCACTTCTCAACCCGGCCGATAGGAATTCATGAATCCATGCTCTCGCCAGTCTGCAACAACGTCTCTTCAATAACCTTGCACTCTTGCAATCAACATCAACTTTGAACCAACTTCGACTTTGCAACAACAGTCCAGGAGTCAAGCTTCTCCCCCACTTAATTCCAACAAACACCTACAGACAACGACTAGAAACTAACAACAAGTACCGACAGTGTTTCACACACATGTCGCGTACTAAGGAATTAACAACGTTAGACAACATTGGCCGGACGGACCGACCTGCTCTGATACCACTATTGTAACACCCCAAATCTACCCGGCGGAAATTCATAAATCAGAGTTTCAAAAATTCAACAACAAAACAGGATGCTACATTTTTCCACTTAACAAATTCATTTAATTTCATGAACATCGATACATAACACTTTCAAACAGGATGAAACTATAAGTTCAACTCTTATTCAATTCATTGAAGTCAAACAACTTTTACAAATAGGCAGCGGATCCACAAATATTCAACTTTGCATCAGTTAACAACTTTTTCAACCTAACAACTTAGTAATAACATGTTTTTCATTGAGACAACTTAAAATAACAACAACTAAATATAACAACAAAACAATTAAGCGTTCATCCCCCCGAGTGTTACGTATCAGAGCGACGACACCGACTTTACTAAGAAAGTAAGCAACACTAATCTGGAAATACCTGCACGTTACCAATCAAGGTAACATTCAACAACAGAAAGGGGTGAGATATCGAACCATATAAACAAGAGTATGATAATTAATATGCTAGATAGAATTATACAATTTTTACACTATCCACAACAAAGTCTTACTAAACACCCCAAACAACCAACATACTTTATCATCTTAATTCACACATCAACATAATCAATTCCAACTATAACCTTAGCATACAAACCTTCATCAACTTCGACGAACATTTACAACATATTCAACTTCTTCAATATCAACAAAATCGACATTACAAACATAAATATATAAACAACTCAGGCAACATAATTCTATAATCAACTCATCCATCGTAATAATATAATCAACTTAACAACATAATCAACTTATCCAACATAATAATATAATCAACTTAGCAACATAATCAACTTGTCCCACGTAATAATATAATCAACTTAACAACATAATCAACTTGAATATACATAAACAACTTATTCAACTTGAGCAACGTACACAACTTTATGAATGTAGGCAACAAGAACAACTTTATCAACTCGGCAACATAATCAACACAAACAACATAATTAATGAAACACGGAATGTGACTCGACTGTGCATATGCATGTGGTACCATTGGAGTAAAACTCCCAACTTAAAATATACCAGGTTATCGAGGTATCTGCAAGGCATAAGCCTTCAACTTAATAAATTTGCCAATCCAGGCCAACGTGGTGAGCATCCGCTCCAACTTAGAAATGCAGTGTATGCCATGATACAACGACTCAACACATCACAACAATCAACTCCAACAACATACAACAAACAACATCGCAACTTTAATTCAACACCGATTCAACTTTGGCCATAGGCCTACAACTTTCAACGTTGGTCATACGACCTACAACTTGAATATCAACATTGGTCTTACGACCTACAACTCAAATAATCAACATGGGTCCTTCGACCTTTAACTTAAAATGCTTCCAAACTGGGACAGAACAACATACGCAACTATAATAGAAAATACACACATTCAACACTAATTAACAAAGTACACCGACTAAAATCACTTATTTATTATTCCGAACTAACTCGACAATTTTCGTTAAATTTCGGACAACTAATTTTTATCGCGTAATTTCACTCGGTCGACTAAATCGGTACTGCTTTTACTACTATTACTGCTACCAATAATTCCCACTGAATCTGTTAAATTCCATCTTACTGATACAAATCCTTTTTCTCTTCAATTATTCTATCATGAAATTCAACGACCCATTTTTCTGTCCAACTCCAAAACTCTGTTTTTATCAAAAGACTAGTTAATTACCATTTTTCTGTCCAACTCCAAAACTCTGTTTTTATCAAATTAATTTAACAATAAAACTCAATAACATCGATTAATCAAATTCCACAAACAACATTATTCCATCAATTTCACAACCACAATTCGACCGACTCAACTACGGACAGCACAAAAATTATACGATCCCAAACACACATATTAATCATCATAATCCCGATTATAGAGTTCGAACCCCACCCTTACCTTAATCGATGGCCGTTTCGAATCTCCGATCGAATTTCCAACCCCTTTGCATATGTGACCCTTTTCCTCTCCTCTTTCATCCATTAAGATTAGAAATACGAACACGCTGCCATTGAGTTCCTACATTGACCAAAATTCAGCCTTCATCACCATCAATCCCGTAACTACTATTTGACCAATTTCCAGCATGAACTTCCAAACTTCAAATGCGTTTTTCTCCTTCAATACAGAACTTATTGACACGCAATTATATATCAAATCGAAGGGAATTTCGTAAGCTTTCCAGAAATTCAAGAATCGCTTTAATCAGAATTACGAGTAAAAAGTTATCACCTGTTTAGTGGAAGTTGTACCGAATGTGCGAAAATTAAGATATGAACATGAATCCTTCTTTCTCCTTCTTTTCTCCCAAGTTGTTTTCTCTTCTCTAAAACCCTTATTTTTCTCTAAGACTTTTTCCCTAATTTCCACGATTCTCTCTTCTTCTGTTACTTCTTCTCTTTGACTCATTCTTTTATTCCTTTTTATTATAATAATAATAATCCAATAAAACAATTAATGGGCCTAAACACTGCACCCCTTTAATTGTTAATTCCGACGAAATTCAAGCCCAATGACCAACATGCTCCAATAATCAATACTATCACTGATAATATTATTTCTTCGATTTTCCGACTTAACAACTTAATTTACCATAACGCTAAAAATCAATTAATAATTTGCGACTAATTTTTTTCTTCCGACTTAATTAAATTATCTTCCAATATTTGACCAAATGGTCCAAACACCTAAATAACTTATCCAACCATAAACGGGAGAATATTCCACATCAATTCCCACAACTCAGTTAATTCAACTTTATCCAACGAACGACAATGCAACTTAAATCGACTCGTTCAACTTAATTCAAACAAACTTAGCAACTTATCACAAACAACTTCGACAATTCAACATAAATCAACACCAATAACGCGAATATAATGAATTAAATAATTAATTAATAAATAGAGCGTTACAACTCTCCCCCACTTAGGATATTTTCGTCCTCGAAAATTCATCCGATTCAACTACTCCAACTACTTATTTTATCCGACTACTCAACTCTCATTTCCAAAGGCAACCCACGTATACCACAAACAATAATACATAACTTAAACACAACATTAACTCAATCAACTATTAACATCTCAACTCATTCACGTAAGAATAACAACACGACACTATGCGTTCGTAGCGCACTCTGATTACTTGCAATTTACAAAGTTTACTGAGTCTAAATCCAACTTACAATTATCAAAATCGACATATCCACAAAGCCCTTCGACTCAATCCTTTTGGAATTTCATTCCAACAGATATTCTAATTCTTGTAGTTATCGCATACTTCAACTTAGATTCGTACAATAACACCTTTGAACATTCAATATAATTACAATGACGACTACTTCCAAATCTTGGATAAGACATTCATATACTTCCATGAATTCCAAATTATCATCAACATAGGCTACAACTTTACCATCTTTTAACAACACGTCCTGCAAAATTCATCTTAACCACGCAACATCATTACACCAACATAAGATACAAGGGTCCAACGAATCTCCACAAGATAACTCGCACTCTTCGCTTTCAACTAATTCAACTTACCGAATACTCGATTCTTACTCATACCGACACAACCTTCATAATTTTTTATCCGAATCAACACAACCAAACAATTCCTCTTATCCCCACTAAAACCGTTCTTTAATAAACCAACTTATAATTTAACTTCTAATAATTGCAACTCAATTATATATGACATTCTTATCAAATCATCATTTTACATTTCCACCCACTTTCCCTTCTAATCATCTCAAGAATACTTCAAGTCTCAAGCTACTCAATTCATCACTAAATAACATTCCAATTATTCTGAGTCCAACTATGAATTTTCTTATTACAATTCAATCCAAGCGTAACTTCATACTTCCCTCTTAAATTCCAACTAATACTCTCTTATAATAACTTTCATCAACAAAACAAACAATACTCAAGTGTTCGGCTTGACTTCAACCAATTCGACGTACATACTATACTAGTTGGCATGATACATCTATCCATCAATTATGATTACATCTGCTATCCACAATAGATTAAGGGTGATCAGTTCCTCAATTTGTCAATAGACATCCGACAACCATAACGGTGGCACAAATCATCATTACCCAACGTAATAACGTACTTCAACTTATGCCCAGAGTCCATAAGCATATTGCTCCGCCAACTCTCTACGACTTATCAACTTCTTCTTAGTCTCTTTAATTCCAACTTCGTCAACGATACAAAACATCCAAAAAAATCCAGTGCACATTCTCTTATGTACACACATAGTACCACACGACTTTCGATATCCCACTAACACTTTATTCGCTACAACAAGTACCATTCAAAACGGTTTGTTCCAATTACAACTTTCATCCAAGTTAAAATATTTAACAACACTAATCAACTTCCATCTTCCTTTCAACATCACCATCATCTAACATAGGCACTTAATTGTCCATATTCGACATAAATCGTATCTCTATGCATTCTCCGATACCAACATTTTATTATTTAATAACATTTTCATCTTTCCAAATTTTCAGCAATAGACGTTCAACTTCGAACACAATTATTTCTTCCAATAAAGACCTCCAAATCACAAAATTATATTCTAAAATGAAGAGAAATTTGTGCAGATTCCAGAACTTCAAGAATCGCTCGAATCCGACTTACGAGTAAAACGTTATCCTCCTTGCAATGGGGCTGGTCAACGATTCCCGTATGCAGAATTTTCCAAAAATCAGCAGCAGACCCAACTATTAAAATGTACTTATCTCCCTCATTATAAACCTCCTGAATGCAAATCTTATATGAAAACTGTAGGGAATTTAGTAAGCTTTCCAAAAAATCCTGAAACGCTTCAATCTGAATCACGGTTAAAATGTTATGCCACTTCTTGTGATAGCTGCTCCAAGATTGCAAAAACCAGAATTTTTGAGATTGATGAATGTAAATTCCACCTCTCTCCATCTTACTTCCAAGTTCTACCAAAAATCTTGCTCTACATCCAACTTCGAAAATTACTCGACTTTAATCCAACTACACTCAAGACACAGCAATCTTCCGACTTGATCCTTCGACTTAATTCATCAACTTGTCTTTTTATTTTGAATAAATCCTTCTTTCATAAACAATCTCCACCCATAAATCCACGCACTTCTCAACCCGGCCGATAGGAATTCATGAATCCATGCTCTCGCCAGTCTGCAACAACGTCTCTTCAATAACCTTGCACTCTTGCAATCAACATCAACTTTGAACCAACTTCGACTTTGCAACAACAGTCCAGGAGTCAAGCTTCTCCCCCACTTAATTCCAACAAACACCTACAGACAACGACTAGAAACTAACAACAAGTACCGACAGTGTTTCACACACATGTCGCGTACTAAGGAATTAACAACGTTAGACAACATTGGCCGGACGGACCGACCTGCTCTGATACCACTATTGTAACACCCCAAATCTACCCGGCGGAAATTCATAAATCAGAGTTTCAAAAATTCAACAACAAAACAGGATGCTACATTTTTCCACTTAACAAATTCATTTAATTTCATGAACATCGATACATAACACTTTCAAACAGGATGAAACTATAAGTTCAACTCTTATTCAATTCATTGAAGTCAAACAACTTTTACAAATAGGCAGCGGATCCACAAATATTCAACTTTGCATCAGTTAACAACTTTTTCAACCTAACAACTTAGTAATAACATGTTTTTCATTGAGACAACTTAAAATAACAACAACTAAATATAACAACAAAACAATTAAGCGTTCATCCCCCCGAGTGTTACGTATCAGAGCGACGACACCGACTTTACTAAGAAAGTAAGCAACACTAATCTGGAAATACCTGCACGTTACCAATCAAGGTAACATTCAACAACAGAAAGGGGTGAGATATCGAACCATATAAACAAGAGTATGATAATTAATATGCTAGATAGAATTATACAATTTTTACACTATCCACAACAAAGTCTTACTAAACACCCCAAACAACCAACATACTTTATCATCTTAATTCACACATCAACATAATCAATTCCAACTATAACCTTAGCATACAAACCTTCATCAACTTCGACGAACATTTACAACATATTCAACTTCTTCAATATCAACAAAATCGACATTACAAACATAAATATATAAACAACTCAGGCAACATAATTCTATAATCAACTCATCCATCGTAATAATATAATCAACTTAACAACATAATCAACTTATCCAACATAATAATATAATCAACTTAGCAACATAATCAACTTGTCCCACGTAATAATATAATCAACTTAACAACATAATCAACTTGAATATACATAAACAACTTATTCAACTTGAGCAACGTACACAACTTTATGAATGTAGGCAACAAGAACAACTTTATCAACTCGGCAACATAATCAACACAAACAACATAATTAATGAAACACGGAATGTGACTCGACTGTGCATATGCATGTGGTACCATTGGAGTAAAACTCCCAACTTAAAATATACCAGGTTATCGAGGTATCTGCAAGGCATAAGCCTTCAACTTAATAAATTTGCCAATCCAGGCCAACGTGGTGAGCATCCGCTCCAACTTAGAAATGCAGTGTATGCCATGATACAACGACTCAACACATCACAACAATCAACTCCAACAACATACAACAAACAACATCGCAACTTTAATTCAACACCGATTCAACTTTGGCCATAGGCCTACAACTTTCAACGTTGGTCATACGACCTACAACTTGAATATCAACATTGGTCTTACGACCTACAACTCAAATAATCAACATGGGTCCTTCGACCTTTAACTTAAAATGCTTCCAAACTGGGACAGAACAACATACGCAACTATAATAGAAAATACACACATTCAACACTAATTAACAAAGTACACCGACTAAAATCACTTATTTATTATTCCGAACTAACTCGACAATTTTCGTTAAATTTCGGACAACTAATTTTTATCGCGTAATTTCACTCGGTCGACTAAATCGGTACTGCTTTTACTACTATTACTGCTACCAATAATTCCCACTGAATCTGTTAAATTCCATCTTACTGATACAAATCCTTTTTCTCTTCAATTATTCTATCATGAAATTCAACGACCCATTTTTCTGTCCAACTCCAAAACTCTGTTTTTATCAAAAGACTAGTTAATTACCATTTTTCTGTCCAACTCCAAAACTCTGTTTTTATCAAATTAATTTAACAATAAAACTCAATAACATCGATTAATCAAATTCCACAAACAACATTATTCCATCAATTTCACAACCACAATTCGACCGACTCAACTACGGACAGCACAAAAATTATACGATCCCAAACACACATATTAATCATCATAATCCCGATTATAGAGTTCGAACCCCACCCTTACCTTAATCGATGGCCGTTTCGAATCTCCGATCGAATTTCCAACCCCTTTGCATATGTGACCCTTTTCCTCTCCTCTTTCATCCATTAAGATTAGAAATACGAACACGCTGCCATTGAGTTCCTACATTGACCAAAATTCAGCCTTCATCACCATCAATCCCGTAACTACTATTTGACCAATTTCCAGCATGAACTTCCAAACTTCAAATGCGTTTTTCTCCTTCAATACAGAACTTATTGACACGCAATTATATATCAAATCGAAGGGAATTTCGTAAGCTTTCCAGAAATTCAAGAATCGCTTTAATCAGAATTACGAGTAAAAAGTTATCACCTGTTTAGTGGAAGTTGTACCGAATGTGCGAAAATTAAGATATGAACATGAATCCTTCTTTCTCCTTCTTTTCTCCCAAGTTGTTTTCTCTTCTCTAAAACCCTTATTTTTCTCTAAGACTTTTTCCCTAATTTCCACGATTCTCTCTTCTTTTGTTACTTCTTCTCTTTGACTCATTCTTTTATTCCTTTTTATTATAATAATAATAATCCAATAAAACAATTAATGGGCCTAAACACTGCACCCCTTTAATTGTTAATTCCGACGAAATTCAAGCCCAATGACCAACATGCTCCAATAATCAATACTATCACTGATAATATTATTTCTTCGATTTTCCGACTTAACAACTTAATTTACCATAACGCTAAAAATCAATTAATAATTTGCGACTAATTTTTTTCTTCCGACTTAATTAAATTATCTTCCAATATTTGACCAAATGGTCCAAACACCTAAATAACTTATCCAACCATAAACGGGAGAATATTCCACATCAATTCCCACAACTCAGTTAATTCAACTTTATCCAACGAACGACAATGCAACTTAAATCGACTCGTTCAACTTAATTCAAACAAACTTAGCAACTTATCACAAACAACTTCGACAATTCAACATAAATCAACACCAATAACGCGAATATAATGAATTAAATAATTAATTAATAAATAGAGCGTTACATCGGTCGCGGCTGCCCCAATGGCATCTTCGTCATCAGCAATCTGCTCAACGATATCAACCAGATTAACTGTCATAGGCTCAGTATAATTAGCTTCAGCCACTTGAAGAGGATCCGTATCAATCTTCATCTGTGTCTTTGGCTTATCTCCGAACTTGAGCCTTCCCTCCTGGATAGCACTTTGCACCAAATCCCTGAAAAGAAAACATTGAGAAGTTTTATGACCCAAGTAGTTATGGTATTTACAAAAACCTCTTTTCTTTCGTTGATCTAGAGGCGTAATTTTAGCGCCTTGTGGCATAAGTATTTGGCCATCCTTAACTAATAAATCAAAAATATTGTCACATTTAGTAACGTCGAAAGTATATGTTTTCTTAGGATATATGTCGCTCTTTTCAGCTTCGACAGGTTTTTTCCGTTAGAGGGAACTAATAGTTTACAGGCATACGGAGGACCTTGCTTAAGTTCATCTAGGTCTATCTCACTATCTTCTAAAGGTATGAATTCGTCATTGGCTTCCTCAACCTGATCTTGATAGTCTATGTATGCTATCTTTTTATGTTTATTCGCCCTAGCTTTTTCGTCCTTCGGAAGTTCAAGCTGTCGAACTCTGTCTGCTAATTGGGCCATGTCCCTCAGGTACTGAGTATCCAGCTTCTTCCTGATGGAATAATCAAGGCCACCACCATCCATTTTGACCAATTCACGCTCAGGTACTTGTGTAAAGCATCTGGCTTTGAGTAGTCAAAATCTGTTCAAATAATCATCAACAGATTCATTGAACTTTATTTTGATACTAGCCAGTTCTTTCAGGTTGATCTTAGTTTGCCCCATGTAAATTTTTTCATGAAACAAACGCTCTAATTGAGTTCAGTTATAGATTGAACCAGGTGGCAACGTGGTAAACTAAGTGAAAGAATTCTTGGTGAGAGAAATAGGGAAATATTTGACCCTAAGGCATTCGTCATTCGCTAGTTCCCCTGCTTCTATTACGTAACGTGCCACATGCTCAACTGTAGATTCAGTTGTATCCCCTGAGAACTTAGTGAATTTAGGAAACTTTGTCCTAGGGGGTAGTTTTGCTTGGAGTAAATATTCGGCTATTGGTGAAGTGAAATTTGGCCTAATAAAGCTTGTGTTTATCCCACTTCTGGCCATTATTCGTTCGACCATGGCTGCTAGATTGTTCTCTGCTGCCAAATTGTTCTGTCGAACTTGGTGAACCACTTGATCTGTATCTTGACGCTTGTTTATTACTCTTACTCTAGGTTCATCCTCTTCAGGTATTTGTCTTTGATCCCTACAAGGCTCAGGCTCAAATGGTTCAACCCTTGGGGGATCTCCACGATTATGTGGCTGCGCAGCCTCTTCCATATTCACTGCTTGATTTGGACGTCAAGGTGGTACTGGAACTCCCGTGAATTCTTCTATGCGCGCCATTTGGGTTACCATCTGTTGATTCATCTGATATGTATTCCGAATCAAAGGTTGGAAAATTTCTCCCATTATTTGAGATAAATTATGAACCATTTGCATGTTGCTTTCATCCATCCACTGCCTCAAATAGGCTGCAGACTCGTTTGTTAGGGCATGGCTTGGTGTCGAATTCCCCACTACACCAACTTGGCTATTTCTTCTCATGTTTATCGTTGAACCAGACTCCCGCAATGGTGAAGGAATAACATGATCAGAAAAAACAGGAGGTGCATTCCTTACCCCTATCATGGAGGTAGTTGACGGCCCAAAGAGTGAAGGGTATTGTTGAGCCAACATAGGTCCAACGGGCTTAAATGCAGTCGAATTGGGTGGTGGAGTTTATGTACTTGGACCAATGTATTCCAACACTGATTGTGTATAAGGCCTGTTAACTTCACCTAGCTCTGTCGAATGGATTGGTTCGACACCACTGTTGGTGTGGTCGAAGCCCCTGTCGAAGGGTTGGAGACTGGTACGGCCTTATTTATCGATCCATCTCGTACAATTGTACTACGAGCATTCGAGCTACTCACTTGAGGATTCGATTTGCTCATTACGGTGATTGAATCACTTATATTTCCCTGGCTAGACGCCATCTCTCTCGTGTTTCTTCTCCTTCTTAGTATATAGTCGTTTGTGTTGGCTACTTTCCCGCTTCTCAAATGCATGCACGAAAGTAACCGCCCTTTCGACCGATGCACTCACGTAGAGGAAGTTACAACACAAGAAAGTTACAACAATAACAAAAAATAACAATAGCACCGTCCCACTGGGCGTGCCAATTTGTTTACCCCCAAAATTGGTAAACAAGCGTTGTTCCTTCAAAGATACCTAAAATACTCTTAGTTACTCGCAGGATCGACCAGATTGATCCTAGGACATGTGCTATACTTTGATTGCTCGCGTAATCGCGGTGTTTTTGGAAAAATGTCTATGAACCTTTGTAACAAGACTCAAAGATTTGTTTTGATCAAGAAAATAAAATAAAAGACAACAACTTTTTGAAAATAAAGGAATGTAGAAAGGGCCAAACTTGAAATTTAAATGAAGCTAAAGACAAGGCTGGGAAATTAAATGAAAGTAAAGACAAGGAAAGAAACGTAAAAATACTTGATTTATAAAGGAACACAGTAAAGTTCATGAAAGATAAATTTGCTTGGAAAAGTAAATGGTTTTGAAATGTAAAAGGGCTTTTGATGTAAAAGTTAGCAGAAGATAAATGACTTCAAAAGTAAAAGACTTGAAAGTAAAATACTTGAAAGTAAATTTCACATTGAAGATAAAATTAACATAAAGATAAATTTGGTGGAGCTTCAATCACGTACATTCTCACTGCACTCGTTTCTCTACACGCGGATACTTTGAGTCTACGGAGTTACTAGTACATATGTGTTGTACCCCAAAATTTGCCCTCTGTTTTTAACTCTAATCGATTTTTTGTTTCACATTCATTTGCATCGTCTTCATAGCATAACATGTATTTCGTCTTAATATTAGCTGGAATAATTTCTCGTAATTTACAGACAGACTGGTCAAATTAATTTTCAATTGTGCCTAAAATCAGTAAACGAAAAATGTCACATTTAAATTTGCAAATGTTAGTAATATTAATCTACGATTTACGCGGTTTAATTTACGATTTACGACTATTTTTGTTTGTATGTTGATCAGTCTGAGAAGTTTAAACGGTCATAATTTTATTTCAAAATCCAACCAAATGCTATATTTTTCCGAGTTATTTATTTCGCGCTGATTATTTTGACGTGTTCATTTTATTTTTTCGAGCACTTTGACGCCTGACTTATATTTTTTTGAGTCCGTTTTGGATCTAGAATAAATAAATAGGCTTATTAGTTTTTATTTTAATTTTAACTATTTTTATTATTAAACTTTATTTAATTTTTAAATTAATATTTTATTAGGTTTCAAAATAAGCACTTAGGCTCATTATCATTAACCCTGATTGGTCCCCTATATATACTAACTAGTGGAAGACAGAAAAGGGACCGAAAAAAGAAAGAAAGAAAAAACACAGCGCAAGGGCCGACTATCATTTGTTCACATATAGTTTTCTTTTTATAGGTACTTGATCACTACTTCTTGTTATTGAATTTCTTAATGCATTTGATTTATGGTTTATACTTATTTTTTCCTAAGTTACTGTATAACATGTTAATGTTAATATATATATATATATATATATATATATATATATATATATATATATATATATATATATATATATATATATATATAACTTACATATATTATTGTTATATATATATATAACTGTTTGTTAAATATTTTCTGTTATGATTCAATTTTGTATTTTCGGATCGGATCGTGTCGATACGTCGTTCACATATTTGTGTGTATGAGGCGTGACACTCATATTGATGCGATCCAACTGCGATGATCGCAATTTTGCATTAGCAAAGTCGTTGTTTTTTTAATTCATATTATTTTTATTTTATTTATATACATATATTTAGATCTGCACCTTTTATCATAATTAACTCCCCTGATTATTTTCCTAAACCCCGAATTTGCCTCAAACCCTGAATTTCAAACCTAAAATTATAACCATGATTTTTTTATATCTAAACCCTAATCTTTTTCATAACTAACTACCCTGGTTTTGTCCTAAAAACCCTGATTATTTCCTAAAAAACCTTAAACTTTATTATTTTTCATAAAACTATAATCTCTTTTCTTTTAATTTAAATTACTTTATTTATTTTTAGGAAAATTGTATAGGTTGCAATTTATATAATTTATTTATTTTTCGCCCTTATTATGTAATTGTTTCCTATATGTAATAGTTTAGGTTTTCTTCTTTCGTATCGATTATTATGTAACTTCCCCGAAGTCATGTAATAGTGTAGGAACTTTTAATTTCTGCCTTTATATTTCTGCAAATATTTAAATTGCATGGTTAGTAATTTAGTGAGTGCAAATAAATGAAAAATTAATTTGGACTTAGAAAATTAATTACCAGATTAATATTGAAAATAATATTCACACACGTAAGTCGATCGTTCTACGATCGCCATCTGCACCTCTTAGGGTTTCCCCTCTTGGTTGCCTTAATAAATGGTCAAGTCCCTTGAATGTGGGGTATCTTAAAAACAAATTCCTACAAACAAAAATCATTATAGTCCCTTCAGATTTAAAAGATCATAAGTCCCTTCGAAGTTGCCTACAAAAAAACAATGATCTTGTCCCTACGAACAAATGATGATAGACCCTATGAATTGCTAAAGACACCCCTACAGGTTGCTTATTGTGACCATACGATGATCTTACGCCCGTACCTTAATAAATCCAAGGTAATGACTACTTACTCATTAATAGTAGGGACAGTCTTACCCTTGAAAGGAAATAAAGAAACATGAAAGACCAACTTAGGGTAGGTAGCGCTTAATTACTTGCTCACACTTTCAAAAATTCTTTTCACACCCCACTTTTAAAAATCATTTCAAACTCAAGACATTGTATACATCCATACGAGGATTATTACAAAGACTTATGAAAATTTTCTAAACACACAATGCACATTTTCAAACAAGTTAAAGTGAGCTAATTAATTAAGAGTCCATGGATAACCATGGATATAAAGGGTGTTAACACCTTCCTTTTATATAACCTACCCCCCAAACTCAAAATCTTTTAAGGTATTTCCTGTTCTTTTATACCCTTTTCTATTGGATAAAATAAAAATCGGTGGCGACTCTTGCTATCCGCACATGTTTTTGTCAAACAAAAACACCCAAGTCAGTTCTCCCACCGTGTTACAGAACTGACGACTCTGCTGGGGAGTACTAAGTAAAAGAGGGGTTACCTTAGGATTAGATCAATATACTTGTTTAATTTGTTTGCTTTATTTTTAAGGGTTTATTGTGGGGTTACTGTGAGAAAGATCCTAATCTGGATCTAGTGTACCTTAGGTAAGTAGCAATAGACCAAGGAAACTGTACGGCATATACCGATATGGTTAATTTGGTGGCTACAGTTAGTGTGACTTCTTGGTTGGTTATTATGTTCCTTAAGTCAGTTGAGGATAACATGAGGCTGCCATGTGTTGTCATTAACACTAACTAACTTTTAGAACCCTAATTGACCCATCGTGGCCATTAGAAAGTAGTGAGATAACCAACTTTGGTGAAGTCTAAAGTTGGTTGATACTCGATGCTACGCTCATTGAGATTCTAATCTTGGGGAGTTTTGGTTGGCAAGTCAGTTGCCTACTGAACAACAATATTTGAGAAGGATCAGTGATATTGAGATCCCTTAGAACTCGATTACTATTGTTAGGACAGGTTGAACCAACTAAACTTCAGTGGAAGGGTACTTACCTACGAACTTCATGCAAGCCTTTAAATATAAGGCCTTTGTGTGACTTGTTTGTGTTTGCCATTTGTTTTCTTTGAACATAACATCATAACATCATGACATCATAACATAGAATTTTCACTAACCATTTCAAGGACCAAAGGATTTATCTTTGTTCTTTGTTGCATGTTATGGCTTCCGCTCATAGAAACATTATCCGGACCAAATTTGTAGGGATACCTTTGAGGCTCAGTTCTATGCTAAGAGAAAGTGTTGGAGCTAACGAGGCAACTTCACGAAGAGCGGAACCTCAATACATATCTCAACCCAAAAAGGAAGCATCCATGGGAGACTTGAGTCTCAAATGCTTATTTTCTTTGTAACTTTTATTTTTGTTTCCTTCATTGTAAGCCCAAGGGGGCAATTATATTTTAAAACCTACTAATAAAAGTTTTTGTTTTTGTTTTCCTTTAACAAATTTAAATCCTATGTGATTCTTGAAAACATTGCATATGCATCTACATATCATACCATTGCATAACAGGTTTCCGCGACAGGTTTCTTATCTTCTTGTTGTATATTACAGTGTGGAAATGGCTCTCGAACAGTCTGTCAAAGATCTTCAAGCTCAGAACGTCCAATTTCAAGAGATGATCCTGAACTTATCCAAGGGACAAGAAGAGCTAAAGGCACTCCTGACCAAGAAGAAGAAGAAGAAGACCAGAAAGCCAGTTAGCTTCATCAATCTGGTTAGGAGGTTCAAAGGTCCAATCAAGACAGATGGTGAGGTTGAAAATCCTGGAGATGAAGATTCTGCGAAAGAAGAAAATAGTCAACATGGTATTGTGGGGAATTCTGATCATGAGAAGAATTATTACTATGATTCAACTGGTGATGAGAAGTACAAGTTACTGGAAGACTGTGTGAATGCCATGGAGTTGCAAAAAAACACCTGGTTTAGATTTTGAAGATTTGAGTATGATTTCTGGAGCTGTCATCCTTCTTAGATTCTAAGTTCCTACTTTTGTGGTATATGATGGTATTTCGTGCCCGAAACTACATTTGAGGTCTTATGTCCGAAGGATCCAACCACATACTGCTGATAAAAAGTTGTGGATTCATTTCTTCTAAGAAAGCTTATCCAGAGCTCAATTAGAATGGTACTACCAACTTGAGAATACCAACATTCGTGCTTGGAAGGATCTTGCTAAATCCTTCTACAAACAATACCAATATAACTCTGATTTAGCGCCGACTCGTATGCAACTCCAAAGCATGTATGTGGGCTCTAATGAAAGTTTCAAAGAATACGCTCAGAAATGGAGAGATCTTGCGAGCAGGGTTCAACCTCCTTTAACTGACAGAGAGTTGGCTGACATGTTCATGAGTACGTTGACTGGTCCTTTCTATAGTCATCTAATTGGAAGCTCGTCATCTAGTTTCACTGAGCTGATAATGACAGGAGAACATGTTGAAAGTGGAATAGGAAATGGTAAAATACTAGTGGCTATCTCTTCAAGTACCACTGAGAAGCCATCTAATGAGAAAACAGAATCCAATGTTGTTTACGGCCAACATGGTCGTAATAAGAACAATTGTAACCAATCTGTGGGAGCTGTTCTGATCTCTAATCCTGCACCTGCAACACAAAATCAACAACAGAATAATCAGCGTAAGCAGGACGCACCTAGAAGACAATTTACAAAGATCAATATGTCGTTGGCTCAGACACTACAACACATGTTGAAAGAGGAGTTAATTACCTTGAAAGACCCTCCTCAGAATCCCAATACTTCCTCTCCTCGCTATAACCCCAATGTAAGGTGTGCATATCACTCCAACTGTCCTAGACATGACACTAATAACTGTTGGGCATTGAAGAATAAGATTCAAGAGATGATTAATGAAGGATTCCTCTAGGTTACACCAAAAGACTAGATTGAATTCTTCTATCATCCATCAAACATCGAAGCTGCCAAACATCCAGAGTGACAAGTTTAGAGGAGAAGACTTTGAGAACATTTGAATTTTCATTTGTAATTTCTTTTGTCAACTTAAACACTTACTATTATGTCATACTTTTTTTTCATAATAATGCATTGCATATGTTTGTTTTGAATTAATCCATTTGTTTCACTATATTTAAACTATGCTTCTTACTCCTCTTTTGTGATATTCAACTCTTGATAAAGTTGTAAGCCTTTAGAGGGAGGATGACGAAGACAATACCATAATTTCATATAGTATGCTTTTGAACAAACTATGTTGACGATGTGCATAAATTATTTCGATTCCTAAACATTGGAGATATAAGGAAGTTAATCCCTAGTCAACCCTTTTGAGCCTATGAGCCTATGAAGTAGGAGTTTTCATTCTCACGCAAATTAAAATCCTTAATCATAACTTGGGGCAGGGTAGTTCCTCGGTTAACTCAATTATGCCAGTTGTCCTTTTTATAAACAATTAATGAAGGTTCCATGTAATCGTTAAGTCCGACAGTCAATATCTAGCAAAATAAAAGCTCACTAAGTCAAAACCTATGAAGGAGACTTAGTAAAAAAATTGAGACATCCCGCTGAATGTAATCTTGAAACAAACAATTCATGCAAACGGAAGGGATAACAAAGTCAAAAGAAAAAAAGAGGTCACTACGAATCCTTAAAAAAAGATGACTGGCTTTTCTAATTAACTTCTGTCAGTGTTACAATTTCAAACTCTTTTGGAGCCTCAATGCATAAGGTAACTGAACATAGGACTGAAGAACATCACGAAGGATGGGTTGGGTACAAATAAAATTTGAGCCTTTATCCTTTGTTTCTTAAACTGTGAACCATTCCACGTTACAACCCTTTAAAAGTCCTAACTGAAGCATGGTTAGTTCGAAAGCGTATTGCAACAAAAGGTATCCTGACTCCTTTAGGGCTTATTATAAATCTTGAGTTAATATCACAGTTTTTACAAACATTGTTTTGATAAAATAATTCTTTTTCAAAACTTCAAAACAGACATAATCATTGCATTTTGAATATCATTGTTTGCATATAACTAAGTGTTTGACAGCATAGAAGATTACATGATGAACATTCAATAAACAAAGTCCTTCCGACAGACAAAGTTGCTTCTTGGGCCTGACTCAGTTGTATCAAAGCCAATGTATACAAGGGCCATGGTCACTATCTTCCAATCAAGGGGACATGTCATGTTATTGTCCAATTCATCTAGGGCAGTCAGATCAAGATTCAACGATGCTTAATAGCCACGGGCATGTCTCCTCATCTGAATTGCCAGAAGTTACATTACTGAGTTCACGATGCCAGGGGGATGTTATTATGTGGTATCTCGTTTATTTCTCTTGAGGCATCTCTTTTCAAATACTTCCATCCTGGGACAAATCATCCTCAACTAGGGGCAACGCTCTCTTTTCAAATCTAATCAGATCAAATTCAGTTACAAGCTCCTTAACCATTACCCAGGGTGTACATCATCCACCAGAATCTGAAAACACATTCCTCTCATCACACTGCCTTGATACTAGGTTTCAGCAAAAGCCATTGTGGAAATTTATTGTCTGTGCCAATAGTATCAAATGGTGTCAGTATCATGTCTTCGGATTCAGTCATGATAACTCCTAGAAAATCACTCGGGGAAGTCAAGAATATCAGAAGTTCTGAATCCATTGGTTATTTTGAATGAATATATGCTTGATGTTTACCAAAATACATAAAATTACAATAATAGCATTTACTAAGGACCCTTGGAGGTAGTAATCCCCAACAAAGTTCATATCCAACACATCTTCGCAAACTCATCCCCGCAGAGTAATCTTTATGGATTTATTTCAGCAAAGTACTTCAAGTAGCCTCTTGTGCTTCCATCTCTACAAAATCCCAGACAAATTTCTCTCAAGCCTGATATCTCCAGAAAGAATTGACGCTTGATCGGATAAATCTCCCAGGGGAATGTCTGTCTCTTCTATCCCCAGACAGGGTATTTAGGAATTTAATCTTCCAATAAAAAGTACGACGAACGGAAATCGAAAGATCCTAAATGCAACATTTTGAAACAAGATGGGAACGATGTCTTCATATTCCTCAACAAAAAATCGGGATTTATTTTCCCCAGCCAGCAGTTGTTACATGAAGATGTTAGTATTCTTCCACTACATAATCCATACATACATCATTTACATCATATCATGCCATGCATATCCATAATGCATATGACATTCTCACTTACATTAAGAACATTATGTCATACATGCATACATCAAATAATCTTGCATATACTAACTTTTCCTTTTCAGGATAGTTCGCAGTTAGATAAACATTACCAACTCCTTGAGACAGTTCAGAGACGATCTAAACGAAGATCTAGTGTTGATGCTTAGTGTAGGATTATTTTCTTTCCAGAGACAGTACGTAGACGATCTATACGAAGATCTAGTCCTGGTACTTAGTGCTGACATTTTCCTGAGATAGTTCAGAGATGATCTAAACGAAGATCTAGTGTTGATGCTTAGTGCATGATGCTTTTCTTTCCAGAGATAGTACGAAGATGATCTATACAAAGATCTAGTCCTGGTACTTAGTGCTGACATTTTCCTGAGACAGTTCAGAGACGATCTAAACGAATATCTAGTGTTGATGCTTAGTGCATGATGTTTTTCTTTCCAGGGACAGTACGAAGACGATCTATACGAAGATCTAATCCTGGTACTTAGTGTTGATATTTTCTTGAGACAGTTCAGAGACGATCTAAACGAAGATCTAATGTTGATACTTAGTGCAGGATATTTTCCAGAAGCAATTTAGAGATAATCGAAACGAAGATTTAGTTCTGATTCTTAATTCAAGATATTGTCCTTGAGACATTTCAAAGACGATCTAAACGAAGATCTAGTGCTGATACTTAGTGCAAGATATTTTCTAGAAGCAATTCAGAGATAATCAAAACGGAGATTTAGTTCTGATGGTTAGCTCAAAATATTTTCCCAGAGACAGTTTAGAGGCGATCTAAACGAAGATCTAGCACTGATACTTAGTTCAAGATATGTTATAGAAACAGTTCAGAGATGGTCGATACGAAGATCTAGTTTTGGTACTTAGTTCAGTAACAACATTCAGATGAAGTCGAACGTAGACACATTCTGATACTCCTATTCACATATACTTTGGATGGCATCTATAAGCCCATTTCCAATTACTCTGAATGGCATCTTTAAGCCCATTCAAGCAATGCAGTCAACCAACGGTTCGCTCTGTGCACTCATGAGTGCAAATTTTTGGGCACCTATATGTTCAATCCTCTTTCACCTTTAGATCACGATTGACACGCATACCAAACTAACTCCTCAGGTCTAAGAAGATTGAAAAGGAGAATCTGTTGTACCCCAAAATTTTCCCTCTGTTTTTAACTCTAACCGACTTTTTGTTTCGCATTTATTTGCATCATCTTCATAGCATATCATGTATTTCGTCTTAATATTAGCCGAAATAATTTCTCGGAATTTACAGAAAAACTAGTCAAATTTTAATTTTCAATTGTGCCTAAAATCAGTAAACGAAATAATGTCACATTTAAATTTGCAAATGTCAGTAATATTAATCTACGATTTACGCGGTTTAATCTGACATGCTAAAAATATTTTTACGGCTATTTTTGGTCGTATGTTGATCAGTCTGAGCAGTTTAAACGGTCATAATTTTATTTCAAAATCCAACCAAATGCTGTATTTTTCCAAGTCATTTATTTCGCGGTGATTATTTTGACGTGTTCATTTTATTTTTTCGAGCACTTTGGCGCCTGACTTTTATTTTTTTGATTCCATTTTGGGTCTAGAATAAATAAATAGGGTTATTAGTTTTTATTTTAATTTTAACTATTTTAATTATTAAACTTTATTTAATTTTTAAATTAATATTTTATTGGGTTTCAAAATAAGCACTTAGGCCCATTATCATTAACCTTGATTGGTCCCCTATATATACTAACTAGGGGAAGACAGAAAAGGGACCGGAAAAAAAAAAGAGAAAGAAAAAACACGGCGCAAAAGGGTCGGTTATCATTTGTTCACGTATAATTTTCTTTTCATAGGTACTTGATCACTACTTCTTGTTATTGGATTTCTCAATGCATTTGATTTATAGTTTATACTTATTTTTTCCTAAGCTACTATATAACATGTTAATATTATATATATATATATATATATATATATATATATATATATATATATATATATATATATATATATATATATATATATATATATATATATATATATATATATATATATATATATATATATATATATATATATATATATATATATATATATATATAACTGTTCGTTAAATATTTTCTTTTATGATTCAATTTTGTTTTTTCGGATCGGATCGTATCGATACGCCGTTCACATATTTGTGTGTATGAGGCGTGACACTCGTATTGATCCGATCCAATTGCGATGAACGCAATTTTGCGTTAGCAATGTCGTTTGTTTTTTTTAATTCATATTATTTTTATTTTATTTATATACATATATTTAGATATGCACCTTTTATCATAACTAACTCCCCTGATTTTTTTCCTCCTAAACCCCGAAATTGCCTCAAACCCTGAATTTCAAACCTAAAATTCTAACCCTAATTTTTTTCTCTCTCTAAACCCTAATCTTTTTCATAACTAACTTCCCTGATTTTTTCCTAAAAACCCTGATTATTTTCTAAAAAAACCTTAAACTTTATTTATTTTTCATAAAACTATAATATCTTTTCTTTTAATTTAAATTACTTTATTTATTTTTACGAAAATTGTATAGGTTGCAATTTATGTAATTTATTTATTTTTTGCCCTTATTATGTAACTGTTTCCTATATGTAATAGTTTAGGTTTTCTTTTTTCGTATCGATTATTATGTAACTTACCCGAAGCCATGTAATAGTATAGGAACTTTTAATTTCTGTCTTTAAATTTATGCAAATATTTAAATTGCATGGTTAGTAATTTAGGGAGTGCAAATAAATGAAAAATTAATTTGGACTTAGAAAATTAATTACCAGATAAATATTGAAAATAATATTCACACACGTAAGTCAATCATTTTACGATCGCCATCTGCACCTCCTAGAGTTTCCTTTCTTGGTTGCCTTAATAAATGGTCAAGTCCCTCGAATGTGAGGTGTCTTAAAAGCAAAGTCCCTTCAAACAAAAATCATCATAGTCCCTTCATATTTAAAAGATCATAAGTCCCTTCAAAGTTTCCTACAAAAAAACATTGATCTTGTCCCTACAAAAAAATGATGATAGTCCCTACGAATTGCTAAAGACATCCCTACAAGTTGCTTATTGTGACCATACGATGATCCTACGCTCGTCCCTTAATAAATCCAAGGTAATGACTACTTACTCCTTAATAGTAAGGACAATCTTACCCTTGAAAGGAAATAAATAAACATGAAAGACCAACTTAGGGTAGGTATCGCTTAATTACTTGCTCACAATTTCAAAAATTCTTTTCACACCCCACTTTTAAAAATCTTTTCAAACTCAAGACTTTGTATACATCCATACGAGGATCATTACAAAGACTTCTAAAAAAATTCTAAACACACACTGCACATTTTCAAACAAGTTAAAGTGAGCTAAGTAATTAAGAGCCCATGGATAACTATGAATATAAAAGGGTGCTAACACCTTCCCTTTATATAACCTACCCCCCGAACTTAAAATCTTTTAAGGTCTTTCATGTTCTTTTATATCCTTTCCTATTGGATAAAATAAAAGTCAGTGGCGACTCTTGCTATCCGCACATGTTTTTGTCAAACAAAAACACCCAAGTCAGTTCTCCCACTGTGTTATAATATGATTTCCACGCAATTATTCACATACTAAAAATATTTGTTTATAAACATTACAAAGTAACCGCTTTCGACGGTTTCTCCCTAAAACTATCCTAAGATGGTGACACTTGTCCCACTACTTATTGGAGAAGCTTCATCTTGCGCCACTTGTCTCTATATTTAAATTGAAGATCACCCACTTTCCCTTCCACGTTTGAACGTGTGAAGACCTTTTCTAATTGCTATATATGTCAAACATGCCTTTGGCTGGATATTCTCAACACTTAGAAATTAATTCAAACTTAGAATTTTAGTAAGTATGAAAACAGTAGGTAGGTCCCTTCGACTCTCATCCTTAATTAAGGTCAAAAAACCTCTTTTTAGCTCATATAATAATAATCCATTTATTAAGCCAAAATAACCTCATTGCTAGCGTCGAAATTTAGGGATAACAGATGGTCCGTAAGATGACTGAGAACTAATAATTGATTATAGATGTAATTGGAGGTTAATAATACGATGATTTAACGATTATTGTTAAATAAATTTGGATGATGAAACGATAGATGTTAAACAGAGATGGTTAAGATGATTTTACCCTATTGTGATGGGTATATTTTGATGTAGGTCTTACGACCAATGATGTTGTGATGATTGAACAATGTTTACAATATTTAATTATGTTGTATGTCATTTTTCATACTGCATACATGTGCATTATTAAGATAGCCTGGATTGGCAAACACGATGTTTACGATGAAGACTTATGTCTTGCAGATGCCCACCTAACTGGCATGAATTTTAAGATGGAACTTTGCTCTCAATGGTACCACATGCATGCATTGTCGAGTCGCATTTGAATTGCATTATTGAATGAATTCTTGAGATGTTATGGATGTTGTGACGATATGATGGTTATGATGAATATGATGTGAATGAGTGATTGAATGACTTTAACTTTTATATGCTTATTATTATATATTGTTTATAATTATCGATATCTCGCCCCTTCTATTTGACTGTTATCCTTTGTTGGTAACATGCAGATAATCCCGAGTAGCGAGGAGTTGTCGTTAGATGGTTTGAGTCGTTGGTCTCTCTGATACGTAGCACTTCGGGGGGATTAGAGAATGCATGAATTTGATTAAATTTTGTTTTGATTATGATTGGATTTAAGATGTTTCTTTTAGAAGATGATGTTTTGAATTTACGATGAATTATTTATGAAGTTGATTGAATTTGAGTTCTTGTGATTAAATGATTTCGTTGCATATTGAAAGATGATAATTGTTATTTGATATGTTATTATAATGATGTTTTGAGAAGGAAAAATGTGATACCCTATTTTGTCGAACTCTGATTTATTTATAATTATTTGCGGATAGAAATGGGGTGTTACAAAAGTCGCTTCGTCAGAAAGTTCCTCCGCGTCCATATGGGTTGGTTCGTCCGCAGACATATTTGCACCTGAAAAGTAGCGAAAGTAAACGTGAATTCGATGAGTTAAATCAAATCCACCCTTCCAACACTAATCAAGTGAAAGGGAGTAAAGAGGAACGGGGAAGTTGTCCCCAACTTAAGCCCTTATTCAAAATAATTTACGCTCGTTATAACGGCCAGGTACTTACAAGAGGAGGGGAAACTCAGAGATATTAAATTACCGGCTCACATAAAACGCATATGACTCTGCCCTGAAGCCCAGAACTCTGGTTGAAGCTCAATCGGAGCCACCATATAAAGCTACGGGGAACATCACTAAAAGCCCTAATTATCGCAATGACGAAGACACACCACACATCAACCACCGTACAGAAACAGGGACTCTACATCAAAAAACCCTAACAGTCTAAGTTATGGGTCCTATTAACCCTGAAATATATCCTAACCGCATGCATCTATATATCCAACAAGAATCATAAGGAATAATAGATAGATAAATGAAGAAACTTACAAGTTTTTATAAGAGAAGGTTGTGGTCGTTCGGCTGTCCTCGTTGGCAACTGCGGCAGACGGTGGTTTGCGGCGGAGCTCAGGGACTTATCTTTGTCGAGCAGAAAGACGATGAACAAAAAGTATGAAACTGAGTCCCAATGTCCTATTTATAATGTCCTTCAGCGCATGCGTAGGCACGTGTGTCCTATAACATATGGACGACACACTCATTGCTTAGGGACGGCCATATAGTAGCCATCATTTCACAATAAATGTGCACGCTTCCCAAGGCGCATGTGTGACGTGACTTCTTAGCACAACTGTTGAGATCCTCGTCCGTCGACCACATTTTAACGCCTAGGTACACTCGAGTTCTTACATACCGAGCTAGTGATAAAAGAATTTCACAAGTCCCAGTTTCACCCCTTACGTAGTTGGCCATCCTTAAGCCATCACTTCTACAACCAGAGGCAACAACTAGTGGGGCTCTTGTTTCAAACTGGCACAATGACTAGGCATGGCCCAACCCGCTCTTGCTTCTAGGAAGGCCCAATAGCCCAATGTCAAAGGGACCCACCGACTTTATGCCCCTCAGCCGAGGAGGATTCGTCGACCACGGTTGCCCGTGGTCGGTTTCCTTTGCTCCTTCGAGACCTCTGCCCGTCATCCAAGGAAGTCACCCAGACTCAGTCGGGGAATTGCCCCTGCTCGGATTATCCTTTGCTCGACGCACCCATCCGACCATGTAAGCCCATTTCAACGGCTAGTTCTGACAGTTACTTATTTTCGGGGGATCCGCGGTCCAGACCCAAAATAGGGACCAATAGCCAAGCACTGGGGGTTATTTATAAACCCTCTCATTCGAGAGGGCCAAATATCGAATATTCACTCCCTAAACTCTTTTACTCGTACTTGCGTACTCTTTTTCCCGTTCTTACTTTGGCATCAGAGTACCTTGCAGGTACACCCCCATCTCTCCTCGACGTCTGAGCATTCCCCTCATCATCCACGTCAGTGCCCAAAGCCACTACAGATTCTGATCGCAGGAACAATCAGTTATTAATATATAATTTAATATTTCTATGTAGGTTTATTTGTCTTTTCAAAATACTTGTTTTATAAACAAATGTAAAACACATATGTAATGTTAGTAAGAGAGAGAGAGAGAGAGAGAGAGAGAGAGAGAGATTTAAATGATTATTTTAATTTTTTTTTAAGTTTGAGAGAGAGAGATTTAAATGATTATTTTAATTTTTTTTTAAGTTTGAAAATTTGGTATTCATGAATCTCAAGATTAAATATTGTTAAAACAATATATTTATCGTAGATAATTAATTTATTAATTTATTGTAGTTAGTTTTTGAATTTTTTTCAATTAATTTAATTAAAAGTAATTTTTAAAAAATTATTTATAGATCTTCGCAGAAACCGTGAAAAACCGTGAAGATCCGTGAGGATGGTGTTGGGGAACAAAAACACTCGTGACAAAGATCCGAGACAAAGATACAAATTTGAGGGCGGAGATTGATATAAGAATATATCTCCTCCTCCGCCTTGCCCCATTGACATTGCTATCTAAACTGCACCGGAAACACTCTTATTGCATCTATTGATTTAATATGGTGTATCATATCAAATCTATAAACTCTATTTATATGATCATATACATGTTTTTTATTAAAATAAAAATGCATACATTTCTCTTTCTTTTTTTCTAACTCTTTTATAAAAAAATGTGGAGTTTGTCAAGTAATGATATATATTCGATTTACTTTTATTGAAATATGTTAAAGTGCAGTCTTAAAATAAAATAAATTTCTGTAACCCTTATCTTGTGCTAAGAACTTTTCTTCAAATCAATAATTGAATCAAAAGTGCACAAAGTTTCGCAATTTCTCGTGTTGGTACTTTGGAAAACAATAACTTCCATGATGTTGAACTAGATAAAGATTTTTCAGGAAACTCGTGTAGATTATTAGAGACAATCATCTTTTTGTTTTAACAAAAAAATAGAAAATGGAATCAATTTAACTGTTGTAGTTTATTATGATCTCACTATGGTATTTTTCATTTCTAAACGTAGTTTCCTAATACGCATAACTATATTATATCTATGATCATTTCATAATAATTATTTGGTGATATCTTTTAGAACTATATTAAAAATAGCTTATGTGTAACATCATCTCCTTTAACCTATATATCTACCTCGAATTAAGTATAAACTTCTTAACCAAATAGTTACTTCATATGATTAGGAAAATATTTGTCAAATATTAGTTTTGAAATATTAAAAAAATTATTATAATAGATTATAATTTTTTTAATGAAATGATTTAAATATATTATTTTATTTTACAGTTAATTTAAAACAAAATATAATATTAAAATTTTATTTCATTAGAATCACTATATATTAGACAATGTTTAAATAGTGTGTATAATGATTATATAAATTAATCGATAAGTAATTAAACAAATAATAAATAAAAGATATGAGGAATTGGTAACTCCAATTGGTGCATTTGTCATCACCTAAGTCTTGAGGGTAGTAGTCTACTTAAAATAAAATTCATTAATTATAATCAATATTATATGATAGTCTCATATGAGTTCTCCATGCTAAATATTTTTTTTAAGCAAGTTAATATATAAAGGAGAATTAAGGATTCTTAAACCTATTTATAACAAGAACGGGATTACCCCGAAAAAGTGAGAAATTATAAATCAATTGGAGTTATGAAAGAAAAAGCAAAGAATTTTTATTAAAACTCGTGGAAGTTACAATTGAAATGTGTAATATCCCCACACAAAAACCACTTCCAAATTAAATTTTTTATACCCCACACTGTGTTGTTTAGACTCCACTCCTCCCTCTGTAAGCAAACATCATTCCTTAAAAGCCATAAATTCCACGTAACGGCTAGCCAAACCATACCTGATTTGCCTTCTTTGACTTTTTTTACACGGTAAAATATGCACCACTCCATAAAATTTGGAAGGCATTCATCATCCACTACTTCCAATTTACCCAACCACATGGTCATTTCCTTCCAAATCAACTTAACCACTTCACAAGCAAAAATAATAATTGTTACTTTAAAAAAAAATATTGTTCATGAAATTTAACTCAGATTTATACTTACCAAAATATGAAATCCTTCTTTTTCACTCAAAAAATCCCCTAAATGTTTATAACAATCAATATTATGAACGTGACAAACTTTAGTCATGAATAACAAAGAACAAAGAACAAAAAAAACATATGGTTTTACACAAGCAAAAAACACTACAAAACTCGATGATCAATCTCTCTGAACATTAAATGAAAATGGCTAAGAATATAAATCACCTAAACCAAATAAACATTAAATGAAACGAACTAAATGTGGCCCATCGCGCTAGCAATCATCTCCTGATAAGAGAGAAGGGAAATTAGTGATCTAAACGCAACGGAAAACAAAAATTTCCCTTTAGAGATCCTTACGAAAGGTCATGATATGTGATAGAAAGATTACCTCTTGTGGCGATGAAACCTTTGAATCTGAAACGATGGATGATCACGAGCGTTGTAAGAAGAACAATGCCTATACTCAGTCCACACGAACAACTTTTTTCAGTCATGGTGCTAGCTGATTACGATTGAAGGTTTTGAGTGAGGGAGAGAAAGTTAGAATACAGTCAGAGTTTCAACAACAACAATTTTTGAGCTTCTGCACAAGGGTTCTGTTTATAGAACTACTTGTGTGGACTTCAAGCTAAAAAGTTCAACTCAATAATAATATTATTATATTATTATAATAACTATTATTATAATAAACATAATTTATTATTATATTATTATAATAACAATTGTTATAATAAACATAATTTATTATTATTATATTTTATAACTATTATAAAATTAATAATAACTATTATTATATCATATGTTAATCAAGCACATGGTATCTTACCATATTCTGTATTTCACTCAAGTGCATCGTACCTTACAATGTGCCTTATTTATTCTACCTCTTCTCTAATTGTCCTTATGTGTGTGACCCTGTAGGATTTCGCGACGTTAACAATTATATTAAATCATGTATTTAATATAATAAACAGTGACCGATATCTAGCAACACATTAGTGCTACCCAAGTCACAAAATTGTCATGTGATCTGACAAAATCATTTGTGATAGTACTTGTGAGTACAATTACCTTTTTGCCTTTATGTCTATATTGAACACAGGGCATATACCGTGTCATCATTTGTCCAGTTCAATATTGGGCCCTTAGACATTTATCCTGTTTACAGGATGGACAAATTCCATCTAGACTACTCATGCTCCTCAGCATGCTTTGTGAAATACTCATCAACTGTCTTTATGATCATCCAATTACGGATAATATTTGATCAACAATAAAGTACTTGACTCTATATCTAGGGTCCATAGTAGCTTCAGGTCGAAGGGTGGTATACACCACTATCACCATGAGAGAAATTTATGACACTTTTCATAACATTCTATGTAGTACTCTCATAGTGGGTTAATCCAGTATAAATATTACTCCTAATATTCATACCTATGTCAAGACTTGATAACTCTTTATCCATGATTCATGAGATGTGATCATCAGTCTATCTACATAATAGTCTTAATGCTTTAAGGCTATCCCATTTCACATTAAAGCTCGACTATTATGTTTAATGGAATCTCATGATTAAGTCACACTTAATATTTCATTAAACGAACTAGATATTCTAGGAACTTTATTATTTTGGAAAATCAAACATAATAAAGAAATGCCTTTTATTATTAATAAATAATTTGATACAAGTACCAAATATATTGGCCTTTAGGGCTTACACTAACAATCTCCCACTAGCACTAGAGCCAATCATGCATACCCCTAATACCCATAGATCTAGTAAGACCATCATGCTTCTGTTGCGCAAGAGGTTTTGTTAGTGGGTCAACAATATTGTCAAGTGTAGGTACTCTGCATATCTTCACATCTCCACAATCTATTATCTCTCGAATGAGATGATAACGCCTAAGTATTTGTTTGGATCGTTGGTGAGATCTAGGCTCCTTAGCTTGTGCGATGGCACCATTGTTATCACAATAGAGATCAATGAGATCCACAATGTTAGAGATTATGCCAAGTTCACTAATGAACTTCTTGATCCAAACAACTTCCTTTATTGCATTTGAGGCAATAATATACTCGACCTCGATTGTAGAATCAACAACAATTTCTTGCTTTGAACTTTTCCAGCTCACAGCGCCACTATTTAGGCAGAACGCATAACCAGATTGAGATCTAAAGTCATCCTTATTTGTCTGGAAGCTAGCATCGGTGTAACCAATTACCGCGGGCTCTTCCTGACCTCCATATATCAAGAATATATCCTTAGTCCTTCTCAAGTACTTAAGGATATTCTTGACAGCTACCCAATGAGCATCACCCGGATCAGATTGATACCTGCTTGTTGCACTTAATGCACACGAGACATCTAGTCGAGTACATAATATGGCATATATGATAGATCCTATTTCAGATGCATATGGAATCTTATTCATGCGATCCATTTCTTCCTTAGTTGAAGGAGAATGTGTTTTTGATAGACATGGGCCATGTTGCATATGTATGAATCCTTTCTTAGAATCATGCATATTAAAGCGTATCAACACTTTGTCTATGTATGTACTCTGACTTAGGCCATGCAACTTTTGTGATATATCTCTATAGATCCTGATTCCTAATATATAGGCTGCTTCACCAAGGTCCTTCATAGAAAATCATTTCCTTAGCCAAGTTCTTACTTGTTGCAAGGTATGGATATTGTTTCCAATGAGTAATATATCATCTACATATAATACCAGGAAAACGATCATGCTCACACTAATCTTCTTGTAAACACATGACTCATCTTCATTCTTTATGAATCCATATTATTTTACAGTTTCATCAAAACAAAGATTCCAGCTTCTGGAAGCTTGCTTATCCGTAGATTGATCGTTGTAACTTGCATATCTTTTGGGCTTCCTCGGGTATGTCAAATCCCTCAGGTTATGTCATGTACACATCCTCAAGAAGAAATCATTAAGGAAAGCAGTCTTGATATCCATCTGCCATATTTTATAATCATGATATGCAGCGATAGCAAGTAAAATTCGAATAGATTTAAGCATTGCAACTAGTGAAAATGTTTCATCATAGTTTATCCCATGAATTTTTTTATAACCTTTAACAACCAGTCTTGCCTTATAGGTATGTACCTTACCATCCATCTCAATCTTCTTTTTGAAGACCCACTAGCATCCTATAAGATTAACTCCTACAGAAGGCTCTACCGAGGTCCAAACCTGGTTTGTGTACATGGAATCCATTTCAGATTTCATGGCTTCTAGCCATTTCTCAAACTCATGAGCAGTTATGGCCTCTTGGTAGGTCACATGCTCATCTTGATCCATGAGTAACACATTACCTTGATAAGTTATGAGATATCCATATCCATCTAGTTGGTGATGTATCCTGCTCGTCCTACGCCAGTCTTATTCTACTTGAGCAGGTTGCTCTTCCACAACTGTTTGTGATTCCTGCTCTAATTCATCCATATGTGTATCAATGCTTTGTGATTCTTGAATTTCTTCAAGCTCTACTTTCCTCCAACTGATTCCTTTGGAAATAAAGTCTTTTTTCAAGAAGACTTAAGTTCAAGCGACAAACACTTTGCCCTCAAAAGGATTATAGAAGTAATATCCTCTTGTTTCTTTAGGATACCCCACAAATAAGAGTTTGTCAGATAAAAATAATTTTTCCCAAAGCTACAACGTTAACTGGTTAACACCTGAGATTAACCGATTAACCAAAACCAAAACAGAATACAGAATCCAAAACGCAACAGCGTTAATCGGTTAACGCCCTGGGTTAACTGAAACCAGAATCCAGCAAATACACGTTTTTAACATCTCAAAACTTACCAAATCAATTCCAAACATCACTAAACATCCCAAACAAGCCATAACTATATTCCTATACCTAAAGACAACATATCCAAACATTTATATCGATTTCTAACCGTTTAATCTACCGATTCTAAGATTTTTCCATAAAAACCCTAAAACTCATAAATTCTAAAAATCCAACCAAAACTAAAAGTAAAAGTTATAGCTATGAACTCACCTCTAGCAAGAAGATTGAAGAAGATTGTGTGATGAATGGATGGGGGGAGCTACAAGATCAAGAGTTCTCTTCTTCTTCTTCTTCTTTCTCTCCCTTTTTCCCTTCTTCTTCTTCTTTCTATCTTTCTATTTTTTTTAGAAAAACAAAGGAAAAGAAGACTTAGGTCTTAAAAGGAAAAACATATTTTTCCTACCGACGGGTCCAAATAGAGAGTATCCAAAAATGTCTCTTAATCCATAATTTTATAAAACATCTTAGTCAGCTAATATTAGTTAATAAAATAAAATCCCGTTGATTACTCTAATTATTTCCGTTAAAATCTCTTAGAGTAATCTGGAACCTTATTAATATCAAATAATATTATTCAGAGCATTAAATAAATTATGGGGTATTACATAAATATGCTCTCGCAACCAACTAATCACCCCCTGCATTAACCAACAACACTACAATAAACCCAAACACAACAATACTAATACCAAGACAACTATAACGACAATGAAACACAACACATCATCAAGTCACAACACGCAGGTTACACCTGAAGGAGAACATAACAAAAAATTTGTTACCATCACCATAGGTAATACTTCCCTAACTCCTCATCATAGGAATTAGTTACTCGCACTCGAACCACCACCATAGGTATTGAGGCGACAACAAGAACAAGAACCAAAATTTCACGATATACGTCATTCCAGTTACAACAACATAGCTTCCAAATTAACCTTGTTGTCCTCACTATCCAAATAACATATCCACAACCCACCGATAAAGCACATGCATCACATATACTAATACCTCTGTATACCCAGCAGTACATGATTAATAGATAACCTCTCACCATTACACTTCCATTCTGGAACGTCTAATAGTCTTAATATCCCAACATGTTTTATCGTTCAAAACCTTGAGCCCTAACTAAACATTTACGTATAAACAACCATACTACCTCACTCTTCCGTTGCGCACTCTGATTACTCACATCTATCTACTCCATTAAGTTCACATCCAACTTCAACTCTTTCTAACAATCACACAAAATATCATTGTTCACTCGGTATATCCCATTACACCAGACACAAGTCTCTTGACTGTTATCTCAATTCCAACTTCTCAACTAATAAAGCAACATAGGAAAAAGGTTTCTGACTCACCTCCTCCGAAATTTCGACTATTTGTCGTCTCCCACTCCACTCTTTCCAACCAAACCGAAATTGTATACTCTTGCGATTATCAACCCTTCGATCTCAAATCATAATAACAATACTATCGGATACTCCACACAATTTCACTCACATATACTCTCAATCCAAGAATACGATAGATACTTCCATAATTCCTCGATTATTGAAAATCATAAAGTACAACTTCACTGTCAAGTACTAACACCCTGCCAACTCATCACAACATATTCCAACACCTCACCCGTAGTTTGTTAACATCATGCAAAATCAAACTGTAACCATAGTCAACTGCTACTTCGGCTCTCCAACGCACTCTCTCACAACAATCTTCCTAACCAATAACTTAACATTCACAAGTTAACCGAGATAACAAACTACTGACTTGGAAAAACTTTTTGTAAACCGTAGTAACAACCAACTAAGTCCAAATACCTTCTAATCTCTTTAACCTACTTCGGGTTTCTTCATTGTAGATTCACATCTACTTCGGACGGACTTATAACAATACCTTCCTTGGAGCAACACAATCAAGCAGATCCACATTTGTCCATCAAAATCACACTCAATAACTTTATATATAACTATATCTTTTCCAATACCTATATTTCAATTCTTAAACATTCCACACATTCTCCTTTTGCTTTTATCATAGGTCAAGACGTCCTCAAGAATTTCTAATTCAAATTTATTCAAATAAATGTGAAAGGCATAGCTCATACTCCATATACACACCTTAATACATATCATTAAGAAACAAATAGAAATCATACACATAGAAATCTCATTATTGTACAAACAGATCGGCATTATATCCCATCTTTAAGAAATTAAGTCTTTTTTTCATATCATATTATAATATTCAACAAATTAAATCTTTTAAAATAAAATATTTTCATAAATAATTCATGTAAATCGTGTAAATTAAATATTTCCGCAAAAAATCTTTACACTAAAGTTGGTATTCTTAATATATTCGGTGTTTATTTTCTTAAACTTTTAACACTAAAGTCGGTATTCTTAACTTCGACCACCATTAAATTATTTATTCATTCTTTCTATCTTTATTTATTTATTCTTTCTTTACCAATTATCACGATCACTAATACTCTCTCTCTCTCTCTCTCTCTCTCTATATATATATATATATATATATATATATATATATATATATATATATATATATATATATATATATATATATTAAAGAATTTTTTACATGTAATGAATCCTACTATTTTTAAGTGTAAAATAGATAATATTAGTCAGTAATTTAAAAATTGAAGATATAAATATTGTAGATAGTGAATGATTTATTACCATATGAAATTATTTTTTTATGAAAAAGAATATTATAAAATCAAATGATATATATATATATATATATATATATATATATATATATATATATATATATATATATATATATATATATATATATATATATATATATATATATATATATATATATATATATATATATATATATATATATATATATATATATATATATATATATATATATATATATATATATATATATATTATTGTATGATCAAATTATTATAAAAAATAGATTAGTATTCTTTTTTTATCTATACCAACATATATAACAAAGACATTATTTTTTTATAGGTAAATAATTCAATAAATTGAGATTAATGGAATCTCAAAATCCAAAAATTACAAACAACCAAAAGATACAAAGCTAAAGCTAGAGGGGAACAAACCACTTACTAACCAAGAACAATAATCTTACAAGAAATCAGAAGGAAACTTGTTCCATTTGTAAATGCTATATTATATATTAAATTATTGTTAATGTTTTCATACAATTTGAATTAATGTAAAAAAAAATTAACATTAATATATTATTAAATATTTTAAAATTAGATTAATTATTAATATTAATTTAGTAAAATATATTTATCCTTGGCAAATATAAATATCTAATATTATTTTAATCTTTTATTGAATAAAAATAAAAGTGTTATATATAAATATTATCACATAAAAATAAACTTGATTTAATATTAAAAGATTCTTTAAATTTAGAAAGAATTGATAATTAAGAATGAATATATATTAAAATTAACCACATATATAGAAGTGATATCCAATTCATATACTCACTAACTTGAGAGACACTTGAATCTTTGTATGAAAAGAAGCATATGTCGGCACTATGTATTAGATAATATATTATAATCTCCTAACTATTCCTAAACATGTAAGTTTGTGTACTAAAATATGTTAATTATTCAAGTACTAACCAATCATGCTATGGCAGCATCTGCATAGCAACATAAACAGTGGTTATTCATAGTGAAAGGTTAGATTCTCATTGTTGGTAGTTGAACGTAGAAAGATAGTGCTCAATTTTACCATTCTTTCATGTGTCGGTGGTCACACAAAACAACAAACTAAAGGTGGCATTGTTGTAAACTCGTGAGTGATTAAAAAAAGCACTTCCATATTCACACCAACACTATATGCCAACGGTCTAATCTACCACTACCCCTATCTACAAATGCCTGTGCCTCTCTTCATCATTCTCATTTTTAATCAATAGATATGATATCCCCGCAAATCAGATAATTATACAAAATATTTTAATTAAAATACATCTCTTGCCATTTTAGATAAACTAATTTTAAATTAGAAAAATTAAAAATAAAAATAAAAGATTTGATTGGAATAGATCAGGTAAAATATTTAAAATTGAAAAAAAATGATATTAAATATATGCTGTTTATTTTTTAAGTGGGGTCAATATGATAAAGACTCCAACCTTCCCTCATTATTCAATTCGGTGACTTAAGCCAGGTGTCCATGTGAATTCTCTTCACAAATAAATTTATTTGTCATAAAGCTCCAAAGAAAATACTATATATATAAAAAACATGATTAATTTCATGATGTGATTCTCTTCTTCTTCTACTACATTACTTCATTCACATTCCAGAAAACTTCTTCTCAAGGTCAAAACGGTCATTTCCTAGATCCGTCGTTAAGCTCCGTTTCCATCACCATGGAGCTTGGCTTCCATTGCAGAAGACCGGCAACAACAACAACGTTTCTTCTTGTTTCTCTTTCCTTTTTGATTCTCTTCTCCACTTCTAGCTTCGTTCGTGCTTCTTCTATTTACTCGGTGAGTTTTTTTTTCCTTTTTTCTGTAGTTTATTATTTTCTGGTTTTGGTTTTTAGTTTTTCTAATTTTGGAGGAACAGTGACTTTACCGTTATGGATTTTATTTCATTTTCAGTAATTTTTTATTTGTGTTTTTTTAATTGTACTATTTTATACGTGTGTTTGTTTAATTGATTTTTTTTTGTGATATTGAAAGCTCCAAGTGTTTTTCTGATTTTTTTTTGTTACTCGGTTTTAATTTATTATCAGAAATCTATTGAGTTGCGTATTGAGGTTTATTTTAGGAGAATTTAGAAATTGAAATTGAAAGAAACTCTAAGGGTTTAGGGTTTTTTTTTTTCATTGTTTTTAGAAGAATTTATGTTGTAAGTGTTTAGATTTTAATTTTGATGGTGGATATATTGAATTTGAGAGGTTGAAAATAGGCACATGAAGGTGTTATGAATAGGATTGTGTTTGCTGGGTTAGATAAATCTGTGTAACTAATTTAACAGACTATTAATTGTGGATCACATGGTTCATGATGCACTTTTACTTGTTTTGGTGTGGTGGGTGAGGTTTTTTGTTGTTACTTGTTTATAATTGAAAAGATTTGGTAAATTATTAGTTTCAATTAGAATTTTATAGAGATGGAAGGTTTCTTGTGATAATGAATAAATTTGATAGTGTTTTGGTTGGTTGGTTTTTGGTCCTTGAGTGGGAATCAATATTGTATTTTTCTCTTGGAAAGATTTTTTCACAATTAAGTTATTAATAGGCTGGATTTGGATTTGGATTTGTTGTGTGTTTTATTCTCATGGTCATTGTTTGCTTGTCTTGTAAAAGTCACTTACTTCCTATTTTTGATGAACAGTTTAAATTAAGTACTTATCATATAAGTGTTTATATAGCTATTTCTATAACAAGAGATAAATTTAAGGCAAACTATTTTTATATGCTATAAGTCGTTGTTTTCGTAAGCTACCTAGATAGTTTATGATCATGTCATAACTTGTTTCTATAAGTTGTTCCAAACAGTCTCACAAGGACTTAGCATAGTAGATAAGCTCAAATAAGTCAATCCTCACAAGGACTTACCATAGTAGATAAGCTCAAATAAGTCTATCTAAACAAGCTCAATATCTATTAGAATCCATAAAATCATCATGTTTGGTACCATGATTTCTTGTTATGTTTTTTATTTATTTTCATGCCTTATAACTTGGAACTTGCTTTATGTAGGAGTTGAATCCTATAAAACCGAGACACTCACGCCTTCTCAAGAGTGCTGTGCAACGTGAAACTGTAAGAGTTAATTGAGCAACAAAGGCTTTCTTTAAATGATATTTTTAGTTTGTGTTAGTGGTGATTGTTCGTTTTATTATGTTTTATAATTATTTTTTTCCTCCATGTGAAGCCGACATCGCAGCTTTCTGAAATATGGACGCCTCTGGAAAATCAAGGTTGGAAACCTTGCAATGAATTGAGAAACAAGCCAAGTGAGTGAAAGCGATATCATAATATCATTTACGCTATTTTGTTTTTTTATCTTTTACAACACATTATGTTTGGTTATGTACATTGCTTAATCTAATCTTTTTGTGGCTGGAACTTGATTTGAAGCAGCATTACCGGAGAAGTCTGAAGGATACATCCAGGTATTTCTTGATGGAGGTCTGAACCAGCAAAGGATGGGGGTATGTATTTAAAAGCCTTTCAATTAGATCTAACTTTTCTTTCATATGCGAAAGATTTATAATTTGTATTCGGTATATAATTCTTTTTTTAGATATGTGATGCAGTTGCTGTTGCCAAGATACTGAATGCGACTCTTGTGATCCCGTACCTTGAATTAAATCCTGTATGGAAGGATTCAAGGTAATGCAGAAACTAGAATTACAATTTGTTGTGTTTTTCAGTTCTGTGAATTGCGTGCGATGTAATGTACTAATCAAGGTTGCTTATGCTTCTCTGCAGCTCGTTCGAGGATATATTTGATGTGGATCATTTCATTGATGTATTGAAGGATGATGTTACTATAGTTAAAGAGCTTCCTGAAGAGTACTCATGGAGTTCAAGGGAGTACTATGCATTGGCTATTAGAGATACCAGAATCAAGGCTGCACCTGTTCATGCAACAGCCAACTGGTATCTGGAGAATGTTTTGCCTGTCCTACAAAGGTTGGTGGTTAGATATTTTTATTCACAATTGCAATTGCATCTGCTTTAGCATATATGTATTGCTTTCAAATACAGAACCTGCGCTGATGATTGTTCGGAAGATTTTTTAATTCTGTGCATTATGAACTTCTAACATCTTGGTGTGTTTTGTTTGATGCAGTTATGGTATTGCTGCAATTTCTCCATTTTCTCACCGCCTGACTTTTGACAACTTGCCTATGGATATCCAACACCTGCGCTGTAAAGTCAACTTTCAAGCTTTAGTATTTGTTCCCCATATCAGAACACTTGGAGATGCCCTTATCAGTCGTCTTCGCAATCCTCAGCACTCTACTGAAGAAATGGGCTCCAACTACCTTCAAGAAGTCACAGATGCAGATGATAATAAAAATGCAGGGAAATTCGTTGTTCTGCACCTCCGATTTGATAAGGTATTTCTTGTTTTTCATTTATTATTTTCTATCTATACAAGGTTGTAAAATATGTTTCTGTGTTATTACTTGGTACAACTATCCTTGCATTAGAGGAGTTCTAGCAATACACTCTTAACACATAAATTTGGTTAATTGAGTAAGTTTAATATTCACTCTTTAGTTGCATCCATCTAGAGGATAATTGAGTAAGTTTATATAATCTTGTATGGCAGGATATGGCAGCCCATTCAGCCTGTGATTTTGGTGGTGGTAAAGCTGAAAAATTAGCCCTTGCAAAGTATAGACAGGTTATTTGGCAAGGAAGGGTTCTTAATTCCCAATTCACTGATGAAGAGTTGAGGAGTCAGGGCCGTTGCCCAATGACTCCCGAAGAGGTTGGATTGTTGCTAGCAGCTTTGGGATTCGACAACAGCACTCGTTTATATCTTGCCTCTCACAAGGTTTAACCATGTTACTTATTTTGACACATCGGAGATTCATTAATTTTAATTAATGCTTGTTTTAAAATGGTTATGTTTTTTCTAAAATGTCTTCTCTTTTCCAGGTCTATGGTGGAGGAGCCAGGATTGCTACTCTGAAGCAATTGTTTCCTTTGATGGAGGATAAAAAGAGCCTTACTTCGCCTTTTGAGCGTGCTCAAATAAAGGGAAAAGCTTCTCTATTAGCCGCACTTGACTACTACATTAGTATCCATAGTGACATCTTCATTTCTGCTTCCCCGGGAAATATGCATAATGCATTGGTGAGTTTTCCCCTAGATATTTATTACCTTTACCTTATAGATGACAGACTAAATTGCATTGCCGATGTAAGTAACTCGTCTAGAATAATAATGACTTAACCATATTGAGGACAGTAAATTTTGAATGTTCATATTTATTATGAGATGCTTTTGGCCAGGCAAAAAGAATTCCTATCAACTAAGGACTTTTATGAGTTTCTCATTTAATAATATTATCTGTCTTTAAATATAGGAGCAGAGGGTAAATAAATGTTAATATTAGTGTGAAGTTTCTTGATTTTCATAATTTAGGCAACGGTCCCTATACTAAGGGACAGAGGGTAGTGGCATATATTTATGAAGTAGAACAAGGTTGTTGAAAGAGTTGAATTGTATTTATAAACGATAATGAATGCTTTGTTGATGATAGGTTGGACACAGAACTTACTTGAACTTAAAGACTATAAGGCCAAACATGGCATTGATGGGTCAACTGTTCTTGAATAAAACGATGGAGTGGTCAGAGTTTGAGCATTCAGTGGTTGAAGGTCATGAAAACAGACAAGGTCAACTCAGGGTTAGAAGGCCTAAACAATCTATATACACATATCCTGTTCCTGATTGCATGTGCCAAGCTTAATAGATTGCTTACAGATTAGTAGCCTCTATATTTTATGATTCAGTCTTATTATTTGAGATTTGAATCTGGTTAATAAAAGCATTATCATTAGTCCTATTCATGAGGGGTTTGTCCATGATGTTCTTGGTAAGAGTGCTTGATATAATAGTATAGTAGTAGGTGTCTTGTGTGAGAGATGTATGTATGAGATGATGGCATTCTTAGCAGGAGCAATATTATTTATAATTCAATAACAGGAGTCATTTTGTTGTTTATCTTTCATTATGTTTGTCTGTTTGCATGAATTGCGTTCTTAGGGTAAATGGTTATAGATTAATCATTCGGAAGATAATTTAATAAAATAAAATACGATAGTTTCTATAAGACTCTTCAAATATAAAATGTTGGCAAAGTAGAGGCAGTTATAATGGTTAGCCCCTTCTAATAACAATATTTCTTTTATTAATTAGCTATACTGAATTGATTGTCTGGGCAATTCAACCAAATGGATAAAAGTAAAAAAAAAATTAAAAAAAATATCTTTTATAGCTCTTGCAGGCCATAGTTATCATATTGATATTGCACAACTCGAGACAAAATAAATTCATTTTTAACAATTTTTTATGTTTTGATAATATTTTTATCAAATAGTTTGCTTTGGCAAATGTTTTTACATTATGGATATGTTGTGTAAGAGAAATCAATTAAATTTTAAAGACCCAGGGAAACATATAAATTATTTATTTGTGAATCATATATATTGTCATACTTTCTTCAAATTAGGATCGTATAAATGAACCTATGATAAACTTCTCATTTTTTACAACCATGGCATCTCATGCTATATTCGAAAAAATTAGTCATCTTTGCGTAATGTCCATATACAAGCCATATGATAATATATAGAAACACGTACTAGTATAGAAAATGATTATATTTTATGACATGCCAGTGTCATGCTACTGAAAAAACAAGAAACAACCAAATTTATTTTATTCTTTTTTTTCTCACTCCTGCATCATGAGTTATCTTCTAGTAAGAAAAATCCATGATGGTCAATTAACGTATAACAGAATCATATATGAATTGCTGAAACAGCAAAAATAGTGAATTGATGTTACAATTTAGCTCAAGAACTTTTGAGGAGTGATTGAATTACATAAAGTAATGATATATACAGCTTCTCAGGGATGGAAATGAGGTTCAAACTTTTCAGCAGTGTACTTGAAAAAGCTTGAAGACTAAGCTTTTAAACTAACCAGTTAATAACTAAATATTACTCTAGTAGCAACTACAATCTTACTCTACATTCCCATCTGAAGGCTTTGGGGATACATTTCCACCCTGAAATGCAGCCATTTCCTTGTTCTCTTGAGTTGTCACAGTGTCAATCCCCTCATTAATAGGAAGTGTCCTCTTCGATCCCTCCAATGCAACGCCAAGTACAATATTTTCTTCAAGAACAGGCCTAGATGCAGCAGGTTTCCTTTCTCCTTCGGGTTTTGTTGGCATGTTTCCATTGGCTTTGTCAGCGTTGTTTGTCGATGAGGAAACAAGATTCTCTGAGTCGACTTTTGGCTTAATGTTTTTAATGGTTTGACCCTTAGATTGTTTCACGTGGATGTCCTTCTGGGGTGAATAATCTAATTCCAAACCAGTTACTTTGGAGTTAGAAATAGAAGACATTTCTGGCACCTCCACCTTTTCCTTGTTTAAATTTGATCTCAGTGGCTTGTTTTCACCCACTTCAGAATCAAGTTTAAAGTTTCCACTTGCATCAGAGATAGATGCAATGACTTTGGCGTCCACCTCAGAGTTATCTTGAGTTTCTCTGGCTTTGGTATCTGGTGCTCCTATTGGTCCAACCTTGTCTGTCTTGACATCAAGTTTGGTTTGCACAGTTGTCTTGTTATCTTGATCAACAGTTGTTCGTGTTGATCGACTTTTCGTTTTATCATCTGCATTGTTCTTGTAAGGTGATTCAATCACTAATAATGGACGGTTAGACACTGTTCCAGAATCTGCGTATGGTATGTTGTCCAAGTCGGCATCACTATATACTTTCAGTAGGGTACGGACTGGTGTTGCAAGCCGGGCTCGGTGATGGCTGATAACTCTAAGAAGATCCAGTAGTATAGTTTCCTGTTTTAAAAATCCAATAGGTGGAAATTCAGGTTAACTCTTGAGCAATACAAAAACTGATGACCAGAACTAGGATCATATTTGGAGTATTATGCCCAGTCAACACACAAGAACAGGCTCTTAGAACATTATAAACTGGTACACCGATATTAGGATAATTTAGCAACATAATCAACTTATAGAATAATTCATCATTGCTAACTTTATGTTTTAAATTATTTAAGAAGATTTCAACTGTCAAGCATCTAATATGGGATTGAAAATCAACTCTTACATATTGCAGCCAAATGAATAATATCTTAAATCACAAAGCTCAAATGCAAATAAATAACACCCATGAATGAACATATAATAAGTGTAACTTTGAGTTAGAATCCCCGATCTTGAACCATCAAAACTAAAATTGCATGCACGCAATTTCATCGGTGGATTCTATCAATGGCTATAACTCATTAAAAGGAGCAAATCCAAGATAAAAATATGAAGCTAGACATCTTTCATGGTATATCCATCTTCTACTGATATACTACCTCTACCAGACTCTAAAATAGAGCAAGCAAGCATGCAAAATACAAGGCTGCAAAATGCAAGGCTACAAGAGTTGATTGCATGGTTCCACGTAGTGACACTTGGAAGGGGCCTGTCACATGATGATTCATGAGTTTCTCTTCAAATCTATTTTGTAGGAATTCTCTATCTTATGCAATAGCTTTGCATGAGAAGTACTTGCTTTATCTTATTATTTTCTGTCTATCAATTGTTTCCAACTAGTATAGAGATAGATATTTCATCTGTTAGGAACCCAATAATTGGATTAGAAAGAAAGAACACTTTTTATTGGTAAAAAGGAAATATCAAGAGTGCGAGCTCTCCTACACTGGTTATAAAACCATTCAAAACTAAGATATGCCAAAGGTGATTTCTGTTGGACTTTTCATTTATGAGCAGTTGTGTTTTTAAGTGACAGTTATTATATTAATTAGGAGTGGTTAGTGGCAGTTATTATATATTTAGAGGCAGTTGCATTTTAAATAAATAGGGGAAGATGGAGAATAGTTTATGATTGGAAGTTATTGAGTGGTTATAGGGAGGGACCCCTCGAACATTTGGGAAGGGAGAGATCCGAGACTTTCGAATTCTTGAAAGGAACCAAACTGATCCTGTCAGTCTATTTGTGCGTTATTTCTCTCCTGAAATTTTGTTTGTAACAATAACAGAAATTGTTCCAATTTTATTTTGTAAAGAACCACTTTTGATCCGGGAGAGGAAATTTTACAAAAAAAAACAGAAAAAAATGGAGTTTTCATCAAGAATGGAAGGAATACATGACCTTGTAGAAGAAGTGTTGAAAGAAATTAGAGATCGGAGAAGGAAACTCAAAGAGTTACGACTAAAAATACCAATTTTTGAAGGAAGAGATGTAATAGAGAATGAAGAATCAAATGAGAGGTCACCACTAGAATGGTTAGACCAATAGCCGCCATTGTCAAAACCACCAGACATCAGGTCTAACGAGTCACACAGAGTATGCTGCTATTCCTAAGATAAAGTCTTGGAACGAGAAAGTTCCATTAGCAGTATTGCCCTCGCCCCAAGAAATGTTCATGAGTTACACGGAGTTTGCTGCTATTCCTAAGATAAAGTCTAGGAACGAAAAAGTTCCACTACCGGTATCGCCATTGCCCCCAAGAAATTTTCCTATTTTATGTACAATACAATCTTTCTGCTTCATGTTATGGGATCCGGGAGGATAGATTTTCTCCACATATTTCTTCAGGGAGGAGTATTGTTAGACTTTTCATTTAGGGTTTGTTTGGTTGGGGGTAAATGGAAGGGAGGGGAGGAAATATTTAATAGTTTTTGTATTTGGTTCAAATTTTAAGAGAGGGAGGGGACCAAAATCCCTCCTGGACCACTTTTTGCTCCCCTCCGATTTGGGGGGATTTGGAGGGGAGGGGTTCCATTTTAATTATAATTATAATTACATTTTTATCCTTATTTATTTATTTAAATATAAATTAATTTATTAAAATGTTAAAAGTTATATTTTGAACAAATTATCTTCCTTTTATATTTTTTTTATATCTTCATCTTATTATTATTATATGTGTTTAAATTATTTAATTTTATTTTTTATATTTTAATGTTACTTTTTAATTATCATAATGTTTTTGTTTATAATAATTTTTATTAAATTTTATTGTATTTGATAATTTTTTTTTAAATTATATATTATAATTGTTACATTTTTATAAAATTTGTCATGATATTATCTGATTGAATGTTTATATTTCGTCAATGAATTTATATTTGAATTATAAACGGTAAATATCATGATTCTTATAGTAAAATTAGAAGGATAAAAAAGTAAATTATTTTTAAAATATTTCCCCTCCCCATGAGAACCAAACATATTTGTAAATAAAATGCCTCCCCTCTCCTCCCCTTTCATATTTTGAACCAAACATATATGTAATTAAAATTCCTCCCCTCCCTTCCCCTCCGCTCCCCCTGATAAAATTTCCTCTCCTCCCCTCCCCTTGATTGAACCAAACAGACCCTTAGGATCCATTTGATTCAATCGAGGGGAGGGGAGGGATTTGATTTACATATATGTTTGGCTTAAAATATAAAAGGGGAAGGATGTGATTAATTAGAAACATGTTTGGTTCACAAGAGGGAGGGGCGGTATTTTAAAACTAGTTTACATTTTTATCATTTATCCTTGTAATTTTATCGTAAGAATCATGATATTTACCGTACATAATTCAAACACAAATTCATTAACGAAATATAATGATATTTACCATTCATAATTTGAACACAAATTCATTAAAGAAATATAAGTATTCAATCAGAGAACATCATAAAATATTTTGTAACAATGTAACAATAATAATATACAATTTTAAAAGATAATCGAATACAGTAAAATCTAAAGAAAAACATTATGATAATTAAAAAGTGATTAAAATTTTAAAAATAAAAATAAAACATTATAAAAATAAAACACATGAAAATTAAGAAGAATAAAAACGTAGTCATTATAATAAAAAATAAGGGTAATACTAATTTGTATCCTAGGGACACAAGTTAAGAAACCTAGTTATAGAAAGTTTGTATTAGAAAAAACAATTAAAAAAATTACTTTTATATTTCTATTAAAATCAATGCACAATTTTCAAAACAGTCTTTCTTCATTTAGTTATTAACCTGTGCCCCTGAGTTAGCATATCCTATAAATAATAAGTTTGTGAAAAAATAAAAGTAAAATTGATGTTGATTTGAAAGAAAAAAAATTAAAATAACCATGGTTTGTAACATATGGATTGACTTAAGCGATGAACAAACTTTTAACAGCAAAAAAAACCTCCAACATCAAAAAAGAAGAGAAATTTGATAGAGAACCTGAACTTTTAATATTTTCTTAGGAATAAATTATAATTTTTACAAAAATAATTGAGATTAATTTCGTCAATATAATAAAACATATTTTAGAGTCTATCCTCTCCCCTCCCCTCCAAAAACCCCGATTCGAGGGAACGAAAAATCATTCTAGAAGGGATTCTAATCCCCTGATTTTCCATCCCTCCTAAAATATTAAACCAAACACTTTTCATTTAAAATATTCCCTCCCCTCCCCTACAAAAAACCGTCAACCAAACAGACCCTTAATAGTAGTTATGTTTTTTAAGTGACAATTATTATATTAATTAAAAGCAATTAGTGGCAGTTATCATATATTTAGGTGAAGTTACATTTTAGACAAAGAGAGAAAGATGGAAAAAAGATTATGATTGGGAAGTTATTGAGTGGTTAATGAGAGAGACCCAACTCGCGAAACATTTGGGAAGGGAGAGATCCAAGACTCAAGAATTCTTGGAAGGAACCAAACTGGTCCGTGTCAGTCCGTATCAGAAATTGTTCCAATTTTACTTTGCAAAGAGCCAGTTTACATCAATTTCTTTGGGAGTGAAGTCTTTAATTATAGACTTCCTATACAGGAACAAAGAATCACAAGCAACTAACTTAAAACAGAAAAACAACCTAACTAAACAATTAACTAACTAACTAATTACTCTAACAATTCATAACTACTTCAACTACTCTAATTTCTTTTTATTCTATATCCTAACAGTTTCCAACAGCTCTTTAATTCACATTTGCAAGTTGAGTTAAGACTGTATGGGGGAAGTATCATAAAAAGTGCATATTCTATATAAAGAAGTATTCTTACCTTAACACACAAATATTCTTCAAAATGTGAGGTCTTGACAAAACAAGAAATCAGAATCTGTGAAAATCAGAAGAAAAAAACATTATGTTTAAATACATTAACTATTATAAGATAGCAGCACACTGATAAGTATGCGGGCAATAGTCTGATTTGATCTTGACCAATGGATTTTCCTAGCTGTCAAATGTAACTACACAAATTTTCCTAGATGTAATGTATTCAAGGCAGGCAAAGTTTATTCAAGCTCCTCCATAGTATGAACAGGATTAAGGGTTCAAACATGCTCTATTAGTCCTTACTATGGCTTTAGACTCTAAACTGTACAAATTACCAACTTACTACTTGGCTTAAGTATTTGTTAATCTTCTTAAGTACCCTAACTATTTATTATTTAACCACAACATTCACAAGGTACCCTCAAATGGAACTAACATTAAAAAGTATAAAGTATTACACGTGGAAGAAAGCCGAAGTTTCAGAGAGAATTCAATAGCTGACTAATGAAATCTAGGGATATATTTTTTAAAGCATAACTACAGAAAGCTCTTCAGTAGAAGATAGGCAACAGATTAAAATGCACGCAAAAGCACTCCAGTCAAAGGTAGGCAGCATATTTAAATGAACACGTGATTCTGTTTTTATCTGAAAGAGCTACTTCAATCAAATAAACAGAAAGAAAATTTCCTCTGTTGTTCATGGCTCAAATTTAGAAAAGAGAAATAAATAATTATTTTTATTTAAGATCCCAGTCAATTAGCACAGAATCATCGATTGCAAGATACAGTAATGGTCTAACCAGTTCATACATACCATAAGAGCCTGGTTTTCAGGGTTTATATTGTCCAAAAACACTCTCCTGTGCAACTTCTGCTGCTCAACTTGAGGATTTTTTGCTAATACTTTCCGCATGTCAGCAACAATGTTCTGCAGAAGCATTAAACCATTTGTCATTGGAAAAAATATCATAAAACGTTCAATATTGGTGAAAAGTGAATTCATCATAAACAGCAAAATGATTTCTTACATTGATCTTATTTACATCCAAATGACTAATGGCTAGGTGAGTTTTGATTCTCCAATGTGTTTTTTGAGTGAGGTTCCGCACAACATTCACTGTAAATTTGTGGTTTGGAATGTGTACAGCTTCACGATCTTCGCCTCGTATAATTGTTGGGGACCACCAGCCAACATGCTGCATAGCAGGAACTCAGAGATCTCAAAATCACTACACCATATTGTAATAATTTATTTCTGTTATATTATTATAGAAACAAAACATGATACATGTAATATGTTTATATATAGTTCCCACACTCAACAGTTAAAAGGTGCAATTTAACACACCTCAACAGTACCAGAAACCTCATATCCTTCAATCTTTGTTTGAATCCATTCATTTACCACAAAAGGCCGAGTTGCATGAATCATCGCGCTTGAAAGGAAGTTTGTAAATATCTAAACAGATAATATTTAATGTTAATAGGTTCCACAATATCATAGCTACAACTAAAATAGTGAAATATAAGAGAATTGGGATGATTATAAGCAACAATAAATACCTCACGTCCAGCAAGAGTCAACAAAACTGTCCCAAAACCTCCTGCAGTAACCCATTTCTGGGTAGAGAAGCCCAGCAATTCCATAAATAATGAAAAAGCAGCAATCCATACAGCAGAATAAACAGCTTTGCCTGCAAATTGGAACCCCATCTGACAAAAGAACAGACAATTCATTATATGTTTGAAATTGAACCACAACTAATAATCAAGCAATTAACGGAAATACAGGTTTCTACAATTATTATATTCAATATGTTTTAGTTGCCAAGCTACTAGTCTTCTATAAATATATCTCTTCTAAAATCATGTCCAGCCATAATGAACTATTTTAGCTCCCTATACCTGGGAGCTGTCATATATTATATTCAAATGCTTCCAGTTCTACATGCTTTTCTTTCTGTAAATTAAAATTAATCTAGTGAATAATAGTCACTAACCGTAATACAGATTGATAAGGATGAATAGTAAATCTAGAAACCGAAACAAATACACCATTTCTCAACTGGTTTCGATTATAAGCAAAAATACCTAATGTCATGCTAATAAAATTTTATAGTTAACTACAATTCAATATCTACTTTTTTGTTACTGCAATTCAATATCTTTGTTTTTTTTGCTACTGCAACTCGATATCTTAAATGTAATAAAAAAAGTATTTTTTTAACTGCCTTTTATGAGAACTTGTTCCATGAAATATAATCGATATTGAAAATTAAAATCTATATTTATTGAATGAAATTTAAGCAATGAAATCACTAACTATGGTGAAATTAGTTGAGATTTGCTTATATATTGGATAACCGAATGAGTTTTTTAGCTTATAATTGATGTCTGATGGAGTATATAGATAGGTAACTATATTTCCCAACTTTTGTTACCAGCTAATTGATTGAAAGAATAAGATCCTGTGGAGTCATAATAGCACCTATATGAAAGTTATCAAGTAATAGACGGAGTTGACTATATATATACTGTTTAAACTTCATATGAAACTATAAAATCAGCTGCATTTACATAGAGAAAAGGTACCAACATTTCTTGTCTCACTTGCATCTGCATTCTCTGTTACAAATTTCTGTGCTTGTTGAATTGCACTGCATAAAAGTAGTGCACAATTAGTTTCTAGAAGCAAAAGTTAATAAGCCTGCAAATTGGATCCAAATATCTGGGGAAAGTTCTCAAGCATGCTACAATAATGATTTATCTTGAAAAACTTCAGTAGAAATGTTCAATAAAGAAACAGTAAGATAAAACATATGAAGGTGTCACATTTTGTCAAAATAATAGAATATCATACAAGGCTTCTCATTGAAGGGGGGCGAAAATCCCAAACAAATTAATTAACTAGGAGCACAACTAAGTGACCAAATGATTCATCAATACCGAGAGATATTTTGAAGGAGGTAAGGAAATAGGTATACCTAGATAAACAATAGGCAAAAGCCACTACAGTCGACAATGATTTAACGAAACTTAGAAGTCGTTCCTTAACAGCCTGGCTAGTTTCAGTAGGTAGAATTACTGGCTCAAATGATCTGCAATTAGCAAATCAATTAAGTATGTGGAGAACAGGTTCATTAGAAAAAGATGGAATACATTTATCATCAGAAAAAGATATAATACATTATTATCAGATAAAGTTATTATTTTGTAATAGTGAAGTGAAACCTGCAAATAAGTATGGCTCCCGTCCATAATAGTAGTGGTCGAAGGTATGAAGTTACTATGTAATGAGTGGTACTTTTTTTCCAACTATTATCACTCCTCTGCAAGATACAGTGTATACTGTTAGACTTAGGTGCCAATAGCACTCAATCTGTTAGTACAGAGCTGAATAATAAAACAATTGCTAAATAACCTGAAAAAAATGTTTCCTTGTCTGAAACATTAATGGACCAACACCCCATACTGCAAAAATGATAATGCCAATAGCAGGAATCAACTTTACAATGACTTGACTATTTTGTAACACGTTACAGCACCTGCAGAAAAGTTTGTTAGTCTATACCAATAAAAAGATGAAGCCCTTAAATTTGTATGCTCAATGGATGCAAAATCACAAAATTCACCTTGTCAGCACTTTAGCAGCCACTTTAACAGAAGGAAGCACAGTTTGTTGGCCTGGCACTAAAAAACAATGACATTTAAAAGATCGTGATTTACAAGACAATCTATTTTTTGACCTGTTTACATGACGGAGGTGTTGAAGACCCCTGTAATCCTGTTTCATGAACTGCAATGGAAGATAGTATAACAGTTACTTCCAAGTGAAACGATTATAGTCATGCAATTTCTATAATCTTACAAGGGAATTACTTTTTCATTTAATCATTAATAAATATATAAATTATCAAAACTCAATCATCATTAATTAAATACATGTATACAAATAGCACATTAACATTATTGCCCGACAATATTACAGATACCGGCGGAATGCTGAATGGGTCACCCACCAAAGTAAAAAGAAAAAACAGTTCCAACTACCAAGAAGTCATGGGTTCGAACCCTGGAAATTAAGAAGTCCAGAGGTCGAACACAGGAAACTAACATAATAAAAATAAATCATTACCGAGAAAAAATAGCATATAATCAAAATCAAGTTCTGAACCATGGAAACTAATATATCACTAACATTTTTCTATATAAGTATAAAAAACAGTACCAAGAAGTCTGCAATCAAACAAAATGGGCACAGTTGAATACCAGACTAAAGTTTCACAACAACGCCACAAATAATATCTCAATGTTTTTAAGAACATACCAAAACCGAATATGAGGGATATTCATTGAATAATTGTAACTTGCATCTCCCCGATACTCTCTGTAAACCATAAAGTGGTAAAAAAAGTAAGAAATATGCAAAACCAAACCCTGCACAAAGACATAGAACTGAAAAAATTGCTAGTACCATATCTTGATTGGAGGTCAGGTTCATGTTCCTGCAAAGGCCCAATCCATGGGACAGTTGCAAGGAACCAGTAAAAGCCATTATTCTATCAAAATTGATGGCCAATTAGAATTCCAGACTTTGAATACAATTCAACGCTCTATAGAGATGTGGTGTTGCAGATAGACTTTGACAATCTTTCAACTCAGTTTCCTGCCACAAAACTGATATTAATCATTATTTTACAACTGAAAAACGTACTCGAAATTCTTAACTACCAAATGAATCAATTTCATGAGTTAAGCATTAAAATTAGGTCAAAAAAGAAGCAAGTGAAACGAATGAATTAACGAATGTGCGATGAAAGGGAAAATTGAACAAAGGAATTGAAAAATTCGGAAGAGTTTTGAGAATTGATCGATTACCTGTGACGATTGATGATGAAGAAGAAGATGAAGATTGTTGTTAATTCTTAGAGTTCTTAACCTAACAAAGGATTTTTGTGTCTATGTTTCTACGAGGCGCAATGCAAATGCAACACAACAATATGTTAATCTTTTTTGTTATTTATTTAATTAATTAATAATTGTTTGTGGACCCGACGAAAGTCACGCCAATTGTACGCTAGAATTATCATGTCGTCATCCATAGCTTTGATTTCCACGTGTCTCATCTAAACATTCACGTTTCTGCACAGCATCGAGGACCATTTTTTTTTTATTCCATTTTTTATGCCAAATTCTTGTTTTTCCTCGAAGGATACCTCAATACAATCATTATCATATGATTATTAGTACTCGTATTTTCAAGATAAGCTTATTTAAATATTGGATCAATCTTTGCTTACTCAGCCAACTTATTTCTAATCATAAAACAACATTAGCAAGAACGATGAAAGTGAAATTAGAAGGAGAAAAAAGAAACAAATTAAACCATTCAAATGATTTAATTAAAAAATATGTTAATTTTGTTTTTTTTATAGAGAATTAAATTTATTCATTATTGATTTTTTATCTCATTTTTATAAAATTTTGTTTCGTTCAGAAATCGTAAATGAATGTAGTTGAATGATAGATGATTTTGAATAGTGGTGATGATCTCCTTCACAGTGAATATTTATGGTTGACACTTCAATGTTCAAGTCAATTTTAGATTCAAGATGCGTGGAGATTAGAAAATATTCATTGTTATTTGCGTGTGAACTAATTTTATACCTTGGATCAAATGTAATGAATTTGAGATGAATTGAGTCTTAGATTATTGGGTCTTTGGTTGATTCATAACAGTTGTCCTCAAGGCTTTGCTAGAAACTGAAGGAGTCGAGAAAAGTCTTAAGTGTTGTTGACCGACCTCCAGAATGTTATCTAATATGAAATAGAACCGAAACTCCTTGAACTATTTGAAAAAGTATAAGAGAATGGGTGCATTAAATGTAGTTTATCATTGAAACCTTTCATTGGTTTCTTCTAACACGTGTGATGACATGATTAGTTAGGGTATGATGTAGTTTACATTGCACTTGAGTTGGCGTGTATCTACGAAGGAAAATCTAGTCTTTGATCTTGTAACTTCTTTTTATTTGTCTGAATCCTTTAATCGCAGTTGATTATAAATAAGATAAATTGAGTGCTTGAGAGTTTTTTTTTTTTTTTTGCAACCCTTGACAATGAAATTTATAGTCACTTTATAATTTCTAAGAAACATCTTTGTTTCTTTTTCCCTTAGACTATCGGTACAAGCACTCTCTAGTGCTTTGCAAAAAAAATGTTGTTTTTCTTTCTCTTTTCCTATTTCATCAATCTCACATAAATTGGTACCATCATAAACTCAAGCTTTTATCTTAAAATTTTTATGTTTTCTAGTCAAGATGAGTGATGTTATGGTTGACTTAATGAGTGATTTTAAAGATGGAACTTCGTCTGCCTATATAATAGGGACATCCCCTAATTCTCATATTCCCCTACTAGTCGCAGCCACTTGGAGCCAAAGATCTGTAAGAATATAGAGCACAACCTAGGAGAGGGTGAATTGAGTTTTAAGATTTTTTTGGTTATTATAGAGATGTTCTTATGTTCTTGTTTTTTCATAAATAATTCGATGAACATATGAAGTAAAATGCAGAATTTTAAATGCAAAAGAAAAATAAAGAACACAACGATTTATGCTAGTTTCCCTTTCCAATCAAGGGTACATCTAGTCCCCTCATACCCCGTGAGAGATTTTCACTATTGTTAGATCTTTGAACATGCCTCACACTAAGACTTCTCATACAATCTTCTGACAAAAACAAATAAGCAAATCACTTCTTCAATTTCCAACAACACCAACAACTGTGATGGACTTTGAATCAACCCGATTCAAATGACTTTTCCCAACCAATAGAAATACAACCCTCCCTATTTATAAATACCTGTAGAAAATACAATCACTTTCTTATAAATATAAATCACCACACACTTGGTAAAAATTACAACAAACAAATAAAATTGATTATAAATAATTTTTATGAATTCCAACATTCTAAAAATATATTCTTCTCTTTCGTATAACAATTTAATCAATGCATATACCTAAAGTGTTCAATATGTTAACAAAACTTTTGTATGATATATGACATCTATAGAGTAAAAACGTTTATGTAAAACCTTATGAACACAATAATTTTTAGGAAAAATATGTTTTGAAAAACCTGATAAAACGAGATTTTATAACTTCATGATACCTTTAGAAAGAGTTTCAATATTATGAAACAATTCAATGAAAGAATGAATCATTTCCATTAAAGATTGTAATGAAAGAGTATCATGTTTGTCTGTGAAGTTTTTTCAAAAATTATGAGTGTCCAGTTAATTGAGATGTCAATACTGGCATACCCCAAATTTGTCCTACATGTATACCATTTTATTTTGTCTAACCTTTATTCAGAAAAATTCAAAAAAAAATGTGTTGCTTCTTTCTCAGAGTTTCACAAAATAGTTTCAAGGTTGATTTATTCAGATGATTTGTTTAAGTTGTGAGTTGATCAGTGGTAGCCGTGTTATTTTTAATTAGTGATTTTGTGGAAGCAGTGCAAGATTGGTTTGAGTTGGAAAATCAAGGTTTCGTGGCCATGTGTGTGTTGGTAGCAGTCAGTTCATTTCACAAAAATATCCAATTTCATATTGTCGCTCCCTGGATTTCCATCCTGGTACAAACGCGAAAGTGGCGTGGAAGAGGTAGAGCCGCCAGCCAGGCATTTTTATCCCGAAGAAACGGGAATGGTAATGTTGCACAAACCGAAGAAAAGAAAAGGAAGGACAAAGGTCTTGCGAACCAAAGAATCTGAGTTCGGGAGTCGGTTACGACCTGGGAAGGTATTAGCACCCCAGATCGTCCACCGTACCCGACGGGATCCACGCTTGCAAAGAAATTTGTTTCAAAGGGTGAAGAAATGAAAACTGCTGCAAAGAAAAGGAACTGAATTGGATAAGAAAAGAAAAATAAAGAGGGAAAATGTAGGGAAAATAAAAGAGTGTGCTCGAACGGGCCCTATCCCGCTGCCTACGTACCTCATCTGGACATGAGGATCAGAGTCGTCGTAGTTCCCCTAACTAGGGGTGGAAAAATTGCTTGTGAATTAAGGCTTGAACTGCTTATGTCAATGCTCAGGTGTTACAGGCTCGGACGACGAGTGTGTTACCGTCTTGCAAAGTGACAAGTAGGAGCAAGTTCGCGTACGGAGCGAAGGAGATGAGAAAAGAAGTCCCGAAGGAGAGACGCGTATTGTTTGTTTGTGTTTTTTTAGAAGTCTTTTTATTGGTGTGGCACAAGAGAATGAAGTCAAACTCTTTTCCATGGAATGTGTACTTGCTACTACATTCCAAGATGGAATAATAGAACAAGCACACCAAGTAAGGAGAACTTATCCAAGACTTGTTTCCAAGGGCAAGGGCCTAAATTCATTGACTTGTTGAATTTATTAGGTGTTTTAGTGATTAAAATGAAGAAGTATTTTTTATGGTTTTCTTGATGAAGATGACTTCATGATCCGACTTGTGCATCATGCTAGACAAATGCATTATTCCAAGATGGAATGAATACATATGCCCCATGGAATAAGGCTATTACATAAGAAGTCACTTCTTTCTTTATTAATATTTTTTAGGTTTTTTTGTTTTGAGATGAGAAGAGAAAGAACCAAAGGAGCAAAAGGCAAAAGTCTAATGGGAAAAGACTAACCCTAAAGTTATCATGCAAAAAGTGGTCCTAAGGTTAGTGTGGTTTCAAATATCCTAAGAGAAAATAAAATCAAAGGAGAAGAAAAAGATAGGAGAGGAAAGCTAGAGAGCAACTTACTCCTCTAAAGGAGATAAGTTGCTTCTAAGGGGGAGGATACAAAGTTGAATCACATGATGGCATAAGGCACATCAAAAACCACAAAGTAGAAAGCAAAATAAAGAGGAAGATATGAAGAGTTGAAATGTGGATAAACATCCACACTTCTCTTACCATGTGCCCCTGAAATGTTAGCAAAATTCCAGCACATATACATCAACACAATTCATGGAATTAACATGCTCAAAGCTCTAGAAAACAAAGTCAAACAAACATGCCAAGCTTTGCACATACATGAATTTACGTGTCGAGAACATGAAGGCATACATCAACCAGCAAGAAAATCACCCTAAACTAGTATATTCAATGATTATACAATGATCCATGGCAATTAAGACAAGCAAGGGGATCAAACAAGCTCAAAATAGCTCAAAAAAGTCACTATGCTTCAGTGTTAACCGGTTAACCAGTTCAAACCTGCAAAAAACAACACAGAAAACAGGTGCGTTAACCGGTTAACCAAAGCGTTAACCGGTTAACACTGTGAAAACAACAACAATAACCTGCAGAAAATTAGCTCAAACCAGCTTATCCAAATAATTCCACAACAGACCAGCAATCAATTATGCATGAAAAGCAAGATCAATTCACATTAATCAAACATCATTAAGCTCATGAACATCAACACGCGGATTCGATTACAAATCAACCAAACAATTCAAGCATGCCAAGCAAATACGCAAGCACATGGTGGATCTAAGCACAAGCATGCAAATAAGCTAAAAAACAAAGTTAGATCTGATGCAGAATTTTGGCTCCAAAAGCACTTCTAATCTCCAAATCAGATCTGAACCAAGTAGAGAAACCAACAAATTGATGCCAAGAGGCTATGGATGGAAGTCTAGTTCCAAGATCTACAAACTTTAATGCAAAGTTATGTGATCTTCAAAGAGGAACTTTGAGTGATTTGGAAAATTGGGAGAGAAAATGAGAGAATGGTGAGAGAGGAGTGAAAATTCAGAAAAATGAAAAGTGAATTCTGAGAGAGCTCCTCTTGGTTTGGAGGGAAATGGAATAAATATCACTTAGGTTTGGGGCCCAAAATTTTGGTTTGGGATCCAAAAAATATGGTTTGGAATTGGCTTAGAAAGTGATTAGGATATAGCCTTGGAATTAGGCTTGGTAAATGCTCTAGATCCTTCTCCTTAATTCAAAATGAATAAAAATTAGAAAATTGGAAAATTGGAGCCAAAACACATGCTGAAAAATGCTGCTAGAATTCAAAATTCGCAGCCGTTAACTGGTTAACCAAAGCGTTAACCGGTTAACGCCAGTGAATTTTGAATTCTCCCTCCTTTTGGTGGGAAACTTCAAGAATAACCCGGCGCCAACCGTCCCAATCTGATTTTAATCCTCAATCCTTTTTAGGGCTTTGACCATGATACCAGGCTTGTACAAAAGGTCATGTGAGCTTCCTGCCAGGTCACCATGCTCTTGACTTTGACTTGTAGTGCTTCGAATTTCCCGAATGATTGATCAAATGCCTTATGCTAGAACATGTGAGTGTTATGCTTCATATTTCTATGCAAAATGCTAAAGATATGACATGCTTATGATGATTATGATATGATGATGATGCTAAAAATAAGAGGGCAAATTTGGGATGTTACAACTACCCCTATTCAAGCAATTGTCAATCTGAAAAGGACGGTAGCACGACTATCGACCGGTCAAGATAAACTGTGATTGAAGACCAAGAAGACCTGAAATTTGCACTCTGTTGGAGAATGCAAGAATGGGAAATAAACCCAACCAAATGACGCTTTGGATGACGGAAATGAATACGAAGCAGACAAGTTCCTTCAAAAATGAATTGTTACGCCGAATAAGAAAAACCTAGACAAACGAGTCTTCCTTCATGCAAGCCTGTTACGCCAGGAACTGGACATATGAGCCCTCTTCAAGCAACCTTGTTACGCCAGGAAATGGACATACGAGCCCTCTTCATACATTTTGCAATATATGATCTGAGACAGACGAACCTCCTTCGGATAAACCTGTTACGCCAGGACCGGTGATGCACTTAAGTCTGTGGAATAGACATGCATAATCAGGATATACGAACCCTATTCATATATTATCCGTGGATATATGGTCTAAGACAAATGAGCCTTCTTCAGCAAACTTGTTACGCCAGGTGCAACATTAGGATTTGACGAACCCTCTTCACAAATCTTACGTAGATATGCGGTCTCTGAGACAGACGAACCTCCTTTGGATAACCTGTTACGCCAGGACCGGTAACCATTTTGAAGTTTAATCCCACCGTCAGGACTTCAAACCTCTTCAACACAGATGAGCATTTGATGATCATCAAGTGAACACAGACGAGTGCCATAAGTCAATGATACAAACGAATATCAGACGATGATCTAAGAAACGCAGACGAGCGCTTCAGGCAATGATACAGATGAATATTGGCCACTGATATATACGAATACCAGAAACCCAACACTGACGGGCATTTGGAGTAGCAATACAGACGAGTACCAGAAATCCAACACAGACGAGCATTTGGAGTAGCAACACAGACGAGTACCAGAAATCCAACACAGACGAGCATTTGGAGTAGCAATACAGACGAGTACCAGAGTGATTATCAAATCAGTACATTTGGATATAAGCTAACATAGATGAGTGTGAGGGAATGCAGACGAGCAACAAGCAGATATCAAACGCAGACGAGTGCTAGGGAATGTAGACGAGCATCAAACGGAAATCAAACACATACGAGTGCCAGGGAATGCAGACGAGCATCAAGCAAAGATCAAACACAACCGAGTGATGGGGCGTGCAGACAAGCATCAAACAGATTTCAAACACAGACGAGCGATGGGAGTGCAAACGAGCATCAAACAGATTTCAAACACAGACGAGCGATGGGGAATGCAGACGAGCATCAAACAGATTTCAAACACAGACGAGTGTTAGGGAATGCAAACGAGCAACAAACAGATTTCAAACACAGACGAGTATCAGGGAATACAGACGAGCAACAAACAGATTTCTAATAAGAATCACAACTCTGTCGGGGAGGATCAAAAGAAAAATAATTCACAAACGAGCGAGTGCTAAAGAACGCCGATGAGCATCCTGCAGATATCAAACACAGATGAGTGCTGGGAAGTGCGGACGAGCAAAATGCGAGCACATGCGAATGCCAGGGAATGCATACGAGCATCAAACAAAGTGCGAGCACAGACGAATGCCAGGGAATGCAGATGAGCATCAAACAAAGTGCCCTGATTGGCAATAATAATCAAGGCTTTGCAGGGGAGAACCAGGTCAAGAGGCTTTGATAATGCTTGGCTCTGGTTGAGGAGATGGATAACTGTCTGCATCATCACAATGGCCAAAAATAAATTGGCGACTTTTATGGGGAATATTTCCATGATGGGAGTGAATCCCAAACATGAACTTTGCGGGGGATAACCATCTTCAGACTAGGCTAGGGAAGATGCTTGGTTAATACTCTAGCTGAGGAGCGAATTCTGAAAATTCCGATTCTATGGGGAAATTAGGTGCACGGCTGCTCGCTGGAGATAATTCACTTGTGGAACGATAATCCTCTTGGGGATAAAAGCTCTTCAATTAGCCTTTGAATTCTGCTGGGGAAATGACCAAGATATCCTGGCAATACTTGGTTGAGGAATGAAATGTGAACAAATGTCTGCATTACTTTGTCACACTGGCCAAAAATAAATTGGCGAACTCACTGGGGATATTTCAATGATGGGAGTACCAATCATGAAACTCTGTGAGGAATTAGGCATTCAGCTGCTTTCTGGAAATGGCCCATTCTGGCATAAAGACTCCGCCTGGAGGTGAGAACTGTTCAACTGGATTTGAAGTTCTTCTGGGGATACCACCCTACTCTGACTCAGCTGGGGAGCATTCTCTGCTCTACTGGGGATATCCATGTCTTTCTGTGAGGAACAACCTCCGCTTGGGGAGAGATGACATCACCCTGTAAAACCTGCAACAACCGTATACGCACATGTGCCCCAGGGACTTGCATGGTATGATCTGTTTATCCATTGTCACCCGACACTCAAAAATGGTTTTTAATTGTTTCGTTGCAATGTCAATTTTCTTAGAAAAATCAACATGTTTCATATGCAATGTTCTTTTTACCAAAAATTCAGGACATTTTTTTGCAAACAAAGTAAACAAAACACAACACAGCTTTTGACTGAATATTCATTTATTGAGTGGCCTCTGAATAGGCAAAGCTTTACATCAGGAAGCAACTACCTGGAAAGAGGTAGCTACCATAAAATTGAGAAAATAAACTATCCTAACAGCAATGTACACGACATTCCCATGAGTTTCCTTCCTGCTATGACAAGCATGTCTTCAAGACTTTCTGTTCTTGCCTTTGCTTTCTAAAGAAGATGAAGGGACTGCTTCCTACCCTTTTTATATTGGCAGACTGTACGAAACGATGATTTGGTTCAGATTACCCGGATCGCAGTTGTTCGCTTATTCCCTTGTTTTTCATGGATCGCCCTTTCGGGTTTTCAATCCACCGGGATACCCTTTTTTGCCTGAGTTGTCCAATGTGGCTTTTCAACTCAGCGGGTGTACATTTTTTCTTTATTTTCCCTAACTTTTGCCCGAGCTTTTTATTCTGTTTTTAGCTCGTCGGGATGCCCTTTTCTTGCATGGACTTTAATTCTATTTTTATGTCCAGCAGGTCTTTTTATGCGAAGTATTTTTTAACTGCGTCCGAGTTAACAAGAGACTGGAAATCTTCTTCATCCATAGTAGTGAGCATTAGTGCCCACCTAAGAAAACCTTCTTTACTATGAATGGTCCTTCGTAGTTCGGGGTCCACTGGCCCCTGTTGTAAACACCCCAAATTTGCCCTCACCCATTCACACATGACTTGTGATCATCTCATATGCATAAACACAATCACATCATCTCATGTCTCATTTGGTTTCACTGGATAGTTTCTAAGGCATCTGCACCTAGGGTTTTTGATCTGAGCAACCTCAGGGCATCTTGAGCCATTCCAAAGGCCACTAATCAACTCAAAGGGGTCCATGTGCGTTCTTATATCATGTTACATCCTCACAAAGTCAAAATTGCAGAGGGATCACAAGAACTAGGGTTTGAGTGGATGCAGAGCCAGGATGAACTGCACAGTTGACTGAAAATTAGGGTTTTGGTTTCAGAGGCCATAACCCCAAATTTTTTGGTCATTCTTGTTTCCATTGATCTCTATATGGTATAGGGAGTATGCATATCAATTTTCATGAAGAAATTCCATGGGGAAGTCATCTGATCAAGAGTTGACTTTTCAGACAAGTCAGTGTAAAATCAGGGCATCTGAGGCCCCCAATGACCCAACCAATGGGTGATCTTCATCATTTTGAGTGTATATGATCTTTATTTGATCATGGAAGAAGGTTGAAGTTCATAAAAATCAAGAATTTGGAAGTTTTGCAAATGTTGACTTTTTGGGCATAGTTGACTTTTCAAGAATGGTTCATTTTAGGTCAATTTTCAAGCCTTGATTCATGATCCAAAAATGCTTCAAATGGAAAAACTTTGGTCATGAAAGTTGTAGATCTCATTTTTCCCTTTTCAAAAAGTACAAGAACATGACCAAACTCTTCATGGATCAAAAGTTATGGCCATGCAAAGTTGCCAAAAATCATTGTTTTTCAAGTTATGCACCAAGTGGAAATTTTGCTAAGTCTTGAATCAATGCATGATTACTGCCTCAAATTCATGACAAACCAGCATGTGAACATCCTCTAAGTCACAAAAATCAGAAATGGACCAAGTTTGCTCATGGTTTGGTTCATGTAATTTGACTTTTCTCATGAAAATCCATAAAGCTAGCCAACTTGCATTTTCACTCATGACCACTTCACCAACTTATGACATTGGCTGCTGAGCTTTGCTAGGCCTATCCATCACCTTTTGCTGCACCAGCCATGCCTTGTACTTGCTTAACTTTGAGCCATGCCCTATCTTACACAAAAGTGGATTTTTAGCAAAAGTAGCCTCACCTATCATAGCAGGCCATGTCACATCAAGCAACCAATCAGAATTGTTTATCATTTCATTTTTGCAAGTGGAACATAACAAGAACAAGGGCTGAAACCAACTCATTCATCACTTACACAAAATCCCTTCACATTGCAAAATCCATCGAATCTGCCTCCACAGCCAAGAAACTCCCAAACTTTCTTCATCACTAAACTCAGTACACTCCATAGGCCCTAAACCATCAAAGCTCAGGCCTGAATCAAGCCTGATTTGAACCTCACCATTCTTCATCCTCAGAACCAGTCCTCTTCGAATCTCACTGTCCATCCCTCAAACACTTCATCTTCCTTCACCAACAAGTCAGGCATACTTAGAGGAGTCCAAACCACCCATTACACTGGCCTAAAACAGCCTGTACACCAAGGTCATTCTCTGCTACACCAGTTTGGTAGCCATTGAAATAGCTTGCTAAACTTCATTTCAAGCTTGCCATTGACACCAGGGGATCCATTAGAGCTAGCTTGCATCAAGAAACGGCTCTGGAAGCTCAGAAACAGGACTTGTCACCTCAGGTAGTCTCAAACTTCAAACCTTTTAAAACCTGTTTTCTTTTGTTACAAATCAAAAATACATGCTCTGGGGATCACTGTGATATGATTAGAATCAAAAATGGTGTGGAAATGAGTATTTTATGCATCTCTGAAACTTGGCCCGTGAATGCGTTTCGTTTCGATTCTCTTTGTTCATGTTAGATAAATGTATTTTGATCTTGGATTGAGGTTTAGTTAGGGTGGGGGGTTGTTTCTGGGCAGGAAATTTGTTGAATGGTGGCCTGAATCGTTTTCTAGGGTTTGTGATACGCCGGAGAAGACGACCGGAACCACTGTTCCGGCCGTCTGAGTTTACCCTGCCCTAATTAGGGTTTAGCCAGTCATTAGTGTTTTTTAAATCTGGGCCATTGGATTGCCCTTCCCGCGCGTAGACCAAGGGACCAGATTGCTTCATTAACCTTAATTTCCACTTAATTAATTTAATTAGGTTTAATTAGTTTAATTAACTGAATTTAGGAAGTTTAAATCTGGACCACTAGATAGCGCGCCAAGTCAACCCAATCTCCCTCAGATCAAATCCTGGCCACGCGTTCTGTTTACTTTTATTTTCATTTGATTTTTATTCATATTTATTCCATTTAATTCGTACAATTTATTTAAAATAGCAAAAAAATCATAAAAATTATGAAACTTTTTCTTTAAGGTTTTATTAATTTTTATGACATAAAAATATTTTTTATTTTATTTTTATCATTAAAAAAGTATTTTTAAATATTTAAAAGATTATTTTTAATTGATTAATGAGAATTAATTAATTAAAAATACTTTTAGGTATTTAAAAATTACAAAAAAATTCATGAAATGTTCTAAGACATTTAGAAACATTGTCCAACCTTCAAACCAAATTTCTTTTTTGATCTTGATGCATTTTAAGAATTTTTCATTGAATTAAATCATTTTTGATGCATTATTTTGTTCATAAGTTTGAAAATTCATTTCTGCCTATTGGTGAAGGTTGAGACATTGATTCTTTTTGCATTGTTTTCCATTTGACATGTAGCTTCAAGGATAAAAAGGCCATGATTTGATCTTGCATTTTCTAATTGATTGGCATTTCTTTTGTTACAAACCCTAAAAAACCCTAATAACTTGTAAAAATCATAACTTGAGTTTGGTTGAGAGTTGAGAGTTCCCCTTTGGGCAGTGATTCATTATAGGTCTAGGGTTTCTTTGGGTACCATTTTCCATTTTTTATGTTAGGGTTTACTTCTGTTTTTGGTTTATGTTTGATGCTTGATCCATGAACCCTAATTTGGGCTTTCATTTGCATCCTTCTTGCATTTCCTTGCATAACTTGACTTGCCATTGCATTTTGTGCATTCTCATGATTCATTTAACATCTTAAGACATGTAGAAAGCATCATTGATCATTGCATTGCATATTTGCCATGTCATTTGTCTTGTATGTTCCATAACATTTCATGTTTGATCATGCTCCTTAGCTTGCATCATTTGCATTCATGATCTTGTATGAACATCTCCATTGTCTTGCCTCATGCTTGTAGCATCTCATAACATCATAATCATCATCAACATGCTTCTGGTTTTGCTTAGCATCATACCATTTCATCTCATCTTGCATTGCATTGCATTTCTTTCTAACATTTCAGGTGGTAAGTAAGCTTGAGAAGTGAATTTGCCTTCACTTCTCATAACTTCTCTTTTCATCTCTCTTGCATCCATTGCTGCATTTCTATTTGTGTTTGAGATTGAGCTTGCTCATTCTTCTTCCTCCCACTTTCTTTCTTCAAGTGACTTGACTTCTTGAATGAAGCAAGTCACTTTGCTTCTCTTGATCTTGTTCATCTGCTTCCTGGTGGTTCATCTGAAGATTGTTCTTGAAAACCTCACAAACATTAGGACCAACCAAGCATGATAATGAATTAGGGTTTTGATTAGTCTCCCCATAGTTTTTACCTTTGTGTCTCTCTTTGAGTCTTCTCTCCTCACCTCATAATCAGGGACTAAACCCTCAAGGCTTTAAGACTTTGTGATTAAGATCATGCCTGCATCCTTCTTTTAGGATGGAGTGTATAACTTTAATCCTAAGTCTTGGACCCTTAAGGTGTGGAACTCTCTTAATTAATCCATCTAATAATTATCAAGACATCACACTTGTAACTTGGGCCTTGCATTAGGGTTCTAATTCTTCCTTAAGTGGTTAAGAAGGACTAACCCTAGTGTTAATGGACAAGTCCCCCTCAAGTTGTCTTACAAATCATAAAATTCACTTCATCATCCTATCTTTAACTAAAATTCACTTAATCAAAGGCTTGTTTTGTCATGAGTTTAATCCCTAATCATGGATTAAGTTGAGGAGTTTTCCTCAGCTTAAACATTCTCATCTATTATCCTTCTTTTAGGATAGTGTAATGGGTCTGTTTAATCCTTGATCGTGGCTTAACCTCATTACTCAACACTAAACAAAAACACCAAAAACATTCAAATAATCACAAGTAGGTTAATGATCTTAATCCTACATCAGGGTGATTAAGTGTGAGAAGCTGACTTCACACTTAAGGTATTCTCATTACCCCTAATCAGAGGGAAGATGTGATGAGTTTACTAACCCATTGGTTTAGGCTTAAGCTCATTAACTTATGACAAACTTTCAAAAGCAATAAAGACTGAAAACTCAAAAACAAACAATAATCGTCTCCTTCGGGATTCTTTTCTCATCTCATTCACTCATAACCGAGAATTTGCTTCTTCCGTCTAATGCAAGACAGTCAGCATCTGTGCCAGACAGATCATACACTTGAGCATAGGCAAGCAAGCAGTTCACAAGTCAACTCATCTTTCAGTCTCTTTGGGTCGAACTACGGCGTTCTGACTTCCTCATTGCACGAGAGGATACGTAGGCATAACTTAACAGTTATCGAACAAAAGTCTCTGTACATTCCCCCCCTTTCCAGCCTTATTTCTTTAGCCTCATTATCATGAGCATTTTATCCTTGTTCCTACACTGACACTGTATATATCACACTTCACACTCTTTTACACTGACACCTGTATATCTTTTCCAGCTATTTTATACACAGATTGCACTGACACTACCCCTTTAAAACACAAATCTTTTAAGCGTGGATCCCGTCGAGTACGACGGACAATCTGGGTGCTAATACCTTCCCAGGTTGTAACCAACCCCCTTTCTCAGTCTCTCTGGTTCGCAAACCGTCTTATCCGTGTCTTTCCAGGTCTATGCAGCATTACCTTTCCTCCGGGATAAAAATGCCTAGCTGGCGACTCTTTTCATCTCCAGTGAGTTCACGGCTGTGTGTTCTCACTGTTCCCTCTCGCCGACCGTTCGCGTCTGTACCTTCATTTGATCCATTTTCATTTGTCGGGAGCGACAGCTTGGCGACTCTGCTGGGGACACTTATACTGCAACCAGGGCTTCTGGTTCTTTTTGTGGGTTCCTCCTAGCGCTTGATTGATTTGTGTTTACTGGGGTGTTATGTGCTTGTTTGTGCTTGTATTTATTTTTGTTTATTGCTTTATGTACAGTTACTTTACTGCTTTCTTTATTGCATTTATATATATCATATTGTCATACTGTACTGCTGGCTGGATCTGTTGTTTGCTTTGGTGGGTGGGTGTTCCATTGAGAGTTAAGGTCCTATACCTGGGACCTGAGTGACACCTAGGCTAGAGTGAATCATATTCTTTCCCATTCCATTTCGGTCTGGTGCGGGAATATGAAACACGGTTCAGATATGGGTTTCTTCTTGAGAACTCTGTGCTACGGATTTCCTGTAGTGCTAGGGGGATCTGGGAAGCCTGCTAAGTCTGGATGACCTTTTAGTATTGACCTTCAGAAATTGAGGTGAATTAGAGGAGGAATTGCTATGGTTATTGTAAACACTGTACCTCCGGGTTAGAAGTGTTTACACTTCTCATAACTGATCCAAGTCTGAGGATCCTTGCTCTAGATCACTACCTGTGAGGGGGTTGGGCTGTTTACAGGTTTGCAGGTACCTTGACCTCAGAATACCCTGTTACTTTGACTTTGTTAAGAATGCTCCATGTTGGATAGTTCTTGTGATTCTAAAACCCTGGACATGTGGCTCTTTATTTGAGTCCCCCACCTTGGTTACTGGATTTATAGACCTCCATCCGGAATTCTTGAACACACATGGATCTATACCAAGGCAGTTTATCCAGATCCAGCTCAGTCACAAACCCTTTGCATATCATTTGCATACATCCTCATTGCATCATATTAACATGTGCTTATTTGTGTTTCAGGGTATCCATTTTTCATCAGGTTTTGGTTTTGACCCCATCTGCAGCTTTGACCCATCTTCACCAGCATCTGCTTCAGTTTAGCTGTCTGTTTCAGCACCAGCCAGTCAGTGGTTTTCTCTACTTCAGCATTGTCATCAGCACTCTACCCAGTCTTCAGCATCATGGCTCCAAAGAAAAGCAATATCACCTATCATTTCTTCCAACCAGACTTGTCAGACATCAGGAGGGTCCAAACCCTGATCACTCCAGAGCACATACCTCTGTTCAGAGAGCATTATGGGGATATACTTGACTTGGTTATGGACATGGACCCATCTCAGAGGAGCCTGATCCATACCTGCATCCAGTTCTATGACCCCCCATTGAGGTGTTTCACCTTTCAAGACTTTCAGTTGGGACCTCTCTTAGAAGAATATGCATCTTTGGTTGGTTTGCCTATCAAGAGAGAAATTCCTTTTAACCCTGAAATGGTCTTTCCCAGCAATGGAGAGATAGCAAGAGCTTTGCACCTGGAACCTGCTTTGATTGAGCAGCATATGACCTCTAAAGCTGGGATCCCTGGTTTTCATCTTGACTTCCTGATTTCTCAAGCTAGTTTGAAGGCCTCCCTGGGGGATTGGAAAGCTGTTTGTGCATTGTTGGCCTTGAGTGTATATGGAATTGTGTTGTTTGCAGATGAGCCCAGATTCATCAGCAAGAACGCCATCCACCTGTTCATCCTGAAGAACCCAGTGCCAACCTTGTTGGGTGACCTCTATTACTCAGTACATCAGAGGAATGAGAAACAGAGGGGTAAGCTAGTGAGGTGTTGTGCTCCACTATTCCATGCTTGGCTTCTCAGGCATCTGCCCAGGACAGATGCATTCCTAAATCCTCATCAGCAAAGCAACTGGGCTAAGAGACTCACTACTCTCACTGCAGCAGACATCAGATGGTGCACCCAAGGCACCAAGGGCAGAGATATGATCACAAGCTGTGGGCACTTTCCTAATGTACCCTTGGTAGGAGTTAAAGGGAGTATCAATTACAACCCCCTGCTGTTCAAGAGGCAATTAGGCTATGCACTGGTTCATGCTCCTAGGGAACAAGACCTGGTTGAGACCCTCTACTGTGAGAACAAGATCAGTTTGACTGTTGTTAGGCAGGCTGCCTGGGCCTGGGATCATGTTCAAACCAAGGGAACCACCATTCTGGGGAAGTGCAATAATGTGGCATCAGCCCAATATCATGAGTGGTCCTATGCTAGGGCCCAAATCTCAGGATTGCCCTTCACCATCAAAGACATGCCTGAGTCGTCATCAGCACCACCCCCTGCTACTGTCAGTTTGGAAGAGTTTGAAGGCTTGAAAGAAAGAAATGAGAAGCTATCCCAAGCCCTGCAGAAGACCCTCAGGGAGAGGAGTGAAGGTGTAAGGGAGATTGAAAGATTGGAGAAGCTGAGAGTGGAACACTTGACTAAGATTGAGAAGTCTGGAGACTATATCAACAAGTCTAAAGCTGGTGAGCAGATTCTGAAAAATGCTTGTAAAGAAGCCCAGTTCCAAAGGGCAAGGACAGACTTGTACTTGAAAGAGAGTCAGGCCAGGTGGGTCCGGATCACTGAAGCCCGTACTCTAGAAGACAAGAGAGTTCAAGATAAGATGGAGCAGATGGAAAAAGCCCTGGCAGCAGCCCAGGAGGAAATTTCAGAGTTAAAAATCAAAGCTGGAGTGAAGAAATCCAAAGACCAAAGCCAGAACAAGAAGTTGACTACAGCTGTTGCAACAAGAAACCTTCTCATCAGGAATCTTACGGAGCATCCGGCTGATCCTGTGACCGAAGCACTTCTCAAGGAAGTTCGTGAGGATGAGTTTGGCCTTGGAGTTTGATCATTTGCTTGTTGTTGTTCCTTTTCCATGTACTTTTGCTTTTTGTGATGTATTTTGGCCCCTTTGAGGGTTTGTGTTGTAAAAATGAACAAGTTGTATTATTTCACCCTTTGTAATATGTTTGTGTTGGTTTCTATTTGGGCCCACATCAAAAGCAACTTCAACAGCATCATCTTCAAGGGTCTGGACGGGTCAAAACTGAAGACCAAGCCGGATACCTTGATAGCAAATAAGCATACTGCATTGCATACTAACCCTTTTGTTTGTTTTGTAGGTTTTGTTTTATTTGTTTCTAACCTCTGTTGTGACATTCAGGAATTATTGCTCGCCGCAGGCTATTCCCTCTCAACAGGCCACACAGGTACCCTACAAGAAACAACCTTCCGGGCATCCAGATGGACCAGTTGCAGCAAGACCTCAATGAGGCCAGAACCCAGATGGCTAATGAAAGGGTGGAGATGAGAACCCAAATAACTCAGTTCATGGAAGTGATGAATAATTTAGCTCAAAGCCAGGAGAGGCTTAGAGTTCTGGTAGAGGGGAGAACTCAAGAGGAGCCTCATGTAGGGACTGCAGGCACCAGTAACAATGAAAGGGTGCAACCACATGTTAACCCCCCTATATTTGGTCCACATCTACATCCTGAGGTTAATATCCCTGCCAACGTTCAAGGAACAGCTACTGCAGCCAGAGTACTTCAAGAGGACCCTCAAGAAGACCAATACACAGTAATGGGTGCTGGAGAAGAAACATATGATAGACGATTGGAAGAAATAGCTGAGAAGTTGAGGTCCTTAGAATCTCAAAACTCTTTGGGCTTCGACGTCATGGACATGGGGCTGGTAGACGGGGTTAGGATTCCCCACAAGTTCAAGCCTCCATGTTTCGAAAAATATAATGGGACTTCGTGCCCCCGGACTCATCTGCAATCATTTTTGGGAAGGCTGAAGGCCTATACGATGGATGAGAAATTGTGGATGTTTTACTTCGAAGATAGCTTGACTGGAGCATCAAGGGAATGGTATTCCCATCTGACAAGAGCAACTGTAAGATGCTGGAAGGACCTGGCAGAGGCCTTCATCAGACAGTATCAGTATAATCTGGATATGGCACCCAATAGGACCCTCCTAATGGGGATGTCACAATCATCAAGAGAGAGCTTCAGAGAATATGCTCAAAGATGGAGACAGCTTGCTGCTGCTGTCCAGCCACCTATGTCTGAAAGAGAGATGGCTGATATGTTCATGAATACCCTTCAGGGAACCTATATTGATAGGCTAGCTGCTTTCTCTTCCACCAGCTTCGCAGATGTTGTTATAGCCGGGGAGAGAATTGAAAGCCTATTAAAGATGGGTAAGATATCTGATAATGGTGCTAGTTCGTCCAGTGGTACAAGAAAGCCTTTTGCAGGCCCGAGAAGAACTGGCGAGACCAATGCCATTCACTCCAACAGGGGTAGGCCCCAATATGTTCCAAGAACAATAGCAGCAGTCACCATTCCTGCTCCAGCTCATCCTCAGCCAGTCTACCAACCTCCGCAACAAAACTTCCAACAACAACCTCAGTATCATCAGAATCAGTATCCTCCAAGAAACTTCAACAACAACTCCAACAACAACAATCAACAGAGGCCATTCCAACAAAGGCCCTCTCAAGCTAACAGAGTGATCGACCCGATCCCAATGCCATATGTTGCCTTGCTGCCACAACTTCTGAAACTCAACCTAGTTGAGCTAAGAACGTTGGCACCTCCGGATCCCAACAGTCTACCAAGAAACTATGACTCCAATGCTAGGTGTGCTTTTCATTCCAACGCACCTGGTCACAGTACAGAAAAATGCAGGGCTCTGCATATGAAGGTACAAGACTTGGTAGACTCCAAGGCTCTGAATTTTGCACCTCCACCCAATGTCAATAAAAATCCAATGCCACACCATGGTGGTCCTCGAATTAATGCTATTGAAGAAGACCAACAGTCTTATTTGATAACTGGTGTGGATCAGATCAGGACACCATTGGTGGAAATCAAAGCTCAACTCCGTGAAAACAATATATTTCCAGGGTGTGAGCTAGGGTGCCCATATTGCAATATTTCTTGGAATGGGTGTGAGGATTTGAGGAATGGCATTGACAGCCTTATTCAGAGTGGCTTACTGCAGATCACTACATCATTTCCGGCAACTCAAGCAACTTCATCGACAACGGTTTCAGATCCTCCTACAAATGCAACAACAATTGTTCCCGATAATTCATCAGCAACATCAGCAAGTACTCCATCTGTCCTACCAAATGATCAGCTTACAACAGTTACTCCTGCTACAACTTCAGCTTCATTCCATTTCGACTCTCCATCAACAACAACAACAGTCCTTCCAACGGTACCTCCTACAACTCCAGCAAACAATCATGAAAATGTCTCCACAGTTACCATATTCTACGATCCAGAAAATAACTCCGCCTACCATTCAGAAGGTGCTGCTCCCACTAGAGCACCAGTTACAATCTTTTATGATCCACAGACAATAACAGTCCCCTCAGCAGCAGCAATCAGTCCAGTCACCGTCACGGTACCTGGACCTGTACCATATGAAAGCGATAGGGCCATCCCTTGGCACTATGGCTCTGACGTGTACTGCGAAGGAAAAAGAATCACTCTTGAAACATCAGCACCTGCACCACAAATTGATAATGTGGGCGGAGGCGGAGGCTTCACTCGAAGCGGACGTCTCTTCGCTTCACAAGTCCAAAGACCCACTGCCGAAGCAGAAGCTGCTGCCAAGGCAAAGGGTAAAGGACCGGTGCAGGAAGATCCAGCTGCCAAAGAAGCCCTGAAGACTCCATTTGATCAGGAAGTTGATGAATTTATGCGGATCATCAAGAAGAGTGATTATAAAGTTGTGGATCAACTTCACCAAACTCCATCCAAAATCTCCATCCTCTCACTGCTCATGTGCTCCGAAGCCCATCGGAATGCACTACTGAAAGTACTGCACGCAGCTTACGTGCCCGAGGAGATTACTGTCAACCAATTGGAAACCGTGGTTGGAAATGTCACTGCTAGCAATGGGCTAGGGTTTACCAATTCTGACTTGACAGCGGATGGCCGCAACCACAACAAAGCCTTGCACATAACCATGGAATGCAAAGGAGCTGTCCTTTCACATGTGCTGGTGGACACAGGATCATCCCTGAATGTCTTACCAAAGAAGGCTCTGGTGAAGCTTGAATATGATGGACTGGCATTGAGACCCAGCAACCTGGTGGTTAGAGCTTTTGATGGTTCTAAGAGATCGGTTCTGGGAGAGATTGAGCTGCCTGTGACAATTGGCCCACAGACTTTTAAAACCATCTTTTATGTGATGGACATTCAGCCCGCCTACAGCTGTTTGTTGGGTAGACCCTGGATTCACGCCGCCGGCGCAATAACGTCTACCCTTCACCAAAAGTTAAAATTTGAGTGGGAAGGTCAAGTTGTCACAATCTGTGGAGAGGAGGACATTTTTGTCAGCCACCTGGCAACCTACAAGTACATTGAAATGGATGGAGAGATCCATGAAACAATGAGCCAGGGGTTTGAAGCGTTGAATGTGAATGAAGCATCTGCTGTATCTGGTACCCCGATGTCGTCTTATCAACAAGCCCGGAAGGTTGTTGAAGAAGGAACTGCCCTAGGCTGGGGCAAGGTCTTAGCTGTGGAGGAGAAGAAGGACAAATTTGGGTTGGGATACAAACCAACTCAACGTCAAGCAAAGGCTGCTGCAGAGCCAGGATTTGTCAGTGGGGGAATGCTAACCCCCGATGCTATCAACTGTCTGGAAGACGAGCTGGAAGAAGAATGCAACCTGGAGAATTGGATTCGTCCAAAGGTCCCGGGGAGCAGTGTCTCGAACTGGTCTTCCCAGGGAATTATAAGTGTTACTCGAGCAGAGTAATTATTATTTCCTGTATATTTTATATAGCATGCATCAAAGTCTTGCATCTTGCCCAAGATGACAAGACTCATTTTGTAATCAGGGCCATCTGTACTTTTGTGCAAACAAGATTAAATTAATGAAATATCAGACATCTTTTTGCAAACAAGTTTTTTTTCTTTTCTGCTCACTGTTTTTCCATTTTTCTTTTTGTACAAAAATAAATGGCGGTGTTTTCAAAATGATAACTTCATTTCACTTTTTTCTAAAGCAAGATTAAAATCAATCACTAAAATGAACAAACTGAACCCTTGCAGAGAGTGCCTTCCAGACAGCACCGACAACAGCACGGCTATGACTTCATATGACTTTGACAATCCGATCAATCAAGCTGATGAAGGGGTTGAAGAAGAGTATGAGCTTCCTGAAGAGTTAGCCAGGTTGTTGAGACAAGAGGAAAAGGTTATTACTCCTCACCAGGAGGAGGTTGAAGTGATTTATCTTGGTACGGAGGAAGACGTGAAAGAGGTTAAAATCGGGGCCTGCCTGCAAGACTCAGTGAAGAGACAGCTGATAGATCTGCTTCAAGAGTATGTTGATGTGTTTGCTTGGTCCTACCAAGATATGCCAGGGTTGGATACCGATATTGTTGTGCATAAGCTGCCTTTGAGAGAAGAGTGCCCTCCAGTCAAACAGAAGCTGCGCCGTACTCGTCCAGACATGGCTATGAAAATCAAGGAAGAGGTACAAAAGCAATGGGACGCCGGGTTCCTTGCTGTGACTAGCTATCCTCCGTGGGTTGCTAACATAGTACCTGTGCCCAAGAAGGACGGAAAAGTAAGAATGTGTGTTGATTACCGGGATCTGAACAGAGCAAGCCCGAAAGATGACTTCCCATTACCTCACATTGATGTATTGGTGGATAACACGGCTCAGTTCTCGGTATTCTCCTTCATGGATGGATTTTCGGGATACAACCAGATTAAGATGTCACCTGAAGACATAGAGAAGACAACGTTCATCACACCTTGGGGCACGTTCTGCTATAAGGTAATGCCATTTGGGCTCAAGAACGCTGGTGCAACCTATCAACGGGCTATGGTAACATTGTTTCATGACATGATCCATAAGGAAATCGAATGTTATGTGGATGATATGATCGCCAAGTCCCTTACGGAGGAAGATCACCTGGTGAATCTGCTCAAGTTATTCAAGCGTCTGAGGAAATACCAACTAAAGTTGAACCCCAACAAATGCACATTCGGGGTGCGATCCGGTAAGCTGCTGGGCTTTATTGTAAGCGAGAAAGGGATTGAAGTTGACCCTGATAAAGTCAAGGCTATACAAGAAATGCCTGCACCGAAAACTGAGAAAGAAGTTCGAGGGTTCTTAGGTCGATTGAACTACATTTCGCGGTTCATATCTCACCTTACAGCAACTTGTGAACCCTTATTCAAGCTGTTAAGAAAGGAGCAAACGGTCAGGTGGAACGAAGACTGCCAGAAGGCTTTTGACAAGATCAAAGAATACTTACAAGAACCTCCAATCCTTATGCCTCCAGTTGAAGGAAGACCTCTGATAATGTACTTGACAGTATTAGAAGAGTCAATGGGGTGTGTGCTGGGCCAACATGACGAGTCTGGTCGAAAAGAGTATGCAATATACTACCTAAGCAAAAAGTTTACCGACTGTGAACAGCGTTATTCACTGCTCGAGAAAACTTGCTGTGCTTTAGCGTGGGCTGCTCGCCGACTAAGGCAGTATATGTTGACCCACACTACTTTGTTAATCTCAAAAATGGATCCAGTTAAGTACATTTTCGAGAAGCCAGCTCTTACCGGACGGGTTGCAAGATGGCAGATGATTCTCACAGAATACGACATACAGTACACTTCTCAGAAAGCCATCAAGGGCAGTGTACTATCTGAATATCTTGCTGAGCAACCCATTGATGACTACCAGCCTATGAGGTTCGACTTCCCCGATGAAGACATCATGTTCATTAAAGCAAAAGATCATGAAGAGCCTATTCACACTGAAGGGCCTGACCCAGAAGAAGAATGGACTATGATGTTTGATGGGGCTGTTAACATGAATGGCCGTGGTGTTGGTGCAGTACTCATTACACCTAAAGGGGTTCACATGCCTTTCTCGGCAAAACTCACTTTCAACTGCACTAACAACGAAGCTGAATACGAAGCTTGCATTATGGGTCTTGAGGAAGCCATTGACCTCAGGATCAAGACATTGACCGTATTCGGAGATTCAGCTTTGGTAGTCAATCAGACCAACGGGAAATGGTACACCCACCAAGATCATCTGATACCTTATAGGGATTATACAAGAAGGTTATTGACTTTCTTCACAACAGTCAAGCTTGAGTATATCCCTCGGGACGAGAATCAGTTTGCGGATGCTCTTGCTACCATTTCATCCATGATCAAAGTTCAAGCCGCTAACTTTGTACCTCAGATTTCAGTATCGAGACTTGATAGACCAGCATATGTATTTGCAGCAGATATTGCTAAAGATGATAAGCCTTGGTTCCACGACATTAAGTGCTTCTTGGAGGATCAGACATACCCGCCTGGGGCATCTTCCAATGATAAGAAGACTTTAAGAAGGCTTGCTGGAAGTTTCTTTCTGAACACTGATGGGTCTTTATACAAAAGGAACTTTGACATGGTACTCCTCAGATGTGTTGACAAGACGGAAGCAGATTTGCTGATGCATGAAGTGCACGAAGGATCTTTTGGTACTCATGCAGGAGGGCATGCCATGGCTAAGAAATTGCTAAGATCAGGCTATTACTGGATCACAATGGATGCAGACTGTTGTGCCTATGCCAGAAGGTGTCACAAATGCCAGATTTACGCAGATAAGGTGCATGTGCCTCCCAACCCTTTAAACATCATGTCTTCACCATGGCCCTTTGCTATGTGGGGCATTGATATGATTGGCAAGATTGAGCCAACTGCTTCAAATGGTCACAGATTTATCCTGGTCGCCATTGATTATTTCACCAAGTGGGTGGAAGCAGCCTCATATGCAAACGTCACAAGGCAAGTGGTAGCCAGATTTCTGAAGAGAGATATCATCTGTCGGTATGGAGTGCCCGAGCGAATCATTACTGATAATGGTTCCAACTTAAACAACAAAATGATGGCAGAACTGTGCCGGGACTTCAAGATCCAACATCACAATTCTTCTCCTTACAGGCCAAAGATGAACGGCGCTGTTGAGGCAGCAAATAAGAATATCAAGAAGATTGTGCAGAAGATGGTAATCACATACAAAGACTGGCACGAAATGCTACCATTTGCTTTGCATGGGTACCGCACATCAATCAGAACATCCACTGGGGCAACACCGTATCAGCTTGTGTATGGTATGGAAGCGGTCCTACCTGTTGAAGTTGAACTACCCTCGTTACGGGTATTAATGGATGTTAAACTGAGTGAAGCAGAATGGGTTCGGTCCCGATTCGAACAACTGAGTCTGATCGAAGAGAAAAGATTGGCTGCAATCTGCCATGGGCAGTTATATCAGAAGAGAATGAAGAGGGCCTTCGATCAGAAAGTCAGGCGCCGAGAGTACCAAGTGGGGGATCTTGTGCTGAAAAGAATCCTCCCTCCTCATACAGACCACAGGGGCAAATGGACTCCAAATTACGAAGGACCATTCGTTGTAAAGAAAGTTTTCTCTGGTGGAGCACTGATGCTCAGCACCATGGATGGTGAAGATTTCCCGTCCCCTGTGAATTCAGATGCAGTTAAAAAATACTTCGCATAAATGACCCGCTGGACATAAAAACAGAATGTAAGTCCAGGCAAAAATAGGGCATCCCGGCGAGTCAAAAAACAGAATAAAAGACTCGGGCAAAAATAAGGGAAAATAAACAAAAAATGTACACCCGCTGAGTTGAAAAGCCGCATTGGACAGCTCAGGCAAAAATGGGTATCCCGATGGATTGAAAACCCGAAAGGGCGATCCATGCAAAATAAGGGAATAAGCGAACAACTGCATTCTGCATTCGTCTGTATCACTTGCAACTTGGTAAGCTTCAAAGGATCAAGCTTCAATCAGAATCAACTCTCTCCAGAAAGCAAGACGAGAAGAACGTCATTGTCATACGAGTCATAGCAGAAGAGGAAGCTCCTCAAAGCGTCGTCAACATCGCCAGCACTTTATTTCTCAATTTGTAACAATCTCCTCATTTCAGGAGATATGTTTCTTTGACTGTATCTTTGCCAATTCAGGGCACATGGATTAATAAAATCAGATTTTCGGTCATGTTTCGTTTTTACATTTATGTTTTGCAAAGAGTTGTCTGATATCTCTAAAAATACAATTGCATAAGTACAGATGCCTTTCTCTAAAAATAAAAACACACGCTTACAGGGAATATACTTACTCTCGAAAGTACTTGTCTCCTATGACGGAATCCAGTAAGGGGTACCTCGGGACCTTTTCGTGCGTTTCCTTATCTTTGCAGGATTGCAGGTATCCAGAATGCAACTTGGGGCATGCAAGTTACGTCTCAGCAAACTGGCAAATCATTATCAACTCACCTGGCCCTGGGAGGTGCCCATTTCCCCAGCAAGTTGCCAAATCAACATACAGCATCGGGAATGCTCTACCCCCAGCTGAGTTGCCTCTCACAATTCCCCAGCTGAGTTGGCCGCTTATTACTTATCCCCATCAGAATGGGCAGGTGTCACAGAAGATGCCCTTATCCCCGGCGGGGTCAAGAAGTCACCGTAACAGATTTTCTAGGGAGATCTTTCAGCGATGCCTCTCTCTCTCCCCAGCCGAGTTGTCATCTCGCCCTCAGCTGAGTACAAATCAGGGAATCATCCCCACAGAGCTCCAGCCTCTTTTCAGAAGATGCAACGCGCGAAGAGATCACAACAGAGTACAGAAAGCTTCTACAAACCCCAGCTGGGTCCCGTGTTATAAGGATATGTCAACCAATGACCTATGTCCCCAAGCGAATATCATCATTAGATCCACCAATGATCTTATCCCCAGCTGGGATGTCTTCCTCAGCAGATCGATCAGAGATCTTTGCAGCAACGGGATCCGAATCCCGGATCGGTGCCTCTTTGCATAATCATAGCATTCGCATCATATTCACCCCCAGAGCGTAGCATTCCGTCTAATACGGAGCATTACGGCAAAAAATCAAACGCATAGCATAATCATAAGTCATGTTGTGAATTGAACACTTGTAAATATTGACAATCTGTCATTATACAGAATACTTTCCCTCAGAATCCCCATCAGAGTCCCAGCAAAAGCAATTGCATCCACAATCATAATCACCAGTACATACACCTTTTGGCACCCGTCCGTGCCGTCTTTCCCCAGTAAAGTCGCCTGAATACACCTTACAAATCAAGATCACCAGTATTACAGATACTTTCTGACACCCGTCCGTGTCAAATCACCAGCAGAAAGCCAAAGACATCCTCTTTGCACTCACACAATCTTTGACACTCGTCCGTGTCATATCCCCAGCGTGGTCGCCTGTACTTGTACACTTTCTTGACACCCGTCCGTGTCATATCCCCAGCACAGTCGCTTACACTTTTGCAACCCATATATTTGTTAATATTACACTTTTCCCTCCTGACACTCGTCCGTGTCACTCCCCCCAGCAGATAAACACTCATATATACCTATTACTCACTGGTACACTTACACACCATGTATATCCCCGCAGATTCGACAGTAGTCCTTGTTCTTTGTCAACCAGTTGGTACTCGTCCGTACCATCATCTCAGAACATTGCGTCTAATGTTTGCTTCTACATGATACTCGTCCGTATCATAGTCTTAAGGATGCTCGTCCGCATCTTTAATCCATACACCGTGTCAAACACTTATGTCTTCGTGAATATAGATGCTCGTCTGTGTCTACTATTCCCCAGAGGGATACTTTCAGATGCAACACTCGTCCGTGTTCCTTGTTAACCCGTTGATGCTCGTCCGTATCATCATCTCTGAACATGTGTCAGTTTGTTTCTACATGATACTCGTCCGTATCATAATCTTAAGGATGCTCGTCCGCACCTTTAATCTATACACAATACCAAACACTTATACCTTTTGTTTCTTGGATGTAAACGCTCGTCCGTGTTTACTATATCCCCAGTAGATCGCAGTCAAATTTCCTTTTTATGCAACACTCGTCCTGTGTTATGATAAACTTTGAGAGCAGCCGTCCCCTGCTAAGTGGTCGTCCTCCACTTCTTGATGGTCGTCCTCCATCATGCTCATCCGATGGCCGTCCCCATCGTTGATTTTAGCAGCCGTCCCCTGCTAGGTGGTCGTCCTCCACCTTTTGATGATCGTCCTTCATCACTTTATCCAATGGCCGTCCCCATTGTTGATTTTGGTTATCTAACACTCGTCCTGTGTTATGATAAACCTCGAGAGCAGCCGTCCCCTGCTGAGTGGTCGTCCTCCACTTCTTGATGGTCGTCCTCCATCTTGCTCGTCCGATGGCCGTCCCCATCGTTGACCTTTTCTATCCGATGGTCGTCCCCATCGTTGATATTTTGGCAGCCGTACCCTGCCAGGTGGTCGTCCTCCACCTTTGATGGTCGTCCCCATCATTTTTCTTTTATGCCCAACAGAGCAGCCGTCCCCTGCTAGGTGATCGTCCTTCACCTTTGATGGCCGTACCCCATCATCTGTTTATTTCATTTATTCTTTAACCCGATGGCCGTCCCCATCGTGGTCCCTTTTCCTTTCCTTTTAGCCCGATGGCCGTCCCCATCGTTGGCTACCTTGCTTTATGAACTTGATGGCCGTCCCCGTCATGTTTCACCAATCCCCAGAGAATGTTACTACTTTATCTTGATGGCCGTCCCCATCATATTATCTTAGTTTCCCAGCTAGTCGGCCGTCCCCGTCTTAGCTTTATCTTTTATCCCCAGCATGTCGGTCGTCCCCGTCATCGCTTTATTTTACACACTTTCCCCAGCATGTTGGCCGTCCCCGTTTACCCAGCAGTCGTCCTCTGCTCGGCGGTCGTCCTCCGTCGTCCACACTTTACAATATACTTTATTTTTCTTTTACAATCTATATCCCTTTTCTTCTCCCCAGTGAGTGCAAATTTTGGACTGTCTTTGGTATTCAACCACAAGTTATCTTGTTTGCCTGTTAAGCCGTCGCTTACATCCTGCACAGCTAACTCATGCTTGAATAGGGGCAGCTGTAAACACCCCAAATTTGCCCTCACCCATTCACACATGACTTGTGATCATCTCATATGCATAAACACAATCACATCATCTCATGTCTCATTTGGTTTCACTGGATAGTTTCTAAGGCATCTGCACCTAGGGTTTTTGATCTGAGCAACCTCAGGGCATCTTGAGCCATTCCAAAGGCCACTAATCAACTCAAAGGGGTCCATGTGCGTTCTTATATCATGTTACATCCTCACAAAGTCAAAATTGCAGAGGGATCACAAGAACTAGGGTTTGAGTGGATGCAGAGCCAGGATGAACTGCACAGTTGACTGAAAATTAGGGTTTTGGTTTCAGAGGCCATAACCCCAAATTTTTTGGTCATTCTTGTTTCCATTGATCTCTATATGGTATAGGGAGTATGCATATCAATTTTCATGAAGAAATTCCATGGGGAAGTCATCTGATCAAGAGTTGACTTTTCAGACAAGTCAGTGTAAAATCAGGGCATCTGAGGCCCCCAATGACCCAACCAATGGGTGATCTTCATCATTTTGAGTGTATATGATCTTTATTTGATCATGGAAGAAGGTTGAAGTTCATAAAAATCAAGAATTTGGAAGTTTTGCAAATGTTGACTTTTTGGGCATAGTTGACTTTTCAAGAATGGTTCATTTTAGGTCAATTTTCAAGCCTTGATTCATGATCCAAAAATGCTTCAAATGGAAAAACTTTGGTCATGAAAGTTGTAGATCTCATTTTTCCCTTTTCAAAAAGTACAAGAACATGACCAAACTCTTCATGGATCAAAAGTTATGGCCATGCAAAGTTGCCAAAAATCATTGTTTTTCAAGTTATGCACCAAGTGGAAATTTTGCTAAGTCTTGAATCAATGCATGATTACTGCCTCAAATTCATGACAAACCAGCATGTGAACATCCTCTAAGTCACAAAAATCAGAAATGGACCAAGTTTGCTCATGGTTTGGTTCATGTAATTTGACTTTTCTCATGAAAATCCATAAAGCTAGCCAACTTGCATTTTCACTCATGACCACTTCACCAACTTATGACATTGGCTGCTGAGCTTTGCTAGGCCTATCCATCACCTTTTGCTGCACCAGCCATGCCTTGTACTTGCTTAACTTTGAGCCATGCCCTATCTTACACAAAAGTGGATTTTTAGCAAAAGTAGCCTCACCTATCATAGCAGGCCATGTCACATCAAGCAACCAATCAGAATTGTTTATCATTTCATTTTTGCAAGTGGAACATAACAAGAACAAGGGCTGAAACCAACTCATTCATCACTTACACAAAATCCCTTCACATTGCAAAATCCATCGAATCTGCCTCCACAGCCAAGAAACTCCCAAACTTTCTTCATCACTAAACTCAGTACACTCCATAGGCCCTAAACCATCAAAGCTCAGGCCTGAATCAAGCCTGATTTGAACCTCACCATTCTTCATCCTCAGAACCAGTCCTCTTCGAATCTCACTGTCCATCCCTCAAACACTTCATCTTCCTTCACCAACAAGTCAGGCATACTTAGAGGAGTCCAAACCACCCATTACACTGGCCTAAAACAGCCTGTACACCAAGGTCATTCTCTGCTACACCAGTTTGGTAGCCATTGAAATAGCTTGCTAAACTTCATTTCAAGCTTGCCATTGACACCAGGGGATCCATTAGAGCTAGCTTGCATCAAGAAACGGCTCTGGAAGCTCAGAAACAGGACTTGTCACCTCAGGTAGTCTCAAACTTCAAACCTTTTAAAACCTGTTTTCTTTTGTTACAAATCAAAAATACATGCTCTGGGGATCACTGTGATATGATTAGAATCAAAAATGGTGTGGAAATGAGTATTTTATGCATCTCTGAAACTTGGCCCGTGAATGCGTTTCGTTTCGATTCTCTTTGTTCATGTTAGATAAATGTATTTTGATCTTGGATTGAGGTTTAGTTAGGGTGGGGGGTTGTTTCTGGGCAGGAAATTTGTTGAATGGTGGCCTGAATCGTTTTCTAGGGTTTGTGATACGCCGGAGAAGACGACCGGAACCACTGTTCCGGCCGTCTGAGTTTACCCTGCCCTAATTAGGGTTTAGCCAGTCATTAGTGTTTTTTAAATCTGGGCCATTGGATTGCCCTTCCCGCGCGTAGACCAAGGGACCAGATTGCTTCATTAACCTTAATTTCCACTTAATTAATTTAATTAGGTTTAATTAGTTTAATTAACTGAATTTAGGAAGTTTAAATCTGGACCACTAGATAGCGCGCCAAGTCAACCCAATCTCCCTCAGATCAAATCCTGGCCACGCGTTCTGTTTACTTTTATTTTCATTTGATTTTTATTCATATTTATTCCATTTAATTCGTACAATTTATTTAAAATAGCAAAAAAATCATAAAAATTATGAAACTTTTTCTTTAAGGTTTTATTAATTTTTATGACATAAAAATATTTTTTATTTTATTTTTATCATTAAAAAAGTATTTTTAAATATTTAAAAGATTATTTTTAATTGATTAATGAGAATTAATTAATTAAAAATACTTTTAGGTATTTAAAAATTACAAAAAAATTCATGAAATGTTCTAAGACATTTAGAAACATTGTCCAACCTTCAAACCAAATTTCTTTTTTGATCTTGATGCATTTTAAGAATTTTTCATTGAATTAAATCATTTTTGATGCATTATTTTGTTCATAAGTTTGAAAATTCATTTCTGCCTATTGGTGAAGGTTGAGACATTGATTCTTTTTGCATTGTTTTCCATTTGACATGTAGCTTCAAGGATAAAAAGGCCATGATTTGATCTTGCATTTTCTAATTGATTGGCATTTCTTTTGTTACAAACCCTAAAAAACCCTAATAACTTGTAAAAATCATAACTTGAGTTTGGTTGAGAGTTGAGAGTTCCCCTTTGGGCAGTGATTCATTATAGGTCTAGGGTTTCTTTGGGTACCATTTTCCATTTTTTATGTTAGGGTTTACTTCTGTTTTTGGTTTATGTTTGATGCTTGATCCATGAACCCTAATTTGGGCTTTCATTTGCATCCTTCTTGCATTTCCTTGCATAACTTGACTTGCCATTGCATTTTGTGCATTCTCATGATTCATTTAACATCTTAAGACATGTAGAAAGCATCATTGATCATTGCATTGCATATTTGCCATGTCATTTGTCTTGTATGTTCCATAACATTTCATGTTTGATCATGCTCCTTAGCTTGCATCATTTGCATTCATGATCTTGTATGAACATCTCCATTGTCTTGCCTCATGCTTGTAGCATCTCATAACATCATAATCATCATCAACATGCTTCTGGTTTTGCTTAGCATCATACCATTTCATCTCATCTTGCATTGCATTGCATTTCTTTCTAACATTTCAGGTGGTAAGTAAGCTTGAGAAGTGAATTTGCCTTCACTTCTCATAACTTCTCTTTTCATCTCTCTTGCATCCATTGCTGCATTTCTATTTGTGTTTGAGATTGAGCTTGCTCATTCTTCTTCCTCCCACTTTCTTTCTTCAAGTGACTTGACTTCTTGAATGAAGCAAGTCACTTTGCTTCTCTTGATCTTGTTCATCTGCTTCCTGGTGGTTCATCTGAAGATTGTTCTTGAAAACCTCACAAACATTAGGACCAACCAAGCATGATAATGAATTAGGGTTTTGATTAGTCTCCCCATAGTTTTTACCTTTGTGTCTCTCTTTGAGTCTTCTCTCCTCACCTCATAATCAGGGACTAAACCCTCAAGGCTTTAAGACTTTGTGATTAAGATCATGCCTGCATCCTTCTTTTAGGATGGAGTGTATAACTTTAATCCTAAGTCTTGGACCCTTAAGGTGTGGAACTCTCTTAATTAATCCATCTAATAATTATCAAGACATCACACTTGTAACTTGGGCCTTGCATTAGGGTTCTAATTCTTCCTTAAGTGGTTAAGAAGGACTAACCCTAGTGTTAATGGACAAGTCCCCCTCAAGTTGTCTTACAAATCATAAAATTCACTTCATCATCCTATCTTTAACTAAAATTCACTTAATCAAAGGCTTGTTTTGTCATGAGTTTAATCCCTAATCATGGATTAAGTTGAGGAGTTTTCCTCAGCTTAAACATTCTCATCTATTATCCTTCTTTTAGGATAGTGTAATGGGTCTGTTTAATCCTTGATCGTGGCTTAACCTCATTACTCAACACTAAACAAAAACACCAAAAACATTCAAATAATCACAAGTAGGTTAATGATCTTAATCCTACATCAGGGTGATTAAGTGTGAGAAGCTGACTTCACACTTAAGGTATTCTCATTACCCCTAATCAGAGGGAAGATGTGATGAGTTTACTAACCCATTGGTTTAGGCTTAAGCTCATTAACTTATGACAAACTTTCAAAAGCAATAAAGACTGAAAACTCAAAAACAAACAATAATCGTCTCCTTCGGGATTCTTTTCTCATCTCATTCACTCATAACCGAGAATTTGCTTCTTCCGTCTAATGCAAGACAGTCAGCATCTGTGCCAGACAGATCATACACTTGAGCATAGGCAAGCAAGCAGTTCACAAGTCAACTCATCTTTCAGTCTCTTTGGGTCGAACTACGGCGTTCTGACTTCCTCATTGCACGAGAGGATACGTAGGCATAACTTAACAGTTATCGAACAAAAGTCTCTGTACATTCCCCCCCTTTCCAGCCTTATTTCTTTAGCCTCATTATCATGAGCATTTTATCCTTGTTCCTACACTGACACTGTATATATCACACTTCACACTCTTTTACACTGACACCTGTATATCTTTTCCAGCTATTTTATACACAGATTGCACTGACACTACCCCTTTAAAACACAAATCTTTTAAGCGTGGATCCCGTCGAGTACGACGGACAATCTGGGTGCTAATACCTTCCCAGGTTGTAACCAACCCCCTTTCTCAGTCTCTCTGGTTCGCAAACCGTCTTATCCGTGTCTTTCCAGGTCTATGCAGCATTACCTTTCCTCCGGGATAAAAATGCCTAGCTGGCGACTCTTTTCATCTCCAGTGAGTTCACGGCTGTGTGTTCTCACTGTTCCCTCTCGCCGACCGTTCGCGTCTGTACCTTCATTTGATCCATTTTCATTTGTCGGGAGCGACACCTGTGATCTGAACCTGGAGGAATGATCCTCTTGAGTACAAGCTCGCCTACTTGATACTCTCGAGCATGCACTCGTTGGTTGAAAGCTCGCTTCATTCTCCTCTGATAAAGTTGACCATGATAGATAGATGTTAATATTTTTTCCTCAATTAGGCATAACTAATTATATCGAGCACGTACCCATTCAGCCTCATCAAGCGTCACATCCATCATTACACGTAAAGAAGGAATTTCCACCTCCACAGGCAAGACTGCCTCCATCCCATATACCAGGGAGAATGGAGTTTCCCCAGTTGACGTCCTGACTGACGTTCAGTACCCATGCAGTGCGAATGGCAACATCTCATGCCAATCTTTGTAGGTGACAACCATCTTTTGCACAATCTTCTTAATGTTCTTGTTAGCTGCCTCTACCGCGCCATTCATCTTTGGCCGGTAAGGAGAATAATTGTGATGCTGAATCTTGAAGTCCCGACATAGTTCTGCCATCATCTTGTTGTTTAAGTTGGAACCATTATCAGTAATAATTCGCTCGGGCACTCCATATCTGCAAATGATGTCTCTTTTCAGTAATATGGCTACCACCTGGTGAGTGACATTAACATAAGATGTTGCTTCAACCCATTTGGTGAAGTAATCAATCGCAACCAAGATGAAATGATGACCATTTGAAGCAGTAGGCTTTATCTTCCCGATCATGTCAATGCCCCACATAGAAAAGGGCCAAGGAGATGACATGACATTGAGCGGGCTAGGAGGAACATGAACCTTGTCTGCATATATCTGGCATTTGTGGCAGTTACGAACGTACAAACAACAGACTGCATCCATTGTTAGCCAATAGTACCCTGATCTCAATAACTTCTTAGCGATAACATGTCCTCCTGCATGAGTACCGAAGGATCCCTCGTGGACTTCCTGCATTAACAGGTCTGCTTCGTGTCTATCCACGCATCTGAGCAAGACCATGTCAAAGTTCCTCTTATACAGAACTCCGTCTGTGTTCAAGAAGAAGCTAGCAGCAAGTCGTCTCAAGGTCTTCTTGTCGTTGGATGATGCCCCAACTGGGTATTCTTGTTTTTCCAGGAAAAGATTAATATCAAAGTACCAAGGTTTCTCATCAGACATTGCGCCTACAGAGAAAGCATAAGCTGGTGCATCAAGCCTAGAAATATTGATCCTGGGCACATAGTTCCAACACAAGAATTTTATGGACGAAGAAAGAGTAGCCAATGCATCAGCAAATTGATTCTCATCTCGTGGTATGTATTGCAACTTAACCGTTGTGAAGAACGTCAACACTCTTCTGGCATAATCCCTATAAGGAATTAAGTGTTCTTGATGTGTATACCACTTGCCGGTAATCTGGTTAATAACGATGAATGAATCTCCAAATATATTAAGGGTCTTAATCCGAAGATTAATAGCTTCCTCTATTCCCATTATGCACGTTGTCGCTCCCGAAGATTTGCATCCCGGTACAGACGCGAACTGCCGGCGAAAAGAGAAAAGGAAAGTGAAGTGAATAGAGTCGCCAGCTAGACATTTTTATCCTGAAGGAAAGGTAATGCTGCATAAACCTAGAAAAAGATGGATAAAACGGTTGCGAACCAGAGAAACTGAGAAAGGGGGTTGGTTACAACCTGGGAAGGTATTAGCACCCAGATTGTCCGTCGTACTCGACGGGATCTACGCTTACAAGATTGTATTTACAGGGGTAATGTATGTGCTATCTGTGTATGAAAAGCTAGGAATGAATGTACAGGTGTCAGTGCAAAAGGTAAGAATGCTCATGAATGAGGCTTAGAAAAGAAAGCTGAAAGAGGGGGATGACAATGAGACTTTTGTTCGATAACTGTTAAGCTATGCCTACGTATCCTCTCGTGCAATGAGGAAGTCAGAACACCGTAGTTCGACTCAAAGAGACTGAAAATAAATTTACTATCAACTGCTTGCTTGCCTATGCTCAAGTGTATGACTCGTCTGGCTCGAGTGCTAATTGTCTTGCATTAGACAGGAGAAGCAAGTTCTCTTTTGTGAGTGAGTGTGATGAGAAAATAATCCCGAAGGAGATGATTATTGTTTGTTTTTGTGTTTTCAATTTTTTTATTGCTTTTGGTGTTTTGCATAAGTTAATGAGCTTAAGCCTAAATCAAGGGTTATAAACTCATTATATCCTCCCTGATTAGGGATAATGAGCCTACTTATGTATGAGATAAGCATCTCAACTTAATGACCATGATGATGTAGGATTAAGATCATTAACCTACTTGTGATTAATTATATGTTTTTGGTTTTTTTGTTTAGTGTTAAGTAATGAGTTTAATCTCTAATCACAGATTAGTGAACTCATTACACCATCCTAATAGAAGGATAATAAATGAGAACACTTAAGCTGAGGAAGATACCTCAACTTAATCCATGGTTAGGGATTAAATTCATTATATAACAAGCCTTTATTAAATGGATTTTAATTAAAGGATGAGATTAAGAAATGGATTTTAAGTTTGTAAGACAACTTGATGGGGACCTGTCCATTAAACACTAGGGTTAGTCCCTTTTAACCATGAGGAAGAGATAAAACCCTAATGTAAGGCCCAAGTTACAAGATAAAGTCTTAGTGATTATTAATGTGTTTTGATTAAGAGGTGTAAACAAATTAAAGGTTTAACACTTAGGATTAAAGTTATACACGCCATCCTAAGAGAAGGATGTAGGCATAACCCTAATTCCAAAGTCCTAAAACTTTAAGAGTTTAGTCTCTGATTATTGAGATGAGAAGAGAGACTCAAGGAGACTCAAAGGTAAAAGTCTAAGGGGAACTATATACAACCCTAAGAGTTATCATGCTTGGATATCCTATGGTTTTTTAGGCTTAAGAGAAAGGATCTTCAAGGCCACCAATGGAAGAAGCAGATGAAAAGAGAAGGAGAAAGGAGAACAAATTACTTACTTCCTGAAGAAGATAAGTAACTTGAAGGAAAGAAAGTGAGAGGGATGAAACATAAGTGAACAAATTCACTTCAAAGACATGTAAGAATTCATATGAATGAGATAAGAAGAGGTTGGAAGTGAAGGCAAATCCACTTTCCAAATAACTTACCAAAGGTACCTGAAATGTTAGTATGGATGCATAAGATGTAAAGCATAAAGAAATTAAATGAAATGAGATGCTAAGACCAAAGTCATAAGTGATTATGCAATGCAAATGGCATATGAGATGATGTAAAGTCATACAATATGCATATGAATGTTCATACAAAGATGAGATGCAAAGGAAGCATGCTTAGAAACTTGAAAACACATGGATGTTTATGAGATGTAATGAATGCAAGACATAGCAAATGAATGAAGAAATGATCAAGAAATGCTCAAGCATTTCTTAAGATGTCTAAGGTGACATACAAATGCTTGAAATGTCATGGCAAGTTCACATAATGATGATATGCAAAGAAGAATGCAAATGAGCATGAGAAATTAGGGTTTTATGAATGTATGAGATGCAAATGACCAAAACAGAAGCATACAACATGATAAAAAATTGAAATCAAGCTCAATCAAACCCTAAACCAATATAAGATCACACCCCAAAGGAGAAGGTCAGAAGCTAATCCTATTGAAAGTTATGAATTTTCTAAGTTTGCTAGGGTTTTTGGATGATTCTTAAGAGAAAATACAAATCAAATTGAAAATGCAAGATAAATTCATGAGAAAAAATAACCTAGGAACTACATGCAGTAAATGACACAATGCAAAAATAATCAAGTTCAAACTCATCATGGTTAGGCATAAATGAATTTTTCAAGTTAGGGTTAGAAAAATGTGATTTTTAAGAACCCTAATTCAAAGAAAATTGTGAAATTATGATCAAAACTAAAAAGAAATTTGTATGATGAGTTTGAAAATGTTTCTAAATGTATTGGAATGGTTCATGATTTTTTTGGTGATTTTTAGAAACCTAAATGTATTTTTAATTAATTAAAATCCATCAATTAATTAAAAATAACATTTAAATATTTTAAAAATACTTTTTTAATGCAAAAAAATAAAATAAAAATCATTTTTGGGTTGAGAAAAATATTTGGATCAGAAATTCAAAAGATTATATTTTTGTGATGTGTTTTACTATTTTAAATAAATTATGCAAAAGAAACAATGAAAAATGAAATAAAAATACACTTAAATAGAAGTAATCAGGATCTATGGTCCAGGTTCAAACTAAGGTTGACTGCACGCGTAGATGGGTGGATGAGATTCACTATGAATAAATTAATTTAATTAATCTTAATTAAACTAATTAATTAAAAGATTAAAGTTAATGAAGCATTTGGGCTGTCCACACGCGCGAGAAGCTGATTCCAATGGCCTAAATTCAAACTGACCTAATTAATTAAAGATTTGCCCTAATGACTTTCAGGTGGCCGGAGAAGACCTTCGGTCATCTTCTCCGGCCAGACCCCCTCCCTGAATCTCTCAAAACACCACAAAAACTCACCAAAAGCTCCAGAATTGATCTTTAAACATCAACAAACTCAAATCCAGCAACCAAAACAATTAATCATGCATAAATAAAGAGAATCGAAGAAAAACAAAAATTAGGTCAAAGTTTCAGAGATACGGTTCATGCTTGTTTCTTCATCATTTTCAAAACCAATAAGTGCAGTGTGATCAGGAGAACATGGGGAACATTTCTAGAACATAAAATAAGACTTCTAGAAAAAAAGTTCTAAGGAGCTACCTGAGATGAAGCTTTCACTCCCTGAGCCTTCTGGCCTCTTTCTTGGTTCAATCCACCTCCAATGAACCCCCTGATGATGTTGCAATGCTTAGAACAAGTTTGTGTGGCTTGGTTTGAGAGGTACAACTCCTCTGCACCGGGAATCATGTTTTGGTTTGGCTGTGTTTTAGGGCTTTTCAGAGGGTGCTTTGTGTTTTATGGACAATTTGAAGATGATTGGTGAAGTTTGTTTTGAGGTTTTATGGCTGGTTTGTGAAATTCGAAGAGATGAAGCTCTATGGTGATTTTTGGGATTCTGAGTTATGGGAGCTTGCAGGCTTGTGTTTATGTGTTTTGTGTTCCTTAGGGTTTGTATAAACCAATAGGAGTGATCAGAAGAGTTGGTGTGGCCTAGTGTGATTGGTATGGGCAAGTTGCAAAAAAGTCAATTTTGTGTACTTGGAGGTATGGGCCATGGCAGGAGCTGCTCAATGGGGTGTCTGGCCTCAACAAGATTCATGGAGAGCCATAAAATTGGTTTGATGGAGCTGGCACAAGTGGATGGAAGGATCCAAGGCATTTTGCAAAGTTTGTGTGTTTTGGCCCTTTTGAGATTTCTTAAAGATCAAGTCATGAAGACCATGCAAACTTGGGCCAATTCTGATCTTTGGAATTTGCCTTGACATGTTATGATGCATAGAAGTTGATTAGAGGTCATGAAAAGGCTTGACCAGTGAAATTGCAAGATTCCCTTTTTGGCATGAACTTGAAAATTATAGGATTTTTGCCAACTTTGAAAGGCGATATCTTGAGTTCTAGGATGAATCAAGACATGTTCTAGTACTTTTTTGAAAAGGGAAATACCTAATCTACAACTTTCATGTCCAAGAATTTTTCATTTGAAGCATTTTTTGTCATGAAAGAGGAGGTTGAAAAATCTTTCCCAAAATGGAAAGTTTCCATTACAAGTCATTTCCAAAAATAGCAAGTTTGCAATTGGCCCAAAATTATTCAACTTTGTGAACTTCAAAACATTTCTAAGATCAAATAAAGATCATAGAGACTCAAAATGATGATGATGGCCTTTTAATGCCCTTGTTGGAGGCCTCAGATGCTCTGATTTTGACTTAACTTGCTCAAGAAGTTACCCAATGATCAGATGACTTCCACAATGAGTTTCTTCATCAAAATTGGTACACATGATCCTTATAACATATTAAGAACATCATAAACAAGAATGACCAAAAAATTTGGAGTTAAGGCCTCTGAAACCAAAACCCTAATTTTGGTCATTTGTGCCTTTGCCATTCTTTGTGATCTCTTGACTTTCATGAACTTTGGGGAGCATATTATGATCATGGAACACACATGGACCCTCTTGGAAAGCTTCAAAACCATTGGGATGGCTCAGATTAATTATTGGATTGCTCAGATCACAAACCATAGGTGCAGATGAAAATGGAACTATGCAATATGAGATGTTATGCTTATGCTTATGCAAAAATGAAAGATCACAAGCCAAGGTGTGAGAAAAAAGTGAGGGAAAATTTGGGGTGTTTACAGCTGCCCCTATTCAAGCATGAGTTAGCTGTGCAGGATGTAAGTGCCTGGCTTAACAGACAAACAAGATAACTTGTGGTTGAATACCAAAGATAGTCCGAAATTTGCACTCGCCGGGGATAAGAAGAAAAAGGATATAAATTGTGAAAGATAGTATAGTATGAGTATCAAATGAAAGTGATGGAGGACGACCATCGAGCAGAGGACGACTGTTGGGGGTAAACGGTAAGATAAGCAATGACGGGGACGACCGACAAGCTGGGGAAATAAAGAGACCACAACGGGGACGACCATCGGGTAAGGAAATAAGAAACTCTCTAGGGATTGAGAAAAGCATTGATGGGGACGACCATCAGGCTTGGAAAGTAAAGTAAACAATGATGGGGCGACCATCAGGTGAAAGAATAAATGAAATAATGATGAGGGACGGTCATCAAAGGTGAAGGACGATCACCTAGCAGGGGACGGCTGCTGAAAATATCACGACATAGGACGAATGTCGGATAGAAAAGATCAATGATAGGGACGACCATCGGGTAAGCATGATGAAGGACGATCATCAAGAGGTGAAGGACGATCACCTAGCAGGGTACGGCTTCTCTTGGGGATTATCTCGACATAGGACGAATGTCGGATAACAAGATCAACGATGGGGACGGCCATCGGATAAATGATGAGGGACGGTCATCAAAGGTGAATGACGAACACCTAACAGGGGACGACTGCTCTTTATCACAACATAGGACGAATGTCGGATAGAAAGTTCCAACAATGGGGATTCCACTGGGGAAAGGATGAGGGATGGTCATCCGAAGGTGAAGGACGATCACCTGGCAGGGGACGGCTGCCGAAAGTATCACGACACATGACGAATGTCGGGTAGAAGAAAGTTGTTTTGTTGGTGACTTATTGGGGGATGGTAAACACTGACGAGTGCTTACATTTAAAAAATAAAAAGGTATAAGTATTTGTCAGTGTGTATAGATTAAAGATGCAGACGAGCATCCTTAGGACCACGATACGGACGAGTATCGGTTAGAAACAAACGCTGACTCGTGTTTAAATATGAGGATACGGACGAGTATCAATTGGTTAAGCAAGGCGCACGGACGAGTATTTGAATATGCTAAGGGGTGATATATACAAGATACAAACGAGTATCATAGGATTATATGTGTACAAGGGTTGATCTGTTGGCGAAGTATGTTCAAGACACGGACGAGTGTCGAAAGATTAGGCAGGGGACACATACGAGTGTTTGACTTGCTGGGGAAGCATGACACGGACGAGTGTCAAAAAGAATATGTACGAGTTGTGGACAAATATCTGTATTTGAGAGTGCAGAAGATATTCTGGCGACCTGCGGGGGGATAAGATGACACAGACGAGTGTCGAGAAGAGCATGCTATGAACAAGTATCTGTACTTGAGAGTGCAAAGGGGATGCCTTGGTTTTTATCTACAGGGGATATGAGCTTTGTATATTGTTGATGAAATGATGATGGTATTTGTAGGTGATTGGCTCGAACCTGGCTTATGATCATGAAAATGTTTGATTTTTGCCGTAATGCTCCGTATTAGACGGAATACTATGCTTATTTTGGTGAATATGATGCAAATGCTATGATTATGCAAGTGAGAAACTCGATCCGAGATTCGGATCCTGCGGGTATAAAGATCTCTGGCTGATCTGCTTGGAGGGATAACCCAGCTGGGGGAAGAGATCATTGATTGATCTGTTCGGAGGGGGAACTCCTTAATGGGGATGAGGAGGTTTTAACAACTCCGCTGGGGATATGTTCAGGTATTGCTCTACTGGGGAGGCAACTCTGTGGGGAACCAATTCCACCATCTCTGTTTGAGGGTGAGAGAAATCTGGCATCTCTGGTGGGGGATATAAGGTTTTTTGACTACTCTGTTGCGGAAGAGTTGTCAGACACTGTTCAGGAGGTCCTGCTCGGGGAGGAGATAACTTCTGGGAAGCAGTATGCTGGGGATGTAATGCTTGATATGCCCCATGTTGCGAAAGATTGTCTGTCTTGAGTGTCGCTCCCCGTCTAGATCAAAGATCCAATGGCTCGTGTTCATCTTCTTCAATCAACCAGTTCCAGAATCCGGTGACCGGAGCCCTAGCTCCGGCACCGGAAAATTCATCCATAAGAACAAAACATCACAGAAATACTTCAAACTATCCAGATCAAACAATTAAACCAAGCTAAATCCAAATATGACAACGAAATTCACAATGGATCAAGTATCAAGCCAGATCGAACACAAACACTTTCATGTATCCAACTGCAAATCAGCATAACAAGCTCATTTCATACTCATTTTGCAATCTAAATAGATCAACAACACCAGCAAAACATGTAGATCACAATGTGCACAATCAATTTCATTTCTGGATCTAAAAGTTTGATGCTAACCTGAGATCTACAGATCTGGAAATAGCTTGAGAGAAACCAAGAGGAGCTGCAGATCCACTCCAAATTCACTCTAGTTGCAAAATAAATGCAACTGAAGCCTTGAAAACTGCTGGATCTAAGAACTCGAAGCTAACTGCACTAAAATGGCAAGGTGTGAAATCCTGAGAATTAGCTTGAATGAGGGGTTGATCCTGACTCCTTAAACTTCATTGATCATGAATATGCCCTTAGTGTTTGCAAAGAGTGAGTGTGTGATGAGATTCGAAGGGAAATGCAAATTGTGCAAAAACTTGAGAATGAGAGTATCAGTGAGCATGAGGCTGCATTCTCTCCATAAATGATTTATATATGATGTATGTATTATGCTGATTAGGGGTTGCATTGAGTAGTGGCAGGATTTGTGTGAGAGGGATCATTTTGCAAAAAATGCATGAACTTTGTAATGATGTGAATTGCTCGTGAAATCCTCTCTCCTTGTGCATATGCTGCTCTCATTTCATCCCTTGATTACCCTTGAATCAATCTTGGCCCTTGGATATAAGTTGATCATGCTTTGTGAATGTTTTTGCCTTTTTGCACTTAGAGAAATATCTTGTACCTCATGCACGAATTGAATGATTTCTTTGGAGCAAAATGATCTTTATGCAATGCCTTGCAATATTATGACCTCATATTGTCCATGAAATAACTTAGAAATGATGTATATGAGTTCTTGCATTTGGAGTCAACATGAAATTCAAGGCAAACCCTAAAATTCAAGTAATTTTCGAAAGCCCTTTCTCATGATCCATGAGGGCTATGAAAATGTACTTATACTTTTTAAAAATGGGAGAACCTAAACTTCAACTTTCATGTTTAATGGCACCTCATTTGAAGCTTTTTTCACCATGTTATAAGCCTTTGAAAATTAGGGCAAAAAGTTGCCAAAAATGGAGAATTTCATGACAAGCCACATGCCAAAAATGGAAACCTCCTCAAAACCCCTTGATTCTTGATCTTTGACCTTGCCAAACCTCTTATAAGGTTATAAGAACATCCCTTGACTTATAAAATGAGGTTGGACCCTTTGAAATCTCACAGTTGACTTCTAGAATGTACAGTTGACCAATTTCTTCTTTTACAAGCAACTGATGAAATAACTAACTTCCACAAGGAATTTTCTCACCAAATTTCATCCATAGGATCCTCTTATCATATGATAGACTTTTCCCATATGAAATGGCCAAAGTCACAAAGATTTCATGCGTGAAAGTGAAACCCTAGTTTGTGAACCATCGTGTAGGAGCTTGCCTTAGCCTGAATTCCCTGATGATCTCTCAACCTCTTGAGCTTTTGTAAATGATCTTGGGGCTTGTGAATGCCATGTAAACTCCTCATAGGACTTGGACAAGTCCACTGGGCCTCTTGTTATCGCTTGTAATGCCTCAAATACACCCACAGATGATCATATGCCTAATGCTAGATCATGAGAATGTTATGCTTCAATTTTTCTTGCAAAGATGCCAAGGACATGATATGCTTATGATGATTATGATATGATGATAATGCTTAAAAAGAAGAGGGCAAATTGAACTTGTTACTTTAGATAGAAAAACCTTGATAGACGAGTCTTCTTCGAACAAAACTGTTACGCCAGGTGCTGGACATACAAGCCCTCTTACACTTTGTAAAATAAATGACTTGAGACAGACGAATCTCCTTCGGATAAACCTGTTACGCCAGGTCCGGTGATGCACTTAAGTCTGTGGGATAGACATGCATAATCAGGATAGACGAACCCTCTTCATATATCCTCCATGGATATATGGTCCAAGACAAACGAGCCTTCTTCGAGCAAACCTGTTACTCCAGGTGCAACAAATAGGATCTGACAAACCATCCTCACAAATCTTGCATAGATAAGCGGTGCTTGAGACAGACGAGCCTCCTTCAGATATACCTATACGCCAGGACCGGTAACCATTTTGACGTTTAATCCCACCGTCAGAACTCCAAACCTCTTCAACATAGACGAGTATTGGATGATCATCAAGAGAACACATACGAGTGCCATAAGTCAATGATACAAACGAATATCAGACGATGATCCACGAAACACAGACGAGTGCTTCAGGCGATGATACAGACGAATATCAACCACTTATACAGACGAATACCAGAAATCCAACGCAGACGAGCATTTGGAGTAGCAATACAGACGAGTACCAGAAATCCAACACAGACGAGCAATTGGAGTAGCAATACAGACGAGTACCAGAGATCCAACATAGACGAGCAATTGGAGTAGCAACACAGACGAGTACCAGAGATCCAACACAGACGAGCAATTGGAGTAACAATATAGACGAGTACCAGAGATCCAACACAGATGGGCAATTGGAGTAGCAATACAGACGAGTACCAGAGATCCAACACAGACGAGCAATTGGAGTAGCAATACAGACGAGTACCAGAGATCCAACATAGACGAGCAATTGGAGTAGCAATACAAACGAGTACCAGAGATCCAACACAGACGAGCAATTGGAGTAGCAATACAGACGAGTACTAGAGATCCAACACAGACGAGCAATTGGAGTAGCAATACAGACGAGTACCAGAGTGATTATCAAATCAACCCATGTGGATATAAGCTAACACAAACGAGTGTGAGGGATGATACAGACGAGTATCCAAACAATGCAAACGAGCTTCGAACAAATAACAAAAACAGACGAGCGTTTGAGGAACGCAGACGAGCAACCTGCAAATATCAAACACAGACGAGTGTAGGAGATTGCAGACGAGCAACAAACATCTAAATTCAAACACAGATGAGTGCCAAGCATCAAAAGGAAGTTACACACAGACGAGTGCTGGGAAGTGCAAATGAGCAGCAACAGTTATCAAACACAGAAGAGTGCTGGGGAAAGCAAACGAGTAATAACAAAGTGCAAACACAGACGAGTGTTGGCGAATGCAGACGAGCAAAAGCAACTATCAAACACAAACGAGTGCTGGGGAATATTTCAATGATGGTTGTAGACCAATCCTAAAACTCTGCGGGAAAATGGCGATCTTCCGACACGGTTGGGGAGATGCTTCACCAAATATCCTTTGCTTGGAAGGGAATTCTGACAACTCTGACTCTGTGGGGAATTGAACCTCCCCCTGTCTGCTGGGCATAGCCCACTATAGACACCCCAAATTTGCCCTCTGATATTTCTTTCTTTTCCCGCTTTTCGTTTTGCATTCATGCGCATTCTGCATACCATTTGCATTAGCTCCTAAGACACGGGATCGATTTTCTGAAGATTAGGGTTTCGCACTTTATTTGTGGATTAGCAAGGAATTCAAGGTTTTAGCTATGCAACTGTCAATGGCATCATTCTATTTTTGCTCTTGTCAGAATTAGGGTTTATTTCCTTGAAACGGGGATCTTCAGAGATTTCACGTCTGCAAGGAATTTGCTATGCATCTGGTCTATTATTAAACTATTCTCTTCTTCATCAAGTTATGAGGTTTGATTTCTCAGGCGGTGCATATCCAAAGTCAAATTATTGTGTGTGAGATTCTTCGGGTTATCATATAGTGGTTTGTGTGAGGTTTGATTCAGAAAAATCAGGTTTATCAGGACCATCACAAGCTCAAATGTGGTTGTTGGATCAGGTTCAGTCAGTGGAAAGTATTGGTGGGGAATTTATTCAAGTTCATCATCATTCAAGTCATTTTTCAATACCATTACCCTTTAACATTTTCTAAACCAATTTCTTTTCTAACTCAATTTCAAGTCCATATCCGATCAATTTCATATTCATATCCATCATCCTTCCCAAAACCGATTCGATATCCATTAAATCATTTTATTATCCACTCATTAGTCATTTAAATTCATATCCCATTTTCCCCATTTATTAACATCTTTTTTTTTTCCAATCAATTTCTAAACTTTTCTTTTCTTTTCTTTTTCTTTTCGTTGAACCAGTTTCTATTTTTCATCTACCAAATTAAACCATTTCACAAATTCAATCCTAATACACATTTGAGGCCCATTAATCTTTTTATCTTACTGTATTTATTTTACAATGAACATCAAAAACTAAAGAAGTCAAATGAAAAAGAAAAAAAAAGATAAATAAATGGTTGTGCCTAAATAAAAAATAGGATGAGCACACTAGCGCCTGCCATTTCCCAATAAGTCGTTGCATTTCATATTCAACCTGACCCACCTTTTCTCAATGCATCACCGCAATTCTTGCGGGCCCTTCACCAACAAACTTTTTCTCCCTCAATTTCGTACGCACACCTCACACTTTTCTCCACCCTCCCAAACTGACTCCACAAAATTACACGCACAACAACTCACGCTTTTCCTCACTGCCTACACGCGCCTCACTCACACTTTTTCAACTTTCTTTTTTTTCTTTTTTCTCCTCACTAAGCATCACGCAAACTTGCAGTATTCATTTAGCCAAAACACTCACGCATTTCGCTCTCTCACACCAGCTTTTCTCACGGCACTACCTCACTATCACTACACCAATTCTTCACGCATCCCGCACTCAATTTCATCACTCTCCGCATTGCATAACACACGCCTATCATCACAACAAACCACCTCTTGAACAAAACCTACATCACTCTTTTGAAACCCAGAAAAACATACGCACAACCTTGATTTTCCTTCAACAATTTTTCACCCACTGCATCACTCATCCTTATTCATCAAACCAACAACATGATCGCGTCGCCCTTTTCCTTCTTCAAAACACTTCAAACTTCATCAACAACAACATAATCTCAGTCTCCATTTTTTTCTTCTCCAAATCATAAAATCGTAAAACCAATCAACACACCTCCCTCAAACCCTTCCCAAACTTCGTACGTAACTCAACAACACCTTATTCATCACAAATCCGTCAAAACTGCTTTCTCCTAAAACAACTATCCTCACTTTTCTTCATCATCAAAAACTCATGACAGAAAAATTCTCCACAATCACCTTATCCCACAGTCTTCATCAATTAATCAACACCATCTCACCACCGATTCACCTTTGACACCACCTTCAATCAACAAACCAGAAACAGAATCAGATCCGAAATGCAGAAGAGAAGAAGAGTTTGAGAGTTTGATTTCAGATCTAAAATGAAGAAGGCTGAGAATCGCGCATGACCTGAGACGAACTGGAGATGAAGTGAAAAGAAGAGCCGAAGCAAGCCACCATCCGCGAGGAGAAGGAGGGATTACCGTAGATCCGTCGTCGATTTCTTTCCCGTCGTCGTGGATTTTCCGATCGTGACATTCGATTCGAAGAGAAGACGGAGGTCGCTGGCGATTTGAAATGGGCCGCCGCGAGTGAAGTTGAAAAAGGATAGAGGTTCATCGCTGTGAGATTTTTTCCTCCTCGATTCTTTTCACCAAAACAAGAGCGAGATCTGAGAGATAGACTCACGAAGGGGGACGCGATTCATGACGGAGGAGCTTAAGGTGGCCGACAACGAGATGTTGGTGATGAGAATGCAACGTGATTCAGATGAAGAAGAGAAATATTGTTGCGATTTCTAGAAGATTTGAGTGATGGTTTGGTTCGCTAAAAGAGTGAAAAGGAACGGGATTGTAGGATAGAAGAAGGGGTTTTATTTTCATGGTTTCATGATTTTGACGGTGTCATCTATGTTGACTTGTGTTTAAGATTTCTTGGATGACCTTTGGCCCAATAACTACTGCTGTTCGCACATCATTTCCTACTGACCATACTCCTTTGCTCCTGCACCCCCATTTCCAGCGAACCACCCCCACTTGCTGGTCTTGTTATTGGTCTTGTTATGGGCTCTTAGGCCCATGTATTTGTCACTGACTGCACCCATGATGTCCAGCGGAAGTCTCCTTGCTGATCTTTTTTTAATTCTCATTGGTTGTATTTTATTTTTTGATTATAATACTTTAATTAGTCTTGATTATTAGCTTATGTTTTCTTTTTTATTTATTTTTATTATTAGGTTTCTTTTCATATTTTGTGTGTTTAATTAAATTTTATTTACTTTTATTAAAATTTGTTAATGTTTTATTATTTTAGAATTTGGTTAGATTTTTTTTACAACTTTAATTATTTTGGTTTGATGTTAGTTTTGGCGTGGTGTTTAATCTTAGGGTTTAGTACCTAATTTTGGTTTAATAAATTTTGTCTAATTTTGATCTTAGTCTTCTAGTGGATGTTTTGTAGGTTTCTGGATGAAGGGTAAAGCGTGATGATGACTTTGTGACTAGCTGTTCCATAATTTTGTCAGGACTAATGAGATCTCTGGATACAAGTTGAGCTTAGACTTTGGTTTTGCGCGTGCTAATTCTTGGTTTTTAATTTTGGATGCTGGAAGTTTGTATTTGACCTTTGTCTGATATCTTGATACTGGACAATTGCGCTTGATTGTGTGAATCTTCATCTTGATACTTATTCTGGATTTCTTTCGCGCGTATTGAAGAGGCAACAGACCTTCTCTGTTAGGTACCACTGAAGCCTGATTTTTATTATTGCATGCTGCTGCATCTGGAAGTCCTACTGGTGTAGGCTCTGTTTGTGCATTGTCATTTTGTTCCATATCGCATTCTCATCTCTTTATCTTATTTCTTCTTCATTCTTATTCATCTCAATTTCTTCTTCTTCATCTTCTCTTATTCATTCTCGACTCGAGGTGTGCTTAGGCCACTGATCAGTCACCATTTATGCTAGACATTCCACTATTTAACCGTAAATAAGTCAGGTAAACTGTGTAAACTGAAGCATTTTTCGTTAGAAATAAGCTCAATTCCACGATAGTATGTGTGTTGTTACTGATGAGTTTCTTGAGGATATTTTACACTTTTTGGTATGTCAGCAGGTAAAAAAGCTAGTTTGGAAGCTCAGGGGATCAAACGTCAGATGAGAAATCGAGCCCGAGCAAGAAAACGGAAGAAAAAGTCAATTTTTGGAGAACCTGCTGTCCATACGCGTATGACCTTACTTGATACGCGTATGGACCTTCCAGTACGCGTACCATACGCAAATGACCAGAGGGAAGGAAAATTCAGCCAAAATACAAGCTTCTGGTGATACGCGTAACAACTTGGTGATACGCGTAACAATTTGGGCAATACGCGTAACAGGCTGGCCAATACGCGTACCAGATGCTGTGTTACGTCCAATACGCGTTTCCTACTAGGCAGTACGCGTATGGGACAGCGCAGTACGCGTATGGACCACAAATTCAGGAAAAATCCAACTGAATAGCTATTAAAAGGCCAGACCACAATTTTCCGGGGGTTGGACATTTTTGAGAGAAAATATACGCGTTTTGAGAGCTGGAGACTCAAGGAAGATCACGGGATTCATATGTTCAAGAGTTTTCCAACTATTGAAGATTGATTCCTCACGAAATTCTGTAATGACAACAATATTAATCTTTGTTTTTACTTTTATTATGAGTAGCTAAACCCCCATTGCTAGGGGGTGACCCTGATTCTGAATGTGACAGTATTGATGTTTATGAAAGTATTGCTTATTTCTTCTTTTCCATTAATTTGTTCTTATCTCCGTTCTTTATGCGTTATTTGTCGGACCAACGAATGATGATTCTTATGAATAGTGTAAGCGGGACAACAATTATTCATTGACCTGGATAAGAACTTTGGATAGTAAAAATAACCTAGGACTAGGGATTTTCTATCTGACCGGTAATTCTTGATATGTGAATGCTTGAGTATGAACTTAATTGTCTATGGACATAGTAATTAGGTTACATAATCAAAGGTCTATTACTAAGGACTTAAGAATAGATACCCTTGAGGACCGGAATTAATTTGACAGGAATAGCTCTACGCCGTCATAAATTATATCTGTTACAAGAAGTTTCATTCACCGAACCCTAGCAATCTTCTCTCATTTGTATCTCGTTCAACCTTTTTACTTGTTTTATTTATTCGCAATTGGTAGTATAGTTACACCACAACGCAAAAAACCAAAGGCTTTTGTCTAATTGAAACAATCTATAAACTCTGTATCGTCAAGCAGTCCTTGAGATCGACAAACGGGGAATTTCCCTTTTATTACTACAGTGAGAAAAATAGTACACTTGCTATTTTCACATCAAGTTTTTGGCGCCGTTGCCGGGGACTGCCAAAGATAGTAGAGTTTATTAATTTATTTTCAATTAGAATTTTGTTGCTCTGCATCCAAAATTTTATTTATTGTTAATTTTATTTTTATTATTATAATAACTAACTTCTTCTAATCAGTGTATGCGAGGTAAGGCCTCGGCTCATTTTCATTTTGACGCAGAACCAGAGAGAACACTGCGCAAAAAGCTCAGAGAACCAAGAAGAAAGAAACTAGCCAATTCTGACACCGAAGAACCGGCCACACCTGTCACTCCAGTTTCTGTTCACTCCGAAAACATGGCTGCAGACCCACCTCCAGCAGAGAGACTTTTAGGTGATTATGGCAGACAGAATAACCCAGCAGTGCGGTTGACCATTGTTAACCAACCTGTTAATGTTGCTCACTTCCAGTTACATCCCTCAACCATCCGCCAGTTAGAAAGTAAACCTTTTGCAGGAAAAATCAATGAGGATGCAAACAAGCATCTGCAGAGGTTTCTGACTATGACCACATCATTAAAAATTGATGGGCATTCTGAAGAGGCAAAGAGATTGGTCATGTTCCCATTCACCTTATCTGAGGACGCTGAGGAATGGTTCTATTCCCTACCCGCAGGAAGCATTACTACTTGGCAACAAATGGAAACAACATTCTTGAACGAGTATTTTCCTGCTTCTGTGTATATCCGTAAGAGGTATGACATTGTGAATTTTAAACAGAAAGACGGAGAGACACTTGGAGATGCATACAAAAGATTCAAGAGATGTTTAGTTGCATGTCCTACACATAATTTGGATGAAACTGAACAAATGCAGAATTTTGTAAACGGGCTGAAAATGAAAACTAAGCAACTCATTGATACAGCTGCTGGTGGCTCATCTAATTTTTCAACAGCAACCGGTATCAAAAAGATCATCGAAGCTATTGCAGCAAATGAGCATTTGGAATTATATGACCGCACTGTGAATCAGCCGGAAGGAAAAATTGACTTGAAATTAGCAAATCAGGTAGTGAAAATGGAAGACCAAATTGCAGCTGAGGTTGAAAGAAGATTGAAAGCTATGAATATAGGTACCCAGACTGTTGCTCAAGTGCAACCGGTTCCGACCATGATTTGTGAGATTTGTAGTGGACCACATTTTACCATGCATTGTGTTGCAACCGCAGAACAAGTGCAAGCTATAAATTACCTGAGACAGAATAATCCCTACTCAAATACTTATAATCCGGGGTGGAAAAATCATCCTAATTTCTCTTGGATAGATCAGCAAGGTAATATTCAAGGACCTCCACAACAACAACCACCACCGTACCAACAACAACCTTATCAGCAACAGGTACCGAAGAAAGCGGATTGGGAGATTGCTATAGAGAAGATGGCAACTCATAATATGCAATTTCAGGAGGAAACCAGAAATAATCAGAAAAGCACCAATGCATCAATTAAAAATCTGGAGATTCAATTGGGTCAGATAGCACAACAGATAACAAATTCCCAAATACCAGGCGCATTACCTAGTGCAACAGTGACAAATCCAAGGGAGCACAATAATGTGAGTGCGGTAACAACAAGAAGCGGAAAATCTGTTGAAGATCTTAAGAAGAAGGATGAAGAAGAAGATACATTGTGTGAAGTGGACCTGGAAATCTTAGAGAATAAGACACCACCTGAGGAAGAAAGTGTGAAAATGCCGGTGGTACAAGAAAAGCTACCTGAACCAAAACCCATCATTAAGCTTCCTTTCCCACAAAGAAACAAAAAGAAGAAGCAAGATGAGAAAATTTTTCAGAAATTCATGGAATTGTTCAAGAAATTAGAAATCAATATTCCATTCTCTGAGGCACTCGAGCAGATGCCTATCTATGCGAAGTTCATGAAAGACATCATCTCCAAGAAGCGCACCACTGACGCTGACCCTGTTATATTAACTGAAACTTGTAGTGCTATTTTGCAGGGTATGAAGATTCCAGTAAAGAAGCCAGATAGAGGGTCTGTGACCATCCCGTGTACCATTGGAGATAGGTCTTTTAAAAGGGCGCTGATTGATTTGGGTGCTAGTGTTAGCCTTATGCCTTTGTCTATTTACAGGAAGCTGGGAATTGGCAATGTTCAGGATACCAGAATGACACTTCAGTTTGCTGACCACTCAGTGAAGAGACCTTTTGGGGTGGTTGAGGATGTTCTGGTCAAAGTTGATAAATTTGTTTTTCCTGTTGATTTTGTAATTTTGGAAATGCCAGAAGATGAAGAGATACCTCTGATTCTGGGAAGACCGTTCTTAGAAACAGGTAGATGCATGATAGACATTGAGGGAGGTACCTTGACCCTAAAGGTATATGATGAAGAGCTCAGAATTGATGTCCGGGATACTATGAAACATAAAGAGGAAATGTGTACAAACCACTTTGTTGATGTAATTGATCAAATAGTGACTAGCACAATGCAAAGAAAGTTTCCTGAATCACCATTGGAAAGAGTTCTGAGTCTGTCAGTTAGAGAGATTGAAGAGAATGATGATGAAAAAGAAAAAGAAGTGCTTGCCATGCTGGATACACAACCTCTTTGGATGAAATCCAAACCACGTCGGTGGGAGGACCTGAGATCTTCACCAGAATTAGAAAATGAAAAGGTACTAAAGAAGCATAAGAGTGCTATTGGGTGGACTATTGAGGATTTAAAAGGTATTAGCCCCACAGTATGCATGCATAAGATACTGATGGAGGATAATCAGAAACCGGTAGTGCAACCACAGAGGAGGTTAAACCCATACAATCCCGGTGAAGGGGGCCAATTGAATCCGTTAAATTCCTCTGAGTATGAGGTGTCCCGTCGAGCCATGCGACGTTAAACGAAGCGCTGCTTGGGAGGCAACCCAAGGGAGGTTTGATTCTTTCTTTCGTTTGATTGTTGTTTCTGTACTTTTGGTTTTATTTGTTTAATTTTTGTTTTTTTAGTTATGCAGTTTAATTTCTGTTGCTTTGATGTAACCACCTATTATGGGTTGGCGAATTCTAATGAATGTGATTTGGTTTATCTCAATTTTCCTGTTTATTTCCTTAGATACGTGACTATGTCTGGCTATTGGTTTCGCGATCACTTACACCAACTACTTGGGCATCCTCCCTTTCAGTCCCCTGACGTTAGATACTGTTGTTTATGATTGGACGCACTGGTTAAGATTAACATCAGAACCACGAGCATGAGCTTTGAACTCAGAGGTATGATAGAACAAGTCAGCTTAACCCGTCCTGGTGAGTTCATAAAAAGCCAAACACTTATTATCATATGAGCGATATCAGGTATGTCTTTATCAATCTTGGTTTGCGTACGTTCTTTTGTTATTATTAGCTGTACGAATACACACACTGAGGCATGTTTTTGTTATCACCTAGAGCCTTTCTAGCCATCCCATTATTATCATTATTATCCATTATTTTACCCCGTTGAGCCTTTAATCAAATTTTGTTGATATACCCGTTTTTTTTTCTAAACCCATGACCCTGGACCTATCTTACCCTGTTCAGAGTATGTGAGAAGTGATTTCATATCTACGTTTCTATCTAAGTTTGGGGTTGCTGTTGGTATAGCAACCTTTAAGTTTGGGGTAGCTTTGCAGTCAATGAATAGTAAGTGAATGTCGTATAAAAAAAAAAAAAAAAGTAATAATAACCAAAAGAAAGAAAGAGAAAAGCGAAGAACAACTTTTGAAAGATGCTACATTCACTAGAAATAAAAGGAAAAGAGGATTGCATAACCCTACAGGAATAATAACAAAGAAACGTAGTAAGAGAATGATTTCATGTACTCTGAACCAAAAATAAATAAATAAATAAATAAATAAATAAATAAATAAATATAATAAACATAAACCTTAGGTTCCACCTTCATAGCCTACCTAAACCCAAGCCCAGTTACAACCCTAAAAGACCTCAAAAAGTGTGTGTGATTGTACATGTTGATAGGATGAGAGAATTTATTCAAACTGTTGATTTGATATTGCATATTGTGATTTGAGAGTGATAAAACTTTAACCCAGAGAGACTTGGTGAGAGTGTGATATAAGCTGACAGATGAAGTCATATATCTGAGGGAAAGAGTTTCTAGCTCGTTGGCTATGTGGAAGAATCAGAAAACCTGAAAAACATCAAGAGGTCCAGTGCGAAAGATTTCAGCAGTATTGTGGTAAGAACTGTTTTACAGTAAGTTTGGGGTGACATGATTTTTGAAGGTAATAAGATGTTACTTGAGGACAAGCAACAAGCTAAGTTTGGGGTTGTGATCAGTCACCATTTATGCTAGACATTCCACTATTTAACCGTAAATAAGTCAGGTAAACTGTGTAAACTGAAGCATTTTTCGTTAGAAATAAGCTCAATTCCACGATAGTAAGTGTGTTGTTACTGATGAGTTTCTTGAGGATATTTTACACTTTTTGGTATGTCAGCAGGTAAAAAAGCTAGTTTGGAAGCTCAGGGGATCAAACGTCAGATGAGAAATCGAGCCCGAGCAAGAAAACGGAAGAAAAAGTCAATTTTTGGAGAACCTGCTGTCCATACGCGTATGACCTTACTTGATACGCGTATGGACCTTCCAGTACGCGTACCATACGCAAATGACCAGAGGGAAGGAAAATTCAGCCAAAATACAGGCTTCTGGTGATACGCGTAACAACTTGGTGATACGCGTAACAATTTGGGCAATACGCGTAACAGGCTGGCCAATACGCGTACCAGATGCTGTGTTACGTCCAATACGCGTTTCCTACTAGGCAGTACGCGTATGGGACAGCGCAGTACGCGTATGGAGCACAAATTCAGGAAAAATCCAACTGAATAGCTATTAAAAGGCCAGACCACAATTTTCCGGGGGTTGGACATTTTTGAGAGAAAATATACGCGTTTTGAGAGCTGGAGACTCAAGGAAGATCACGGGATTCATATGTTCAAGAGTTTTCCAACTATTGAAGATTGATTCCTCACGAAATTCTGTAATGACAACAATATTAATCTTTGTTTTTACTTTTATTATGAGTAGCTAAACCCCCATTGCTAGGGGGTGACCCTGATTCTGAATGTGACAGTATTGATGTTTATGAAAGTATTGCTTATTTCTTCTTTTCCATTAATTTGTTCTTATCTCCGTTCTTTATGCGTTATTTGTCGGACCAACGAATGATGATTCTTATGAATAGTGTAAGCGGGACAGCAATTATTCATTGACCTGGATAAGAACTTTGGATAGTAAAAATAACCTAGGACTAGGGATTTTCTATCTGACCGGTAATTCTTGATATGTGAATGCTTGAGTATGAACTTAATTGTCTATGGACATAGTAATTAGGTTACATAATCAAAGGTCTATTACTAAGGACTTAAGAATAGATACCCTTGAGGACCGGAATTAATTTGACAGGAATAGCTCTACGCCGTCATAAATTATATCTGTTACAAGAAGTTTCATTCACCGAACCCTAGCAATCTTCTCTCATTTGTATCTCGTTCAACCTTTTTACTTGTTTTATTTATTCGCAATTGGTAGTATAATTACACCACAACGCAAAAAACCAAAGGCTTTTGTCTAATTGAAACAATCTATAAACTTTGTCTAATTGCGCTTGATTGTGTGAATCTTCATCTTGATACTTATTCTGGATTTCTTTCGCGCGTATTGAAGAGGCAACAGACCTTCTCCGTTAGGTACCACTGAAGCCTGATTTTTATTATTGCATGCTGCTGCATCTGGAAGTCCTACTGGTGTAGGCTCTGTTTGTGCATTGTCATTTTGTTCCATATCGCATTCTCATCTCTTTATCTTATTTCTTCTTCATTCTTATTCATCTCAATTTCTTCTTCTTCATCTTCTCTTATTCATTCTCGACTCGAGGTGTGCTTAGGCCACCATGGCGCTTCTCTTCTCTCTTCTTCTTTTCTTCTCCTTCATTAGGATAGTGAGCCTCACTAACCTAGGACCATCCGAGCATGTGAATATTAGGATTAGACTTTTCCCGTTAGCTTTTACCTTTATGATCCTTTTGGTGTTCTCTCTCTTCTCTTCTTCAAATTTAATTCTAAGTCACTTAATAAATGTCGAGTCTTCTCATGTGACACGAGACTTTGCTATGAGATACTTGCACGCGTTCCGTTTCGGGGCGAGGTGTGAGTCATCACTCGTGGTGGATAGGTCTTAGCATGAGTACCTCACAAAGAAAAGCTAAAAAACACTTCTCAATCCAAAAACTACAAAAATACTTAATAATGGTAATAGGCCAGTGTGCTTAAGCCTTCACTCACGGGACTAGCTTTGGAGATTTCCTCCATAGATAGGTGTGCCTCTTGCGCATTCCATTTCGGGATGATGTGAGACGTACACATCCCATTGAGTAAGACTTAGGTACACTTACCTATGCGAATCTTCACTCATAAAAGCTTCATAAAAAACACAAACAAACAATAAGCGTCTTTCCTTCGGGAATTCTTTTCTCACCTCATTTGCTCCGTCCGCGAACTTGCTCCTATTTGTCATCTCGCAAGACGGTTACGCACTCGTCGTCCGAGTCTGCAACACCTGAGCAATGGCATAGGCAGTTCAAGCTTTAATTCACAAGCAATTTTCCTTTGTTACCCCTAGTTAGGGGAACTACGGCGTCTCTGATCCTCATTATCCTGATGAGGTACGTAGGCAGCGGGGTAGGGCCCGTTCGAGCACAATCTTTATTTTCCCTACATTTTTCCTTTCATTTCGTATTTCAGTTCTTTTCCAGTTCCAGTTTCTTTTCATTTTCATTTCTTTTGTTACTACAGTTTTCATACCCTCACCCTTTGAAACAGTTTTCTTTTGCAAGCGTGGATCCCGTCGGGTACGGCGGACGATCTGGGTGCTAATACCTTCCCAGGTCGTAATCGACTCCCGAACTCAGTCTCTTTGGTTCACAGGACCCGTGTCCTTCCTCTTCTTTTCTTCTGGTTTGTGCAGCATTACCATTCCCTTTCTTTGGGATAAAAATGCCTGGCTGGCGACTCTATTCTTTTTCCGCGCCACTTTCGCGTTTGTACCAGGATGGAAATCCGGGGAGCGACACCCACTTGTGAAAAATAAACTGCTTGGGGATTCCACATGCTCTGACTCAGTTGGGAAAAATTTTGTTTGGGGAGATGTGGCGCCATCCTGCAAAACCTGCAACAACAGAATACACATATGTGCCCCGGGGACTTGCATGATATGATATGTTCATCCATCATCACCCGACACTCAAAGAGGGTTTTAAATGTTTCCCTGCAATGTCATTTTCTCTTTAGAAAACAAAATCACCATGTTTCAAATGCAATGTTATTTTTTTTTGTCAAAAATTCGGGACATTTTTGCAAACAAAAGTAAACACAACACCGCTTTTTGATTGAATATTCTTTTATTGAAAGGCCTCTGAATAGGCAAAGTTTTTACATCAGGAAGTAACCACCTGGAAAGAGGTAGCTACCATAAAATTGAGAAAAATAATCTGTCCTAATGGCAATGGGCACGGCATCCCAATGAGTTTCCTTCTTGATATGACCAACATGTCTTCCAAACTCTCCATTCTTGCCTTTGCTTTCTGAAAAGATGAGGGGACTGATTCCTATCCTTCTGATATTGTCAAGCTTTATGAAATAATGATTTGGTTCAGATTACTCGGATCGCAGTTGTTCGCTTATTCCCTTATTTAGCGTGGATCGCCCTTTCGGGTTTTCAATCCACCGGGATACCCCTTTTTGCCTGAGCTGTCCGATGTGGCTTTTCAACTCAGTGGGTGTACATTTTTTTATTTGTTTTCCCTAACTTTTGCCCGAGCTTTTTATTATGTTTTTAGCTCGCCGGGATGCCCTTTTCTTGCCTGGACTTTAATTCTGTTTTTGTGTCCAGCGGGTCTTTTTATGCGAAGTATTTTTTAACTGCGTCCGAGTTAACAGGGGATTGTAAATCTTCTCCATCCATAGTGGTGAGCATCAGTGCTCCTCCTGAGAAAACTTTCTTCACTACGAACGGTCCTTCGTAGTTTGGGGTCCACTTGCCCCTGTGATCTGAACCTGGAGGAACGATCCTCTTGAGCACAAGCTCTCTTACTTGATACTCCCGAGTACGTACTCGTTGGTCGAATGCTCGCTTCATTCTCCTCTTATAAAGCTGACCATGACAGATAGCCGCTAATCTCTTTTCCTCAATTAGACATAGCTGATTGTATCGAGCACGTACCCACTCAGCCTCATCAAGCTTCACATCCATCATCACACGCAATGAAGGAATTTCTACCTCAACAGGCAAGACTGCCTCCATGCCATATACCAATGAGAAAGGAGTTGCCCCAATCGACGTCCTGACTGACGTTCGGTACCCATGCAGCACAAATGGTAACATCTCATGCCAATCCTTGTAAGTGACAACCATCTTTTGTACAATCTTCTTAATGTTCTTATTTTCCGCCTCTACTGCACCATTCATCTTTGGTCGGTAAGGAGAAGAGTTGTGATGCTGAATCTGGAAGTCCCGACACAATTCTGCCATCATCTTGTTGTTCAAATTGGAACCATTGTTGGTAATGATTCGCTCGGGCACTCCATATCTACAAATAATGTCTCTCTTCAAAAATCTGGCTACCACTTGACGAGTGACATTGGCATAAGATGCTGCTTCAACCCACTTAGTGAAGTAATCAATCGCAACCAGAATGAAACGATGACCATTTGAAGCAGTAGGCTCTATTTTCCCGATCATGTCAATGCCCCACATAGAAAAGGGCCAAGGAGATGACATGACGTTGAGCGGGCTGAGAGGAACATGCACCTTGTCTGCATAAATCTGGCACTTGTGGCACTTACGGGCGTACGAACAACAGTATGCATCCATTGTTAACCAATAGTACCCCGATCTCAGCAACTTCTTGGCCATGGCATGTCCTCCTACATGAGTACCGAAGGATCCCTCGTGAACTTCTTGCATTAACAGGCTTGCTTCGTGTCTATCCACGCATCTGAGCAAGACCATGTCAAAGTTTCTCTTATACAAAACACCATTTGTATTCAAGAAGAAGCTAGCAGCAAGTCGTCTTAAGGTCTTCTTGTCGTTGGATGATGCCCCGGCTGGGTATTCTTGTTTTTCCAGGAAAATCTTGATATCGAAGTACCAAGGTTTCTCATCAGACACTGCGTCTATAGAGAAAGCATAAGCTGGTGCGTCAAGCCGGGAAATGTCAATCCTGGGTACATAGTTCCAACATAAAACTTTGATGGACGAAGAAAGAGTAGCCAATGCATCGGCAAATTGATTCTCATCTCGTGGTATATACTGAAGCTTAACCGTTGTAAAGAATGTCAACAGTCTTCTGGCATAATCCCTATAAGGAACTAAGTGTTCTTGATGTGTATACCACTTGCCGGTAATCTGATTGATAACGAGGGATGAATCTCCGAATATATCGAGGGTCTTAATCCGAAGATTAATAGCCTCCTCTATTCCCATTATGCACGCCTCGTATTCCGCTTCATTGTTGGTGCAACCAAAAGTAATTCTGGCAGCGAAGGGAAAGTGAACTCCTTCAGGAGTGATAAGAACAACACCAACTCCACGTCCGTTGATATTGACCGCCCCATCAAACATCAACTTCCATTTGGATTCAGGGTCTGGCCCCTCCTCCGGAAGTGGTTCCTCGCAATCTTTTGCTTTGAGGTACATGATGTCCTCATCAGGGAAATCCAATTTCATTGGCTGATAGTCATCTTCAAGAGGTTGCTGTGCAAGATAATCCGACAATACACTTCCTTTGATGGCGTTCTGGGAAGTATACTGTATGTCATACTCTGTTAAAATCATTTTCCACCTTGCAACCCTTCCGGTTAGTGCTGGTTTCTCAAAAATATACTTGACAGGGCCCATTTTTGAGATTAGCAGTGTGGTATGGGTCAACATATACTGTCTCAGTCGGCGAGCAGCCCATACCAAAGCGCAGCAAGTTTTCTCGAGCAGTGAGTAACGGGATTCACAGTCGGTAAATTTTTTGAATAAGGTAGTAAATAGCATACTCTTTTCGACCAAACTCGTCATGTTGGCCTAGAACACACCCCATCGACCCTTCTAACACAGTCAAGTACATGATAAGTGGTCGTCCTGGAACTGGAGGCATTAGAATCGGAGGTGTCTGCAAATATTCTTTTATCTTTTCAAAGGCTCTTTGACAGTCCTCATTCCACCTGACCGTTTGCTCTTTTCTTAGCAATTTGAATATTGGCTCACACGTGGCAGTTAGATGAGATATAAACCGTGAAATTTAGTTCAATCTCCCTAAAAACCCACACACTTCTTTTTCTGTTTTCGGTGCAGGCATATCTTGTATTGCTTTTACTTTTGCAGGATCCACCTCGATTCCTATCTGACTAACAATAAAACCCAGCAATTTTCCAGAACGCACTCCGAAAGTACACTTGTTTGGATTCAACCTCAGCTTATACTTTATCAGTCTATCAAACAGCTTCTTGAGATTGACCAGATGCTCCTCTTCGTCTCGGGACTTAGCAATCATGTCGTCCACATAGCATTCAATCTCCTTATGTATCATGTCGTGGAACAATGTGACCATAGCCCGCTAATACGTTGCCCCGACGTTCTTCAACCCAAATGGCATAACCTTGTAGAAGAATGTGCCCCACGGGGTAATGAACGTTGTTTTCTCCATGTCTTCCGGTGCCATCTTGATTTGATTATACCTGGAGAAGCCATCCATGAAGGAAAATATCGAGAACTGAGCGGTGTTATCTACCAGCACATCAATGTGAGGTAATGGAAAGTCATCCTTTGGACTTGCTCTGTTTAGATCCTGATAATCAACGCACATCCAAACTTTGCCGTATTTCTTTGGTACGGGCACAATATTAGCTACCCACGGTGGGTAACTAGTTACGGCAAGGAATCCGGCATCCCACTGCTTCTGAACTTCCTCCTTGATCTTCATCGCCATATCAGGACAAGTTCTTCTCAGCTTTTGCTTCACCGGAGGACAGTCTTCTCTGAGTGGTAGCTTATGCACAACAATGTCAGTATCTAGTCCTGGCATATCTTGATACGACCAGGCAAAGATATCCACATATTCACGTAGCATACCAATCAGATCTTTCTTTACCTCGGCCTGCAGACTGGCCCCAATCTGTATCTTCTTCTTTACATCTTCAGTCCCGATGTTGATGATCTCTATTTCTTCCTGATGAGGCTGAATGACCCTTTCCTCTTGTTTCAACAACCTGACCAATTCTTCAGGGAGTTCACAGTCTTCCTCAACCCCTTCATCATCTTGGTAGATAGGATTGTCGAAGTCATGCATGGTCATAGCAGGAACGTTATCACTAGAATCAGGATGATCAACACTGCACAGATGATGTGCTTATTTCAGAATCTGTTTTTTTTTTCAAAAGAGACGCAAACACACAGACAAAAGAAAAAGGAAAAACACATTGCCATTTTATGTGAAAAATTTAAAACGAAAGAAAGAGAACACAATTTGTTTGAAAAAATGTCCTTTATTTCATGGAAAAATATAAATGCATTAAAAGCATGGTGGCCCTACAAATGGATCCGTACACCTTGGGCAGAGTGCAGGATTGACATGCAGCATGATAAAAGGAAACAAGTAAATTACTTTGATTGCCAGGTAACTTGAATGAAATCCTCGGCAAACCAGTTCCTGAGCTCCTCCCCAAGTGCACACGGGTGAATCCAGCTATCCCAGTCATAGTCACTATCCCCTTCTTCACTAGTGGCACAGATGTTGTTACGATTGAGCATCCCGACACTTGTGAAAGTTATAGCTTTATTATCCTGAGGCCAGTTGGACCCCCCAGGCTGATAACCAAGACCAAACTTGTCATCTTTCTTTTCTAACTCCAACAACTTGCCCCAGCCCTGGGCGCTTCCTGATTGAACCACTTCTTTGGCCTGTTTGTAGGAGTGAATGGAGGTCCCTTCCTTCTCGTTGTTCCTCTCTACCGGAGTCAAAATGCTGACATTGACCGCTTCAAAGGCTTGACACAACGTTTCGTGGATCTCCCCGTCCATTTCCACGTATTTGAAAGTTGACAGGTGACTCACAAAGATATCTTTTTCTCCATACACAGTGATCACTTGACCATCTACCACATATTTCAGCTTTTAATGCAACGTGGATGTCACTGCGCCTGCAGCATGGATCCAGGGACGTCCCAGCAAGCAACTGTAAGCAGGTTGAATATCCATGACATATAAAGTGCGCTTGAACACTTGAGATCCTATCTTCACAGATAGCTTAACTTCCCTGAACACAGACCTCCGGGACCCATCAAAGGCTTTCACAATCAAATCACTGGGTCGCAAAACAATGCCATCAACATTCAACTTCATCAAGGCCTTCTTAGGGAGCACATTGAGAGAAGAGCCCGTATCCACCAGGACATGTGACAAAACAACACCCTTACACTCCATGGTGATATGCAGGGCTTTATTGTGATTGTGGCCTTCAGAAGTAAGATCTCTATCCATGAAGCCCAACCCATGGCTAGCATTCACACTGCCGACTACAGCCTCCAATTGATTAACAGTTATCTCCCGTGGAACATACACCATCTGCAAGACTTTCAGCAGAGCCTCCCGGTGAGCTGGAGAACACATCAACAAGGACATAATTGATATCTTGGACGGAGTCTGATTCAGCTGTTCGACTACTTTATAGTCACTCTTCTTTATTATCCTCATAAACTCCTCAACCTCTTTTTCAAAAGTACCTTATCCAGCAGCAGGAATTGTCAATTCTTCGGTCACTGTCTGTTTTCCTTTAGCTTTTGCAACAACTTCAGCTTCAGGATCTCCTCTAAGAGTTTGAGGAGCAAAAAGACGCCCGCTTCTTGTAAACCCACCAACTCCTCCGACGTTCACCACAACCGTGTCAATCGTTACTGACTTACTCTCCACCTTCTGACCTTCCACATACACATCTGAGCCATAATGCCATGGGATGGCTTTATCATCAACATAAGGAAGAGGTCCTGGAACAGTAATAGTAACAAGACTGACTTCCGAAGCATATATAGTCACGGGCTCTCTTCGGGTAGGAACTTCAGCTGGATCAAAGTAAATTGTTATGGTAGACACACAATCACTTCTATCATCAATCCTATCAAACTGCAGCGACCCATCGTCCATCAGATATTGTAACCCAACCTTCAACTCTTCACAACCATTCACTGAACTTAAACACTTTCCACAATCAAAACCACACCCCGGGAGCACTTGTCCTTTCAATAGCATGCCTTTCACCACCATCAAGGGAGTTTTCACCTCTCCTACGTTCAAAATCAAGCTTAACTTCTCACCACCGTCAACAACATTTATTCTCGCCCCTCCATGGTTTGGAATAGGATTTGATGTAATATTAGGCGGTGGTGCAAAGTTAATCGCCTTTGAATCGATCAAATCTTGAACTTTATGCTGTAGTGCCCTGCACTTCTCAGTTGAGTGCATGGGTGCTCCTAAATGGAATGCGCATCTTGCGTTAGCATCGTACCCCACTGGAAGCTCTCCAGGTGGAGGTGGTGCTAACGTCCTTAATTGTACCAAGTTCAAGTCTAGCAACCTCTGCAACAGTGCAGTGTACGTCATCGGAATGGCTTCAAGCACCCTATTAGCCGGACGAGCTTGTCGTGGTTGATAGGGTCTTTGCTGATAATTGTTACGCTGTGGCTGTTGTTGTTGTTACTGTTGTGGTTGAGCCTGTTGCACAGGACTTTAAGGAATAGTGACAACTGCCACTTGCTCATATGATCCTCTATATCCTCGGCCTCGTCCTCGGCCGTACACATCATTGGTTTCTCCCTCTCTTCTTCTCGGAGGTCCGTTAAAAGCTTTTCTTACACCACTTGAGCTACCTGCACTGGTGTCCTAAATCTTCCCCATTTTCAACAGAGTTTCGACCCTCTCTCCTGCTATCACAATATCATTAAACTTAGTTGCTGAACAAGATGCCAACCTCTCGATAAACACCCCCTGAAGCGTTCCCATGAACATATCAGCCATCTCATTTTCCAGCAAGGGTGGTTTCACTCTAGCAGCAAGCTGACGCCACCTTTGAGCGTACTCCTTAAACCCCTCTTTAGCATTTTGAGACATAGTCTGCAACTGAGTACGATTTAGAGCCATGTCCAAATTGTATTGGTACCGCTTCACAAACGCCTCTGCTAAATCTTTCCAGCTTTTAATGTTAACCTTGCTCAGCTTCATATACCACTCCAAGGAGGCCCCCACCAGGCTATCCTGGAAGTAATACATCCATAACTTCTCGTCATCAGTATGGGAAACAATTCTTCCTACAAAGGACTGGAGGTGATGTAAACACCCCAAATTTGCCCTCACCCATTCACACCATGGCTTGTGATCATTCTCATATGCATAAGTACGATCATGTCATCTCACATCTCATTTTTTATCCACTGCATAGCTTTCAAGGCATCTGCACCTAGGGTTTGTGATCTGAGCAATCCCAAAGCATCTTGAGCCATTCCAAAGGCAACCAATCAACTCAAAGGGGTCCATGTGTGTTCTTATATCATATTCCATCTCCTCAAAGTCAAAAATGCAGAGGAATCACAAGAGCTAGGGTTTGAGTGGATGCAGAGCCAGGTTGAACTGCACAGTTGACTGAAAATTAGGGTTTTGGTTTCAGAGGCCATAACTCCAAATTTTTTGGTCATTCTTGTTTTCATTGATCTCTATATGGTATAGGGAGTATACATATCAATTTTCATGAAGAAATTCCATGGGGAAGTCATCTGATCAAGAGTTGACTTTCTAGACAAGTCAGTGCAAAATCAGGGCATCTGAGGCCCCCAATGACCCAACCAATGGGTGATCTTCATCATTTTGAGTGTATATGATCTTTATTTGATCATGGAAGAAGGTTGAAGTTCATAGAAATCAAGAATTTAGGGTTTTTGCAAAGGTTGACTTTTTGGGCATAGTTGACTTTTCAAGAATGCATCATTTTAGGTCAATTTTCAAGCTTTGATTCTTGGTCCAAAAAGGCTTCAAATGGAAAAACTTTGGTCATGAAAGTTGTAGATCTCATCTTTCCCTTTTCAAAAAGTACAAGAACATGATCAAACTCTTCTTGGATCAAAAGTTATAGCAATGCAAAGTTGGCAAAAATCATTAATTTCTAAGGCATGCTTCAAATGGAAATTTTGCAAAACCTTGAACCAATGCATCATGTGACCTCTAATTCATTTCAAACCATTACACAAACATTCTCTAAGTCCTAAAAATCAGAATTGGATCAAGTTTGCTCATGGCTTGGTTTGTGTAACAAGACTTTATCACATGTGAACCAAAGTTGCCACAAGTTGCAAAACACTCATTTCACTCCCTACCACTTGCAGCCTTGGATGCTGAACCAAGCTAGGCTCATACACACATCATGCTGCGCAGCCCCATGCTTTGTACTTGGCTAGAAGTTGCCCATGCCCTATCTTACAAGAAGTTGACATTTTTGCAAAAGTGGCTACACCTATCCATAAAGCACATGTCAAATCAACTGGCCAATGAGAGAGAGTCATATGGACAATTTGCAAGCTAGCCATAACAAGAAGCAAGGCTGAAACCAACTCATTCAACACATTCAAAAAAAACACTCCCATTTGCAAGTTCCTTCGAATCTGCTTGCACAGCCACCAAACACTCAAACTATCTTCATCAATCATCTCACCACACTTCATAGATCATCCAGCACCAAGAACCAAAGCCTGTAATAGCAAGAACACTCCATAACCATTTCACACCCCAAGTTGCATTTCTCTTCAAAACTCTTACCACAGCTTGCAAACACACAAACAAACACTCCAGACCTTCTCCATTCATCCTCAGGACCTCAAACAATCACTCACCATGGCCTGAAACCTCCAGAAACACCATTGCCATTTTTGAGCAAGCTTGAGCAGAAGCTGTCGAATCTCACTATCCAGCCAACTTAAACTCCATTTGAGCATTCAAACATCATCTGGGGATCAGGTGGAGTGGATTGCACAAGGAGAGGTGGCCAGAAAGTTCCTAAACTGAAAGCTTCGAATCTCAGGTAGCCTGAAATTTATTTTTCCAGAAGTTGTTTTTCTTGTTACAAACTTGTTCTATTTGTTCCACTGATCATCCTGGTACCATTGGTTTTGAAAATGGTTGTGATTTGATCATTTAATTTGACTCTGAAACTGGTTTGCCCTAAAAATGTTTGCTTTCGATTCATGTGATTGATGAAGAATAAATTTGTTTGGGGTTAGGGTTTTGATTCAGGAGATCATGGGGTTCATTTCTATGTGTTTAGATTTCACTTTTGATACGTTTTGAGGAAGATGGGAGTTTTTCAGGGGAAGTGCTCGCCGGAGAAGACGACCGGAAGTCTTCTCCGGCAGCCTGAGTCATTAAGCCCTAATCTCAGGTCATTAATGCTAGTTTGAATTTGAGCCATCAGATGCGTTGAACACGTTGACTTGCCGCGCGTGTAAACGGCCCAGATTGATCATTAAGCCCTAATCACTTTAATTTATTTAATTAATTGAGTTTAGGTCAGTTTAAATGTGAGCCACTGGATTTGGCGCGTGGTCAATGGTCCCCTTGCCAGATTGAATCTCAACCCTTCATTGTGCATACTTCAGTTTTATTTAATTTTAATTCATTTTCTTTTCAATTAACTTGTATAATTATTTTAAAATAGCAAAAAATTCATAAAAATTATGAAACTTTTTCCTTAAGGTTTTATTATTTTTTATGACACAAAAATATTTTTTATTTTATTTTTATCTTTAAAAAAGTATTTTTAAATATTTAAAAGATTATTTTTAATTGATTAATGGGAATTAATTAATTAAAAATACTTTTAGGTATTTAAAAATTACAAAAAAATTCATGAAATGTTCTAAGACATTTAGAAACATTGTCCAACCTTCAAACCAAATTTCTTTTTTGATCTTGATGCATTTTAAGAATTTTTCATTGAATTAAATCATTTTTTATGCATTATTTTGATCATGGATTCAAAAATTCATTTCTGCCAATTGGTGAAGGTTGAGACATTGATTCTTCTTGCATTGTCTTTTGTTTTGCATGTAGTTACTAGGATAAAAAGGCCATGAATTGTTCTTGCATTTTCAAATTGTTTGGCATTTGTTTTGTTAAGAGCCCTAAAAAACCCTAATAACTTAGAAAATTCATATCTTGAGTTTGGTTGAGAGTTGAGAGCTCCCCTTTGGGCAGTGGTTCATCATAGGCCTAGGGTTTCTTTGGGTGCCATTTTCCATTTTTTATCATGAGGTTTGCTTCTGTTTTGGGTTTTTGTTTGATGTTTGATCCATGAACCCTAATTTGGGCTCTCTCTTGCATCCTCCTTGCATTCCCTTGCATAACATGACTTGTCTTTGCATTTTGTGCATGCTTATGATTCATTTGACATCCTAAGACATATAGGAAACATGTTTGATCATTGCATTGCATATTTGCCATGTCATTTGTCTTGTATGCTTCATAACATTTCATGTTTGTTCATGCTCCTTAACTTGCATCATTTGCATTCATAATCTTGTATGAACATCCCCATGCCTTGTCTCATGCTTGTAGCATCTCATAACATCATAATCATCATCAACATGCTTCTGGTTTTGCTAAGCATCATACCATTTCATCTTATCTTGCATTGCATTGCATTTCTTTCTAACATTTCAGGTGGTAAGTAACTTGGGAAGTGAATTTGCCTTCACTTCTCATAACTTTTCTTTTCATCTCTCTTGCATCCATTGCTGCATTTCTATTTGTGTTTGAGATTGAGCTTGCTCATTCTTCTTCTTCCCACTTTCTTTCTTCAAGTGACTTGACTTCTTGAATGAAGCAAGTCACTTTGCTTCTCTTGATCCTTTCATCTGCTTCCTGGTGGCTCCTCTGAAGATTGTTCTTGAAAACCTCACAAACCTCAGGACCAACCAAGCATGATAATGAATTAGGGTTTTGATTAGTCTCCCCTCATAGTTTTACCTTTGTGTCTCTCCTTGAGTCATCTCTTCTCATCTCATAATCAGGGACTAAACCCTAAAGGCTTTAAGACTTTGTGATTAAGCTTATGCCTGCATCCTTCTCTTAGGATGGAGTGTATAACTTTAATCCTAAGTATTAAACCCTTAAGGTGTTTTAATCTCTTAATCAACTCATTTAATAAGTATCAAGACATCACACTTGTAACTTGGGCCTTGCATTAGGGTTCTAATTCTTCCTTAACTGGTTAAGAAGGACTAACCCTAGTGTTAATGGACAAGTCCCCCTCAAGTTGTCTTACAAATCATAAAAATCACTTCATCATCATACCACTAAATAAAATCCACTTAATCAAAGGCTTGTTTTGTCATGGGTTTAATCCCTAATCATGGATTAAGTTGAGGAGCCTTCCTCAGCTTAAACACTCTCATCTATTATCCTTCTTTTAGGATAGTGTAATGAGTCTGTTTAATCCTTGATTATGGCTTAACCTCATTACTCAACACTAAACAAAAACAACAAAAACATCTAAATAATCACAAGTATGTTAATGATCTTAACCCTACGTCAAAGGTGATTAAGTGTGAGAATCTGACTTCACACTTAAGGTAATTCTCATTACCCCTGATCAGAGGGAAGATGTGATGAGTTTACTAATCCATTGGTTTAGGCTTAAGCTCATTAATTTATGACAAACTTTCAAAAGTAATAAAAGACTGAAAATACAAAAACAAACAATAATCGTCTCCTTCGGGATTCTTTCCTCATCATCTTCACTCACAAACGAGAACTCGCTTCTTTCGTCTAATGCAAGACAGTTTGCACCTGAGCCAGACAGGTCATACACTTGAGCATAGGCAAGCAAGCAGTTCACAAGCCAACTCATCTTTCAGTCTCTTTGGGTCGAACTACGGTGTTCTGACTTCCTCATTGCACGAGAGGATACGTAGGCATAACTTAACGGTTATCGAACAAAAGTCTCTGTACATTCCCCCTCCTTCCTGCATCATCCCTTAAGCCTCATGGTCTTGAGCATTTTATTCCTTTCTTACACTGACACTGTACATTTATACACCTCACTTCTTTTACACTGACACCTGTACATCCTTTTCCAGCTCTTTTACACAGATTGCACTGACACTACCCCTTTAAAACACAAATCTTTCAAGCGTGGATCCCGTCGAGTACGACGGACAATCTGGGTGCTAATACCTTCCCAGGTTGTAACCAACCCCCTTTCTCAGTCTCTCTGGTTCGCAACCGTCTTATCCATCTTTTTTCTAGGTCTATGCAGCATTACCTTTCCTCCGGGATAAAAATGCCTAGCTGGCGACTCTATTCATCTCCAGTGAGTTCACGGCTGTGTGTTCTCATTGTCCCTCTCGCCGACCGTTCGCGTCTGTACCTTCATATGACCCTGGTTTCATTTGTCGGGAGCGACAGCTTGGCGACTCTGCTGGGGACCCTTATACTGCAACCAGGGCTTCTGGTTCTTTTTGTGGGTTCCTCCTAGCGCTTGATTGATTTGTGTTTACTGGGGTGTTATGTGCTATCTGTGCTTGTATATTTGTTTTGTTTATTGCTTTATGTACAGTTGATTTATTGCTTTCTTTATAGCTTTATATTTTTCATACTGTCATACTGTGCTGGCTGGATCTGGTTTTTCTTTGGTGGGTGGGTATTTCATTGAGAGTTAAGGTCCTATACCTGGGACCTGAGTGACACCTAGGCTAGAGTGAATCATATTCTTTCCCATTCCATTTCGGTCTGGTGCGGGAATATGAAACACGGTTCAGATATGGGTTTCTTCTTGAGAACTCTGTGTTGCGGATTTCCTGCAATGCTAGGGCTATCTGGGAAGCCTGCTAAGTCTGGATGACCTTTTAGTATTGACCTTCAGAAACTGAGGTGAATTAGAGGAGGAATTGTTATGGTTATTGTAAACACTGTACCCCCGGGTAAGAAGTGTTTACACTTCTCATAACTGATCCAAGTCTGAGGATCCTTGTTCTAGATCACCACCTGTGAGGGGGTTGGGCTGTTTACAGGTTTGCAGGTACCTTGACCTCAGAATACCCTGTTACTTTGACTTTGTTAAGAGTACTCCATGTTGGATAGTTCTTGTGATTCTAAACCCTGGACATGTGGCTCTTTATTTGAGTCCCCCTACCTTGGTTACTGGATTTTTAGACCTCCATCTGGAATTCTTGAACACACATGGATCTATATCAGGGCATTTTGATCAGATCCAGCTCAGTCACAAACCCTTGCATTTCATTTGCATTCATACTCATTGCATCATATTAACATGTGCTTATTTGTGTTTCAGGGTATCCATATTCCTCTGGTTTTGGTTTTGACCCCATCTGCTATATTGACTTATCTCCACCAGCACTTGTTTCAGCTTGTCAGCCATATATTTCAATTACCAGCACCAGCCAATCAGTGGCCCACTTCTCAGCATCTTCATCAGCACTTATTCAACTCAGTCTTCAGTACTCATGGCTCCAAAGAAAAGCAACATCACCTATCATTTCTTCCAACCAGACTTATCAGACATCAGGAGGATCCAAACCCTGATCACTCCAGAGCACATACCTTTGTTCAGGGAGCATTATGGGGATATACTTGACTTGGTCATGGATCTGGACCCATCTCAAAGGAGTTTGATCCACACCTGCATTCAGTTCTATGACCCCCCATTGAGGTGCTTCACCTTTCAAGACTTTCAGTTGGGACCTCTTTTAGAAGAATACTCATCTTTGGTTGGATTGCCTATCAAGAGGGAAATCCCTTTCAACCCTGAAATGGTCTTTCCCAGCAATGGAGAGATAGCAAAAGCTTTGCACCTGGAACCTGCTTTGATTGAGCAGCACATGACCTCTAAAGCTGGGATCCCTGGATTTCATCTGGACTTCTTGATTTCTCAAGCTAGTATGAAGGCCTCCTTGGGAGAGTGGAAAGCTATTTGTGCTCTGTTGGCCTTAAGTGTATATGGAATTGTGTTGTTTGCAGATGAGCCTCGATTCATCAGCAAGAATGCAATCCATTTGTTCATCCTGAAAAACCCAGTGCCAACTTTGCTGGGTGATCTCTATTACTCAGTACATCAGAAGAATGAGAAGCAGAGGGGAAGGCTAGTGAGGTGTTGTGCTCCATTATTCCATGCTTGGTTTCTCAGGCATCTACCCAAGACAGATGCATTTCTAAATCCTCATCAGCAAAGCAACTGGGCTAAGAGACTCACTGTCCTAACTTCAGCAGATATCAAATGGTGTACTCAAAGCACCAAGGGCAGAGATATAATCACCAGCTGTGGGCACTTTCCCAATGTGCCCTTAATAGGAGTTAAGGGAAGTATCAACTACAACCCTCTGCTGTTCAGGAGGCAATTAGGCTATGCACTGGTCCATACTCCTAGGGAACAAGATTTGGTTGAGACCCTCTACTGTGAGAACAAGGTTAGTCTGGCAACTGTTAGGCAGGCTGCCTGGGCCTGGGATAATGTTCAAACCAAGGGAGTCACCATTCTGGGGAGGTGCAATAATGTGGCATCAGTCCAACATTATGAGTGGTCCCATGCTAGGGCCCAATTCTCTGGAATGCCCTTCACCATAGAAGACATGCCTGAGTCATCTTCAGCACCACCCCCTGCCACTATCAGTTTGGGAGAGTTTGAAAGTTTGAAGGAAAGAAATGAGAAGCTAACCCAAGCTTTACAGAAGACCCTCCGGGAGAGAAGTGAAGGTGTAAGGGAGATTGAGAGATTGGAGAAGTTGAGAGTGGAACACTTGACTAAAATTGAGAAGTCTGGGGATTATATCAACAAGTCCAAAGCTGGTGAGCAGATTCTGAAGAACGCCTGTAAGGAAGCCCAGTTTCAGAGAGCAAGAACAGACTTGTATTTGAAAGAGAGTCAGGCCAGGTGGGTCCGGATCACTGAGGCCCGTACTCTAGAAGACAAGAGGGTTCAAGACAAGATGGAGCAGATGGAAAAAGCCCTGGCAGCAGCCCAGAAGGAAATATCAGAGCTAGAAATCAGAGCTGGAGTGAAGAGGTCTAAGGACCAAAGTCAGAACAGGAAGTTGACTGCAGCTGTTGCAACAAGAAACCTTCTCATCAGAGGTCTTACGGAGCATCCGACTGATCCTGTGACCGAAGCACTTCTCAAGGAAGTTCGTGAGGATGAGTTTGGCCTTGGAGTTTGATCATTTGCTTATTGTTGTTCCTTTTCCATGTACTTTTGCTTTTTTGTGATGTATTTTGACCCCTTTGAGGGCTTGTGTTGTAAAAATGAACAAGTTGTATTATTTCACCCTTTGTAATATATTTGTGTTGGTTTCCATCTGAGTTCACTTCAAAAGCAACTTCAACAGCATCTTCTTCAAGGGTCTGGAAGGGTCAAAACTGAAGGCCAAACCGGATACCTTGAGAACAAATAAGCATAACTGCATTGCATGCTAACCCTTTTGTTTGTTTTGTAGGTTTTTGTTTTGTTGTTGCTAACCTCTGTTGTGATGTTCAGGAATTATTGCTCGCCGCCGGGTATTTCCTCTCAACAGGCCACACAGGTACCCAACTAGAAACAACCTTCCGGGAATCCAGATGGATCAGATGCAGCAAGACCTTACGGAGGTCAGAAACCAGATGGCAAACGAAAGACTGGAGATGAGAACCCAGATAACACAGTTCATGGAAGTGATGAACAACTTAGCTCAAAGCCAGGAGAGGCTCAGGGTTTTGGTAGAAGGGAGGAATCAAGAGGAACCCCATGTGGGGACTGCTGGCACAAGTAACAATGAACAGGTACAACCCCATGTTAATCCTCCTGTGTTTGGCCCACATCTACATCCTGAGATTAACATCCCAGTCAATATACAAGGGACTGCCACAGCAGGGAGAGTACTTCAAGAAGATCCTCAGGAGGACCAATTTACAGTAATGGGTGCTGGAGAGGAAACTTATGATAGGCGGCTGGAAGAAATAGCTGAGAAGTTAAGGTCCTTAGAATCTCAAAATTCTTTGGGTTTCGACGTCATGGACATGGGTTTGGTAGACGGGGTTAGGATTCCCCACAAGTTCAAGCCTCCTTTTTTCGAAAAGTATAATGGGACTTCTTGCCCTCGAACCCATCTACAATCTTTTCTCGGGAGATTAAAAGCTTATACCATGGACGAGAAATTGTGGATGTTCTACTTCGAAGATAGTTTGACTGGAGCGTCTAGGGAATGGTATTCCCATCTGACAAGAGCAACTGTAAGATGCTGGAAGGACCTGGCAGAGGCCTTCATCAGACAGTATCAGTATAATCTGGATATGGCACCCAACAGGACTCTCCTAATGGAAATGTCGCAGTCGTCAAGGGAAAGTTTCCGAGAATATGCACAGAGATGGAGGCAACTGGCTGCCGCTGTTCAACCACCTATGTCTGAACGGGAAATGGCAGACATGTTCATGAACACCCTTCAGGGAACATATATTGACAGGTTGGCTGCTTTCTCTTCCACTAGCTTTGCAGATGTTGTCATAGCCGGGGAGAGAATTGAAAGCCTGTTAAAAATGGGTAAGATCTCGGACAACGGTGCAAGCTCGTCCAGTAGTACAAGAAAGCCTTTTGCAGGCCCGTGAAGAGCTGGCGAGACTAATGCCATCCACACTAACAGGGGTAGGCCCCAATATGCCCAGAGGTCAATAGCAGCAGTCACTATCCCTGCTCCAGCTCACCCACAGCCAGTTTATCAACCTCCTCAACAAAACTTCCAACAACAACCTCAGTATCAGCAGAATCAGTATCCTCCAAGGAACTTCAACAACAACTCCAACAACAACAATCAACAAAGGCCATTCCAACAAAGACCATCTCAAGCTAACAGAGTGATCGATCCGATCCCAATGCCATATGCTACCTTGCTGCCACAACTTCTGAAACTCAACCTGGTTGAGCTAAGAACGTTGGCACCTCCGGATCCCAACAGTCTACCAAGAAACTATGACTCCAATGCTAGGTGTGCTTTTCATTCGAACGCACCTGGTCACAGTACAGAAAAATGCAGGGCTCTGCATATGAAGGTACAAGACTTGGTAGACTCCAAGGCTCTGAATTTTGCACCTCCGCCCAATGTCAATAAAAACCCTATGCCAAACCATGGTGGTCCTCGAATTAATGCTATTGAAGAAGACCAACCGTCTTATTTGATAACTAGTGTGGATCAGATCAGGACACCATTGGTGGAAATCAAAGCTCAACTCCGTGAAAACCAAATATTTCCGGGGTGTGAACTAGGGTGTCCCTATTGCAATATTTCATGGAATGGGTGTGAAGACCTGAGGAATGGCATTGACAGCCTTATTCAGAGTGGCCTACTCCAGATCACTACATCATTTCCGGCAAATCCGACAACGTCATCAGCAACGGTTTCAGACCCTCCTACAACTGCAGCAACTATTGTTCCCGACAATCCATCAGCACCATCAACAAGTACTTCACTTGTCCTTCCAAATGATCAGTTTTCAACAGTTTCTCCTGCTACAACTTCAGCTTCATTCCATTTCGACTCTCCATCAACAACAACAACAGCCCTTCCAACAGTACCTCCTACAACACCAGCAATCAATCACGAAGATGTCTCCACTGTTACCATATTCTACGATCCTGAAAATAACTCCGCCTACCATTCAGAAGGTGCTGCTCCCACCAGAGCACCAGTTACAATCTTTTATGATCCACAAACGATTACAGTCCCTTCAGCAGCAGCAATCAGTCCAGTCACTGTCACGGTGCCTGGACCAGTACCATATGAAAGCGATAGGGCCATCCCTTGGCACTATGGCTCTGACGTGTACTGTGAAGGGAAAAGAATCACTCTGGAAACATCAACACCTGCACCACAAGTAGATAATGTGGGGGGAGGCGGAGGCTTCACTCGAAGCGGACGTCTCTTTGCCTCACAAGTCCAAAGACCTACAGCCGAAGCAGAAGCTGCTGCCAAGGCAAAAGGAAAAGGCCCGGTGCAGGAAGATCCAGCTGCCAAAGAAGCCCTGAAGACTCCATTTGATCAGGAAGTTGATGAGTTTATGCGAATCATCAAAAAGAGTGATTATAAAATTGTGGATCAGCTTCACCAGACGCCATCCAAAATCTCCATCCTCTCACTGCTTATGTGCTCCGAAGCCCATCGGAATGCACTACTTAAAGTCCTGCACGCAGCTTACGTGCCTGAGGAGATAACTGTCAACCAGTTGGAAACCGTGGTTGGAAACGTTACTGCTAGCAACGGGCTAGGGTTTACCAATTCTGACTTGACAGCGGATGGCCGCAATCACAACAAGGCCTTGCACATAACCATGGAATGCAAAGGAGCTGTCCTTTCTCATGTGCTGGTGGACACAGGTTCTTCCCTGAATGTCTTACCAAAGAAGGCTCTGGTAAAGTTAGAATATGATGGATTGGCATTGAGACCCAGCAACCTGGTGGTAAGAGCCTTTGATGGTTCGAAGAGATCGGTTCTGGGAGAGATTGAGCTGCCCGTGACAATTGGCCCGCAGACCTTTAAAACTATCTTTTTTGTGATGGACATTCAGCCCGCCTACAGCTGTTTGTTGGGTAGACCCTGGATTCACGCCGCCGGCGCAATAACGTCTACCCTTCACCAAAAGTTAAAATTTGAGTGGGAAGGTCAAGTTGTCACAATCTGTGGGGAAGAGGATATTTTCGTTAGCCATCTGGCTACTTACAAATACATTGAGATGGATGGGGAGATCCATGAAACAATGAGCCAAGGTTTTGAAGCCTTGAACGTCAATGAAGCATCTGCTGTGTCAGGGATCTCCATGTCATCTTACCAACAAGCCCGGAAGGTTGTTGAAGAAGGAACTGCCCTAGGCTGGGGCAAGGTATTAGATGTGGAGGAGAAGAAGGACAAATTTGGGTTGGGTTACAGACCAACTCGACATCAAGCAAAGGCTGCTGTAGAGCCTGGTTTTGTCAGTGGGGGGATGATTACCCCCGATGCTATCAACTGTCTGGAAGACGAGCTGGAAGAGGAGCGCAATCTGGAGAATTGGATTCGTCCGAAGATCCCGGGGAGCAGTGTCTCGAACTGGTCTTCCCAGGAAATTATAAGAGTTACTCATGCAGAGTAATTATTATTTCCTGTATTTTTATAGCATGCATCAAAGTCTTGCATCTTGCCCAAGATGACGAGACTCATTTTGTAATCAGGGCCATCTGTACTTTTGTGCAAACAAGATTAAATTAATGAAATATCAGACATCTTTTTGCAAACGAGTCTTTTTCTTTTCTGCTCACTGTTTTTCCTTTTTTTCTTTTTGTACAAAAATAAATGGCGGTGTTTTCAAAATGATAACTTCATTTCACTTTTTCTAAAGCAAGATTAAAATCAATCACTAAAATGAACAAACTTAACCCTTGCAGAGAGTGCCTTCCTGACAGCACCAACAACAGCACGGCTATGACTTCGTATGACTTTGACAATCCAATCAATCAAGCTGATGAAGGGGTTGATGAAGAGTATGAGCTTCCTGAAGAGCTAGCCAGGTTGTTGAGACAAGAGGAAAAGGTTATTACTCCTCACCAGGAGGAGATTGAAGTGATTAATCTTGGGACAGAGGAAGACGTGAAAGAGGTTAAAATAGGGGCCTGCCTGCAAGACTCAGTGAAGAGACAACTGATAGATCTGCTTCAAGAGTATGTTGATGTGTTTGCTTGGTCGTATCAAGATATGCCAGGGTTGGATACCGATATAGTCGTGCACAAGCTGCCTTTGAGGGAAGAATGCCCACCGGTCAAACAGAAGTTGCGCCGAACTTGCCCAGACATGGCTATGAAAATCAAAGAAGAGGTACAAAAGCAATGGGACGCCGGGTTCCTTGCTGTGACTAGCTATCCGCCGTGGGTTGCTAACATAGTACCTGTGCCTAAGAAGGATGGCAAAGTAAGAATGTGTGTCGACTACCGGGATCTGAACAGAGCCAGCCCGAAAGATGACTTCCCATTACCTCACATTGACGTATTGGTGGATAACACGGCTCAGTTCTCGGTATTCTCCTTCATGGATGGATTTTCAGGATATAATCAGATCAAGATGTCACCTGAAGACATGGAGAAGACAACATTCATTACACCTTGGGGCACGTTCTGTTACAAAGTGATGCCATTCGGACTGAAGAATGCTGGTGCCACATATCAACGGGCTATGGTGACATTGTTCCACGATATGATCCACAAGGAAATAGAATGTTATGTGGATGACATGATCGCCAAGTCCCTTACAGAGGAAGATCACCTGGTGAATCTGCTCAAGCTGTTCAAGCGCCTGAGGAAGTACCAACTAAAGTTGAACCCCAACAAATGCACATTCGGGATGCGATCCGGTAAGCTGCTGGGCTTTATTGTAAGCGAGAAAGGGATTGAGGTTGACCCTGATAAAGTCAAGGCTATTCAAGAGATGCCTGCACCGAAAACTGAGAAAGAAGTTCGAGGGTTCTTAGGTCGATTGAACTACATCTCGCGGTTCATATCTCACCTCACGGCAACCTGTGAACCCTTGTTCAAGCTGCTAAGAAAGGAACAAACAGTCAGGTGGAACGAAGACTGCCAGAAGGCTTTTGACAAGATCAAGGAATATCTGCAAGAACCTCCAATCCTCATGCCTCCAGTCGAAGGAAGACCTCTGATCATGTACTTGACAGTATTAGAAGAGTCAATGGGGTGTGTGCTGGGCCAGCATGACGAGTCTGGTCGAAAAGAGTATGCAATATACTACCTAAGCAAAAAGTTTACCGACTGTGAACAGCGTTATTCACTGCTCGAGAAAACTTGCTGTGCTTTAGCGTGGGCTGCTCGCCGACTAAGACAGTATATGTTGACCCACACTACCTTATTGATCTCAAAAATGGATCCAGTTAAGTACATTTTCGAGAAGCCAGCTCTTACCGGACGGGTTGCAAGATGGCAGATGATTCTCACAGAATACGACATACAGTACACATCTCAGAAAGCCATCAAGGGCAGTGTACTATCTGAATATCTTGCTGAGCAACCCATTGATGACTACCAGCCAATGAGGTTTGACTTCCCTGATGAAGACATCATGTTCATTAAAGCAAAAGATCACGAAGAGCCTATTCACACTGAAGGGCCTGACCCGGAGGAAGAGTGGACTATGATGTTTGATGGGGCTGTTAACATGAATGGCCGTGGTGTTGGTGCAGTACTCATTACACCTAAAGGAGTTCACATGCCTTTCTCGGCAAAACTCACTTTCAATTGCACTAACAACGAAGCTGAATACGAAGCTTGCATTATGGGTCTTGAGGAAGCCATTGACCTCAGGATCAAAACATTGACCGTATTCGGAGATTCAGCTTTGGTAATCAATCAAACCAACGGGAAATGGTACACCCACCAGGATCATCTGATACCGTACAGGGATTATACAAGAAGGTTACTGACTTTCTTTACAACAGTCAAACTTGAGTATATCCCTCGGGACGAGAATCAGTTTGCAGATGCTCTTGCTACCATTTCATCCATGATCAAAGTTCAAACGGTCAACTTTGTACCTCAGATTTCAGTATCAAGACTCGATAGACCGGCATATGTATTTGCAGCGGATATTGTAAAAGATGATAAGCCTTGGTTCCATGACATTAAAAGCTTCTTGGAGGATCAAACATACCCACCTGGGGCATCTTCCAATGATAAGAAGACTTTAAGAAGGCTTGCTGGAAGTTTCTTTCTGAACACTGATGGGTCTTTATACAAGAGGAACTTTGACATGGTACTCCTCAGATGTGTTGACAAAACAGAAGCAGATTTGTTGATGCATGAAGTGCACGAAGGGTCTTTTGGTACCCATGCAGGAGGGCATGCCATGGCTAAAAAGTTGTTAAGATCAGGCTATTACTGGATCACAATGGATGCAGACTGTTGTGCCTACGCCAGAAAATGCCATAAATGCCAGATCTATGCGGATAAGGTGCATGTGCCTCCCAATCCTTTGAATATCATGTCTTCACCATGGCCCTTTGCTATGTGGGGCATTGATATAATTGGCAAGATTGAGCCAACTGCTTCAAACGGCCACAGATTCATCCTGGTCGCCATCGACTATTTCACCAAGTGGGTTGAAGCAGCCTCATACGCAAATGTTACAAGACAAGTGGTAGCCCGATTTCTGAAGAGAGATATCATCTGTCGGTATGGAGTGCCCGAGCGAATCATTACTGATAATGGTTCCAACTTGAACAACAAAATGATGGCAGAACTGTGCCGGAACTTCAAGATCCAGCATCACAATTCTTCTCCTTACAGGCCAAAGATGAATGGCGCTGTCGAGGCAGCAAATAAAAATATTAAGAAGATTGTGCAGAAGATGGTAATCACATACAAAGACTGGCACGAAATGCTACCGTTTGCCTTGCATGGGTACCGCACATCAATCAGAACATCCACTGGGGCAACACCGTATCAGCTTGTGTATGGTATGGAAGCAGTCCTACCTGTTGAAGTTGAATTACCCTCTCTACGGGTACTAATGGATGTTAAACTGAGTGAAGCAGATTGGGTTCGGGCCCGATATGAACAACTGAGTCTGATCGAAGAGAAAAGATTGGCTGCAATCTGCCATGGGCAGTTATATCAGAAGAGAATGAAGAAAGCCTTCGATCAGAAAGTCAGGCACCGAGAATACCAAGTAGGGGATCTTGTGCTGAAAAGAATCCTCCCTCCTCATACAGACTACAGGGGCAAATGGACTCCAAATTATGAAGGACCATTTGTTGTAAAGAAAGTTTTCTCTGGTGGAGCACTGATGCTCAGCACCATGGATGGTGAAGATTTCCCGTCCCCTGTGAATTCAGATGCAGTTAAAAAATACTTCGCATAAAATGACCCGCTGGACATAAAAACAGAATGTAAGTCCAGGCAAAAATAGGGCATCCCGGCGAGTCAAAAACAGAATAAAAGACTCGGGCAAAAGTAAGGGAAAATGAATAAAAAATGTATACCCGCTGAGTTGAAAAGCCGCATTGGACAGCTTAGGCAAAAATGGGTATCCCGATGGATTGAAAACCCGAAAGGGCGATCCATGCAAAATAAGGGAATAAGCGAACAACTGCACTCTGAATTCGTCTGTATCACTTACAACTTGGTAAGCTACAAAGGATCAAGCATCAATCAGAATCAACTCTCTCCAGAAAGCAAGACGAGAAGAACGTCATTGTCATACGAGTCATAGCAGAAGAGGAAGCTCCTTGAAAGCGTCGTCAGCATCGCCAACACTTTATTTCTCAATTTGTAACAATCTCCTCATTTCAGGAGATATGTTTCTTTGACTGTATCTTGCCAATTCAGGGCACATGAATTAATAAAAATCAGATTTTCGGTCATGTTTCGTTTTTACATTTATGTTTTGCAAAGAGTTGTCTGATATCTCTAAAATACAATTGCATAAGTACAGATGCCTTTCTCTAAAAATAAAAAAGAAAAAAAACACATGCTTACAGGGAATGTGATTATTCTCGAAAGTACTTAACTCCTATGACGGAATCCAGTAAGGGATACCTCGGGACCTTTTGTACGTTTCCTTACCTTTGCAGGATTGCAGGTATCCAGAACGCAACCTGGGGCATGCAAATTACGTCTTAGCAAGATGGCAAATCATTATTAACTCGGCCTATCTTCCACGTGGCACTGGAAGGTGTCCATTTCCCCAGCAAAGTTGCCAAATCAACATACACTCAATCTCAGCATCTGAAATGCTCTATCCCCAGCTGAGTTGCCTCTTGTTGCTCTCCCCAGCTGAGTTGCCTCTCACAATTCCCCAGCCGAGTTGCCATTCTTCCTCAGCAGAATGCAGAAATCAGGGAATCATCTCCCCACACCTTCCCCAGCCTATATCCAGAAGAGCAGCGCAGAAGTCACAGCAGAGTACAGGAAGCTTCTACAAACCCCAGCTGGGTCCCGTATTAAGGATATGCCAATCAGTGACCTATATCCCCAAGCAGATACATCCTTAGATCTACCAATGATCTCATCCCCAGCTGGGATGTTCACTTCAGGCAGATCGACCAGAGATCTTCGCAACAACGGGATCCGAATTCCGGATCGGTGCCTCTTTGCATAATCATAGCATTCGCATCATATTATACCCTCAGAGCGTAGCATTCCGTCTAATACGGAGCATTACGGCAAAAATCAAATACATAGCATAATCATAAGTCATGTTGTGAATTGAACGCTTGTGATTAGTAACCATTCATCAGAATACAGATTACTTTCCCCCAGAGTCCCCACCAGAGTCCCAGCAAAAGCAGCTGCCTCTCAAATCACAAACACCAGGATATACACCTTTTGGCACCCGTCCGTGTCATCTTTCCCCAGTAAAGTCGCCTGAACACTCTTTACAAACAAGATCACCCGTATTACAGGTACTTCATGATGCCCGTCTGTGTCAAATCACCAGCAGAAAGCCAAAGACATCCTCTTTGCACTCACATATACTTATATACACTTTTCTTGACGCCCGTCCGTGTCATATCCCCAGCGCAGTCGCTTACACTTTCATCACCCATATACTTGTTAATATTATACTTTTCTCTCTTGACACCCGTCTGTGTCACTCTCCCCAGCAGATAAACACTCATTATACAATACTCACCACCCATTGGTACACTTATACAGATACTCGTCCGTATCTTGTATACATCATCACTCATATCCCCACAGATTCGACAGTAGTCCTTGTTCTTTGTTAACCAGTTGGTACTCGTCCGTACCATCATCTCAGAACGTTGCGTCTAGTGTTTGTTTCTACATGATACTCGTCAGTATCATAGTCTTAGGGATGCTCGTCCACATCCTTAATCCATACACCGTGTCAAACACTTGTGTCTTCCTGAATATAGATACTCGTCCGTGTCTATTATTCCCCAGAAGGATACTTTCAGATGCAACACTCGTCCGTGTTCTTTGTTAACCAGTTGATACTCGTCCGTATCATCATCTCCGAACATGTGTCAGTTTGTTTCTACATGATACTCGTCCGTATCATAAGTCTTAAGGATGCTCGTCCGCATCTTTAATCTATACATAATACCAAACACTTATACCTTTTGTTTCTTGGATGTAAACGCTCGTCCGTGTTTACTATCTCCCCAGTAGATCGCCAACAAAACAATTTTTTCTTTTTATCTAACACTCGTCCTGTGTTATGATACCTTTGAGAGCAGCCGTACCCTGCTGAGTGGTCGTCCTCCACTTCTTGATGGTCGTCCTCCATCATGCTCGTCCGATGGCCGTCCCCATCGTTGATTTTTAGCAGCCGTCCCCTGCTAGGTGGTCGTCCTCCACCTTTTGATGATCGTCCTTCATCACTTTATCCAATGGCCGTCCCCATTGTTGATTTTGGTTATCTAACACTCGTCCTGTGTTATGATAAACCCCGAGAGCAGCCGTCCCCTGCTGAGTGGTCGTCCTCCACTTCTTGATGGTCGTCTTCCATCATGCTCGTCCGATGGCCGTCCCCATCGTTGACCTTTGCTATCCGATGGCCGTCCCCATCGTTGATATTTTCGGCAGCCGTACCCTGCCAGGTGGTCGTCCTCCACCTTTGATGGCCGTCCCCATCATATTTCCTTTAATTCCCCAACAGAGCAGCCGTCCCCTGCTAGGTGATCGTCCTTCACCTTTGATGGCCGTACCCCATCATCTGTTTATTTCATTCATTCTTTAACCCGATGGCCGTCCCCGTCGTGGTCCCTTTTCCTTTTTAACCCGATGGCCGTCCCCATCGTTGGTTACTTTACCTTTATGAACTTGATGGCCGTCCCCGTCATGTTTCATTAATCCCCAGAGAAGTTTTACAGCTTTATCTTGATGGCCGTCCCCATCATGATATTTTATTTTCCCAGCTAGTCGGCCGTCCCCGTCTTAGCTCTACCTTTTATCCCCAGCATGTCGGCCATCCCCGTCATTGCTTTATTTTCCTGCACTTTCCCAGCATGTCGGCCGTCCCCGTCATCGCTCTTTACCCAGCAGTCGTCCTCTGCTCGACGGTCGTCCTCCGTCGCCCACACTTTACAATATACTTTATTTTGCTTTTACAATCTATATCCCTTTTCTTCTTCATTCTGTGAGTGCAAATTTTGGACTGTCTTTGGTATTCAACCACAAGTTATCTTGTTTGCCTGTTAAGCCGCTGCTTACATCCTGCACAGCTAACTCATGCTTGAATAGGGGCAGCTGTAAACACCCCAAATTTGCCCTCACCCATTCACACCATGGCTTGTGATCATTCTCATATGCATAAGTACGATCATGTCATCTCACATCTCATTTTTTATCCACTGCATAGCTTTCAAGGCATCTGCACCTAGGGTTTGTGATCTGAGCAATCCCAAAGCATCTTGAGCCATTCCAAAGGCAACCAATCAACTCAAAGGGGTCCATGTGTGTTCTTATATCATATTCCATCTCCTCAAAGTCAAAAATGCAGAGGAATCACAAGAGCTAGGGTTTGAGTGGATGCAGAGCCAGGTTGAACTGCACAGTTGACTGAAAATTAGGGTTTTGGTTTCAGAGGCCATAACTCCAAATTTTTTGGTCATTATTGTTTTCATTGATCTCTATATGGTATAGGGAGTATACATATCAATTTTCATGAAGAAATTCCATGGGGAAGTCATCTGATCAAGAGTTGACTTTCTAGACAAGTCAGTGCAAAATCAGGGCATCTGAGGCCCCCAATGACCCAACCAATGGGTGATCTTCATCATTTTGAGTGTATATGATCTTTATTTGATCATGGAAGAAGGTTGAAGTTCATAGAAATCAAGAATTTAGGGTTTTTGCAAAGGTTGACTTTTTGGGCATAGTTGACTTTTCAAGAATGCATCATTTTAGGTCAATTTTCAAGCTTTGATTCTTGGTCCAAAAAGGCTTCAAATGGAAAAACTTTGGTCATGAAAGTTGTAGATCTCATCTTTCCCTTTTCAAAAAGTACAAGAACATGATCAAACTCTTCTTGGATCAAAAGTTATAGCAATGCAAAGTTGGCAAAAATCATTAATTTCTAAGGCATGCTTCAAATGGAAATTTTGCAAAACCTTGAACCAATGCATCATGTGACCTCTAATTCATTTCAAACCATTACACAAACATTCTCTAAGTCCTAAAAATCAGAATTGGATCAAGTTTGCTCATGGCTTGGTTTGTGTAACAAGACTTTATCACATGTGAACCAAAGTTGCCACAAGTTGCAAAACACTCATTTCACTCCCTACCACTTGCAGCCTTGGATGCTGAACCAAGCTAGGCTCATACACACATCATGCTGCGCAGCCCCATGCTTTGTACTTGGCTAGAAGTTGCCCATGCCCTATCTTACAAGAAGTTGACATTTTTGCAAAAGTGGCTACACCTATCCATAAAGCACATGTCAAATCAACTGGCCAATGAGAGAGAGTCATATGGACAATTTGCAAGCTAGCCATAACAAGAAGCAAGGCTGAAACCAACTCATTCAACACATTAAAAAAAAACACTCCCATTTGCAAGTTCCTTCGAATCTGCTTGCACAGCCACCAAACACTCAAACTATCTTCATCAATCATCTCACCACACTTCATAGATCATCCAGCACCAAGAACCAAAGCCTGTAATAGCAAGAACACTCCATAACCATTTCACACCCCAAGCTGCATTTCTCTTCGAAACTCTTACCACAGCTTGCAAACACACAAACAAACACTCCAGACCTTCTCCATTCATCCTCAGGACCTCAAACAATCACTCACCATGGCCTGAAACCTCCAGAAACACCATTGCCATTTTTGAGCAAGCTTGAGCAGAAGCTGTCGAATCTCACTATCCAGCCAACTTAAACTCCATTTGAGCATTCAAACATCATCTGGGGATCAGGTGGAGTGGATTGCACAAGGAGAGGTGGCCAGAAAGTTCCTAAACTGAAAGCTTCGAATCTCAGGTAGCCTGAAATTTATTTTTCCAGAAGTTGTTTTTCTTGTTACAAACTTGTTCTATTTGTTCCACTGATCATCCTGGTACCATTGGTTTTGAAAATGGTTGTGATTTGATCATTTAATTTGACTCTGAAACTGGTTTGCCCTAAAAATGTTTGCTTTCGATTCATGTGATTGATGAAGAATAAATTTGTTTGGGGTTAGGGTTTTGATTCAGGAGATCATGGGGTTCATTTCTATGTGTTTAGATTTCACTTTTGATACGTTTTGAGGAAGATGGGAGTTTTTCAGGGGAAGTGCTCGCCGGAGAAGACGACCGGAAGTCTTCTCCGGCAGCCTGAGTCATTAAGCCCTAATCTCAGGTCATTAATGCTAGTTTGAATTTGAGCCATCAGATGCGTTGAACACGTTGACTTGCCGCGCGTGTAAACGGCCCAGATTGATCATTAAGCCCTAATCACTTTAATTTATTTAATTAATTGAGTTTAGGTCAGTTTAAATGTGAGCCACTGGATTTGGCGCGTGGTCAATGGTCCCCTTGCCAGATTGAATCTCAACCCTTCATTGTGCATACTTCAGTTTTATTTAATTTTAATTCATTTTCTTTTCAATTAACTTGTATAATTATTTTAAAATAGCAAAAAATTCATAAAAATTATGAAACTTTTTCCTTAAGGTTTTATTATTTTTTATGACACAAAAATATTTTTTATTTTATTTTTATCATTAAAAAAGTATTTTTAAATATTTAAAAGATTATTTTTAATTGATTAATGGGAATTAATTAATTAAAAATACTTTTAGGTATTTAAAAATTACAAAAAAATTCATGAAATGTTCTAAGACATTTAGAAACATTGTCCAACCTTCAAACCAAATTTCTTTTTTGATCTTGATGCATTTTAAGAATTTTTCATTGAATTAAATCATTTTTTATGCATTATTTTGATCATGGATTCAAAAATTCATTTCTGCCAATTGGTGAAGGTTGAGACATTGATTCTTCTTGCATTGTCTTTTGTTTTGCATGTAGTTCCTAGGATAAAAATGCCATGAATTGTTCTTGCATTTTCAAATTGTTTGGCATTTGTTTTGTTAAGAGCCCTAAAAAACCCTAATAACTTAGAAAATTCATATCTTGAGTTTGGTTGAGAGTTGAGAGCTCCCCTTTGGGCAGTGGTTCATCATAGGCCTAGGGTTTCTTTGGGTGCCATTTTCCATTTTTTATCATGAGGTTTGCTTCTGTTTTGGGTTTTTGTTTGATGTTTGATCCATGAACCCTAATTTGGGCTCTCTCTTGCATCCTCCTTGCATTCCCTTGCATAACATGACTTGTCTTTGCATTTTGTGCATGCTTATGATTCATTTGACATCCTAAGACATATAGGAAACATGTTTGATCATTGCATTGCATATTTGCCATGTCATTTGTCTTGTATGCTTCATAACATTTCATGTTTGTTCATGCTCCTTAACTTGCATCATTTGCATTCATAATCTTGTATGAACATCCCCATGCCTTGTCTCATGCTTGTAGCATCTCATAACATCATAATCATCATCAACATGCTTCTGGTTTTGCTAAGCATCATACCATTTCATCTTATCTTGCATTGCATTGCATTTCTTTCTAACATTTCAGGTGGTAAGTAACTTGGGAAGTGAATTTGCCTTCACTTCTCATAACTTTTCTTTTCATCTCTCTTGCATCCATTGCTGCATTTCTATTTGTGTTTGAGATTGAGCTTGCTCATTCTTCTTCTTCCCACTTTCTTTCTTCAAGTGACTTGACTTCTTGAATGAAGCAAGTCACTTTGCTTCTCTTGATCCTTTCATCTGCTTCCTGGTGGCTCCTCTGAAGATTGTTCTTGAAAACCTCACAAACCTCAGGACCAACCAAGCATGATAATGAATTAGGGTTTTGATTAGTCTCCCCTCATAGTTTTACCTTTGTGTCTCTCCTTGAGTCATCTCTTCTCATCTCATAATCAGGGACTAAACCCTAAAGGCTTTAAGACTTTGTGATTAAGCTTATGCCTGCATCCTTCTCTTAGGATGGAGTGTATAAATTTAATCCTAAGTATTAAACCCTTAAGGTGTTTTAATCTCTTAATCAACTCATTTAATAAGTATCAAGACATCACACTTGTAACTTGGGCCTTGCATTAGGGTTCTAATTCTTCCTTAACTGGTTAAGAAGGACTAACCCTAGTGTTAATGGACAAGTCCCCCTCAAGTTGTCTTACAAATCATAAAAATCACTTCATCATCATACCACTAAATAAAATCCACTTAATCAAAGGCTTGTTTTGTCATGGGTTTAATCCCTAATCATGGATTAAGTTGAGGAGCCTTCCTCAGCTTAAACACTCTCATCTATTATCCTTCTTTTAGGATAGTGTAATGAGTCTGTTTAATCCTTGATTATGGCTTAACCTCATTACTCAACACTAAACAAAAACAACAAAAACATCTAAATAATCACAAGTATGTTAATGATCTTAACCCTACGTCAAAGGTGATTAAGTGTGAGAATCTGACTTCACACTTAAGGTAATTCTCATTACCCCTGATCAGAGGGAAGATGTGATGAGTTTACTAATCCATTGGTTTAGGCTTAAGCTCATTAATTTATGACAAACTTTCAAAAGTAATAAAAGACTGAAAATACAAAAACAAACAATAATCGTCTCCTTCGGGATTCTTTCCTCATCATCTTCACTCACAAACGAGAACTCGCTTCTTCCGTCTAATGCAAGACAGTTTGCACCTGAGCCAGACAGGTCATACACTTGAGCATAGGCAAGCAAGCAGTTCACAAGCCAACTCATCTTTCAGTCTCTTTGGGTCGAACTACGGTGTTCTGACTTCCTCATTGCACGAGAGGATACGTAGGCATAACTTAACGGTTATCGAACAAAAGTCTCTGTACATTCCCCCTCCTTCCTGCATCATCCCTTAAGCCTCATGGTCTTGAGCATTTTATTCCTTTCTTACACTGACACTGTACATTTATACACCTCACTTCTTTTACACTGACACCTGTACATCCTTTTCCAGCTCTTTTACACAGATTGCACTGACACTACCCCTTTAAAACACAAATCTTTCAAGCGTGGATCCCGTCGAGTACGACGGACAATCTGGGTGCTAATACCTTCCCAGGTTGTAACCAACCCCCTTTCTCAGTCTCTCTGGTTCGCAACCGTCTTATCCATCTTTTTTCTAGGTCTATGCAGCATTACCTTTCCTCTGGGATAAAAATGCCTAGCTGGCGACTCTATTCATCTCCAGTGAGTTCACGGCTGTGTGTTCTCATTGTCCCTCTCGCCGACCGTTCGCGTCTGTACCTTCATATGACCCTGGTTTCATTTGTCGGGAGCGACAGGTGAGTCTTCGGGCAAGCCGTGCCGTTGTACTTCTCGAAAGTAGGAACCTTGAACTTGTAGGGGATTCTAACCCCTGGAACTAAGCCCAAGTCAGTAATATCAAACCCCAGGGAGCTCTGAGATTGAATAGTACGGATCTGCTCAGCCATCTCTTCAAACTTTCTGTTCATTTCAGCCCCTTGGCCTTCAACCTCGTCCAGCAAAGTAAACTGTTCATCTTGACCATCCATCTGTTCGTTGTTCAATCCATCATTGATAATGGTGATCCCTGGTTGAGCCACAGGGATCTCAACTTGATGGGCGCCAGCACCGTTGCGATTACCTCCATCAGCAACCCCATTGTTCCTGGCCTGATTATTTTCCACCATTTCGCGCAAGCGTTCCTGAGTCTGACCCATCCCAGCCATAAGGGTCATGAAATTGTCCATTTTTGTTCTCAAGTCAGCTAAATCTGCCTGCATTTGATCCATCACTCTTTCTCTGTTGACCCTTGTGGGATATCTGTGTACAGTTGACTGTTCTCGAACCTTCCTGGGAGCTATAGTGCCTGAAATTACATAAACGTTAGAAACTGATGAACCACCTGCAAAACAAACAAACACGTTATATGCATGCAATGTAACTACTCATGTTTCCAAGTTTAGGCGTTTATATGCCCCAGTTCTGGTATTTGCTCCAGATAGCCACTTTAATTTTCAAACTTTCCCTTTGAAGAGTGTTCAGATCTTAGCAGTCTCAGACAAACAAGATTTGTGTACTCAGAAATGGTAATTGGAATTTATCATTGCATAACATGGATAACCCACTGCCGGCCAAAAGTTAGAGCACAAACAAATTCCCCGAAGGGTTACAGGTCAATACAGGAACAAAGAAACAAAATAAAGCAAGACTCCTACAACAAGCCTGTAGGTAATCTGAACAACAATAAAGAAAATTTAGACTAAAGACTCAGGTTCTTCTTCTGCAGCCATCACCTCTGTCCTGCTCTTCTTCACACCTGCTCTCAGCTTGAGCTCTTCAATCTCTTTTAATGCCTCCTCTAAGGCCATCTGGCTTTGTGCCAACTGTTGAGTCTTTTCCCTTCGTATGTTGTGGACTTGTTCTACTTCTTCTTTCTTGAAGGCCATTTGTACCTCGAAAAACTCTTCTTTTTCTTTATATTTCTTCTGCTCCTGTTCCCTTTGGCCTTGCAACCAAACAATGGACTGGCGAGCTTCTTTAAGAGTCTTTAAAGTCTTCTTACACTCCGCTTCTCTTTTTGACTCCATTAGACCCAATCTCTGAAAGTGAGCTTCCCTTCCGTCAAACTCTTTCTCTTTTTCTCCCAATGAAGCTTGCATCTTCTGTAGCTTTTCCTCTGCTTCATTCTTGGCACGATTAGCAAGGTGGTACAAGTTAACCATTTCAACATTCTCTATCCCGACCTCGTGCAATTGAGCTTCCAACTTCTTATACTCCTCCAGAGAAACAGTATTCTGACATGGCACCTCTTTGGGATACAATGGAGCTTCCACTGAAAATGGCATGAGCACTTCTTCTACGCGCTTCTGCAACCATGTAGCAAAAGGAGGATATGTCTTGGGATCTACCCTTCCAAAATCCTTCTTACCTTTCTTCACCCTGTGAGCCCAAGCCTGAGATGCTTGTATGACAAACTCTTTGTTTCCCTCCACAGAAAAGTACAAAGACTCAGCAAATTCTTCCATACTTGGTGGATCTTTCAGAGGATAGCCAAATTGCTTCCTGGCTAAGACTGGATGGTAACTGATCACACCCTTTCTTCCTAGCAAAGGCACTCCAGCAAATCTTCCACAACTGACCAGCAACTCCTTTCCCAGCAAATCTCTGTCATAACCCCAAGCTATATCCTCAGAAGTCAGCCCCATTAGCCTCCTAGACCACCTTCATTCATCTCTCATCTCCTTGAAAGAACCTGACTTTGGCAGTTGCCTAGCAAACCACTCAGCAAATAATGAAGCACAACAGCCCACTGGTCCACCTCTGCCTTTCTCATTCCGGTAATGAACATTGTAATAGAAATCTCCCAACAGAGTTGGCACAGGATTGCCTTTAGAAAAAATGGAAATCACCTCCAAGCTCACAAACTCCTTTTCTCCTGGGAAAAGACTAGATCCATATACCATCAAGGCCACCACAACACCAAAATCTCCCCACTTACTCTTTTTGGCATATCCTTCAGCCTCTGGTATAAGCACATCCCAGGGAAGTCCTCTGCCCTCACTGTCCTTCAAAGCTTTCTTGACCTGAGCAACTGGTATGCGACAAACTCTGAATATGTCTTCTTCCTTGAGAACCACCTCTGACCCATAGTAAGGCAAAGTATCTCTGACAGGAACACCCAAAATGCTAGAAATCTCCTCCAAGGTAGGAGCCAAGATATAATCTGGAAATACAAAGCACCGCAACAAAGGATCATAGAACTGAAGCAAAGTGTGCAAGCTATCCTTCTGGTCTGCAGTAGGTTTATCCATGTACTTCAATATCTGATCATACCTCTTTCTGAAATTCCCTAAAACTTGGTCATTCATCAGCCCTGCTAATCTCTGAACACTTTTGACTTCTGGCTGGAGAAAAGTGTAATGAACATTCTTTTTTCTTGTAATTTTCTTAACTTCTGTCATCTGGAGAGCTTACAATTACCAGAACTGGGTACTAGACTGTAAACAACAACCTGAAAAATGGAAACATAAATAGTTAATGCAAGTATGATGCGATGCAAATGCAATGCAGGCATATGATCAATCTGGGACCATCTGGATACTGAACTTTAGGACCCTCTGATAACTGAAAACCAGAATTCTATGAGCCATAACCCTCTGATAGAAACTCTCAGAACCAAAAGATCAAGAAATCCAGAACCATAAGGACCAAATCATAACAAGGACCACACTAATAATGAGGGTATGTAGAGGTCAAGGGTTTCTGCAAACCTGTAAACCCCTCCCAATCTCACTGGTGTGCTCCGGGTCAGACATCACGGACTCTCAAATCCGAATATCAATAATACTTTCACCATTTCCGAGAAATGGCTCATAACCAAATCAGGGAATCGGGTTGGCATTATGTACTACTCAGGGAGGTCTCAGCTGAGTCCGGGAAAACAAGGTCATCCTATGTGAGTTCCAGGTGGGCCCTCGGGTGCGAATGGGTTTGCCACACAATGTGGTCTGCCACTGTCACCACTAAAGAGGGATGTTTCCACAAGGTTCTCAATGATCGGTCCTCAGCTGCACATAACTGTCAAGGTTATGAAATGAGAGAGGAAGATCCCCAAATCAAGACATTTCCAAGACGGTCGCAAATCTGGGCGTGGAACTCACTACTACCCCCATGACAAGATCTCATGAGGCCAAAGTGGAACCACTCTAAGTCCTAAGGTGCATTAGAGCCTTGGTAATGAGCTCATCTCACAGTAACAGTATCACCCAAGTCCCACCAAACAGAAAAAATCCAGTCCAGACAGCTCAGTAATAATATGATGCATGAAAATAAATACTGAAAACTGTAAAGAAAGTTGTAAATAAAACAACAGTAACATATACACACAACAACAAACAATCAACACCCAACAAAACAGAAGCACGCAAGCGCTAGGAGAGACTCTCAAGGGAACCAGAGATTCTGGTTAGGAAGTCCCCAACAGAGTCGCCAGCTGTCACTCCCCGTCTAGATCAAAAATCCAAGGGCTCGTGTTCATCTTCTTCAATCAACCAGTTCCAGAATCCGGTGACCGGAGCCCTAGCTCCGGCACCGGAAAATTCATCCATAAGAACAAAACATCACATAAATACTTCAAACTATCCAGATCAAACAATTAAACCAAGCTAAATCCAAATATGACAACGAAATTCACAATGGATCAAGTATCAAGCCAAATCGAACACAAACACTTTCATGTATCCAACTGCAAATCAGCATAACAAGCTCATTTCATACTCATTTTGCAATCTAAATAGATCAACAACACCAGCAAAACATGTAGATCACAATGTGCGAAATCAATTTCACTTCTGGATCTAAGAGTTTGATGCTAACCTGAGATCTACAGATCTGGAAATAACTTGAGAGAAACCAAGAGGAGCTGCAGATCCACTCCAAATTCACTCTAGTTGCGAAATAAATGCAACTGAAGCCTTGAAAACTGCTGGATCTAAGAACTCGAAGCTAACTGCACTGAAATGGCAAGGTGTGAAATCCTGAGAATTAGCTTGAATGAGGGGTTGATCTTGACTCCTTAAACTTCACTGATCATGAATATGCCCTTAGTTTTTGCAAAGAGTGAGTGTGTGATGAGATTCGAAGGGAAATGCAAATTGTGAAAAAACTTGAGAATGAGAGTATCAGTGAGCATGAGGCTGCATTCTCTCCATAAATGATTTATATATGATGTATGTATTATGCTGATTAGGGTTTGCATTGAGTAGTGGCATGATTTGTGTGAGAGGGATCATTTTGCAAAAAATGAATGAACTTTGTAATGATGTGAATTGCTCATGCAATCCTCTCTCCTTGTGCACATGCTGCTCTCATTTCATCACTTGATTACCCTTGAATCAATCTTGGCCCTTGGATATAAGCTGATCATGCTTTGTGAATGTTTTTTCCTTTTTGCACTTAGAGAAATATCTTGTACCTCATGCACGAATTGGATGATTTCTTTGGAGGAAAATGATCTTTATGCAATGCCTTGCAATATTATGACCTCATATTGTCCATGAAATAACTTAGAAATGATGTACACGAGTTCTTGCATTTGGAGGCAACATGAAATTCAAGGCAAACCCTAAAATTCAAGTAATTTTCGAAAGCCCTATCTCATGATCCATGAGGGCTATGAAAATGTACTTATACTTTTTAAAAATTGAAGAACCTAAACTTCAACTTTCATGTTTAATGGCACCTCATTTGAAGCTTTTTTCACCATGTTACAAGCCTTTGAAAATTAGGGCAAAAAGTTGCCAAAAATGGAGAATTTCATGACAAGCCACATGCCAAAAATGGAAACCTCCTCAAAACCCCTTGATTCTTGATCTTTGACCTTGCCAAACCTCTTATAAGGTTATAAGAACATCCCTTGACTTAAAAAATGAGGTTGGACCCTTTGAAATCTCACAGTTGACCTCTAGAATGCACAGTTGACCAATTTCTTCTTTTACAAGCAACTGATGAAATAACTGACTTCCACAAGGAATTTTCTCACCAAATTTCATCCCTAGGATCCTCTTATCATATGAAAGACTTTGCCCAGATGAAATGGCCAAAATCACAAAGATTTCATGCTTGAAAGTGAAACCCTAGTTTGTGAACCATTGTGTAGGAGCTTGCCTTAGCCTGAATTCCCTGATGATCTCTCAACCTCTTGAGCTTTTGTAAATGATCTTGGGGCTTGTGAATGCCATGTAAAATCCTCATAGGACTTGGACAAGTCCACTGGGCCTCTTGTTATAGCTTGTAATGCCTCAAATCCACCCACAGATGATCATATGCCTAATGCTAGATCATGAGAATGTTATGCTTCAATTTTTCTTGCAAAGATGCCAAGGACATGATATGCTTATGATGATTATGATATGATGATAATGGTTAAAAAGAAGAGGGAAAATTTGGGGTGTTACATTGAGTACCTGCAACCTGTTAAGACAAAGGAAAACGCATATGTGTCCCAAGGCATCCTTAACCGAATTCCGTCATAGGAGTTAGATTTACCTGAAAGTAATGTATTTCCTGCAAGCATTTATTAAAATGGCTCATATGTTTTATGCAAGTGTTGTATCATGAACATTGGACATTTTGCAAACGAAACAAAAAATGTACAAAACAAAGTGGGACTGAAAACTCTGATTTTATTAACTTGTGTGCCCTGAATAGGCAAGTACAATCAAAGAAGCGGATCCCCTGAAATGAGGGGATCGCTGAAAATTGAGAAAGTAAAAGTGTTGGCAATGTCGAAGATGACGCTCCAGTGAGCTTCCTTTGCTATGACCTGTATGACCTTGACGTTCTTCTTATCTCGCTTCCTGAAGAAGGCTGATTCTGACTGACGCTTTATCCTTTTAGAGCCTGCCATGTTGTGAGCGATACAGACGAATTCAGAATGCAGTTTTTTCGCTTATTCCCTGATTTTGCGTGGATCCCCCTTTCGGGTTTTCAATTCACCAGGATACCCATTTTTGCCTGAGCTGTCCAATGCGGCTTTTCAACTCAGTGGGTGTAATTTTTTTTTTAATTTTCCCCTTATTTTTGCCCGAGTCTTTTGTTCTGTTTTTGACTCGCCGGGATGCCCTATTTTTGCCTGGACTTACATTCTGTTTTTATGTCCAGCGGGTCTTTTTATGCGAAGTATTTTCTAACTGCATCTGAATTCATAGGAGACGGGAAGTCTTCACTATCCATGGTTGTGAGCATCAATGCTCCACCTGAGAAGACTTTAGTTATCACGTAGGGACCTTCATAGTTTGGTGTCCACTTGCCCCTGTGGTCTGTATGAGGAGGAAGGATTCTCTTCAGAACAAGCTCTCCCACTTGGTATTCCCGAGGTTTGACTTTCTGATCGAAGGCTTTCTTCATTCGCTTCTGATATAGCTGCCCATGGCTGATGGATGCTAATCGTTTCTCTTCAATCAGAATCAGTTGATTGTACCGAGACCGGACCCATTCTGCTTCGTCCAACTTTACGTCCATCATTACCCGTAAGGAGGGTAACTCAACTTCAACAGGTAGGACTGCCTCCATACCATACACAAATTTATAAGGTGTTGCCCCAGTGGACGTTCTGATTGAGGTTCGATACCCATGCAAGGCAAATGGTAACATCTCATGCCAGTCTTTGTAAGTAACTACCATCTTCTGCACAATCTTCTTGATGTTTTTGTTAGCTGCCTCAACAACGCCATTCATTTTCGGCTTGTAAGGAGAAAAGTTGTGGTGTTGGATTTTGAAGTCCCGGTATAGTTCTGCCATCATTCTGTTGTTCAAATTAGAACCATTATCAGTAATGATTCACTTGGGAACTCCATATCGACAGATGATGTCTCTCTTCAGAAATCTGGCTACCACTTGTCTGGTGACATTTTCATATGAAGTTGCTTCGACCCATTTGGTGAAGTAATCAATGGCTACCAGGATGAATCTATGGCCATTTGAAGCCGTCGGTTCGATCTTTCCAATCATGTCAATGCCCCACATGGCAAAGGGCCAAGGTGAAGACATCACGTTCAAAGGATTTGGAGACACATGCACTTTGTCTGCATAGATCTGACACTTGTGGCATTTTCTGGCATAGGCGCAACAGTCTGCGTCCATTGTGATCCAGTAATAACCTGATCTTAGTAATTTCTTAGACATTGCATTTCCTCCCGCATGGGTACCGAAAGATCCTTCATGCACCTCGTGCATCAAGAGGTCTGCTTCCTTATTAACAACATATCTGAGCAGGACCATGTCAAAGTTTTGCTTGTATAATGAACCACCAGCATTGAGGAAGAAACTGCCAGCCAACCTCCTTAATGTCTTCTTATCATTAGATAATGCCCCAGGTGGGTATGTTTGATTCTCTAAGAAGCATTTGATGTCGTGGAACCAAGGCTTGTCATCACTAGCAGTGTCCACAGAGAACACATATGCCGGTCTGTCCAGTCTGGATACCAAAATCCGAGGCACATAATTGGTAGCTTGTACTTTGACCATGGATGAAATGGTAGCCAAAGCGTCTACAAACTGATTCTCATCTCGAGGAATGTATTCAAGCTTAACTATTGTGAATAAGGTCAACAATCTCCTCGTATAGTCACGGTATGGAATCAGATGCTCCTAATGAGTGTACCATTTGCCGTTGGTCTGGTTGATTACCAAAGCCGAATCTCCGAATACATTCAAGGTTTTGATCCTGAGGTCAATGGCTTCCTCAAGACCCATAATACAGGTTTCGTATTCTGCTTTGTTGTTAGTGCAGGCAAAGGCGAGTTTTGCCGAGAAAGGCATATGAACTCCTTTAGGCGTAATGAGCACTGCACCAACTCCACGACCATTCATATTGACAGCCCCGTCAAACATCATAGTCCATTCTTCTTCTGGGTTAGGCCCTTCAATGTGAATAGGCTCTTCATAATCTTTTGCTTTTAAGAACATGATGTCTTTATCAGGAAAGTCAAATCTCATGGGCTGGTAATCATCAATGGGTTGCTCGGCCAGATAATCAGACAATACACTGCCTTTTATGGCTTTTTGAGAGGTGTATTGAATGTCATACTCTGTCAGAATCATTTGCCATCTTGCAACCCTCCCGGTAAGTGCCAGCTTCTCAAATATGTACTTGACGGGGTCCATTTTTGAGATAAACAAAGTAGTGTGAGTCAACATATACTGCCTTAGTCGGCGAGCATCCCACGCTAAAGCACAACAAGTTTTCTTGAGTAGTGAATAACGTTGTTCACAGTCGGCAAACGTTTTGCTTAGGTAGTATATTGCATACTCTTTTCGACCAGACTCGTCATGCTGGCCCAACACACACCCCCATTGATCCTTCTAATACTGTCAGGTACATTATCAGAGGTCTTCCTTCAATTGGAGGCATGAGGATTAGAGGTTCTTGCAGGTACTCCTTGATCTTATCAAAAGGTTTTTGTCAATCGTCGTTCCACCTGACTGTTTGTTCATTTCTTAATAGTTTGAACAAGGGTTCACAGGTTGCAGTGAGATGAGATATGAACCTTCATATGTAGTTCAATCTACCTTAGAACCCTCGAACTTCTTTCTTAGTCTTAGGTGAAGGCATTTCCTGAATAGCTTTGACTTTGTCGGGATCAACCTCAATTCCCTTTTCACTTACAATAAAACCCAGCAGTTTACCGGAACGTACCCTGAATGTACATTTGTTGGGGTTCAACTTCAGCTGATACTTCCTCAGACGCTTAAAAAACTTCAATAGATTCACCAGATGATCTTCTTCAGTAAGGGACTTGACAATCATATCATCCACGTAGCATTCAATTTCGTTATGGATCATATCGTGGAATAATGTTACCATAGCCCATTGATATGTTGCACCGGCGTTCTTTAGTCCAAATGGCATTACCTTGTAACAAAATGTGCCCCAAGGTGTGATGAAGGTTGTTTTCTCCATATCTTCGGGTGACATCTTGATTTGATTGTACCCAGAGAATCCACCATGAAAGAAAATACCGAGAACTGAGTTGTGTTGTCCACCAATACATCAATGTGAGGTAATGGGAAATCATCCTTCGGGCTAGCTCTGTTCAGGTCCCGGTAATCCACACACATACGCACTTTGCCATCCTTTTTAGGTACGGGTACAATGTTAGCAACCCACTGCGAGTAACTAGTTACAGCGAGGAAACCGGCATCCCACTACTTTTGTACTTCTTCCTTGATTTTCATGGCCATATCTAGGCTAGTACGGCGCGACTTCTGCTTAACTGGAGGGCAATCTTCTTTCAATGGTAGCCTGTGCATGACAATATCCGTATCTAGACCTGACATATCTTGATAGGACCAAGCAAAGACATCGACATATTCCCGAAGCATACTGATAAACTGTTCTTTCACTGGAGCTTGCAGACTGGCCCCAATTTTCACTTCTTTCATATCTTCCTCGGTACCAAGATTAATAGTTTCAATTTCCTCCTGATGAGGAGTAATCACTTTCTCTTATTTCCTCAACAACCTAGCCAACTCTTCAGGCAACTCATAGTCTTCATCAACCCCTTCATTTGCTTGATTAAATGGATTGTCAAAGTCATACAAGGTCATAGCAGTGCTGTTGTCGGTGCAATTTGGAGGATTATCTCTGCAAGGGTTGAGATTTGTTATTTTTAGTGATTAATTTTAATCTTGTTTAGAAAAAGTATAAATAAAGTTATTATTTTGAAAACATTGCCATTTATTGTTTTGTGCGAAAAATAACAAAAATGAAAAGACAGTGAGCGAAAAAAGAAAATTGTTTGCAAAAGATGTCCATTGTTCATTGATATTCCATTTGCACAAAATACAAATATGGCCCTATTACAAAATGAGTCATGACACCTTGGGCAAGATGCAGGACTTGATGCATGCTTAAGCAAGAAATAATAATTACTCTGCAGGAGTAACTCTTATAATTTCCTGGGAAGACCAGTTAAGGACTTGTTGACCCGGGATCCTTGGATGAATCCAGCTCTCCAGGTTGAGGTAGCTTCCAGCCTCGTCTTCCATGTTATTGACAGCATCTGGGGTCAGCATCCCCCCACTTATGAACTTGGGCTCCTTAGCAGCCTTTGCTTGATCTTGTCGGAATGGCTTGTAATCCAAACCGAATATGTCCTTCTTCTTCTCCATAGGTAGCAGCTTGCCCCAGCCGTGGGCGTTCCCATCTTCAACAACCTTCCGAGCTTGTTGGTAGGAGACAATTGAAGTACCCACCCTATCCTCTTGGGATGCAGCAAATACTTCTGTTGTCGCCTCGTTGACTTTTAGTGCTTCGAAACCTTGGCTCATGGTCTCGTGGATTTCACCATCCATCTCAATGTATTTTTAGGTAGCTAGATGGCTAACAAAAATGTCCTCTTCTCCACAGATAGTGATAATTTTCCCTTCCCACTCGTATTTTAATTTCTGGTGAAAGGTCGACGTAACTGCGCCAATGACGTGAATCCAAGGTCGACCCAACAAACAGTTGTAGGCCGGCTGAATGTCCATCACGTAGAAAGTAGTTTGAAAGACCTGTGGGCCAATTATCACAGGCAGCTCCACCTCTCCAAGAACAGACCTCTTGGAACCATCAAAAGCTCTAACCACCAGGTTGCTTGGTCGGAGAGCTATACCATCATATTCAAACTTAACAAGGGCTTTCTTTGGCAAGACATTGAGCGAGGACCCATTGTCAACTAGAACATGAGAAAGCACGACCCCTTTATACTCTAGAGTGACGTGCAAAGCTTTATTGTGATGGCGACCTTCCGTTGTCAAATCAGCATTGGTGAAGCCTAGTCCATGACTAGTATTAACATTAGAAACTACCATCTCTAGCTGATTTACTGTGATCTCCTCAGGTACGTAGGCTGCATGCAGGACTTTAAGTAATGCATCCCGATGAGCTTCGGAACACAATAACAATGATAGAATGGAGATCTTTGAAGGAGTCCGGTGGAGCTGATCCACAACCTTATAATCGCTTCTCTTGATTATTATCATAAATTCATCCACATATTGATCAAAGGACGTCTTATGAGCTTCTTTTTCCACTAGTTCTTTAGGCACCACATTTTTACCTTTAGCTTTGACAGCAGCCTCTGTCTCAGTGTTAACTCTTGGAATTTGTGACGCAAAAAGACGTCCGCTTCGAGTGAAGCCTCCGCCTCCCTCGACATTATCGATCTGTGGTGTGTAAGCTGAAGAATCAAGAGCGACTCTCTCCCTGTTGCAGTAGAGGTCTGAACCATAGTGCCATGGTACATCATTATCTTTTTCATACGGAATGGGTCATGGTATCGTGATGGTGACTGGACTGACTGCAGCGGAAGTAGGAACTGTTATTGTCTGCGGATCATAATATATGGTGACAGGATTTATGACTGGTGGTGGTGGTGAAAGATTGAAGTTGGGTTGTTATTGAGATTTTTGCTGAAAATTGTTGGAATCAGGGACCATTGTCGGGTCATAATATATGGTGACTGTGGAGATGTCATTATTAATGGGTGTTGTTGTTGTAGAAGCGGATGCGGTTGAACTAACATTTGTTGAAGTGATAGAGGAGATGATTGTTGACTTTGTAGCAGAGTCTGTCGGAACAATTGTTTTTGAAGTTGTAAGAGGGGTGCTTGTTGGTACTGTAGGAGGAACTGCCGTTGATGTTGTAGAAGCTGAAACCGTTGACGTGATTTGCAGAATACCTTCTCTGATAAGGCCATTGATGCCACTTTTTAAACTTGCACAACCATTGTCGGAAACTTTGCAAGACTCACAGCAGGCCTCACAACCTGGGAACACCTGGCATTTTGAAAGCTGAGCTTTAACCTCTGCCAGAGGTGTTTGAATGCTTGCAGTATCTTCAATTAGGTTCACTGGTTGATCCTCCTCAATTGCATTTATCCTGGGCCTACCATGGTTGGGCATAGGATTATTTGTGACATTAGGAGGCGGTGCAAAATTTAAAGCCTTTGAATTAACTAGATCCTGGACCTTCATGTGCAAAGATCTGCACTTTTCTGTGGTATGGCCAGGTGCATTAGAATGGAAGGCACATCTAGCGTTGACGTCGTAATTTCTCGGAAGGTTCTGAGGATCTGGTGGAGCCAGAGTCCTTAATTTAACAAGATTAAGCTTCAAAAGTTGAGGTAGCAAAGTGGCATAGGGCATCATGATAGGATCAATTACCCTGTTTACTTGAGATAGCCTTTGCTGGAAAGGACGTTGATGTTGGTTGTTGTTGTTGTTGTAAGACCTTTGTCGAGGAAAATGTTGTTGCTGAGGGAAATGTTGTGGTTGCGGAGTGTATTGTTGTTGAGGTGATGGAGTGGGAATTGTGACTGCGGCTATTGATCTTGGCATATACTAGGGCCTACCTCTGCCCATGTGTACTGAATTGGTTTCACCCGACCTGCGAGGCCCTGCAAAAGGTTTTCTTGTGCTGCTGGAGCTGGCGCCATTATCAAAAATCTTACCCATTTTTAACAAACTTTCAATCCTCTCTCCTGCTATGACCACGTCAGCAAAGCTAGTGGAAGAGAAAGCAGCCAGCCTATCAATGTATGTCCCCTGTAGGGTGTTCATAAACATATCTTCCATTTCTCTTTCCGACATTGGAGGTTGAACGGCAACAGCTAATTGCCTCCATCTCTGAGCATACTCTCTGAAGCTTTCTCTGGAGGATTGTGACATACCCATTAGAAGAGTTATGTTAGGAGCCATGTCTAAATTGTATTGATATTGGTGTATGAAAGCCTCGGCCAAATCCTTCCAATTTCTGACTATTGCCGTAGTCAGATGAGAGTACCACTCTCGGGATGCCCCAGTCAAGCTATCCTCTGTCGCTCCCACCAAATGGCACACAGGTCAGAAGGGGTACAGACGCGAACGGTCGGCGAAAAGAGAACGAATGAATAGAGTCGCCAGCTAGGCATTTTTATCCCGAAGGAAAGGTAATGCTGCATGAACCTGAGGAAAGATGGATAAGACGGTCGCGAACCAGAGAGACTGAGAAAGGGGGTTGGTTACAACCTGGGAAGGTATTAGCACCCAGATTGTCCGCCGTACTCGACGGGATCCACGCTTAAAAGATTTGTGTTTTAAAGGGGTAGTGTCAATAAAATTTGTGTATCAAAGCTGGAAAGAATGCAAGTGTCAGTGCAAAGGAAAAGTGAAGTGTATAAGAGAAGTGTCAGTGTAAGAACAAGAGTGAAGATCTCAAGATAATGAGGCTAAGAGAATAATGCTGGAAGGAGGGGGAATATACAGAGACTTTTGTTCGATAACCGTTAGGTTATGCCTACGTATCCTCTCGTGCAATGAGGAAGTTAGAACACCGTAGTTCGACTCAAAGAGACTGAAAGATAAGTTGACTGATGAACTGCTTGCCTGTCTATGCTCAAGTGTATGACCTGTCTGGCTCAGGTGCAAACTGTCTTGCATTAGACGGAAGAAGCAAGTTCTCGTTTGTGAATGAATGAGATGAGAAAAGAATCCCGGAGGAGACGATTATTGTTTGTTTTTTTGTTTTCAATCTTTTATTGCTTTTGGAGTTTGTCATAAGTTAATGAGCTTAAGCCTAAACCAAGGGTTAGTAAACTCATCACATCCTCCCTCTGATTAGGGGTAATGAGAATACCTTAAGTGTGAAGTAAACACCTCACACTTAATCACCATGATGTAGGATTAAGATCATTAACCTACTTGCAATTATTTAGATGTTTTTGTTGTTTTTGTTTAGTGTTGAGTAATGAGTTTAAGCCATAATCAGGGATTTAATGGACTCATTACACCATCCTAATAGAAGGATAATAGATGAGAACATTTAAGCTGAGAAAGGCTCCTCAACTTAATCCATGACTAGAGATTAACCTCATGACCAAACAAAGCCTTTATTAAATGGATTTTAGTTAATGATAAGATGAAGAAATGAGTTTTATGGTTGGTAAGACAACTTGAGGGGGACTTGTCCATTAACACTAGGGTTAGTCCTTCTTAACCAATTAAGGAAGAATTATAACCTTAATGCAAGGCCCAAGTTACAAGCTTGATGTCTTGATGATTATTAAGTGAATTGATTAAAGGATTTAAACACATTAAGGGTTTAACACTTAGGATTAAAGTTATACACTCCATCCTAATAGAAGGATGCAGGCATAAGCTTAATCACAAAGCCTTAAAACCTTAAGGGTTTAGTCCTTGATTATGAGGTGAGAAGAGAAGACTCAAATAAAACTCAAAGGAAAGAGTCTAAGGGGGACTAAACAATCCTAAAATGTTATCATTCTTGGAAGTCCTAGGGTTTGTGAGGCTTAAGAGAGAAAGAGATCTTCAAAGGCCACCAAGGAGGAACAAGATAGAAAAGAGGAAGAAGCAGAGAGAAGCAAGACAACTTGCTTCACTTAAGAAGACAAGTTGCTTGAAGGAAGAAAGTAGGAAAGAACATGAATGAGAAAGCTCACTCAAAGACAAGATAAAATGCAGCATGATGCAAGAGAGGGATGAGAAGAGATTGTGAGAAGTGAAGGCAAATTCACTTCTCAAAGCAACTTACCACCTGAAAAGTTAGCAAAAGAAATGAAGTGCAATGAGAATGAGATGAAATGCCATGATGCAAACCAAATTCAGAAGCATTCACATGATGTTAATGATGCTAGGAGATGATTCAAACACATGACAAGAGATGAAAATGATCATACAAGCATAAGGATGCAAATGAGGCATGCTTTGAACCATAAGAATCCATGAATGCTCATGAAATGAAATGAACATATAACATGGCAAAGGAATGATGTGATGATCAAACATGATGCTAGCATGTCCTAAGATGTATTATATGTCATGAGGATGCACAAAATGTCATGGCAAGTTATTGAATGCAAGCATATGAGAGATGGATGCAAAGGAAGGCACAAATTAGGGTTTATGAACAACATTCAACACAAAATTCAAAATCAGAAGCATAAGGCATGATAAAAAATTGAAAATGGGATCAAAGGAACCCTAACCCTACACAAGTTCACTGCCCAAAGGAGGGGACCTAACTCTAAACCTAATGGGAGTTATGATTTTTCTAAGTCAACTAGGGTTTTGGGATACTTCATAATGGAGAATGCACAACAAATTGAAAATGAAAGATAAATTCCAACCAAATTTAACCTAGAAACTACATGCTATGAAGGATGCATTGCAAGAAGAACCATCATCAAACTCCTCATGGTTAGGCAGAATGATTTTTTTCAAGTTAGGATCAAAATATTGCCTTTAAAAAAATTTAATTCCCATGAAAATTGTCAAAATAGGTCAAGAACCAAAAAGAAATTTGTTTTGAGAGTTTGATAATGTTTCTAAATGTTTTAAAATGCAATGTGAATTTTTTGGTGATTTTTAAATACCTAAATGCATTTTTAATTAATTAATTTTCATAAACTAATTAAAAATAAACATTTAAATGATTTAAAAATGATTTTTAATGCAAAAAATAAAAATTAAAATATTTTTGGGTTCTAAAAATTAATGAGATGCTTGACAAAAAATTTCAGAATTTTTAAATATGTTTTACTATTTTTAATAATTCGTATAAATAAATGCAATGAAAATGAAAATAAAATTAAATAAAATGGGAAGTATGCAAAATGGAAGGACCAGATTGAATCTGGGCTTGGGGCTGTTGACTTGGCGCCACATCCAAGGGCCCAAGTTCAAACTTCATTAATCCAGATTAATTAAATAAATAAACCTAAATTAAGACTAATCATGAGATCCGGCCCACACAAACGCGCGGGGGAAGGAGCAATCGCACGGCCCACATTCAAACCTGGCCTAAACCCTAATTAGGGTTAATGACTTTCAGACGGCCGGAACAGTGGTTCCGGTCGTCTTCTCCGGCGAAACAAAAACCCTAGTTTCTTCTATAGGTCACCAAACATCAAATTTCTTCCATCAAAATGATCCTTTCATCAATCTAAACCTAAACCCTCAATCAAAATCCATTTATTTCAACTCACAAACACGAATCGAAACAAAACATAAAACACAGGCAAATGTTCAGAGTCATCATACATGCTGGTTTCTTCACCATTTTCAAAAGTAAATACATATTCATGATCAGGGGAACATACAAAACCATAAAAGAACTTAAAACTTAGCTTCTGGGAAAAATGTTCTTTATGTTACCTGAGATGAGGACTCCCTGTTTCTGAGCTTTCTGGACTCAAACTTGGTGCAATCCCCCTCCTTTGAACACCCTGATGATGAAATGAAGCTTGGAGAGCTTTGAGAATGGCTGGTTATGGCTGTTTTGTTCTGGTGTAGCAGAAATGAAGGTCTTTGTGTATGGGGATTCAAGCTGTTTCAGGGGGTGGTTTTTGTTCTAAGGGTGACTTGTTGGTGAAAGAAAAAGTGAAGTTTGATGGCTGTGTGAAGAGATTCAAAGAGGAGAAGTTTAGGACAAATTTTGTGCAAGTTGGATTGTGTGTTGTTTCAATGCTGGATGAGTTGCTATATCACTCCCATAATGTTTGAGTAGGCTGTGGAGCAGGTTAGTAGAGGCTGCTGATCACTATTCCAAGAGCATGGGAGAAATTGCAAAAATTCAAGGTTTGGTGTACTTGAGGCATGGGTTGTGGCAGAGATGGTTTCTTGGCTTGTACTGCATCAGCTGAGTTCAAGGATGGCTCTTGGATCAATTGATGTGAGCTGGAATGGATGGAGGGTGAGATCTCACATGTTTTGCAATTTTGCAACTTGTTACACTTTGTGATTTTTTGGCCATGGACAAGTGACATCTCTTGGGCAATATGCAGCACAATCACCATAGAATGTTGCTATGATACTTTGATAATGATTAGAGACCAAACAAAACCAAAGGAACCCTTCTTGCAAGTTTTCCCTCTTTGTGATTTTTATGAAAAATGGTTTATGATATTTGGACATCAAGGCATGAAAATGAGAATTTTCTTGGGCCAATCTGAATTTTAGGCATTTCATTGTGTTTGTATGAAGATTAGAAGTCACTTTGAAGTCATCTTTGGCCTTGGCATGAGGTTTTGCAACTTTCCCTCTTTGGTGCAAAAGTGAAAATTTCATGATTTTTCCCAACTTTGCAAAGCCATAACTTTTGATCCAAAATGAATTAGAAAGAGTTCTTGTACTTTTTGAAAAGGGAATGATCCAATCTACAACTTTCATGACCAAAGTTTTCACATTTGAAGCATTTTTGAATCAATTTGAGGAGGTTGAAAAACTTTCCCAAAATAGCAAGTTTACATTACAAGTCACTTTCCCAAAAAGGCAACTTTGCAAATGGCTTGAAATTCTTCAATTTTGTGAACTTATAACATCTTCTATGATCAAATAAAGATCATACACATTCAAAATGATGGAGAACAACCTTTGGTTGGGTCATTTGGGGCCTCAGATGCCCTGATTTTGCACTGACTTGCTCAAGAAGTCATCTCTTGATCAGATGCCTTCCCCCTTGAATTTCTTCATGAAAATTGATATGCATGATCTTTATAACATATAGAGACCAATAGAAACAAGAATGACCAAAAAATTTGGGGTTATGGCCTCTGAAACCAAAACCCTAATTTTAGGTCATCTGTGCAGTTAAACCTGGCTCTGCTTCCATGCCTTTCTCAGTACTTGTGATTTCTTGACTCCCTTGGCCTTGTGAGGGTATAATATGATGCTTGAACATTCATGGACCCCTTTTAAGTGATTGATGACCTTTGGAGTGGCTCAGATGGCTCAGGGATGGCTCAGATCACAAACCCTAGATGCAGATGACTTAGAACCAATGCAGTGAAGCAAAAATGCAATATGATGTGATATGATTGAAATTATGCAAATGAAAAGATCACAAGCCATGGTGAAATGAGTGAGGGCAAATTTGGGGTGTTTACATCCTCAAAGTAGAACATCCACAAATTTTCATCTATAGTGTAAGCCTTCAATCTTCCCAGAAAGGATTGAAGATGGGTGCGAGGGCAAGATGTACCATTATATCTTTCAAAGTAGGGAGGTTTGAATTTGTGAGGAATTCTTACTCCCTCAACTAGGCCCATGTCCATAACATCAAATCCTAAGGAGTTTTGGGACTCCAGGGATCTCAGCTTTTCTGCTATCTCGTCCAGACGACGATAATAGACTTCATCTCCAGCTCCAACTACAGTGAATTGTTCCTCTTGAGGGTCCTCTTGCAAGGCACGCCTTCTAGTATTATCTTGGATATTCCTGATAGCATTAACATCAGGGTTGAGATGAGGCCCAAACTCTGGGGGGTTAGTACGTGGCTGTACATGATCATTGTTGCTGGTACCCCCTGTACCTGGGTGATTTTCTTCAGGAGTTTGCTGCTCGACCAACTCTCTTAATCTTTCTTGGCTCTGAGCCAATCCATTTATCACTTCCATGAACTGGTTCATCTGATTTCTCATCTCAACCTTTCATTAGCCATCTGAGTTCTTACGTCAGTCAAATATTGCTGAACTTGGTCCATCTGCAAGCTCAGAAGGTTGTTTCTTGTAGGATACTGGTGAATTCTGTTGATGGGGAAGACTCTCCTATGAGACATGTTTCCTGAAACCACAACAAAGTGAGAAAACAACAAAAATACCTACAAAACAAAGAATGGGGTTAGTATGCAATGCAGTATGTCTATTTGTATTCCAAGGGTATCCGGTTTGGTTCCTTGGTTTTGACCTTCCAGACCTCGAGGAATGATGATGTTGAAGAGAAATGAAGCCCAAAGGATAACACACAAACAATATATTACAAAATGTAAAGATACATAGTTTAGGATTACAACAAGTTCCCATGATGGGTAAAATTACAATAAAATCAACAAAAGTACAAGCAAATATAAAGAAATCAGACATCCAACCCAAAGTTATCCTCTTTGACTTCTTTCAGGAGAGCATCAATCACTGGTCCAACTGGATGCTCTGTGATGGTCCTGATAAGAAGGTTCCTGGTGGAAATAGCATTTGTCAACTTCTTATACTTGTCTTGGTCTTTTGATCTCTTCAACCCCGCCCGGAGTTTTAACTCGGAGATTTCCTTATGTGCTGCTAACAAGGCTTCCTGACTCTTCTTCTCATTAGCTTCCAACTGCTCTATCCTAGCCTGGGTCTTCTGATCTTCCTGTGTGCGAGCCTCAGTAATTCTGATCCATCTAGCCTGACTCTCTTCCAAGTAGTGCTCAGCTCTGGCTTTCTGAATCTTAGCTTCTTTGCAAGCATTATTCAATACCAACTCTCCTGCCCGGGCTCTTCTGATGTAATCATCTGTCTTCTCAATCTTGGTCATATGCTCGATTCGGAGCTTCTCTAACCTTTCATTGTCCAGACGACTATCATTCCTCTCCTAGAGGGTCTTCTTTAGAGCTTCAGAAAGCTGAGTGTTCCTCTCTTTCAACTTCTCAAATTCCTCTAAACTGATTGTAGCTACAGGCTCTACTATTGATGGTCCAGGCACATCTTCTAAGGTGAATGGCATGCGGGTGATCTGTCCTCTGATACGAGACCAATCAATATACTGAGCTGAAGCTATGTTGTTGCACCTTGTGAACACCCCAAATTTTCCCTCACTTATTTCACCATAGCTTGTGATCTTTTCATTAGCATAAGTTCAATCATATCATCTCATATTACATTTTTGCTTCACTGCATGGTTTCAAAGTCATCTGCATCTAGGGTTTGTGATTTGAGAAAACCCTGAGCTATCTGAGCCACTCCAAAGGTCTTCAATCATCTCAAGAGGGTCCATGTATGTTCAAGCATCATATTATATCCTCCTAAGATCAAAGAAGTCAGAAAATTACAAGAACTGAGGAGGGTATGGAAGCAGAGCCAAGCTTAACTACACAGATGACCTAAAATTAGGGTTTTGGTTTCAGAGGCCATAACTCCAATTTTTTTGGTCATTCTTGTTTCTATTGGTCATTATATGATATAAGGATCATGCACATCAATTTTCATGAAGAAATTCAATGGGAAAGGCATCTGATCATTAGATGACTTCTTGAACAAGTCAGTGCAAAATCAGGGCATCTGAGGCCCCCAATCATCCAACCAAAGGGTCTCCTCCATCATTTTGGGTGTATATGATCTTTATTTGATCTTAGAAGAAGTTAGAAGTTCACAAAATTAAAGAATTTCAAGCCATTTGCAAAGTTACCATTTTGGGAAAGTGACTTGTAATGCAAACTTGCCATTTTGGGAAAGATTTTAAACCTCCTCTTTTTGATTCAAAAAAGCTTCAAATGAAATATTCTTGGTCATGAAAGTTGTAGATTGGATCATTCCCTTTTCAAAAAGTACAAGAACTTGATCTAATTCATCATAGAACTCAAGTTATGGCCTTGCAAAGTTGGGAAAAATCACAAAATTTCACTTATGTACCAAAGAGGGAAGTTTGCAAAAACACTTGCCAAAGAATATTGTGACCTCAATTTGACTTCTAACCATTACACAAACATCATACATGACATAAAATTCAGAATTGCACAAGGAAATTCCAATTTTCATGCCTTGAAGTTTACAAAATCCAAAAGGGGCCAAAACTTCATGAAATTGCAAAATGGATCAAAACCTTTCATCCACTTGCCACAGCTCATCAAATCTGATTTCATAGCATTCATTGATCCTTGCTGCGCATAGCCATGCCCCTGTCTCAGCCTTCCACTTGCCCATACCCCAAGTACACCAACTCTTGACTTTATGCATTTTGCCCCATACCAATCAACATAGGCCATCACCCACCCTCTGACCTATCCCAGCATGATATGTGTACCAAAAGCAAGACATTCCATAACATAACACAGGCTGAAACCTCCAAGAACTCAGCAATCACAAAAACTCCCCCTTATGCAAAAGCCTTCGAAATTCATAGCTCAGCCATCAAACCTCAAAACAAATTCCATCATTCAACTCCATATTCATTGCTGATCATTTCCCACCCTTCATTTTCCCCTAAAACACCCTGAATCAAAAACACGATTTTGACATTGCTTGAACTGAATTTCTGCCAATTTCATTTAGAGACCATTTAAACTCCAACCAAGCATCACAAACTCTTCAGGGGGATCATTGGAGCTGATTTGAGGCAAAGAAGCAGCCAGCCAGTGCCATTTTCGAAAGCTTCAGTTCAGGTGAGCTCAAGAACTTTTTTCCAGAACCTTCATTTTAAGTTCTCAATTGATTCTATGTGCTCTCCTGATGATCATGATGTCTTTACTTTTGAAAATGATTGAGAAATAAGCATTTCATAAGCTTCTGAAATTTCTGATATGTTTTCCGTTTTGCTTCGATTCATGTTCTTGATGATGAATAAATGAATTTTGCTGTGTGATTCTTGTTGGGGTTGGTGTGAGGATCATTTCTGGAGAGTTTTAGGGCTTGGGGTTGCGTATTGAGAGAGATTGAGTGAGAGGCTAGCCGGAGAAGATGACCGGAACACTGTTCCGGTCACCTGAAAGTGATTAGGGTTCAGATTAGGGTTTAATTGTGTAATTAGCGTAGTTTGAATTCTGGCCCTTGGATAGCGCGCGAAGTCAATTCCCTCCCTTTTCCATTTGAATCTGGGCCACCAGATCAACATACTTCTACTAATTCACATTTTAATTTCATTTTAATTGCATTTCTTTGTACATTTTATTAAAAATAGCAAAATACTTTCAAAATTTTTTATCTTTTGCATTTCCCTTTCAAATATTTTTCTCATTCTGAAAATAATTTTTATTTTATTTTTTGCATAAATTTCGTATTTTTAAAATATTTAAATGTTTATTTTAATTAATTAATGAGAAATAATTAATTAAAATACCATTTAAGTTTCTAAAAATCACCAAAAAAATCATATTGCATCTTGATACATTTAGAGACATTATCAAACCTTTCACACAAATTTCGTTTTGGTTCTTGACCTATTTTGACATTTTTCTTTGGATTTAGGATTCTTAAAAGTCAATATTTTTGCCCTAACTTAGAAAAATCCTTTCTGCCTAACCATGAAGAGTTTGATAATTATTCTTTTTAAATTACATTCCTCATACCATGTAGTTTCTAGGATAAAATGGGCATGAACTTATCTTTCATTTTCAATTTGTTTTGCATTTTTCCTTTTGAAGTGCCTTAAAACCCTAGCAAACTTGAGAAAATCATAACTTCCATTAGGTTAAGATTTAGGTCTCCTCCTTTGGGAAGTGAACTTATATAGGGTTAGGGTACCTTTGATCCCATTTTCAATTTTTTATCTTTTCATTTGCTTCTGATTTTGAGTTTTGCATTGCATCTTGTGCATAAACCCTAATTTACATCTTCCTTTGCATTCATTCCTCATATGCTTGCATACATGAACTTGCCATGACATTTTGTGCATTCACATGACTTCTAAGACATCTTAGAACATGTTAGAATCATGTTTGATCATTGCATCATCCATTTGCCATGCTTTTGCTTTCATTTCATGTCATATGCATTCATGAACTTTCATGTTTTTTACATGTCTCATTTGCATCCCCATCCTTTGTATGATCATCCACATCTCTTGGTTTGCTTTCATACCATTTATTAACATCATTTGCATCTTGATCATGCTTCTGGTTTTGATTTATATCATTGCATTTTTCTCATTTTCATTTCATTCCATTTCTTGTTACTAACTTTTCAGGTGGCAAGTGTTTGAGAAGTGAATTTGCCTTCACTTCTCATAATCTCTTCTCATCTCTCTTATGCATCATTACTGCATTTTATCTTTGTATTAGAGTGAGCTTTCTCATTCATGTTCCTTACTCACTTTCTTTCTTAAAGCAACTTATCTTCTTAAGTGAAGTAAGTTGACTTGTTTCTTCTGCTTTTCTTCCTTTCTCCTGCTTCTTCCTTGGTGGCTCTTCTTGAAGATTTCTTGCAAGCCTCATAAACCCTAGGAACAACCAAGAATGATCACAATTAGGATTTTATTAGTCCCCCCATTAGTTTTACCTTTGTTTCATCTCTTTGTGTCTTCTTTTCTCATCTCTTAACCAAGGACTAAACCTTAAAGGTTTTAAGGCTTTGTGATTAGGGTTATGCCTGTATCCTTCTATTAGGATGGAGTATATAACTTTAATCCTAAGTGTTAAACCCTTAATGTGTTTAAACCCTTTAATCAACTCACCTAATAATCACTATGACATCAAGCTTGTAACTTGGGCCTTGAATTAGGGTTCTAATTCTTTCCTTAATTGGTTAAGAAGGACTAACCCTAGTGTTAATGGACAAGTCCCCCTCAAGTTGTCTTACAAATCATAAAATCCACTTCTTAATCTTACCATTAACTAAAATCCACTCTTCTAAAGGCTTTTTTTTGTCATGAGGTTAATCCCTAACCATGGATTAAGTTGAGGAGCCTTCCTCAGCTTAAATGTTCTCATCTATTATCCTTCTATTAGGATGGTGTAATGGGTCCATTAAATCCTTGATTATGGCTTAAACTCATTACTTAACACTAAACAAAAATACCAAAACATCTAAATAATTACAAGTAGTTTAATGATCTTAATCCTACATCATGGTGATTAAGTGTGAGGTGTTTACTTCATACTTAAGGCATTCTCATTACCCCGAATCAGAGGGAGGATGTGATGAGTTTACTAACCCTTGGTTTAGGCTTAAGCTCATTTTCTTATGACAAACTTCCGAAAGCAATAAAAAACTGAAAACCCAAAAACAAACAATAATCGTCTCCTCCGGGATTCCTTTCTCATCTCATTCACTCACAAACGAGAACTCGCTTCTTCCGTCTAATGCAAGACAGTTAGCACTCGAGCCAGACGAGTCATACACTTGAGCATAGACAAGCAAGCAGTTCATCAGTCAATTTATCTTTCAGTCTCTTTGAGTTGAAATACGGTGTTCTGACTTCCTCATTGCACGAGAGGATACGTAGGCCTAACTTAACAGTTATCGAACAAAAGTCTCTTTATATTCCCCCTCCTCCAACATTATTCTTTAAGCCTCATAGTCTTGAGCTTTTCATTCTTTTTTTGCCCTGACACTTCTTTATTGCACTTCATATTTCTTTTGCACTGACACTTGCACTCTTTTCCAGCTTTCACTCACAAAATAGCACTGACACAACCCCTTTTAAGCACAAATCTTTCAAGCGTGGATCCCGTCGAGTACGGCGGATAATCTGGGTGCTAATACCTTCCCAGGTTGTAACCAACCCCTTTCTCAGTTTCTCTGGTTCGCAACCGTCTTATCCATCTTTTCTTAGGTTTATGCAGCATTACCTTTCCTTCGGGATAAAAATGCCTAGCTGGCGACTCTTTTCATTCTTCTCTTTCGCCGACCGTTCGCGTCTGTACCCCTTCTGACCCAGGTGTCATTTGGTGGGAGCGACACACCTGCCAAGAATGGCAGTCCCTTTTGCCTGAATGTTATCCCAAGCCCAGGCTGCTTGTCGGATGATGGCATGATTGTGCTGAATGTTACATTAAAGGGTTTCTGATAAGTCTTGCTCTCTTGGTGGATGTACTAAGGCATACCCTAGCTATCTTTTGAACAGCAAAGGATTGTAGTTGATGCAACCCTTCACTCCAATAAGTGGTACATTGGGATACTGCCCACAGCTGGTAATTATATCTCTGCCCTTGGTGCTCTGAGTGCACCACCTGATGTCTTCTGATGTAAGGGCAATCATTCTCTTAGCCCAGTTTCTTGACTGATGAGGATTCAAGAAAGCTTCTATCTTCGGCAAGTGCCTCAATAACCAACAGTGGAAGAGAGGTGCACAACATTTGACTAATCTTCCCCTCTGCTTCTCATTCCTTAGATGCACTGAGTAATAGAAATCCCCGAGCAAGGTAGGGACTGGATTCTTCAGCAAGAAGATATGGATAGCACTCTTGCTTACAAATTTAGGTTCGTCTGCAAATAAGATGATTCCATATATGCTAAAGGCCAAGAGAGCACAAACAATTTCCCACCTCCCTGCTGCAGCATGACTGGTGGCCTGAGTGATCAAGAAGTCTAAATGGAGGCCTGGGATCCCAGCCTTGGTGGTCATAGTCTGATCAATGATGGTGGTTTCCAAATACAAAACCTTAGCTATATCCTCATTCCTGGGAGCAGTCATCTCAGGGTTGAAAGGAATCCCTCTCCTGATGGGGACACCCAACAACATGGAAAACTCTTCTAATAAAGGGCCCAACTGAAAGTCTGGAAAGGTAATACATCTGAGAGGAGGGTCATAGAACTGAAGGCAAGTGTGGACCATACTCCTCTGTGAGGCATCCAAGTCCATGATCATGTCCATAATGCCACCATAATGTTTCCTGAATAAAGGGACATGATCAGGAGTGATGAGTGTCTGAATCTGTCTGATGCCTGCTAGGGAAGGCTCAAAGAAATGGTATGTAATGTTGCTCTTCCTGGATGTTTCCATACTGATAATGGATGCTGATGAAGATAACTGAGGAGAAACACTGATGAAGACAACTGATGAAGGTGCTGAAGAGGATCTCTGATGAGGACGGCTGATGAATATATCGGATGAAGATATCTCCGAGAACAAAATCTGATAAAGGTAGCTGAGCGGAAAAAACAGTCAAAACCAAACCAAAGACCAGATGTGGATACCCTGTAAAACAAATAGACAAATGTTAAAATGATGCAAAATGATGTATGCAGAATGATATGCAAGGGTTTGTGATCAAGTGCTGGATCTGTTATCTGCCTTGATAAGGTCCATGTGTGTTCATAAGTCCGGATGAAGGCTTAGAGAACCAGTAACAAGGTGGGGGACTCAAATAAAGAGTCACAAGTCCAGGGTTTCATAGAATCAGTCCAAAATGATGTAACCTTAAAACAAATCTGGTAACAGGGTATGATGAGGCCAAGGGTTCCTGCAAACCTGTAAACATCCCAACCCCCTTACATGCATTGTTCTAGAACAAGGATCCTCAGACTTGGATCAGTTATGAGAATGTAAGCACTTCTATCCCGGAGGCACAATGTTTACATTAATCATAAAAGATCCTCGTCTAATTCACCTCAGATGCTGAAGGTCATCTAAAAAGGTCATCCAGACATAACAGGCTTCCTAGATAGCCCTAGTACTACAGGAAATCCATAGCACAGAGTTCTCAAGAAGAAACCCATGTCTGAACCGTGTTTCATATTCCTGCACTAGACCGAAATGGAATGAGAAAGAATATGAAGCCACTCTATCCTATGTGTCACTCAGGCTCCTGATATAGAACCTTACTTACTGAATATCCCTCCCATCAAGGTAAACAACAGATCCAACACAATGATATGATGATAGTAATATGAAATGCATAAACAGTAAATGAAAGCAATAAATAAAGATGTACAGAAAGCAATAAATAAAGCAATAAACAAAAAGCACATATAGCACATATGATGAGCTTAAGGATACGCCTAAATCAAGGGTTATAAACTCATTATATCCTCCCTGATTAGGGATAATGAGCCTACTTAAGTATGAGATAAGCATCTCAACTTAATGACCATGAGGATGTAGGATTAAGATCATTAACCTACTTGTGATTAATTAGATGTTTTTGGTTTTTTTTTAGTGTTAAGTAATGAGTTTAATCTCTAATCACAGATTAGTGAACTCATTACACCATCCTAATATAAGGATAATAGATGAGAACACTTAAGCTGAGGAAGATACCTGAACTTAATCCATGGTTAGGGATTAAATTAATTATATAACAAGCCTTTATTAAATGGATTTTAATTAAAGGATGAGATTAAGGAATGGATTTTAAGTTTGTAAGACAACTTGAGGGGGACCTGTCCATTAAACACTAGGGTTAGTCCCTTTTAACCATGAGGAAGAGATAAAACCCTAATGTAAGGCCCAAGTTACAAGATAAAGTCTTAGTGATTATTAATGTGTTTTGATTAAGAGGTGTAAACAAATTAAAGGTTTAACACTTAGGATTAAAGTTATACACTCCATCCTAAGAGAAGGATGCAGGCATAACCCTAATTCCAAAGTCCTAAAACTTTAAGAGTTTAGTCTCTGATTATTGAGATGAGAAGAGAGACTTAAGGAGACTCAAAGGTAAAAGTCTAAGGGGAACTATATACAACCCTAAGAGTTATCATTCTTGGATATCCTATGGTTTTTTAGGCTTAAGAGAAAGGATCTTCAAGGCCACCAATGGAAGAAGCAAATGAAAAGAGAAGGAGAAAGGAGAACAAGTTACTTACTTCCTGAAGAAGATAAGTAACTTGAAGGAAAGAAAGTGATAGGGATGGAACATAAGTGAACAAATTCACTTCAAAGACATGTAAGAATTCATATGAATGAGATAAGAAGAGGTGGGAAGTGAAGGCAAATCCACTTTCCAAATAACTTACCAAAGGTACCTGAAATGTTAGTATGGATGAATAAGATGTAAAGCATAAAGAAATGAAATGAAATGAGATGCTAAGACCAAAGTCAGAAGTGATATGCAATTCAAATGGCATATGAGATGATGCAAAGTCATACAATATGCATATGAATGTTCATACAAAGATGAGATGCAAAGGAAGCATGCTTAGAAACTTGAAAACACATGGATGTTTATGAGATGTAATGAATGCAAGACATAACAAATGAATGAAGAAATGATCAAGAAATGTTCAAGCATGTCTTAAGATGTCTAATATGACATACAAATGCTTGAAATGTCATGGCAAGTTCACATAATGATGATATGCAAAGAAGAATGCAAATGAGCATGAGAAATTAGGATTTTATGAATGTATGAGATGCAAATGACCAAAACAGAAGCATACAACATGATAAAAAATTGAAATCAAGCTCAATCAAACCCTAAACCCATATAAGATCACACCCCAAAGGAGAAGGTCAGAAGCTAATCCTAATGAAAGTTATGAATTTTCTAAGTTTGCTAGGGTTTTTGGATGATTCTTAAGAGAAAATGCAAATCAAATTGAAAATGCAAGATAAATTCATGAGAAAAAAATAACTTAGGAACTACATGCAATAAATGAAACAATGCAAAAAGAATCAAGTTCAAACTCATCATGGTTAGGCAGAAATGAATTTTTCAAGTTAGGGTTAGAAAAATGTGATTTTTAAGAACCCTAATTCAAAGAAAATTGAGAAATTATGATCAAACCTAAAAATAAATTTGTATTATGAGTTTGAAAATGTTTCTAAATGAATTGGAATGGTTCATGATTTTTTTGGTGATTTTTAGAAACCTAAATGTATTTTTAATTAATTAAAATCCATTAATTAATTAAAAATAACATTTAAATATTTTAAAAATACTTTTTAATGCAAAAAATAAAATAAAAATCATTTTTGGGTTGAGAAAAATATTTGGATCAGAAATGCAAAAGATTATATTTTTGTGATGTGTTTTACTATTTTAAATAAATTATGCAAAAGAAATAAAGAAAAATGAAATAAAAATACAGTTAAATAAAAGTAATTAAAAGATTAAAGTTAATGAATCATCTGGGCCGTCCAGACGCGGGGGAAGCTGAATCCAATGGCCTAAATTCAAACTGACCTAATTAATTAAAGATTTGCCCTAATGACTTTCAGGTGGCCGGAGAAGACCTCCGGTCATCTTCTCCGGCCATACCCCCTCCCCGAATCTCTCAAAACACCACAAAAACTCACCAAAAGCTCCAGAATTGATCTTTAAACATCAACAAACTCAAATCCAGCAACCAAAACAATTAATCATGCATAAATAAAGAGAATCGAAGAAAAACAAAAATTAGGTCAAAGTTTCAGAGATACGGTTCATGTTTGTTTCTTCATTATTTTCAAAACCAATAAGTGCAGTGTGATCAGGAGAGCATGGGGAACATTTCTAGAACATAAAATAAGGCTTATGGAAAAAAGTTCTAAGGAGCTACCTGAGATGAAGCTTTCACTCCCTGAGCTTTCTGGCCTCTTTCTTGGTTCAATCCACCTCCAATGAACCCCCTGATGATGTTGCAATGCTTAGAACAAGTTTGTGTGGCTTGGTTTGAGAGGTACAACTCCTCTGCACCAGGAATCGTGTTTTGGTTTGGCTGTGTTTTAGGGCTTTTCAGAGGGTGCTTTGTGTTCTATGGACCATTTGAAGATGATTGGTGAAGTTTGTTTTGAGGTTTTATGGCTGGTTTGTGCAATTCGAAGAGATGAAGCTCTATGGTGATTTTTGGGATTCTGAGTTATGGGAGCTTGCAGGCTTGTGTGTTATGTGTTTTGTGTTCCTTAGGGTTTGTATAAACCAATAGGAGTGATCAGAAGAGTTGGTATGGCCTAGTGTGATTGGTATGGGCAAGTTGCAAAAAGTCAATTTTGTGTACTTGGAGGTATGGGCCATGGCAGGAGCTGCTCAATGGGGTGTCTGGCCTCAGCAAGATTCATGGAGAGCCATAGAATTGGTTTGATGCAGCTGGCACAAGTGGATGGAAGGATCCAAGGCATTTTGCAAAGTTTGTATGTTTTGGCCCTTTTGAGATTTCTTAAAGATCAAGTCATGAAAACCATGAAAACTTGGGCCAATTCTGATCTTTGGAAGTTGCCTTGACATGTTATGATGCATTGAAGTTGATTAGAGGTCATGAAAAGGCTTGGCCAGTGAAATTGCAAAATTCTCTCTTTGGCATGAACTTGAAAATTATAGGATTTTTGCCAACTTTGAAAGGCCATATCTTGAATTCTAGTACTTTTTTGAAAAGGGAAAGACCTAATCTACAACTTTCATGTCCAAGAATTTTTCATTTGAAGCATTTTTGGTCATGAAAGAGGAGGTTGAAAAATCTTTCCCAAAATGGAAAGTTTCCATTACAAGTCATTTCCAAAAATAGCAAGTTTGCAATTGGCCCAAAATTCTTCAACTTTGTGAACTTCCAAACATTTCTAAGATAAAATAAAGATCATAGAGACTCAAAATGATGATGGTGGCCTTTTGGTGCCCTTGTTGGAGGCCTCAGATGCCCTGATTTTGACTTAACTTGCTCAAGAAGTTACCCAATGATCAGATGACTTCCACAATGAATTTCTTCATCAATATTGGTACACCTGATCCTTATAACATATTAAGAACATCAGAAACAAGAATGACCAAAAAATTTGGAGTTAAGGCCTCTGAAACCAAAACCCTAATTTTGGTCATCTGTGCCTTTGCCATTCTTTGTGATCTCTTGACTTTCATGAACTTTGGGGAGCATATTATGATCATGGAACACACATGTACCCTCTTGGAAAGCTTCAAGACCATTGGGATGGCTTAGATTGATTCTTGGATTGCTCAGATCACAAACCCTAGGTGTAGATGAAAATGGAACTATGCAATATGAGATGGTACGCTTATGCTTATGCAAAAATGAAAGATCACAAGCCAAGGTGTGAGAAAAAAGTGAGGGCAAATTTGGGGTGTTTACACACGCCTCGTACTCTGCTTCATTGTTGGTGCAGCGAAAAGTAATTCTGGCAGCAAAGGGAAAGTGAACACCTTCGGTGGTGATAAGAACAACACCAACTCCACGTCTGTTGATATTGACTGCCCCATCAAACATCAACTTCCATTTGGATTCAGGGTCAGGCCCTTCCTCAGGAAGTGGTTCCTCGCAATCTCTTGCCTTGAGGTACACAATGTCCTCATCAAGGAAATCAAACTTCATCGGCTGATAATCGTCTTCAAGTGGTTGTTGTGTAAGATAATTTGACAATACACTTCCTTTGATGGCTTTCTGAGAAGTATATTGTATGTCATACTCTGTTAAGACCATTTGCCACCTTGCAACTCTTCCAGTTAACGTTGGTTTCTCGAATATATACTTGACAGGGTCCATTTTTGAGATAAGCAATGTGGTGTGGGTCAACATGTATTGTCTCAGTCGGCGAGCAACCCATGCCAAAGCGCAACAAGTTTTCTCGAGCAGTGAGTAACGAGACTCACAGTCGGTGAACTTTTTGCTAAGATAATTGATCTTACCTGATCAGGAGGGCCTTCCAAGGATTGTAGACTGGGCCAGAGAGTGAGGTGAGTGAGAGGGGGGTGTACCTGCAAGGTGCTCCAATGCTTAAGTCAGAAGAGGTACAGAATAAGGTTATCAGAGAGTAAGTTAGAATACCTGACCCTTTGCCATGAAATGGTATTTATACTGAGCCCCCAGCGCTGGGCCAAGGCTCCTAATGGGCTGGATTAGCTAGGCCCAAGGAGGAGCTGCCAGGGGACGCGTAAGAAGCGTGAAGACCTAGACCAAAGGTCTGCTCCCTGGTCCAACTGCCCCTATCCCTAAGGAGATAATACAGGGGAGTTGGGTGACGTGCCAGATGAGGTGGCAGACATGGGTCTGCCCGACGTGGCTTAGGTGCCCGTGACATAGGTCGGTGACCTGTGGATGAAGATCATTGAGCGGGCAGTGCACTCTTTGCCCGCCACACAGTCAAGCTGTTGAAGTGACGTCCCTCTGACGTGGGGGAAAAGACCTTTGCCCGATGCTTCCAAGTGCCCGGTCGTTTGGGCCTGGATCCGACGAGCAATGGGCCATGCCGTGCATAACGTCATGGCCCAGTCCAGAACAGGAGCCCCCCAAGTCGAGTCTCTGAGTCAGAGTGATGACTTATATTGCAACTGGGGGTTCCCCGTGTCGATGGGGAGATACATGTTCGGCACATGAGGTCATAATAGACTTGTTTGCGAGCTCCTCCTTCCACGGTAGTGCCGGGGACGGAGAGTGATCGGTGGGTATGCATCTTCCTCGTAACTGCCGAGGGCTCGACACGGGGATATGGCGTCTTGATGAGTCGGGGAGACGGACAGGTGCCCGGTGTCGTTTCAGTTTCTTTTTCTGGATAGACGTGTCTCAGACTTAATGGCGTCGCTTCGTTTTGTGTGCAAAGACGGCGTAAGCAGTAGGTAATGATGACCTAGCACGTTGGTCCACACGCCAGGCACTATAAAAGGTAGTTGAGTAACTTCATTTTCACTTTTTCGCTCCTACGTTCACCGGAAGTTCTGAAGATCTCTCTTGTCTGCTCGTCCAACCGTCTGAACCGCCGTCTCCGCCCGTCTTATTGTCTGAACCACCGTCCCTTGCCCGTGCGCCACCGTCTCCTTTTCAACTTCTTCATGTCAGGTACCATTTTGCTTCCGTAATCCATCATTTTCCTTTCTGTTTTCTGTCAAATGTATGCCATATTTGTAGTATGTGGTTAGATTTGACTTAGGAATAGTGTAATGGACTGTAGATGTACTGTAGATGGTAGAAAATAGGGTTAGGATTATACTGTACCGGGCAGAAATTACACATGCCGGGCAATATTTGCATAAGCTGTATGAATTTTCTGCCCGGTCTCTTAAGAACGTGCGTGTCTCTGAGTTGGGCACAGTTAGTGTTTGTTGCTGCTACGCCCTTTCACTTGACCTGCGGTGGAAGGGTGGATTTGATATGACGTCGAATTCACTCTTTCTGTCTGCGTTTCAGGTGTTACCGGGCGTTTACGACCGAGGGGGGAAGATTTCGGGTCCTCGACCGAAGATGCAGTCATTGCTCGCCTACCTGTAGGGGATGGGAGTGTCAGGGGTGGTACCGAGCACGCCTCCTCTTCCGGGCATGTTGATTTCTCCTGGGTTGCGGACGAGCCTTTGGAGGAGGAATCATATTTCTGCGATGAGGCTATCCCCGCTTACGCCGTGGTCGAAAACATAAGCCGGGAGGACCCACCGAACTGGTACTGTTGTGCCCCTAAGGAGGAGGACCGCATATGCCATCATTTCCCGGGGAAGCAGTTCACTATGTACGAATTCGCTTTCCAGGAGGCGGGGATCAGACTGCCCTTCAATTCCTTCCAGATGTCGATCTTCAAATGGCTTCGGCTGGCGCCGTCCCAACTGCATCCCAATGCTCTCGCCTTTATGCGGGCATTCGAGTTGGTCTGCCAGTTCCTCGGTATCGGGTGTACTCGATCCCTCTTCTTCCACGTCTTCCATCTCCAGCGGTCTGGCTTCCGTGGGCATCACAGTTGGGTCTCTTTCAAACAGCCCGTGCGCCTGTTCAAGACGTACATGGACTCTGCCCGTCACTTCAAGGGTCGCTGGTACGTGGTAATGCCGATCACCCGTGCCGCCCTTCACTCCCTGTATTATTATCAACGAGCACCAGACGGGGAGGAGACATTGATGTCGAAGATACCGCTGAGGTGGCAGCGCGATCATTTCGACCTCTCCACGGCCCATTACAGGATCAAATACGCGATGCTCGGCACTGAGGATAGGCTCGCGTATAAGAAGCTGGTTGATTACGTGCAGAGTTTCAGTTTGGGGTTCTGGGCGAATCGACAGGGCGTGCCCTACCTTGATGAGGCTGGAGCACCAATTACTGAGACGCGCTACATCAATACAAAGGCCTTGCTCGAGTGTGATACCGAGGAGGAAGCTCTAGCGTTATTGAGTAGGCATTTTTTGCTTAGTCTTTTATTTTTGTCTATGTTTTCGCTCGCTAATGTTTGTGTGTAATGTTTTGCAGGTGCCATGCCCAATACGCGTGATCGAGTCTTGAAGCTGGCGAATCAGGCCGGTGCGGCTGACCGGGTGCCGAAAAAGAAAAAGAAAACTGTGGCCCGTGTCTTGGAGACCGCCGGTGATGCTGGGGCCGGGACTTCGAATGCGGCAAGCGTGACGCCTTCCTCTCCTCCTCGGGCGATAGATATACCTGACAGCCCGTTGCCAGCGGCCTCTCCCCTCCACAAACGGAAGCGTCCGGCGGGGACTCTTTCGAGGTCGTCACTGGGAAGTCCGGGTGGTGGACCGGGCAGTTACTTGCTACCTCCTTGCTACGTGGAACGGTCGTTCTTCAAGGCCGAGGACGCGATTGCTGTGCCGGCGCCTGAGGCAAAGGCTATTCTAGACCAAGATGCTGGTGCCCGACGCAAGGAGTTGGCTAGGGACCTGGCAGCTGTCATCCGGGTGATGGAGACGGCCATGGTCTTGACTGACACTTCGGTCTCCACTGCCTCCCTGGAGGATGCTCTCGTGCAGGTCCGGTCGGAGAAGGACAAGTTGTCCAAAGACCTGTCGGACTACAAGGAGGATCATCAGCTGCAGGAAGGGCTGAGCAAGAAGCTGGAAGAGGCCGAGAAGGAGCGGGACCAGTTGAAGGCTGCTAAGGCGAGCTTGGAGGAGCAAGTGGTCGATCACCAGAAGCTGACCGAGGACAATGCTGGCCTGCGGGCTCGGATTGAATCTCTCGAGGAAAAGGTCCGTTCTTTGGCCGATGAGACTGAGGAGGAGCGTGCCCTTGGTTCTCGCGGTGAGTTGCTGGGGCATATACGCTCTCTCAACCAAGACCTTGTGGCCGTTTTCAAGGAGGGCTTCGACAATGCTGTCGAACAACTTAGGCTTCTAAACCCTGAGTTGGTGACGGAGGGGTCGGCCCATAACTATTGTGTCAGGGATGGAGAGATCGTCTGCCCGTTTGAAGCCGAGGAAGAGCTGGGGGTTGAGGAAGAGGAAGTGCTCCGGGCGGAGTCTTGATTATTTGTGTTTGTTGATTTATAGTTTTTGTTATGGCCTGCGTGCCTTATTATGTGGCCTGCGTGCCCGTGATGTGTTTTGGCCTTCGGGCATGTGTAATATGGCCTTCGGGCGTACTTGGCTTCGGCCGTTATTGTTTTAAATATATGAATGTTTTTGTTGTCATTCATTGTGTTCGTGTATGTGTGATATTTACTTTTATGAATATGTGCTCTGCTCGACCTTGTCAATCTCCTCGGTTTAGGGAACCGATGAAGTGTCGGGCTTCGTGCCCGTTTGGATCGAAGCTCGGATTCGTTGTTCGAACTCCGGCCACGAGGCTTGGGCTTTCCCATCGCGAGCTGGGTGCCCTGCCTGTCGTGGTACTTCGACGTTGAGTCTCGATCAAGATCCCAATCGTCGGGGAGGGTTGTGTTCGCTGTGTGGCCCCGGCTCGTCCCCGGGTCTTGCGGTTCCTCTTTGGGGTTTTGGAGACGAAGAGCGTGGTCGTACCACCCACGTCTCCTCGTGATACATTTAGCTGTAATATTGTCTAAGTTTTTCTGCGTTCCATGGTCGAGCGAGTTCTTCCCCTTGTAGGTTTTCCAGGTAATAGGCCCCGTTGCCCGTCTTATTACGGACGCGGTAGGGGCCTTCCCAGTTGGCGGCCAGTTTTCCCTCTTTTGGGTTTTTCTGGTTTCTTCTGAGGACCAGGGTGCCGACCTGGAACTCTCTTCTTATAACCTTCGCGTCGTGGCGTAGTGCTATTTTTTGTTTGAGGGACATTTCCCTGAGGGCTGCTTCGGAACGGATCTCTTCGACTAAGTCGAGTTCGGCTCTAAGGGTCTCGTCGTTCATTTCCTCGTCTAGGGGCTCTTCTATCCTCCTCGTTGGTTCCCGTATTTCCACCGGGATGACTGCTTCGGTGCCGTAAGTCAGTCGGAATGGGGTCTCCCCGGTGGTGGAATGTGGTGTCGTGCGGTAAGCCCATAGGACGCTATGGAGTTCCTCGACCCATGCCCTTTTTGCGTCGCCGAGTCTTCGTTTAAGGCCACGTAAGATTACCCTGTTGGCCGCCTCCGCTTGCCCGTTCGTCTGTGGATGTTCGACAGACGTGAAATGCTGTTTAGTGCCCAGGATGGCGACGAAGTCCTGGAATCCTCCGTCCGTGAATTATGTCCCATTGTCCGTGACGAGGGCCTGGGGTATGCCGAACCGAGCGAGGATGTTGCGTTTAAAGAACCGGAGAATGTTCTGCGCAGTTATTTTAGCCAGTGCCTCTGCTTCAATCCATTTTGTAAAGTAATCCACCCTGACGATGAGGTATTTATTCTGGGACGATCCGGTGACGAAGGGTCCGAGGATGTCCATGCCCCACCAAGCGAAGGGCCACGGGGACGACAGTGATTTTAGGTCATTCGGGGGCGCGAGGTGCATGTCGGCGTGTCGTTGGCATTTGTCGCATTTTTTGACGTGCTCCTTTGAGTCGGTTTGCATGGTCGGCCAGTAGTAGCCTGCGCGAAGGGCTTTTCGTGCGAGCGATCGCCCGCCGAGGTGTTGGGCGATAATTCCCCGGTGTATTTCTCCAAGTATGTCGGGAACTTTCTCTTCCTCGACACACTTAAGTAACGGGATGGAGAACCCTCTACGGTAGAGTTTACCCTCGAGGAGTACGTACGAGCATGCTCGTCGTTTGATAGTGGCCGCCTCTTTTGAGTCAACCGGGAGTTCGTCTCTTGTTAGGTAATTGTAGATGGGCGTCATCCAACAATGGGCATCCCCGACTGCGTTGACCTCGAATGGAGGAGGTAGTTTGTCGATGCTAGGTCGAGGAAGGATTTCTTGAATTACGGATTTGTTTCCGCCCTCTTTCCTCGTGCTGGCTAGTTTTGAGAGGATATCTGCCCGTGTGTTGTGCTCGCGAGGTACGTGTTGAACTTCCCATTTCTCGAATTTGTCAAGTTTTTCTTTGACAAGGGACAAGTATTCGACGAGGTTGTCGTTCTTGGTTTGGTACTCTCCTCGCACTTGTGAGGCCACGAGCTGGGAGTCTGTGGATATTTTTACTTCTTTTGCTCCCAGGTCCTCGGCTAACCTCAGGCCTGCGATAAAAGCCTCGTATTCGGCTTGGTTGTTCAACGTCGGGAAAGCCAATGCTAATGAAACTTCTATCAGGAGCCCATCCTCATTTTCGAGGATGATCCCGGCTCCGCTGCCTGATGTGCTGGAGGCGCCGTCGACGAAGATCGTCCACTTGTGGGCGCCGTCTGCTTGTGTCGGGCAGTGGGTCATTTCCGCGACGAAGTCGGCCAGTGCTTGGGCTTTCAAGGCTTTCCTACTTTCGTATTGTATGTCGAATTCGGAGAGTTCTAGTGACCATTTGAGCATCCTGCCGGCCATATCTGGTCGCCCGAGTAATTGTTTGATCGGCTGGTCGGTCCTTACTTTTACTGTATGCGCGAGGAAGTAATAGCGTATCCTCCTCGCCACATTTATGAGGGCCAGGGCGACCTTTTCGATTTGCTGATATCGGAGCTCGGGGCCTTGGAGTGCTTTGCTCGTAAAATAGATGGGTTTTTGTCCGTCATCGGTCTCCCTTATTAGGACGGCGCTGACGGCCTCGGTCGCCACGGAGAGATATAGGTATAGGGTTTCCTTTTCCAATGGTCGTGATAGGACCGGGGGTTCGGAGAGAACCTTTTTCAAATGGAGTAATGCCTGCTCGCACTCGTCGGTCCAGTCGAAGCTGGCCTCTTTGCGAAGGAGTCTGAAAAATCGCAGTGCATGCTGGGCGGACTTGGCGATGAAACGGGAGAGTGAGGTGAGCACTCCGTTGAGGGATTGGATTGATTTCTTGGTCCTCGGGGTCGGGAATTCTGAGAATGCTCGGCATTTGTCGGGGTTGGCTTCGATCCCTCTTTCGGTGAGGTAGAACCCCAGGAATTTTCCTGCCCGTACCCCGAACGTGCATTTTTCGGGATTGAACCTCATTTTGCACTGCCTAGCCTGCTCGAAAACTTTGGATAGGTGTCGAGCATGGGTAACCTCCTCGTGTGATTTGACGATCATGTCGTCCATGTACACTTCGAGCATGTCCCCTATTTCTTCCTTGAAGACTTTGTTCATCATGCGTTGGTACGTGGCACCAGCGTTCTTGAGCCCGAACGGCATTACGTTATAATAGTAATTGCCTGTTGGGGTCATGAATGCTGTGTGTCTCTTGTCTGTGGGCGACATGGGGATTTGGTTGTATCCACTATATGCGTCCATGAAGGACAAGAGTTTAAAACCTGCAGAATTGTCTACGAGCATATCTATATTAGGGAGGGGGAAAGCATCTTTCGGGCAAGCCCTATTAAGATCAGTATAATCAACACACATACGCCATTTTCCATTATTTTTCTTAACGAGGACTACATTAGAGAGCCAGGTTGTGTACTGGGCTTCAGAAATAAAATTTGCCTCTAAGAGGTCTTTTACAGCTCGTTCGACAGCCTCTGCCTTCTCGGGCGACTGTTTACGCCTACGCTGTGCTATGGGCTTGGCTGCCCGGTCTAAAGCTAGCTTGTGGCACGCGATCTCAGGATCCAGCCCGGGCATTTCTGCGGCATTCCATGCGAAGAGGTCAGAGTTCTCCTTGAGGCATGCCCCGAGTTTCTCTCTTGTTCCCTCGGGCAGTCCCTTGCCTATCTTCACTGTCCTTTCTGGATCGTCCCCGAGGGGAATGAGCTCGAACTCTCCGTCGGGGATTGGTCGAACCGGGTGTTCGAGAGATCGTTCCTTGGTGGATTTCCCTTCTTCGGTTTCGTCTAGCCCAATGCGACATTCGAGGTCGATGGCGTTAACTCCCCGGGGAGGGTCTTCGGTCCTGAGTTTTTTGTTGTTGCAGCTGCTCTTTGTGCTGACCACGGTCTGTCCTTTTACTGCCGCGTCGTAGCACCGCCGGGCAGCTTCGATGTCGCCGTGGATGGTGACCACGCGGCCCAATTTGGTGTAGTATTTCATCTTCAGGTGGACGGTGGATGGGACCGCGGTAAGTTCGGCCAGTGTTGGGCGTCCAAAGATGCAATTGTAAAGGGACGGGCAGTCCACGACCAGGAATTGGATTTTGATTTCCCTGGCCGTTTCCTGCTCCCCGAAGGTGACGAGGAGCTCGACATATCCCCACGGCCTTGTTGTTGCTCCATTGAATCCTTGGAGGTCGGATCCGACGTAGGGGGCCAGGTTGGTCTTGTCTAACTTCAGAGTCTTAAAGAGGTGGACGTACATGATATCCACCGAGCTGCCCTGATCGACTAGGATGCGTCGGACGTCGAACTGGGCCATCTTTGCCCTTATCAATAGTGGGATGCCCGAGTTTGGGGATCCGCCCGGGAGTTCCTCCAGGAAGAAGGATATTGGGTTGGATTTCCCCGGTATTTTGTCAACGTCGCCTTTTGCTAGGGGGCAGTCAGTAGGAGCTCGTCGAACTTGCGTTTGACTGAGAGGGCAGCGGCTTCACCGTTAATTCCCCCACCTGATATTACCAGTGCGGTTGGGAAGTCTTCCCAGGGGCTGAGCGCAGCGATTCTGCCTTCGGGCAATGGCTCGGGGAGGAAGAAATCTTCCGGGCGTGACACGCAGAGGGCCACTTGGTAAGGAGAGTTGTCGGGGGGTGTTTCTTCCCGGGGTCTCTTCTTTTCTGCCTCGTCATGTCTGGGGGTTTCGTTCTTCCTCATATACTGTTTTAGGTGCCCCTCTTGGATTAAAATCTCTATTGCATCCTTCAGATGGACGCAGTCTTCGGTCACATGCCCGTGGCTTCTGTGGAACCGACAGTACTTAGATTTGTCGGTGTGAGGCTTTGGCGCTGTAAACACCCCAAATTTGCCCTCACCCATTCACACCATGGCTTGTGATCATCTCACATGCATAAATACAATCATACCATCTCATATCACATTTTTTGATTCATTGCATTTGTTCAAAGTCATCTGCATCTAGGGTTTGTGATCTGAGCAATCCAAGGGCCTCTTGAGCCACTCCAAAGGCCATCAATCACTTCAAAGGGGTCTATATGTGTTCAAGTATCATATTACATCTTCTCAAAGTCAAGAATGCCAAAGAATCACAAGAACTGGAAATGGTGTGGATGCAGAGCCAGGTTTAACTGCACAGATGACCTAAAATTAGGGTTTTGGTTTCAAAGGCCATAACTCCAAATTTTTTGGTCATTCTTGTTTCTATTGGTCTCTATATGGTATAGGGAGTATGCATATCAAGTTTCATGAAGAAATTCCATGGGGAAGTCATCTGATCAAGAGTTGACTTTTCAGACAAGTCAGTGCAAAATCAGGGCATCTGAGGCCCCCAATGACCCAACCAAGGGGTGATCTTCATCATTTTGAGTGTATATGATCTTTATTTGATCATGGAAGAGGTTTGAAGTTCACAAAATTCAAGAATTACAAGTTTTTGCAAAGTTGACTTTTTAGGGCAAGTTTGACTTTTAAGGAATTTGTCATTTTAGGCAATTTTTCAACCCTTACTTTTTGATCCAAAAATGCTTCAAATGGAAAAACTTTGGTCATGAAAGTTGTAGATTAGATCTTTCCCTTTTCAAAAAGTACAAGAACATGACCTAATTCATTTTGGATCAAAAGTTATGGTGTGTCAAAGTTGGCAAAAATCACTAATTTTCAAAATATGCACCAAATGAGAAACTTGCAAAATCTTGTACCAAGGCAAATTGTGACTTCTAATTGACATCAAACCATTACACAAGCATCATGTAAGTCCTAAAGTTCAGATTGAACCAAGAGTTCCTCATGTTTCATGCCTTTGGAGCAAGATATTTTCATGAGAAAGCATAGGCAAGCACGTTGCAAAACTCATGATCACACCTCATCCACTTGTTGCCTTGGCTGCTGAACCAACCCTAGCCTTTCCCCTCACCAAGTTGCGCCAGCCCACACCCTTGTACCAGCCTAGAACACAGCCCATGCCTCTCTTACACAAAGGTTGACAATTTGCAAAAGTGGCCATACCAATCAATAAAGGGCAGGTCACATCATCTGACCAATGAGATTTGTTTATGTGGACCAAATGCTAGCTAAACATAACAACAAGCAAGGCTGAAGCTCACTACAACTCAGCATACACAAACTCACTCCAACTTGCATTTCTCTTCGAATCTCTCTACACAAGTCTCAAACACAAAGAAAAACTTCACAAACCATCTCAACTCACCTCACTGGTCAGAAACCAACCATTGTTTTGGCTTGAAACCCCCCATATCACAAATACGAATTTCACATCCCCTTGGCCTGAGTTTCTGTCAACTTTCTCTAGAGGCTATATAAACTCCAACCAAAGGTCAAAAGCTTCTAAGGAGGATCATTGGGACTTGTTTGAGCCAAAGAAGCAGCCAGAAAGCACCTGAATCGAAAGCTCCATCTCAGGTAGCTTCATGAACTTTTTTTTCCAGAACTCCATTTTCTTGTTAGAATCTTGTTTTGTATGTTGCACTGATCATTGGGATCTATTTACTTTTGAAAATGAGCAAGAAATGAGCATGTTATGGTGTTCTGAAAGTTTGACCTAGAAACTTCTTTGATTCGATTCATGTTTGTGTTTGAGTTTTAACATGATTTTGTGTTGGATTCGTGTTTAGGGTAGTTAGTAGATGATTTCTGGAGAGTTAGAGCTCCTAAAATGGCCTGGAGAGAGAGATTGATTTTTGGGGTGAACGGAGAAGATGACCGGAACACTGTTCCGGTCACCTGAAAGTAATTAACGGTGGGATTAGGGCATAAGCATTAATTAGCTGAGTTTGAATTTGGTCCGTTCATTTGCGCGCGTGGTCAGCTCCCGCGTCCTGGGGTTTGAATCTCAGCCATTAGATTGGCTGACTTTTTCTTTTTCCATTTAATTTCATTTTATTTTCATATTTAATTCATTTGTTTTGTACAATTTATTTAAAATAGCAAAAATGTTTTAAAAATTATGAAACTTTTTGTCAAGAGTTTCATTAATTTTTAAAACACAAAAATATTTTTATTTTCATTTTTAGCATTAAAAAAGTATTTTTAAATATTTAAAAGTTTATTTTTAATTGATTAATGAAGATTAATTTATTAAAAATACTTTTAGGTATTTAAAAATCACCAAAAAATTCATGAAATGTTTTAAGACATTTAGAAACATTGTCCAACCTTCAAACCAAATTTATTTTTTGATCTTGATGCATTTTGAGAATTTTTCATTGAATTAAAATCATTTTTATGCATTATTTTGATCCAAACTTCCAAAAATCATTTCTGCCTATTCATGAAGAGTTGGGCCTTGATTCTTTTTGCATTGCATTGTGTTTATCATATAGTTTGTGAGATTAAATGGCCATGATTTGATCTTTCATTTTCATTTTGTTTGGTAATTTTCTTGTTAAGGAACCCTAAAACCCTAGAAATCTTAAGAAAATCATAACTTGAAATTGGTTAGGAGTTGAGACTTCTCCTTTGGGCAGTGAGTTAGTATAGGATTAGGGATCCTTTGAGTGCATTTTCAATTTTTTTATCTTGATGTTTGCTTCTGATTTTGGTTTTTGTTTGATGCATTGATCATAAACCCTAATTTGGGCTTCCATATGCATTCACCTTGCATCATCTTACATAACATTACTTGCCATGACATTCCATGCCTCCATTTGATTCATTTGGCATCATAAGACATATTGAAAGCATGTTTGATCATTGCATCATGTATTTGTCATGTTGTATGCCATGTACATTCCATAACTTTTCATGTATGATCATGTGTCTTAGCATGCTTCATTTGCATCCATGAGCTTGTATGATCATCCCCATGTCTTGATTCATGTTTTCATCATCTCATAGCATCATTATCATCTCATATATGCTTCTGGTTTTGGTTTGCATCATGCCATTTCATCTCATTTAGCATTGCATTGCATTTCTTTTCTAACCTTTCAGGTGGTAAGTGACTTTGAGAAGTGAATTTGCCTTCACTTCTCATAACTTCTCTTCATCTCTTTTATGCATCATTGCTGCATTTTGTTTTGTGTTTGAGATTGAGCTTGCTCATTCTTCTTCTTCTTACTTTCTTTCTTCAAGTGACTTGACTTCTTGAATGAAGCAAGTTACTTTGCTTCTCCTGATCCTTTCATCTGCTTCCTGGTGGTTCCTTTGAAGATTACTCTTGTAAACCTCACAAACCTTAGGAACAACCAAGCATGACAATGATTAGGGTTTTGATTAGTCTCCCCTCTTAGTTTTACCTTTGTGTCTCTTTTGAGTCTTCTCTTCTTACCTCATAATCAGGGACTAAACCCTAAAGGCTTTAAGGCTTTGTGATTAAGCTTATGCCTGCATCCTTCTATTAGGATGGAGTGTATAACTTTAATCCTAAGTGTTAAACCCTTAATGTGTTTAAATCCCTTAATCAATTCACTTAATAACCATCAAGACATCAAGCTTGTAACTTGGGCCTTGCATTAGGGTTCTAATTCTTCCTTAACTGGTTAAGAAGGACTAACCCTAGTGTTAATGGACAAGTCCCCCTCAAGTTGTCTTACAAATAATAAAAATCACTTCATCATCATACCATTAAATAAAATCCACTTAATAAAGGCTTTGTTTTGTCATGAGTTTAATCCCTAATCATGGATTAAGTTGAGGAGCTTTCCTCAGCTTAAACATTCTCATCTATTATCCTTCTATTAGGATGGTGTAATGAGTCTGTTTAATCCTTGATTATGGCTTAACCTCATTACTTAACACTAAACAAAAACACCAAAAATATCTAAATAATCACAAGTAGGTTAATGATCTTAATCCTGCATCAAAGGTGATTAAGTGTGAGAAGCTGACTTCACACTTAAGGTATTCTCATTACCCCTAATCAGAGGGAAGATGTGATGAGTTTACTAAATCCATTGGTTTAGGCTTAAGCTCATTAACTTATGACAAAATCCAAAAAAGCAATAAAAGACTGAAAACTCAAAAACAAACAATAATCGTCTCCTCCGGGATTCTTTTCTCATCTCATTCACTCATAAACGAGAACTTGCTTCTTCCGTCTAATGCAAGACAGTTAGCACCTGAGCCAGACAGGTCATACACTTGAGCATAGGCAAGTAAGCAGTTCACAAGTCAATTCATCTTTCAGTCTCTTTGGGTCGAACTACGGTGTTCTGACTTCCTCATTGCACGAGAGGATACGTAGGCATAACTTAACGGTTATCGAACAAAAGTCTCTGTATATTCCCCCTCTTTCCAGCTTTATCCTTTAAGCCTCATGATCTTGAGCATCTCACTTTCATTCTTACACTGACACTGTACATATCACATTTCACTTCTCATACACTGACACCTGTACATTCTTTTCCAGCTCTTTTATATACAGATTGCACTGACACTACCCCTTTAAAACACAAATCTTTTAAGCGTGGATCCCGTCGAGTACGGCGGACAATCTGGGTGCTAATACCTTCCCAGGTTGTAACCAACCCCCTTTCTCAGTCTCTCTGGTTCGCAAACCGTCTTATCCATGTCTTTCTAGGTCTATGCAGCATTGCCTTTCCTCCGGGATAAAAATGCCTAGCTGGCGACTCTATTCATCTCCAGTGAGTTCACTGCTGTGTGTTCTCATTGTCCCTCTCGCCGACCGTTCGCGTCTGTACCTTTATTTGGGCCGGTCCCATCTATCGGGAGCGACAGCTTGGCGACTCTGCTGGGGACCCTTATACTGTAACCAGGGCTTCTGGTTCTTTTTGTGGGTTCCTCCTAGCGCTTGTTTGATTTGTGTTTACTGGGGTGTTATGTGCTTATTTGTGTTTGTATATTTGTATTTATTTTTGCTTATGTACAGTTGCTTTACTACTTTCTTTATAGCTTTGCATATTATCATACTGTCATACTGTGCTGCTGGCTGGATCTGTTTGTTTGCTTTGGTGGGTGGGTGTTCCATTGAGAGTTAAGGTCCTATACCTGGGACCTGAGTGACACCTAGGCTAGAGTGAATCATATTCTTTCCCATTCCATCTCGGTCTGGTGCGGGAATATGAAACACGGTTCAGATATGGGTTTCTTCTTGAGAACTCTGTGTTGCAGATTTCCTGCAATGCTAGGGCTATCTGGGAAGCCTGCTAAGTCTGGATGACCTTTTAGTATTGACCTTCAGAAACTGAGGTGAATTAGAGGAGGAACTTTTATGGTTATTGTAAACACTGTACCTCCGGGTTGGAAGTGTTTACACTTCTCATAACTGATCCAAGTCTTAGGATCCTTGTTTTAGAACACCACCTGTGAGGGGGTTGGGCTGTTTACAGGTTTGCAGGTACCTTTGGCCTCGACATACCCTGTTACTTTGATTTGATTAAGAATACTCCATGTTGGAACAGTTCTTGTGATTCTAAACCCTGGACATGTGGCTCTTTATTTGAGTCCCCCACCTTGGTTACTGGACTCATAGACCTCCACCTGGATTTCTTGAACACACTTGGACTTATATCAGAGCACTTGATCAGATCCAGCTCAGTCACAAACCCTTGCATATCATTTGCATACATAATCATTGCATCATTTTGACATTTGCTTATTTGTGTTTCAGGGTATCCATTTTAATTTTTGGCATAGGTTTTGACCCCATCATCAGTGTTGACCTATCTTCATCAGCATCTGCTTCAGCTATCAGCTATCTGCTTCAGTCACCTGCATCAGCCAATCAGTGGCCCTTTTTTTTCAGTATCATCATCAGCACCTACCTCCACTCATCTTCAACATCATGGCACCTAAAAAGAGTAACATCACCTACCACTTCTTCCAGCCAGAGCTAGCTGACATCAGGAGGATTCAGACCCTGATTACTCCAGACCATATACCACTTTTTAGAGAACATTATGGAGGAATCCTTGATGTGGTTATGGATTTGGACCCTTCACAGAGGAGCCTGATACATACTTGCCTGCAGTTCTATGATCCTCCTCTGAGGTGCTTCACATTTCAAAATTTTCAATTGGGACCATTGTTGGAAGAATACTCATCACTGGTTGGTGTACCCATCAGGGGTGGAATCCCTTTCAACCCTGAAATGACTTTCCCAAGTAATGAGGAGATAGCAAAAGCATTGCATCTGGAGCCGGTTCTGATTGGGCAGAATTTGACATCTAAAGCTGGGATCTCTGGTTTCCATCTGGATTTCTTGACTTCTCAGGCTAGTCTGAAGGCCTCCCTAGGGGAGTGGAAGGCAGTCTGTGCTCTGTTGGCCCTTAGCATATATGGGGTCATTCTTTTTGCAGATGAGCCTAGGTTTGTTAGCAAGAGTGCAATTCATCTTTTCATCCTGAGAAACCCAGTACCCACCTTACTGGGAGATCTTTACTACTCTGTCCACCAGAGGAGTGAGAAACAGAGGGGAAGATTAGTAAGGTGCTGTGCTCCTTTGTTCCATACCTGGTTGCTCAGACATTTGCCAAAGACTGATGCATTTCTGAATCCCCATCAACAACAAAACTGGGCTAAGAGGCTGGTTGCTCTAACCTCAGATGACATCAGATGGTGCACACAGAGTACTAAGGGCAGAGACATCATCACAAGTTGTGGACAATTTCCCAATGTGCCTCTGATTGGGGTGAAGGGGTGCATCAATTATAATCCCCTGCTATTCAAAAGACAGCTGGGCTATGCACTGGTCCACACTCCTAAGGCACAAGATTTGGTTGAGACTCTTTATTGTGAGAACAAGCCTAATCTGGCTATTGTTAGGCAGGCAGCCTGGGCCTGGGACAATGTGCAGACTAAGGGGGTAACCATCCTGGGGAAGTGCAACAATGTGGCATCAGCACAATACAATGGGTGGTCCTATACCAGAGCTCAAATTACAGGGATGCCTTTCACTATTGAAGATATGCCTGGACCTTCCACAGCACCACCTCCAGCAACTGTCAGCTTAGAGGAGTTTGAGAAGTTGAAAGAGAGAAATGAGAAGTTGACTCAAGCTTTGCAGAAGACCCTCTATGAGAGGAGTGATGGAAGATTGGATATTGAAAGGTTGGAAAAGTTGAAGGTGGAGCATTTGGCTAGAATTGAGAAGTCTGAAGATTACATTAAAAAGTCTAGGGCTGGGGAACAAATCTTGAAGAATGCCTGCAAGGAAGCCCAGTTCCAGAAAGCCAGGACTGACTTGTATCTGAAGGAGAGCCAAGCTAGGTGGGTCAGGATCACCAAAGCTCGTACTTTGGAAGATAAGAGGGTCCAAGACAAGATAGAGCAGCTGGAAGCTAGTGCAAAAGAGCAGCAGGAAGCCCTGGCAGCAGCCCAAAGGGAGATATCAGAGCTGGAGTGAAGAGGTCAAAGGACCAAGGTCAACACAAGAAACTAACTGCAGCTGTTACTACCCGGAATCTCCTTATCAGGAATCTCACGGAGCGTCCAGCTGATCCTGTAACCGAAGCACTTCTCAAGGAAGTTCGGGAGGATGAGTTTGGTCTTGGTGTTTGACTATTTGCTTGTTGTTGCTTTCATTCCATGTACTTTTATTTTCTTGTAATGTATTTTGACCCCTCAGAGGGCTTGTGTTTGTAAACAAACTATGTACCATTTGTCTTTTGTAATACATGTATCAGTTTGTTCCATCCGAGTTTACTTCAAAAGCAACATCAACAGCATCTTCAAGGGTCTGGAGGGGTCAAAACTGAATGCCAAGCCGGATACCTTGAAAACAAATAAGCATATTGCATTGCATGCTAACCCTTTGTTTGTTTTGTAGGTTTTTGTTTTATTGTTGCTAACTCTGTTGTGATGTTCAGGAACTATTGCTCGACGCCGAGTATTTCCCCTCAACTGTCCGCACCGATATCCAACCCGTAACAACCTTCCGGGCATACAAATGGATCAGGTACAACAGGACCTTGCAGAGGTCAGAAATCAAATGGCAAACGAAAGATTGGAAATGAGAACTCAGATGACGCAGTTTATGGAAGTGATGAACAACATGGCTCAGAGCCAAGAAAGATTGAGAGCCATGGTGGAAAGGCAGAATCAAGAAGAGCCCCATGTAGGGACTGCTGGCACAAGCAACAATGAGAGGGTCCAACCTCATGTTAATCCCCCTGTATTTGGACCCCACCTTCATCCGGAGATCAACATTCCTGCAAATGTTCAAGGGACTGCCACTGCAGGAAGGGTGCTGTAGGAAGACCCCCAGGAAGATCAGTTCACAGTAATGGGAGCTGGGGAGGAAGCTTATGATAGAAGGCTGGATGAGATAGCTGAGAAAATTAAGGTCCTTAGAGTCTCAAAACTCTTTGGGTTTTGATGTTATGGACATGGGCTTGGTAGACGGGGTCAGGATCCCCCATAAGTTTAAGCCTCCTTGTTTCGAAAAGTACAACGGGACTTCATGCCCCCGGACCCACCTACAATCATTTCTGGGGAGGCTGAAGGCCTATACCATGGACGAGAAGCTCTGGATGTTTTATTTTGAGGACAGCTTGACAGGAGCTTCAAGAGAATGGTACTCTCATCTGACGAGAGCAACTATCAGGTGTTGGAAGGACCTGGCAGAGGCCTTTATCAGACAGTATCAGTACAACTTAGATATGGCACCCAACAGGACCCTCCTAATGGGAATGTCACAGTCATCAAGAGAAAGTTTCCGAGAGTATACTCAAAGATGGAGGCAATTGGCTGCTGCTGTTCAGCCACCTATGTCAGAGAGGGAAATGGCAGATATGTTTATGAACGCCCTCCAAGGAACCTACATTGACAGGCTGGCTGCTTTCTCTTCCACTAGCTTTGCAGATGTTGTCATAGCTGGGGAGAGAATTGAGAGCCTGTTAAAAATGGGCAAAATTTATGACAACGGTGCCAGCTCATCCAGCAATACAAGGAAGCCTTTCGTAGGCCCAAGAAGAACTGGTGAGACCAATGCTATCCACACCAACAGGGGCAGGCCCCAATATGTTCACAGGTCTGTGGCAGCAGTCACCATTCCCGCTCCAGCTCATCCACAACCAGCTTATCAACCTCCGCAACAAAATTATCAGCAACAACCTCAGTACCAGCAACAAACTCAGTATCCTCCGAGAAATTACAACAACAGCAACACCAACAACAACAATCAGCAGAGACCATTCCAACAGAGACCTTCTCAGGCCAATAGGGTGATCGATCCGATCCCTATGCCCTATGCAACATTACTGCCACAACTCCTGAAACTCAACCTAGTTGAGCTAAGGACATTGGCCCCTCCAGATCCTAACAGTCTACCCAGAAATTATGACTCCAACGCCAGATGTGCTTTTCATTCAAATGCGCCTGGCCACAGTACAGAAAAGTGCAGAGCTTTGCACATGAAGGTACAAGACCTGGTAGACTCCAAGGCTCTGAATTTTGCACCACCACCCAATGTTAACAAAAACCCTATGCCACACCACGGAGGTCCCAGAATCAATGCAATTGAAGAAGACAAGCCGTCTTATTTAATAACCAGTGTGGGTCAGATTCGAACACCGTTGGTAGAAATCAAAGCTCAACTCCTCGAACGTCAGATGTTCCTGGGATGTGAGCTGGGGTGTGCTTACTGCAACATTTCAGTGAATGGTTGCGATAACTTGAGGGATGGCATAGATGGTCTCATCCGGAGTGGCCTGCTCCAAATTACAACATCATTTCCAACAAATCCAGCAATCTCATCAGCAACAATTCCAGTATCTCCTACAACTGCAACAACCATTGTTCCCGACAACTCTTCAGCTTCATCAACAAATGCTTCATCTGTCATTTCAACTGATCAGATACCAACAAATGCTCCTTCTACAACTTCAGCACCACTTCATTTTGAAACTCCTACAACAACAACATCCATCCTTCCAACAATGTCTCCTACAACATCAGCAGCAAACAATGAAGATGTCTCAACCGTCACAATTTATTACGATCCTGAGAATGACTCTGCTTACAATTCACAGAGTGCTACTCCCATCAGAGCACCAGTCACAATATATTATGATCCACAGACTATCACAGTTCCTTTTGCAGCTGCTCTTAGTCCAGTCACTATCACAGTGCCTGGGCCGATACCTTATGAAAGCAGTAATGCCATCCCCTGGCATTACGGTGCTGATTTATACTGCGGAGGAGAGAAGATCACTCTTGAATCATCAACACCTGCACCACAAATAGACAATGTGGGAGGAGGCGGAGGCTTCACTCGAAGCGGACGTCTCTTTGCTCCACAAATTCAAAAACCCACTGCCGAAGCAGAAGCTGCTGCTAAGGCAAAAGGAAAGAGCCCGGTGCAGGAAGATCCAGCTATTAAAGAAGCTTTGAAAACACCCTTTGATCAAGAAGTTGATGAGTTCATGAGAATCATCAAGAAAAGTGATTACAAAATAGTGGACCAGCTTCACCAGACGCCATCCAAGATCTCTATCCTATCATTGCTTATGTGCTCCGAAGCCCATCGGAATGCACTACTCAAAGTCTTGCACGCAGCTTACGTGCCTGAAGAGATCACCGTCAATCAGTTGGAAACTGTGGTTGGAAATGTTACTGCTGGCAATGGGCTAGGGTTTACCAACACTGACTTGACTACGGAAGGCCGCAATCATAACAAGGCCTTGCACATTACCATGGAATGTAAAGGTGCAGTCCTTTCCCATGTGCTGGTAGACACGGGATCATCCCTCAATGTCTTACCTAAAAAGGCCCTTGTGAAGTTGGAATATGAAGGATTGGCATTGCGTCCCAGCAACCTGGTGGTGAGAGCCTTTGATGGCTCTAAGAGATCGGTTCTGGGGGAAATTGAGCTGCCTATAACGATTGGCCCACAAACTTTCAAAACGACCTTCTACGTGATGGATATTCAGCCCGCCTACAACTGTTTATTGGGTAGGCCATGGATTCACGCCGCTGGCTCCGTGACCTCAACCCTTCACCAGAAGTTAAAATTCGAGTGGGAGGGTCAAGTTGTTACTATCTGTGGAGAGGAGGATATTTTTGTCAGTCACCTGGCTACCTACAAATATATTGAGATGGATGGGGAGATCCATGAAACAATGAGTCAGGGGTTTGAAGCCTTGAACGTGAATGAAACATCTGCTGTACCTGGAATCTCCATGTCATCTTACCAACAAGCCCGGAAGGTTGTTGAAGAAGGAACTGCCCAAGGCTGGGGCAAGGTTTTATCTGTGAGGGAGAAGAAGGACAAATTTGGGTTGGGTTACAAACCAACTCAACAAAATCAAGCAGAGGCTGCTGAGAAGCCCGGTTTTGTCAGTGGGGGGATGCTCACCCCTGATGCTATCAACAATTTGGAAGACGAGCTGGAAGAGGAGCGCAATCTGGAGAATTGGATTCGTCCAAAGATCCCGGGGAGCAGTATCTCAAACTGGTCTTCCCAGGAAATTATAAGAGTTACTCATGCAGAGTAATTATTATTTCCTGTATTTTTATAGCATGCATCAAAGTCTTGCATCTTGCCCAAGATGACAAGACTCATTTTGTAATCGGGCCATCTGTACTTTTTGTGCAAACAAGATTAATCAATGAAATATCAGACATCTTTTTGCAAATGAGTCTTTTTCTTTTCCGCTCACTGTTTTTCCATTTTTCTTTTTGTACAAAAAATAAATGGCGATGTTTTCAAAATGACAACTTTATTTCACTTTTCTAAACAAGATTAAAATCAAATCACTAAAATGAACAAACTGAACCCTTGCAGAGAGTGCCTTCCAGACAGCACCGACAACAGCACGGCTATGACTTCGTATGACTTTGACAATCCGATCAATCAAGCTGATGAAGGGGTTGAAGAAGAATATGAGCTTCCTGAAGAGCTAGCCAGGTTGTTGAGACAAGAGGAGAAAGTTATCACTCCTCACCAGGAGGAGATGGAAACGATTAATCTTGGTACAGACGAAGACGTGAAAGAAGTTAAAATCGGGGCCTGCCTACAAGACTCGGTGAAGAGACAACTGATTGACCTACTCCAAGAGTATGTGGACGTGTTTGCTTGGTCTTATCAAGATATGCCAGGGTTGGACACCGACATTGTTGTACATAAGCTACCTTTAAGGGAAGAATGCCCGCCGGTTAAACAGAAACTGCGCCGTACTCGCCCAGACATGGCTATGAAAATCAAAGAAGAGGTACAAAAGCAGTGGGATGCCGGGTTCCTTGCTGTAACTAGCTATCCGCCGTGGGTTGCTAACATAGTACCTGTGCCTAAGAAAGACGGCAAAGTAAGAATGTGTGTTGACTACCGGGACCTGAACAGAGCCAGCCCGAAAGATGACTTCCCATTACCTCACATCGATGTATTGGTTGATAACACGGCTCAGTTCTCGGTATTCTCCTTCATGGACGGATTTTCAGGATATAATCAAATTAAGATGTCACCTGAAGACATGGAGAAGACAACCTTCATCACACCCTGGGGCACGTTCTGTTACAAGGTGATGCCATTCGGACTGAAGAATGCTGGTGCAACATATCAACGGGCTATAGTAACGTTGTTCCACGATATGATCCATAAAGAAATCGAGTGTTATGTGGATGACATGATTGCCAAGTCCCTTACTGAAGAAGACCACCTGGTGAATCTGCTAAAGCTGTTCAAGCGTCTGAGAAAGTACCAATTGAAGTTGAACCCCAACAAATGCACATTCGGGGTGCGATCCGGTAAGCTGCTGGGATTTATTGTGAGCGAGAAAGGGATTGAAGTTGACCCTGATAAAGTCAAAGCTATTCAAGAGATGCCTACATCGAGGACAGAGAAGGAAGTTAGAGGGTTCCTAGGTCGATTGAACTACATTTCGAGGTTCATATCTCACCTTACAGCAACCTGCGAACCCTTGTTCAAGCTACTGAGAAAAGAACAAACGGTCAGGTGGAACGAAGACTGCCAGAAGGCTTTTGACAAGATCAAGGAGTACTTACAAGAGCCTCCAATCCTTATGCCTCCAGTTGAAGGAAGACCTCTGATAATGTACTTGACAGTATTAGAAGAGTCAATGGGGTGTGTGCTGGGCCAGCATGACGAGTCTGGTCGAAAAGAGTATGCAATTTACTACCTAAGCAAAAAGTTTACCGACTGTGAACAACGTTATTCACTACTCGAGAAAACTTGTTGTGCTTTAGCGTGGGCTGCTCGCCGACTGAGACAGTATATGTTGACCCACACTACCTTATTGATCTCAAAGATGGACCCAGTTAAGTACATATTTGAGAAGCCAGCTCTTACCGGACGGGTTGCAAGATGGCAAATGATTCTTATAGAATATGACATCCAATACACATCTCAGAAAGCCATCAAGGGCAGTATATTGTCTGAATATCTTGCTGAGCAACCCATTGATGACTACCAGCCTATGAGATTTGACTTCCCTGATGAAGACATCATGTTCATAAAAGCAAAAGATTATGAAGAGCCTGTTCACACTGAAGGGCCTGACCCAGAAGAAGAATGGACTATGATGTTTGATGGGGCTGTTAACATGAATGGTCGTGGTGTTGGTGCAGTACTCATTACACCCAAAGGAGTTCACATGCCTTTCTCGGCAAAACTCACTTTCAACTGCACTAACAACGAAGCTGAATACGAAGCTTGCATTATGGGTCTTGAGGAAGCCATTGACCTCAGGATCAAGACATTGACTGTGTTCGGAGATTCAGCTCTGGTAGTTAATCAGACCAACGGCAAATGGTATACACACTAGGATCATCTGATACCTTACAGGGATTATACAAGAAGGTTACTGACTTTCTTCACAACGGTCAAACTTGAGTATATCCCTCGGGACGAGAATCAGTTTGCAGATGCTCTGGCTACCATTTCATCCATGATCAAAGTTCAAGCTGCCAACTTTATACCTCAAATATCAGTGTCCAGACTCGACAGACCGACATATGTGTTCGCAGCAGATGTTGTCAAAGATGATAAGCCTTGGTTCCATGATATTAAGTGCTTCCTGGAGGATCAAACATACCCACCTGGGGCATCTTCCAATGATAAGAAGACTTTAAGAAGGCTTGCTGGTAGTTTCTTTCTGAACACTGATGGGTCTTTATACAAAAGGAACTTTGATATGGTACTCCTCAGATGTGTTGACAAGGCGGAAGCAGATTTGTTGATGCATGAAGTGCACGAAGGATATTTTGGTACCCATGCTGGAGGGCATGCCATGGCTAAGAAACTGTTGAGATCGGGTTATTACTGGATCACAATGGATGCAGACTGTTGTGCCTACGCCAGAAAATGTCATAAATGCCAGATCTATGCAGATAAGGTGCATGTGCCTCCCAATCCTTTGAACATAATGTCTTCACCCTGGCCCTTTGCTATGTGGGGGCATTGATATGATTGGCAAGATTGAGCCGACTGCTTCGAATGGCCACAGATTCATCTTGGTCGCCATTGATTATTTCACCAAGTGGGTTGAAGCAGCCTCGTATGCAAATGTTACAAGACAAGTGGTAGCCAGATTTCTGAAGAGAGATATCATTTGTCGATATGGAGTTCCCGAGCGAATCATTACTGATAATGGTTCCAACTTGAACAACAAAATGATGGCTGAGCTGTGCCGGGACTTCAAGATCCAACATCACAATTCTTCTCCTTACAGGCCAAAGATGAATGGCGCTGTTGAGGCAACTAATAAGAATATCAAGAAGATTGTGCAGAAGATGGTAGTTACCTACAAAGACTGGCATGAGACGCTACCATTTACTTTGCATGGGTACCGCACGTCAATCAGGACATCCACTGGGGCAACGCCGTATCAACTTGTGTATGGTATGGAGGCAGTCCTACCTGTTGAAGTTGAGTTACCCTCCCTGCGGGTATTGATGGATGTTAAGCTGAATGAAGCAGAATGGGTCCGATCCCGATACGAACAACTGAGTCTGATTGAAGAAAAGAGATTAACTGCAATCTGCCATGGACAGCTGTATCAGAAAAGAAGGAAGAGAGCCTTCGATCAGAAAGTCAGGCACCGAGAGTACCAAGTAGGAGATCTTGTGCTGAAAAGAATACTCCCTCCTCATACGGACCACAGGGGCAAATGGACTCCGAACTATGAAGGACCATTCGTGGTAAAGAAAGTTTTCTCAGGTGGGGCACTCATGCTCAGCACCATGGATGGTGAAGATTTCCCATCCCCTGTGAATTCAGATGCAGTTAAAAAATACTTTGCATAAAAATGACCCGCTGGACACAAAAACAGAATGTAAGTCCAGGCAAAAAAGGGCATCCCGGCGAGTCAAAAACAGAATAAAAGACTCGGGCAAAAATAAGGGAAAATAAACAAAAGATGTACACCCGCTGAGTTGAAAAGCCACATTGGACAGCTCAGGCAAAAATGGGTATCCCGATGGATTGAAAACCCGAAAGGGCGATCCATGCAAAATAAGGGAATAAGCGAACAACTGCATTCTGAATTCGTCTGTATTACCTACAACTTGGTAAAGCCTCTAAAGGATCAAGCTTCAATCGGAATCAGCCTTCTTCAGAAAGCAAGACGAGAAGAACGTCAAAAGTCATACGAGTCATAGCAAAAGAGGAAGCTCCTTTGAAAGCATCATCAACATCGCCAGCATTTTTGTTTCTCAATTTATGACAATCTCCTCATTTTAGGAGATTTGTTTCTTTGACTGTATCTCGCCAATTCAGGGCATTTGAATTAATAAAATCAGATTGTTTCGGTCATGTTTCGTTTTGTACATCTTTATTTTCATTTGCAAAGAATGTCTGATGTCTCTAAAAAACTGATTGCGTAAGTACAGATGCTTTTCTTCAAAGAAACAAAAACACGTGCTTACAGGGAATATACTTGCTCTCAAAAGTGTCTGAACTCCTATGACGGAACCCAGTAAGGGATACCTCGGGATTGCTTGTGCGCTTCTATATCTTTGCAGGATTGCAGGTATCCAGAGTGCAACTTGGGGCATGAAAGCTTCACTCCAGCAAGCTGACAACTCATTCTCAGCACCTGAGGTGCTTTCCCCCCAGCTAAGTTGTCACCGATAACTTCCCCAGCTGATTTGCCACTTATTACTTATCCCCATCAGAGTTTCCAGGCATCACAAAAGGCGCCCATATCCCCGGCTGAGTCAAAGATCCTCTTCAACAGAATCCCTAGGGAGATCTTTCAGTGATTTCTCTTTCTCCCCAGCCGAGTTGCCATTTCATCCTCAGCCAAATGCGAAAGCCAGGGGACCATCTCCCCACAGAGTGTCAGCCTCTATACAGAAGAGCAGCGCACGAAGGAATCACAACAGAGTACGGAAAGCTTCTGCAAACCCCAGCTAGGTCCCTCATTTATTGGAATAGGTCTATCATTGACCCATTTCCCCAAGCAGATACATCTCGTCAGATCATGATCTCATCCCCAGCTGGGATGCCCATTTCAAGCAGATCAGCCAGAGATCCTCGCAGCAACAGGAACCCGGATCGTTATCTTTGCATAATCATGGCATTCACATCATATTCACCCACGAAGCGTAGCATTCCGTTTAACACGGAGCATTACGGCAAAAGTCAAACATATAGCATAATCATAAGCCATGATTTGAATCAACACTTGTGGATAATGACAATCCATCAATATACGGAATACTTTCCCCAAAATCCCCACCAGGGTCCCCAGCAAAAGCAGCTGCCTCACAATCCCCAAACACCAGTATATATATACTTTTTGACACCCGTCCGTGTCATCATTCCCCAGTAAAGTCGCCTGAACACCCTGTGCAAACAATAACACTCGTATTACAGATACCTTTCGAAACCCGTCCGTGTCGTACCCCCAGCAAAAAGCCAAAGACATCTTCTTTGCACTCACGGATACTCCTGTACATATAACAATCCTTTGACACCCGTCCGTGTCATATCCCCAGCGCAGTCGCTTACGTTTTGTATACCAAATATTTGTTCATACTACACTCATATATGCTCCCTTTGACACTCGTCCGTGTCACTCTCCCCAGCAGTTAAATACTCATCTATACACCACTCACTCCTATACAGATACTCGTCCGTATCTTATATACCATTTATATCCCCACAGATTCAACACTGGTCCTTGTTCTTTGTTAACTAGTTGGTACTCGTCCGTACCATCATCTCAGAACATGCGTCGAGAGTTTGTTTCTACATGATACTCGTCCGTATCATAGTCTTAAGGATGCTCGTCCGCATCTTTAATCCATACACCGTGTCAAACACTTTCGTCTTCTTGAATATAGACACTCGTCTGTGTCTACCATTCTCCCAGAAGAGTCCTCTCAGATTCAACACTTGTCCGTGTTCCTTGATAACCGGTTGATACTCGTCCGTATCATCATCTCTGAACACGTGTCAGTTATTTGTTTCTACACGATACTCGTCCATATCGTAGTCTTAGGGATGCTCGTTCGCGTCTCTAATCTATACACAATACCAAACACTTATACCTTTTGTTTCTTGGATATAAACACTCGTCCGTGTTTACTATTCCCCAGTAGATCACCAACAAAGCAATTTTTCCTTTTATCTGACACTCGTCCTGTGTCATGATAAACCCTGAGAGCAGCCGTCCCCTGCTAGGTGGTCGTCCTCCACCTCTTGATGGTCGTCCTCCATCATGCTCATCCGATGGCTGTCCCCATCGTTGATATTTAGCAGCCGTCCCCTGCTAGGTGGTCGTCCTCCACCTCTTGATGATCGTCCTTCATCATTTTATCCAATGGCCGTCCCCATTGTTGATTTTGGTTATCTGACATTCGTCCTATGTCAAGACAAACTTTGAGAGCAGCCGTCCCCTGCTAGGTGGTCGTCCTCCACCTCTTGATGATCGTCCTTCATCATTTTATCCAATGGTCGTCCCCATTGTTGATTTTGGTTATCTGACATTCGTCCTATGTCAAGACAAACCTTGAGAGCAGCCGTCCCCTACTAGGTGGTCGTCCTCCACCTCTTGATGGTCGTCCTCCATCATGCTCGTCCGATGGCCGTCCCCATCGTTGACCTTTTATCCGGCATTCGTCCTATGTCGCGATATCTTCGGCAGCCGTACCCTGCCAGGTGGTCGTCCTCCACCTTAGATGACCGTCCCTCATCTTACCCCCAATAGAGCAGCCATCCCCTGCTAGGTGATCGTCCTTCACCTTTGATGACCGTACCTCATCATCTGTTTATTTCATTTATTCTTTAACCCGATGGCCGTCCCCGTCGTGGTCCCTTTTCCTTTCAGTTTAGCCCGATGGCCGTCCCCATCGTTGGTCACTTTATGAACTTGATGGCCGTCCCCGTCATGTTTCATTAATCCCCATAAAATTTTACAGCTTTATCTTGATGGCCGTCCCCATCATATTTCCTTTATCCCCAGCATGTCGGCCGTCCCCGTCATTGCTTTATTTTCCGCACTTTTCCCAGCATGTCGGCCGTCCCCGTCATTGCTCTTTACCCAGCAGTCGTCCTCTGCTCGACGGTCGTCCTCCGTCGCCCACACTTTACAATATACTTTATTTTCTTTACAATCTATATCCCTATTCTTCTTCATTCTGTGAGTGCAAATTTTGGACTGTCTTTGGTATTCAACCACAAGTTATATTGTTTGCCTGTTAAGCCGTCGCTAACATCCTGCACAGCTAACTCATTTTTGAATAGGGGCAGCTGTAAACACCCCAAATTTGCCCTCACCCATTCACACCATGGCTTGTGATCATCTCACATGCATAAATACAATCATACCATCTCATATCACATTTTTTGATTCATTGCATTTGTTCAAAGTCATCTGCATCTAGGGTTTGTGATCTGAGCAATCCAAGGGCCTCTTGAGCCACTCCAAAGGCCATCAATCACTTCAAAGGGGTCTATATGTGTTCAAGTATCATATTACATCTTCTCAAAGTCAATAATGCCAAAGAATCACAAGAACTGGAAATGGTGTGGATGCAGAGCCAGGTTTAACTGCACAGATGACCTAAAATTAGGGTTTTGGTTTCAAAGGCCATAACTCCAAATTTTTTTGTCATTCTTGTTTCTATTAGTCTCTATATGGTATAGGGAGTATGCATATCAAGTTTCATGAAGAAATTCCATGGGGAAGTCATCTGATCAAGAGTTGACTTTTCAGACAAGTCAGTGCAAAATCAGGGCATCTGAGGCCCCCAATGACCCAACCAAGGGGTGATCTTCATCATTTTGAGTGTATATGATCTTTATTTGATCATGGAAGAGGTTTGAAGTTCACAAAATTCAAGAATTACAAGTTTTTGCAAAGTTGACTTTTTAGGGCAAGTTTGACTTTTAAGGAATTTGTCATTTTAGGCAATTTTTCAACCCTTACTTTTTGATCCAAAAATGCTTCAAATGGAAAAACTTTGGTCATGAAAGTTGTAGATTAGATCTTTCCCTTTTCAAAAAGTACAAGAACATGACCTAATTCATTTTGGATCAAAAGTTATGGTGTGTCAAAGTTGGCAAAAATCACTAATTTTCAAAATATGCACCAAATGAGAAACTTGCAAAATCTTGTACCAAGGCAAATTGTGACTTCTAATTGACATCAAACCATTACACAAGCATCATGTAAGTCCTAAAGTTCAGATTGAACCAAGAGTTCCTCATGTTTCATGCCTTTGGAGCAAGATATTTTCATGAGAAAGCATAGGCAAGCACGTTGCAAAACTCATGATCACACCTCATCCACTTGTTGCCTTGGCTGCTGAACCAACCCTAGCCTTTCCCCTCACCAAGCTGCGCCAGCCCACACCCTTGTACCAGCCTAGAACACAGCCCATGCCTCTCTTACACAAAGGTTGACAATTTGCAAAAGTGGCCATACCAATCAATAAAGGGCAGGTCACATCATCTGACCAATGAGATTTGTTTATGTGGACCAAATGCTAGCTAAACATAACAACAAGCAAGGCTGAAGCTCACTACAACTCAGCATACACAAACTCACTCCAACTTGCATTTCTCTTCGAATCTCTCTACACAAGTCTCAAACACAAAGAAAAACTTCACAAACCATCTCAACTCACCTCACTGGTCAGAAACCAACCATTGTTTTGGCTTGAAACCCCCCATATCACAAATACGAATTTCACATCCCCTTGGCCTGAGTTTCTGTCAACTTTCTCTAGAGGCTATATAAACTCCAACCAAAGGTCAAAAGCTTCTAAGGAGGATCATTGGGACTTGTTTGAGCCAAAGAAGCAGCCAGAAAGCACCTGAATCGAAAGCTCCATCTCAGGTAGCTTCATGAACTTTTTTTTTCCAGAACTCCATTTTCTTGTTAGAATCTTGTTTTGTATGTTGCACTGATCATTGGGATCTATTTACTTTTGAAAATGAGCAAGAAATGAGCATGTTATGGTGTTCTGAAAGTTTGACCTAGAAACTTCTTTGATTCGATTCGTGTTTGTGTTTGAGTTTTAACATGATTTTGTGCTGGATTCGTGTTTAGGGTAGTTAGTAGATGATTTCTGGAGAGTTAGAGCTCCTAAAATGGCCTGGAGAGAGAGATTGATTTTTGGGGTGAACGGAGAAGATGACCGGAACACTGTTCCGGTCACCTGAAAGTAATTAACGGTGGGATTAGGGCATAAGCATTAATTAGCTGAGTTTGAATTTGGTCCGTTCATTTGCGCGCGTGGTCAGCTCCCGCGTCCTGGGGTTTGAATCTCAGCCATTAGATTGGCTGACTTTTTCTTTTTCCATTTAATTTCATTTTATTTTCATATTTAATTCATTTGTTTTGTACAATTTATTTAAAATAGCAAAAATGTTTTAAAAATTATGAAACTTTTTGTCAAGAGTTTCATTAATTTTTAAAACACAAAAATATTTTTATTTTCATTTTTAGCATTAAAAAAGTATTTTTAAATATTTAAAAGTTTATTTTTAATTGATTAATGAAGATTAATTTATTAAAAATACTTTTAGGTATTTAAAAATCACCAAAAAATTCATGAAATGTTTTAAGACATTTAGAAACATTGTCCAACCTTCAAACCAAATTTATTTTTTGATCTTGATGCATTTTGAGAATTTTTCATTGAATTAAAATCATTTTTATGCATTATTTTGATCCAAACTTCCAAAAATCATTTCTGCCTATTCATGAAGAGTTGGGCCTTGATTCTTTTTGCATTGCATTGTGTTTATCATATAGTTTGTGAGATTAAATGGCCATGATTTGATCTTTCATTTTCATTTTGTTTGGTAATTTTCTTGTTAAGGAACCCTAAAACCCTAGAAATCTTAAGAAAATCATAACTTGAAATTGGTTAGGAGTTGAGACTTATCCTTTGGGCAGTGAGTTAGTATAGGATTAGGGATCCTTTGAGTGCATTTTCAATTTTTTTATCTTGATGTTTGCTTCTGATTTTGGTTTTTGTTTGATGCATTGATCATAAACCCTAATTTGGGCTTCCATATGCATTCACCTTGCATCATCTTGCATAACATGACTTGCCATGACATTCCATGCCTCCATTTGATTCATTTGGCATCATAAGACATATTGAAAGCATGTTTGATCATTGCATCATGTATTTGTCATGTTGTATGCCATGTACATTCCATAACTTTTCATGTATGATAATGTGTCTTAGCATGCTTCATTTGCATCCATGAGCTTGTATGATCATCCCCATGTCTTGATTCATGTTTGCATCATCTCATAGCATCATTATCATCTCATATATGCTTCTGGTTTTGGTTTGCATCATGCCATTTCATCTCATTTAGCATTGCATTGCATTTCTTTTCTAACCTTTCAGGTGGTAAGTGACTTTGAGAAGTGAATTTGCCTTCACTTCTCATAACTTCTCTTCATCTCTTTTATGCATCATTGCTGCATTTTGTTTTGTGTTTGAGATTGAGCTTGCTCATTCTTCTTCTTCTTACTTTCTTTCTTCAAGTGACTTGACTTCTTGAATGAAGCAAGTTACTTTGCTTCTCCTGATCCTTTCATCTGCTTCCTGGTGGTTCCTTTGAAGATTACTCTTGTAAACCTCACAAACCTTAGGAACAACCAAGCATGACAATGATTAGGGTTTTGATTAGTCTCCCCTCTTAGTTTTACCTTTGTGTCTCTTTTGAGTCTTCTCTTCTTACCTCATAATCAGGGACTAAACCCTAAAGGCTTTAAGGCTTTGTGATTAAGCTTATGCCTGCATCCTTCTATTAGGATGGAGTGTATAACTTTAATCCTAAGTGTTAAACCCTTAATGTGTTTAAATCCCTTAATCAATTCACTTAATAACCATCAAGACATCAAGCTTGTAACTTGGGCCTTGCATTAGGGTTCTAATTCTTCCTTAACTGGTTAAGAAGGACTAACCCTAGTGTTAATGGACAAGTCCCCCTCAAGTTGTCTTACAAATAATAAAAATCACTTCATCATCATACCATTAAATAAAATCCACTTAATAAAGGCTTTGTTTTGTCATGAGTTTAATCCCTAATCATGGATTAAGTTGAGGAGCTTTCCTCAGCTTAAACATTCTCATCTATTATCCTTCTATTAGGATGGTGTAATGAGTCTGTTTAATCCTTGATTATGGCTTAACCTCATTACTTAACACTAAACAAAAACACCAAAAATATCTAAATAATCACAAGTAGGTTAATGATCTTAATCCTGCATCAAAGGTGATTAAGTGTGAGAAGCTGACTTCACACTTAAGGTATTCTCATTACCCCTAATCAGAGGGAAGATGTGATGAGTTTACTAAATCCATTGGTTTAGGCTTAAGCTCATTAACTTATGACAAAATCCAAAAAAGCAATAAAAGACTGAAAACTCAAAAACAAACAATAATCGTCTCCTCCGGGATTCTTTTCTCATCTCATTCACTCATAAACGAGAACTTGCTTCTTCCGTCTAATGCAAGACAGTTAGCACCTGAGCCAGACAGGTCATACACTTGAGCATAGGCAAGTAAGCAGTTCACAAGTCAATTCATCTTTCAGTCTCTTTGGGTCGAACTACGGTGTTCTGACTTCCTCATTGCACGAGAGGATACGTAGGCATAACTTAACGGTTATCGAACAAAAGTCTTTGTATATTCCCCCTCTTTCCAGCTTTATCCTTTAAGCCTCATGATCTTGAGCATCTCACTTTCATTCTTACACTGACACTGTACATATCACATTTCACTTCTCATACACTGACACCTGTACATTCTTTTCCAGCTCTTTTATATACAGATTGCACTGACACTACCCCTTTAAAACACAAATCTTTTAAGCGTGGATCCCGTCGAGTACGGCGGACAATCTGGGTGCTAATACCTTCCCAGGTTGTAACCAACTCCCTTTCTCAGTCTCTCTGGTTCGCAAACCGTCTTATCCATGTCTTTCTAGGTCTATGCAACATTGCCTTTCCTCCGGGATAAAAATGCCTAGCTGGCGACTCTATTCATCTCCAGTGAGTTCACTGCTGTGTGTTCTCATTGTCCCTCTCGCCGACCGTTCGCGTCTGTACCTTTATTTGGGCCGGTCCCATCTATCGGGAGCGACAGGCGCAGATGGTTTTGGGAACCTGACTCTGCCCTGTTTAAATTCAGAGTTGACGCATTCCGCGAGGATGCGCTCTCGAGGAGCTGTCAGTAAGGTGTACTCGCTGTATCGGCCCGCGGGGCCTCTTCCTTCTCGGAGCTCGCGAGGTCTTTCTTTTCTTCGCTTGTCCCCGTTGCGACGAGGGATGTTCGGGTCCTCGCGTTTGGAATGTTCGGTATCCCCAGCATTACGTCCGCTGCGGGCATTGTGTGCCACCTGTTTTTCCTCGTATCTAATGTAGGCCTGGGCCTTGTGCAGAAGTTCGTTCAATGTGCGGGGAGGCTCGATCCCGACGGCTCTGCTCAGCTCACTGCCGGGCAGGAGCCCTCTTTCGAGGAGGTACTTCTTCATGTGTTCGGTGGTATCCACCTCGACAGCTTCTTGGTTGAATCGCTCGATGTATGAGCGCAGTGTTTCATTCTTCTTTTGCACTATGGCTTCGAGGGTCGCCTCAGTCTTGGGGTGACGACGGGAAGCCGTGAAGTGCCTGGTGAACATGGACCTCATGACTCTCCAAGATGTAATGGATTCGGGGGCCAAGCTTTTGTACCAAGCCATGGCCCCTTTCCTGAGGGTTGTTGAAAACAGTCGACATTTGAGATGACCGGTGATATCATTGCGGTAGTCGAGCATTGCGTTGACGTTGTCGACGTGGTCGTCGGGATCGGTGGTCCCGTCGTACACAGCTAGATTGGGCGGTTTCTCCATGCCTTTGGGGAGCGGGGCTTCCATTATTGCCCGAGACAGGGGGCAGTGCAAGTCTTCCTCGTCGCTCCTCAGTGGAGATAATTCATTGTTGTCGGGGCTGTGCCTGCGCCTTGGTGACGTTCCCGCTCGACCATTGTCACGACGGGCGCGTGCCCTGCTGACGTGGGGTTCGGGAGAGCGACGCCCGCGCTTCTTTGTTGGCTCTGGACGTTGCTGTGTCCTCCTCTCCTGCTGGGGTCGGGTTTCTTGTCGCTCGGCTTCGAGGGCCATGATTCTTTCGTGCTGCTGATAGAGCATAGAACCTGCCTGATTGAGGGCATTTACCATGGAAATCATCGTGGCGTCTCCTTCAACGGGAACGGGGATGGGATGAAATGTTTCTGCCCCTAGGTTTTGAGCGTGAGGGGCATCCCCGTTAATTTGGGGTTCTGGAGACGGGGTGGCTGGACGACCGTCTGCTTCATGGGATTGCGGGCCGTCGTCCATAGTGTAGTCGACGAGGGGACGGCTGCGCTCGCTAGGTTGTTCTCCGGCCATGTTGGAAGGACAGAAATAAATGAGCTTTGATCCTCTGTTGATGAAGATGGGGATAGCTAGTTCCCACAGACGGCGCCACTGATCTTACCTGATCAGGAGGGCCTTCCAAGGATTGTAGACTGGGCCAGAGAGTGAGGTGAGTGAGAGGGGGGTGTACCTGCAAGGTGCTCCAATGCTTAAGTCAGAAGAGGTACAGAATAAGGTTATCAGAGAGTAAGTTAGAATACCTGACCCTTTGCCATGAAAGGGTATTTATACTGAGCCCCCAGCGCTGGGCCAAGGCTCCTAATGGGCTGGATTAGCTAGGCCCAAGGAGGAGCTGCCAGGGGACGCATAAGAAGCGTGAAGACCTAGACCAAAGGTCTGCTCCCTGGTCCAACTGCCCCTATCCCTAAGGAGATAATACAGGGGAGTTGGGTGACGTGCCAGATGAGGTGGCAGACATGGGTCTGCCCGACGTGGCTTAGGTGCCCGTGACATAGGTCGGTGACCTGTGGATGAAGATCATTGAGCGGGCAGTGCACTCTTTGCCCGCCACACAGTCAAGTTGTTGAAGTGACGTCCCTCTGACGTGGGGGAAAAGACCTTTGCCCGATGCTTCCAAGTGCCCGGTCGTTTTGGCCTGGATCCGACGAGCAATGGGCCATGCCGTGCATAACGTCATGGCCCAGTCCAGAACAATAATAAATAACATGCTCTTTTCGACCAGACTCGTCATGTTGGTCTAGCACACACCCCATTGACCCTTCCAACACAGTCAAATACATGATAAGTGGTCGTCCTAGAACTGGAGGCATTAGAATCGGAGGCTCCTGCAAATATTCTTTTATCTTTTCAAAGGCTATTTGACAATCCTCATTCCACCTGACCGTTTGTTCTTTTCTTAACAATCTGAAGATTGGCTCGCATGTGGCAGTTAGATGAGATATAAACCGTGAAATGTAGTTTAATCTCCTTAAAAACCCACACACTTCTTTTTCTGTTTTCGGTGCATGCATGTCTTGTATTGCTTTTACTTTTGCAGGATCTACCTCGATCCCCCTCTGGCTAACAATGAAACCCAACAATTTACCGGAACGCACTCCAAAAGTGCACTTGTTTGGATTCAACCTCAGTTTGTACTTTATCAATCTATCAAACAACTTTTTGAGATTGACCAGATGCTCTTCTTCGTCCCGGGACTTGGCAATCATATCGTCCACATATCATTCAATTTCCTTGTGTATCATGTCGTGGAACAAAGTTACCATAGCCCGCTGATATGTTGCCCCGACATTCTTCAATCCAAAGGGCATGACCTTATAACAAAATGTATCCCACGAGGTAATGAACGTCGTTTTCTCCATGTCTTTCGGTGCCATCTTAATCTGATTATACCCGGAGAAGCCATCCATGAAAGAAAATACCGAGAACTGAGCGGTGTTGTCTACCAACACATCAATATGAGGTAATGAGAAGTCTTCCTTTGGACTTGCTCTGTTTAGATCCCAATAATCGACGCACATCCATACCTTGCCATCCTTCTTTGGTACAGGCACAATGTTAGCTACCCAAGGTGGGTAACTAGTTACAACAAGGAATCTGGCATCCCACTGCTTTTGAACTTCCTCCTTGATCTTCATAGCCATATCGGGGCTAGTTCTTCTCAACTTTTGTTTTACCGGAGGACAGTTTTCCTTTAGTGGCAGCTTGTGTACAACGATGTCAGTATCTAACCCTGGCATATCTTGATACGACTAGGCGAAGATATCCACATATTCTCGTAGCATACCAATCAATTCCTTCTTTACCTCGACCTACAGTCTGACCCCAATATTTATCTCTTTCTTTACGTCCTCAGACCCAATGTTGATGATCTCTATTTCTTCCTGATGAGGCTGAATGACCATTTCCTCTTGTTTCAACAATCTAGCCAATTCTTCTGGGAGTTCACAGTCTTCCTCAACCCCTTCATCAACTTGGTAGATAGGATTGTCGAAGTCATGCATAGTCATAGCAGGAACGTTATCACAAGAATCCGAATGATCAACACTGCACAAATGATGTGCTTATTTCAGAATCTGTTCTTTTTACAAGAGACGCAAACACACAAAAACAATGGAAAGAAAACATTGCCATTTTATTTGTTTTTTGTGAAAAAATTTAAAAACGAAAGAAAGAGAACACACTTTTCCTGAAAAATGTCCTTTATTTCATGGAAAAAGTAAATGCATTAAAAACATGGTGGCCCTACAGATGGATCCATGCACCTTGGGCAGAGTGCATGATTTGACATGTAGTATGATAAAATAGAAACAAGAAAATTACTTTGACTGCCAAGTAACTTGAACGAAATCTTCAACAGACCAGTTCCGAAGCACCTCCCCAGGTACGCATGGGTGAATCCAGTTGTCCAAGTCGCAGTCACTATCCCCATCTTCATCTATTGCACAAATGTGGTTGTAGTCGAGCATTCCAACGCCAGTGAACATTATGCGCTTACTGCCTTGAGACCAGCTTGACTGACCAGGTTGGTATCCGAGACCGAACTTGTCATCCTTCTTTTCCACTTTTAACAGCTTTCCCCAGCCCTGGACATTTTCGGATTGGACTACTTATTTAGCTTGCTTGTAGGAGTAGATAGGAGTCCCTTCCTTCTCATTTCTCTGAACTGCAATAACTAGAGACAAAGTACTGACATTGACTGTCTCAAAAGCCTGGAAAAGTGTCTCGTGGATCTCCCTGTCCATTTCCACATACTTGAAGGTCGACAGATGGCTTACGAAAATATCTTCTTCCCCACATACGGTAACAACTTGGTCGTCTACCACATACTTCAACTTCTGATGCAACGTGGAGGTTACTGCGCCAGCAGCATGAATCCAAGGACGTCCCAGCAGATAGCTATAAGCGAGTTGAATATCCATAACATAGAACGTGCTCTTGAATACCTGAGACCCAATCTTTACCGGTAGCTCCACCTCCCCAAACACAGATCTTTGTGACCTATCAAAGGCTTTCACAATCAAATCACTGGGTTGCAAAACAATGCCACAACATTCAGCTTCATGAGGGCCTTCTTAGGGAGCACATTGAGAGAAGAGCCTGTATCTACCAAGACGTGTGATAAAACAACACCCATACACTCCATGGTGATGTGTAAGGCCTTGTTGTGATTATGTCCCTCAGAAGTGAGATCTCTATCCGTGAATCCCAACCCATGGCTGGCGTTCACACTGCCTACCACAGCCTCCAAGTGGTTAACAGTTATCTCTTGTGGTACATATGCCATTTGCAAAACTTTCAGCAAAGCCTCCCGGTGAGCTTGAGAACACATCAGCTACGAAAGAATGGATATCTTGGACAGGGTCTGATTCAGCTGTTCAACCACCTTGTAGTCACTTTTCTTAATTATTCTCATGAATTCTTCGACTTCCTTTTCAAAAGTGCCTTGACTAACAACAGGAGTTGTCACCTCTTCAATCACTATCTGCTTACCCTTAGCCTTTGCAACAACTTTAGCTTCAGGATCACCTCTAAGAGCTTGAGGAGCAAAGAGATGCCCATTCCGAGTAAACCCACCAACTCCTCCGACATTCACCACAGTCGGGTCAATTGTCACCGTTTTCCTTTTCACCTTCTGACCTTCTACGTACACGTCTGAGCCATAGTGGAAAGGGATGGCCTTGTCATCAATATAAGGAACTGGTCCCAGAACAGTGATGGTTACTGGACTCACTTCTGGAACATAGATAAACACAGGCTCTCTCTGGGAAGGAACTTCAGCAGGATCGAAATAAATTGTCACTGTAGACACATAATCATTTCTATTGCCAACCCTGTCGAACTGTAAGGACCCCTCGTCAATCAAACACTACAGCCCCGCTTTCAAATCCTCACAGCCATTAACTGAATTCATGCAACCTTTGCAGTCGAAACCACAACCTTGGAATACCTACCCTTTCAACAATTTTTTTTTCACGACTAGCAACAAAGTCTTCACCTCTTCCACGTTCAAAATCAAGTTTAACCTCTCGCCACCATCAACAACATTTATCCTAGCCCCTCCATGATTTGGAATGGGGTTTGATGTAACATTTGGAGGTGGTGCGAAGTTAATTGCTTTCGAGTCAATCAAGTCTTGGACCTTATGCTGTAATGCCCTGCACTTCTCTGTTGAGTGCCCGGGAGCTCCTGAATGAAATGCACATCTTGCATTAGCATCATACCCCACTGGAATCTCTCCAGGTGGTGGTGGTTCTAATGTCCTCAACTAAACCAAGTTCAAATCTAACAATCTCTGGAGTAGTGTTGTGTATGTCATTGGGATAGCCTCAAGCACCCTGTTAGCTGGATGAGCTTGTCTCTACTGATAAGGTCTTTGCTGATAGTTATTGCATTGTGGTTGTTGTTGTTGTTGTTGCACAAAACTTGTTGGAATGGTGACAACTTCCACCTGTTCGTAAGATCCCCTGTATCCAGGGCCCCGACCTCGACCATACATAGCATTAGCTTCTCCCTCCCTTCTTCTTGGAGGTCCATTAAAAGCTTTTCTGACACCACTTGAGCTACTTGCACCACTGTCTTGGATCTTCCCCATTTTTCAGAATAGTTTGAACCCTTTCTCCAGCTATCACGATATCATTAAACTTTGTTGCTGAACAAGACGCCAGTCTCTCAATAAACACACCCTGCAATGTTCCCATAAACATATATGCCATTTCGTTCTCCAACAAGGGAGGTTGTACTCGAGCAGCAAGCTGGAGCCACCTCTGGGCGTACTCTTTGAACCCTTCTTTAGCACTCTGAGACATTGTCTGCAACTGGGTACGATTTGGAGCCATATCCAAATTATACTGATACTGTTTCACAAATTCCTCAGCTAAATCCTTCCAGCTTCGAATATTGACTCTGCTCAGCTTCATGTACCATTCCAAGGAAGCTCCTACAAGACTATCCTGGAAGTAATACACCCACAACTTCTCATCATCTGTATGTGCAGTAATTCTTCCCACAAAGGACTGAAGGTGATTTTTTGGGCAAGCCGTGCCGTTGTACTTATCAAAAGTAGGGACTTTGAACTTGTAGGGAATTCTCACCCCTGGCACAAAGCCTAGATCAGTGATGTTAAACCCTAGAGAACTCTGAGATTGAATGACGCGAATTTTCTCGGCCATTTCTTCAAACCTCCTATTCATGTCAATTCCCTGGCCTTCCGCCTCATCCAGCAAAGTGAACTGTTCGTCCTGCCCATCCATCTGCATGTTATTCACTCCATCATTGATAATAGTGACCCCTGTTTGCACTACATCGATTTCAACATGACGGGCGCCAGCCCCGTTGCGGTGACCTCCATTTGCTGTCCCATTGTTCCTGACTTGATTGTTCTCCACCATTTCGCGCAAACGCTCTTGAGTTTGACCCATCCAGCCATGAGGGTCATGAAGTTGTCCATTCTTGTCCTTAAATCAGCCAGATCCGCTTGCATATGATCCATTGCTCTCTCTCTGTTCACCTTTGTAGGGTATCTGTGTACAGTTGGCTGTCTCTTAACCTTCTTGGGAGCTATAGTGCCTGAAAGTGACATAAACGTCAGAAAACTGATGAACTACCTGCAAAACAAAAAACACGTTATATGCATGCAATGTAACTATTCATGTTTCCGCGTTCAGGCGTTAATATGCCTCAGTTCTGGTATTTTTGATAGAAAATACTCCAGATGTCTTTTTTTTTGGAAACCGGCTTTTTAAACTCTTTTGAGGAGTATTCAGACCCTGATGGCTTCGGACCAACAACTTTGCTCATTCAGAAACGTTAATTGGAAAGTATCATTGCATTACATGAACAAACTACCAACAACCAGAGTCATAGACATAAACACAATTCCTAGAGGGTACAATTCAATACAAAAACAAAAAGAGAAAGCAAGACTCCTACAACAAGCCTATTGGTAGTCTGGATACAAACAACAATAAACTAAAACCCTAGGCTAAAGAAAGATTCAGGCTCCTCTTCTGCAGTCACCACCCCTGTCCGGTTCTTCTTGACGCCTGCTCTCAACTTAAGATCTGCGATCTCCTTCATCGCTTCCTCCAAGGCCAGCTGGCTCTGTACCAACTGCTGAGTCTTTTCCCTTCGTATCTTGTGAACTTGTTCTACTTCTTATTTCTTGAATGCCATCTGCACCTTAAAGAACTCTTCCTTTTCCTTGTACTTTTTCTGCTCCTGTTCTCTTTGGCCCTGTAACCAAGTAATGGATTGACGAGCTTCTCTAAGAGTCTTCAAAATCTTCTTATGCTCCGCTTCTCTTTTTGACTCTGTTAAACCCAATCTCTGAAAATGAGATTCTCTCCCAACAAACTCCTTTTCTTTAGCTTCTAGGGTAGCCTACATTATCTGTAGCTTTTATTTTGCCTCTTGCTTAGCGTTATTGGTGCGATGATACAAGCTAGCCATTTCAGAATTCTCTATCCAAACCTCGTGCAACTGAGCTTCCAACTTCTTGTAATATTCAAGAGAGATAATGGTTTGTACCGGTACTTCTTTTTGATATAGTGGAGCCTCAACTGAGAATGGAAGAAAGAAAGTATCAACCCTACCTTGTATCCAAGTAGCAAAAGAGGGATAAGTCTTAGTGTCCAACTTTCCAAATTCTTTCTTTCCCTTACTCAATCTTACCTCCCAAGCCTGAAAAGCCTGAGTGACTAGCTCCACATTCCCTTCCAACGGAGCATACAATGATTCCAAAACCTCTTCAGCAGAAGGAGGATCTTTCAAAGAGTAACCAAACTGTTTCCGAACCAGCACATGATTATAATTAATTATCCCTCTCATACCAAGCAAAGGTACATTGGGAAACTCTCCACAACTGATAATCATCTCTCTTCCCAATAAGTCTCTGTTACTCCCCCAAGCTATATCATCAGATGTTAACCCCATCAATCTTCTAGCCCACTTCCTATATTGCTTAAGATCTTTGAACGGTCCTGACTTTGGAAGCTTCTTAGCAAACCACTCAGCGAACAATGGAGCACAACAATTCACGTACCCCTTTCTCTTCTCATTTCTGTGATGTATACCAAAGTAAAAATCTCCCAACAACGTAGGAACCAGGTTTCTTTTGATGAAAAGGGTGATAGCCTCCAAGCTTACCCATCCTTTCTCTCATGGGAAAAGACTTATCCCATATACCATTAATGCTAACATTGCACTGAATTCTAACCACTTCCCTCCTAAAGCAAACACATGAGCTTCTGTGATAAGAAAATCCAGAGTAAATCCCTTCCCTTTACTGGCTTCCAACTCCACCTTCACTCTAAGCATACTCAAATGACAGGCACCTGTTATGTCCTTGTACGGGGGACACTTCTCCGCAACATAATAGGGAACAAAATTCTTGATAGGAATCTTCAGGATGTCAGAAATCTCTTCCATAGTAGGGGCTAAGACATAATCAGCAAACACAAACATTCTCATCTGAGGGTCATAAAACTGCAACAAAGAATGGAGACTATCTCTTTGATCAACAGTAGGTTTGTTCATGTAGCCCAAGATCTTTCCGTATTGACTTCTGAAATCATCTGAAACCTTATCACTCATCAAGCCCACCAGTTTCTGAATCTCCTCAATTTCTCGTTGCGGGAGAGTGTAATGAGCGTTCCTTTTTCTGGGTATCTCTTGGACTTCTGTCATCTGGAGAAAATAATGAATACCAGAACTGGGTACAGAGAATAAATGATGACTTGTAATGGAAACACAAATAGTTAATGCAAGTATGATGCAATGCAAATGCAATGCAGGCATATGATCAACAACTGGGACTTTCTGGACACGGAACACTGGACCCAAGTGACCAAGAACAAGGATCCTCTGAATAAAGCCCCATAAACCAGAATTCAGTTTCAAATAAGCCCCAAATCAGATATCAGATAACTTAAGAACTCCAAAATCCATGTAGCCATATCAAATCATAGAACTGTACTGGCAATGAGGTATGATGAGGTCAAGGGTTCCTGCAAACCTATAAAACCCTCCCAATCTCACAGGTGTGCTCCGGGTCAAACATCACGGACTCTCAAAGCCGAATATAAATAATATGTTCACCATTTCCGAGAAATGGCTCATGACCAAATCAGGGAATCAGTTTGGCATTATGTACTACTCAGGGAGGTCTCAGCGTGATTTTGGGAAAAACAAGCATCCCTTATAAGTTCCCAGCTTCAAGCGCTGGAATCGAGAAACAATAGTACATTCATCCCAAAGGGTACAATACTATCGTCATACGACCAGATGCTTTGACTGAGTTCCTATAAAAGAACCAAGCCATCCTATGCGAGTTCCCAGTGGGCCCTCGGGTGCGAATGGGTTTGCCACAAAATGTGGTCTGCCACTGTCACCACTGGAGAGAGATGTTTCCATAAAGGTCCTCAATGACCAGTCCCCAGATGCACATAACTATCAAGGTTGTGTATGACCCCAGAAAGATTCCGGCATCAATACATTTCCAAGACGATCGCAAGTCTGGGTGTGGAACTCACTACTACCAACATAGCAAGATGCCATGAAGCCAAAGTGACTGTCCAGGATATGTCCTAGGGTGCACTCGAGCCCCGGTTACGAGCTCATCTCTCAATAACAGTTCCCAATCCCACAGAAAAAAAGGAAACCAGCAGCCAGACAGTCCAGTATAATATATGATGCATAAAAATAAATACTGAAAACTGTAAATAAAATAGTAAATAAACTGTAAATAAACAATAATAAAATAAACATGCAACAACAAACAACCAACACTCAACGAAACAGAAACACGCAAACCCCAAATTTTCCCTCACTTTTTCTCACACCATGGCTTGTGATCTTTCCATGTTGCATTGCATAAACATCTCATTACATCTCACTGCATAGTTCATTTCATCTGCATCTAGGGTTTTTGATCTGAGAAATCCAAGAGGGTACATGAGTGTTCTATGATCATCTTACATCTCCAAGAAGTCTTTGAAGTCACAAAATCACAAGGGATTGCACAAGATCCAGGCAGGCTAGGGTTTTCTACACAGATAACCTAAAATTAGGGTTTTGGGTTTGAGGCCCTTAATCTCAAATTTTTGGTCATTCTTGTTTCTAATGGTCTTATTATGTTATAAGGAGCATGTGTACCAAATTTGATGAAGAAATTCATTGTGGAAGTCATCTAATCAACTGGTAACTTGTTGTGCAAGAAAAGTCAGAATCAGGGCATCTGAGGCCCCCAACAATGGAACCAAAGGATCATTTTCATCAATTTGAGGTTCTATGATCTTTATTTAATCTTAGAAGTGGTTAAAAGTGCACAAGATTGAAGAATTTCAAGCCATTTGCAAACTTGCTATTTTTGGACATGACTTGTAATGGAAACTTTCCATTTTGGGAAAGATTTTCAACCTCCTCTTTCTTGATCAAAAATGATTCAAATGAAAATTCCTTAAACATGAAAGTTTTAGATTGGATCTTCCCATTTTCAAAAAGTACAAGAACTCCTCTTGATTCATCCTAGAACTCAAGATATGATATTTCAAAGTTGGGAAAAATCTTGTAATTTTCAAGTATGTGCCAAAGAGGGATTTTTGCAAAATCAAGTTTCAAGACTTCTAATTACCTCTAATCCACTTCTAAACTTCATTTCATGATAATGCAACATTGCAAGACCAAAATCATGCCTTGAATCACAAGTTTCTACAAGCCATTTTCACAAAATTCTCAAAGGAGCCAAATTGCAAAACACATGCTATCTCTTGCATCAAGCCATCCAGATCATCACAAACCATCCAAGGGCCATCCTTGATGCAAGCTGAGGCAGGACAAGCCCCAAGCCAACTCTGACTCGTGCCATGCTTATGGTACCATAACCTTTGACTTTTTGCAAATAACGCCATACCAATCACACTATGCCACTACCAACTTTCTGACCAATCATATTGCTCTAAACTAACATCATGGACTTCATTTCACAACACACACAAGCCTGAATCAAGCAAGAAGCTCAGAATCACAAAAAGCCCCAAAGCTTTCATTCCTTTGAATCTCTATACACAGCCATCAAAACTCAAAAATTCTTTCACCAATCATCTCCACATAACCTATAGAACACAAACCAACCATCAAAATGGCCTGAAACACTCCCAAACAAAAATACGATTTCTGAGTTATCAGAACCAAACATCACAAACCAGCCATCAAAAACTTGTTCTAAGCCTTTCAGAAGCACAAGGGGGATCATTGGAGTGGTTTTGCACAAGAGAGGAGGTCAGAAAGCTCAGATTGAGAAAGCTTCAACTCAGGTAACCATCAAGAACAAATTTTCCAGAACTTGTGTTTTAAGTTATAAATTGATTCTATGTGATGTACTGATCATGGTGATATGTTTACTTTTGAAAATGGTTAAGTTTTAAGCATTTCATAGCCTTCTGAAAGTTTTGTACAATTTCCCGTTTTGCTTCGATTCATGAATTTGATGAAATATAAATGAAATTTGTTGCTGGATTCTTGTTTGGTTATGTCTAATGAGTGATTCTGGAGAGTTTGAGTTGTTTTCATGGAGTTTTGAGAGAGATAGGATGAGTGAGCTGCCATAGAAGATGACCGGAGGTCTTCTTCGGCCACCTGAAAGTCATTAAACCATAATCTGTAATTAATTCCTCAGTTTAAATTTAGGCCGTTAGATTGTGTTTCCCGCGTGTGTGGAGGGCCAGGATCAGTTTATTTAAACCCTAATCCTGATTAATTAGATTAATTAGGTTTAATTAAATAATTTTGCCAAATTCAATCCTAGCCTCAGGATAGCGCGCACAGTCTTCCTAAGTTTAAATCTCAACCTTCAGATTAGATTACTTCCCATTTTAATTGATTTTTATTTCATTTCTTTCCACATTTATTTTAAAATAGCAAAAACAATTTAAAAAATCTCATTTTCTGCATTTTTACTTTAAATATTTTTCTTAACTCAAAAACATTTTTTATTTTAATTTTTTCATTAAAAAAGTATTTTTAAAACATTTAAATGTTTTATTTAATTAATTAATTTATTTTAATTAATTAAAAATACATTTGGGTTTCTAAAAATCACAAAATAATTCATGAAGCATTCTTAGACATTTAGAAACATTTTCAAACTCACCATACAAATTTCGTTTTAGATTTGATCACATTTTCACAATTATCTTTGAATTATGGTTCTTAAAAATCACATTTTCTAACCTTAACTTGAAAAAATCACTTCTGGTCAACCATGATGAGTTTGAACTTGATTATTTTTGCATTGTTTCATATGTTGCATTTAGTATCTAGGTTATTTAGTTCATGATTTTGCATTGCATTTTCAATTTGATTTGCATTTTTCCCTTAGAAGTACCCAAAACCATAGTTAAATTAGAAATTTCATAACTTTCACTAGGTTTAGCTTCTGACCTTCTCCTTTGGGTAGTGATCTTGTGTATGATAGGGGTTTGTTTGAGTTCAATTTCGAATTTTTATCATGATGTATGCTTCTGGTTTGGTCATATGCATCTCATGTTGCCTTAAAACCCTAATTTCTCATGTTCATTTGCATTCATCTTTGCATAGCTCAATCATATGAACTTGCCATGACATTTCATTCATTTGTATGACATCTTAGACATCTTAATACATGCTTGAACATTTCTTGATCATTTCTTCATTCATTTGATATGCCTTGCATCCATTGCATTTCATGAACATCCATGTGTTTTCAAGCTTCTTACTTGCTTCCATTGCATCTCATCCTTGTATGAACATTCATAAGCATTATGTATGACCTTGCATCATATCATAACACATTTTCCTTGAATATACACTTCTGGTTTTGGTCTTTGCATCTTTATTCATTTCATTTCCTTTTGCTTTGCATCTTATGCATTCATACTAACATTTCAGGGGCTTATGGTAAGTTGTTTGGGATGTGGATTTGCCTCCACATCCTACCTTCTTCTTATCTCTTCATATGAATTCTTTACTTGTCTTTGAAGTGAGCTTGCTTCACTTATGCTCTCTCATTCTTACTTTCTTTCTTTTAGGTTACTTATCTTCTTCAGGAAGTAAGTAACTTATTCTTTCTCTCCTTCTCTTTTCATCTGCTTCTTCTTCCTTGGTGGCCTCATGAAGACCTTTCTTTAAGCCTCACAAACCATAGGATATCCAAGCATGATAATTTTTAGGGTTGTATATAGTCCCCCTAGCTTTTTACCTTTGAGTCTCCTTGAGTCTCTCTTCTCATCTCATAATCAGAGGCTAAACATTTAAAGCTTTAGGACTTTGAATTAGGGTTATGCATGCATCCTTATCTTAGGATGGAGTGTATAACTTTAATACTTAGTGTTAAACCTTTTATTTGTTTACACCTCTTAATTAAAACACCTAATAATGGTTAAGATTTAAGCTTGTAACTTGGGCCTTATATTAGGGTTACATCTCTTCCTTATGGTTAAGAGGGACTAACCCTAGTGTTTAATGGACAAGTCCCCCTCAAGTTGTCTTACAAACTTAAAACCCACTTCTTAATCTCACCCTTTAATTAAAATCCACTTAATAAAGGCTTGTTATATAATGAATTTAGTCCTTAACCATGGATTAAGTTGAGGAGTCTTCCTCAGCTTAAGTGTTCTCATCTATCATCCTTCTCTTAGGATGGTGTAATGAGTTCACTAATCCCTGATTAGAGATTAAACTCATTACTTAACACTAAACAAAAACCCAAAACATTTTAATAATCACAAGTAGGTTAATAATCTTAATCCTATATCATCATGGTAATTAAGTTGAGATGCTTAGCTCACACTTAAGTAGGCTCATTATCCCTAATCAGGGAGGATATAATGAGTTTACAACCTTTGATTTAGGCTTAAGCTCATTATCCTATGCAAAACACCAAAAACAATAAAAAAAACTAAAATCACAAAAACAAACAATAATCGTCTCCTCCGGGATTCTTTTCTCATCACATTCATTCTATAAGCGAGAACTTGCTTCTTCCGTCTAATGCAATACAATTAGCACTCGAGCCAGACGAGTCATACACTTGAGCATAGACAAGCAAGCAGTTCACAGTTAAAATCATTCTAGTCTCTTTGAGTCGAACTACAGTGTTCTGACTTCCTCATCGCACGAGAGGATACGTAGGCATAACTTAACAGTTATTGAACAAAAGTCTCTTTGTCTCCCCCATCTTCTCTTCTTAGTTCTCTTTCCTCAGACTCAACTTTGAGCTTTCACCCATTTCTTTTGCACTGACACACTGTACATTGATCCCTAGCTTTTTCTATGCAGTCAGCACATACACTACCCCTTTTAAACACAATCAAGTAAGTGTGGATCCCGTCGAGTACGACGTTTGATCTGGGTGCTAATACCTTCCCAAGTCGTAATCAACCCCCTTTCTTAGTCACTTTGGTTCGCAACCGTCTTATCCATATATTTCTAGGTTTATGTAGCATTACCTTTCCTTCGGGATAAAAATGCCTAGCTGGAAACTCTATTCAACCTTCAACCTCTAACATCGCCGACGATTCGCGTTTGCACCGGGATGAAAATCCGGGGAGCGACAACTTGGCGACTCTGTTGGGGAATTCCTTTGCAACCAGGGCTTTTGGTTCTTTTGTGGGTTTCTCCTAGCGCTTGTTTGATTTGTGTTTATGGGGGTGTTATGTGCTATGTGTGCTTTTGTTTATTGCTTTATTTTTTGCTTTCTGTACATCTTTATTTACTGCATTTATTTATCGCTTTCATTTACTGTTTTATGCATTTCATTATCATATCATATCTGTGCTGGTTTGTTGGTTTGCCTTGGTGGGAGGGGTATTCTAGTGAGAAAGGTCCAACACAAAGGCCTGAGTGACAAACATAGGATTAGAGTGGCTTCATATTCTTTCCCATTCCATTTTGGTATGGTGCGAGAATATGAAACACGGTTCAAACATAGGTTTCTTCTTGAGAACTATGTGCTACGGATTTCCTGTAGTACTAGGGCTATCTGGGAAGCCTGCTAAGTCTGGATGACCTTTTTAGATGACCTTCAACATCTGAGGTGAATTAGAGGAGGATCCTTTATGATTAATGTAAACACTGTACCTCTGGGTTAGAAGTGTTTACACTTCTCATAATAGATTCGAACATGAGGATCCTTGTTCTAGAACAATACATGTGAGTGGGTGGGGTTGTTTACAGGTTTGCAGGAACCCTTGGCCTCAACATACCCTGTTACTGATATTGTTTTAAGGTTACGCTGTTTTGGACTGATCTTATGAAACCCTTGACTTGTGACTCTTTATTTGAGTCCCCCACCTAGTTACTAGTTCTCAGACCTTCATCCGGACTTCTGAACACTCATGGACCCTATCAAAAGCAACTGACAATCCAGCACCTGATCTCAAACCCTTGCATATCATCCAACATACATCATTTTGCATCATTTAACATTTGTGTGTTTGTTTTACAGGGTATCCACTTCCTATTGGTTTGATTTTGACTGTTCTTCTGCTCAGATATCTTCTCCAACATTTCCTCAGCTGTCTTCTTCAGCTATCTGCATCAACTATCTGCATCAGATATCTTCTCCAGTTATCTTCATCGGCACCCATTGTCAGTATGGATTCAACCAGGAAGAGAAACATCACATACCATTTCTTTGAATACCCTCTGGCAGGCATCAGGCAGATACATGCCCTTATCACTCCTGATCATGTCCCCTTATTCAGAGAACATTATGGTGGTATTATGGACATGATCATGGATTTGGATACATCACATAGAAACATGATTCACATCTGTCTCCAGTTCTATGACCCTCCTCTCCGTTGCTTTACTTTCCCAGATTTTCAGATAGGTCCTCTGTTGGAGTAGTATTCTATGTTGTTGGGAGTCCCTATCAGAAGAGGAATTCCTTTCAACCCTGAGATGTCTGCTCCTAAGAATGAAGACATAGCTAAGGCACTACATTTAGAAGTTACTATCATTAATCAGCATATGACCACCAAGGCCGGAATCCCAGGCCTTCATTTAGACTTCTTAATCACTCAGGCTACCAGTTATGCTGTAACTGGGAAGTGGGAAACTGTTTGTGCCCTCCTTGCTCTTAGTATATATGGTATCATCTTGTTTGCGGACGAGCCTAAGTTTGTAAGCAAGAATGCTATCCATATCTTCATGCTCAAGAATCCATTTCCTACCTTGCTAGGGGATTTCTACTACTCAGTGCATCAAAGGAATGAGAAACAGAGGGGAAGACTAGTCAGATGTTGTGCACCTCTTTTCTACAGTTGGTTGATAAGACATATGCCGAAGACAGAAGCTTTCCTGAATCCACATTAGAAGACATCAGGTGGTGTACTCAGAACACCAAGGGCAGGGGCATAATTACAAGTTGTGGACAATACCCAAGTGTGCCACTCATTGGAGTAAAGGGTTGCATCAATTACAATCCTTTACTTTTCAAGAGATAGTTGGGGTATGCCTTGATACATCCACCAAGGAAGCAGGACTTAGCAGAATATCTTTACTGTGTTATTATGAATAATCACGCCATTGTCCGACAAGCAGCTTGGGCTTGGGACAACATACAAACTAAAAGAACTGCTATTCTGGGGAAGTGCAACAATATAGCCTCTGCTCAGTACACTGAATGGTCGTGGATCAGAGGACAGATTACCCGTATGCCATTCACCCTGGAAGATGTACCAGGGCCATCAGTAGTAGAGCCCATAGCTACAATCAATCTCGAGGAATTTGAGAAATTAAAAGAAAGGAATACCCAGCTTTCTGAAGCTCTGAAGAAGACCCTTTGGGAAAGGAATGATGGTCGTCTGGACATTGAAAGGTTAGAGAAGCTCTGTATTGAGCATGTGACTAAGATAGAGAAGACAGAGGACTTCATCAGAAAAGCCTGAGCATGGGAATTGGTATTGAAGAATGCTTGCAAAGAAGCTAAGATTCAGAAGGCCAGAGTTGAGCATTACCTGGAAGAGAGTCAGGCTAGATGGATCAGGATCACTAAAGCTCGTTTGCAAGAAGATCAAAAGACACATGCTAAGATAGAGCAGCTGGAAGTCAATGAGAAGAAGAGTTAGGAAGCCTTGTTAGCAGCACAGAAGGAAATCTCTGAGCTGAAACTCCGGGCGGGGTTGAAGAGATCAAAAGACCAAGACAAGTACCAGAAGATGACAAGTGCCATTGCAACCAGAAACCTTCTTATCAGGACCATCACAGAGCATCCAGTTAGACTAGTGACTGATTCTCTCCTGAAGGAAGTCAATGAGGATGAATTTGGGCTGGATGTTTGATTTCCTTTACTTGTATTTTATTTTGGTTGTACTTTAATTCTCCATGGTGATTTTGTTTTATTTCTTAACTTAATTGTATTTTGACCCACCATGGGAACTTGTTGTAATCATAAACTATGTATTTTGGCATTTTGTAATGTTATAGTTTGTGTGTTACCTGGATCTTCTTTTGAACTTTATTTCTCTTCAACATCTTCATTCCCCGAGGTCTGGAAGGTAGAAACCAAAGAGCCAAACTAGATACCCTTGGAAGACAAATAGACATACTGCATTACATGCTAACCTCATTCTCTGTGTTTTTGCAGGTGTTTTTGTTGTTGTTTTCTCACTTTGCTGTGTGTTTCAGGAAACATTGCTCGCAGGAGGGTTTTCCCCATCAACAGAGTCCACAGGTATCCTACAAGACACAACCTTCTGAGAGTTCAAATGGACCAAGTTCAACAAGATTTGAATGACGTTAGAACTCAGATGGCTAATGAGAGAACTGAGATGAGGGCTCAGATGAACCAGTTCATGGCAGTGATGATTGGGTTGTCTCAGAGCCAAGAAAGATTGAGAGAGTTAGTCGAGCGGCAAACTCCAGAAGAGAATCATCCAGGCACTGGAGGTACTAGTAACAACGATCACGGGCAGCCGCAAACAAATCCGCCAGAGTTTGGGCCCCACCTTAATCCTGAAGTCAATGTTATCGGAAATACCCAAGGAAATGCAGGAGGTCGTATTCTACAAGAAGATCCTCAGTATGAACAATTCACAATAATTGGTGTTGGGGATGAAGCCTATGATCGTCGTCTGGACAAAATAGCGGAGAAGCTAATATCCTTGGAATCCCAAAACTCTTTGGGATTTGATGTAATGGATATGGGATTAGTAGAAGGAGTCAGGATTCCTCACAAGTTCAAGCCTCCATGCTTTGAGAAGTACAATGGTACCTCCTGTCCTCGTACCCACCTTCAATCCTGTATGGGAAGATTAAAAGCTTATACCATGGAGGAGAAGCTGTGGATGTTTTATTTTGAAGATAGCTTGATCGGGGCATCCCGTGAGTGGTATTCTCACCTATCTAGAGCTACTGTCAGGAATTGGAAAGACTTAGCTGAAGCTTTCATACGCCAATATCAGTACAACCTGGATATGGCACCCAATAGAACTTTGTTGATGGGTATGTCTCAGTCCTCGAGGGAAAGTTTCCGGGAATATGCCCAAAGGTGGAGACAACTTGTTGCGGCTATCCAGCCACCTATGTCAGAAAGAGAGATGGATGACATGTTTATGAACACATTGCAGGGAACCTACATTGACCAACTTGCTGCTTTCTCTTCCACCAGTTTTGCTGATGTGGTTATAGCTGGTGAGAGAATTGAAAGTCTGTTTAAGATGGGTAAGATCTCTAACAATGGTGCTAGCTCTAGCAATGCCAGAAAACCTTTCTTCAGGCCTCATAGGACGGGTGAAACTAATTAGATACATATGGGCAGAGGCAGGCCTCAATACATGCAAAGATCAGTAGCTGCTGTCACCATTCCCACTCCAGCACCTCAGCAATAGTATCCTCAGCAACAACAGTCTCCTGAACAACATAGATCTTACGATAACAACTATACTCAACAACAACGTCCGTTCCAACAAAGGACTTCACAAATCAATAGGGTTATCGATCCCATCCCGATGCCCCACGCAACTCTACTTCCACAGTTACTGAAGCTCAATCTGATCGAATTAGGACTCTGGCTCCACCAGATCCCCAGAATCTCCCGAGGAACTATGATGTCAACGCCAAATGTGCCTTCCACTCCAATGCAACTAGCCATACAACAGAGAAATGAAGGGCCTTACACATGAAGGTTCAAGATTTGATTAATTCTAAGGCAGTCAACTTTGCACCCCGTCCAAGTGTTACCAAGAATCTTATGCCTAGCCATGGTGGGCCTAGGATAAATGCCATTGAGGAGGATCAACCAATAAGCCTAATTGACAATGTTGCAAGTATTCAAACACCTCTGGCCGAGGTTAAAGCCCAACTTTTGAAGTGCCAAGTGTTTCTAGGTTGTGAGGCCCATTGCGAAGCTTGCAAGATTTCTACCAACGGTTGTGCAAATTTGAAGACCGGTATCAACAGTCTTATCAGAGAAGGCATTTTACATATCACTTCAACAGTTCCAGCTCCTACAACATCAACAACCATTCCTCCTACAACACCAACAAACATCACTTCATCAGATATAACAGATATCACTCCTACAACTTCAACAACAATCATTCCAACAGATTATTCTACAACATCAACAACCATCCCTTCTTCAACTTCAACAAACATTAGTTCAACACGTCCTTCTACAACAACAACAACCATCAATGAAGACATTTCCATAATCACCATCTATTATGACTCAACAACAATCCATGTTCCAGATTCTTTCAACAACTCACATCAACACCCCCATCAACATCAACAACTCCTTGCACCTGCACCATCTGCAATCAGACCTCCTGTCATAATTTACAATGATCCACAAACTGTCACAACTCCTTCTTCTGCAGCAATTAGTCCAGTTACCATCACAGTACCTGGACCAGTTCCATATGATAGCAGAAGTGTTGTGCCTTGGCATTATGGCTCAGATCTTTATTGCAACGGAAAGAAAGTCACTCTTGATTCTTCAACTTCTACACCACAGATTGATAATGTCAGGGGAGGCGGAGGCTTCACTCGAAGCAAATGTCTCTTCACGTTGCAATTTCCCATAGTTAATGCTGAAGCAGAAGCTGCTGCCAAAGCTAAAGGCAAGAGTGTGGTGCCTGAAGAACCAATTGCCAAGGAAACTCAGAAGACATCCTTTGATCAGGATGTAGAAGAGTTCATGAGAATTATCAAGAAGAGTGACTACAAATTTGTGGACCAGCTCCATCAGACACCCTCCAAGATCTCCATTTTATCACTGCTCATGTGTTCCGAAGCTCACAGGAATGAATTGCTCAAAGTCTTGCACGCAGCTTATGTGCCTGAAGAGATTATAGTTAATCAGCTAGAAACGGTAGTTTCAAATGTCAATACTAGTCATGGACTAGGGTTCACTGATGCTGATCTGACTACGGAGGGCCGTAATCACAATAAGGCTTTACATATCACCTTAGAGTGTAAAGGTGTTGTACTTTCTCATGTTTTGGTTGACACTAGGTCATCTCTCAATGTCCTTCCAAAGAAAGCCTTAGTCAAGATGAAGTATGATGGTCTTGCACTTCGCCCGAGTAACCTAGTTGTGAGAGCCTTTGATGGTTCTAAGAGATCGGTTCTTGGAGAAATTGAGCTGCCTGTGGTAAGTGGCCCACAAATCTTCAAAACTATCTTCTATGTGATGGACATTCAGCCTGCCTACAGCTATTTGTTGGGTCGACCCTGGATTCATGCCGCTGGCACCGTAATATCAACCATTCACCAGAAGTTAAAATACGAGTGGGAAGGCCAAATTATCACCATCTATGGGGAAGAGGACATTTTTGTCACTCATCTAGCTACTTACAAATACATAGAGATGGATGGGGAGATTCATGAGACAATGAGTCAAGGTTTTGAAGCCCTCAATGTCAATGAAGCAACAACTGAAGTATCCGGTACTTCAATCGCTTCGTACAAACAAGCTCGGAAGGTTGTTGAAGACGAGAATGCCCAAGGCTGGGGCAAGCTGCTACAAGTTCAGATAAAGGAAGACAAGTTTGGTTTGGGTTACAGACCATCCCGATGGGTCCAAGAGGAGGCTGCTGAAGCTCCCAAGTTCATAAGTGGGGGAATGCTGACCCCGAATGCTATCAACAATTTGGAAGACGAGGATGAAAGCGACTTCAACCTGGAAAGCTGGATTCGTCCAAGGGTCCCGGGCCAACAAGTCCTCAACTGGTCTTCCCAGGAAATTATAAGGATTACTGCTGCAGAGTAATTATTATTTCCTGTTTAAGCATGCATCAAGTCCTGCATCTTGCCCAAGGTGTCAGGACTCATTTTGTAATAGGGCCATATATGTATTTTATGAAAATGGAATAATAATGAACAATGAACATCTTTTGCAAACAATCTTTTCGCTCACTGTTTTTCATTTTTGTTATTTTCGCACAAAACAATAAATGGCAATGTTTTTCTTAATAATATACTTCATTCACTTTTTCTAAATAAGATAAAATCAATCACTAAAATGAACAAATCTCAACCCTTGCAGAGATAATCCTCCAGATTGCACCGACAATGACACTACTATGACCTCGTATGACTTCGGCAATCCGATTAATCAAGCAGATAAAGGGGTTGAAGAAGACTATGATTTGCCTGAAGAGTTGGCCAGGTTATTGAGACAAGAGGAAAAAGTGATTGCTCCTCATCAGGAGGAAGTTGAAATTATCAATCTTGGTACCGAGGAAGATGTAAAAGAGGTGAAGATTGGGGCTAGTCTGCAAGCTCCAGTGAAAGAACAACTTATCAGTATGTTTCGAGAGTATGTCGACGTCTTTGATTGGTCCTATCAAGATATGCCAGGTCTGGATACGGAATTGAGGTTGATCCCGACAAAGTGAAATCCATTCAGGAGATGCCTGCACCTAAGACTGAGAAAGAAGTTTGAGGGTTCCTAGGTAGATTGAACTACATCTCAAGGTTCATATCTCACCTCACTGCAACCTACGAACCTTTGTTCAAGCTGCTAAGAAAGGAACAAACAGTCAGGTGGAACGATGATTGTCAAAATGCTTTTGACAAGATCAAAGAATATCTGCAAGAACCTCCAATTCCCATGCCTCAAATCGAAGGAATACCTCTAATCATGTACCTGACAGTATTAGAAGAGTCAATGGGGTGTGTGTTGGGCCATCATGACGAGTCTAGTCGAAAAGAGTATGCAATATACTACCTAAGCAAAAAGTTTACCGACTGTGAACAATGTTATTCACTGCTCGAGAAAACTTGTTGTGCTTTAGCGTGGGCTTCTCGCCGACTAAGACAATATATGTTGACTCATACTACCTTATTGATCTCAAAGATGGGTCCAGTCAAGTACATATTTGAGAAGCCAACACTTACTAGAAGGGTTGCAAGATGGAAAATGATTCTAACAGAATATGATATTCAGTACACCTTGCAAAAGGCCATCAAAGGCAGTGTATTGTCTGACTATCTGGCTGAGCAACCCATTGATAATTACCAGCCTATGAGATTTGACTTCCCTGATGAAGACATCATGTTCTTAAAAGCAAAAGATCGTGAAGAGCCTATTCACACTAAAGGGCCTGATCCAGAAGAAGCATGGACTATGATGTTTGACGGGGAAATTAATTGCAATGGTCGTGGGGTTGGTGCAGTGTTTATTTCACCCAAAGGAGTTCATATGCCTTTCTCAGCAAGGCTCACCTTTGCTTGCACTAACAACGAAGCAGAATACGAAGCTTGTATCATGGGTCTTGAGGAAGCCATTGACCTCAGGATCAAAACTTTGAATGTATTCGGAGATTCAACTTTGGTAATCAACCAGACCAATGGCAAGTGGTACACTCATCAGGAGCACCTGATTCCCTATCGTGACTATACGAGGAGATTGTTGACCTTCTTCATAACAATTAAGCTTGAATACATCCCTCGAGATGAGAATCAGTTTGCAGACGCTTTGGCTACCATTTCATCCATGATCAAAGTACAAGCTGCTAATTATGTACCTCATATTTTGGTATCCAGACTAGACCGACCGACATATGTATTCTCTGTGGACATTGCCACTAACAACAAGCCTTGGTTCCATGACATCAAATGCTTCTTGGAAACTCAGACATACCCACCTGGGGCATCGTCCAATGATAAGAAGACATTAAGAAGGATAGCCAGTAGTTTCTTCCTCAATACTGATGGCTCCTTATACAAGTGAAACTTCGACATGGTCTTGCTCAGATGTGTTGACAAGAAGGAAGCAGACCTACTGATGCACGAAGTACATGAAGGTTCATTCGGTACCCATGCCAGAGGACATGCAATGGCGAAGAAGTTATTAAGATCGGGTTACTAATGGATCACAATGGATGAAGACTGTTGTGCCTATGCCAAAAAATGCCACAAATGCCAAATCTATGCAGATAAAGTACATGTGCCTCCGAATCCTTTGAATGTAATATCTTCACCTTGGCCCTTCGCCATGTGGGGCATTGATATGATTGGAAAGATTGAACCGACTGCTTCAAATGGTCACAAATTCATCTTAGTAGCCATTGATTACTTGACCAAATGGGTTGAAGCAGCTTCATACGCAAATGTCACCAGAAAAGTGGTAGCTCGATTTCTGAAAATGGATATCATCTGTCGATATGGAATTCCTGAGCGAATCATTACTGATAATGGTTCCAATTTGAACAACAAGATGATGGCAAAACTTTGCCGGGACTTCAAGATTCAACATCACAACTCTTCCCCTTACAGGCCAAAGATGAATGGCGTTGTCGAGGCTGCTAACAAGAATATCAAGAAGATTGTGCAAAAGATGGTAGTCACCTACAAAGACTGGCATGAAATGCTACCGTTTGCCTTGTATGGGTACCGAACCTCTATCAGAACATCTACTGGGGCAACACCTTATCAGCTCGTGTATGGTATGGAAGCTATCATACTTGTTGAAGTTGAACTACCCTCCTTGCGGGTAATGATGGATGTGAAACTGGATGAAGCAGAATGGGTCCGATCTTGATATAATCAACTGAGTTTGATTGAAGAAAAAAGATTAGCAGCCATCTGTTATGGGCAGTTATATCAAAAGCGAATGAAGAAAGCCTTCGATCAGAAAGTCAGACCTCGGGAATACCAAGTGGGAGAGCTTGTTCTGAAAAGACTTCTTCCTCCTCATACAGACCACATGGGCAAATGGATGCCAAACTACAAAGGCCCATTCATAGTAAAGAAAGTTTTCTCTGGTGGGGCACTGATGCTCACTACTATGGATGGCCAAGACTTCTTATCTCATGTGAATTCAGATGCAGTCAAAAAATACTTCGCATAAAAGACCCGCTGGACATAAAAACAGAATGTAAGTCCAGGCAAAAATAGGGTATCCCGGCGAGTCAAAAAACAGAATAAAAGACTCGGGCAAAAATAAGGGAAAATTTAAAAAATTGTACATCCGCTGAGTTGAAAAGCCACATCGGACAGTTCAGGCAAAAATGGGTATCCCGGTGGATTGAAAACCCGAAAGGGTGATCCACGCAAAATCAGGGAAAAGCGAACAACTGCATTTTGAATTCGTCCGTATTACTCACAACATGACAAGCTTCGAAAGGATAAAGCATCGGTCAGAATCAACCTTCTTCAGAAAGCAAGATAAGAAGAACGTCAAGGTCATACAGGTCATAACAAAGGAAGCTCACTGGAGCGTCAACTTCAAACATTACCAACACTTTTATTTTCTCAATTTACAGCAATCTCCTCCTTTCAGGGATTCACTTCTTATGTACTTGCCTATTCATGGCACACAAATCAATAAAATCAGAATTTTCAGTCACACTTTGTTTTGTACATTTTTGTTTCGTTTGCAAAATGTCCAAAGTTCATAATAAAAAACTTGCATGAAAACATAAGAGCCATTTTGATAAATGCTTGTAGGAAATATGTGGCTCCCAGGAAAATCTAGCTCCTATGATGGAATCCGATTGAGGATACCTCAGGACAATTGTGCGTTTCTTTTTGACAGGTTGTAGGTACTCAAATTAGACAATCTCACAGCATGAGGCATATCAAGCATTATATCCCCCAGCCAAGTCAGCAATCACCTCATCAGCAGGATTACGTGACGAGAGTTTTCCCCCAAAAAGTGGTTATCCCCTCAAAGGATCCTTCGAGAAACTCATCGAATCCCCAGCATGTCGTTTGGATGAAGGAGTTACAGCAGATTACTTCCCAGAAGTTCTCCCCAAGTAGGATCTCCTGAGCAATGCTTAAACTGCTGTTCCCCAGCGGAGTTGCCGAAGTTTCCTTATCCCCAACATGAGACTCTTCAACAGAAGCTTCCCCGACCGGGATCCCCACAAATTTCTTCCCCCAGAGCACCACAGATTTCATAGGAAGGTCGTTTAGTGATCCTCTCTCCCCACAGATTGATCAATGATCTCTTCCCCCAGCGGAGTTCTCCCTCCAGACAGATCGCCCATAGATCTCTCTCCCCGCAGGAGCCGGATCTCGGATCATTTCTCTCATTTTGCATAATCATAACATTCACATCATTTTCCCCAAAATAAGCGTAGCATTCCATCTAATATGGAGCATTATGGCAAAAATTAAACATTTGCATGATCATAATCCAGGTTCAAGCCAATCACCTGCAAACATCAGAATCACTTCACCAGCAATATACAAAACTTATCCCCGCAGACAAAGCAAGAATACTTTTTTCACTCTCAATACAGATTCTTGTGCATACTTGTACATATTCGTTTTGGCACTCGTCTGTGTCATACTTCCCCGGCAGATCAAACACTCGTCCGTGACCCTTGCTCATTCTCTTTTTTGACACTCGTCCGTGTCTTGCACAAATTTTTGGCAATACAAACACCTGTACATATTTATACATAATTCTTTGATACTCTTCCGTACTTTGTATATATCATCTCCCCGGCAGATCAAAACACTCGTCTGTGTTCCTTGCTTAACTGATTGATACTCGTCCGTATCATCATCCTTAAACACGTGTCAGTATTTGTTTCTATCGATACTCTTCCGTATCGTGGTCCTAAGGGTGCTCATCCGCATCTTTAGTCTATACATACTGTCAAACACTTATACCTTTTATTTCAAAGCGTAAGCACTCGTCCGTGTTTACCATTCCCCAGTAGGTCACCAATAAAATAATCTCTTTCTATCCAACATTCGTCCTATGTCGCGATATTTTCGGCAGCCGTCTCCTGCTAGGTGATCGTCCTTCACCTTTTGATGATCGTCCTTCATCATGCTTATCCGATGGCCGTCCCTATCGTTGATCTTTTCTATCCGGCATTCGTCCTATGTCGCGATACTTTCGGCAGCCGTACCCTTCTAGGTGATCGTCCTTCACCTTTGGATGACCGTCCATCATCCATTCCCCAGTGGAATCCCCATTTTTGGAACTCTTATCCGACATTCGTCCTATGTCGCGATATCTTTTTAGCAGCCGTCCCCTACTAGGTGATCGTCCTTCACCTTATGATGACCGTCCCTCATCATTTATCCGATGGCCGTCCCCCATCGTCGACCTTTGTTATCCTACATTTGTCCTATGTCGAGATAATCCCCAAGAGCAGCCGTACCCTGCTAGGTGATCGTACTTCACCTCTTGATGATCGTCCTTCATCATGCATGTTCGATGGCCGTCCCCCATCGTTGATCTTTTCTATCCGACATTCATCCTGTGTCGTGATATTTTCAGCAGTCGTCCCCTGCTAGGTGATCGTCCTTAACCTTTTGATGACCGTCCCTCATCATTATTTCATTTATTCTCTTACCCGATGGCCGTACCCGTCGTGATTTATCTACCCTTTAACTTGATGGGCGTCCCCATTAGTGCTTTCCTAATTTCTTTAATCCCCAGAGAGTTTTATTTCTTCGCCCGATGGCCGTCCCCGTCGCGGTCTCTTTATTTCCCAGCATCATGGCCGTCCCCGTCATTGCTTTACTTACCGTTTTTTATCTCCAGTAGTCGTCCTCTGCTCGATGGTCATCCTCCATCGTTTTTATTTGATACTCATACTATACTGCCTTTCACAATTTATATCCCTTTTCTTCTTCTCCCCAGTGAGTGCAAATTTCGGGTTGTCTTTGGTATTCAACCACAAGTTATCTTGTTTGTCTGTTAAGCCAGGCACTTACACCCTGCACAGATAACTCATGCTTGAATAGGGACAGCTGTAAACACCCCAACTTTGCCCTCACTTTTTCTCATACCATGGCTTGTGATCTTTCCATGTTGCATTGCATAAACATCTCATTACATCTCACTGCATAGTTCATTTCATCTGCATCTAGGGTTTGTGATCTGAGCAATCCAAGAAGTGATCTGAGCCATCCCAATGGACTTGAAGCATGACAAGAGGGTCCATGAGTGTTCTATGATCATCTTACATCTCCAAGAAGTCTTTGAAGTCACAAAATCATAAGGGATTGCACAAGATCCAGGCAGGCTAGGGTTTTCTACACAGATAACCTAAAATTAGGGTTTTGGGTTTGAGGTCCTTAATCTCAAATTTTTGGTCATTCTTGTTTCTAATGGTCTTATTATGTTATAAGGAGCATGTGTACCAAATTTGATGAAGAAATTCATTGTGGAAGTCATCTAATCAACTGGTAACTTGTTGTGCAAGAAAAGTCAGAATCAGGGCATCTGAGGCCCCCAACAATGGAACCAAAGGATCATTTTCATCAATTTGAGGTTCTATGATCTTTATTTGATCTTAGAAGTGGTTAGAAGTGCACAAGATTGAAGAATTTCAATCCATTTGCAAACTTGCTATTTTTGGACATGACTTGTAATGGAAACTTTCCATTTTGGGAAAGATTTTCAACCTCCTCTTTCTTGATCAAAAATGCTTCAAATGAAAAATCCTTAAACATGAAAGTTGTAGATTGGATCTTCCCATTTTCAAAAAGTACAAGAACTCCTCTTGATTCATCCTAGAACTCAAGATATGATCTTTCAAATTTGGGAAAAATCTTGTAATTTTCAAGTATGTGCCAAAGAGGGATTTTTGCAAAATCAAGTTTCAAGACTTCTAAGGACCTCTAATCCACTTCTAAACTTCATTACATGATAATGCAACATTGCAAGACCAAAATCATGCCTTTAATCACAAGTTTCTACAAGCCATTTTCACAAAATTCTCAAAGGGGCCAAATTGCAAAACACATGCTATCTCTTGCATCAAGCCATCTAGATCATCACAAACCATCCAAGGGCCATCCTTGATGCAAGCTGAGGCAGGACAAGCCCCCAAGCCAGCTCTGACTCGTGCCATGCTTATGGTACCATAACTTTTGACTTTTTGCAAATAAGGCCATACCAATCACACTATGCCACTACCAACTTTCTGACCAATCCCATTGCTCTAAACTAACATCATGGACTTCATTTCACAACACACACAAGCCTGAATCAAGCAAGAAGCTCAGAATCACAAAAAGCCCCAAAGCTTTCATTCCTTCGAATCTCTCAACACAGCCATCAAAACTCAAAAATTCCTTCACTAATCATCTCCACGTAACCTATAGAACACAAACCAACCATCAAAATGGCCTGAAACACTCCCAAACAAAAATATGATTTCTGAGTTATCAGAACCAAACATCACAAACCAGCCATCACAAACTTGTTCTAAGCCTTTCAGAAGCACAATGGGGATCATTGGAGTGGTTTTGCACAAGAGAGGATGTCAGAAAGCTCAGATTGAGAAAGCTTCAACTCAGGTAACCATCAAGAACAAATTTTCCAGAACTTGTGTTTTAAGTTATAAATTGATTCTATGTGATTTACTGATCATGGTGATATGTTTACTTTTGAAAATGGTTAAGTTTTAAGCATTTCATAGCCTTCTGAAAGTTTTGTACGATTTTCTGTTTTGCTTCGATTCATGAATTTGATGAAATATAAATGGAATTTCTTGTTGGATTCTTGTTAGGTGATGTCTAATGAGTGATTCTGGAGAGTTTGAGTTGTTTTCATGGCGTTTTGAGAGAGATAGGATGAGTGAGCTGCCGAAGAAGATGACCAGAGATCTTCTCCGGCCACTTGAAAGTCATTAAACCCTAATCTGTAATTAATTCCTCAATTTAAATTTAGGCCGTTAGATTGTGTTTCCCGCGTGTGTGGAGGGCCAGGATCAGTTCATTTAAACCCTAATCCTGATTAATTAGATTAATTAGGTTTAATTAAATAATTTTTCCAGATTCAATCCTAGCCTCAGGATAGCGCGCGCAGTCTTCCTAGGTTTAAATCTCAACATTCAGATTAGATTACTTCCCATTTTAATTGATTTTTATTTCATTTTTATTTCATTTCTTTCCATATTTATTTTAAAATATAAAAAACAATTTAAAAAATCTCATTTTCCTCATTTTTACTTTAAATATTTTTCTTAACTCAAAAACATTTTTTATTTTAATTTTGCATTAAAAAAGTATTTTTAAAATATTTAAATGTTTTATATAATTAATTAATTGATTTTAATTAATTAAAAATACATTTAGGTTTCTAAAAATCACAAAAACATTCATGAAGAATGCTTAGACATTTTGAAACATTTTCAAACTCACCATACAAATTTATTTTTAGGTTTGATCACATTTGCACAATTATCTTTGAATTAGGGTTCTTAAAAATTACATTTTCTAACCCTAACTTGAAAAAATCACTTCTGGTCAACCATGATGAGTTTGAACTTGATTCTTTTTGCATTGTTTCAAATTTTTGCATTTAGTATCTAAGTTATTTATTTTATGATTTTGCATTGCATTTTCAATTTGATTTGCATTTTTCCCTTAGAAGTACCCAAAAACCCTAGTTAACTTAGAAATTTCATAACTTTCACTAGTGTTAGCTTCTGACCTTCTCCTTTGGGTAATGATATTGTGTATGATAGGGGTTTGTTTGAGTTCAATTTCAAATTTTTCTCATGAATTATGCTTCTGTTTTGGTCATATGCATCTCATGTTGCCTTAAAACCCTAATTTCTCATATTCATTTGCATTCATCTTTGCATAGCTCAATTATATGAACTTGCCATGACATTTCATTCATTTGTATGGCATCTTAGACATCTTAAGACATGCATGAACATTTCTTGATCATTTCTTCATTCATTTGATATGCCTTGCATCCATCGCATTTCATGAACATCCATGTGTTTTCAAGCTTCTTACTTGCTTCCATTGCATCTCATCCTTGTATGAACATTCATAAGCATTATGTATGACCTTGCATCATCTCATAACACATTTAACTTGCATATACACTTCTGGTTTTGGTCTTTGCATCTTTATTCATTTCATTTCCTTTTGCTTTGCATCTTATGCATTCATACTAACATTTCAGGGGTTTATGGTAAGTTGTTTGGGATGTGGATTTGCCTCCACATCCTACCTTCTTCTTATATCTTCATATGCATTATTTACTTGTCTTTGAAGTGAACTTGATTCACTTATGCTCTCTCATTCTTACTTTCTTTCTTTTAGGTTACTTATCTTCTTCAGGAAAAAAGTAACTTATTCTTTCTCTCCTTCTCTTTTCATCTGCTTATTCTTCCTTGGTGGCCTCATGAAGACCTTTCTTTAAGCCTCACAAACCATAGGATATCCAAGCATGATAATTGTTAGGGTTGTATATAGTCCCCCCTAGCTTTTTACCTTTGAGTCTCCTTGAGTCTCTCTTCTCATCTCATAATCAGAGGCTAAACACTTAAAGCCTTAGGACTTTGAATTAGGGTTATGCCTGCATCCTTATCTTAGGATGGAGTGTATAACTTTAATCCTTAGTGTTAAACCTTTTATTTGTTTACACCTCTTAATTAAAACACCTAATAATGGTTAAGATTTAAGCTTGTAACTTGGGCCTTATATTAGGGTTACATCTCTTCCTTATGGTTAAGAGGGACTAACCCTAGTGTTTAATGGACAAGTCCCCCTCAAGTTGTCTTACAAACTTAAAACCCACTTCTTAATCTCACCCTTTAATTAAAATCCACTTAATAAAGGCTTGTTATATAATGAATTTAGTCCCTAACCATGGATTAAGTTGAGGAGTCTTCCTCAGCTTAAGTGCTCTCATCTATCATCCTTCTCTTAGGATGGTGTAATGAGTCACTAATCCCTGATTAGAGATTAAACTCATTACTTAACACTAAACAAAAACCCAAAAACATTTTAATAATCACAAGTAGGTTAATGATCTTAATCCTATATCATCATGGTAATTAAGTTGAGATGCTTAGCTCACACTTAAGTAGGCTCATTATCCCTAATTAGGGAGGATATAATGAGTTTACGACCTTTGATTTAGGCTTAAGCTCATTATCCTATGCAAAACACCAAAAACAATAAAAAAACTGAAAGCACAAAAACAAACAATAATCGTCTCCTCTGAGATTCTTTTCTCATCACGTTCATTCTATAAGCGAGAACTTTCTTCTTCCGTCTAATGCAAGACAGTTAGCACTCGAGCCAGACGAGTCATACACTTGAGCATAGACAAGCAAGCAGTTCACAGTCAAAATCATTCCAGTCTCTTTGAGTCGAAATACAATGTTCTTCCTTCCTCATTGCACGAGAGGATACGTAGGCATAACTTAACAGTTATAGAACAAAAGTCTCTTTGTCTCCCCCCTCTTCTCTTCTCAGTTCTCTTTCCTCAGACCCAACTTTGAGTTTTCACCCATTTATTTTGCACTGACACACTGTACATTAATCCCTAGCTTTTTCTATGCAGTCAGCACATACACTACCCCTTTTAAACACAATCAAGTAAGCGTGGATCCCGTCGAGTATGACAGACAATCTGGGTGCTAATACCTTCCCAGGTCGTAACCAACCCCCTTTCTCAGTCTCTTTGGTTCGCAACCGTCTTATCCATATCTTTCTAGGTTTATGCAGCATTACCTTTCCTTCGGAATAAAAATGCCTAGCTGGAGACTCTATTCAACCTTCAACCTCCAACATTGCTGACGTTTCGCGTTTTCACCGGGATGAAAATCTGGGGAGCGACAACTTGGCGACTCTGCTGGGGAATTCCTTTGCAACCAGGTGTCAGACCCTAATTTTTGACCCTAAGATTTTTCGCATCTCATCTGCATTTGCATACAAACAAGATCACGTACTGGTTCATGTATTCTTTTTCAGGTGCAGGTCTTTGCCTTGCAGAGGATCACTATATTTAATTTCTGTTATTTGTTTATATTTTATTAACTTCTAACCAAAATACAAAAAAATATGTTGCAGTTGCTTCTTCTTCTTCTGTGTTGCAGGATTTCAAAGACAGGGCTGTGATTCCAATTCAGATGCAGTTGATCAGTCACGATTCGATTCAGATGGACGTTTGACCTAATCTTGGTCAAACTATCAAATAGATTGTTCAATTGAAAGCTACTTGTGCCAGTGGTTCATTTTTCAGACAGTGCGTATTCAGAGTTCAAAGCTGGGTTGTGTGCAAAATTCATCGGTTTATCAGGCAGTGTTCTGTGTGAGGTTTTGGTTTGAATCTTCAATGATCGTCAGTTCATCAGTGGTTTGTTTGTGGATTTATTTTCCTCAAATAATCTGGGCATTTTTTAGAGGATTCAAGTGGTTGTGGCTCAATGCTATGAGTTGTTCAGTGGCTTATTGATGACTGTGTGCAAGGAAAATCAGGAGTTTGTGGTGGGCTTAAAATCATCAGTTCATATTCATTTATCTACCTGTGTTCCATTTTCTACAATCATTTCCATTATCCATTTTATCCAATAACCATCTTTTTCCCATTTTTTTTCGATTATCCATTTTTCGATTAAACTACCTCTTTTTTATGACCATTATTCATATTGATTATACATTTTTCATTACCATATAATATTACTAAATCCATTTTTTATTATTTCTCATAATTACCCTTTTTTAATCATTTCCAATTATTTTTTTTTTCAATTTTTATTATTCATTTTTTTTATTTCATTTCCATAATCCATTTTGTTTTTTATATCCAATATTATCATCATTTGAAAATTACATAAACTCATCCCTTTATTTTATTAAACATTTCCAAGTTTTTTAGTTTTTCTATACAAGAAAGCCCATTGTCCACTTTTTACACCATTTGAACTAAAAAAAGTACATTTTGCCAATTTCTTTCTGCACATGTTTTCACCTCAAACATCAGCTACTGCAATAAGCTTTTCCCCACATCACCTACAACCAAATCCAACTTGTGGCCCAAACTACTCACAATGCATTTCCAGCCTTTTGCCCAACAACTTGTGGCCCACACGCCTTCCCGCATCACGTCACCAACAAGCTTTCCGTAAGCTTCCTCAACACAAGCCTGCCAAACATAAACTTCACACCGTACTAGCCATCCATCACAAGCCTAGGCCACACTTCAAGCCTTACACGCCCAGCCGAAGCCTCTTCGTATTTTCCCTGCGCCAATATGCCCTCCAGCTTAAACTCAGCAGCTACAAGCCTTCCGTATCAGCTCCTTCCAGCCTCAAAACATTTCCTCACCACAATTTCACAAGACTTTTGCTAGCCAACTTCGTATCCCGCAAGCCGAAAACAACAATTTCTCAAGGCCCATCCTGCATCAAAGCTTTCACCTGTTAAACGAAAACAACAAAAAGCCCACGCCAATAAACAACAGGCCCAGGCCGAACAATGTGAACAAGCCAGCCGCACCAAAACGCAGCCTTCACGTGGATGTTGCAAGCCTCAAACCCAGCCTTCACGTGGATGTTGCAAGCCTCAAACGCAGCCAATACACCTGAAAAGAAATGAATCAAAACGCAAAATGACAAATAATAAAACGCAAGAAAGAGGAAAGTGAACACGGGAAAGACGTGAGCCAAAACGCGTCAAGTTCGAACCAAACGGCAGCCTTCCAATCTTCATCATCTCATCCTCTATAAATTAACCCATCCTCCTTCATTCTTCCTCAAGCTTGAACCAGCCAAAAAACCCCTGTTGAAATCTCACCACTACCAAATCAAAATCAAGTTTCAAATCCCAATACCTTCCAATTTTCAATCTCCAGTTTACCTTCATATTCATATAATATCATATATCATTTGTTTATATTCATATTGTGCTTGTTTTTACTTTGTCCATTTGGATATCAAAACACTAATAAAGGATTAAACACTTAAAAGACTTGTGACTTCTAATTTTGGACTATGGTTACTATCCCTTGCTTCGGAGAATGGACTTAGACTTTAAGATCTTCCCCCTTGCTCAAGTTGGAATGGATTAGAAACCTCGGCCTCAAATAATTTCATTGGCCTTTGAAGATGGAAATCCAATTGTCTCAAAGACGCTTGCCATTTGGTTTGATCATTTCTTCCCTTTAGCTTTTATTTTCAAGTTTTAGAATAGTCCCTTCATCTCTTCCCATCTTCTTCAATTTTCAAACCTTCTTCCTCTTTTCAAAACTTTCTTTGTTTTCTAACTTCAAACATTTTCTCAATCAAACCTTGACTTCGGCCATGTGCTTTTACCTTTTCATTTCATCTCCTTTAATAAATGCTAAACCACATAAGCATATCGAAACTTTCTTCTCAAAACTCTAAAACATTCACAACTCATTCAATTGCTTTTGTGCCCTCGTGTACGTTTCTTTTACCCTTTTTTATGTTTAGATATGATTCATCCTTTCTAGCGGAATTATTCGCTAAAGGATGACGACTTATCTTTACATTTTAAAATCAATTCAACTCATTTGCCTTTTCACAATTTGTACCATGAACTACGGGGTTTTGATCTCGCATTGCACTTTGTGGGTACGTAGGCATGAGACGTTTGTCTCTTCAAACACCAAAATCTTAAAAAAAATTCTTCTTCTCATCTCTTCAATCTTTTTTAAAGCAAACCATTTCAAACCAAAAATGCAGTAAACATTTCAAAGGGTTCCCGTGGAGTACCACAGACAAGTCGTGTGCTTAAAACCTTCCCGATTTGTAACCAATCCCCGTACCCATTCTCTGTTTGATTCTTTTAGCTTTTTAGCTTTTAAGATTCTTTAAGGTTTTGTTCGTTCTTTTACCTTTTTCCATTCGGAAATAAATAAAAGCGCGGTGGCGACTCTGTGTATATCGAGTTAAGTTAATCAATAGCTTACACTCATGATTTTACTGCTACACCAGGGCTTTTGGTTCTTTTGTGGGTTTCTCCTAGCGCTTGTTTGATTTGTGTTTATGAGGGTGTTATGTGCTATGTGTGCTTTTGTTTATTGCTTTATTTTTTGCTTTCTGTACATCTTTATTTACTGCATTTATTTATTGTTTTCATTTACTCTTTTATGCATTTCATTATCATATCATATATGTGCTGGTTTGTTGGTTTGCCTTGGTGGGAGGGGTATTCCAGTGAGAAAGGTCCAACACAAAGGCCTGAGTGACAGACATAGGATTAGAGTGGCTTCATATTCTTTCCCATTCCATTTCGGTCTGGTGCGGGAATATGAAACACGGTTCAGACATGGGTTTCTTCTTGAGAACTCTGTGCTACGGATTTCCTGTAGTACTAGGGCTATCTGGGAAGCCTGCTAAGTCTGGATGACCTTTTTAGATGACCTTCAGCATCTGAGGTGAATTAGAGGAGGATCCTTTATGATTAATGTAAACACTGCACCTCCGGGTTATAAGTGTTTACACTTCTCATAATAGATCCGAACCTGAGGATCCTTGTTCTAGAACAATACATGTGAGTGGGTGGGGTTGTTTACAGGTTTGCAGGAACCCTTGGCCTCAACATACCCTGTTACTGATATTGTTTTAAGGTTACGTTGTTTTGGACTGATCTTATGAAACCCTGGACTTGTGACTCTTTATTTAAGTCCCCCACCTGATTACTAGTTCTCAGACCTTCATCCGGACTTCTGAACACTCATGGACCTTATCAAAAGCAACTGAAAATCCAGCACCTGATCACAAACCCTTGCATATCATTCAGCATACATCATTTAACATTTGTCTGTTTGTTTTACAGGGTATCCACTTCCTATTGGTTTGGTTTTGACCGTTCTTCTGCTCATATATCTTCTCCAACATTTCCTCAGCTGTCTTCTTCAGCTATCTGCATCAGCTATCTGCATCAGATATCTTCTCCAGTTATCTTCATCAGCACCCATTTTCAGTATGGATTCAAACAGGAAGAGCAACATCACATACCATTTCTTTGAATACCCTATGGTAGGCATCAGGCAGATACATGCCCTTATCACTCCTGATCATGTCCCTTTATTCAGAGAACATTATAGTGGTGTTTTGGACATGATCATGGACTTGGATACATCACAGAGAAGCATGATTCACACCTGTCTCCAGTTCTATGACCCTCTTCTCTGTTGCTTCACTTTCCCAGATTTTCATATAGGTCCTCTGTTGGAGGAGTATTCCATGTTGTTGGTGTAGCGGTAAAAACCTGAGTGTAAGCTATTGGTTAACTTAACTCAAAGTAAACAGAGTCGCCACCGTGCTTTTATTTTATTCCAAGAGGAAAAGGAAAAAAGAGCGAATAAATCCTAATGAATCTAAAAGCAAAAAGCTAAAGAAACACAACAGAGAAACAGGTAAGGGGATAGGTTACACAATGGGAAGGTTTTACGCACCCAAAATGTCCGTGGTACTCCACGGGAGCCCTTTGAAAAATTTCATGCTTTTGATTTGAAAATGGTTTGTAAAAATGAGAGTGGAGAGGTGAGAGAAAGAATTATTTTTTAATATTTTGTGTTTGGAGAGGTTTACCACCTCATGCCTACGTACCCACAAAGTGAAATGCAAGATCAAAACCCCGTAGTTCGTGGTACAAATAGTGAAAAGTGTGGGTTATGATTAATTTTATTCAGTGAAGAGAATTTGTCATCTTCAAGTGGATAGCCAAACAAACTACCATGAGAATGAAGGCATGGACTCATACATCATTATGGGGAGGGCGCCAACTCGGATAAAATCAATGAGTATGTCACTAAACCCCCACAAATGACAAGAGACTCAATTACATCAAACTACAACCATGGAGATTGAGAGACTTGCACCCGACTAAAGAATAATGACTCATAATCGACACTCTTTTTAAGAAAATAAACAAAAGTGCACAAAAGCACAAAACAACTTGAATGAGTTTGATTCTTTTTATTTTTTGAATTAAGGTCAACATGATTAGATTCATTGATTTTAAAAGAAAAGAAAAAAAAAGTAAAAGTCACTTGACAAAAGTCAAGGTTTTTGTTTATTAAAGAGGTGATGATTTAAAAAGAAGGAATCCTTTGAAAAAGGGAGAAGGTTTTGAAAATTGAAGAATGGGAGGAGATAAAGGGACTATCCTAAAAAGAAAATAAGGAGATAAGGGAAGAAAGATCTAACCAAACTTGATGACATTCCAAATTATGAGCATAAGAGTTCCATCATTTTAAGCTAGAAAATGGCCAAATAAAGGCTAAATCCAACTTCATGAAGATCAAAGCAAGGGGAAGGAATCCTAAAATCTAAGTCCAACACTTACATTCCAATGCCAAGGATAGTAACCAAAAGTCCACAAATTAAAGTCACAAGTTTTTTAGAAGTTTAATCCTTTATTAATGTTTTTGTGTCCAAATGGACAAAGGAAAATCAACATCAAAATAATAAGAGCAAATAATAAACATGATATGGATGAATAAAGCAAAATAGAATAAAGGCAATAAAAGTGCAAGAAATTAAATGTTAGTAACAAAAAGAAACTAAAGTGCAAGAATCTAAAATATTAATAGTAGTAATAGTATAATAATATTTACATAATAATGGTATGGTGAACTTAATCAACCACAACCAAAAAAGTAACCAAAATCGAAAGGCAACCAGATCCGCTTAGCATCTTACACTATAGCGATTAATCAAGGCAAATAGAACCGAATTCAATGAAATTTGAAAGGCGATTGGGAGACCCAAAGCACCTACGCATCAAACATTCATAAGTCTCAATTCTTAATGCAATATGATTAACCACTTTGGGATTACGCGATCAACAAGAGATCCGGTCCACGAAAGTGCAAGTACCCAATTATATTTTTATTCTGAAGTCGGGACACATTTAGGTCTATGTTAAGCAATCGCCGAGTAATTTACAAAGTAATTACCCTACAAATGAGGCCGGCCACCACCAATTAAGGTGCATAATGTTAGAGCTAATGCATGCGAGATAAATGATATGTAAATCGCCATCCGGACGCGATACCGCACAAAACTAAAGGTGAATACCAAATTAAGCCGCACTTATGGTATTCTTCCATCCTTAAGTTCAATCACTCTTCTTGGTGGATTCAAGCATGAAAATGTATCACTAATGCAAAGTACCTTTAATGAATTGAATAATCCATTTAAAGGTAGTTTTGAATTAATGAATATTAACTACTCTAATCTACACCCAAAGTTCATTGAAATTAAAGAGAAATCACTCCCAAAAATGCTTCCCAAGGTAAAAATAAGAAGAAAGAAGAAGAAGAAGAAAGAGGAACCAAAAAGGGGCTTGAAACAAGCCAAAAACACCATTCTGACTTGTGTTAACCGGTTAACCAATTGGTTAACCGGTTAACGCAAGCAGATTTTGAACAATTTACGCTGCTTTGAAACTAGTTAGCCGGTTAACGCTGTACCAGAAGCTGAAAAATGCAGAAAATTCAGCATGATCCATTTTGAAACCTTTTCTCAAACATTGGATGATCATGATCTGAATTTGCACGAATTTTAAAACCAAAATACAGTGGAATCCCTGCAATCAAACAACAAATAAAGATCAAAAGGATCTAGAAACAAAAGCACCAAAGATCTACATCTTGAATGTTGATGGTGAATATGGGTTTGTGGAGGAAGATGAATTACCAAAAGCTCTTCTTCAAATTGGACCAACACAAGCTTAGATCTACTGATATTGATGAACAAAAGAATGAAAGGATGAAGGTTTAGCTCAAGTTAATCAAGAATTCAATGTAAATTCTTGATAACTTCAAAAGAAAGAAAGTGAGCTTTTGAGAATTTTGGTGTTGGGGGAGTATTTTGCAAGAGGTTTTGTGGCTATCAAAAGCTTGTGGAATGAATGAAATTGTGGTCCTATTTAAAGGCCTTAGGTATGGAAATTTGGTGGAATGGAGCTTGCTTTGGTAATTTGAATTTAGGTTTAGTAATTGGAATTTTGGTGGGAAATGGAAAAGAGTGGTGATTAATAAGGGTTTATGGTAGGAAATGATCAAAGTGATGTAGAGAAATCAGAAACCAATGGATCTAGAATATTCCAATTAAATCAATGATCTAAGGGTGCTGAATTTGAATAAAGAATTCAAATTTCGCACTGGTTAACCAAGCTGAAATTTGAATTTTTTATTCAAACATGGTTGCTTGGTTGTTTCGGCCCGATCCTTGTTGTGCGTCGAAGAAATGAACACATGAACCTTAAAAATCCTTTGAATGAATCAATTAACTTGGGAAATCCCCGATCTGATAATTTTGAATTATTTGCGGATCAACTTCGAATTTTTCTGTGAAATTTCGCTCGAGCTGCAGGACTGCTATTTTTGGCATTTTCACTAGTTCCTCTTCCTGAAAAAGGTTAGCAAAAGGAAACAAAATAATTTTGGATTTTGATTAATGGTTAGTAAACATAAACAAATAAAGTAATTAAAGACAATGGTGATCCCCTGCGAGGCATAAACCTAACCCGAGAAGAACCGTGCAACCAGTGCGATCTTGTTTGTATGCAAGATGCAGATGACAATGCAAAGAAAACTTGGGGCAAAAATTATGGTGCAACAGCTGCCCCTATTTAAGTTTATTCAATCTGAAGATATGAAGATTGACATCTTCGTCTCTGCAAGATGGGAGAGACTTAAATACAGAAAACCCAAATTTTTGTCCTAAGAGAACATGATATGATATGAATATGAGATGCAAACCCAAAATCTCTGTGGGGAATTCACGACCACCAGAGGAAAGAAAAAGCTTGGGGACACAAAAGAAATATCCCGCCGGGGAAAACAAAAGACACCAAAAGGGTTACCAGGAAAATAAATCACTGGATAACCGACTCCACATGGGGGAAAAGAAAATATGATACAATCAAGGTAACAGGGTTCAACGGGAAAGAGTAAACTCTCTTCCAGGGAACAATAACCAATCAAAGTATTCGAGTCCAAAAATGGAGGAATACCGAGTCGGAACAGAATCATCAACTACCGGTTTACTGGGTAGGAAAACAAGGGACTCGACTATCGATTTACTTGATAGGAGCAAAACAAAGAGGGATAACTTCCACTACCTTTTTACTGGGTAGAGAAATTCTCAACTACCTGATTTACTGGGTAGGATCACAATCAAAGGGGAACAACTTTTATTACCTTTTTACTGGGTAAAAAGAAGAACTCTCAACTACCGGATTTACTGGGTAGGAGTACAAGCAAAAGAGCTTGATTAATTTGGTAATATTACCCACTATCGAAAAATTGATAGCTTAATTCCAAAGTAATATACTCAAGCTGGAGAAAATATTTCCCACTATCAAACAATGATAGCTTAATTCCAAAGCAAACATTAACTCACAAAAGGGACCAAACTTCAATCCAATAATAAATTGGAGAGAAATAGTCAAACAAGACTCATCCCGAGGAGGAAATATCTCAACTGGGGAAGTTCCATCCAGATAATAAACCGGGGAGGAAACTGAATCAAAATCATCCACGAGAAGCAAACTCAGTGGGGAAATAGAAAGGATAAACATTTTCTGCTTAAGGGTTGACACTCTAAACTTTAGAGGAAAACCACACACACACTCTGTGGGGAAAATCACACCAAAGAGCGGGGAACAAAGATAAATGCAAGAATGCAAGCAAAAGATGCTATGCTCATGCGTATGAATATGTTGACAAACCAGACATAAAGATAAGCAATGGGTGACATAAACACCACAACAACCGGATACTCGGCTAACCAGGACAACAAGGTCGGGGGCCATGCTGGAGATTAGATTCGAAATCCCGTAAGGGAATATAACAAAAAACATCAAAGGAATAAAATCCTACTACAAGGCATAACTCAGACTGGGGAAAACAACTTCTAGGGATCCAATCCACAAAGCATTCTTCCAGAATCCATAAAAGGATATCATCAGAAATTCCTTTTTGAGAGGATAACGCGTCGGAAATACCTCAACATCACAAAATCTTCCATACTTTGGGGAAAGAGGGACATGTCCCTGTTAAACTCTGATGGGGACGAATATCTGCATAACTCTGATGAGGAAACAAAATAAATATCTACCGATGATGCAAATAAAGCATAGCCTGCTGGAGTATCAAACATCAACTCTGCATAAGAATACCACCTTGCTGAGGAGAGGTAAAAGTCTGTCGGGGATGAGGAATACTTCCACGATCCTTGCTGGGGACATAAATGTTCTTAAACAAATTCCTGCAGGAAAAACCATCATACTATTTCTTCTCCATTCGGGGAAAGAATTATACCACTCTCACTCTGCTTGGGGAAGGAGTTACGCCATTCCTGCTCTACTTGGGGAAAGAGTGCAAAACTTGCCAAAGATCAAAAATAGAGATTTGCTGGAAACCATCACACGCAGACTTACTGGGGATCTATGAAGATCTTTCATCATTGAACCTTTGAATTTTTTCGACCCATGGGGGATACCAAAAGTTAAAATTATAGCAAATCACAGTTACGAGGGATTTTAAATCAATAATCACCAACAGGTAAAAGAAAACCTCTAAACTGATTTATATACCCATACTTCTGCTGAGGGATGCAACCAACTTATGCTGAAGAGCAAAGATTCAGCCGGGGCTTCCAAGACTTTTCAAGTCAAGGGTAAACTACTGAGGAAGAGATCAAAACTCATCCGAGGATTTTCTAGGATATATCTCCCAACAACTCTTCTGGGGGAAAGGAACAAAATTAAGAGTATTTATAATCCGTATTCATGCTGGTTGCTGGGGAACAATACGTCATTAAAATCGACATGCCAGGACCAATAAAAAATTTCTTAAGGACACAAACGGATCAAACCCTGCTTTAGGAGAGACAAGTTACACACATCCAGACTTTACCATCCCTGGAATCACTATTGATATCCTTTCTTTGTTCACAAATCAAGAGAAAAATGTTTTTATAATCTTCAAAAATTAAATTTATTAAATTTGTTTCAAAAATCATCATCAACAATAAATTGAAATTTTGTAAACAGAAACAATATAAAGAGTTTCAAACAATTGGATAAAAGCTCAAATTTATTGATAGAATGGTAGTCAACAAATGGCGGGACTCTATAGATCATTACAAGTTTGAAAAATGGTAAATACATGGAAAATGGCTACATTGAAATACAATGATCACTATTCTCCCTATCAACTTTGAATTCCACTGTGCCCGAAACTTCAATCAAGGATGAGTGAATAAGAATCTTTGATGGGCACTTCCTCTGAAGGATAGAATCTGAAATCCTTAGTCGTTATAAGTGATCCAGTTTGTCGATGCAGTTACTTGCCATGTTCCCTAACTTTTGCCTAGATTGCCCTTTCGGGTTTTCAATATACCGGGATAATTGTTTTTGTCTCTAATTTTTGCATGGACCGCCCTTTCGGGTTTTCAATCCACCGAGACGCTCATTTTTGCCTAAGCCTCCCTTTCGGGTTTTCAACTTAGCGAGCTGTTCTTTTATTTTTTAGGCGAAGTATTTCTTGACTGCATCCACATTCACAGGAAGAGTGATCTCCTCACCATCCATAGTTGCAAGAATTAATGAACCTCCAGAGAAGGCTTTCTTGACAACATATGGGCCATCATAGTTCGGAGTCCACTTGCCCCGAGAATATGTAATGACAGACTGGATCTTTTTGAGCACGAGGTCGCCATATCTGAATACACGAGGTTTGACCTTCTTGTCAAAAGCTTTCTTCATTCTTTGTTGGTACAACCGACCATGACACAGAGCTGTTATTCTCTTTTCCTCAATCAAATTCAACTGATCAAATCTACTCTGACACCATTTAGCCTGAGTCAACTTGGCTTCCATCAGAACTCTCATTGATGGGATCTCAACCTCGACGGGGAACACTGCTTCTGTACCATAAACAAGTGAGAAAGGGGTTGCCCCTGTTGAGGTGCAGACATAAGTACGATACCCATGCAAAGCAAAAGGGAGCATCTCATGCCAGTCCTTATATGTCACAACCATCTTCTGAATGATCTTCTTAATGTTCTTATTCACAGCTTCAACAACCCCATTCATCTTCGGTCTATAAGGAGAAGAATTATGGTGTTGAATCTTGAATTATTCACAAAGCTCTTTCATCATCTTATTATTCAAGTTTGAACCATTATCAGTAATGATTCTATTCGGAACACCATATCTGCAGATAATGTTGTTCTTGATAACCGAACCACAACTTGTTTGGTCACATTAGCATACGATGCCGCTTCCACCCACTTGGTGAAGTATTGCCACAAGAATAAAACAATGTCCATTCGAAGCCTTGGGTTCAATCATACAAATCATATCAATTCCCCACATAGAGAAAGGTCACGGGGAAGAAGTCACATTGAGATGAGTTGGTGGCACATGAATCTTATCAGCATACACTTGGCACTTATGACACTTTTTCACATACTTGCAACAATCAGATTCCATTGTCAGCCAATAGCAACCTACTCTCAACATCTTTTTAGCCATTGCATGCCCATTAGCATGAGTACCAAAAGATCCTTCATGAATTTCTTTCATTAACATGTCTGCTTCATGTCTATCCACACATCTGAGCAAGACCATGTCAAAATTCCTCTTATAAAGTACATTCCCATTCAGGAAGAAATTGCCTGCCAATCTACTCAAAGTCCTCTTGTCTTTATCGGATGCCCCAAGTGGGTATTCCCGACTCTAGAGAAAACATTTAATATCATGATACCAAGGCTTGTCATCATGGACTTCTTCAACTGCAAACACATGAGCTGGTCTTTCAAGTCGCATCACCCTGAACATGGGAACATCATTCCACTGGTGTACCTTTATCATAGAAGCTATAGTTGCTAAAGCATCTTCCATCTGATTCTCATCACGAGGAACATAATGAAACTCAACTTTAGTGAAGAAAGTTGATATCCTCCTGGCATAATCTCTATAAGGGACCAAGTGGGGTTGATGAGTTACCCACTTACCCTTGATCTGATTGATTACCAAGGCAGAATCTCCATACACATCAAGATGCTTAATCCTCAGATCAATAGCTTCCTCAAGACCCATAATACAAGCTTCATACTCAGCTTCATTATTGGTACAAGGGAAAGTCAACCTCGCAACAAAAGGAATATGCGAACCATGGGGAGTAATGATCATTGCCCCAATTCCTCTTCCACGTGCATTCACAGCACCATCAAAAACTAAACCCCATCGAGATCCAGGCTCCGACCCTTCACTAATAAAAGGTTCATCACAATCTTTCATTTTCAAGTACATTACATCCTCATCTGGAAAATCAAACTTGATTGGCTGGTAATCATCAATCGGTTGATGTGCCAAATGGTCAGCCAAGATACTACCTTTTATAGCTTTTTGAGCTCGGTACTTGATATCATATTCTGACAACAACATTTGCCAACAAGCAATCCTCCCAGTCAAAGCAGGATTTTCAAATATATACTTGATCAGATCCATTTTAGAGATCAACCAAGTTGTATGATTCAACATATACTGGCGAAGACGCTTTGCAGCCCAAGCTAAGGCACAACAAGTTTTTTCAAGCATGGAGTACCGAGTCTAACAATCAGTGAATTTCTTACTCAAGTAGTAAATTGCATATTCTTTTCTTCCAGATTCATCTTGCTGACCAAGCACACAACCCATGGAATCTTCCAGCACAGTCAAATACATGATCAACGGTCTACCTTCCACCGGAGGAGAAAAGATAGGAGGTTCAAGCATATATTCTTTGATACTTTCAAACGCTTTCTGACAATCATCTGTCCAGACACAACCTTTGTCTTTCTGAAGAAACTTGAAGATCGGAGCACATGTGGCAGTCATGTGAGAGATAAACCTCTTAATATAATTCAAACGGCCCAAGAACCCTCTGACTTGCTTTTCAATTCTTGGAGTAGGCATTTCCCGAATAGCTTTCACTTTATTAGGATAAACTTCAATGCCTCTTTGGCTGACAATGAAACCTAACAACTTTCCAGAACGTACACCAAACGTGCACTTGTTCGGATTCAAACGAAGCTAAAACTTCCTTAACCTCTGAAACAATTTCAGCAAATGTTCAACATGATCCTCTTCAGTCCTCGACTTAGCGATCATATCATCAACATATACCTCAATTTCTTTGTGCATCATATCATGGAAAAGCGTGGTCATAGCTCTTTGGTATGTCGCACCATCATTCTTCAATCCAAAGGGCATTACTCTGTAGCAGAATGTTCCCCATGGTGTAATACATGTGGTCTTGTCCATGTCCTCGGGTGCCATCTTTATTTGATTATAACCAGAAAATCCGTCCATAAAAGAGAACACAACAAACTTAGTCGTATTATCTACCAACACATCAATGTGTGGCAATGGAAAATCATCTTTTGGACTGGCTTTATTCAAATCTCTGTAATCAACACACATTTGGACTTTTCCATCTTTCTTTGGAACAGGCACAATATTGGCCACCCATTGAGGATAATTAGATGTCACAAGAAAACCTGCATCAATTTACTTTTGAACCTCCTCTTTGATCTTTACTGCCATATCAGGATGAGTTCTTTTCAACTTTTGCTTCACAGGTGGACATTCAGGCTTCAGCGACAATCTATGCTCCACAATATCAGTATCAAGACCTGGCATGTCTTGATAAGACCAAGCAAACACATTAACATATTCTCTAAGAAGCTCTACAATCTTCTTCTTAACATCAGGACCAAGCAATGCTCCAACTTTGACTTCTTTCTTATCATCTTCAGAACCCAAGTTGACTATCTTTATAAACTCTCCATGAGGCTGAATAACCTTCTCCTCGTGCTCAAGCAACCGAGAAATCTCATCAGGAATCTCTTCAACATCCTCTTCCTCAGCTTCGAACACAGGGAATTCAAAGTTGGGAGTGGGCATAGGATCATTGTTTTCAATGGGTTTATCAATTAATCTGCACAATGATTTTATTTTTAGAGTATGAGCAAAAGTGCAAACATTATGAAGATAAACAATGGTTGCTTTTATTTTGGGTATTTTATGTTACCATTTTTCAGAATAAAGCAAAAAAAAGAAAAACACATAAGGAAATAACAAAATAACATTTTATTGATGATGATAAAATTTGAAACAAAGCCCGACAAACATCACTTTCACCTTGGGCAGAGTGAAAGGATTTTTGAAAGAAAATAAAACAAATTACTTTGAAGCATGAACAATAGAAGGAACATCAACAGCAATCCAGTTATTGCAAATCTTTTCGTGCGTAACAAAGTTAGGCATTTCTTCATCTTCATCATCTTCAATGATGGCAGCAACGGAATGATCGTTGATAAATCCAGCACTTCGGAATCCTTCCTGAATAGTCTTCGGGTCATTGAGAACCACACCTGATGTAAAACACATACCAAATCCTTCTTTGTTGTCAACAACATCAATAATTCGTCCCCAACCATCAGATCGACCAGTTTCGAGTATACGCAGAGCATCCTTGAGAGAAGACATAGGCATGACATTCTTCTTAGTAGCGTTATCAACAACAGAAAGAGCCTGAAATAAAGTTCCCACCTCTTCTTCAGCATCAATATAGGAGAAAGATGACAAATTGCTCACAACCATCGCCTTTTCACCGCTAATAGTTACTAATTTCCCATCTTTCACAAACTTCAGCTTCTGATGGAGAGTAGATGTCACAACTCCTGCTTCATGCATCCAGGGTCTTCCAAGGAGACAACTATAAGCGGGACGTATATCCATTACTTGAAAAGTAATTTGGAATATAAACGGTCCAATCAGAATAGGAAGATCAACTTCACCAATCACAGTCTTCTTCGATCCGTCAAAAGCTTTCAAAATAATCCCACTATGCCTCATGGGAGCACCTTGGTACGCAAGCCTTGACAAAGTCGACTTCGGCATCACATTCAGGGAAGACCCAGTATCAACCAGTACCTTAGACATAACATCTTCTTGACAATTTACTGAAATATGCAGAGCCAAATTATGGTTCCTTCCTTCTTCCGGCAAATCATCATCACAGAAACTCAGATTGTTGCACGATGTGATATTAGTCCTAATACTATCAAACTGATCAACAGTCACATCGTGATCAACATAATCTTGATCAAGAATCTTCTGCAAAGATTGCCTATGAGCCTCAGAGCACATTAAGAGTGATAAAACTGATATTTTCGACGGAGTATGCAACAACTGCTCAGTAACGTTGTACTCGCTTTTCTTTATCAATTTTAACACTTCATCTTCACTGTCACCAAGTTGGCCTGATCGGGCGACAACATCCATAATCTATTTACTCGCACTTGTATCTTCCTCTCTCTTTGGAGGATCTGAAGCATAAACTCTACCACTTCGAGTAACCTTTGTCACATCGGCAATGCTAACCACAGACCTTGGAGAAGGAATAGGAACTTCCTTACCATTTTCTATCATCTTAGCATTATACCGATACGGAACAGCTTTATCAGACTCATATGGCATTGGACCAGGCAAATTGATCACCAAGGGAGTAACAACATATTTGCGGCTATCAAAAGAAATAACCACCTTCTCAGGAACAACCTTCTCAGGAATATTGAAATGAGGCACAATGACGTTCACTTCATTTTCATACTCATCTCTTTTTGCTGTCACCTCTATCAACTTATCATCCATCATCTTTTGAATGTCTCTCTTAACAATCACGCAACCACGAGGGTTCACTGAGCAAATGCAACAACCAGCATAATCGTGATCAATATCATGATATTCACTTAAGAAATCATGCATCTCAACTAAAGACCTTCGAATATGGCGGACCTCATAAATCTTGAACAAACCAGGACAACCATCAACCATATTCACAGACGTATTACCATGCTTCGAAAGCGGATTTGTCTTCACATTTAGATTAACATCATTGAAGGACAAAACATTGCTCCTTATCAATTTTTGCACTTCAAACCTCAAGGGATAACAGTTCTCAACATCATGCCCCGGGGCACCTTGATGGAAAGCACAATGAGCCTCTGGCTTATACCACCATGGGATAGACTCTGGAACTGGAGGTGGAGAACGTGTTTGCACAAGATATTTTTGCAATCAAAGAAGGAAGCAAATCCGCATACAACATTGGAATGGGATCAAAACTTGGCTTAGCGCGAACCTGTTGATTACCACCCTGTTGCACAGAAGGTTGTTGATAACGAGACTGATACTTTGGAGCTGCTGGCACAGTTGGAGTCACATTAATCACCGGAGTTACAAAAGCTACATGCTGCTGATGACGATTCTCACGACCACGAGGTCTTCTGTAACTTTCACGAGACACAACATTAGTCTCACCCTCTTTCTTTTTACCAAAAATGCTGCTGGAATTCAAAATTCGCAGTCGTTAACCAGTTAACTAAAGCGTGAACCGGTTAACTCCAGTGAATTTTGAATTCTCCCTCCTTTTGGTGGGAAACTTCAAGAATAACCCGACGCCAACTGTTCCAATCTGATTTTGATCCTCAATCCTTTTTAGGGCTTTGACCATGATACAAGGCTTGTACAAAAGGTCATGTGAGCTTCCTGCCAGGTCACCATGCTCTTAACTTTGACTTGTAGTGCTTCGAATTTCCCGGATGATTGATCATATGCCTTATGCTAGAACATGTGAGTGTTATGCCTCATCTTTCTATGAAAAATGCTAAAGATATGACATGCTTATGATGATTATGATATGATGATGATTCTAATAAGAAGAGGGCAAATTTGGGGTGTTACACATATCCATTTTTACCTGTCATCCATTTCAAATTATTCAAATTACCATTTTTTACCATGTTTCGTTTTTATCCATTTAATGCCCAAATCCATTTTTTTACTCATGGCGCATTAGTCACACTGAAAAGCATCACTGAACACTTGTAATTTCCATACCGTGTTCTAAACGTTGTCTTCTGAATATCCTCATCTTTCACCTTAATATGATGATAGCCCGATCTCAAATCGATCTTACTAAACACACAAGCACCTACCAACTACTCCATAAAATCATCTATTCTTGGTAACTAATACTTGTTCTTAATTGTCACCTTGTTCAACCGTCTATAGTCTACACAAAGCCTCATACTTCCATCTTTCTTCTTAACCAACAGAACTGAAGCTCCCCACGGCGATACACCTGGTCTTACAAACTTCTTCTCAAGCAAATCTTCCAATTGCTTCTTTAATTCAGCCAACTCAGAGGTGGACATCCTGTACGGTGCCATAGAAACAGGTATAGTACTAGGTACAAGATCAATTATAAACTCAACTTCTCTCTATGGTGATACGTCAGGAATTTCATCAGGCAAAACTTCAGGAAATTCATTCACCACTTGTAACTCTTCAATCTTAGCTTTACTCTCCATGGATAACGACACCATCAACGAAAACATATGGACTTCTTCTTTCATTAACTTCTGTAACTCTCTAAACAACAACAACCCAACTCCTTCCTATTCTGAAGTAGAAAACCTCACTGACTTACGATAGCAATTAATATGAACATAGTTATACTCTAACCAGTTCATACCTAGGATTACGTCTATCCCAGTCAATGAAAAATATACCAGATCAACATCAAAGTCTATATCAAAGATAGACAATAGGCACCTTGAACACACTAGAGAAGTAGTCACTGATCCCTTAGCCGAAATCTCGATGACCATATCTCCATTCATAGCAGACAACTCAAGACCCAATCTCTTAACACATTCAGCAACAATAAAACAATGGGTAACACCCGTATCTATAATAGTAATTAAAATAATACTATTAATGAAACATGTACCTCTGATGAGCTTGTCCTCATTAGCCGTCTGAGTCCTAGCTAAAGCAAACACTTTTCCTCCAGACTTTGATTTCTTTGGCTTCTGGCATTGGCTACCAATGTTTCGTTCTTCACCGCAATTAAAACATACATTCTTTATGCGTGCAATCAGATATTGCATGCCCAGCTTTTCCACAACGGAAACAACGCTTCACCTCAGCGGTACACACATTTCTCTTGTGTCCAGCTTTCCCACACTTGAAACAAACAATACTAGCGGGAGAATCTCCCCTACTAGTTCTCTGACTCGGAACAATTTTTTACTCACCCTTACCAGTTGGAGTATCATAAGGCTTGCCACAGTTCTGCTGATTCTTGCCTTTCCTATCAGTAAAAATCTTGTAGTGAACATTGGTATCTTCTTAAAATATCCTACAACTATCAACTAGATCAACAAAAACACGAATCTTCTGATACCCTACAACCTTCTTAATCTCGGAGCGCAACCTGTTCTCAAACTTGATGCACTTTGAGAATTCAGCAGTCACCACATCATGGTGCGTATAAAACTTCGACAACTCCGTAAACTTTGTAGCATAATTAGTCACTGACATATGTCCATGTTTTAGCGCATGAAATTCAATCTCCTTCTTGCCACACACATCTTTAGGATAATAATTCCTCAGAAACTCTCTTTGAAATACAACCCAAGTGATTTCCTCACTTACAACTTCCAACCTTTCCCTAGTTTCCAACCACCAATCATTAGCCTCAACCGCCAACATGTGAGTTCTATAACGAACCTTCTGCATTGGAGTGCAATCCATCACACGGAAGATTCTCTCAATTTCTTTCAACAAAGCCAATGCTGCATTAGGGTCATACTTCCCCTTGAAGGTAGGCGGATTCTTTCTGGAAAGTCGCTAAAGTACGAGACTCATCATTTTTGCCAGCGTTCGGTAAGTTCTGCACAGCTTAAGCCATTGCTTCCATTGCAACAGCCATTGAAGCATCGTTTCTTCCAGCCATCTCGACTTAACACCACAACACAACAAAAGTTAGAACCACTTAACAATACTTGATTGTTAAACAAAATACAACTCGACAACTTGATCGGACAGACCGACATGCTCTAATACCACTAATGTAACACCCCATTTCTACCCAAATTTATAATTAAATCAGAGTTATAAAAATTCTCCAAAAACATGCGATATCACATTGTTTAACTTTAAAACCAAACAACATAAACTTCATTAATAAAAATACTTCAAAAACTAAGCAGCGGATTCATCAAATTTCAACTTAAAAACATCATCATTTGTTTTCAACATCAAGATGCTTCAACATGGTTTTCAAAATAAACAACTCCAAATAGAATATTCAAAATGAACAACTTAAAAATTCATCGACTAAACTATAATTCAACATAAAAGACAATACATGCGTTCATCCCCCGAAGTGCTACGTATCAGAGGGACAAACACCAACTTGAAGCTACTACGTACTTGACTTTGGATTACCTGTACATTACCAACATACGAGCAACATTCAAACATAAGGGGTGAGATATCGAACAATATAAGCAAGAGTATGGTAATCAATATGTAAATGAGAAATCATACAATCACATCACTTTGCACAACAAGCAACATCAACAAACAACTACAATCAACAACGATTAGTAACACATATATAATACAACTCAAATGCGACTTAACTTATATATATGCATGTGGTACCATTTGAAGTACAACTCCAAACTTGAAATCTTGCCAGTTTATCGAGGCAATAATAACATATTTGCCAATCTAGGCCAACTTGATTTGAGCATTCGCTCCCACTTGAAATTATGAAAATGTATACGACTTATGAATGGTATACAACAACATCATAAACAACAACTTAATGAAGCATCAGCGTATATCAGCATTGGTCAATCGACCTGCAACTTAATATTTCCCAAGATCGGGACAACACAACTTATATCGACTTCATACGACTACAACACAGAAAACCAACTAATTACGAATTAATTAATTAAATTTCAAAATTAATTATTTTAGTCCTCAACTCTACTAAAATCAACTTATTTTATCTCTAATTAATTTCTAAAATCAACCCAGTTCGACTCGGATGCGAAAACAAGACAAATCGCCAAAAATTGCATTTTCTGCACATAGCTCTGCTCATACGTGTATAGACTTATTGTTACGCGTAGCACTCTTCTTCCTACGCCTCCACTACGCGTAAATAATGCCATTACGCGTAATGTATGCACCCCTTACGTGTCGCTTATGTGAATGGCCAGAGGGTCGTGCCATAACCCTTTCCTTACGCGTAATGCCCAACGTGACAATCACGTGTTATGCGTAAGGCCTCCCTTATTACGCGTAATACCAGATCTACTATGTGATTTCTAGTTCTTCACACCAGTCACACTTCTGCTTCGAAATTCACCAATTCAACACTCAATTCAATCCTATTTGGGTTTCTACATTGATTTCATACCTATAATCTTTTGTATATCCATCATATAACAATACTACATTCAATTACGAGTCTTAAATATCATCTATACACAACTTCCCGCAACAAAACCAGTCTAACAACAACAACAATTACAACAACATGAACAACGTATATGACAACAACACAACAGTTCACAACATATTCTTCATGACAAATCCATACGAAATCAACAACAACATATATGTAATACCCCGTATTTCAATAAATGCTCTGGATAAAATTAATTAAGATTAATAGGGTTCCGGTGTGCTCTGAGAATTTTCAATTAAAATAATTAGAGCAACTGACGAACTCAAATTAATTAATTATTATTATCTGACTCAGAGATTTTATTAAATATTTGACTCAGATACATTTTTGGATACTCTCGATTTGGACCCGTTAGATTACTAACAATTTGTTATATCAGTATAACAATTGTTTGTTTTATAACATAAAAACAAGTTATGTGTTATAAAGAGAGAAAAAAAGAAAGTTGGTAAGAAGAAAAGAAGGAAAGAAAGAAAAGAGAAGAGAAGAGAGAAAGAAGATAAAGGAAAACCTAGAAGAGGAAAAGAAGCTTGAATCATCACCATTCTTTATCAATCATCTTCATTTTCATCAAACTCCTCTTCATTGTCAAGGTGGGTTCTAGTTAGTACTTTTGGTTTTGGGAGTTTTCTTGAGTTTAGAGTTTTTAGGTCAATTTGATAAAAATTTCTAAATCATGAAATCTAATGGATGAAATGCTGAAATAATAGGGTACAATAGTCAGGTTATATGTATGTTAAACCTACTATGATTGCTTGGATGATCCATTATGTTTTGGGTGAGTTTGGAGGGGATTCTATGATGAAAAACGCAGCATTTTTGACTGTTGTCTGCAAGTAACCGGTTACCCTATGGGTAGTAACTGGTTACCCATTGAAAAATTGAGTTTCTGGACAAATTTTATACTGGTAATCGGTTACCCTCTGGGTAGTAACCGGTTACCACTGTTGTGTTCTGAAAAATGACATTTCTTACAAAATCCGTAACGTTTTACTCGGGTATCCGACTGAGGCAAACTTTATATCGTTGGAAAGCTATGACATCGTATTATCCAATGGTAGAGGAAAATATTACTTTTGAAGTGGAAAATAAATATTTATTTTATGTCGATTAAAAATACTATTTCGATCCTTCTTTTATAAATTCGTAAACCCTTCATCGTTTATCCGATTTAACTGTTCTTTATATCGATTTGAAGCTAATAATATGTTCTATTTTATGATACCAAGAACTATTATTTTTAGCCGACTTTTACTTGACTTTTCTAATTAACCGTAATTATGTTAGTTAGGAAATTGTGAGCTATTGGAAATAAAAGGTATAACTTGTGAGATGATTAGGGTTACCCTAGGTTGATGCAAAAACCATTAGTGAGGCGGGTAATGACTTGTGGTGGGTATTACACTGAGTCCCACGGAAAGTCTTGCCTAAGTTAAGGCTTGTGGTGGGTATTACATTGAGTCCCATGGGAAACATGGTAGTGACTTGTGGTGGGTATTACACTGAGTCCCACGGGAAGTCTTGCCCGAGTTAAGGCTTGTGGTGGGTATTACATTGAGTCCCACGGGAAACATGGTAGTGACTTGTGGTGGGTATTACACTGAGTCCCACGGGAAGTATTGCAGAGTTAAGGCTTGTGGTGGGTATTACATTGAGTCCCACGGGAAGCATGGTAGTGACTTGTGGTGGGTATTACACTGAGTCCCACGGGAAGTCTTGTCGAGTTTTAGGCTTGTGGTGGGTATTACACTGAGTCCCACGACAAGCATGGTTTAGGCTTGTGGTGAGTATTATATTGAGTCCGACGGGAAGCATGGTAGTGGCTTGTGGTGGGTATTACACTGAGTCCCATGGGAAGCCTTGTCAATAAAGTCTTGAGTAAGTCTTGAGGTGGGTTATGTTGAGTCCCACGGGAAACATCCATAAAGACTTAGGTGGTGACTTGTGGTGGGTATTACACTGAGTCCCATGAGAAGTCTTGTCGATAACACTTATGATGAGTATTCCACTGAGTCCCACGTGAGGTGTTGAGAGTGTTGTATGGACTTTTCCATCTTGCTTTGGTTCCTTGTGGAGAAGTGACCAAAGATTCGAGTAGTTGATAGATTCGAACCTTTAGAGCCGAGGGAACTCTAAGATAGGGAATTCACAGAGATTTTGATATCTTACCCCACTTTTTTGTTGCTTTTCAGGTTTCTTTTGCAGGTTGATTTACAAGTGGAGCTATGCTTGAGATGTTTCAAGAGAAGCATAGTCTTTGTTTTTCCGCTGTGTATTTATCTTATACAATAATGGATATTATATTTGTTCTTAGTATATTATTTTTATTTTAGTATAATTTCTTGTACCATAGTTGTATTGTTTTTAGAATTGGTCAAGAATGTGAATTGTACTATTAGGCACTTATGATGGTGTCAGTACCAATTAAACTCTTGTATAATGATATTCTAGGTATTTATTATATGAGGCGTTACAATATCATACAAGATCACAACAACAATCATACAAAATACCCATCTTACATACGAATTATCCTAATCCCGTTTATAGAATTCGAACCCCACCCTTACCTTAGATTGAAGGCAACTCGAATTCACAACAAATTTTCTTTACAAAAATCCAACCCTAGTCTCCTTGTTCTTCCTCAAGACTTGTTCTTTCACCAAATTCTGTTTAATCATTCTATTTAGGATTTTCAGCTTAATAATACTATAATTTCACTAATTAACCAAATTACTAATGGGCCTAAAATAACACCCCCACCTTTACCAATATCATACCACAACCAACCCCACTTACTAATATTATTTCATTAATAATTCTATTATTACTTCGACTTAATTAACTCGACAAACCCAAACACGACTTAACCATCAACTTAAATACCAACTTAAACAACTTAATGATATACTCGACAAAATAACACCTAACAACAATTAATCGGGAAAGATACGCGATAACATTAAATTAAATTAATTAATTAAATATGGGCGTTACATTACATATCAGAGCAGACGCCGAAACTAAGTGAAATACTTTAACTTCACTAACTGTAACTTCACGCTAATCCTGATTATCTGCACGTTACCCACATAGAGGCAACATTCAAACAGAAGAGGTGAGATTCTCAATCAATCAAATGAAACAAATGATATAAATATGAAAGTATAAAATCATCAAATAAAATTACCCTTCATCACAACCACTGACCAAAACCAACAATCACATCACATACAAATAATCATGCATTTCACAATGCAACACAACTCAACTATTATGCAATGAGAAACCAACTTGACTAATTGCATGTGGTACCAAATACGGTCTCTTTTTCATGATCACAATTCCCGTCGGTATTTCTATATAGGTCGCTCACACCCTACACGGGCACATGGCATTCATGATCGTTCACACCCCACATTGGCACACGATCACCCATAATCGCTCACACCCCACATGGGCACACGATTACCTCAATAACAATAACAACACAATTCTATTTCAAAGAATCTGAATAAACGCTCACACCCCACATGGGCACACGTCTTATCCCACAACTCATGCAACATGAATGCATTCCACTATAACATACAACGACAACAAATTCATATGACTATCTTACAACCAATACATATCACCAAGACTATCCAACATAAAGCATAAACCTTCCAAAACACCCACCAACTACAATCCAAAGCTACAACATGCATTCGCACAACCGGAATACACAATTCATAGCTCCACACATGACACATACAAGGAAAATACAATTATCACGTCAAATAGTTGGAATTCTGGTGTTGAAAATATTTTTTTCCAGAAAGTACATAAAACCATATTTCCAACAATTCGAACGACGACTGAAATGGACTTAAAATTTGAAAGTTATGAAATTTTGAAAATTGGAAAAATCTATCACGTTCAGTGGTAACCGGTTACTACTAGAAGGGTAACTGGTTACTCTGTGTAAAATTACCCAGAAACCCATTTTTTGTACGCAGTAACCAGTTACTACCTACACGATTGTAATACCCCAAAATTTGCCCTCTCATTTTCACATCATTTAGCATACATTATCATGCATTGTATTGCATTCAAGTCATAGAAAAATAAAGCATACATCATTAGTTGAAACATAGGTGTGATCACGTGATTTTCAAAGTTTTGATCATCCAAAGCCAAAAAACAATGGCCAAGTGTCTTCCAACAAGCTTTAAGGGTCTTTTTCATCTTATATAACCTCATTTGATCCCTTAAGCCATTGGGAGATGAGAATTGGTCATGAAGTGGGACAATTCATCAACTTCAATCATCATTGCCAATACTCTTGAATCAACAACGAAGAGAAAATCCAGAAAAAAAATTTTGAATTCTTCATCAACCAGGCATGCTCATCATCATCATCATCTTCGCGTCTTCATCAACTTCGTGTCATCATTATCTTCACATTCTCATCATCTTCGCGCCATTGTCATCATTACGAATTCAACAACAATTCAATCTCCAATAAGCTGCAAGAATCAACACAACACGAGCAAATTCGAGAAAATAAGAAAGAAGTGAATCTTATTGTTGTTGAATTCTTCTGTTCATCATTCACAGGTACACAATTTCGAACTCCCATAGCCATGAAGGTATTATGTGTGTTGCAATCTTGTTGTTGTTTCAGATTGTTTGATCCCGTCAATTGAGGGGGTTTTAGGAGAAATTGGTTTTGGATTTGAAAAGAGGAGAAGAAATTAGGTAGGGTTAGGGAAGAAAATTTTAGGTTTTATGGTGGAAGTTCACTGGAGAAGATGGTGGTGCTGCCGCTGGCCATTGGCCCTCTCCGGAGGTTAGGTTTTTTTAATAAATGAGTTCAACAAGAGAGAGAACTATGGAGCATGAGAGAGAAGAATGTGTATGTTTTTGCTGAATTGGCCTCATCCTTTGAGGTAGAGATAAAGTTGTGGCGGAGGTCCACTCCGGCAGTGATACTTGTGTAGAACCTCTATTTTCATAATATCGTGCGTGCATCCTGTAGCGGTAAAATCGTGAGTGTAAGCTATTGATTAACTTAACTTGATGTACACAGAGTCGCCACCGCGCTTTTCTTTATTTCCGAAAGGAAAAAGGTAAAAGAACGAATAAAAACCTAGGAGTCTAAAAGCAAAAGCTAAAAGAAACAAACAGAGATTGGGTAAGGGGATTGGTTACGAACCGGGAAGGTTTTAGGCACCCGACTCGTCCGTGGTACTCCACGGGAGCCCTTTGAAATATTTATTGCTTTTTGGTCTGAAATTGGTTTGTTTTAAAATGATGGAAGAGATGAGGAGAAGAATATTTTTTAATGATTTTGTGTTTGATAAGGTTTTAATGCCTTATGCCTACGTACCCACAAAGTGCAATACGAGATCAAAACCTCGTAGTTCGTGGTACAAAATTTGAAAAGAAACAAATGGGTTGAATTGATTTTTAGAATGTAGAGATAAGTCGTCATCCTTTAGCGAATAATTCCGCTAGAAAAGATGAATCATATCTAAACATGTAAAAAAGAAAAGGTGCACAAGGCACAAAAACAATTGAGTGAGTTTTGAGTTTTTTTAAGTATGTACAAAAATGGTTTTGATATATTTACATGAATTAACATTGATTAAGAAAATAAAAGGAAAAGATTAAAAATCGCTTGACCTAAGTCAAGGTTTGTTTATGAAAGTGTTTGAAGTTTAAAAACAAGAAGGTTTTTGAAATAGGGAGAAGTTTTGAAAATTAAAGAATGGGGAGGAGATGAAGAGACTAGACCTAATGCTTGAATTAAAAGGTTAAGAAAAGAGTTTACCAAACCATAATATGCACAACTCTTCAAAGTTCGGAATTCCCTCTTCAAAGGCTAACGAAATAATCTTGAGGCCGAGGTTTCTAATCCATTCCAACTTGAGCAAAGGGGGAAGATCTTAAGGTCTAAGTCCATTCTCCAAAAAGCTCGGGATAGTTAACCATTAGTCCAAAATTAGAAGTCACAAGTCTTTTAAGTATTCAATCCTTTATTAAGTGTTTTGATATCCAAATGGACAAAATAAAAAAAAAACAAGCACAATATGAATATAAACAAATGATATATGATATAATATGATAAATCAATATAAGGAGATAAAGGAGCAAGAGATTAAAATAAAAGGATAAGGTGCGAGAGATTAAATTTAAACAATTATATATTCACAATGTTATAATATTTACAATATAATAATATTTACAATATAAAGTGGTATGATGAACTTAATCAAGCACAACCACAACAAGGAAAATAAAATCGAGGCAACCGGATCCAAGTGGATCTTAATTCGAATCGGGACAACTGTAGGTCTATGTTAAGAAATCGCCGAGTAATTTACGGAGTAATTACCCTACAAATGAGGCCGGCCACCACTAATTAAAGTGGAAAATATTCGTGTTAATACATGTTAGAGAAACGATATAATGAATCGTTCTCCGAAAACATGCCACACTAAAAGAAAAAGGAAGGTCTAATCTTAATCGAGATTTTCGTTGAATTTCATCGAAAAGCATACTATCACGATCTCAAAGTATGGAGAATGATCCAAATGATCATTCATCCATATATTTGAAATAATGAAGATTAAACTAATCGGAAATCAACAATCCCGAATCGGAAGATTGTCATCGACCAAAATTAAAAAGATGAAGAAAATGGATCTAAAAGAAATAGATCCAAAAAAAAAGAAATAGAAATAAATTTTAATCATTTTCTAAAAGTTCTCTTTATAAATACTTTTCTAAAATTCTTTTCTAAAAGATATTCTAAAAATATATTTTATAAAATTCTTTTATATCAAGAATAAACTATAATAATATTATTTTAAGAATACAAAGCCAATTTAAGAAAAATAAAAAAAATGGAAGAATGAGGGGGAGGATAACCTGCGGGTTAATGGTGTGGGTAGTAATATCCAAGAGCCAAAGGCCCTAACATCATTTCCAATTCACTTTTATAATAATTAAATAAAAAAACAAAGATAATATAACAAAAAAATGGAAAAATTAAAGAAAACAAAACGCAGAAGCAGGTGAGGCTTCTTCCTCAATGCGCAAAACAGGGTAACAACAATAGCACAAGCGGCGGCATGAATCTCACATCCTCACCTTCGAGATCAACACACAGAAACGATTCTCCTTCTCTCTTCGTCTTCAACTCGCGATTTTTTCTCCCTCCCAATTCGGGATTCTCCTTCTTCTGAATTTTGATTTCTTTCTTTTTAAATCGGAATCAATTTGAATGGTGAGGGATGAGGGATGGAAACAAAGGGGTTAGGGTTTTTGAGATTAGAATTGATTTGAGTTTGATTTTGGCAGAATATATGGGGGCTATTGAAGCTTGATTATGAGAGGAGCAAAGGTGTCTTTAAATAGGAGAAGAGGTGAGGAGAGGTGAAGGTTGTCGCGGGCGTTTTGAGGTAGAGTGCATTCTGTAACACGGTGGGAGAACTGACTTTAGTTATGTTGCGGATAGCAAGAGTCGCCACCGACTTTTATTTTATCCAAAGGAAAGGCATAAAAGAACAGGAAAGACCTTTAAAAGATTTTTGGGTCCGGGGGGTAGGTTATGTAAAGGGAAGGTGTTAGCACCCTTTACATCCATGGTTATCCATGGGCTCTTAGTTACTTAGCTCACTTTAAAATGTTTTTGAAAATGTGAAGTGTGTGAATAGAAATTTTCATAAGTGTTTATAATGACCCATGTACGGATGCGTATAAACCTTTGTTTTGAAAATTTTTGTTTGAAATTGTGAAGTGTTTGAAAAGTTTTTGAATAGTGAGCAAGTAACTATGAGGAACCTACCCTAAAGTTTAAGTCTTTCTGTTCTTGAATCCTTTAAATGGTAAGACTATCCCTATTATTAAGGAATAGGTAGTCATTACCTTGGATGTATGGGACAAGTAAAAGGACATCTGTTTAATGAAGGCAACTGTGGGATGTATTAAGCAATTTTGGAGGGACTGTCATCATTATTCGAAAGGGACAAGATCATTACGAAGGCAACCATTAAGGGACTTGATCTTTTATTGTTAAGGGACTAGATGACTTTATTTTTGAGGGACTTTTGCTTTATACACCCTACTTGACCTTTTGATTAGGCAACAATGAGAGGTAGCCCTAGAAAGTGAGATGGCGATCAAAGATCGACTTACGTGTGTGAGTGTACAATTTAATATTTATCTTTTGAATTAAGTGACCTAAATTAATTTTAAATAACATACATGTTACATTCCCTATTTTTACTAACCATGGCATAAAATAAATGGTTTAAACATTATAAAATATTACATCCAGGAGCAATTACAATAATAAAAGCAATTTAAATAAATAAGCAGAATATATAAATAAATAAATAATCAAAATAAATAAGAAAAATAAATAAGTAAGCAAAATAAATAAGTAATTATAATATGGTTAGTAGAAATAATAACAATTTAAAAATAAATGGGGTTAGTAATAACCATACAAACATAATTAATAATAATAATAATGAAATAAGCAAAAATATTATAATAAACAAAATTTTTAATGGTTAATAAGAAAGTAGGAACAATTATATTAATTATTATAAAATTTTTAAGTTATGTATAAATTATGAAATTAAATCAACTATGAACATATTATGAAAAAAAAATTATAATTATTAAATTAGCAATTTTTAGAAATTATTTACATGCATAATTAATTATAAACAATTAGTGAATATTTTCATAAAAAAAATAAATTGAGCATTTTAATTTTTACACATATTTATGTACAAAATTTTAAATTATAAACAATTTATGTATTTAATAAAAATTAGATTAAATATAAATAATAATATTAAACAAGAATAGAAGAAAAGAAATTAGGGTTTTAGAAATTATTATGATTAAATTAGGGTTTGTAGAAAAATATATTTTTAGGGTTTATAAAAATAAATTAAGTTTTATATACAAAAATGTTGAATATTAATCTAATTATTATAATATACATATTTTTAATTTTAAATATATAATAATAAAAACTAAGTTTAGAATTAAAAAAAAAATTACAAAATATTTACATATTATTTTTTCTAGAATTATTTAAACATGCACTAATCATGATTATATTTAATTAATATTAATATAATTAACAAAACAAATTAAATAAAACAAAAAAAAATTGGAACTTACCTGGCTGGGATTTGAACCCAGCACATCTTGCTTGCCAATACCCAGGCCAACAACACATACCACCAGGCCAACGTGCGCGCAGGTGAAGAAAAGGTGCATCAAATTGGTTTTATTCCTTAAGCCTGAAAATCAGAAAAAAAAGAAAGAAACACAAAAGGCCTGGGGGGATCGAACCCAGGACCTTGCAAGCAATCAACCAAACACGTTACCATTCCAGCTGGGAGAGCGCACCTGTACATAACTTCACCATAATTCATAATATATTATAACGTCTAATTATCTGGAAAAACAACAAAAATGTGGTGAAGCCAGGATTCGAACTCCTGCCCATAAGCAACACACGCGCATAGCATACCACTGGGACAAACACAAGTTTGTGATATAAAACAGCAATTAATTCATAAAATATTATACGCAATATTTGAATTCTGGAAAACGCGCGCAGGGTCTTCATCTTCTTCATATTACCTGCGAATTTTAATACAATTTCTCCTGCGAATTTTCCTGGGTGTTCATGAACCAGAAACCCTAGGTTTTTGGATCATCACGCAAACAGCAAAATCAATACAAATTGATAGTCCAGATCAAACATACAGAGCTTATACATCATAATCATGTTTTTAAAAGTCATTTATCTTCACTAAATCATGAATTCCCAATTTGAGAACTCAAACCCTAACAATGGTGTCTTTCGGTTTAGGGCATATTTCTTCAATGTTTTTGTCCAGAATCCATCTAAGCATCATGATAAACAAGATTAAACACACAAAAACGATTTACAATGGTTAAATAAATGAAATCGAAAAATCAAAACAAGAGCAAGAAGATGCATTCGGGATATGCTATATGAGGGGTTTTGGATGCAAATAGGTATTGGTTTTGACTCAATGATGTCCAAGGATCATTGTTATGTCCTCAAATTACCTTCTAATGCCTTGTATGTGAAAATCCGAATTTGAAGTTTGGTATGGTTTTTGAAAATTGGAACTTACACTTGGGGCTGGAAAATTCGTCGCCTTGTGTTAGGGTTCAATCATGTACTTATAGAGCAATGCATTAGGTCAGAAAAGTTGGATACTTGTGTGAGAAATTTGATCCAAAAAGATTCAAAAAGATAGGCTTTAAAAATCAAATATTTTTACATAAACACTTGCTATTTTAGGCCAATCATCATGATCTTCTTACCATTTTAATTCCAATCATATTTATGAATTTCTAGAAGCTTGATCTTTTTTAAATCTTAGACTTTTATATTTTATTTTAATTTAAAATGATTTTTATTGAATTAAATCAAAATAAATAAAAATAAAATGATAAAAAATCTGATTTTTGCTGATTTGGGTCGTGCATGAAGTCATAGTATGGATTGGGTCATCATATAGCAAGCCCATTTAGAAGAAATTGGTTTTAGACCTCCATTTTCTTCATAAATCAACCAAAAATTTCCCAACTTTGCAAGGGCACATATCCTTCAATTTTAATGCTATGAGTGTGTTCTTGGACATTTTGGAAAGATTGAAGAGTCCTCTAACCAACCCCACTGGTTTCATGTCCATATCATTTACCATTCTCAAGTTATGCCCTTTTGAAGTTGTTGACTTTTTGTGGACTTTCAAAAGGACCTATAATGTCTTAGCTCATACCTTCCAAATGAAGCATTTTTGGGCTTGGCTTGTGAGACACAAAGTTGTATAGAATTCAATTTCCTTCAAAATGAGCTTTGGATGGAGACTTGGTGATGAAGCATGTGAAAGTTATGGCTGGTCAAAGTTCAGTTGACTTTTACTGAGGAAACCCTAATTTAGAAACTCCTGATTCTTGATGATCTGAAATCTCCTTGATGAATCATGATCAACCCTTGATCAAATGATGAATTTTACTTCATATACTTGATGTTGGCAAAAAAATCATGAAGTTTGACTTTGGTTTGACCACAGTTGACCTCAGTTTGACCTTTTAACTGCTTTGACTGATTTTGACTTATCTGATCATCTGATTGAGCAAACTTTTGAGAAAAGTCTTGAAACTTGTCATGGGGGCTCTTACACACATATAAGATGTTATGAAGCTCACTTAAAGTCTTGGAAGTTCATTTAGCCTGATTAAAGTCAAAACCCTAGTTTTGTATGCACTGCTTAGGAGGTGCATTGTCTGAGGGATTTGTCAACTCTTCTGACCAATTGTGAACTTTGTGAACCTTGTGAACCATCATAAAATGTCTTGTGAACCTCATGGGAGGTATTGTGAACCTTGTGAACCTCATAAAGTATCTTGTAGACTTCATGAACCTTATGAAAGGTCTTGTAAGCATTGTGAATCTTGTGAACCTTGTGAACCTCATAAAGTATCTTGTAGACTTCATGAACCTCATGAAAGGTATTGTAAGCATTGTGAATCTTGTGAACCTTGTGAACCTTCTTAGCACACAAATTCTTGTATTGTGAGGGCAAATTTTGGGGTGCAACAGCTGCCCCTGTTCAATTTTCTGAAACCTGAGGGGTTAGATTGGTATATTTGCCAGTCGTGACCTGGAAGGTTGAAGGGGATTGAACACAAAAGCCCAAAAATTTGCACTCACCAGTGTGTAGAGTGATACAGGTGACTTAGTTGAATATGCTTGAGTGGGCTTAAAGATGCCACTTGGAGAAAAATTCTTCAGATACATTTCTTGGGGGATAAAGCAGTCCAAAATATGAAGGTATAATGATAGCTTTCAGGAGGATAAAGCAGTCCTGAGGTAATAATATGCTTTCAGGAGGATAAAGCAGTCTTGAGGGATTGATAATATGCTTTCAGGAGGATAAACAACATCCTGAGGTGATGATATGCTTTCAGGAGGTTAAAGCAGTCCTGAGGTAGGGGTGATAGCTTTCGGGAAGATAGACAACGTCCCGAGGAGATAATATGCTTTCAGGAGGATAACAATGTCCTGAGGAATTGGTGACCTTTGGGAAGATAACAACGGCCCAAAGTAATAATATGCTTTCAGGAGTATAAACAACATCCTGAGGAAGTGATGATATGCTTTCAGAAAGATGAACAACGTTCTGAGGTATGAATATGCTTTCAGGAGGATAAAGCAGTCTTGAGGTGGTGATACGCTTTCAGGAGGATAAAGCAGTCCTGAGGTATAAGAAGCTTTCAGGAGGATAAAGCAGTCCTGAGGGATTGATAATATGCTTTCAGGAGGATAAACAACATCCTGAGGTGATGATAACCTTTGGGAAGATAAACAACGGCCCAATGATCACAATTTGTTGATGAAATTTGCTTGTTGGAGAATTAACCTGAAAACAAGGTAGCATTCTGTATGATAATATTAGTTTATGCATTATGTATGCATGTATAATATGATGCAATGTATTATGTATCTATGGATATGTATATTATGGTATGATGTAAATGATGTATGTATGATATGATGCTGCCGGAAGCGTCTGGATATTTCTGTATAATAACTGCTGGCCAGGGAAAATAAATCCCAGTTTGTTGCTGAAGAGTATGGGGAATTCGTTCCCGTCTTGTGTGATAAGAAGGTATACATAACCTCCTGTCTGCTGGGGATAGCAAAGTATATATAACCTCCCGTCTGCTGGGGATAGCAAAGTATATATAACCTCCCTTCTGCTGGGGATAGTAAGGTATACATAACCTTCGTCTTCGTTTGATAGTAGGGTAGATATAACCTCCCGTCTTCGTTCGTCGTACTCTTATTGGAAAGTAAATTCCCGAATATCCGTATGAGGATAAAAGAGATGGATATAAATTCCAGGGGAGATGTGACTTTATGAAGATGGACTTGCCCTACTGAGGGTTTGTAGCTGTTTTGTTAAAGATGAACCGGCAAAGCTTTGTTGAAATCCTTCCCTCGTTCGTCCTTAGTAAATACTTTTACTGCATTTTCATGCATTTCTGGTAAACATCAATCATATTAAGCATACATGCATTTCTGGTAAACATCAATCATATTCAAAAGCATACATTCATTCAAACACAACCAATGGACGTTTCGCTTATGTAAATAGGGTAAAAGTAAATCTGGATTCAACAATGGAATTTTATTTATATCAAAGAGTGACCCATACATGGGTAAGTTTGTACAAGGAGACATAAACCCTAGTAAGAGGATTTTGTCATAAAGTTTTTTTTCAAAACAAGGAGAATCAACTATGTGGGAAATAATCCTATTGAGTTTCAATTCTACTATTGCCATTATCTTCAAGTATCTCATCTTCTGCTGTTGAGGCGGAAACGATTGGATTGAGCTTTATCTGTTCGAGCTTGAGTAAGTAACACAACTGGTTGCAGTTTCATGAGTGATCCAAACGAGACATAGTCATACGCTTTTAATCCCTAACTTTTGCCTGGATTGCCCTTTCAGGTTTTCAATCCACCGGGATACCCTTTTTTGCCCAAGCCGCCTTTTCAGGTTTTCGATTTGCCGGGTGTACATCTTTTCATATATATCCCTAATTTTTGCCCAAACCCTTTTGGTTTGCCGGGATGCCCTTAATTTTGCCTAGGCCTGTCAACCTAGCGGGTCTCTTTTCATGCGTAGTATTTTTTAACTATGTTTGCGTTTACAGGCTGTGGGAAGTCTTCACCATCCATAGTAGTAAGTATCATGGCACCTCCTGAGAATACTGTTTTGAATACAAATGGTCCTTCATATGTTGGAGTCCACTTGCCCCTAGGATCACCCTGTGGTAATACGATACGCTTGATTACCAAATCACCAACCTGATATACCTTTGGCTTAACCTTCTTGTTAAAAGCCTTGATCATTCGTTTCTGGTACATCTGGCCATGACAAACTGCTGCTAGCCTCTTCTCATCAATCAAATTTATTTGGTCAAGTCGAGTCTGAATCCATTCATCTTCATCCAAACCTGCATCCTTTATAATTCTTAGAGAGGGGATCTGAACTTCAATGGGCAGAACCGCTTCCATACCATAGACTAAGGAGAATGGGGTTGCCCCTGTTGAAGTACGTATTGTGGTACGATAACCATGAAGATCAAATGGTAACATCTCATGCCAATCTTTGTAAGTAACAGTCATCTTCTGTACAATCTTCTTAATGTTTTTATTAGCAGCTTCAACTGCCCCATTCATCTTAGGACGATACGGAGAAGAGTTGTGATGCTTAATCTTGAACTGCGTGCAGAGATCAGTAATCATAGTGTTGTTCAGATTAGAGCCATTGTCAGTGATAATCCTTTCAGGGATGCCATACCTACATATGAGATTATTCTTAATGAATCGAGCCACAACATTCTTGGTAACAGATGCAAATGAAGCTGCCTCCACCCACTTCGTGAAGTAATCAATAGCAACCAGGATGAAACGATGCCCATTAGAAGCAGTAGGCTTGATCTCACCAATCATATCAATGCCCCACATGGAAAATGGCCAAGGAGCAGTCAACACATTCAATGGTGATGGAGGTATATGGACTTTATCAGCATAAATTTGACACTTGTGACATGTTCTGGAGTGTTGATAGCAATCAGCTTCCATGGTAGACCAATAGTAATCCGCTCTCAATATCTTCTTTGCCATGGTATGACCACTAGAATGAGTGCCAAAGATTCCATCATGCATATCTTCCATAATCTCAATTGCTTCCTTCTTATCCACACAACGAAGCAAAGTTGAATCATGATTGCGCTTGTACAAAATGCCATTACTCAAAAAGAACTTAGCAGAAAACCTTCTCAGAAACTTCCTATCTTTGACAGATGCCCCTTCAGGAAACTCCTGAGCTTCAAGATATCTTTTTACTTCATGGAACCAAGGCTTCTCCTCTGCCCCTTCTGTGTCAATCTCATTGCAGTATTCAGGCTTCTCAAATCTATCAATAGTAATCTTGGGAGCTTCATCATCCCAGCTGATCTCAAACATAGATGCCATGGTGGCTAAAGCATCTGCCAACTGATTCTCTCTTCGTGGAATATGTCCAAAGGTAATCTCTTTGAAATGTGGGATCAGAGACAACACATGCTCTCTATAAGGAATGAGGTTATCATGCTTGGTATCCCAATCTCCTTTGATCTGACTAACTACCAGGGCTGAATCTCCATACACATCAAGGAACTGAATCTTCATATCAATAGCAGCTTTAATACCCAGGATACATGCCTCATACTCAGCCATGTTATTGGTACAATAGAAACAAAGTCTGGCAGTAATCGGGGTATGACAACCTTCAGGGGAACTAATCACAACACCAACACCATTACCAAGTGCATTAGAGGCACCATCAAAAACCATAGTCCATCGGGATCCTTGTTCAGGTCCGTCATATTGTCCAGGTTCATTGGTAATAATCATAATGTCTTCATCAGGGAACTCAAAACTCATTGACTGGTAATCATCCACCGTTTGATGAGCCAAATGATCAGCAACAACACTTCCTTTAATGGCCTTCTGAGTAGTATACTGTATGTCATATTCTGTCAATATCATTTGCCATCTTGCAATTCTTCCGGAGAGAGCAGGTTTCTCAAATATATACTTGATTGGATCCATCTTTGAAATCAATAAGGTGGTATGAGTCAACATATATTGTCTTAGTCGGCGAGCAGCCCATGCCAAAGCGCATCAAGTTTTCTCGAGCAGTGAGTATCTTGTTTCACAGTCGGTAAATTTTTTGCTAAGGTAGTATATTGCCTGCTCTTTTCGACCAGACTCGTCATGTTGCCCCAACACACACCCCATTGAGTTGTCTAATACTGTTAAGTACATAATCAAGGGTCTTCCATCAACTGGTGGCATCAAAATTGGTGGTTCCAGCAGATATCTCTTGATTTCATCAAAGGAAGCTTGACACTCATCATTCCATTCCATCACCTGATCTTTCTTCAACAACTTGAAGATTGGCTCACAGATGGCAGTTAATTGGGAAATAAATCTTGCAATGTAATTCAATCGTCCCAAGAAACCTCTAACCTCCTTCTCAGTACGGGGAGCTGGCATCTCTCGTATAGCTTTTACTTTTGCAGGATCTACTTCGATACCTTTTCCACTGACAATGAAACCCAGGAGCTTACCAGACCTAACTCCAAAAGTACACTTGTTTGGGTTCAATCTCAACTTGTATTTCTTCAACCTCTCAAACAACTTATGCAGATGATCAAGATGTTGTTCTGCATTCTGGGACCTGGCTATCATATCATCCACATATACCTCTATTTCATGATGAATCATATCATGAAACAAAGCCACCATAGCACGCTGATATGTTGCCCCTGCATTCTTCAAACCAAATGGCATCACCTTATAGCAAAAAGTGCCCCACTGTGTAACAAATGTTGTCTTCTCCATATCTTCAGGTGCCATCTTGATTTGATTGTAACCAGGGAAACCATCCATAAAAGAGAATACTTTATGCTGAGCAGTGTTGTCTACCAGAACATCAATATGAGGAAGTGGAAAGTCATCTTTGGGGCTGGCCTTATTCAAATCCCTGTAGTCTACACACATACGTACCTTACCATCTTTCTTAGGAACTGGCACCACATTTTCAACCCACTGAGGATAAGAAGTCACAGCTAAGAACCCTGCATCAAACTGTTTCATTACCCCTGCTTTGATCTTCTCTGACATTTCAGGACGCATACGACGAACCTTCTGCTTCTTTGGACGACAATCTTCTTTCACTGGTAAACGGTGAACCACAATGTCTGTATCCAACCCTGGCATATCTTCATAAGACCAAGCAAAGATCTCTACATAGTCACGTAACATCTGAACCAATCTGCTCTTGACACTATCTTCTAAATCAGCCCCTATCTTGACCTCTTTCCTGTTTTCTTCAGTTCCCAGATTCACAACTTCGATTGGCTCTTCATGTGGCTGTATAGCTTTCTCTTCTTGTTGTAACAACCTAGCAAGCTCTACAGGTACTTCACAATCGTCCTCATTTCCGTCTTCAGTTTGATAGATCGGATTCTCGAAATTATAATTGGCAATAGTAGAACTGTTATCAACAGGATCCAGAGTGGACGAGGATCTGCATTTAGTGATGTGGGTGTGTGTAAGAACACATAGCTGATAAAAAAAAAAAAAAAAAAAAAAAAGAAAAGAAAGACAAGGAACACAATATTTACGAAAACGAAACGTCCACTGATTTTTATTTGAATGAAGTATGCAAATGAAATGACATCCCGTGACAAGCATACCATTGTGCCCCGGGTAAGGCACAAGGCTTAAGAGTTCAATTGTTCAAGAAATTACAAACTTAAAAGCAACAACACAGTAATAGCATTTACTCCTGACTAAAGGAGATAGGGATAACATCTTTAGCTTTCCAATTATTGAGTCCAGCACCCACAGTAGGAAAAATCCAAGCATCCAGGTTGTAGTCTTCATCATAGTCACCCACAGCATTGATCTGATCTTTCATAACCCCTTGATTGGTGATACGAACAGCACGAGCACGACGAACAGCCTTCTGGGACTCTGCAGTGAAACCCAAACCAAATTTGTCAGACTTGTATGGGATATCAGGAAGCTGACCCCAAATAGTACAACCACCTTCATCCACTACATCTCTAGCATCTTTGAGGGAGGCCATTGTTGGAGGTACTCTGGTAACCACAGGAACTTTCTTGACAACCGGAGGAGCTACATCATCATTAACAATCCAAGGAACCACTTCAAATGTCTGACACGGAGTTTCAACGTATTCACCTTCCACTTCCAGATACTTGAAGGTGTTCACATGGCTGACAAAGTATTCTTCCTCTCCATAAACAGTAACAACTTTTCCTTCCACCGGATATCTTAGCTTTTGATGTAATGTAGAGGTTACAGCACCTGCCCTATGGATCCAGGGACGACCAAGCAAACAAGAGTACGAAGGACGAATATCCATCACATAAAATGTAGCATTAAAAACCTGAGAACCAACTTTGATGGGGAGATCAATTTCTCCATGCACCACTCTTCTCGAACCATCAAAAGCCTTTACCACTATACTACTGGGCTTCAGCACAGCATCTTCAGGACTCAGCTTATTCAGGACTTCTTTGGGAAACACATTCAGAGAGGAACCATTGTCTATCAATACATGTGACAGGGTAGTGCCCCTGCATTCAATTGAGATATGCAAGGTGATGGGCTAAAGACGTGTCTAATTATGTGTCTAGCGGTATCTGAACTGCAAGTGCACAGCCTATCGAAGTAATATTTAAGATTATCGATCCACAGGGACTCTATGGTTACTTAGTGCTAGATGAACTTCTAGTTTAGCTAAGGTGAAGGGTTGTCACGATTTTTTTTGTTGTTTTTAAAATATTAAAGGCGGAGATTAAATTTAAGTTTTAATAAAATAATACTAAGGCGGTCGGTATGTAATTATACGAACTTAGGTGGGTCAATCTAACCTAGGCTTATAAAGGTGTTTACTTAATCTATTCGATAGAAGTTACCAGTTTAAATACCCTCAACTCACACTCTCGTGGTCTTATCTCAGATCTTACCCCTAAAGCCCTATGCCTGCTCTCGCTAGCCCATAAGTGTTTAGAGATAATTTTTGGAAACTTAGTAGTTCTAATTTATTTTAAAGTGCTCTCGCTGTGTTTAATTTAAATGCCTAACTTTAGCTATCTGATTAAAATCTCACACTCTCGTGGTCTTGACCTAACCTAATACTCTTTTCTTACTCTCGTAACGAAAAGGTCGATTTTAATTAAAAAGTATCAGCCAGAATGTTAAGTTATTAATTATTTTAAGCCTATGATTAAATTTTACCGATTAAGTTTGTTTTAACTACATACCGCCCTAAGGTAATTAGCTACTCATTGATGTTGAACCAGACAGAGACAGAAAAACAAATAATAGAATACTCATGGCATAAAAATAAATAAACATTATAAATATTAAAATTGCAATATAATAAAAACCTGGTTAACAAATATTATAGCAGACTCCTTCTTCCACAGACCGGAAAGCTTGGAGTAATTGTGGCGGAAATCGAAAATAAAGCAAGTTCTGAAGGTTTAGAAACAAGTAAATGTATAACAATTTCCTGATGTTGGAAATTGTTATATGTTGGGTTTGGATACAATAAGAATGAAAAACTGAAAATAATACTGAAATAAAAGCAGGGTCGTAAAATAAATCGGCAGAGCTTCCGCAGAAAAATGAATAAAAAATGCTTTGTAGTTTCTTCATAAAACTTGAACTATTTATAGAACAATTAATGGGCTTGATATTTGGACTTTGTTGCATTGGGCCTTGCTGAAACAGTGGAGGAAATGCAGGGACGTGGCTAAAAAATAGGCAAAAAGTCCTTCACGTAATGTTTTGACGTGGTCTCAGTCAATAACCTACGTTTCTACCTTGTCACGGTCGTGACAAGGTCTTCACGCTCGTGTCCCTTGTATTTTAAGTGTCACGGTCGTGACAATGTGCTCACGGTCGTGATGGCTTCTTTTGGGGTGTCACGGTCGTGACAATGTGGTGACGACCGTGAGTGCAACAAATTATGCAGTTCTGCAGGCTTCTTCATTTCTTCATCTCTTTATGGTTGTTTTTGTTCCTTTTGCTCTTAATTCATGATTTAGCTCCATATATGATGTACCTGCAAAACGGTAAGGAAAACTCGAGGAATCGAGTGTTAAAACGATGATTATACGATAAAACGTTAATGAAACTTAGCAATATAATCGATACGTTTTCTCGTTATCAAACTTCCCCAAACTTAAACCTTTTCTTGTCCTCAAGCAAATAGTCGGTTTGAAAATCGGCGGACAAGTTTTTATTGACGCATACACATAACAAACCGTACGAGGGATCGTTTTGTCGGATAATCCGGTACTTTGATAGAACACTACCGATACACCAATGACACAAGCAACAAGCTATGTCGTCGACTTCCCGTTAAACGAAACAATCGGCAATTTCTTTACGATTTCACCTAGAGTTTTTCGATCTTATTTCGCCCGGTTTCATTCTAGCGCAATCACATTAAGCCCTTTGCCTTAGCACGCACATAGTGGAGTAACCGGTTAGCGACTTTGATCCTTTTTAAGCACGGGGTCTGGTACACGAGTGTGGTAACCCTACATATATTATCCGATTTGGAGGTTGTGGGGGATCGAGCCGTAGCACGCCCTACCAAGTTCAGAACCAGTACCTCTGAACCAACCCACAATGGACTCCTTCTCATATTTCTCGTTTCTTATATGCGACCGTGTACTTTGGTGCAATTTCTTTTCGTTTTGCATCGAGATATGAAGGATCATTATTGATTTGGTATCAAACGCTTATATTCATCGGCTCCCCACGTGGTTTGTGTTCAGACGGTGCTGACTGCTAGTATAAACTACTAGGGGTTACTTTTGAACTGAAACTTAAGGTGTACTCGTAATGATAATCGGAATGGAATCGCTTAAGTGGGAAGTCAAAGGTGTCAAGATTGTATTGGTCTTGTCTAATCGTTCTCAGCTTCCTAATTACGATTCCGTAGGTAGGTCGGGTAATGCGAATAATTAAAGATTTTTTTCTGGTATGGCTAAATAAATGGGAAAAGTTCGAAACTAAAGAAATTAGCACAAATATTGCTCGTTTCATTAACTTGCGAAAAGAAATACAACAGAATGGGAAAATGCGGAAAGGGAAAAATGCGGAAATGAAAGGTACCTCTCCCACACTATATCAGACATTGTCCTCAATATTGTGATATAATAGTGGTAAAAGTACAGTACAAACTACAAAAACGAAAAACAAACATAAGCAAAACTAAAACTAAGGCTGCTGAGGAGTTCTGCGGCTATGCCAGGCAAATTGTCGAGCAAGTCACTGAGCCCTAACTGAAAGGCGAGGGCGGAGACAATGCCGCCAATGAAAAATGGGGTGGAGCCTCTTTGCGCGACAGCCTGGATGTGAGAAAGCATGAACGGGGCAGCGTTGATCGGCTCGTCACTGAGAGCGCAATGCAAGAATAGAAGCTCCTTGGAGTTGAGCTTATGGTTACTTTCTCGAGCGAATATGGTGTTGCAAATGACTCGGTGGAAATAACGGATTGTCGGGTTGTGGATGTGTGTAGCATTGAGGCTTTGGAAGGCTGAGGCACGGGTATTGGTTATGTCGTGCCATAAAGTGAAAGCGGTTTCACTAAAATTATCCGGCACACGGAGGTGAGCTTCATTCCCGTGAGCGAAGCCTAGCAACTCGGCTATCCTTGTTTGCGAAAGTTCAAACTCCCGGCCAAACAATCTGAATTTAGCAACGCCGGTAAGCTGACTCTGAGAACCGGAACCGGTGATGTAACAGAACGAGCTTAGGAACTCCAGTGTCAGCAACTCGAATGTGGGCTGAGGCTGACTGCATAGAACCCAAAGATTAACCTTCTTGAGCAGGTTCTTGACACTGTTGAGCATTCCGAGCTCTCTCAAACATTCAGTGTCGATATAACGCGTAGGTTGCACACCGCGGTTCTGGAATCAGATAAATCTTTCTCTCTGGGTTTCTCCAGCATCACCTTCTCTAAATTGAATGGCATCCATTGCATGCAAGAGCTTAGAGTGAGAGATGAAGATTTTTGATATTTGTGAAAAAATGATAAAATGAGAGAAATAATGATTCGGGTAAATATTGGAAGGTGAGAATGTGATAGGTGTGGTGATAATGGGTGGTTAATGAGTTTTAATTTGGTAATGGGAGGTTACGGAAGTTATGGAGAAAATGGGTGGTTTTTGGAGGTTATGGAGGAAGAAGAAGAAGAGGTCACGAAAAGAAACAGTTCTGTTTCTCACGAATCCTATATTTAGGGTTGTCACGGTCGTGACAGGGAGGTGACGGTCGTGACACGCTAAATGAGCACGTCACGATCGTTAGGGGGGTGTGACGACCGTGAGGGCTTGTTTCGTTGGATAATTTCCAGAAAACACTATCTCTTAGGCTTCATATACTTTATAATAATTTATTTTTTTCACTTTTCACTCAATAATATTTTTAAACACCATATAATAATTTATTTCAACATAATACTTTGCTAACTTGCATGGCATGAGAGATTTTTTATATAATAGGAGTAAATGCAAGCATAATAGTACATAGAATGAATAATATAAATTGATTAAAATGGAGAAATTTTGGAACTAGAAGTGCATTGCATATTGTAATTGAAAATGAAATTACATAAATGAAAATACGGTACGAAATTGTTTGCGAAAAATAAATCTAACTAGAAACGAAAACAATGAGAAAAATAAACTAAATCACTTATAGCATTTTCAAAAGCGTTTCTTCAAATCTTCGATCGCAGAGTTCAAGTGATAGAATTGTTCGCAGGTTATGTCAGTCAAACCTATAATGTCCAATCGCATGCTCTTAATATCTTCCTTAAATGAATTTATATCAGTTTGGTAAGCTTCAAGAGTGTTCATGATGTTCTGTAAGTTGTTAGCATAATCTCCTTAATTCACTTCAGGGGTCTCAATAACTTCGTCAGTGTGATCAATGTCATGGTAACCAGGAGGTGTCTCAGGGTCAGTTTCGACATCGGTCATTATATCATCTTTTATCTTGTAAGACTGAGGTGTTTCAGGAGTAGATGGATAATCAGGTGGGGTTAACTCATACAGCCAGTTATCCTTATTGTGAACACTTACTCTAGCATGGTTTGGCAGTGTGAACAGGGTTACTACCTCATTTCGGATTAGGTACTCGAAAGGTGGATGTCCTAAATTCCTTATGATATGGCGATTAAAGCAGAAGTTAAGATTCATAGGACGGATGATACCTAAACGGTTGCATCTGTGCAATTGGTATCTAAGTCCTATGGCATCAGCAATCATGGTTACAAGATCTCCTACTAATATAGGTAATTCAGGTTCTTCTTGGATACGGGTGAAGGTTTGCATCATGAAAGGTACACCATTAACAGGCTGTCCATTAGTGAAACAAGACATAATGAATATCTCATCTTTAGATACTCCGGTAATGTTTTCTTCTTTTCCAAAGAAGGTGTGGGCAAGGATTTTATGGAAGTAACGGAGAGCAGGGTTATGGATCTCATCATTGTTCATGCTATTTGGTTCAGGGTGGTAGTTTCCGGTTAAAGTTCCCTAAAAGAAATCTAGCTCAATATCCATCAATTCTACCTGTGTGGTAGTAAAAGCAAAGGGTCCACTAGGGAAACCTAACAAGTCAGCTAGTTCTTTATGGTTAAAGTCATATTCTATTCCAAACAGGCGGAAACTGATAAATCCTTTCCTAAATCCAAAACCGCGCTCAGGTAGGTAAACTAGGGAGCTAAGGAACTCAAGGGTGAGCTCGCGGTAAGTCACAAACTTATGTTGGATCAATGCATTCTCCCATCCAAGTCGGTTAAACAAGTACAGGATGCTATCATGTATACCTAGGGTTTCCATAGTCTGATCATCCGGATACAGGGTCAAATCCATTTGCCTCTGTGATAACTCTTCAAACTTCATTCTTTGGTTTCTATCTCTAAATTTGGTTTCCATATGGTTTATTGGTTGGTTAGCCATGGTTAGTGCAAATATGGAGGAAACAAATCAGGGGGGGAAAGGAAAGTGGAAAAGACTTTTAGAAAATCTGTAAAAAGTGATTTAAGATTAAAATAAGGAAATGAAATGCATAATTTAAAGGCAATACTAGTAATATGAAATAAAACTATAAAATGACAAAACAATTAAATAGTAAAACGATAAATAACAGAGAAAATAATAGAATGATAAAGGGAATGATTTAAATAATTAAATGAGTAAATGGGTTGCCTCCCACTAAGTGCTGTTTTTATCGTCAAAAGCCTGACGTAATGCTTAGGTTTAGATTAATCAGGGGAATTAGTGTACAACTCTAAAAGCCTTAGATTATTTGCATAATCTCTATTTTCAACTTTATGATAATGTTTTAAACATTGTCCGTTTACTATGAATGGTTCACTATTCCTACCCTTAATTTCTACTGCTCCACTTGGGAATACTTTAGTTATTTCAAAGGGTCCTGACCATCTAGATTTTAATTTTCCAGGAAAGAGCCTAAGTCTTGAATTAAAGAGGAGTACAACGTCTCCCACACTAAATTCTTTCCTAGATAGGCGTTTATCATGCCATCGCTTAGTTCTTTCTTTATATATCTTAGCATTCTCATAAGCATCTAGCCTTAATTCTTCTAATTCGTTAATGTCTAGGATTCGCTTTTCTCCTGCAGCATTATAGTTTATATTGAGAGTTCTAATCGCCCAATAAGCTTTGTGTTCTAGTTCTACCGGGAGGTGACAAGATTTTCCATAAACTAATTTGAAAGGTGTAGTACCTATGGGTGTCTTGTAAGCGGTCCTATAAGCCCATAAAGCTTCATTAAGTTTAGATGACCAATCTTTCCGAGATATGGCGACAGTCTTTTCTAGGATTTGTTTAATTTCTCTGTTTGAGACTTCGACTTGTCCACTGGTTTGTGGATGATATGGTGTTGCCACACGGTGTCTTACTCCATACTTAGATAGTAATTTGTCAAAGATTTTTGAAATGAAGTGCGAGCCACCGTCGCTTATGACGAGTCTAGGCACACCAAATCTGGGAAAGATTATATTTTTGAAAAGCTTTATTACTACTCGTGTGTCGTTTGTAGGAGAAGCTATAGCTTCAATCCATTTTGAAACATAATCAACAGCTACGAGTATGTAATTATTACCGAAAGATGATGGGAATGGTCCCATGAAATCTATTCCCCAGACGTCAAAGATTTCTACTTCTAATATTCCTTTTTGAGGCATTTCATCTCTTCTTGAAATATTGCCGGTGCATTGACACCGATCGCAATTTATAACAGCGATGTGGACATCTTTCCATAAATTAGGCCAGAATAGGCCGGCTTGCAAGATTTTTGCACAAGTCTTGGAAGTACTTGCATGTCCACCATAAGGAGATGAATGGCATTGAGCAATGACATCTTCTATTTCTTCTTCGGGAATACATCGACGAAAAATTCCATCGGGTCCTCTTTTGAACAATAATGGTTTATCCCAGTAATAATGTTTTAGACTGTGAAAGAATTTCTTTTTCTGCTGATAGGTTAAATCAGGTGGAAGAGCTCCTGCGGCTAGGTAGTTGACAATGTCAGCGTACCATGGCAGTCCTACAGTTGTCTGGACTGTTTCCACGGGTTCTGGTTCATTTAAGTCTAACTGAGCTAGGTCGCTTCCTATTTGTGCTATCAGCTGTTCATACGGAAAATCATCGTTAATCGGCACTTGTTCGGGTTTAATACCTTCTATTCTAGATAAATGGTCCGCTACGACGTTTTCAGTACCTTTCTTATCTTTTATTTCGAGATCAAACTCTTGTAAGAGTAAAATCCATCTCAAGAGTCTCGGTTTAGCATCTTTCTTAGTTAATAGATATCGGATAGCAGCATGGTCTGTGTAAATGATTATTTTCGCTCCTACTAGGTAAGAACGGAATTTGTCAAGCGCAAAGACAACTGCTAACAATTCTTTTTCAGTAGTGGCGTAGTTCATCTGAGCAGAATCTAAGGTTCTACTGGCATAGTAAATCGCATGAAGTTTCTTTTCCTTCCTTTGGCCTAGAACTGCGCCTACAACATAGTCACTCGCATCACACATGATTTCGAAAGGTAATCTCCAGTCAGGGGGTTGCATGATTGGTGCGGTGATGAGGGCTGTTTTTAGAGTTTCGAATGCTTTAAGACAATCTTCATTGAATATGAACTCAGCGTCTTTCATTAATAAACCAGTAAGAGGTTTAGTGATTTTCGAGAAATCTTTGATGAATCGTCGGTAGAAACCGGCGTGTCCTAAAAAGCTTCGTATTTCTCGAACGGTTTTAGGGGGTTGAAGATTTTTTATGACTTCAATCTTAGCTTTATCAACTTCAATTCCCTTGTCGGATATTACGTGACCTAATACGATTCCTTCTTTGACCATAAAATGACATTTCTCCCAGTTAAGCACGAGGTTTACTTTTACACATCTTTCTAACACCATTTCTAAGTTTGATAGGCATCCTTCAAAACTTTGCCCGCATACAGAGAAGTCGTCCATGAACACTTCCATGATGTTGTCTATAAAATCTGCGAAGATTGACATCATACATCTTTGAAAGGTTGCAGGGGCGTTGCATAATCCAAAGGGCATTCGTCTATAAGCGAACGTTCCATATGGGCAAGTGAATGTAGTCTTCTCTTGATCATCTGGATGGATAGGGATTTGGAAAAATCCTGAGTAACCGTCAAGATAACAGAAGTATGAATGCTTGGCTAATCGTTCTAACATTTGATCTATAAAGGGTAGCGGGAAATGATCTTTTCGAGTGGCTTTGTTTAGTTTACGATAATCTATGCACACTCTATGTCCTGTCACTACTCTTTGCGATATTGATTCGCCTTGAGCGTTTTTCACAACAGTGATACCTCCTTTCTTTGGCACTACATGTATTGGACTAACCCATTCACTATCAGAGATTGGATATATTATTCCGGCATCTAGTAGTTTCTTAACTTCTTCTTTCACTACAGTGCTAAGGATTGGGTTAATTCTTCTTTGAGATTCTCTGGAGGTTCTGCAATCTTCTTCTAGCAGAATACGATGCATACAGACTGAAGGGCATATTCCTTTGAGATCAGATATGTTATATCCTAATGCAGTTGGATATTTCTTCAAGACATCTAAAAGTTTTTTCGTTTCTATAGTTCCTAAACTGGAATTTATTATAACTGGTCTTTTACATTCAATGTCTATGAATTCGGGTTATGAGGTAAAGTTTTTAATCCTAATGTAGGTTTATCTTTACTTGGCATGGGATCCGGTGTAAGTGCTAAACTTTCGCTTAGACTATCGTCTTGATACGGTGCACGCCAATTATCATCTTCGAAAATCGGAGGGATTTGAATTTTCATTATTTCAGAATAGGTAGTTTCTTTCAGTTCCATTTCTCTTACACATTCGTCGATTACGTCCAATAGATAGCATGTATCCTCTATAGCTGGTGATTGTAAGAATTGTGTTAAAATAAATTCAACTTTCTCTTCACCTACTTCAGAGGTTAGCTTTCCTCTTTTTACGTCTATTATAGCTCCGGCGGTAGCTAAGAATGGTCTTCCTAGTATGATAGGCGTAGTGGAGTCTTTAGAGATGTCCATGATTATAAAATCAGTAGGGATGTAGAATTGTCCTATACGTACTGGGACGTTTTCTAGTATGCCTACAGGATATTTAACAGAGCGATCGGCTAGTTGAACAGACATTTTAGTTGGTCTAAGGTCTCCCATGTCTAGCCTTTTGCAAATCGTTAAGGGCATAACACTGATACTGGCTCCTAAATCTCATAGAGCTTTGTCAATGACGAATTTTCCTATTACACAGGGTATAGAGAAACTTCCTGGATCTTTTAGCTTAGGAGGCATATTATTCTGAATTATGGCGCTACACTCAGCAGTAAGTGTAACTGTTCCGTTATCCTCTATCTTTTTCTTATTAGATAAGATCTCTTTTAAAAACTTAGCGTACGAGGGTATTTGAGTGATTGCTTCTGTAAACGGAATAGTAATATTCAACTGTTTCAGAAGTTCAACAAATTTCTTAAATTGACCCGTCGTCTTGGAATTTGTTAATCTTTGAGGGTACGGAATTGGTGGTTTATAGGGTGGTGGAGGCACATAAGGTTTTTCTTTCTCAACTACCTCTTGATTATCTTCTTCCTTTTCTTCTGGATCATTCAGCACTTCAGTCGGCTTATCCGGTTTTTGGTACATGGCTGGATTGTCAAGTCTTGGATCGGTAGGTCCGTCAAGTTCCTTGCCACTTCTTAGTATCACAGCATTGGCATGTCCTTTCGGATTAGGTTGAGGTTGTCCAGGAAATACTCCAGCTGGTGCAGCAGTAGGTGCTTGTTGTTGAGCTACTTGTGAAATCTGAGTTTCAAGCATTTTGTTATGTGTAGCTAATGCATCTACTTTGCTCACTAATTGTTTAATCTGCTCACTAGTGTGTATGTTTTGGTTTAAGAAGTCCTTGTTTGTTTGAGATTGGTTAGCTATAAAGTTCTCCATCATCAACTCAAGGTTCGATTTTCTAGGGACATTAGGAGCAGTCTTTTGATATCCTGGTGGTGTAACTGGTGCTTGACCTGGTGCGTATAAAGCATTGTTATTCTTATAGGAGAAGTTCAGATGATTCTTCCAACCTGGGTTGTATGTGTTTGAGTATGGGTTTCCTTGAGCATAATTCACTTGATCAGTGGGAGTACCTGTCAATAGTTGACAATCAGAAACTTCGTGTCCTGGAACTCCACATAACTCACAGTTAGGTGTTACTGCAGCCACGGTGGCTGTTGGTGTTATGGCCAAGTTGTCGATCTTTTGGCTTAGTTGGTCAAACATTGCATTGACTTGGTCCATACTACTCACTTCGTACATACCTCCTTTTGTTGGTTTCTCAGTTGCGACTCTCTCGTTTCCCCATTGGTAATGGTTTTGAGCCATACTTTCGATAAGTGCATAGGCATCATTATATTCTTTGTCCATCAATGCACCGCCTGCGGCAGCGTCAATCGTCATTCTTGTATTGTACAAGAGTCCATTATAGAAGGTATGGATGACCATCCATTCTACTAATCCGTGATGTGGACAAAGTCTCAGCAGATCTTTATAGCGTTCCCAAGCTTCGAATAGTGATTCGCTTTCCCTTTGCTTAAATCCGTTGATCTGAGCTCTCAGCATAGCTGTCTTGCTAGGTGGGAAATATCTGGTCAATAAAACTCTCTTTAGTTCCTCCCACGTGGTTACTGAGTTCGAAGGCAGAGATTGAAGCCAGGCTCTTGCTCTGTCTCGAAGTGAAAAAGGAAACAAACGTAGTCTAATAGCTTCTTGGGTAACTCCATTGGCTTTTACGGTATCTGCGTATTGCACAAAGATCGAAAGATGAAGGTTCGGATCCTCGGTAGGATTTCCGGCAAATTGATTTTGTTGCACGACTGATATCAATGAAGGTTTTAGTTCGAAATCGTTTCGGTTGATAGCCGGTGCTGCAATGCTTGAATGCGGTTCAGCTTGCGAAGGACTGGCGTAATACTTGAGTGGGTGATTCTGTTCTTCAGCCATCTCTGCGTCCTTTGATGTTACGACTGGTTTAGGTGAATCTAATTGAAGATCTGGAATATTGTAACTTTTTTCGTAATCGAATATCCGTCTTCTTACGTGTAAGAAGCGTTCCGATTCAGGGATTAGAGGTTACAAGTCTTCGCTTTTAGAGCGAGTACTTGGCATACACTCAGAAATTAAATTAAATAAATTAAATAGTTGATACCTTAGTCTAGACAATGCTACCTAAAGTGCACTAGTAACTAAATTAAGGTCCCCGACAACGGCGACAAAAAAACTTGATGGGCTAAAGACGTGTCTAATTATGTGTCTAGCGGTATCTGAACTGCAAGTGCACAGCCTATCGAAGTAATATTTAAGATTATCGATCCACAGGGACTCTATGGTTACTTAGTGCTAGATGAACTTCTAGTTTAGCTAAGGTGAAGGGTTGTCACGATTTTTTTTGTTGTTTTTAAAATATTAAAGGCGGAGATTAAATTTAAGTTTTAATAAAATAATACTAAGGCGGTCGGTATGTAATTATACGAACTTAGGTGGGTCAATCTAACCTAGGCTTATAAAGGTGTTTACTTAATCTATTCGGTAGAAGTTACCAGTTTAAATACCCTCAACTCACACTCTCGTGGTCTTATCTCATATCTTACCCCTAAAGCCCTATGCCTGCTCTCGCTAGCCCATAAGTGTTTAGAGATAATTTTTGGAAACTTAGTAGTTCTAATTTATTTTAAAGTGCTCTCGCTGTGTTTAATTTAAATGCCTAACTTTAGCTATCTGATTAAAATCTCACACTCTCGTGGTCTTGACCTAACCTAATACTCTTTTCTTACTCTCGTAACGAAAAGGTCGATTTTAATTAAAAAGTATCAGCCAGAATGTTAAGTTATTAATTATTTTAAGCCTATGATTAAATTTTACCGATTAAGTTTGTTTTAACTACATACCTCCCTAAGGTAATTAGCTACTCATTGATGTTGAACCAGAAAGAGACAAAAAAACAAATAATAGAATACTCATGGCATAAAAATAAATAAACATTATAAATATTAAAATTGCAATATAATAAAAACCTGGTTAACAAATATTATAGCAGACTCCTTCTTCCACAGACCGGAAAGCTTGGAGTAATTGTGGCGGAAATCGAAAATAAAGCAAGTTCTGAAGGTTTAGAAACAAGTAAATGTATAACAATTTCCTGATGTTGGAAATTTTTATATGTTGGGTTTGGATACAATAAGAATGAAAAACTGAAAATAATACTGAAATAAAAGCAGGGTCGTAAAATAAATCGGCAGAGCTTCCGCAGAAAAATGAATAAAAAATGCTCTGTAGTTTCTTCTTAAAACTTGAACTATTTATAGAACAATTAATGGGCTTGATATTTGGACTTTGTTGCATTGGGCCTTGCTGAAACAGTGGAGGAAATGCAGGGACGTGGCTAAAAAATAGGCAAAAAGTCCTTCACGTAATGTTTTGGCGTGGTCTCAGTCAATAACCTATGTTTCTACCTTGTCACGGTCGTGACAAGGTCTTCACGCTCGTGTCCCTTGTATTTTAAGTGTCACGATCGTGACAATGTGCTCACGGTCGTGATGGCTTCTTTTGGGGTGTCACGGTCGTGACAATGTGGTGACGACCGTGAGTGCAACAAATTATGCAGTTCTGCAGGCTTCTTCATTTCTTCATCTCTTTATGGTTGTTTTTGTTCCTTTTGCTCTTAATTCATGATTTAGCTCCATATATGATGTACCTGCAAAACGGTAAGGAAAACTCGAGGAATCGAGTGTTAAAACGATGATTATACGATAAAACGTTAATGAAACTTAGCAATATAATCGATACGTTTTCTCGTTATCACAAGGCCCTGTTATGATCCCTCTTGGCAGGGGTCAAATCAGCATTAGAAAACCCTAACCCATTATCATAAGTCAGGTGGGCAACACAATTCTCAAACTGGTCAACAGAAATTGCATTGGGTACATGAGCAGTCTTCAGAAACTTAATCAAAGCTTTGGCATGAGCTTCAGAACATAACAACAAAGACAGCATGGAAATCTTGGAGGGAGTATGCCCCAACTGATCAACAATGTCATAATCACTCTTGCGAATGATTTTCAGTACTTCTTCCATCTGCTTAGAGAGATCATCAGCAGCTGGTACATCAGTAGGTATAGGCTCAATAACAGGACCTTTTCCCCGAGCATCAGTGGTGGAGGTAGCAGCAGGAGTAACTGCATTCTTGGAAGTAATTGGAGGAGAAAAGACTCTTCCGCTTCGTGTGATTTTACTAGATCCAGCAATATTGTCAACATCAACATGCATATCAGCTAAGGGTTCCTGCTTAACACCATGGATGTAAACATCAGACCCATAATGCCAAGGTACAGCTTTATCAGATGTATACGGAATAGGACCAGGAGTAGTAATGACCATAGGAGCCACTCTGGCTTCAGCAACAACCTTCACAGGGCCTTCAGCAGTAATCTTAATTGGACCCTTATGAGTGATTTTGACAGGTCCCTTTGAAGTAATCCTTACCGGCACTTTATCAACCATATCCACCTCTTCAATCTTTCTTCCTTTAGTAATATGATCCACCATACTTTCTACAGACGATGGAGTCCTCTCAAACACTATGGTATACTTATCCATGAGACGTTGAATTCCATATCTCAATCTCCAGCAACTATCCGGCTTATAGGTACAATACAAACAATCTTCACGACAACCTGGAAAGAACCCAGCTTGTACTAACTTCTTCTTGATAACAGACAATGGTGTGGTCAACTCTGCAACTGAATAGATATGTAAATCTTCATCAATGGAATTGACAGTCTTCTCGTGATTTGGCATGGGAGCAGTAATCACATTTGGAGTACCCGGAGGATCAAACTCAATCTCTCCAGCCTCAATCATATCTTGAATTTTGTTCTTCAAGACCCAGCAGCTATTAGTATCATGTCCCTGACAGTTTGAATGATATGCACATCGTGCATTGGGATTGTACCTGGGAGAGGTAACATTGGGATTCTGAGGAGCCTCTTTCAAAGTAATAAGTTCAGCCTTCAACAAGTGTTGCAATGCCTGAGCCATTGACGTGTTGATCTTTGTGAACTGCCTTCTAGCCCTCTGTTGGTTGCCCTGTGGCTGCTCTGTTGTTGTAGGAGTTGGATTTGAAATATGAACTGCACTCACAGACTGATGCCTTCTATTACGATCAGGTTGACCATAAACAACATTGGATTCTTTCTTCCCAGTGGGAGGCTTCTTTGCAGTACCAGATGAAGAAGTACCCACTTAGATCTTGCCACTCTTTATACCATTTTCCACGCGCTCTCCTGTCATTATCAACTCAGTGAAGCCAGATGATGAGCTTCCAATGAGATGACTGTAGAAAGGACCATTCAGCGTACACATGAACATAACAACTAATTCCCTGTCAGTTAAAGGGGGTTGTACTCTTCCAGCTAGATCTCTCCACTTCTGAGCATACTCCTTGAAACTTTCTTTGGCACCCATAGACATGCTTTGCAGCTGCATGCGAGTGGGGGCTAAATCAGCATTGTATTGATACTGCTTATAGAAAGCTTCAGCAAGATCATTCCAATCCCTGATGTTGACACTCTCCAATTGATAATACCACTCCAATTGAGCTCCAGATAAGCTCTCTTGAAAAAAATGGATCCACAACTTTTTATCAGCAGTGTGAGGTTGGATTCTTCTGACATAAGACCTCAGATGCAGCTTGGGACAAGAGACCCCATCATAAACAACAAATGTAGGAACCTTGAAACCAATGGGTATGACTACCCCAGATATCAGACTCAAATCTTCAAAATCCAGCCCAGATGACTTCTGCAACTCCATAGCATCCATTCTATCCACCAGCATCTTGAATTTGTCTTCATTAGGCTCATGGTAGTAATTAGCCTCAGAATCAGAGTCCCCCATAGTGTTGTGGAGACTGCCTCCTTCTTTTTCAGACTCTTCAGATTCATAGTCTTCAACTGGTTCTTTGGTCTTGGCAAGACCTTTGAACCTTCTTCCCATGTTGATCAGGCCACCTGACCTTCTAGTCTTCTTAGTCTTCTTGGCCAGCAGTGTCTTCAATTCATCCTGCCCCTTGGTCAGGTTCAGGATCAGCTCTTGGAACTGTGCATTTTGTTCCTGGAGATCCTTAACTGTTTGTTTAAGAGCCATTGCTGAAATAAACAGCGAGAAGATAAGAAACCTGTGCACAATTATAAACCTGTGATGCAATGAAATGATATGTGAATGTATATGCAATGTTTTCAAGGACCGCAGGATTTAAATTTTCTTAGACAAAGAAGAAGGTAAACTTTTATTAGTAATAAATTGGTTTTGCCTCTTGGGCTTACAAAAAATGAAATGAAATAAGTACAAAAGATGGGGTTTTAAGTCTCCCATGGACGTTTCCTCTTTGTGTTGAGGTATGAGTTGAGATTCCGTTCCTCATGAAGTTGCTTTGTTAGTTCTAGGATTCTTTCTTGGCTTGCTTTGTAATGAGCCTCGAAAGTATCCCTTTGCTCCTTCAACTGGATCCAGGATCTTTGCAAGTCTTCCATGTCAGTAGGCATGTCTGGGTGAAGGATGGTATAAGCAGTATCTCCTTCAGCAACAGGTTCCATGGTAACTGGCAGGATAGCAGGATATGGCATCATGAGAGTCTGAGCACGAGATCGCACCCATCTGAGATAAGCTTCCATAGGAATAATGTACTTAGGCTCCAGTGTCTTGCTGTCAACCCTGTTTACTTTTCCCCATGCTCGTATGAATCTCTGACGGTAACCTTGAAGATTGTTGTCGTAGTCAAACACAATGCCCTGAATCAGCATGTCATGTGGGCCATCACTCCGAGCGTAACCAAACTGTCGTAAAGCTAGAGAGGGGTTGTAGGTGATGCCTCCTCTTATGCCTAGAAGTGGCACATTAGGAAACTCCCCACAACGGTCAATGATAGTGATATTCTCCATAGATCTGGAGCACCAATGGATATCTGAGTGAGAGAGTGACATGATCCTCTTGGACCACCTGAACCCTTGCTCATTCTTCATTAATGAGCGAGGAAGGTGAGAAATAAACCACCTAGATAGCAAAGGTATGCAGCACATCAAAGTTCCTCTTGCCCTTGTAGTACGGGTGTGAAGAGAATGTAGGATGTCTCCAAGCAATGTAGGCACTGGATTGTGACTCAGGAATATGTTGATGGCATGAACGTCTATGAACTAATCTGGATTGGGGAACAATACTAAGCCATATATCAGCAAGGCTAAGATCTCCTCAAAAGCATCATAGCTCATGGCCTTCAAGAACAACTGAGCTTTTTCTATCAACACCTTAGCAAGAATACCCTTAACTCCACTTCTCGTTTCTAGAACAATGTCAGATTTCTTCAGATGTAGAGCTGCAGCAATAACCTCTGGTTTAAGCTCCTTCTCCAAGCCTGTGAAGGGTCTTTGATCAAGAACAGGTATACCCAGAAGTTTAGAGAACTCTTCCATTGTAGGAACCAGCTGATAGTCAGGGAATGTGAAGCAATGGTTCTTAGGATCAAAGAACTGAAATAGGACACTCATCATGTCTTCATTGAACCCTGAGGTGACTAGATCCAATAGGTGACCATGTCTCTTGATGAACTGAGAGTGATCAGACACTTGAGAAACCAACTCTTTAAGCTTAGCAGGTATCCCTACAAAGTTGATCCTGATAGTGTTTCTACGAGCAGAAGCCATGACCTGCAACAAAGAACAAAGATAAATCCTTTGGTCCTTGAAATGGTTAGTGAAAATGCTATGCTTATGATGCATGATGATGTCATGATGTTATGTTCAATCACAAACATGTGGCACACACAAACAAGTCACACAATAGCCCTAGGTTTGAAGGCTTGCATGAGGTTTAAAGGTAAGTACCCTCCCCTGAAGTTTAGATGGTTCATCCTGTCCTATAAAGTAACCAGGTTCTAAGGGATCTCAATATCATTGATCCTTCACAAGGGTGGTTGTTCAGTAGGCAACTTACTTGCAAACCAAAACCCTCCAAGTTTAGGATCTCAATGAGTGTAGTATCGAGTATCAACCAACTTCAGTCTTCACCAAAGCCGGCTATCTCAGTACTTTCTAAAGGCCAAGTTGGGATAACTAGGGTTCTAAAAGTCAGTTAGTGTATTGACAACATATGGCAGCCTCATATTATCCTCAACTTGACTTAAGGAACATAAGCACCAACCAAGAAGTCACACTAACTATGGCCACCAGATCAACCATATCGGTATACGCCGTACAGTTTCCTTGGTCTAATGCCATTTACCTAAGGTACACTAGATCCGGGTTAGGATCTTTCACACATAAAGCCCAACAAGTAATATAAAGCAAACAAGGCAAACAATTTAAGTGACCTAATTCCTAAGGGTACCCCACTTTTATTAAATCCCCAGCAGAGTCGCCAGTTCTGTAACACGGTGGGAGAACTGACTTTAGTTATGTTGCGGATAGCAAGAGTCGCCATCGACTTTTATTTTATCCAAAGGAAAGGCATAAAAGAACAGGAAAGACCTTTAAAATATTTTTGGGTCTGGGGGGTAGGTTATGTAAAGGGAAGGTGTTAGCACCCTTTACATCCATGGTTATCCATGGGCTCTTAGTTACTTAGCTCACTTTAAAATGTTTTTGAAAATGTGAAGTGTGTGAATAGAAATTTTCTTAAGTGTTTATAATGACCCATGTAAGGATGCGTATAAACCTTTGTTTTGAAAATTTTTGTTTGAAATTGTGAAGTGTTTGAAAAGTTTTTGAATAGTGAGCAAGTAACTATGAGGAACCTACCCTAAAGTTTAAGTCTTTCTGTTCTTGAATCCTTTAAATGGTAAGACTATCCCTATTATTAAGGAATAGGTAGTCATTACCTTGGATGTATGGGACAAGTAAAGGGACATCTGTTTAATGAAGGCAACTATGGGATGTATTAAGCAATTTTGGAGGGACTGTCATCATTATTCGAAAGGGACAAGATCATTACGAAGGCAACCATTAAGGGACTTGATCTTTTATTGTTAAGGGACTAGATGACTTTATTTTTGATGGACTTTTGCTTTATACACCCTACTTGACCTTTTGATTAAGCAACAATGAGAGGTAGCCCTAGAAAGTGAGATGGCGATCAAAGATCGACTTACGTGTGTGAGTGTACAATTTAATATTTATCTTTTGAATTAAGTGACCTAAATTAATTTTAAATAACATACATGTTACACTCCCTATTTTTACTAACCATGGCATAAAATAAATAGTTTAAACATTATAAAATATTACATCCAGGAGCAATTACAATAATAAAAGCAATTTAAATAAATAAGCAGAATATATAAATAAATAAATAAGCAAAATAAATAAGTAAGCAAAATAAATAAGTAATTATAATATGGTTAGTAGAAATAATAATAATTTAAAAATAAATGGGGTTAGTAATAACCATACAAACATAATTAATAATAATAATGAAATAAGCAAAAATATTATAATAAACAAAAATTTTAATGGTTAATAAGAAAGTAGGAACAATTATATTAATTATTATAAAATTTTTAAGTTATGTATAAATTATGAAATTAAATCAACTATGAACATATTATGAAAAAAAAAATTATAATTATTAAATTAGCAATTTTTAGAAATTATTTACATGCATAATTAATTATAAACAATTAGTGAATATTTTCATAAAAAAAATAAATTGAGCATTTTAATTTTTACACATATTTATGTACAAAATTTTAAATTATAAACAATTTATGTATTTAATAAAAATTAGATTAAATATAAATAATAATATTAAACAAGAATAGAAGAAAAGAAATTAGGGTTTTAGAAATTATTATGATTAAATTAGGGTTTGTAGAAAAATATATTTTTAGGGTTTATAAAAATAAATTAAGTTTTATATACAAAAATGTTGAATATTAATCTAATTATTATAATATACATATTTTTAATTTTAAATATATAAATAATAATAAAAACTAAGTTTAGAATTAAAAAAAAAAACAAATTACAAAATATTTACATATTATTTTTTCTAGAATTATTTAAACATGCACTAATCATGATTATATTTAATTAATATTAATATAATTAACAAAACAAATTAAATAAAACAAAAAAAAATTGGAACTTACCTGGCTGGGATTTGAACCCAGCACATCTTGCTTGCCAATACCCAGGCCAACAACACATACCACCAGGCCAACGCGCGCGCAGGTGAAGAAAAGGTGCATCAAATTGGTTTTATTCCTTAAGCCTGAAAATCAGGAAAAAAAGAAAGAAAAACAAAAGGCCTGGGGGGATCGAACCCAGGACCTTGCAAGCAATCAACCAAACACGTTACCATTCCAGCTGGGAGAGCGCACCTGTACATAACTTCACCATAATTCATAATATATTATAACGTCTAATTATCTGGAAAAACAACAAAAATGTGGTGAAGCCAGGATTCGAACTCCTGCCCATAAGCAACACACGCGCATAGCATACCACTGGGACAAACACAAGTTTGTGATATAAAACAACAATTAATTCATAAAATATTATACACAATATTTGAATTCTGGAAAACGCGCGCAGGGTCTTCATCTTCTTCATATTACCTGCGAATTTTAATACAATTTCTCCTGCGAATTTTCCTGGGTGTTCATGAACCAGAAACCCTAGGTTTTTGGATCATCACGCAAACAGCAAAATCAATACAAATTGATAGTCCAGATCAAACATACAGAGCTTATACATCATAATCATGTTTTTAAAAGTCATTTATCTTCACTAAATCATGAATTCCCAATTTGAGAACTCAAACCCTAACAATGGTGTCTTTCGGTTTAGGGAATATTTCTTCAATGTTTTTGTCCAGAATCCATCTAAGCATCATGATAAACAAGATTAAACACACAAAAACGGTTTACAATGGTTAAATAAATGAAATCGAAAAATCAAAACAAGAGCAAGAAGATGCATTCAGGATATGCTATATGAGGGGTTTTGGATGCAAATAGGTATTGGTTTTGACTCAATGATGTCCAAGGATCATTGTTATGTCCTCAAATTACCTTCTAATGCCTTGTATGTGAAAATCCGAATTTGAAGTTTGGTATGGTTTTTGAAAATTGGAACTTACACTTGGGGCTGGAAAATTCGTCGCCTTGTGTTAGGGTTCAATCATGTACTTATAGAGCAATGCATTAGGTCAGAAAAGTTGGATACTTGTGTGAGAAATTTGATCCAAAAAGATTCAAAAAGATAGGCTTTAAAAATCAAATATTTTTACATAAAAACTTGCTATTTTAGGCCAATCATCATGATCTTCTTACCATTTTAATTCCAATCATATTTATGAATTTCTAGAAGCTTGATCTTTTTTAAATCTTAGACTTTTATATTTTATTTTAATTTAAAATGATTTTTAATGAATTAAATCAAAATAAATAAAAATAAAATGATAAAAAATCTGATTTTTGTTGATTTGGGTCGTGCATGAAGTCATAGTATGGATTGGGTCATCATATAGCAAGCCCATTTAGAAGAAATTGGTTTTAGACCTCCATTTTCTTCATAAATCAACCAAAAATTTCCCAACTTTGAAAGGGCACATATCCTTCAATTTTAATGCTATGAGGGTGTTCTTGGACATTTTGGAAAGCTTGAAGAGTCCAATAACCAACCCCACTGGTTTCATGTCCATATCATTTACCATTCTCAAGTTATGCCCTTTTGAAGTTGTTGACTTTTTGTTGACTTTCAAAAGGACCTATAATGTCTTAGCTCATACCTTCCAAATGAAGCATTTTTGGGCTTGTCTTGTGAGACACAAAGTTGTAGAGAATTCAATTTCCTTCAAAATTAGCTTTGTATGGAGACTTGGTGATGAAGCATGTGAAAGTTATGGCTGGTCAAAGTTCAGTTGACTTTTACTGAGGAAACCCTAATTTAGAAACTCCTGATTCTTGATGATCTGAAATCTCCTTGATGAATCATGATCAACCCTTGATCAAATGATGAATTTTACTTCATATACTTGATGTTGGCAAAAAAATCATGAAGTTTGACTTTGGTTTGACCACAATTGACCTCAGTTTGACCTTTTAACTACTTTGACTGATTTTGACTTATCTGATCATCTGATTGAGCAAACTTTTGAGAAAAGTCTTGAAACTTGTCATGGGGGATATTACACGCATATAAGATGTTATGAAGCTCACTTGAAGTCTTGGAAGTTCATTTAGCCTGATTAAAGTCAAAACCCTAGTTTTGTATGCACTGCTTAGGAGGTGCATTGTCTGAGGGATTTGTCAACTCTTCTGACCAATTGTGAACTTTGTGAACCTTGTGAACCATCATAAAATGTCTTGTGAACCTCATGGGAGGTCTTATGAACCTTGTGAACCTTGTGAACCTCATAAAGTATCTTGTAGACTTCATGAACCTTATGAAAGGTCTTGTAAGCATTGTGAATCTTGTGAACCTTGTGAACCTCATAAAGTATCTTGTAGACTTCATGAACCTCATGAAAGGTCTTGTAAGCATTGTGAATCTTGTGAACCTTGTGAACCTTCTTAGCACACAAAGTCTTGTATTGTGAGGGCAAATTTTGGGGTGCAACACTTGCGTTTTGAGAGGTCACGAAGATTTCATGCTCATTTCGTTTTGATTCTGAGTTTTTTGATTTTTCAATCTTGCTGCGTTTTATGTCACTTTGTATTGCGTTTTAACATTTGATTTTCAGGTGACGAATGCGTGTGCTTTGCTCGTGTGCGGGATGCGGCTTGCTATCTTGTTTCAGCTTGTGGCTTATTGTTTTCGTGAAGGCTTGGAAATTTGGTTGGGCTTGGAGTTTGAAGGCTTGAGGCCTTGGCTGGGAGAGCATTGGTACGGCTTGAGGCTATGCAAGAATGGCTTGAGGTTGTGGGGCCAGCTTGCATGCGTGAGATGACATGAGGCTTGGCAAGTTGAAGCTGCTTTGTAGGCTGTGGGAGTTTACGTGATAGCTGGATTGTTGGACTGATGCTTGGGCAATGCGAGCCGAAGTTGCGGGACAAGGCTGATAGATGCGGCAAGAGTTAGGCAAGGCTGTACGGAGCTGTTATTTGGGAGTTTGGCTAGCTGCAATTTGGGCAAAAGGCTGTGGGCCAGGCTGAAGTGATGTTTGCAGGATGCTTTGGCTTGCATTGGGCGTGAGCTTTTTCTTGGGAGCTAGCGGATTAATGCGTGTGGGACTTTTTTGGGGAAATTGGGAAAGGATTTGTGTGACTAAAAAAATATAATAAAAAGGATCAACAATTAATTTTCATTTTTCATTTTTATACTTTCCTTTGGAGTAATAATAATAAAAAAGATGGGCCTTTGAGAGAATGGGCTTAAAAAAGTCAAGGTGAATAAAAAAAGATTTAGTGATTTAAGATGGATAAAAGAATGGGACTTAAATTGGATTTAAAAGGAAAACAATTGAGGAAACAAAAATAAATTGGATTAAAAATTTGGATATGAATGGAATTTTGGATAATCGAATTAAACGAGAAAAAAAATGGAAAAGTTGTTATTGGATAATGGATAATAGAAGTGGGATATAAAAATGAAAAAAAATTGGAAAATTGTTAGAATAATGATTTGGATGATTGTACTAAAAAACGGATAATCGAAAAAAAATGAAAAAGTGGTTGTTGAATAATAATGAGTAAGAAAAATGAATAGAAATAGATAATGGATGGAATTTGGTTTTTAAGCCCACAACAAATCCTGATTTTCTTTTGCACAAGCCTCTGATGCAAATGAACACAGCCAACACAGATCTACTGAATATTTCACACCTTAAGCCAACTGTCATCTGAAAACTGTCTGATTCATGCCCTGATAAACTGAATTCATACTGAGGAAAATAAATCCTCAGATGAATCACTGGTGAAGTGATGAACAAGCCAAACTTCACACAAAAAAACATTGTCTGATAACTGGTGAACAAACCAAACTTCGCACAAAAAACACTGTCACACAACCCAACTTGTACTTTGAAAACACATTGCCTGATGAATGAATTACTGGCACACACAACTGGCAGTCGAAACAATTTATCTGATAGTTTGACCAATATTAGGTCAAACATCCACTTGAAATCGAACTGTGATTGAACAAACGCATCTGAAAGAAAGTACTGTCTCATCTTCGCAAACCTGCAACACAGAGAAGAAGAAGAACATTGCAACATATTTTTTTTGTATTTTAGTTAGTGATCAGTAAATATAAACAAATATAAAGAAATAAAAATAATGGTGATCCCCTGCGAAGCATAAACCCACATCTGAGGAGAAACTCGAAACCTGTGCGATCTTGTTTGTATGCGAAATGCAGATGAAATGCGACGAAATCTTAGGGCAAAAATTAGGGTGTTACACATCCCCATGATCTACTACCACGCACCCTTATTGCTAGCCCTCAAATCCGCATACTTTGTTCAAACCTTAAGATCTACGCTTCAGATTGGTCAACAAAGGTTGACTAAGGATTATACTATGCACCCTCAGACCTTAGGTTCTTAGGCCTGCGTTTTTTTTCCTACTAACACCCTCTGTTAAGCCCAGTGTGTATCATGAGCTTCATTGGTACTATATTTTCACCACTCCCTCATTTCAATTGTTTTTCTTATTTCTTTTTCACATTGTTTTGCTTTTCTATTTTAAAAATAGTTTTACATACAAAAAAAATCCAAATGAAATTACATAGCATTTAAACACATTTTATTAATTTTTCATATTTTTTAATTTTGATTTTATAAAAATTTTCATATTATTTTACCTTTTTCTTTTATTTTCTTTTCAAAGTAAAAACTCTTTTGATACTTGAACTTTATCCATTTATTTTGCATATCTCATATATAGTTTTTCATTAATTCTTTTTACCATGTTCAAATGAAATATCAAATCATCAAAAAATATATTACCTTCATTTTAAAAGACATTTTATCATGCATTTTGAATCATATCTTTATGCATTCTTTTGACTTGTTTCAATGTGACTTTGAGCCTCCATTTAACCTAGTTTCTTTTGATTTTTGCATTGAGATTTTGTCACATGTTTAGGTTCTTACTTAGGTCATTTGTGACCTATTTTCTTAATTTTTACAAGTTGTTTACTATTTGTTTGATGCCTTATCATTAGGTGAACATTATGTGATCCTTTGCCTCTCCTTTGAGATCAAAACGCAGCAGAAAACTTTTAGGGGAAAATCGGCTTTTGCCGCACTCTGACACGAGCTGTGTCACACGACACGAGCACCCGTGTCAGCCTCTGGCGGGGGAAAAATACAATTTTTTGGCTTCAGTGTTCCTGACATGGGCAGTGTCACACGACACGGGCACCCATGTCAGACCACTATATTTTTCATTTTTGTTGTGTTTTGAAGACTTGGGCGTAGGCCTTTGACACAGGTCGTGTCATAGGACACGACTGGCCGTGTCAGGTGACTGTATATGTATTTTTTGGTGATTTTTGAGGCTTTCTCGTGCCGAATTTTGTTGTTGAGTTATTTGTTGATGCATGGATGATAAAACATGATTGTATGATAATTAAATGCTGAATATGAAATGAAATGATGCACATGTTGATTTTTGGTGATTATGAGGAGTATAACATCGTTGCATTTCATAGCATATTTTGTTGGGCCTTCGGCCTATTGGTAGCTTCAATCCTATTGTGTGGATTAAAGTGATTTGGTGATTATGTTGTGCTCCCTTGTGGAGGGTTGATGACCAGTGTCCATCGCATGGAGAAAATCGGTACCGCATGCATACTTTGCATTTCATTATAGATGACATTACATATACATGAAGTGATTTATATTTGGGTTGTGGAGATATTGTTGGTGATGCTACAATGTTGTTGTGATGATTCTATTTAATTCCATGTCCTTATATTACTATAATAAATTATGATTTCTCACCCTACTTGCTTGGAAATGTTGCCTATTATGTGGGTTACTTGCAGATGATCAAGAGTAGCTTCACAGTACTAGAAGATTCAGAGTCTTGGAGCGTGCCTTTTATTATTTTAGGAGTCGTTTGGAGTTTTGTCCTGCTTTGTGTCATGTAACATCGGGTTGGGATTAGTTGCAAACTTTGTTTTCCTTTTTATGTTATGATGAAAGACCTTTTAATTTATGATGCTATTTTGAATGAATACTTTTAGTTCAAGCAGTGAAAGGTTGATTTGAATTACCAAGCATGGTTCCGCTGTGAAAATGCATATTTATGTTTAGTGTTGATTGTGTAACCCGTGTTACAGGACAAAACAATGAGTTGATTGTTGTTTTGAATAATGTGTGACACCTTTCTATTTGATGTACTCTGATAGTATTTTATATAAATTGATTGTGGGGTAGGTGGGTGTTACATATTTTACTGACCTACATTCATCCATATTCATTTTACATGTCATGCATTTCTAACATAATTTTTTTTTACTATAAATGCTAAGTGTTTACTTTCCCCACTTCTTCTTCATCTCACTTCTTACACTTAAATCATCACAAAACAATCTTTTATATTCATTTATATTTATCATAATGCATTCATATTTGGCATATGCTACTGACCCATACTCATATGCACTCATATTTGCATTTCATCTTTCGTTTGTGACTTGCATCTCAAAGTAATTGCATTAGGTTCTTATGTGACATTGTTTGATGTTTTGCTTCTTCTTCTTGAATCATCTCATGAATGCTTTTTATGTTCATTACATAGCACCCTAATGCATAATTATAGGTCATTCAATTCTGACTTTGATGTTCATCCATTCATTTGTTCAAGTTCATAGGTCATATTCATCCACACTTCATTTGTGTTACATTGCATGAACTTGTGTGATGTTCTAACATTTCCTTGACCTAGTTTGGACTCATTAGGTATCCTAACCCTAGTTGAGAACCCTTAGGCATATTTTCTGATCTTAGAGGTTCTCAAGCCTTAGAACATTTTTCTCTTTTGTTGATTGACTTGTTTGACTCTCTTTGACATTTTATTTCAATTATGACTTGTTTTGCTAACCTTTTCAGGGGCTAATGGTATGTATGAAGAGCGTGGGTGTGCATCCCCATTCTACCTTCTCCCCTCATCTTTTAATCATTCTATGTGTGTTTGATAAGCATATAATTCTTCTTTGCTTTCTTAATCATCTTCATCCATCTTTAAGATCAATTTAACTTCTATCTTAGAAGTAAGTTGCTTCTTATGTTCTTCTTCTCTCCTTTCTTTTAGGATTAGAATTCTTATACCTCACTAACCATAGGGAATCCAAGAATGATAACATAAGGTTGGTCTTAGTCCCCCTTAGATTTTTAACCATTGTTCTCTTTGAGTATTCTCTTTCTCATCTCTAAAACCAAATCAAAACACCTAATAAAGGTTGAATATCTTCATGTGCTATGAGACTTATACCATGGGATACTTGCATTCATTCCATATGGGGATGAGTTGTAGGGTATCTATCATGATAAAAAAGTCTTAGCATGAAGATTCTTCACAAAGAAAACTCAAAATACTTCATTTTTAAACAACCAAAAAACATTTAATAATGGAAGTAAGCTAGTGTGCTTAGGCCTCAAGCTTTGGAAATATGTGTGAGGATCTTCCTCATACTTAGTGTGCTTTATATTCATTCCACCCTGGAGTGATGCATGAATTACACACTCCATTATAAGAGACTTAAGTACACTCTTTTATGCAAAACACTCCAAATAAAAGACTTCTAAAAAACTTCAAAACAAACAAGATGTCTTTCCTTCAGGAATTCTTTTCTCACCTCACTCACTCTTAAACATAAGAACGTTCCTCTTCTGTTCTCTTGCAATACGGTAACACACTCTGTTTAGCGAGCCTACAACACTTGAGCTAAAACATTGACCGTTCTCTTAAAATACACAAACAAAACAAGTTTCCTCCCTAGTTAGGGGAATACTCTGCTCTGATTCTCATACTCATTGAGATACGTAGGCAGTGGGGTAGGGTCTATTCGAGCACAATTCTTTCTTTTACCTACATTTTTTCTCATTGTTTCTATTCCCGTTCTTTTCTCTAGTTCCAGTTTAGCAGCAGATAAAGCAGATCATAACACCCTTTGAGTAGTGCAAGCAAGCGTGGATCCCGTCGAGTACGATAAACGTGAAAGGATGTTAATTGTAATGCCTTGATTATTTAATCATTTATTTAATTAAATATTATCGTATGTTTGGTTTTTTTTTTTGCGTTGAGTTGCTAAGTTGATTTGAATAAAGTTGAATAAGTCAATTAAGTTGATTTAAGTTGCGTTGTTATTTGGACTAAGCTAAATTAACTAAGTTGATGGTTAAGTCATGTTTGGGCTGGTCAAGTTTATTAAGTCGAAGTAATAATAGAATTATTAATGAAATAATATTAGTAAGTGGGCTTGGTTGTGGTGTGAGAGTAATAAAGGTGGAGGGGGTTCTATTTTAGGCCCAATGGAATTATTAAGACTAATTAAAATGAAACCATAAATTAAGTGGAATTAGTGGAAATAGGTTAACAGTAAGAAGAACCAAAGTTGGAAAAGAGGAAGTTACGTGAAATGCATAGGAGAAGCAAAAGCTAGGGTTCCGATCGAAAAGTGTTAGAGTCGCCTTCAATCCAAAGGTAAGGGTGGGGTTCTAACCTTATAATCGGGGACATATGATGAATTCATATGGAATTGGGTATAGCAATCGTTGCTGTTAATTGCTGTTAATTGTTGTTTGTGTGGAAAAATAAGTTGTTTTGATAAATGAGTTATTTTTGGTTAATAACTTGTTTTATTATAAGTTGTTTGTGATGAATAATTCGTTTAGATGATTAAGAAGATTATGACTATGTTGAGTTGTTGTGAATCATGTGATGGAGTAATTGGAATTGGTCTGAGAGGATTTACAGAGACGAAGTAAGAGAAACAGAGAGTGTAACAGTTTTGGCTGTGGGACGATCGTCCCTAAAGCCAGACGATCGTCTAGGATTGGAGACAACCGTCACATCCCTGTGAAGACCTTCACGTGTGTGACAAAGGGCACCCAGTTGTGACGATGGTCACACGAGTATGGTAGGATTTGTTGTTCTAGTTTTTGTGTTGTAATTCTATTTTGTCTGATAACTTGTACTATCATTAATCAATTCCAGTAGCATTATTAGGTTGGAAAATATTAACTGAGGAATCATAGGTTCTAGTAATTAATTAACCGAGAATTAATAAGTGATACAAAAAGGAATTAGTAGAAGAAAATTAGTTAATAGTGGTATAAGATTAGTAGCAGGTTGGTGTATTGGTTGATGTGACAGAGTTAATATAAGCATGTTAATAACTTAATAATAAGTAGTAATAATCGAGCACATTAATTAGTTTAGTTAATCGGTTTTAGTCGGAACTTGTATGGATAGGAATGTAGTAGATTTAGTTGTTTTTGTTGTGTCGCTTTGTTATAAGTTGTAAAGTTGTTGTTTGTTGTTCATGTTGCAATGTCTTATAAGTGGAAAATATTATGAGTTGCAGGCCTTTGGCCAAAGTTGAATGTTGTTATATCGTTATGTTGTTATAGTTGTTGTTGGTTGATAAACATGTTGAGTCGCATAGTATATCATTATTCAAGTTGGAGCTGGTTTCCCAATAAGTTGGTATGGATTGGCAAGATTAAGGTTGATGGCTTATGCCTTGTTGCCTATATTAATTGGCATGATTATAAGTTGGGAGTTTTTCTCAGTTGGTACCACATGCATCGCATTTGTCTAATTTGCATATCAAGTTGCATATTAAGTTGTCATGTTGTATCTTGTGTTTGTTTTTAAGTTGTTTGTGAAGTTGATAAGTGGTGATCTGTGTAATCTAATTCGATATGTTATTTATCATATGCTTGATTATATTTTTAGATATATCACCCCTTCAGTTTGAATGTTGCCCTCTGTTGGTAACGCGCATGTGATCTTGAGTAGGACGGAGTACTTTAGTAAATTCGAGTCGGTGTTGTCGCTCTGATACGTAGAACTCGGGGGAATAATGCTTGTTTTATGTTAATGTTGACAATTGTCATAATTTCTGAATTTTAAGTTGTTTATTAAAGAATTGTTGTTTCCTTAAGTTGTTTGGATGTTAAATACAATTTAAGTTGTTTTTGTTGAATCCGCTGCGTAGTAATGAAGTATTTGTTTTTAAGGAATTATCAAGTGTTGAACGGCATTTTAAAGTTGAAATGCATCATCTCAATTTACTTTGTTGAAGTTTTTATACTCTAATTTCATTAATAATTATCGGGTAGAATTTGAGTGTTACATTAGTGGTATCAGAGCAGGTCGGTCTGTCCGGCCAAGTTGTCGAGTCGTAGTCGTCTAACAATCGAGTATTGTTAGCTAGTTCTAACTTTGGTGTGTTGTAGTGATTAAGTTGAGATGTTTGGAAGAAACGATGTTGTGATGGCTGCTGTTATACAAGAAATGGCTCAGGCTGGGCAGAATTTTCCGAACGCTGGTGAGGATGCTGGATCTCGTAGTTTGACGACTTTTCGGAGAGAGAATCCACCTACCTTCAAGGGTAAGTATGATCTTGATGCAGCATTGTGTCGCTCCTGAAGATTTGCATCCCGATGCAGACGCGAACGGTCGACGAATAGAGAAAATGAAGGTGAATTAAATAGAGTCGCCAGCTAGGCATTTTATCCCGAAGGAAAGGTAATACTGCATAAACCTAGAAAAAGATGGATAAGGGGGTTGGTTACAACCTGGGAAGGTATTAACACCCAGATTGTCCGTCGTACTCGACGGGATCCACGCTTACAAGATTGTGTTTAAAGGGGTAGTGTATGTGCTATCTGTGTGCAAAAGCTAGGAATGAATGTACAGGTGTCAGTGCAAAAGGGTGAAATGCTCAAGACTGAGGCTTAGAAAGGAATGCTGAAAGAGGAGGGAGACACATAGACTTTTGTTCAATAAATGTTAAGTTATGCCTACGTATCCTCGCGTGCAATGAGGAAGTCAGAACACTGTAGTTCGACTCAAAGAGACTGAAAACAAATTGACTGTGAACTGCTTGCTTGTCTATGTGTAAACACCCCAAATTTGCCCTCACCAATTTCACCATGGCTTGTGACTCTTTTAATTTGCATAAGTTCAACCATAGCATCTCATATTGCATTTTTGTTTCACTGCATTAATTCAAAGTCATCTGCATCTAGGGTTTGTGATCTGAGTCATCCCTGAGCTATTTGAGCCACTCCAAAGGTCATCAATCACTTCAAGAGGGTCCATGTGTGTTCAAGCATCATATTATATCCTCACAAGATCAAAGAAGTCAAAGAATCACAAGAACTAAGAAAGGCATGGAAGCAGAGCCAGGTTTAACTGCACAGATGACCTAGAATTAGGGTTTTGGTTTCAGAGGCCATAACTCAAACTTTTTTGGTCATTATTGTTTCTATTGGTCTCTATATGTTATTAGGATCATGCATATCAATTTTCATGAAGAAATTCAATGGGGAAGGCATCTGATCAAAAGGTGACTTCTTGAGCAAGTCAGTGCAAAATCAGGGCATCTGAGGCCCCCAATGACACAACCAAAGGGTGTCCTCCATCATTTTGAATGTGTATGATCTTTATTTGATCTTAGAATATGTTAGAAGTTCACAAAATTAAAGAAATTCAAGCCATTTGCAAAGTTGCCTTTTTGGGAAAGTGACTTATAATGTAAACTTGCCATTTTGGGAAAGTTTTTCAACCTCCTCTTTTTGATTCAAAAATGCTTCAAATGAGAAAACTTTGGTCATGAAAGTTGTAGATTAGATCATTCCCTTTTCAAAAAGTACAAGAACTCATTCTAATTCATTTTGGATCAAAAGTTATGGCTTGCCAAAGTTGGGAAAATCATGAAATTTCACTTATGCACCAAAGGAGGAAAGTTGCAAAACTTCATGCCAAGGCCAATTGTGACTTCAAATCAACTTCTAAGCATTACACAAACATAAGTCATGACCTAAAATTCAGAATGCACCAAAGAATTACTCATTTTCATGCCTTGATCATTAAGAAACTTCAAAAGGGCCAAACTTAGTGAAATTTGCAAAACCTCCCACAACTTCTCACAAACTTGCTAATTGGCCTCAATCTCATTTCCATGGTCATCCTTGAATCAAGCTGCAGCAGACATGCTTTTGCTCTAGCCCTGAAACAGCCCATACCTCAAAGGACACATAGACTTGACTTTTTGCAAAAGGGGCCATGCCAATCACACTGTGCCACCACCAACCCTCTGCCCTATCACAGTTTGATAAGTGGACAAAATGAGACTCAAAACACACAAGAGGAAAGCCTGAATACACAGCATCACCATAGTTCATAAAAACTCTCCTCTTGGCATTTTACTTCGAATCTCATCACACAAACAGAAATATGATTTTCCACTCCCTTTGGACAGAACTTCATCAATCTCACAAACCAGCCACAATACACTCCAACTAAGCCTCAAAGCTTTCTCAGGAAGATCATTGGAGCCATTTTGAAGCAAGGAAGCAGTCAGAAAGGTCCTGGATTGAAAGCTCCATCTCAGGTAGCCATGCGAATCATTTTTTCCAGAAGCTCTATTTTAAGTTATTAAATGGTTAAGCTTGTTCCCCTGAATGCAATGAACTTTGAATTTTTGAAAATGATGAAGAAATGAGGATGTATGGTCTGCCTGAAACTTTGCCCGTGAAATTGGTTTTGTTTGTTTCTCTTGATTCATGGAAAATAAATAGATTTTGTTGTTGGATTCCTGTTTAGAATGTTTAGTTAGTGAATCTGGAGATTTTGATGCGTTTTAGTGAGGTTTTGAGAGAGATAGGATGAAGGTCTCGCCGGAGAAGACGACCGGAAGTCTTCTCCGGCCACCTGAGGGTCATTAACCCTAATCTGAGTAATTAGCCAAATTTGAATGTAGGCCTTTGGATCCCTCTTCCCGCGCGCTGTGAACGGCCCAGATCTTTCATTTTAGCCCTAATCCACGTCATTAAGTTAATTAATTAGGGTTTAGTTTTAATTTAGTCAGTTTGAATTACAGCCTTAGGATCTGGCGCCAGTAAATTCCCTCCAATTCCATTTGAATATCAGCCTCAGGATCTGGCGCCAGTCAATTCCCTCCAATTCCATTTGAATATCAGCCTCAGGATTTGCATACTTCTCCATTTATTTAATTTTAATTCATTTTGTTTGTATTTTGTTTCTACGAATTTTTAAAAATAGTAAAACACATTAAAAAATTCTGAAATTTTTTGTCAAACCTTTTATTAATTTTCAGAACCCAAAAATATTTTTATTTTTATTTTTTGCATTAAAAATTATTTTTAAATCATTTAAATGTTTGTTTTTAATTAGTTAATGGAAATTAATTAATTAAAAATGCATTTAGGTATTTAAAAATCACCAAAAAATTCACATTGCATTTTAAAACATTTAGGAACATTATCAAACTCTCAAAACAAATTTCTTTTTGGTCCTTGATGTATTTTTACAATTTTCATTGGAATAAAAGTTGTTTAAAGGCAATATTTTGTTCAAACTTAGAAAAATTCATTCTGCCTAACCATGAAGAGTTTGATAATGGTTCTTCTTGCATTGCATCCTTCATAGCATGTAGTTTTTAGGGTAAAATTGGTTTGAATTTATCTTTCATTTTCAATTTGATGAGCATTTTTCCTTTTGAGGTACCTTGAAACCCTAGTTGACTTAGAAAAATCATAACACCCATTAGGTTAAGAGTTAGGTCCCCTCCTTTAGGCAGTGAACTTGTGTAGGGTTAGGGTTACTTTGATCCCATTTTCAATTTTTTATCATGTCATTTGCTTCTGATTTTGAGTTTTGTGTTGCATGTTAGGCATAAACCCTAATTCTTGCCTTCCTTTGCATCCATCTTTCATTTGCTTGCATTCAAGAACTTGCCATTACATTTTATGCATCAATATGACATATAAGACATCTTAGGACATACTAGAATCATGTTTGATCATTGCATCTTTTATTTGCCATGTTATGCATTCATATCATTTCATAAACTTTCATGAACTTTCATGGTTCAAGCATGCTTCATCTGCATCCTCATCCTTGTATGATCATCCCCAACCCTTGACATGTGTTTGCATCATCTCTTAGCATCATTAACATCATGATTGTGCTTCTGATTTTGGTTTTCATCTTTTCATTCATTTCATTTTCATTGCATTGCATTTCTTTTGCTAACTTTTCAGGTGGTAAGTTGTTTTGAGAAGTGAATTTGCCTTCACTTCTCACAATCTCTCCTCATCCTTCTTATGCATCATTTCTGCATTTGGTATTTGCCTTGGAGTGAGCTTGCTCATTCATGCTCTCTCCCACATTCTTCCTTCAAGCAAATTGTCTTCTTAAGTGAAGCAAGTTGTCTTGCTTTTCTCTGTTTCTTTCTCCTTTCATCTGCTTCTCTCCTTGGTGGCTCTTTGAAGATTCTTTCTCTCTTAAGCCTCATTAACCCTAGGAACAACCAAGCATGATAACAATTAGGGTTTGATTTGTCCCCCATTTATTTTTACCTTTGTGTCATCTTTGAGTCTTCTCTTCTCATCTCATAATCAAGGACTAAACCCTAAAGGTTTTAAGGCTTTGTGATTAAGCTCATGCCTGCATCCTTCTATTAGGATGGAGTGTATAACTTTGATCTTAACTGTTAAACCCTTAATGTGTTTAAATCCTTTAATCAATCCATCTAATAATCACTAAGACACCAAGCTTATAACTTGGGCCTTGCATTAGGGTTCTAATTCTTCCTTAAATGGTTAAGAAGGACTAACCCTAGTGTTAATGGACAAGTCCCCCTCAAGTTGTCTTACAAACCATAAAATCCATTTCTTAATCTTATCATTAACTAAAATCCACTTTAATAAAGACTTTGTTTTGTCATGAGGTTAATTCCTAATCATGGATTAAGTTGAGGAGCCTTCCTCAGCTTAAATGCTCTCATCTATTATCCTTCTATTAGGATGGTGTAATGGGTCCATTAAATCCTTGATTATGGCTTAATCTCATTACTTAACACTAAACAAAAAAACAATAAAAAACATCTAAATAATTGCAAGTAGGTTAATGATCTTAATCCTACATCATGGTGATTAAGTGTGAGGTGTTTACTTCATGCTTAAGGTATTCTCATTACCCCTAATCAGAGGGAGGATGTGATGAGCTTACTAACCCTTGGTTTAGGATTAAGCTCATTTTCTTATGACAAACTCCAAAAGCAATAAAAGACTGAAAACATCAAAAACAAACAATAATTGTCTCCTCCGGGATTCTTTTCTCACCTCATTCACTCACAAACGAGAACTCGCTTCTTCCGTCTAATGCAAGACAGTTTGCACCTGAGCCAGACAGGTCATACACTTGAGCATAGACAAGTAAGCAGTTCATCAGTCAATTTATATTTCAGTCTCTTTGAGTCGAACTACGGTGTTCTGACTTCCTCATTGCACGAGAGGATACGTAGGCATAACTTAACAGTTATCGGACAAAAGTCTCTGTATATTCCCCCTCCTTCCAGCATTATTCTTTAAGCCTCATAGTCTTGAGCTTCATACCCCTGTTCTTACACTGACACTTCTCTTATACACTTCACACTTCTTTTACACTGACACTTGCATTCTTTTCCAGCTTTGATACACAGATTGCACTGACACTACCCCTTTAAAACACAAATCTTTTAAGCGTGGATCCCTTCGAGTACGACGGACAATCTGGGTGCTAATACCTTCCCAGGTTGTAACCGACCCCCTTTCTCAGTTTCTCTGGTTCGCAACCGTCTTATCCATATCTTTCCATGTCTATGCAGCATTACCTTTCCTTCGGGATAAAAATGCCTAGCTGGCGACTCTTTTTCATTCTTTCCCTTTCACCGACCGTTCGCGTCTGTACCCCTTCTGACCTTGGGTGTCATTTGGTGGGAGAGACAGCTTGGCGACTCTGCTGGGGACCCTTATACTGTAACCAGGGCTTCTGGTTCTTTTTGTGGGTTCCTCCTAGCGCTTGTTTGATTTGTGTTTACGAGGGTGTTATGTGCTAGTTGTGTTTATTTATGTGCTTTATTTTTTGCTTTATGTACAACTTTATTTATTGCTTTCCTTTACAGTTTTTCATATTTCATACTGTCATTATCATTGCTGGATCTGGCTTCTGTTTTGGTGGGTGGGGTTTCATTGAGAGTTTAAGGTCCTATACCTGGGACCTGAGTGACACCTAGGCTAGAGTGGTTCATGTTCTTTCCCATTCCATTTCGGTCTGGTGCGGGAATATGAAATACAGTTCAGATGTGGGTTTCTTCTTGAGAACTCTGTGCTACAGATTTCCTATATTGCTAGGGCTATCTGGGAAGCCTGTTAAGTCTGGATGACCTTTATTATGACCTTCAGAAACTGAGGTGAATTAGAGGAGGATCTTTTATGGTTATTGTAAACACTGTACCTCCGGGTTAGAAGTGTTTACACTTCTCATAATCGATCCAAGTCTGAGGATCCTTGTTCTAGAACACTACCTGTGAGGGGGTTGGGCTGTTTACAGGTTTGCAGGTACCATTGGCCACATCATACCCTGTTACTTGTTTTGTTTAAGAGTACCTCATTTTGGACAGTTCTTGTGATTTAACCCTGGACATGTGACTCTTTATTTGAGTCCCCCATGTTGGTTACTGGATTTCTGAACCTCCATCTGGACTTCTTGAACATACATAGACCTATATCAAGACAGATAATCAGATTCAGCTTGATCACAAACCCTTGCATATCATTTGCATACAACATCATTTGCATCATTTAACATTTTTTTATTTGTTTTTCAGGGTATCCACATTATATCTGGTTTGGTTTTAACCCCTTCTTCTGCATAGACCTCTGTTTCATCAGTTATCTACTTCAGCTATCTTTATCATCACCAGCATCATCTTGTCAGTGGCTCATCTCCAGTATCAGTCTTGATCTTCATCAACACCTATCTTCAGCATTTATGACTACTCCCAGGAAGAGTAACATATCATACCATTTCTTTGAGCCTGTGCTGACTGGCATCAGGCATGTCCAGTCACTTATCACTCCTGACCACATCCCATTGTTCAGGGAACACTATGGAGGTATCCTGGATATGGTTATGGACCTAGACCCTTCTCAGAGGAGCATGATCCACACATGTTTGCAGTTCTATGACCCTCCTTTGAGATGCTTCACATTCCCAGACTTTCAGCTAGGGCCTCTACTGGAAGAGTTTTCCTCATTGATTGGAGTACCTATCAAGGGTGGACCTCCTTTTAACCCAGAAATGACTTTTCCCAGCAATGGAGAAGTAGCCAAAGCACTGTACCTAGAGCCTGCTTTAATTGAACAAAGCATGACAACAAAAGCTGGGATCCCTGGTTTGCACTTAGATTTCTTGATTTCTCAGGCCATCCTAAAGGCCTCCTTGGGAGAGTGGAGGGCAGTCTGTGCACTATTAGCCCTCAGCATATATGGGGTTATACTGTTTGCAGATGAGCCCAAATTTATCAGCAAGAATGCCATTCATCTGTTTCTTCTGAGGAACCCAGTACCCACATTGCTGGGAGATTTCTATTACTCCATCCATCATAGGAATGAAAAACAAAGGGGGAAGTTAGTGAGATGTTGTGCTCCTTTGTTTCACACCTGGCTACTCAGACACCTAGCCAAGTCAGATGCCTTCTTGAACCCTCACCAGCAGAAGAATTGGGCTAAGAGGCTCATTGCTTTGACTTCAGATGATATTAGGTGGTGCACCCAGGGCACCAAGGGCAAAGACATTATCACCAGCTGTGGGTAATACCCAAACGTGCCTCTTATAGGAGTGAAGGGTTGCATCAACTACAATCCTTTGTTGTTTAAGAGACAACTGGGCTATGCTTTGGTTCACCCTCCCAGAGTGCAAGATTTAGCTGAGACCTTGTATTGTGAAGTAAAGCCTAATTTGGCTGCTGTCAGACAAGCATCTTGGGCTTGGGACAACATCCAGACAAAAGGGATGGCTATTCTAGGGAGGTGTAATAATGCTGCTTCAGCTCAGTACTATGAGTGGTCCCGTACAAGAGCTCAGATTACTGGAATTCCTTTCACCATTGAGGACATACCTGGACCATCTACAGCTCAGCCAGCAGCAACTGTCAGCCTGGAAGAATTTGAGAAGCTGAAGGAAAGGAATGAGAATCTGTCTCAAGCTTTGAAGAAGACGCTTTGGGAAAGGAGTGATGGTCGTCTGGACATTGAGAGGTTGGAAAAGCTTAGGGTGGAGCATCTGGCCAAGATTGAGAAAACAGAGGACTATATCGGGAAAGCAAGGGCTGGGGAACAAATATTGAAGAATGCCTGTAAAGAGGCCAAGATTCAGAAGGCTAGGACTGAGCTCTATCTGCAGGAAAGTCAGGCTAGGTGGGTCAGGATCACTGAAGCCCGGACACAAGAAGATCAGAGAACTCAAGCCAAGATTGAACAGTTAGAGGCCAATGAAAAGAAGCAGCAGGAAGCTTTGTTGGCAGCCCAGAAGGAGATTTCAGAGTTGAAGCTTAGGGCAGGGCTGAAGAGATCAAAGGATCAGGACAGGCACAAGAAGCTGACCACTGCCATTGCCACCAGGAACCTCCTCATTAGGACCATTGCAGAGCATCCAGCTGGTCCAGTGACTGAGGCACTTCTGAAGTAGGTTAAGGAGGATGAGTTTGGATTGGATGTTTGACTTCTTTGCTTGTTGTTCATTTCCATTTTATGTACTTTTCTTTTTGTTGTATTTTGACCCTCCAGGGGCATATGTTGTAAAACAAACTATATATCGTTCATCATTTGTAATATATTAGTTTGCTTTCATTGGGTTTCTTTTCTCAACAACATCAAGCATCTTCCTCGAGGTCTGGAAAGGTCAAAACCAAGAACCAAGCCAGATACCTTGGAAAACAAATAAGCATACTGCATTGCATACTAACCTTTGTTTTGTTTTGTAGGTTTTGTTATTATTTGTTTCTAACTCTGTTGTGATCTTAGGAAACATTGCTCGTCGCCGAGTGTTCCCTGTCAACCGCACGCACCGGTACCCTACTCGCAACAACCTTCCTAGTATTCAAATGGATCAAGTACAGCAAGATCTGACTGAGGTCAGAACTCGGATGGCTAATGAGAGAGTGGAAATGAGGAATCAAATGTCTCAATTCATGGCTGTAATGACTGGCTTGGCCCAGAGTCAAGAAAGATTAAGAGAACTGGTGGAAAGACAAACTCCTGAAGAGCCTCCTCTTGGGACAGGAGGAACTAGCAACAATGAAAGGGGTCAGCCTCGTATTGATCCACCAGTATTTGGACCTCATCTGGATCCGGAAGTCAACATCCCGAGAAATGTACAGGGTAACACTGCTGCAGGCAGGATCTTGCAAGAAGATCCTCAAGAAGAGCAGTTTACTGTTATGGGAGCAGGAGATGAAGTCTATGACAGGAGGTTAGATGAAATTGCTGAGAAATTGAGATCTCTGGAGTCTCAGAATTCCTTGGGCTTCGATGTAATGGACATGGGGCTAGTGGATGGGGTGAGAATCCCCCACAAATTCAAACCCGCGTGCTTTGAGAAATACAATGGAACATCTTGTCCACGAACTCACTTGCAGTCTTTCCTGGGAAGACTTAAAGCTTATACTATGGATGAGAAGCTGTGGATGTTTTACTTTGAAGACAGTCTGACCGGGGCTTCAAGAGAGTGGTATTCACACCTGACCAGAGCTACTATCAGATGCTGGAAGGACTTAGCTGAAGCCTTCATCAGGCAATACCAATACAACCTGGACATGGCTCCCAACAGGACCCTCCTGATGGGGATGTCTCAGTCTTCCAGAGAAAGCTTCAGGGAATATGCCCAAAGGTGGAGACAGCTTGCTGCTGCTGTCCAACCACCCATGTTGGAAAGAGAGATGGCCGACATGTTCATGAATACTCTGCAAGGAACATATATTGATAGACTAGCTGCCTTTTCCTCTACCAGCTTTGCTGATGTCGTCATAGCCGGTGAAAGGATTGAAAGTCTGTTAAAAATGGGCAAAATTTCTGATAGTGGTGCAAGTTCATCCAGTAATCCCAAGAAGCCTTTTGTGGGACCCCGAAGAGCCGATGAGACCAATTCCATTCATGCAAGCAGGGGCAGACCTCAGTATGCTCACAGATCAGTAGCAGCTGTTACCATTCCAGCTCCGATTCCTCAACAATCAGCATATCCTCAGCAACAACCACATTATCAACAACAAATCCAGCATCCGCAACAGAGAACCTACAACAACAACAATGGCAACCAACAACAACGTCCTTTTCAACAAAGACCATCACAGGCAAACAGGGTAATTGACCCCATCCCTATGCCTTATGCTGCCTTATTGCCACAACTCCTGAAGCTTAACTTGGTTGAGTTAAGGACGTTGGCACCCCCAGATCCCCTTAATCTCCCAAGGAATTATGATGTCAACGCCAGGTGTGCTTTCCACTCCAATGCACCTGGTCACAGCACTGAAAAATGCAGGGCCTTACAAATGAAAGTACAAGATCTGGTGGATTCTAAAGCCCTCAACTTCGCACCTCCTCCGAATGTCAACAAAAATCCTATGCCTAATCATGGAGGGCCGAGGATTAATGCCATTGAGGAAGACAAACCATCTACCTTGATCACCGGTGTTGCACAAATTCGAACACCTTTGGTCGAAATTAAAGCTCATCTTCTAGAGTGCCAAATGTTCCCCGGGTGTGAGCTCGGTTGTGGGTATTGCAACATTGCAGTCAACGGGTGTGAAAATTTGAGAAGCGGCATAAATGGTCTTATTAAGGATGGTATCCTTCAGATTTCAACAACGGCGCCTACAAATCCAGCAATTCCTTTAACAACAATTCCTGATTCTTCTACAATAGCAGCAACAATCATTCCTACCGATTCATCAATATCATCGGCAATGGCTCCGTCCATCACTTCAACGAGTCAAATGTCAGCAACCCTTTCTTCTACAACATCAGCATCCATGTTATTAGCAAAATCTTCTACAACGCCAACAAAAATCAACGAAGATGTTTCAACAGTCACAATCTATTATGACCCATCAGATGTTCCTCCCAGCAGCAATTTTCAACAACAAATCGTGGCACCTCCTACCAGATCACCAGTCACAATTTACTATGATCCGCACACCGTTACAGTACCCTCCTCTGCAGCAGTCAATCCAGTTACTATTTCGATGCCTGGACCCGTTCCTTATGAAAGCAGTAATGCCATACCTTGGCATTATGGCTCTGATCTCTACTGCAACGGGGAGAAAATCACTCTGGATTCATCAACCTCTTCTCCACAAATTGATAATGTTGGGGGAGGAGGAGGCTTCACCAGAAGCGGGCGCCTTTTTGCCTCACAAGTGCAAAGACCTAATGTCGAAGCAGAAGCTGCTGCCAAAGCAAAAGGAAAGAGTGTGGTATCTGAAGAGCCAATTACCAAGGAAACTCAGAAGACATCTTTTGAATAGGATGTAGACGAGTTTATGAGAATCATAAAAAGAAGTGATTACATGGTGGTGGATCAGCTTCACCAAACTCCCTCAAAAATCTCCATATTATCGCTGTTGATGTGTTCTGAAGCTCACAGGAACGCACTGTTAAAAGTCCTGCACGCAGCATACGTGCCGGAGGAGATCACTGTTAATCAGTTAGAAACTGTGGTTGCGAATGTCAACACCAGTCATGGACTGGGTTTTACCAATGCTGACTTAACAACAGAGGGACGTAACCACAACAAGGCTTTACATATCACCTTGGAATGCAAGGGTGCTGTTCTATCTCATGTACTGGTGGACACTGGGTCATCACTCAATGGTCTACCAAAGAAAGCCTTGGTGAAGCTGGAGTATGATGGCTTGGCATTGCGTCCGAGTAATTTGGTGGTGAGAGCTTTTGATGGCTCTAAAAGATCAGTGCTTGGGGAGATTGATCTGCCTGTGATGATTGGCCCGCAGACTTTTAAAACTACCTTCTTTGTGATGGACATTCAGCCGGCCTACAGCTGTTTGTTGGGTAGACCCTGGATCCACGCCGCTGGCGCTGTTACGTCAACCCTTCACCAGAAGTTGAAATTCGAGTGGGAAGGCCAGATCATCACCATCTGTGGGGACGAAGACATCTTTGTTAGACAGCTGGCTACGTATAAGTACATTGAAATGGACGGAGAGATCCATGAAACTATGAGCCAAGGGTTTGAGGCCTTGAACATTAATGAAGCGTCTGCTGTACTGGGAACTTCCATAACATCGTACCAGCAAGCCCGGAAGGTTGTTGAGGAAGGTACCGCCCAAGGCTGGGGCAAGCTGCTGCCCGTGGAGAAGAAAGAAGACCGATTTAGGTTGGGTTACAAACCAACTCAACAAGATCAATCAGAGGCTGCAAAGGAGCCCAAGTTTGTCAGCGGGGGAATGCTCACCCCGGATGCTGTGAACAATTTGGAAGATGAGTCGGAAGATGAGCGCAACCTGGAAAGCTGGATACGTCCAAGGACCCCGGGGAGCCATGTCTCAAACTGGTCTTCCCAGGAAATTATAAGGGTTACTCCTGCAGAGTAATTATTATTTCCTGTATTTTAAAGCATGCATCAAGTCTTGCATCTTTCCCAAGATGTCAAGACTCATTTTGTAATCGGGCCATCTTGTATTTTGTGCAAAGATCAATTAATGAATATCAGGACATCTTTTGCAAATGAGTCTTTTCTTTTTCGCTCACTGTTTTTCATTTTTTCACTTTTTGTACAAAAATAAAATGGCAATGTTTTTCAAAATAAATAACTTCATTTCCACTTTTTCTAAATAAGATAAAACCGATCACTAAAATGAACAAATCTAAACCCTTGCAGAAAGTGCCCTCCAGACTGCACCGACAACAACACTGCTATGACTTCGTATGACTTTGACAATCCAATCAATCAAGCTGATGAAGGGGTTGAAGAAGATTACGAGCTACCTGAAAGCTAGCTAGGTTGTTGAGACAAGAGGAGAAGGTTATTACTCCTCATCAGGAGGAGGTCGAAACGGTTAATCTTGGTACAGAAGAAGAGGTGAAAGAAGTCAAGATCGGGGCCTGCTTACAAGATTCAGTGAAAGAGCAACTGATTGCCATGCTTCGAGAATATGTGGATGTTTTTGCTTGGTCTTATCAGGATATGCTAGGGTTGGACACCGACATTGTCATGCACAAACTGCCGCTGAAAGAATACTGCCCGCCAGTAAAACAAAAGTTGCGCCGTACTCGCCCGGATATGGCAATGAAGATAAAAGAAGAGGTACAAAAGCAGTGGGACGCTGGTTTCCTTGCTGTGACCAGCTACCCGCCGTGGCTTGCTAATATTGTACCTGTGCCTAAGAAAGATGGCAAGGTGAGGATGTGTGTGGACTACCGGGATCTGAACAGAGCCAGCCTGAAAGATGACTTCCCATTACCTCACATTGATGTATTGGTCGACAATACGGTTTAGTTCTCGGTGTTCTCCTTCATGGACGGATTTTCAGGATACAATCAGATTAAGATGTCACCTGAAGACATGGAGAAGACAACTTTTATCACACCCTGGGGCACATTCTGTTATAAGGTGATGCCATTCGGACTGAAGAATGCTGGTGCAACTTATCAACGGGCTATGGTAACATTATTCCATGACATGATCCATAAAGAAATTGAATGTTATGTGGATGACATGATTGCCAAGTCCCTCACAGAAGAAGACCACCTGGTGAATCTGCTGAAGTTATTCAAGCGTCTGAGGAAGTACCAGTTGAAGTTAAACCCCAACAAATGCACATTCGGGGTACGATCCGGTAAGTTGTTGGGATTTATTGTAAGTGAAAAAGGGATTGAAGTTGACCCTGACAAAGTCAAAGCCATTCAAGAAATGCCTGCACCTAAGACTGAAAAAGAAGTTCGAGGGTTCTTCGGGAGATTTAACTACATTTCACGGTTCATATCTCACCTTACTGCGACCTGTGAACCTCTGTTCAAGTTGTTAAGAAAAGAATAAACGGTCAGGTGGAACAAAGACTGTCAGAGGGCTTTTGACAAAATCAAGGAATACTTACAGGAGCCTCCAATCCTTATGCCTCCAGTTGAAGGAAGACCTCTAATCATGTACTTGATAGTGCTAGAAGAGTCAATGGGGTGTGTACTGGGCCAACATGACGAGTCTGGTCGAAAAGAGTATGTAATATACTACCTAAGCAAAAAGTTTACCGACTGTAAACAACGGTATTCACTGCTCGAGAAAACTTGTTGTGCTTTAGCGTGGGCTGCTCGCCGAATGAGGCAGTATATGTTGACCCACACCACTTTGTTGATCTCCAAGATGGACCCAGTTAAGTACATTTTTGAGAAGCCAGCGCTCACCGGACGAGTTGCAAGATGGAAAATGATCCTCACAGAATATGACATTCAGTACACATCTCAGAAAGCCATCAAAGGCAGTGTATTGTCTGATTATCTTGCTGAGCAACCCATTGATGATTACCAGCCTATGAGATTTGACTTCCCTGACGAAGACATCATGTTCATAAAAGCAAAAGATCATGAAGAGCCTGTTCACACTGAAGGGCCTGACCTGGAAGAAGAATGGACTATGATGTTTGATGGGGCTGTTAATATGAATGGTCGTGGTGTTGGTGCAGTACTCATTACACCTAAGGGGGTTCACACGCCTTTCTCGGCAAAACTCACCTTTAATTGCACTAACAACGAAGCTGAATACGAAGCTTGTATTATGGGTCTTGAGGAAGCCATTGACCTCAGGATCAAGACTTTGACTGTGTTCGGAGATTCAGCTCTGGTAATCAATCAAACCAACGGTAAATGGTACACCCACCAAGATCATCTGATACCTTATCGAGATTATACAAGGAGGTTATTGACTTTCTTCACAACAGTCAAGCTTGAGTATATCCCTCGAGACGAAAATCAGTTTGCAGATGCTATGGCTACCATTTCATCCATGATCAAAGTTCAAGCTGCCAACTTTGTGCCTCGGATATCAGTATCCAGACTTGACAGACCAGCATATGTGTTCTCAGCAGATGTTGTCAAAGATGATAAGCCTTAGTTCCATGACATTAAGAGCTTCTTAGAGAATCAAACATACCCACCTGGGGCATCATCCAATGATAAGAAGACATTAAGAAGGCTAGCTGGTAGTTTCTTCCTGAATACCGACGGTTCCTTGTACAAGAGGAACTTTGATATGGTACTCCTCAGGTGCGTTGATAGGACAAAAGCTGACTTGTTAATGCACGAGGTGCACGAAGGATCTTTTGGTACCCACGCGGGAGGGCATGCAATGGCTAAAAAGTTGTTAAGATCAGGCTACTACTGGATCACAATGGATGCAGACTGTTGCGCTTATGCCAGAAAATGTCATAAATGCCAGATTTATGCGGATAGAGTGCATGTGCCTCCCAATCCTCTGAATGTGATGTCTTCACCCTGGCCCTTTGCCATGTGGGGCATTGATATGATTGGCAAGATTGAACCAACTGCTTCAAACGGTCACAGATTCATCCTGGTGGCTATTGACTATTTTACCAAGTGGGTTGAGGCGGCTTCTTATGCAAATGTTACAAGGCAAGTGGTAACCCGATTTCTGAAGAGAGATATCATTTGTCGGTATGGAGTGCCCGAGCGAATCATTACTGATAATGGTTCCAACTTGAACAACAAAATGATGGCAGAACTGTGCAGGGACTTCAAGATCCAACACCACAATTCTTCTCCTTACAGGCCAAAGATGAACGGCGCTGTAGAAGCAGCTAACAAGAATATCAAGAAGATTGTACAGAAGATGGTAGTCACATACAAAGAATGGCATGAAATGCTACCGTTTGCCTTGCATGGGTACCGAACGTCAATCAGAACATCCACCGGGGCAACACCGTATCAGCTTGTGTATGGTATGGAGGCAGTCCTACCTGTTGAAGTTGAATTACCCTCCCTGCGGGTACTAATGGATGTCAAATTGAAAGAAGCAGAGTGGGTCCGATCCCGATACGAACAACTGAATCTGATTGAAGAGAAGAGATTGGCTGCAATTTGTCATGGGCAGCTGTATCAGAAAAGAATGAAGAAAGCCTTCGATCAGAAAGTCAGGCTTTGGGAATAACAAGTAGGAGATCTTGTGCTGAAAAGACTCCTCCCTCCTCATACAGACCACAGGGGCAAGTGGACTCCGAATTATGATGGGCCATTCATAGTAAAGAAAGTTTTCTCAGGTGGAGCTCTGATGCTCAACACTATGGATGGCGAAGACTTCCTGTCCCCTGTGAATTCATATGCAATTAAAAAATACTTCGCATAAAATGACCCGCTGGACATAAAAACAGAATGTAAGTCCAGGCAAAAATAGGGCATCCCGACGAGTCAAAAACAGAATGAAAGACTCGGGCAAAAATAAGGGAAAATAAATAAAAATGTACACCCGCTGAGTTGAAAAGCCACAGTGGACAACTCAGGCAAAAATGGGTATCCCGGTGGATTGAAAACCCGAAAGGGCGATCCACGCAAAATAAGGGAATAAGCGAACAACTGCGTTCTGAATTCATCTGTATCGTTTACAACATGGCAAACTTCGAAAGGTTAAAGCATCGGTCAGAATCAGCCTCCCTCAGAAAGCAAGATGAGAAGAAGGTCAAATGTCATATAGGTCATAGCAAAAGGGAAGCTCCTTGAAGCGTCATCAACATTGCCAGCATCTTCTTGTTTCTCAATTTGTAACAATTTCCTCATTTCAGGGGATCTGTTTCCTTGACTGTACTTGCCAATTCAGGGCACATAAATTAATAAAATCAGTTTTTCAGTCATATTTCGTCTCGAACATTTTATTTTCATTTGCAAAATGTCCGATGTCCTTAAGATGTTGATTGCATAAGTACAGATGTGTTTTTTTCTAAGTTACATGCTTACAAGAAATATATTTGCTCTCGGGAGTGTCTAAACTCCTATGACGGAATCCAATAAATGATACCTCGGGATACTTGTACGTTTCTTTGTCATACAGGATTGCAGGTGTTCAAAGCGCAACATGGGGCATGAAAGCTTCTCCCCAGTAGGCTGCCAAATCGTTATTTCCTCAGCACACCTTCCAAATAGCACCAGAGATGCTTTCTCCCCATCAGAGTTGCCAGGCATCACTTCTCCAACATTTCCTTCAGAGCAGTACCAGAAGGTGCTCATATCCCCAGCTGAGTTGTCAAGTATCATCCTCAGCAGGATCCCCATAGAAATCTCTAGGAGGATCTTTCAGTGATCTTTCTTCTTCCCTAGCTGAGTGCCAGACAAGGAACCATCTCCCCGCAGAGTTTCAGCCTCTATCCAGAAGAGCAATGCCTGAAGATCTCACAACAGAGCGACGAAAGCTTCTACAGACCCCAGCTGGGTCTCTCATTACCAAGATAGGTTTATCAATGACCTACTTCCCCATGCAGAGTCATGTATGTCAAAACTACCAATGATCTCATCCCCAGCTGGGATATCCGCTTCAAGCAGATCAGCCAGAGATCTTTACAGCAACGGGATCCAGATCCCGGATCGGTATCTTTGCATAATCATAGCATTCGCATCATATTTTCCCCCAGAGCGTAGCATTCCGTCCAATACGGAGCATTACGGCAAAAATCAAACATATTGCATAATCATAAGCCATGTGTCGAGCCGAACACTTGTAAATACTGATATTCCATCAATAATATACAAAATGTTTCCCAAACTCCCCGGAAGAATGTCAAAGCATTCCCTTTACACTCACAAATACAGATACATACCCCTTTTGGAACTCGCCCGTGTCATCATTCCCCAGTAAGTCGCCCGAGCGCTCTCTACAAGCAGATACTTATACATTACAAATGCTTCTTGACACTCGTCTGTGTCATATCCCCAGCAGAAAGCCAAAGCTCCCCCTTTGCACTCATAATACTCATGTGTACACGTATCTATACACTTCTTTCTAACACCCGTCCGTGTTACCTCCCCAGCATAGTTACCTGAATACTTGTTTATAATACACTTCTTCCGACACCCGTCCGTATCGTGCTCTCCACAACAAGTTGAACACTCGCCTATGTCTCACTCATCACTTTTTACTCATACAGATACTCGTCCATATTTTGTATACGCTACTTAAATCCCCTTAGATTCAACACTCGTCCGTGTTCTTTGTTAACCAGTTGATACTCGTCCGTATCATCATCTCTGAACATGCGTCAAGCGTTTGTTTCTACCGATACTCGTCCGTATCATAGTCTTAGGGATGCTCGTCCGCGTCTTTAATCTATACACCGTGTCAAGCACTTATATTTTCTTGAATTTAGACACTCGTCTGTGTCTACTATTCCCCGGAAGAGTCCCCAGTAAATCCGGATGAATTATTTCCTTTCTATCTGACATTCGTCCTATGTCATGATACCTTTCTGCAGCCGTCCCCTTCCAGGTGATCGTCCTTCACCTTTTTGATGATCGTCCTTCATCATCCGCTGCGGAGTCTCTATTCACTAGAACCCCTTTCTATCCGACATTCGTCCTATGTCGTGATATTTTTAGCAGCCGCCCCCTGCTAGGTGATCGTCCTTCACCTCTTGATGATCGTCCTTCATCATTTTATCCGATGGCCGTCCCCGTCGTTGATTTTGTTATCTGACATTCGTCCTATGTCATGATAAAACCCGAGAGCATCCGTCCCCTGCTAGGTGATCGTCCTTCACCTCTTGATGATCGTCCTTCATCATGCTTATCCGATGGCCGTCCCCATCGTCGACCTTTTCTATCCGGCAGTCGTCCTATGTCGCGATACTTTTTGGCAACCGTACCTTGCCAGGTGTTTGTCCTTCACCTTAGATGACCGTCCCTCATCTTATCCCCAACAGAGAAGTCGTCCCATGCCAGGTGATCATCCTTCGCCTTTGATGACCGTCCCTCATCATTTATTTTCCTCAACCCGATGGTCGTCCCCATCATTTACCTTTAAAAATCCCCAGAAAATCTTTGTTACCTTACTTGATGGTCGTCCCCATCATAATCTCTTATATCCCCAGCATACCGGCCGTCCCCGTCATTGCTTCATCCCCGGCAGTCGTCCTCTTCTCGATGGTCGTCCTTCGTCGACCGCACTTTATAATTATACTTTATTTTCTTTTACAATCTATATCCCTTTTCTTCTTCATTCTGTGAGTGCAAATTTTGGACTGTCTTTGGTATTCAACCACAAGTTATCTTGTTTGCTTGTTAAGCCGTAGCTTACATCCTGCACAGCTAACTCATGTTTGAATAGGGGCAGCTGTAAACACCCCAAATTTGCCCTCACCCATTTCACCATGGCTTGTGACTCTTTTCATTTGCATAAGTTCAACCATAGCATCTCATATTGCATTTTTGTTTCACTGCATTAATTCAAAGTCATCTGCATCTAGGGTTTGTGATCTGAGCCATCCCTGAGCTATTTGAGCCACTCCAAAGGTCATCAATCACTTCAAGAGGTTCCATGTGTGTTCAAGCATCATATTATATCCTCACAAGATCAAAGAAGTCAAAGAATCACAAGAACTGAGAAAGGCATGGAAGCAAAGCCAGGTTTAACTGCACAGATGACCTAGAATTAGGGTTTTGGTTTCAAAGGTCATAACTCCAAAGTTTTTGGTCATTCTTGTTTCTATTGGTCTCTATATGTTATGAGGATCATGCATATAAATTTTCATGAAGAAATTCAATGGGGAAGGCATCTGATCAAAAGGTGACTTCTTGAGCAAGTCAGTGCAAAATCAGGGCATTTGAGGCCCCCAATGACACAACCAAAGGGTGTTCTCCATCATTTTGAATGTGTATGATCTTTATTTGATCTTAGAAGATGTTAGAAGTTCACAAAATTAAAGAAATTCAAGCCATTTGCAAAGTTGCCTTTTTGGGAAAGTGACTTATAATGTAAACTTGCCATTTTGGGAAAGTTTTTCAACCTCCTCTTTTTGATTCAAAAATGCTTCAAATGAGAAAACTTTGGTCTTGAAAGTTGTATATTGGATTATTCCCTTTTCAAAAAGTACAAGAACTCATTCTAATTCATTTTGGATCAAAAGTTATGGCTTGCCAAAGTTGGGAAAAATCATGAAATTTCACTTATGCACCAAAGGAGGAAAGTTGCAAAACTTCATGCCAAGGCCAATTGTGACTTCAAATCAACTTCTAAGCATTACACAAACATAAGTCATGACCTAAAATTCAGAATGCACCAAAGAATTACTCATTTTCATGCCTTGATCATTAAGAAACTTCAAAAGGGCCAAACTTAGTGAAATTTGCAAAACCTCCCACAACTTCTCACAAACTTGCTAATTGGCCTCAATCTCATTTCCATGGTCATCCTTGAATCAAGCTGCAGCAGACATGCTTTTGCTCTAGCCCTGAAACAGCCCATACCTCAAAGGACACATAGACTTGACTTTTTGCAAAAGGGGACATGCCAATCACACTGTGCCACCACCAACCCTCTACCCTATCACAGTTTGATAAGTGGACAAAATGAGACTCAAAACACACAAGAGGCAAGCCTGAATACACAGCATCACCATAGTTCATAAAAACTCTCCTCTTGGCATTTTCCTTTGAATCTCATCACACAAACATCAAACCTCAAAACCAACTTCACCATTCATTCAGAAAAGCTTCATAGAGCATAAACCACCCTTCATCTTGCCTTGAAAGTCCTTGAAACAGAAATACGATTTTCCACTCCCTTTGGACAGAACTTCATCAATCTCACAAACCAGCCACAATACACTCCAACTAAGCCTCAAAGCTTTCCCAGGAAGATCATTGGAGCCATTTTGAAGCAAGGAAGCAGTCAGAAAGCTCCTGGATTGAAAGCTCCATCTCAGGTAGCCATGCGAATCATTTTTTCCAGAAGCTCTATTTTAAGTTATTAAATGGTTAAGCTTGTTCCTCTGAATGCAATGAACTTTGAATTTTTGAAAATGATGAAGAAATGAGGATGTATGGTCTGCCTGAAACTTTGCCCGTGAAATTGGTTTTGTTTGTTTCTCTTGATTCATGGAAAATAAATAGATTTTGTTGTTGGATTCCTGTTTAGAATGTTTAGTTAGTGAATCTGGATATTTTGATGCGTTTTAGTGAGGTTTTGAGAGAGATAGGATGAAGGTCTCGCCGGAGAAGACGACCGGAAGTCTTCTCCGGCCACCTGAGGGTCATTAACCCTAATCTGAGTAATTAGCCAACTTTGAATGTAGGCCTTTGGATCCCTCTTCACGCGCGCTGTGAACGGCCCAGATCTTTCATTTTAGCCCTAATCCACGTCATTAAGTTAATTAATTAGGGTTTAGTTTTAATTTAGTCAGTTTGAATTACAGCCTTAGGATCTGGCGCCAGTCAATTCCCTCCAATTCCATTTGAATATCAGCCTCAGGATCTGGCGCCAGTCAATTCCCTCCAATTCCATTTGAATATCAGCCTCAGGATTTGCATACTTCTCCATTTATTTAATTTTAATTCATTTTGTTTGTATTTTATTTCTACGAATTTTTAAAAATAGTAAAACACATTAAAAAATTCTGAAATTTTTTGTCAAACCTTTTATTAATTTTCAGAACCCAAAAATATTTTTATTTTTATTTTTTGCATTAAAAATTATTTTTAAATCATTTAAATGTTTGTTTTTAATTAGTTAATGGAAATTAATTAATTAAAAATGCATTTAGGTATTTAAAAATCACCAAAAAATTCACATTGCATTTTAAAACATTTAGGAACATTATCAAACTCTCAAAACAAATTTCTTTTTGGTCCTTGATGTATTTTGACAATTTTCATTGGAATAAAAGTTGTTTAAAGGCAATATTTTGTTCAAACTTAGAAAAATTCATTCTGCCTAACCATGAAGAGTTTGATAATGGTTCTTCTTGCATTGCATCCTTCATAGCATGTAGTTTTTAGGGTAAAATTGGTTTGAATTTATCTTTCATTTTCAATTTGATGAGCATTTTTCCTTTTGAGGTACCTTGAAACCCTAGTTGACTTAGAAAAATCATAACACCCATTAGGTTAAGAGTTAGGTCCCCTCCTTTAGGCAGTGAACTTGTGTAGGGTTAGGGTTACTTTGATCCCATTTTCAATTTTTTATCATGTCATTTGCTTCTGATTTTGAATTTTGTGTTGCATGTTAGGCATAAACCCTAATTCTTGCCTTCCTTTGCATCCATCTTTCATTTGCTTGCATTCAAGAACTTGCCATTACATTTTATGCATCAATATGACATATAAGACATCTTAGGACATACTAGAATCATGTTTGATCATTGCATCTTTTATTTGCCATGTTATGCATTCATATCATTTCATAAACTTTCATGAACTTTCATGGTTCAAGCATGCTTCATCTGCATCCTCATCCTTGTATGATCATCCCCAACCCTTGACATGTGTTTGCATCATCTCTTAGCATCATTAACATCATGATTGTGCTTCTGATTTTGGTTTTCATCTTTTCATTCATTTCATTTTCATTGCATTGCATTTCTTTTGCTAACTTTTCAGGTGGTAAGTTGTTTTGAGAAGTGAATTTGCCTTCACTTCTCACAATCTCTCCTCATCCTTCTTATGCATCATTTCTGCATTTGGTATTTGCCTTGGAGTGAGCTTGCTCATTCATGCTCTCTCCCACATTCTTCCTTCAAGCAAATTGTCTTCTTAAGTGAAGCAAGTTGTCTTGCTTTTCTCTGTTTCTTTCTCCTTTCATCTGCTTCTCTCCTTGGTGGCTCTTTGAAGATTCTTTCTCTCTTAAGCCTCATTAACCCTAGGAACAACCAAGCATGATAACAATTAGGGTTTGATTTGTCCCCCATTTATTTTTACCTTTGTGTCATCTTTGAGTCTTCTCTTCTCATCTCATAATCAAGGACTAAACCATAAAGGTTTTAAGGCTTTGTGATTAAGCTCATTCCTGCATCCTTCTATTAGGATGGAGTGTATAACTTTGATCTTAAGTGTTAAACCCTTAATGTGTTTAAATCCTTTAATCAATCCATCTAATAATCACTAAGACACCAAGCTTATAACTTGGGCCTTGCATTAGGGTTATAATTCTTCCTTAAATGGTTAATAAGGACTAACCCTAGTGTTAATGGACAAGTCCCCCTCAAGTTGTCTTACAAACTATAAAATCCATTTCTTAATCTTATAATTAACTAAAATCCACTTTAATAAAGACTTTGTTTCGTCATGAGGTTAATCCCTAATCATGGATTAAGTTGAGGAGCCTTCCTCAGCTTAAATGCTCTCATCTATTATCCTTCTATTAGGATGGTGTAATGGGTCCATTAAATCCTTGATTATGGGTTAATCTCATTACTTAACACTAAACAAAAAAACAATAAAAAACATCTAAATAATTGCAAGTAGGTTAATGATCTTATTCCTACATCATGGTGATTAAGTGTGAGGTGTTTACTTCATGCTTAAGGTATTCTCATTACCCCTAATCAGAGGGAGGATGTGATGAGCTTACTAACCTTTGGTTTAGGATTAAGCTCATTTTCTTATGACAAACTCCAAAAGCAATAAAAGACTGAAAACATCAAAAACAAACAATAATCGTCTCCTCCGGGATTCTTTTCTCACCTCATTCACTCACAAACGAGAACTCGCTTCTTCCGTCTAATGCAAAGACAGTTTGCACCTGAGCCAGACAGGTCATACACTTGAGCATAGACAAGTAAGCAGTTCATCAGTCAATTTATCTTTCAGTCTCTTTGAGTCGAACTACGGTGTTCTGACTTCCTCATTGCACGAGAGGATATGTAGGCATAACTTAACAGTTATCGAACAAAAGTCTCTGTATATTCCCCCTCCTTCCAGCATTATTCTTTAAGCCTCATAGTCTTGAGCTTCATACCCCTGTTCTTACACTGACACTTCTCTTATACACTTCACACTTCTTTTACACTGACACTTGCATTCTTTTCCAGCTTTGATACACAGATTGCACTAACACTACCCCTTTAAAACACAAATATTTTAAGCGTGGATCCCGTCGAGTACGACGGACAATCTGGGTGCTAATACCTTCCCAGGTTGTAACCGACCCCCTTTCTCAGTTTCTCTGGTTCGCGACTGTCTTATCCATATCTTTCCAGGTCTATGCAGCATTACCTTTCCTTCGGGATAAAAATGCCTAGCTGGCGACTCTTTTTCATTCTTTCCCTTTCGCCGACCGTTCGCGTTTGTACCCCTTCTGACCTTGGGTGTAATTTGGTGGGAGCGACACTATGCTCAAGTGTATGACTCGTCTGGATCGAGTGCTAACAGTCTTACATTAGACGGAAGAAGCAAGTTCTCGTTTGTGAATGAGTGTGATGCGAAAAGAATCCCGGAGGAGACGATTATTGTTTATTTTTTGTGTTTTTAGTTTTTTTTATTGTTTTTGGTGTTTTGCATAGGATTATGAGCTTAAGCCTAAATCAAGGGCTTGTAAACTCATTATATCCTCCCTGATTAGGGATAATGAGCCTACTTAAGTATGAGATAAGCATCTCAACTTAATTACCATGATGATGCAAGATTAAGATCATTAACCTACTTGTGATTATTTAGATGTTTTTGGGTTTTTGTTTAGTGTTAAGTAATGAGTTTAATCTCTAATCACAGATTAGTGAACTCATTACACCATCCTAATAGAAGGATAATAGATGAGAACACTTAAGCTGAGGAAGATACATCAACTCAATCCATGGTTAGGGATTAAATTCATTATATAACAAGCCTTTATTAGATGGATTTTAATTAAAGGATGAGATTAAGAAATGGATTTTAAGTTTGTAAGACAACTTGAGGGGGACTTGTGCATTAAACACTAGGGTTATTCCCTCTTAACCATATGGAAGAGATAGAACCCTAATGTAAGGCCCAAGTTACAAGATAAAGTCTTGGTGATTATTAGTGTGATTTAATTAAGAGGTTTAAACAAATTAAAGGTTTAACACTTAGGATTAAAGTTATACACTCCATCCTAAGAGAAGGATGCAGGCATAACCCTAATTCCAAAGTCCTAAAACTTTAAGAGTTTAGTCTCTGATTATTGAGATGAGAAGAGAGACTCAAGGAGACTCAAAGGTAAAAAAGCTAGGGGGACTAAACAAAACCCTAAACATTATCATGCTTGGATATCCTATGGTTTGTTAGGCTTAAAAGAGAAGATCTTCAAGGAAGCCACCAATGGAAGAATCAGATGAAAGGAGGAGGAAGCAGAAGAATAAGTTACTTACTTCCTAAGAAGATAAGTAACTTAAAGGAAGAAAGTGAGAAAGATGGAACATAAGTGAACAAGTTCACTTCAAAGACATGTAAATATGCATATGAATGAGATGCGAAGAGGTGGGAGGTGAAGGCAAATCCACCTCCCAGATAACTTACCAAAGGTACCTGAAATGTTAGTATGAATGCATAAGGTATAAAGCATAAAGAAATGAAGTGAAATGAGATGTGAAGACCAAAGTCAGAAGTGATTATGAAATGAAAATGGCATATGAGATGATGTAAAGTCATACAATATGCATATGAATGTTCATAGAGAGGTGAGGTGCCAAGGAAGCATGCTTAGATGCTTGAAAACACATGGATGTTTATGAAATGTAATGAATGCAAGACATAGTAAATGAATGAAGAAATGATCAAGAAATGTTCAAACATGTCTTAAGATGTCTAAGATGTCATATAAATGTTTGAAATGTCATGGCAAGTTCACATGATGATGATATGCAAGGATGAATGCAAATAAACATGGGAAATTAGGGTTTTATGAATGTATGAGATGCAAATGACCAACACAGAAGCATGCATCATGATAAAAAATTGAAATCAAGCCCAATCAAACCCTAATCCCATATTAGGTCAAACCCCAAAGGAGAAGGTCAGAAGCTAATCCTATCGAAAGTTATGATTTTCCTAAGTTTGTTATGGTTTTTGGGTGATTCAAAAGGGAAAATGCAAATTAATTTGAAAATGCAATATAAATTTATGAGAAAAATTACCTAGAAACTACATGCAATATGTGAAACAATGCAAAAATAATCAAGTTCAAACTCTTCTTGGTTAGGCAGAAATGATTTTTCAAAGCTAGGGTTAAAAATTGTGATTTTAATGACCCTTAATTCAAAGAAAATTGGGAAACTATGATCAATCCTAAAAAGAAATTTGTATGAAGAGTTTGAAAATGTTTCTAAATGCATTGGAATAGTTCATGATTTTTTTTTGTGATTTTTCGAAACCTAAATGCATTTTTAATTAATTAAAAATAACATTTAAATATTTTAAAAATATTTTTTAAATGCAAAAAATAAAATAAAAATCATTTTTGGGTTGAGAAAAATATTTGAATCAGAAATGCAAAAGGAAATATTTTTGTGATGTTGTTATCTATTTTTAATAAATTATGCAAAAGAAATGAAAAGAAATGAAATAAAAATAAATATAATGCAAAGTATGCAGATTAAAGGGATGAGATTCAAACTGGAGGGGGAGGCTTGACTGCGCGCGCGTTTCAAAGGTCCAGATCAAATCTGGCTAATTAATTAAGTTTTATATTAATTAATCAGAATTAACTTAAGTGAACTAATCCTGGCCATTCACGCGTTAAACTAATCAAGATCTAAAGGTCCAAAATCAATCTGGGCAACTAAACCCTAATTAGGGCTAATCATTTTCAGGTGACCGGAGCTAAGCTTCGGTCATCTTCTCCGGACAACCTCTCATGCCATCTTTCTCAATACGCCATGAAAACACCTCAATCTCTCCAGATTCACTCAACTAAACATCCTAAACAAGAATCTAACAACAAAATCCATTTGATTTTCATGAATCAAGAGAAACGAACAAGAACATTTTCACGGGCAAAATTTCAGAAAGCTATGAAATACTCAAAACTCAACCATTTTCAATTCTAAACATATCAGAGTGATACGCTAAACATGTATAATCATTTAGAAACTTAAAACAAGAGTTCTGAAAGAAAATTTCTTGGTGACTACCTGAGTTGAAGCTTTACAAACTTGAGCTTTCTGACCTCTTCCTTTGTGAAAAATGCCTCCAATGATCACTTTGATGCTTCTGAAAGGCTTGAATGGATTTTAAATGAGCTGGTTTGGGTGTTTCAGTTTTGATAACTCAGAAATCGTGTTTGTGTTGTGGGGTGTTTCAGGCCATTATAATGGTTGGTTTGTGTTCTATGGATGATTTCTGAATGAATGGTGAAAGAATTTTTGAAGTGTGATGGATGGTTTGAGTGAATCGAAGAAGGGAAGGTTTGAGGTGATTTTTGTGATTCTGATGTTGTGAGAGGTTTCAGCCTTGTGTGTTGTGTGTTTTGGGTTGCTTGAGGTTTGTATAATGTGTTGTGATTGGTCAGAAAGTTGGTAGTGACACATCTTGATTGGTATGAGAGAAAATTCAAAAAGTCAAGGTTATGTGTACTTGAAGCATGGCATGGGTCAGAGCTTGTTTGAAGGGGTGTCTGGCTTCAGCTTGCATCAAGATGGCCTTTGGATCAAGAGATTGCAGCTGGAAGGCTTGGATGAAGTGTTCTCATGGTTTATGCAATTTTCCCTCTTTGGTGTTTCTTGTGAATCAAGCCATGAAATGCTTCAATCCTTGGGCCAATTATGATGTTTAGAGGTTGTTTTAGCATGTTGTAACATATTTGTGCACATTAGAAGTCATTTAGAAGCTTGAACATGCCAATATGCAAAATCCCTCTTTGACATGAAACTTGAAACTATGTGATTTTTGCCAAATTTGAAAGGCCATATCTTGAGTTCTAGGATGAATCAAGACATGTTCTTGTACTTTTTGAAAAGGAAAAGACCTAATCTACAACTTTCATGCCCAAGAATTTTTCATTTGAAGCATTTTTGGTCATGAAAGAGGAGGTTGAAAATCTTTCCCAAAATGGAAAGTTTGCAATTCAAGTCATTTCCAAAAATGGCATGTTTGCAATTGGCTCAAAATTCTTCAATCTTGTGAACTTCCAACCACTTATAAGATCAAATAAAGATCATAGAACTTCAATTTGATGAAAATAACCCTTTGGTTCCATTGTTGGGGGCCTCAGATGCCCTGATTTTGACTTAACTTGTTCAAGAAGTTACCCAATGATCAGATGACTTCCACAATGAATTTCTTAATCAAAATTGTTACACATGATCCTTATAACATACTAAGACCATTAGAAACAAGAATGACCAAAAAATTGGAGTTAAGGCCTCTGAAACCAAAACCCTAATTTTGGTCATCTGTGTAGTGAAAACCCTAGCTCTGCTTCCATGCCTTTGCCAATTCTTATTATCCTTTGACTTTCATGAACTTTGGGGAGCATAATATGATCATAGAACACACATGGACCATCTTGGAAGTCTTTAAGACCTTTGGGATGGCTCAGATGGATTCTTGGATTGCTTAGATCACAAACCCTAGATGCAGATGAAAATGAACTATGCAGTGAAGCAAATATGCAATATGAGATATTATGCTTATGCTAATGCAAAAATGAAAGATCACAAGCCATGGTGTGATAAAGAGTGAGGGAAAATTTGGGGTGTTTACAGCTGCCCCTATTCAAACATGAGTTAGCTGTGCAGGATGTAAGTGTCTGGCTTAACAGACAAACAAGATAACTTGTGGTTGAATACCAAAGACAGTCCAAAATTTGCACTCGCTGGGGAGAAGGAGAAAAAGGATATAAATTGTAAAAGATGGTATAGTATTATTATCAAATGAAAGCGATGGAGGACGACCATCGAGTAGAGGACGACTGCTAAGGGATAAAGTGGTAAGCAAAGCAATGACGAGGACGACCGACAAGATGGGGAAATAAAGAGATCATGATGGGGACGACCATCGGGTAAGGAAATAAGATTCTCTGAGGGTTAAAGTAATGAGAAGAGCATTGATGGGGACGACCACCAGGCTTTGGAAAGTAAAGTAAACAATGATGGGGACAGCCATCGGTTTTAAAGAATAAATAAAATAATGATGAGGGACGGTCATCAAAGGTGAAGGACGATCACCTAGTAGGGGATGGCTGCTCCTTATCACGACATAGGACGAATGTCGGATAGAAAAGGTCGACGATAATGACGGCCATCGGATAAGCACGATGAAGGACGATCATCAAGAGGTGAAGGACGATCACCTAGCAGGGCACGACTGCTCTCGGGGTTTATCACGACATAGGACGAATGTCGGATAACAAGATCAACGATGGGGATGGCCATCAGATAAAACAATGAGGGATGGTCATCAAAAGGTGAAGGACAATCACCTAGCAGGGGACGACTGCTCTTTATCACAACATAGGACGAATGTCGGATAGAAGGTTCCAATAACGGAGATTCCACTAGGGAAAGGATAAGGGACGGTCATCCAAAGGTGAAGGACGATCACCTAGCAGGGGACGGATGCCGAAAGTATCACGACATAAGACGAATGTCGGATAGAAGAAATTTGTTTTGTTGGCGACTTACTGGGGAAAGGTAAACACGGACGAGTGCTTATGCCTTCAAAGATAAAAGGTATAAGTGTTTGACGATGTGTATAGATTAAAGATGCGGGCGAGCATCCTTAGTACCATGATACAGACGAGTATCGGTAGAAACAAACGCTGACACATGTTCAAAGACGATGATACAGACGAGTATCAACTGGTTAACAAGGAACACGGACGAGTGTCGAATCTGCTGAGGAGTGATATATACAATGATACGAACGAGTATCAAATACCTCTGTATAAGTATGTATAAGTATTGATTTGTTGGTGGGGTATGAGCAAGACACGGACGAGTGTTTGACTTGCTGGGGGAGTATGACACGGACGAGTGTCACATATGATATGTACAGGTATGAACAACTGTTTGATAATTCTGAAGGTTTCATGGCAACTTTACTGGGGAAAGATGACACAGATGAGTGTCGAAAAGAGCAAGTACAAACATGAACAGACATCTGTATTTGAGAGTGCAAAGGGGATGCTGGTGATCTGTGGGGAGATAAGATAACACGGACGAGTGTCGAAAAGAGCATGTTATGGACAAGTATCTGCTTGCAGAAGGTGTTCTGGCGACCTTACTGGGGAAGGATGACACATACGAGTGTCAAAAAGAGCATGCATAGTTATCTGTATTTGAGAGTGCAAAGGGGACGCTTTGGCTTTTATGTGCAGGGGATGTGAGTTTCGTACATTGTTGATGAAGTGATGATGGTAATTGCAGGTGACTGGCTCGAACCTGGCTTGTGATCATGCAAATGTTTGATTTTTTCCGTAATGCTCCGTATTAGACGGAATGCTACGCTTATTTCGGTGATTATGATGCGAATGCCATGATTATGCAAAAGAGAGAACCGATCCGACATCCGGATCCTGCAGGGAAACAAATCTTTGGCTGATCTGTTTGGAGGGAATAACCCAGCTGGGGGAGAGATCATTGATGGATCTGTTCGGAGGGAGAACTCTGCTTAGGGAAATAGATCGTTGGTAGATCTATCCGGAGGGAGAACTCCGCTTGGGGAAATAGATCATTGGTAGATCTATCTGGAGGGAGAACTCCTTAATGAGGAAGGTTTAGCAACTCAGTTGGGGATGAGGAATTTTTAGCAACACCGTTGGGGATGTGCTTCAGGGATTGCCCTTCCAGGGAGGCAACTCTGTGGGGAATCAATTCCATCAACTTTGTTGAGGATGAGAGAGATCTGGCATTCTGGTGGGGGATAGGAAATTCCTTGACCATCTTGCTGTGGAAGAGGCTGCTAGGCACTGCTCGGGAGATCCTGCTCGGGGAGGAGATAACTTCTGGGAAGTAGCGTGCTGGGGATTCAATGCTTGATATGCCCCGTGCTGCGCATTGAATACCTGCAAACTGTTAAGACAAAGGAAAACTCACAAGTATCCCGAGGTATCCCTAACTGGATTCCGTCATAGGAGTTAGACTTACCTGAAAGTAATATATTTCCTGCAAGCATTTATTAAAAATGGCTCATATGTTTTATGCAAGTGTTGTATTATGAACATTGAACATTTTGCAAACGAAACAAAAATGTACAAAACAAGGTGTGACTGAAAACTCTGATTTTATTAATTTGTGTGCCCTGAATCGGCAAGTACAGTCAAAAAAAGCGAATCCCCTGAAATGAGGAGATTGCTGTAAATTGAGAAAATAAAAGTGTTGGCAATGTTGACGACGACGCTCCAGTGAGCTTCCTTTGCTATGACCTATATGACCTTGACGTTCTTCTTATCTTGCTTTCTGAAGAAGGTTGGTTCTGACTGACGCTTTGTCCTTTCGAAGCTTGCCATGTTGTGAATGATACAGACGAATTCAAAATGTAGTTGTTCGCTTATTCCCTGATTTTGCGTGGATCGCCCTTTTGGGTTTTCAATCCACCAGGATATCCATTTTTGCCTGAGCTGTCCAATGCGGCTTTTCAACTCAGCAGGTGTACATTTTTTCAATTTCCCCTTATTTTTGCCCGAGTCTTTTATTTTGTTTTTGACTCGCCGGGATGCCCTATTTTTGCCTGGACGTACATTCTATTTTTATGTCCAACGGGTCATTTTTATGCGAAGTATTTTTTAACTGCATCTGAATTCACAGGAGACGGGAAGTCTTCACCATCCATGGTTGCGAGCATCAGTTCTCCACCTAAGAAGACTTTGATTATGACATAGGGACCTTCATAATTTGGTGTCCACTTGCCCCTGTGGTCTGTATGAGGAGGAAGGATTCTCTTCAGAACAAGCTCTCCCACTTGGTATTCCCGAGGTCTGACTTTCTGATCGAAGGCTTTCTCCATTCGTTTTTGATATAGTTGCCCATGGCAGATGGCTGCTAATCTTTTCTATTTGATAAGATTCAGTTGATTGTACTGAGACCGGACCCATTCTGCTTCATCCAGTTTCACATCCATCATTACTCGTAAAGAGGGTAGTTCAACTTCAACCGGTAGGACAGCTTCCATACCGTACACAAGCTGATAAGGTGTTACCCCAGTAGATGTTCTGATAGAGGTTCGGTACCCATGCAAGGCAAATGGTATCATCTCATGCTAATCTTTGTAGGTGACTACCATCTTCTGCACAATCTTCTTGATGTTCTTGTTAGCTGCCTCAACAACACCATTCATCTTTGGCCTGTAAGGAGAAGAGTTGTGATGTTGGATTTTGAAGTCCCGGCAAAGTTCTGCCATCATTTTATTGTTCAAATTGGAACCATTATCAGTAATGATTCGCTCGGGAACTCCATATCGACAGATGATGTCTCTTTTCAGAAATCTGGCTACCATTTTTCTGGTGACGTTTGCATATGAAGTTGCTTCAACCCATTTTGTGAAGTAATCAATGGCTACCAGGATGAATCTGTGACCATTTGAAGTAGTCGGTTCGATTTTTCCAATCATGTCAATGCCCCACATGGCAAAGGGCCAAGGTGAAGATATTACGTTTAAAGGATTTGGAGGCACATGTACTTTATCCGCGTAGATCTGGTACTTGTGGCACTTTCTGGCACAGGCACAACAGTTTGCATCCATTGTGATCCAGTAATAACCCGATCTTAACAACTTCTTTGCCATTGCATGTCCTCCGGCATGGGTGCCGAAAGAACCTTCATGAACTTTGTGCATTAGCAGGTCTGCTTCCTTCTTGTCAACACATCTGAGCAGGACCATGTCAATGTTTCGCTTGTATAATGAACCATCAGTATTGAGGAAGAAACTATCGGCCAACCTTCTCAATGTCTTCTTATCATTGGATGATGCCCTTGGTGGGTATGTCTGATCCTCCAAGAAGCATTTGATGTCGTGGAACCAAGGTTTGTCATCACTAGAAATGTCCACAGAGAACACATATGCCGGTCTGTCTAGTCTGGATACCAGAATCTGAGGCACAAGTTAGCAGCTTGAACTTTGATCATGGAGGAAATGGTAGTTAAAGCATCTGCAAAATGATTTTCATCTCGAGGGATGTATTCGAGCTTGATTGTTATGAAGAAAGTCAGTAATCTCCTCGTATAGTCACGGTATGGAATCAGATGCTCCTGATGTGTATACCATTTGCTGTTGGTCTGGTTGATTACCAAAGCTGAATCTCCAAATACATTCAATGTTTTGATCCTAAGGTCAATGGCTTCCTCAAGTCCCATGATATAGGCTTCGTATTCTGCTTCGTTGTTAGTGCAGGAAAAAGTGAGTTTTGCCGAGAAAGGTATATGAACTCCTTTAGGTGTAATGAGCACTGCACAAACTCCACGACCATTCATATTGACAGCCCCGTCAAACATCATAGTCCACTCTTCTTCTGAGTCAGGCCCTTCAGTGTGAACTAGCTCTTCAAAATATTTTGCTTTTAAGTACATGATGTCTTCATCAGGGAAGTCAAATCTCATGGGCTGGTAATCATCAATGGGTTGCTCAGCCAGATAGTCAGACAATACACTGCCCTTGATGGCCTTTTGAGAGGTGTACTGAATTTCGTACTCTGTCAGAATCATTTTCCATCTAGCAACCCTTCCGGTAAGTGATAGCTTCTCAAATATGTACTTGACGGGGTCTATTTTTGATATCAACAAGGTAGTGTGAGTCAGCATATACTGTTTTAGTCGGCGAGCAGCCCACGCTAAAGCACATCAAGTTTTCCCGAGCAGTGAATAACGTTGTTCACAGTCGGTAAACTTTTTGCATAGGTAGTACATTGCATACTCTTTTCGACCAGACTCGTCATGCTGGCCCAACACATACCCCATTGACCTTTCTAATACTGTCAGGTACATTATCAGAGGTCTTCCTTCAATTGGAGGCATGAGAATTGGAGGTTCTTGCAGGTACTCCTTGATCTTGTCAAAGTTTTCTGAAAATCGTCATTCCACCTGACTGTTTGTTCTTTTCTTAACAGTTTGAACAAGGGCTCACAGGTTGCAGTGAGGTGAGATATGAACCTTGATATGTAGTTCAATCTACCTAAGAACCCCCGAAATTCTTTTTCAGTCCTAGGTGCAGGCATCTCCTGAATGGCTTTGACTTTGTCAGGATCAACCTCAATTCCCTTTTCACTTACAATAAATCCCAGCAGCTTACCAGAACGTACCCCGAATGTGCATTTGTTGGGGTTCAACTTCAGCTGATATTTCCTCAGACGCTTGAACAACTTCAGCAGATTTACCAGATGGTCTTCTTCAGTAACGGACTTGGCAATCATGTCATCCACATATCATTCAATTTCTTTGTGGATCATATCGTGGAATAATGTTACCATAGCCCGTTGATACGTTGCATCGGCGTTCTTCAATCCAAACGGCATTACCTTGTAACAAAATGTGCCCCACGGTGTGATGAAGGTTGTTTTCTCCATGTCTTCGGGTGACATCTTGATCTGATTATACCCAGAAAATCCCGCGAACTGAGCTGTGTTGTCGACCAATACATCAATGTAAGGTAATGGGAAATCATCCTTCGGGCTAGCTCTGTTCAGGTCCCAGTAGTCCACACACATACGCACCTTGTCATCCTTCTTAGGCACGGGTACGATGTTAGCAACCCACGGTGGGTAACTAGTTACAGCAAGGAAACCGGTGTCCCACTGTTTTTGTACCTCTTCCTTAATCTTCATGGCCATATCTGGGTGAGTACGGTGCAACTTCTGTTTGACTGGAGGAAAATCTTCTTTCAAGGGTAGCCTGTGCATGGCAATATCCGTATCTAGACCTGGCATGTCTTGATAGGACCAAGCGAAGACATCGACATATTCTCGAAGCATGCTGATAAGCTGTTCTTTCACTGGAGCTTGCAGACCGGCCCCAATCTTCACTTCTTTCAAATCCTCCTCGGTACCAAGATTAACAGTTTTAATCTCCTCCTGATGAGGAGTAATCACTTTCTCTTCTTGCCTCAACAACCTGGCTAACCCTTCAGGAAACTCATAGTCTTCATCAACCCCTTCATCTGCTTGATTAATTGGATTGTCGAAGTCATACAAGGTCATATCAGTGTTGTTGTCGGTGCAATCTGGAGGATAATCTCTGCAAGGGTTGAGATTTGTTCTTTTTAGTGATCAATTTTAATCTTGTTTAGAAAAAATGAAGTTATTTATTTTGAAAACATTGTCATTTATTATTTTGTGTGTAAAATAACAAAAATGAAAAGACAGTGATCGAAAGAGAAAATTGTTTGCAAAAGATGTCCGTTGTTCATTGATATTCCATTTGCACAAAATACAAATATGGCCCTATTACAAAATGAGTCCTGGCACCTTGGGCAAGATGCAGGACTTGATGCATGCTAAAAGAAGGAAATAATAATTACTCTGCAGGAGTAACCCTTATAATTTCCTGGGAAGACCAGTTAAGGACTTGTTGTCCCGGGATCCTTGGACGTATCCAGCTCTCCAGGTTGAGGTCGCTTTCAGCCTCGTCTTCCACGTTATTGACAGCATCCGGGGTTAGAATTCCCCCACTTATGAACTTGGGCTCCTTAGCAGCCTCTGCTTGATCTTGTCAGAATGATTTGTGACCCAAACCGAATTTGTCATCCTTCTTCTCCACCGATAGTAGCTTGCCCCAGCCTTGGGCGTTTCCATCTTCAACAACCTTCCGAGCTTGCTGATAGGAGACAATTGAAGTACCCATCCTATTCTCATGGGATGCAGCAAATACTTTAGTTGTCGCCTCATTGATGTTTAGTGCTTCGAAACCTTGGCTCATGGTCTCGTGGATTTCACCATCCATCTCAATGTATTTGTAGGTGCCAGATGGCTAAAAAAATGTCCTCTTCACCACAAATTATGATAATCTGCCCTTCCCACTCATATTTCAATTTCTGGTGAAGGGTCGACGTAACTGCGCCAACGGCGTGAATCCATGGTCGACCCAACAAACAGCTTTAGGCCGGCTGAATGTCCATCACGTAGAAAGTAGTTTGAAAGACCTACGGGCCAATTATCACATGAAGCTCCACCTCTCCAAGAACAGACCTCTTGGAACCATCAAAAGCACTAACCACCAGATTGCTTGGTCGGAGAGCAATACCATCATACTCAAGCTTAACAAGGGCTTTCTTTGGTAAGACATTGAGTGAAGACCCAGTGTTAACTAGAACATGTGAAAGCACAGCCCCTTTACACGCCAGAGTGATGTGTAAAGCTTTGTTATGATGACGACCTTCCGTAGTCAAATCAGTGTTGGTGAAGCCTAGTCCATGACTAGTATTAACATTAGCAACCACTGTCTCTAGCTGATTCACCGTGATTTCCTCAGGCACGTAGGCTGCGTGCAAGACTTTAAGCAATGCATCCCGATGAGCTTCGGAACACAATAGCAGGGATAAAATGGAGATCTTAGAAGGAGTCTAGTGGAGCTGATCCACAACCTTGTAGTCTCTTCTCTTGATTATCCTCATAAATTCATCCACATCTTGATCAAAGGATGTTTTATGGGCTTCTTTCAAAACTGGTTCTTCCGGCACCACATTTTTACCTTTAGCTTTGGCAGCAGCCTCTGCCTCAGTATTAACTCTTAGAACTTGTGATGCGAAGAGACGTCCGCTTCGAGTGAAGCCTCCACCTCCCCCGACATTATCGATTTGTGGTGTGTGAGCTGAAGAATCAAGAAGGACTCTCTCCCCATTGCAGTAGAGGTCTGAACCATAGTGCCATGGTACAACATTATTTTTTCATACGGAATGGGTCCAGGTACCGTGATGGTGACTGGACTAACTGCAACGGAGGTAGGCACTGTGATTGTCTGTGGATTGTAAGATATGGTGACTGGACTTCTGATTGTTGGTGGTGATGAAGAACTGAAGCTGGGTTGTTGAGATTGTTGCTGAAAATTGTTGAAATCAGGGACCATTGCTGGGTCGTAGTATATGGTGACTGTGGAGACGTCGTAATGGTTGCTGTAGTTGTAGAAGCGGATGCAGTTGAACTAGTGTTTGTTGAAGTGGTGGAGGCGATGATTGTTGATTTTGTAGACGAGTCTGTCGGAACAATTGTTTTTGCAGTTGTAGGAGAAGTACTTGTTATTGTTGTAAGAGGAATTGCTGACGTTGTAGAAACCGTTGATGTTATCTGTAGGATACCTTCTCTGATAAGGCCATTAATACCACTTCTTAATCTTGAACACCCATTGACGGAAACTTTGCAAGATTCATAGTAGGCCTCACAACCTGGGAACACCTGGCATTTTAAAAGCTGAGCTTTAACCTCTTCCAGAGGTGTTTGAATGCTTGCAGTATCTTCAATTAAGTTCATGGGTTGATCTTCCTCAATTGCATTTATCCTTGGCCTACCGTGGTTGGGCATAGGATTCTTCGTGACATTATGAGGTGGTGCAAAATTTAAGGCCTTTGAATCAACCAAATCCTGGACCTTCATGTGCAAAGCTCTACACTTTTCTGTGGTATGGACAGGTGCATTAGAATGGAAGGCACATCTGGTGTTGACGTCGTAATTCCGTGGAAGGTTTTAAGGATCTGGTGGAGCCAGAGTCCTTAATTTAACAAGATTAAGCTTCAGAAGTTGTGGCAACAAAGTGGCATAGGGCATTGGTATAGGCTCAATTACCCTGTTGACTTGAGATGGCCTTTGCTGGAAAGGACATTGTTGTTGGTTGTTATTGTTATAGGACCTTTGTTGAGGAAAATGTTGCTGAGGGGACTGTTGTGGTTGCGGAGTGTATTGTTGTTGAGGAGGTGGGGTAGGAATTGTGACAGCGACAATTGATCTTGGCATATACTGGGACCTACCTCTGCCCATGTGTATTGAGTTTGTTTCACCGGGCCTTCAGGGCCCTGCAAATGGTTTCCTTGTGCCGCTTGAGCTGGCGCCGTTATCAGAAATTTTCCCCATTTTCAATAAACTCTCAATCCTTTCTCCAGCTATGACCACATCTGCAAAGCTAGTGGAAGAGAAAGCAGCCAACCTATCAATGTATGTCCCCTGTAGGGTGTTCATAAAGATATCTGCCATTTCTCTTTCCGACATTGGAGGTTGAACGGTAGTAGCTAATTGCCTCCATCTCTGAGTATACTCTCTGAAGCTTTCCCTGGAGGATTGTGACATACCCATTAGAAGTGTTCTATTAGGAGCCATGTCTAGATTGTATTGGTATTGGCGTATGAAAGCCTCAGCCAAATCTTTCCAATTTCTGATTGTTGCCCTAGTCAGATGAGAGTACCACTCACGGGATGCCCCTGTTAAGCTATCCTCAAAATAAAACATCCATAACTTTTCATCCATTGTGTAAGACTTCAATCTTCCCATAAAGGATTGAAGATGGGTGCGAGGGCAAGATGTTCCATTATATCTTTCGAAGCAGGGAGGTTTGAATTTGTGAGGAATTCTTACTCCATCCACCAGCCCCATATCCATAACATCAAAACCTAAGGAGTTTTGAGACTCCAGAGACCTCAGCTTTTCAGCTATCTCGTCCAACCTACGATGATAGACTTCGTCTCCTACCCCAACTGCAGTGAATTGTTCCTCTTGAGGGTCCTCTTGCAAGGCACGCCCTCCAGTATTACCCTGGGTATTCCTGATAGCATTAATGTCAGGGTTAAGATGAGGTCCAAACTCCGGGGGATCATTACGAGGCTGTACATGATCATTTTTGTTGGTACCCCCTGTACCTGGGTGGTTTTCTTCAGGAGTTTGCCGCTCTACCAACTCTCTTAATATTTCTTGGCTTTGGGCCAACCCAATCATTACTGCCATGAACTGGTTCATTTGAGCCCTCATTTCAGTTCTTTCATTAGCCATCTGGGTTCTCACATCAGTCAGATCTTGCTGAACCTGGTCCATCTGTAAGCTCAGAAGGTTGTTTCTTGTAGGATACCGGTGAACTCTGTTGATAGGGAAGACTCTCCTACGAGCAATGTTTCCTGCGACCACAACAAAGTGAGAAAAAACAAAAACAAATACCTACAAAACAAAGAAAAGTGGTTAGTATGCAAATCAGGATGTTTATTTGTCTTCCAAGGGTATCCGGTTTGGTTCTTTGGTTTTTACCTTCCAGACCTCGAGGAATGATGACGCTGAAGAGAAATGAAGCCTAATGGGTAACACACAAACCATGTATTTCAAATGTAAACATACATAGTTTTGATTACAACAAGTCCCCATGGTGATTCAAGATACAACAACAAAAACAAAAGTACAAACAAAATGAAGTACAAATACACATAAATCAAACATCCAACCCATAATCATCCTCTCTGACTTCCTTCAGGAGAGCATCAGTCATTGGGCCAACTGGATGCTCTGTGATGGTCCTGATAAGAAGGTTCCTGGTGGCAATGGCACTTGTCAACTTCTTATACTTATCTTGGTCCTTTGATCTCTTCAACCCCGCCCGGAGTTTCAACTCAGAGATTTCTTTCTGTGCTGCTAACAAGGCCTCATGATTCTTCTTCTCATTAGCTTCTAGCTGTTCTATCCTAGCATGGGTCCTCTGATCTTCCTGTGAACGAGCTTCAGTAATTCTGATCCATCTAGCTTGACACTCTTCCAAGTAGTTCTCAGCTCTGGCCTTCTGAATCTTTGCTTCCTTGCAAGCATTCTTCAATACCAACTCCCCTGCTCGGGCTCTTCTGATGTAATCATCCGTCTTCTCAATCTTGGTCATATGCTCAATCCGGAGCTTCTCTAACCTTTCATTGTCCAGACGACTATCATTCTTCTCCCAGAGGGCCTTCTTCAGAGCTTCAGATACCTGAGTATTCCTCTCTTTCAACTTCTCAAACTCCTCTAAACTGACTGTAGCTACAGGCTCTATTGCTGATGGTCCAGGCATATCCTCCAGGGTGAAAGGAATGCGGGTGATCTGTCCTCTGATACAAGACCAATCAAGATACTAAGCTGAAGCTATGTTATTTCACTTGCCAAGAATGGCAGTCCCTTTTGTTTGAATGTTGTCCCAAGCCCAAGCTGCTTGTCGGTCAATGGCATGGTTATGCTGAATGTCACAGTAAAGGGTTTCTGACAAGTCCTGCTCTCTTGGTGTATGTACCAAGGCATACCCTAATTTCCTTTTGAACATCAAAGGATTGTAGTTGATGCAACCCTTCACTCCAATCAGAGGTACATTGGGATACTGCCTACAACTGGTGATTATGTCTCTGCCCTTGGTGCTCTGAGTGCACCATCTGATGTCTTCTTATGTGAGAGCAATCATTCTCTTAGCCCAATTTCTTGACTGATGAGGATTCAAGAAAGCTTCTGTCTTTGGCAAGTGTCTCAATAACCAACAGTAGAAGAGAGGTGCACAACATCTGACTAATCTTCCCCTCTGATTCTCATTCCTTTGATGTACTGAATAGTAGAAATCCCCTAGCAAGGTGGGAACTGGATTCTTTAGCAAGAAAAGATGGATAACACTCTTGCTTACAAACTTAGGCTCCCCTGCAAACAAGATGATACCATATATGCTAAGGGCCAAGAGAACACAAACAGTGTCCCACTTCCCTGCTGCAGCATGAATGGTGGCCTGAGTAACCAAGAAGTCCATATGGAGGCCTGGGATTCTAGCCTTGGTAGTCATATTCTGATCAATGATGGTCATCTCCAAACACAGAGCCTTAGCTATATCTTCATTCCTGGGAGCAGTCATCTCAGGGTTGAAAGGAATCCCTCTCCTGACGGGGACACCCAACAACATGGAAAACTCCTCTAGCAAGGGGCCCATCTGAAAGTCTGGAAAGGTAAAACATCTGAGAGGAGGGTCATAGAACTGAAGGAAAGTGTGGATCATACTCCTCTGTGATGCATCCAAGTCCATGATCATGTCCATAATACCACCATAATGTTTCCTGAATAAAGGGACATGATCAGGAGTAATGAGTGCCTGAACCTGCCTGATGCCTGCTAGGGAGGGCTCAAAGAAGTGATATGTGATGTTGCTCTTCCTGGATGTGTCCATACTGATAATGGATGATGAAGGAGACAACTGAAGAGAAATGCTAAAGAAGACAACTGAGGAAAACTGATGAAGATAACTGGAGAAGATATCAGCTGAAGAAGATCTCTGATGAAGATAACTGATGAAGATGGCTGATGCAGATAGCTGAAGGAATCTGAGCAATAGAACATGTCAAAACCAAACCCATATAAGATGTGGATACCCTGTAAAACAAATAGACAAATGTTAAAATGATGAAAAATGATGTATGCAGAATGATATGAAAGGGTTTGTGATCAAGTGCTGGATCTGTTATCTTCCTTGATAAGGTCCATGTGTGTTCATAAGTCCATATGAAGGCTTAGACAACCAGTAACCAGGTGGGGGACTCAAATAAAGAGTCACAGGTCCAGGGTTTCACAAGAATAGTCCAAAATGATGTAACCTTAACAATATCAGTAACAGGGTATGATGAGGCCAAGGGTTCCTACAAACCTGTAAACATCCCAACCCCCTCACATGTATTGTTCTAGAACAAGGATCCTCAGACTTGGATCAGTTATGAGAAGTGTAAACACTTCTAACCCGGAGGTACAATGTTTACATTAATCATAAAGGATCCTCCTCTAATTCACCTCAGATGCTGAAGGTCATAAAAAGGTCATCCGGACTTAGCAGGCTTCCCAGATAGCCCTAGTACTACAGGAAATCTGTAGCACAGAGTTCTTAAGAAGAAACCCATGTCTGAACCGTGTTTCATATTCCCGCACCAGACCGAAATGGAATGGGAAAGAATATGAAGCCACTATATCCTATGTGTCACTCAGGCTCCCGGTATGGAACCTTACTCACTGAGTATCCCTCCCACCAAGACAAACAGAAGATCCAACACATGATATGATGATAATAGTATGTAATGCATAAAAACAATAAATGAAAGCAATAAATAAAGTTGTACAAAAAGCAATAAATAAAGCAATAAACAACAAGCACAAGTATCACATAACACCCCCACAAACACAAATCAAACAAGAGTTATGAGAAACCCACAAAAACAACCAGAAGCCCTGGTTACAAGATAAGTTATCCCCAACAGAGTCGCCAAGCTGTCGCTCCCGAAGATTTGCATCCCGGTGCAGACGCGAACAGTCGGGGAAAAGAGAAAATGAAGGTGAATTGAATAGAGTCGCCAACTTGGCATTTTTATCCCGAAGGAAAGGTAATGCTGCATAAACGTAGAAAACAATGGATAAGACGGTTGCGAACCAGAGAAACTGAGAAAGGGGGTTGGTTACAACCTGGGAAGGTATTAGCACCCAGATTGTCCGTCGTACTCGACGGGATCCACGCTTACAAGATTGTGTTTAAAGGGGTAGTGTATGTTCTATCTGTGTTCAAAAGCTAGGAATGAATGTACAAGTGTTAGTACAAAAGGGTGAAATGCTCAAGACTGAGGCTTAGAAAGGAATGTCGAAAGAGGGGTGGAGACACATAGACTTTTGTTCGATAACTGTTAAGTTATGCCTACGTATCCTCGCATGCAATGAGGAAGTCAGAACACCGTAGTTCGACTCAAAGAGACTGAAAACAAATTGACTGTGAACTGCTTGCTTGTCTAAGCTCAAGTGTATGACTCGTCTGGCTCAAGTGATAACTGTCTTGCATTAGACGGAAGAAGCAAGTTCTCGTTTGTGAATGAGTGTGATGAGAAAAGAATCCCGGAGGAGACGATTATTGTTTGTTTTTTGTGTTTTCAGTTTTTTATTGTTTTTGTGTTTTGCATGGGATTATGATCTTAAGCCTAAATCAAGGGCTTGTAAACTCATTATATCCTCCCTGATTAGGGATAATGAGCCTACTTAAGTATGAGATAAGCATCTCAACTTAATTACCATGATGATGTAGGATTAAGATCATTAACCTACTTGTGATTATTTAGATGTTTTTGGGTTTTTGTTTAGTGTTAAGTAATGAGTTTAATCCCTAATCACAGATTAGTGAACTCATTACACCATCCTAATAGAAGGATAATAGATGAGAACACTTAAGCTGAGGAAGATACCTCAACTCAATCCATGGTTAGGGATTAAATTCATTATATAACAAGCCTTTATTAGATGGACTTTAATTAAAGGATGAGATTAAAAAATGTATTTTAAGTTTGTAAGACAACTTGAGGGGGACTTGTCCATTAAACACTAGGGTTAGTCCCTCTTAACCATATGGAAGAGATAGAACCCTAATGTAAGGCCCAAGTTACAAGATAAAGTCTTGGTGATTATTAGTGTGATATGATTAAGAGGTTTAAACAAATTAAAGGTTTAACACTTAGGATTAAAGTTATACACTCCATCCTTAGAGAAGTATGCAGGCATAACCCTAATTCCAAAGTCCTAAAACTTTAAGAGTTTAGTCTCTGATTATTGAGATGAGAAGAGAGACTCAAGGAGACTCAAAGGTAAAAAAGCTAAGGGGGACTAAACACAACCCTAAACATTATCATTCTTGGATATCCTATGGTTTGTTAGGTTTAAAAGAGAAGATATTCAAGGAAGCAGAAGAATAAGTTACTTACTTCCTAAGAAGATAAGTAACTTAAAGGAAGAAAGTGAGAAAGATGGAACATAAGTTAACAAGTTCAATTCAAAGACATGTAAATATGCATATGAATGAGATGAGAAGAGGTGGGAGGTTAAAGCAAATCTACCTCCCAGATAACTTACCTAAGGTACCTGAAATGTTAGTATGAATGCATAAGGTATAAAGCATAGAGAAATGAAGTGAAATGAGATGTGAAGACCAAAGTCAGAAGTGATTATGAAATGCAAATGACATATGAGATGATTCAAAGTCATACAATATGCATATGAATGTTCATACAAAGGTGAGGTGCCAAGGAAGCATGCTTAGAAGCTTGAAAACACATGGATGTTTATGAAATGTAATGAATGCAAGACATAGCAAATGAATGAAGAAATGATCAAGCAATGTTATAACATGTCTTAAGATGTCTAAGATATCATATAAATGTTTTAAATGTCATGGCAAGTTCACATGATGATGATATGCAAGGATGAATGCAAATGAACATTGGAAATTAGGGTTTTATGAATGTATGAGATGCAAATGACCAAAATAGAAGCATGCATCATGATAAAAAATTGAAATCAAGCCCAATCAAACCCTAATCCCATATTAGGTCAAACCCCAAAGGAGAAGGTCAGAAGCTAATCCTATCGAAAGTTATGATTTTCCTAAGTTTGTTATGGTTTTTGGGTGATTCAAAAGGGAAAATGCAAATTAATTTGAAAATGCAATATAAATTTATGAGAAAAATTACCTAGAAACTACATGCAATATGAGAAACAATGCAAAAATAATCAAGTTCAAACTCTTCTTGGTTAGGCAGAAATGATTTTTCAAAGCTAGGGTTAAAAATTGTGATTTTAATGACCCTTAATTCAAAGAAAATTGGGAAACTATGATCAATCCTAAAAAGAAATTTGTATGAAGAGTTTGAAAATGTTTCTAAATGCATTGGAATGGTTCATGATTTTTTTTTTGTGATTTTTCGAAACCTAAATGCATTTTTAATTAATTAAAAATAACATTTAAATATTTTAAAAAAACTTTTTAAATGCAAAAAATAAAATAAAAATCATTTTTGGGTTGAGAAAAATATTTGAATCAGAAATGCAAAAGGAAATATTTTTGTGATGTTTTTATCTATTTTTAATAAATAATGCAAAAGAAATGAAAAGAAATGAAATAAAAATAAATAAAATGCAAAGCATGCAGATTAAAGGGATGAGATTCAAACTGGAGGGGGAGGCTTGACTGCGCGCGCGTTTCAAGGGTCCAGATCAAATCTGGCTAATTAATTAAGTTTTATATTAATTAATCAGAATTAACTTAAGTGAACTAATCCTGGCCATTCACGCGTTAAACTAATCAAGATCTAAAGGTCCAAAATCAATCTGGGCAACTAAACCCTAATTAGGGCTAATCATTTTCAGGTGACCGGAGCTAAGCTTCGGTCATCTTCTCCGGACAACCTCTCATGCCATCTTTCTCAATACGCCATGAAAACACCTCAATCTCTCCAGATTCACTCAACTAAACATCCTAAACAAGAATCTAACAACAAAATCCATTTATTTTTCATAAATCAAGAGAAACGAACAAGAACATTTTCACGGGCAAAATTTCAGAAAGCTATGAAATACTCAAAACTCAACCATTTTCAATTCTAAACATATCAGAGTGATTAGCTAAACATGTAGATTCATTTAGAAACTTAAAACAAGAGTTCTGAAAGAAAGGTTCTTGGTGATACCTGAGTTGAAGCTTTACAAACTTGAGCTTTCTGACCTCTTCCTTTGTGCAAAATGCCTCCAATGATCACTCTGATGCTTCTGAAAGGCTTGAATGGAGTTTAAATGAGCTGGTTTGGATGTTTCAGTTCTGATAACTCAGAAATCGTGTTTGTGTTGTGGGGTGTTTCAGGCTATTGTAATGGTTGGTTTGTGTTCTATGGATGATTTTGAATGAATGGTGAAAGAATTTTTGAAGTTTGATGGATGGTTTGAGAGAATCGAAGAAGGGAAAGTTTGAGGTGATTTTTGTGATTATGATGTTGTGAGAGGTTTCAGCCTTGTGTGTTGTGTGTTTTGGGTTGCTTGAGGTTTGTATAACGTGTTGTGATTGGTCAGAAAGTTGGTAGTGGCACAGCTTGATTGGTATGGGAAAAAATGAAAAAATTCAAGGTTATGTGTACTTGAAGCATGGCACGGGTCAGAGCTTGTTTGAAGGGGTGTCTGGCTTTAGCTTGCATCAAGGATGGCCTTTGGATCAAGAGATTGCAGCTGGAAGGCTTGGATGAAGAGTTCTCATGGTTTATGCAATTTTCCCTCTTTGGTGTTTCTTGTGAATCAAACCATGAAATGCTTCAATCCTTGGGTCAATTCTGATGTTTAGAGGTTGTTTTGGCATGTTGTAACATATTTGTGCAAATTAGAAGTCATTTAGAAGCTTGAACATGCCAATATGCAAAATCCCTCTTTGACATGAAACTTGAAATTATGTGATTTTTGCCAACTTTGAAAGGCCATATCTTGAGTTATAGGATGTATCAAGACATATTCTTGTACTTTTTGAAAAGGGAAAGACCTAATCTACAACTTTCATGCCCAAGAATTTTTCATTTGAAGCATTTTTGGTCATGAAAGAGGAGGTTGAAAATCTTTCCCAAAATGGAAAGTTTGCATTTCAAGTCATTTCCAAAAATGGCAAGTTTGCAATTGGCTCAAAATTCTTCAATCTTGTGAACATACAACCACTTCTAAGATCAAATAAAGATCATAGAAATTCAATTTGATGAAAATAACCCTTTGGTTCCATTGTTGAGGGCCTCAGATGCCCTGATTTTGACTTAACTTGTTCAAGAAGTTACCCAATGATCAAATGACTTCCACAATGAATTTCTTCATCAAACTTGGTACACATGATCCTTATAACATATTAAGACCATTAGAAACAAGAATGACCAAAAAATTGGAGTTAAGGCCTCTGAAACCAAAACCCTAATTTTGGTCATCTGTGTAGTGAAAACCCTAGATCTGCTTCCATGCCTTTGCCAATTCTTGTGATACTTTGGCTTTCATGAACTTTGGGGAGCATAATATGATCATATAACACACATGTACCCTATTGGAAGTCTTTAAGACCTTTGGGATGGCTCAGATGGATTCTTGGATTGCTCAGATCACAAACCCTAGATGCAGATGAAAATGAACTATGCAGTGAAGCAAATATGCAATATGAGATAGTATGCTTATGCTAATGCAAAAATGAAATATCACAAGCCATGGTGTGATAAAGAGTGAGGGAAAATTTGGGGTGTTTACACATATGCTTGGTTGAAATAGATTGAGAGAATATTTCGTGTAATGGATTGCACTCCAGCGCAGAAGGTTCGGTATGGGACTCATATGTTGGCAGTCGAAGCCGATGAATGGTGGCTAGAGACTCGTCAGATATTAGATACCGCAGGTGAGGAGATCACTTGGGTTGTGTTCCATATGGATTTATGGAGGAAGTATTACCCAAAGGATGTATGTGGAAAGAAGGAGATCGAATTTCTCGAGCTGAAGCAAGGGAACATGTCGGTTACAGACTATGTTGCAAAGTTTGTTGAGCTGGCTAAGTTTTAGCCGCACTACTATGAAGCGAATGCTGAATTTTCTAAGTGCATCAAGTTTGAGAATGGGTTGCGTCCCGAGATTAAGAAGGCTGTTAGATATCAGAAGATTCGTGTCTTCGCTGATATGGTGGATAGTTGCAGGATCTAAGAAGAGGATAACAATGCTCATTAATAAGATCATTAATGAGAGGAAAGGCAAACATCATCAGAGTCGTGCAAGCCTTATGATGCTCCAGTTGGGAAGGGTAAACAAAAAGTGGCTGATGGGAAAAGAACTAGTGGGGGAGATGATCCTGCTGGTATTGTTTGTTTCAAATGTGGAAAACCTAGTCACAAAATTAATGTGTGTACTACTGAGGCTAAGAGGTGTTTTCTTTGTGGTAAGATCAAGCATGTAATTTCTGAATGCAAGCGTAAGGAGATGGTCTGCTTCTGTAACACCCCAAATTTTCCCTCTTTGTTTCATATCATAAGCATAACATGTAGCTTGCATACCCTAGCATTTGGCATAGAAAAATGAAGCATGACATCCATGTTTAGGAGCATAAGGCATGTGATCCATCATCTGGAAAGTATGATTCTCCAAAGTCAAGTCAAGATCCCAGTGATCTTGCAAGAAGATCACAAGGTATCCTCACATCTTATACAAGCTCAAGGACATCCACAAAACCCTAGAAGGGGGAAACATCATCAGAGGTTCATAGTTGCAACATGCTCCTACACATATGAACCCTAATTATGGGTTTGCTCCAGATCAAGGAATTCTTATAGCTTTGACCAATTCTTGTGGTCAAAGGCTTTCATATGGTATAAATAGGCCTATAGATGAATTTTGATGCAAAAAATGCATCGAGGAAGTCAGGTTTTGATCCAGTTACTTGTGCATGAAGAAAGAAAGTCAATTGTGTCAAACAAAAGTCAACCAGTGGATTTTTGGGGTTTCAATTTTGTTCCTCAACTTCATGAAGCCAAATTTGATTAAGGAATAGCTTGGATGAGCTCTAATGTCAAAAATCAAGAATGTGCAAAAGTTACTAAATTTGGAATTTTTACATGAAGGTTTCTATTTTTGGAAGTTATTTTGCCCTAATCTTCATGCCATCATTTCATGTCCAAAAAAGCTCCAAATGATTTTTTTCCAATCATGAAAGTTATAGAGCATGACTTTCCCTTTCCAAAAAGTCCTAGAACACCTTCATATATTTTTTAGAACTCAGTATATGAATTTTGGAAGTTTCGATGCAATTTAGGATTTTTTTTTTGGCACGCTTGGCATTTTACTATTGGTCCATTAATTTTAGTTTTTTAGTGTCACACTTCATTATTTTGCCTACACAATATTTAGTGTACATAATATATTTCTCACGTGACCAACTTGGCTTGATTCCATTTGTTTTTTTAGTGGAAAAAATGCACTAAAAAAAGAATGACACATAAAAGTTGGCAAGTGGTACATATGAGAGAAGTCAACATGGTACATTCCACGCGCCTCCCCTCTCAATATCACCTTATTATATTATGTGGTTTGAGTGGAAATGTAGAAATAAAGTGATACTAAAAAGGAGTATACATGGTTTTGTTTCATTCATGAAAGAATAGCAAATAGGTATAAGAGCTACATGAGGAACATGGGGAAGAATAAAAGCCACATCACCACACATGCGTTTTTCTTGTACTCTCATTTCCATTTCAAGGAATCACGCCTTTTACACACTCACATGCAAAAAGTGCATGAAGAGGAAAGAAGGAAGTCACGTGTGAAAGTTTCCATGTAGCCATCATGTGATCACCAATCTCCACCCTTGACCACTTTTGTTTCTTCACATATTTCTCATCATCATATATCATACTGACAACTCACGAGTCACGCTATAACTCTCATGCACCCCATACCACATGAAAGAATTTGAAAATAAGAAGCAATAAAAGTGCATAAGACTCTGCATTTTGAAGGATAACAACCTTGCACTCACACTTTGCATTGGCACACAAAAAGCACCCTCACTATAAAGTGGCATCTCACAACTTTTTTTCACGAGGGAGTTCACAATTTTCATCACAAAAAAAAATCACAACAAACTCTCTCTCTCTCTCTCTCTCTCTAGACTTTGGCTCTCAATTTTCTTCATCTTAAAGCAAATTCAGATCTGAGTTGTAGGCTTGGATCACTCCATTTTCATTCCCGAATCGTCTTCAACATCATCTCATCACATCCTCATCCTTCTATTGTGTTTGGAAAATTAATGGAGCTTTGTTGAAGTTCAATATCATTTTCGGATTTCCTCCATTTTCCACTCAGATCAAGGTTTATAGCCTTTATTTGGCTTAAAGAAGCTCAAGGAAGATTATTCTATCTCTGGTTTTCTAAAATCCAGCAAGGAAAGCTTAATCTCAGGTTTGAATCTCATTCTACTTTGCTTCATTTTTGAGTTATAATGGCTTGCTTCATGTTGTGAATGCTTGATCTAAGATGTTTGAGATGTTTAGAAGCTTTGTGATGCATTAGATCTTGTTTTGAAGCTTTGAGGTGTGATATTGCTTGATTCGGTTTGCACTTTATGTTGATTGTTTGTGAAAAATAATTGCATGATGATATTCCTCTTGCTTCATATATTGTTTTTTCTTTTTACACTTTGTGATTTCATTAAGAATTGAGGAAGTTAGGAGGTAATGAAGTTGGCTTGTTCATACGTTTTGTTGTTCTTTTTCTACTGGTATTTGCGTTTGGTGCATGGTTGGAGGTTGATGGTGATGACGTGTCGCAGCCGGAGTGGGCATGGTTTCATTTTTTTTTCATTTGTTTTATTTTAGTCACTTAAGATAGGAGTGGTCCGATTGATAGAGGTTCACATATATATATTTTTTTGTTCATATTAATTTTTGTTTTATGGAAATAATAATAAAATGTTGTTTGTATATATTGTGGTTTTAAATGGTTTCGATTGGGCCTAACCATATTTCTATCCGCACCTCACCACTCTGAGCCTAATGTGAATAAAACGTGGCTGATCTGCTTTATACACCTCCTTCCTTTTTACTTGATTTTTTTTCTTTTCTTCTATTAATAGTTTCAAACTTTATTTTTAAAAAATAATAAAATACACTATTTTTTTTGTAAATAATCATGTGGCCTCTCTTGAGTTTTCTCTAATTTTCCATATTTTTATCTTTCATTTTTTATTATTTTTTCATTTCTGAATTAATTTGGCAATTAATTTTCTTTTATTTGTTTCCTTTCTTGCACAATCTGACTTGTCTAATTTCTATCTTGAGTTTCAAAATAGTTTTGCTTCTGATTCTTTTTGGTATGTGTTCTTAGCATGTTGAAGTATGTTAGTGAATTTTACCATAATTTTTAGGGTTTGTTTGGACATGATTTGTCTTGTTTCTTTGTGTAGAAGTTAGTGAAACCGTAAGTAACATTTGAGCTATTATTTAATGTGGTTTGCTTCTGATTTTGGCCATGTGATCTTGATGTGTTATTTATACATCATTGAAGTGTCTTGGTGACTAATTGTGGAATTTTTAAGACATGTTCTCTATTTGCTTGAATTTTGTTCTTAGCATGCCCTAATTTGATGCTTATGTGATCAATGTTTGATTGTTTAGATGGGAGGGCACTTGTTCCACCTCTTAGGGTTTGGTTTTATGCTTGTTAACATGTTGATATGCCCCTAGTTTTGGTATGATAGCTTTTCTGTGACTTGTATGGGTCCTTTGCTCGTTCTTACTTCATTTGAGCTTATTTGATTTTACCTTATCATTTGTGAATTCTTCTAACATTTGTAGGTGCAATGGTAAGTGCAAAGTATGGATGGCATATCCACATTTCAAACCTCTTTCTCTTCTATTTAATTCTTTCATATTTGTTTATGAGATGTTCTTAGACCATCACTAATTTCTTTCCATCCCCTTTAGAGAACAACTTAAATTCTTTAAAATAAGTAAGTTGGTTTTCTATCTCCTTTCCTCTTCCTCTTTTCTTTCCTTATTCTCTTCATTAGGATAGACTTAAAGCCACACTAACCTAGGACTTCCATGCCTGACAACATTTAGGATTTGTTAGTCCCCTTTTAGTTCTTACCTTTGAGATTCGTTTGGTGCTCTCTCTTTCTCATCTTCAAACAAAAACCTAAAAACACTTAATAAAGGTTGAAGTAGTCTCTTGTGGATTGGGAACTGTTGCTGTGAGGTGAGCTCATTACCAAGGTTCGAGTGCACCCTAAGACTTAGAGTGGATCCACTTTGGCCTCATGAGATATTGTCATGGGTGTAGTAGTGAGTTCCACACCCAAATTTGCGACCGTCTTGGAACTGTTTTGATTTAGGGATCTTTCTTTCTCATTTCATGACCTCGATAGTTATGTAAAGTTGGGGACCAATCATTGAGAAACTTTTGTGGAAACATCCCTCTCTAGTGGTAACAGTTGTAATGCCCCGATTCGATTTTCCCAATTTTTGTGGAGTCTTTTATTTTATTGTATGATAATTGTTTTATTTGTGAAATTATCATGATGATATGTTATGTTGAGGAATTAATGTGATATGTTGGTGTGATATGTGATTTTACCGTTTTGTGATTTTTCGGGTAAAATTGGTTTGGAGGGTATTTTAGATATTTGTTAATTAGTAATAAGTTAGAAATTAGTAGAATTGGTGTTTTTGTGAGAAAATGATATTTGGTTGGAAATAGTAGAAAGTAGAAATAGAAAGGAAAAGAATATAAGAGAGTGAGAAAGAGTGAAATAGAAAGTTGGTAAGAAGAGAAAGAAAAAGTGAAGAAAGAAAGGGAGAGAAGAGAAAAAAGAAGAGAAAAGAGGGAAAGTTGGAAAAGCTTCAAGATTGCTCCTAGGAATCGGTATAATCGGGTAAGGGTGATAATCATTGTTATCTTAATATTGTGTATGATTATGTATGTGTTTGATTGGTTGAGTTTTGGTTTTGATGGAAGTTTAGAGAAGACGAATAGTTAGGGTTTTAGAGAAAATGTGAGAAATAGGAAGATTAATCGGTTAGAAATCGTTATAATCGAAGTATGATGTTAGATATGCTTTAGATCATGTTTATGGAAGTATTTTGGAGATTTGGGGGTGTTTGGAGTTGACTGTTCGCAGCTGAGAAATTCTGGAATTCGCAGTGATCGCTCAGCAAGCTATCCCTCGCTCAACGAAAGTTCCAGGGAGATTCTCGCTCAGCGAGCGAGAGGGCGCTCAGAGAGCCTGTAGGTTTTTGGGAAAATTGTGTTTTAATCCGTAGCTTTAGTTTCGGGTATCCGTTTTTAGTGTTCCTTATATCGATTCGAAGCTAGAAGCGTGTAGAAACTAATGATGCTAAGAAATGTAATTTTTAGCCGACTTTCACCATACTTTTCTGATAAAAATGTAAATGAATTAACTATGGAAATGTGGGTTGATGTGATGTTGTGGCCATTTGGAAAATGAATACATTTTTTGAATTGAATGTCAATGTATTTTAATTGAATGAGATGAATGCATAATTATGTTGTGTATAACGTTTGCATTTTTAAGAATGTTGTGTGTCATTTTGCATGTAAGCATAATGTATGCATTCTTGTGTTGTGGGATTCTTTGTGAATCCGTTGTAGCATTGTGTGCTCATGTGGAGTATGAGCGATGACTACAACAAGATCGTGGGCCCATGTGGGGTGTGAGCGATCAGATTGTGTGCCCGTGTGGGGTGTAAGCAATCCAGAAACATCGTGTGCCCGTGTGGGGCGTGAGCGATGGGTGATGTATTCACATTGATTGTGTGCCCGTATGGGGTCTGAGCAATCGGATTGTGTGCCCGTGTGGGGTGTGAATAATCCATAAACATTGTGTGCCCATGTGGGGTGTGAGCAATGGGGAACATCGTGTGCCCGACGGGGAGTTACTTTATGTAACAAGCGATGATTCCATTTGGTTCCTGAGTGAACCTGCTGAAATGTTGAATCGGTACCGCATTGCATCTGCATAAAGTCGTGTGTCGGTCTCTATGAATTGCATTTTATCATTTTAATTATGATATGCAGAAATAAACATGAATGTGCCTATGTTTATTTGGAGTATTATGGAGATGATAGTATGTGTGATGAAACATACTTGTTTGTATATATGCATGTTTTGATATATGTATATGTATGTGGTTTATACGTTTGTAATGTATATGTGTGATTAAACATAGCTAGACGTATGTTTATGTGGAATGAATAGAGTTGAGGAATAAACATAAATAAAATGAGTTTATGTGAATTGGTGAAATGTGCGTAAATAATATGTTTGATTGGTATTGATGTACACGTTGCGATGTGTATAGGTGATAAGGAATGATTTGTGGTGAGAATACGCTTTATGTGAATTTTATATGTTGAGATATATAATTATATGCAATGTTATTATGATAATGTTTCTCACCCTTCTGCTATTTTATGATGCTCTACGAGGCATTGCAGAGTAGGTTGCTAAATGATATTTTTGTGAAGCTCGTCTTTATCTTTTGGTCGGTAGGCTCTGATATGTAGCACCGGGTAGTTAGGTTGGCTTAGCGCCATTTTTGTGATGCATTGTGTACATGTATCTTTTGGATGAATGTTTTGTATAGACATGAATTTTATTGTTGGCATCAAACTTGTTGATATATATATATATATATATATATATATATATATATATATATATATATATATATATATATATATGAATGGAAATATATATGTTTGATGTTGTTGAAATGTTTCAGCTGGATAATTAGTTATATTTCAGAAATTACCCTATTGTTGCATATCTATTATGAGCAGGTGTAATGTGGTTTGATTTCAAGTATAATGTGGCATTTCTCTTTTATATCATGTTTCAAATATACTCTGATGGAATTATTAATATGTGCCTAAGTGATTTAATTGCATATTTGGGGTATAGAAATGGGGTGTTACAATAGTGGCAGACCCCATTTTGTGGCAAACCCATTTGCACCCGAGGGCCCACTGGGAACTCGCATATGATGGCCTGGTTCTCTTATAGGAACTCAGTTAAAGTATCTGGTTGTATGACGAAAGTAATATATCCTACAGGCTGAATGTACTATTATTTCTCGATTTCAACGCTCGAAGTTGGGGACTTATAAGGGATGCTTGTTTTCTCGGACTCACGCTGAGACCTCCCTGAGTAGTACATAATGCTAAACTGATTCCCTGATTTGGTCATGAGCCATTTCTCGGAAATAGTGAATGTATTATTGCTATTCGGCTTTGAGAGTCCGTGATGTTTGACCCGGAGCACACCCGTGAGATTGGGAGGGGTTTACAGGTTTTGCAGGAACCCTTAACCTCAGCACACCCTTTATCAGCAGTGTGATCCTATGTTTTGAATCGGTTATTATGGTTCTGGAGTTCTTGATCTTAGATTGTGAGTTATTATCTGAGGGATTATTATTTAGAGGATCCTTTGGGTTTCAGATCACTTGGCTCTTAGTTCTCATAATCCTATATCCAGACAGTCTCTAGACACTGATCATATGTCTGCATTACATTTTCATCACATCATACTAGCATTAACTGTTTGTGTTTTCATTTTCTCAGGTTATTACTTGCATCTTACACCCAGTTCCAGCAATTATTCCCCATCCAGATGGAAGAAATCAGAAAAATTCCAAGAAAGAGAAATGTCCATTACACCTTTCTCCAACCAGAGGTCAGGGGTATTCAGAAACTGATAGGTTTGATGAATGATCGGGTTTTAGGTGATTTCAGAAAGAGATATAGTCATATTTTGAAGTATGTGGACAAGCCAACTACAGATCAGAGAGATAGCCGACATACTCTACTACAGTTTTATGATCCTCCATTGTGGTGTTTTGTATTTCCAAAATATATCCTATCTCCTACTCTAGAGGATATTTCCAGCATCCTGGGTATTCTTGTCAGAGATAACTTTCCTTACTATGGTTCAGAGAGAGTTATTCGGGAAGAAGAGATAACCAAAGTGTGTCGTATACCGGCTGCTAAGGTTAAGAAGGGTTTGCAAGTTAGTGAAGGTAGAGGACTTCAGTGGGATATACTCATAGCAGAAGCTGAGGGTTATGCTCGAGAGAACAAGTGAACATATTTCAGTGTTGCGTTAGCCTTAATGGTGGCTAGTCTTTTCCCAGGAGAAAAAGAGTTCGTGAGCATGGAAGTGATTTCTATTTTTGCTAAAGGAAACCCCGTACCTACGTTTCTAGGAGATTTCTATTACGATGTTCATTACCGGAATGAGAAAGGAAGAGGTGGACCAGTGAACTGTTGTGCTCCATTATTTGCTGACTAGTTCGCTAAGCAACTCCCGAAATCAGGATCTTTCAAAGACTTGAAAGAAGAGTGGAGATGGTCCAAAAGGTTGATGGGATTAACTTCTGAAGATATAGCTTGGGGATGCAACATGGACTTGTTAGGTAAGGAGTTACTTATCAGTTGCGGCGATTTTCCTAATGTGCCTTTGCTTGGAAGGAAAGGAGTAATCAACTATAATCCAATACTGGAAAGGAAGCAATTCGGCTACCCTTTGAAGAATTCACCTTATGCTGAAGAAATAACTGAATCTTTGTGCCTCCCTGTAGAAGGAAATGAGCAATTGGTTATTCGGGCATCCCAGGCTTGGGAACATAGGGTAAAGAAAGGCAAGAAGGATTTTGGAAGAGTGGACCTCAAAACGTATCCTCCTTTTGCTACTTGGTTACAAAAACATGTAGAAGACTTCTTTCTTCCATTTTCATTAGAAGCTCCCTTGTATCCTAAAGAAGTACTACCACAATCTACTATTTCTCTTGAAGATTACAAGAAGTTGGAAGCCCAGCTACAAGAGTTGAGAGTGGAAAATACAGATATGACTGGTTTGTACCATCAAATGGCTCATTCTAAAACAGTGTTAGAAGGAAAGTTGCATAAGATACAAATAGCTTAGGAGGCCAAAGAGAAGGAGTTTGCGGGAAGAGAAGCTTACTTCAAGAGGAGAGGTCTGATGGATATTAAGAGAGAGGAAGAATTCAGGAAGACCAGAAATTCTCTAAGGGAAGCAAACCAAGCTATCACCTTATGGAAAGACAAGTGGAAGCAAAGCCAGAAGGAGCGTAAAGAGAAGGAGAAGGATTGCGAGCTGTGGATTAGATACCAGAAGGAAGAGTTAGAGTCAGCTCACAAGAGTCGTCAAGAGAAGTCTCAGCAGCTGGAGCAGAGTCAGCAAGCACTAGAATAGACACTCAAGGAGATTGCAGATCTCAAGCTGATGGCCGGAGTTAAGAAGGCTAGGACTAAGCTGGGACTTACTAGAGAGGAATCAGAGTCTTCTTGCAGCCTCGAGTTTTAGCTTATTCTCTTTTCATGTACTTTAGATTACCTACAAACTTGTTGTTGGAATCTTTGTCTATATTCTTGCATGTTATTTCTTTGGTTTGTAAAACTTGTAACCCTACGGGGAATCTTTGTTACTATTTCCTTGTAGGTTTTGCTTTATGTTATGTTTCCTTTTGTTTAACTTCTTGTTCTTTCAGAATGCACTAAAACCTGGTCTTCTAAGGTCATCAGAACCTAAATACCTCGCAATGAGAAAATAAATCTCTAAAAGCCATCTGGATTCTTCTGTAACGAATGTCGGAACTGGGGCACAAAATTCCTGAGTATGAGAACACAAATAGTTGCATTTCATCCATGTCACCCTTCTTGTTTTGCAGGTACAACCACAAGTTTCTAACATCTTCCATTTTCCGGCACTATTGCTGCGAGAAGAGTGCATAGATATCCAACCAAAGAGAATAGAGGTAGAATTATGGACCAGATGCAAGCAGAGCTGGCATAGTTATGTAATAGGATGTGCCCGTTCATGACTGGCATCAATTAGAATCAAGAGCGTCTCCATGAGATGATGGACATAAATCAAGATGGTCATGGCAACAATGGTGGAGGTCCTCAAGGTACAGGTGCTCGTGGTGGCAATGGTGGTCCTCAACCTCAACCTCAACCTCAACCTGATGTTGTTAATGGTGGTGGTGGTCCAGAACATGTTCGCAATCCTCTCATGGATGGTCAGGATGACTAGTTTACTATTTTGGAGGATATGGAAGGTCAAGGTGCTGATGTGAATCGTCGTTTCGAGGAAATGGCATAACAGATTCGGTCAATTCAATCTTAGAACACCCTGGGTTTTGACATTACTGATTTGGGCTTAGTTCCCGGGGTGAGGATTCCTCACAAGTTCAAAGCTCCAACCTTTGATAAGTACAACGGTTCTTCCTGCCCGAAGACCCATTTGCAAGCTTATGTTGGAAGAATTGCTGCCCACACTGATGACGAGAAGTTATGGATGTACTATTTCCAAGACAACCTCACCGGGGCATCTCAAAAATGGTATATGAAGCTTAGTAGGGCTTCCATCAGGAATTGGAAAGAATTGGCTGAAGCTTTTGTGAAACATTACCAATACAACATGGATATGGCTCCCAACCGTACCAAGTTGCAGAACATGTCTCAGAATTCTAAGTAGAGCTTTAAGGAATACACCCAGAGGTGGTGCCAATTGGCTGCAAGATTTCAACCCCCTTTGCTGGAACATGAGATGGCTGACATGTTCATGGGGACTCTTCAAGGGGTGTTTATTGATCGTTTAGCTTCCTGCTCAGCTACTAAGTTCACAGATCAGGTCATTGCAGGTGAGAGGGTGGAAACTTTGTTAAAGATGGGAAAGATACAGGATACTGGTGCAAGCAGTTCGTCCAGAGCAAGAAAGCCTTTTGCTGGTCCTCAGAGGAGGCGAGAAGGTGAAACCAACACTGTATATGGCATAGGAAGGGGCCATGGAACCAGGAATCAGTATGATCAAGTGGCTGTTGTCATTATCCCAACAGTGCCTGCTCCACAACCACAATAGCAACAACGCAACAATCAGCAAAGACCTTACCAGTAGCGCCAGCCCAGGAACTCCGATCGTCACTTTGATGCTATCCCTATGACTTACACTGCTCTCTTACAGAGTTTGTTAGACTTGAATATGGTGCAGCTTAGAACACTGACACCACTTGATGGTAATCATCCCCTTGGGTACGATGCTAATGCCCGTTGTGCATTTCATTCCGGTGCTTCGGGTCATTCTACAGAAAAATGCCTAGCCTTGCAGATGAAAGTTCAAGATCTCATTGACTCAAAAGCTATTAATTTATCTCCGCCACCAAATGTTAATACCAACCCTATTCCAAATCATGGAGGGCAAGGGTTAATTCCATTGAAGACGGGAAGGTTCTGAATATGGTTCTAGATGTGAATGAAGTGCAGACACCACTGGATATGGTGAAAGAATGTTTGTTAAAGGGGAAGGTATTCCCCAGTTGTGATGAAGAATGTGAAGAATGTGAAGACTGTTTGACATCTAAGAATGGTTGTAACAAGCTCAGAGCTGGTATTCAGATGTTGATAGACGAAGGTTCCCTACAGTTCGATAAGGTGAACAATGAAAGAGATGTGGTTTCTACAGTGACAATCTATTTTACTCCTGAAGATATGCCTCCCCGACCGACACCAATTCCCGGACCCGTGCCTTATGAATGCGAAAGAGAAATTCCGTGGCAATATAGCTCAAATGTGTATGTTCAGGGCCAGAAAGTTGAAGAGAAGCCTGTGATTATTGATCCCAGTATTGTCAATGTTGGAGGAGTAGGGGGTTTCACTCGTAGTGGACGACTTTTCGCTCCACAAACCCTCAGAACAAACACGGAAGCTGAAGCTGCTGCTAGAGCTAAGGGAAAACAGGTAGCTACTGAAGAGGTTGTGACTCCGGCTACAGAGCAAAGTACCTTTAAGAAAGAAGTGGAATAATTTATGCAGATAATAAATAAAATTTATTATAAGGTGGTCGAGCAGCTAAACCATACGCCTTCAAAAATCTCTATCTTATCTCTGTTGATGTGTTCCAAAGTGCACCGGGAAGCCTTGTTGAAAGTTCTGCAAATGGCTTATGTACCTCAAGAAATCACTGTGAATCAGTTGGAGACAGTGGTGGCCAACGTGAACGCCATTCATGGACCGGGATTCACAGACAGGGATCTAACTTCTGAAGGCCGAAATCACAACAAAGCCTTGCACATCACGATGAAATGTAAAGGAGCTGTACTATCCCACGTGTTGGTGGACACGGGATCTTCTTTGAATGTGCTTCCCAAAAAGGATTTAATGAAGCTGGATGTTGATGGCATTGTGTTGAGGTCAAGTGATTTAATGGTGAAAGAATTTGATGGCTCCAGGAGATCAGTCTTTGGTGAAGCTGAGCTGTCAGTTAAAATTGGATCGCATGTTTTCAAGAGCACCTTTTATGTCATGGATATACAGCCAGCTCATAGCTGTTTTTTGGGACGTCCATGGATTCACACTATAGGCGCTGTGACCTCCACCTTGCATTAGAAATTGAAGTATGTCGTTGATGGATAGGTCGTTATTGTTTGTGGGGAAGAAGACATATTTGTCAACCACTTGTCCACGTTCAAGTACGTCGAAATGGACGGGGAGATCCATGAGACATTGTGTCAAGCATTTGAGGTTGTGCATGTCAATGAAGTTTCTCCCAACTTTAGAGTTCAAGGTAATGAGAGAGTCGACACATCCATCTCATTGTACAAGCATGCCATGTAAGTGGTGCAGTTTGGAAATGCCCAAGGCTAGGGAAATCTAGTTGAGGTTGATAGAAAGGATGACAAGTTTGGGATAAGTTATGTCCCAGGGCCGGCAGCAAGGTCTCAGAGAAAATTAGTTAGCTTTTCAAGCGGGGGTGTGATTGATCCGAATCAAGTCTATGCCATTGAAGATGATGCTAACAATTATTGTGATCTCGACAACTGGGTTCATTCGTGTGTCCCAAGGGAAGAGCTAAAGAACTGGTTCGTGGAAGACTTTGTCCAAGTTACTTGCCAGCCAGAGTAAATTTCTTTGTTTTTCCATTATCATATGCATGTTAAATCCTACACTCTACCCAAGGTGTATGGATCCATTGTAGGGCCTCCTTGCATTTTATGCAGTTTATTTTATCATGAATAAAGGACATTTTTCATTCAAATTGTGTTCCCTTTCTTTATTTAATTTTTTTTTCTTTCACAAAAACAAATAAAAATGGTAATGTTTTTCTTTTGTTTTTTCTTTCTCTTCATAAACAGATTCTGAAATAAGCACATCACTTGTGCAGAACCAATCATTCGAATTTCTTTGATAACGCTTCTGCTATGACTGAGTATGACTTTGAAAATCCAATCTATCAAGTTGAAGAAGGGGTTAAGGAAGATTGTGAACTCCCTGAAGAATTGGCCAGGTTATTGAGACAGGAGGAAAGAGTTATTCAGCCTCACCAAGAAGAAATTGAAGTTATCAACATCGGGACAGAAGACGCAAAGAAGGAAATAAAGATATGGGCCGATCTGCAGGTCGGGGTAAAAGAAGAGTTGATTGGGATACTTCGAGAATATGTGGACATCTTTGCTTGGTCATATCAAGATATGTCAGGTTTAGATACATACATTGTGATGCATAAGCTTCCACTGAGGGAAGACTTCCCTCCTGTTAAGCAAAAGCTTCGAAGAACTCGTCCTAACATGGAAATGAAGATTAAAGAAGAAGTTCAGAAGCAGTGGGACGCCGGGTTCCTTGCCGTGACTAGTTACCCACCCTGGGTAGCTAACATTGTGCCAGTACCAAAGAAAGACGGCAAGGTCTGGATGTGCATTGACTACCGGGACTTAAACAGAGCGAGCCCAAAAGATGGTTCCCATTACCTCACATTGATGTATTGGTTGATAATGTGGCTCAGTTCTCAGTCTTTTCCTTCATAGATGGCTTCTCCGGTTATAATCAGATAAAGATGGTTCCAGAAGACATGGAAAAGACAATGTTCATTACCCCTTGGGGTTTGTTTTGCTACAAAGTTATGCTTTTCGGTCTGAAGAACGCCGTGGCAACTTACCAGCGGGCTATGGTAACGCTATTTCATGATATGATCCACAAAGAGATTCAATGTTATGTGGACGACATGATTGCCAAGTCCCTAAATGAAGAAGAGCATCTGGTTAACCTCAAAAAGCTGTTTAAACGACTAAGGAAGTTTCGTCTAAGGTTAAATCCTAACAAGTTCACCTTTAGGGTGCGTTCTGGAAAACTGATGGGTTTCATCGTGATCCAGAAAGGGATAAAGGTAGATCCTGCTAAAGTCAAATCCATACAAGATATGCCTGCACCGCGAACATTAAAAAAAAGTGTGTGGCTTCCTGGGTAGATTCAACTACATTGCACGGTTCATATCTCACCTCACAGCTACATGTGAACGAATATTAAAATTGTTGAGAAAAGAGCAGGCGGTCAGGTGGAACGAAGATTGTCAAAAGGCTTTTGAAAAAATCGAATAATACTTGCAGGAACCTCCAATCCTGATGCCTCCAGTTCCGGGGAGGCCGTCATCATGTACTTGACTGTGCTTGAAGGATCAATGGGATGTGTTCTAGGCCAACATGACGAGTCTAGTTGAAAAGAGCATGCAATATACAACCTTAGCAAAACGTTTACCGACTGTGAATCAAGATACTCACTGCTCGAGAAACTTGATGCGCTTTAGCATGGGCTGCTCGCCGACTGAGACAGTATATGCTGACCCACACTACCCTGTTAATTTCAAAGATGGATCCTGTCAAATACATTTTTGAGAAAACAATGTTAACTGGAAGGATTGCACGTTGGCAGATGGTGATGACTGAGTACGATATTCAATACACTTTGCAAAAGGCCATCAAAGGAAGCGTGCTCTCAGACTATCCTGCACAACAACCTCTTGAGGATGATTATCAACCCATGAAATTTGACTTTCCTGATAAGGACATCATGTACCTCAAAGCTAAAGACTGCGAGGAACCACTCCCGGAGGAAGGGCCAGACCCTGAATCCAAATGGAGATTGATGTTTGATGGGGCTATAAATATCAATGGGCACGAAGTTGGTTCTGTTCTAATCACTCCTGAAGGTGTTCATTTTCCCTTCGCCGCTAGAATCACTTTTGGTTGCCCCAACAATGAAGCGGAGTATGAGGCTTGCATTATGGGAATAGAGGATTCTATTAATCTCAGGATTAAGACCCTCAATTTATTCAAAGATTCAGCTCTTGTGATTAATCAGATTACCGACAAGTGGTTTACGCATCAAGAACACTTAATTCCTTATAGGGATTATGCCAGAAGGCTGTTGACGTTCTTTACAACTATAAAGCTTCAGTACATACCACGTGATGAAAATCAATTTGCCGATGCACTGGCTATGCTCTCTTCGTCTATCAAAGTGATGTGTTGGAACTATGTCCCCAAGATTGATATCTCCAGGCTTAATATACCTGCATATGTATTCTATGTTGATGCAGTGTCTGATGATAAGCCTTGGTATCATGACATTAAACACTTTATGGAAAGTAAAGAATACCCAGTTGGGTCATTTTCCAACGACAGAAAGACTTTGAGGCGACTTGCTGCGAGTTTCTTCTTAAATGTTGATGGCGTTCTGTACAAGAGAAACTTTGACACGGTCTTGCTCAGATGTGTGGATAGACATGAAGCAGACATGTTAATGCAGAAAGTTCATGAGGGATCATTTGCTACCCATGCAGGAGGGCATGCAATGACAAAGAAGTTGTTGAGGCCATATATTACTGGTTAACAATGGATGCAGATTGTTGTTCATACGCCCGGAAATGTCACAAGTTCCAGATCTATGCAGACAAAGTGCATGTTCCTCCAAGCCCACTCAACATCATGTCATCTCCTTGGCCCTTTGCTATGTGGGGCATTGACATGATCGGAAAGATAGAGCCTACTGCTTCAAATGACCATCGTTTTATATTGGTCGCAATAGATTACTTCACCAAATGGGTCAAAGCAACATCTTATGTCAATGTCACAATGCAGGTGGTGACCAAGTTACTGAATAAAGACATTATCTGCAGATATGGAGTTCCCGAGAGAATCATTACTGATAATGGTTCCAATTTAAACAACAAAATGATGGTTGAGCTATGTCGGGACTTCAAAATACAACATCACAATTCTTCTCCTTACCGGCTAAAGATGAATGGCGCGGTCTTTAATACCCTAAAATTTGCCCTCTTAATTTATGGCCAACCTCAAGTGGTTTATGCTTCGTCATCTTGCATATCCGTTCATATTGCATTACATTAAAAAAAAATCATATCATCTGCATACGCATGAGGCTTGTGATCAAGTGTATCTTGTTATTCTTTGGAAGCCCAAGAGAAGAAATAATATCACAAAAATAACTTGGTCCATTTCCAAGCTAACCCACCAAAAGAAAGGAAGAATTCACATTTTTCTTCCGTTAACCGGTTAACGCCTGGATTTTCTCTTAGGTTTCATTTACTTAAACATCTTCATCGTTCCCAGAGGTTTGGAAGGTCAAAACCAAAGAACCAAACCGGATACCCTCTGAAGACAGATAGACATATTGCACTGCATGCTAACTTCATATTCTTTGTGTTGCAGGAAGTTTTGTTGTTGTTTTCTCACCTTATTGATTGTTTCAGGAAATATTGCTCGCAGGAGGGTCTTTCCTGTCAATCGCATCCACCGTTATCCGACCAGAAACAACCTTTCGAGCTTACAAATGGATCAGTTATAGCAATAACTGACATATGTGAGGACTCAGATGACTGAGTGGATTAGAAGTCATGTAGAGGCTTGAAATTCACTTTTGCACATTTCCCTCTTTGACATGAAGTTGAAAATTACAAGATTTTTCCCAACTTTGACTTGCCATATCTTGAGTTCTAGGATGAATCAAGAGGAGTTCTTGTACTTTTTGAAAATGGTAAGATCCAATCTACAACTTTCATGTTTGAAGAAAATTCATTTGAAGCCTTTCTGATCAAGAAAGAGGAGGTTGAAAATCTTTCCCAAAGTGGAAAGTTTTCATTACAAGTCATGTCCAAAAATGGAAAATTTTGCATTGGCTCAAAATTCTTCAATCTTGCGATCTTTCAAACATTCCTAAGACCAAATAAAGGTCATAGGACCTCAAATTGATGATGATTACCCTTTTGGACCCTTGTTGGAGGCCTCAGATGCCCTAATGCTGACTTTTCTTGCACAACAAGTCACAACTTGATCAGATGACTTCCTCAGTGAATTTTTGCATCAAACTTCATACACAAGCTCCCTATATCATATAAAGACCAATGGAATCAAGAATGACAAAAAAATTTGGTTGTAAGGGCCTCAAACCCAAAGCCCTAATTTCAGGTCATTTGTGTAGGATCCTTGATCCTGCCTGGGTGACTCTGCAATCTCTTGTGATCTTTTGACTTTCAAGAACTCTTGGGGTATAATATGACCTTAGAACACTCAAGGACCTTCTTGTCATGCTTCATGGCCTCTGAGATGCCTCATACTCTCTTCAAGATTCATCTGATCACAAACCCTGACTATGTAGAGATGCAATGAGATGTTAAAGGTGAATATGCAATGTAAGATGTAATGATATGTTGTGCAACATGTGTGATCATAAGCCAAGGCATAAGAAAGTGAGAGGGAAAATTTGGGGTGTTTACAGCTGCCCCTATTCAAGCATGAGTTAGCTGTGCAGGATGTAAGCGCTAGGCTTAGCAGACGAACAAGATAACTTGTGGTTGAATACCAAGACAGTCCAAAATTTGTGCTCTATGGTATAAGAAGAAAAGGGATATAAATTGTTATTTTCAAAACCAGACGATATGGCATGAACATCGAATGATAGCGATGAAGGTCGACCATCGAGCAGAGGACGACTGCTGGGGATAAAAAGGTGAGAGATGCACTGACGGGGACGACCATCAGGCTTAGGAATAAAGAATCTGCGACGGGGACGACCATCGGGCTAAAGAGTAGGAATCCACGATGGGGACGGCCATCAGATAAACTGACGAAATAATGATGAGGGACGGTCATCAAAAGGTGAAGGACGATCATCGAGCAGGGGACGGCTACCGAAAATATCACGACATAGGACGAATGTCGGATAAAAAGATCAACAATGGGGGAAGGCCATCAGATAAATTGATGAGGGACGATCATTAAAAGGTGAAGGACGATCACCTAGTAGGGGACGGCTGCTGAAAATATCACGACATAGGACGAATGTCGGATAAAAAGATCAACGATGGGGGACGACCATCAGATAAATTGATGAGGGACGGTCATCAAAAGGTAAAGGACGATCACCTAGCAGGGTACGGATGCTGAAAATATCACGACATAGGATAAATGTTGGATAGAAATTTTAACGATGGGGACAACCATCGGATAAATGATAAGGGACGGTCATAAAAAGGTGAATGACGATCACCTAGTAGGGGACGGCTGCTGAAAATATCACGACATAGGACGAATGTCGGATAAAAAGATCAATGATGGGGGATGGACATCAGATAAATTGATGAGGGACGGTCATCAAAAGGCGAAGGGCGATCACCTAGCAGGGGACGGCTGCTGAAAATATCACGACATAAGACGAATGTCGGATAGAAAGATAGTTTCATTGTGAGAAGAGATAAACATGGACGAGTTTTCAAGCCGTAAAATAAAATAGGATAAGTGTTTCGACAGTGTGTATAGACTAAAGATACGGACGAGCATCTTTAGGACCACGATACGGACGAGTATCGATAGAATCAAATGCCGACGCGGGTTTTAAGGATGATGATACGGACGAGTATCAATTGGTTAAGCAAGGAACACCGACGGGTATTTGATCTGCTGAGGAGTAGTATAAGGGTATTTGTATTGAGAGTGCAAAAGGTATTCTGGCGACTGCAGGGGAGAGGTGTTTTTTGTATACTGCTGGGGAGAAGTAATTTTTGTATATACTGGTGAATGGTTCGAACCTGACTTATGATCATGCAAATGCATGTTTGATTTTTGCCGTAATGCTACGTATTTTAGAAGGAATGCTACGCTCTGTTTGGGGAAGATGATGTGAATGCTATGATTATGCAAATGAGTAAACCGATCCGGGATCTGAACTATGCGGGGAGAAAGGATCTCTGGGCAATCTTTCTGGAGAACTCTGTGGGGAAATTCAAGCTGGGGATGAGAGAAACCCCAAGGTGTTGGCAATTGTACCTGTTGGGGAAGAAACAAATTCAATTTATTGCTCGGGAGGTCCCGCTCGGGGAGGAAAGAACTTCTGAGAAGTAATCTGTTGTAGTTCTTTCATTCAGGCTATATCTTGGGGGAATGATGAGCTTCGTGGGGGATGCTTTTGTCAAGTGATCCTGCCAATGATGTGACTGCCGACTTGGCTGGGGATATAGTGTCTGATATGCCCCATGCTGCAAAAGATTAACTGCCCTGAGTACCTGCAACCTGTTAAACAAAGGAAACTCACAAGTGTCCTGAGGCATCCTCAACCGGATTCTGTCATAGGAGTTAGATTTGCTTAAGAGTACATATTTCATGCATGCATTTATTCAAAATGGCTTATATGTTTTCATGCAAATGTTGTATTACGAACTTTGGACATTTTTGCAAACAAACAAAGGGTACAAAACAGAGTATGAGTGAATATTGATTTTATTGATTTGTGTGCCCTGAACAGGCGAGTAAATTTGAAGAAGCTAATCCCTGAAATGAGGAGATTGCTATAAAATTGAGAAAATAAAAGTATTCTATTTGGCAATGCTGAAGTTGATGCTCCAATGAGCTTCCTCTTGCTATGACCTGTATGACCTCAAACGTTCTTCTTATCTTGTTTTCTGAGAAAAGTTGATTCTGATCGACGTTTTGTCCTTTCGAAACTTTCCAGGTTATGTAAGTGTAATACAGACGAATTCAGAATGCAGTTGTTCGCTTGTTCCCTGATTTTGCATGGATCGCCCTTTCAGGTTTTCAATCCACCGGGATACCCATTTTTTCCTGAGCTGTCCGATGTGGCTTTTCAACTCAGCGGGTGTACACATTTTTTTTTTAATTTTCTCTTATTTTTGCCCGAGTATTTTATTCTGTTTTTGACTCGCTGGGATGCCCTATTTTTTCCTGGACTTACATTCTGTTTTTATGTCCAGCGAGTCATTTATGCGAAGTATTTTTTAACTGCATCTGAATTCACAGGAGATGGGAAATTTTCGCCATCCATGGTTGCGAGCATCAGTGCTCCGCCTGAGAAGACTTTAGTTATCACGTAGGGACCTTCATAGTTTGGCGTCCACTTGCCCCTGTGGTATGTATGAGGAGGAAGGATTCTTTTCAGCACAAGCTCCCCCACTTGATATTCCCGAAGTCTCACCTTTTGGTCAAAGGCTCTTTTCATCCGTTTCTGATATAACTGACCATGACAAATAGCTGCTAATCTCTTTTCCTCAATCAGTCCCAGTTTATTATAACGCGATCGGACCCATTCTACTTCGTCCAGTTTCACATCCATTATTACCCGCAAGGAGGACAATTTAACTTCAACAAGTAGGACGGCTTCCATACCATACACAAGTTGATAAGGCGTTTCCCCAGTGGATGTTTTGATGGAAGTTCGGTACCCATGTAAGGCGAGCGACAACATTTCGTGCCAATCTTTGTATGTGACTACCATTTTTTGCTCAATCTTCTTAATGTTCTTGTTAGGTGCCTCAACAACACCATTCATCTTTGGCCTGTAAGGAGAAGAGTTGTGATGTTGAATCTTGAAATCCCGGCATAGCTCTATCATCATTTTGTTGTTAAGGTTTGAACCATTATCAGTAATGATTTGCTCGGGAACTCCATATCGACAAATGATATCCCTTTTCAGAAATCGGGCTACCACTTGCTTGGTGACGTTTGCATATAAGTTGCTTCGACCCATTTGGTGAAGTAATCAATGGCTACCAGGATGAATCTGTGACCATTTAAAGCAGTTGGTTCAATTTTTCCAATCATATCAATGCCCCACATGGCAAAAGGCCAGGGTGAAGAAAATACATTCAAAGGACTTGGAGGCACATGCACTTTGTCTGCGTAGATCTGGCATTTATGGCATTTTCTGGCATAGGCACAACAGTCTGCATCCATTGTGATCCTATAGTAACCTGATCTCAACAATTTCTTTGCCATTGCATGTCCTCCGGCATGGGTGCCGAAAGAACCCTCGTGTACTTCGTGCATTAGCAGGTCTGCTTCCTTTTTGTCAACACATATGAGCAAGACCATGTCGAAATTTCGCTTGTATAAGGAGCCATCGGTATTGAGGAAGAAACTTCCGGCTAGCCTTCTTAATGTCTTCTTATCATTGGACGATTCCCCAAGTGGGTATATCTGAGTCTCTAAGAAGCATTTGATGTTGTGGAACCAAGGTTTGTTGTCAGTAAAAGTGTCCACAGAGAAGACATATGTCGGTCGGTCCAGTCTGAATACTAAAATTCGAGGCACATAGTTGGCAGTCTGTACTTTGATCATAGATGAAATAGTGGCCAAGGCGTCTGCGAACTGATTCTCGTCTCGAGGGGTGTATTCAAGCTTGACTGTTGTAAAGAAAGTCAACAATCTCCTCGTATAGTCGCGGTAGGGGACCAGATGCTCTTGATGAGTATACCACTTGCCATTAGTTTGGTTGATTACCAAAGCCGAATCTCCGAATACATTCAAGGTTTTGATTCTGAGGTCAATGGCTTCCTCAAGACCCATGATACAAGTTTCGTACTCTGCTTCATTGTTAGTGCAGGCAAAGGTGAGCTTTGCTGAGAAAGGCATATGGACTCCTTCGGGTGTAATAAGCACTGCACCAACCCCACGACCGTTACAATTAACTGCCCCATCGAACATCATAGTCCATGCTTCTTCTGGATCTGGTCCTTCAATGTGAATAGGCTCTTCACAATCTTTTGATTTTAAGAACATGATGTCTTCATCGGGAAAATCAAATCTCATAGACTAGTAATCATCAATGGGTTGTTCAGCCAGATAGTCAGACAATACACTGCCCTTGATGGCCTTTTGAAAGATGTACTGAATATCATATTCTGGCAGAATCATTTTCCACCTTGCAACCCTTTCGGTAAGTGTTTGCTTCTCAAATATATACTTGACTGGGTCCATCTTCGAGATCAACAAGGTAGTATGAGTCAACATATATTGTCTTAGTCGGCGAGCAGCCCACGCTAAAGCACAACAAGTTTTCTCGAGCAATGAATAACGTTGTTCACAGTCGGTAAACTTTTTTCTTAGGTAGTATATTGCATACTCTTTTCGACCAGACTCGTCATGCTGGCCCAACACACACCCCATCGATTCATCTAATACTTTCAGGTACATAATTAGAGGTCTTCCTTCAACTAGAGGCATGAGAATTGGAGGTTCTTGCATATACTCCTTGATCTTATCAAAAGCTTTCTGACAATAATCATTCCACCTGACAGTTTGTTCCTTTCTTAGCAATTTGAACAAAGGCTCGCAGGTTGCAGTGAGGTGAGATATGAACCTTGAAATGTAGTTCAATCCAAGAACCCTCGAACTTCTTTCTCAGTCTTAGGTGCAGGCATTTCCTGAATTTCTTTAACTTTATCGGGGTCCACCTCAATTCCTCTTCCGCTCACAATAAACCCCAGCAGCTTACCAGAACGTACCCCGAATGTGCACTTGTTGGGGGTTTAACCTTAACTGATATTTCCTCAGACGCTTGAAAAGTTTCAATAGATTTACCAAATGTTATTCCTTTCAATAGATTCACCTTTAACATCTCCTTTGTTTGAGATTTACCAAATGTTATTTTGACAGTTTACGACGGTTAAAACTGACGTAATTTGCAAGTCACGGTGGTTGAAGCACCGTCGCGGAAACGTGCGTCGCGAGGCTGTTTCGCGTCGGTTGTCAAAACTGTCACCCCAACAGTCGTTATCTCTCACGACGGGTAGGGAACTGTCGTAATCTGCATATTGTGACGGTTAAAACCGTCGTAATTTTCCACTTTATTTATGTTTATATTATTGACTACGACGGTTACAACCGTCGTAATTTTCCACTTTATTTATGTGTATATTATTGATTACGACGGTTACAACCGTCGTAATTTTCCACTTTATTTATGTTTATATTATTGATTACGATGGTTCAAATCGTCGCACCTTTTTGTTCCCTAGGTATATCTGCAGGTAAATCCTTAGGATATTTCCTTTCCACAAGTAAATTCGTAGGTAATTTATTTTTAAAATTAAAAAAAAAATTTGTATAAATATGAACATAATGGGACAAAAAATCACATATTCTTCCTTCAACTAAACATATATCATATTAAATTTATATAAGCACCATGTCACTCTATAACTAAAGATTAATCATCAATCATACTATAATACTCTCTTTTCTGAAAGGAAATCATGATTACAACCCCAAGTTTGTTTCAAAATTCTTTCAATTCCATGCTTCCAGCTCTTGGTATCACTATTTCTGTAGTTTTGTCATCTAATTGTGATGTTATAAGGCTATATAGTGTCCATGCAACAGAAAAATCCAATGTCTCTCTAACCGTGACTTCTCCATAGTGAATGTCACACTGACCAATGTCTTTCTAACCGTGACTTCTCCATAGTGAATGTCATGCTGACCAATATAAGCACAAGTTTTTGCAACAACGAACCCATTTAGCTCATGACCACGGTAAGTAATTTTCCCATAATCCTATTCACATTCAAAAATAAAGTTCATTATTTAAATAAATCCTTATAACAATAAATTTATTTAGAAAATAAATTGGAAACAAACCCTTAAATGAGGGTTAAGTTTTCCTGCAAGTGCAAGAAACAGGGTTGTTTTCCCAGAACTTGGTGGACCTAAAAGGAGTGTCAACTTAAATTACCATTAAAAATCAAAATCGAGTTGAAACTGAATCTGACCCTGGGATATAATCGTTGTTTGTTACAGTAGTAGTTTCAGTATGAACTTTTCAAAAACTATGTCCCACATACAAAATTTCTAAAACAAATTAAAAAGATTTCCTATAAATAAACTGTACAAAAGAGCTATTATCAAATTGAGGATTGAAGATTGAAGCACTGTGATAGTCATATAGTATCCCTCATTCCTAAAAAGCATATTTTCTATGAGTTCTAGGTTAAGATGTGTCACATAAGCAACTAAATTGTTAATCTCATCCACAAATCTATTGAAGGCATCTTCGTATCTGCAACACGAGGTAATTTATGTATTAGTTAAATGATCAATTTTAATACCTAATATGCACTAAAACATCCTGCACATTACCCAACTAAATCATGTATTGCGGACTACTGTGAGAATCATTATCTTTTAGGAAGACGTACACAATATCTTTTACTTGCTCTGGAGGACAATGAGGAAAATGCCAAGGTTCACTGAATGTATTTGGACCTTGGAAATATAACCTATGCACATGACTTGGAGACTTCTTACTTCTATTTGTTTCAATAATCTGAAATATCACAGGTATACAAAGTTACATTGAACTGTAAAGTTGAACCAGTGCCTTAAGGTAACAAGTATCAAAGAAATTCACATGGAATAAATTGGTTATGAACCTCATTCAGTGATTCCAGAAAGGGGAAAAAGTTGTTCAGTCGAGTGTCATTTCGAGCAGGCGGAAGGGCTGGTAAATAATCCACAGCTACATATTTCATTCGTGCAACATTGAGAACTAAAGTTAGCAAAATAAGGAGGCCTAAAAGAATAAGTCCAAAAATCCATGGCCCGACAAAAGTGTATACTAACTCTTCAAATGTTGTATAACAGTTTGGCATGTTATATCTATCAGATGTGCACTTGTATGGACAAGGAGTCTCTGCCACACCACCTTTTAAAAAGGAAAAAGGAAATCTAATCAAATAAAAATTAGGAAATTAATTATCATGCTAAAATAACTAAGACTATTCAGCCTCAGGAAACCTTAAAACTAAACGCTCATACAAAACAAAATGTCTTTATTCTTCATTTCAGGTGGGATGAAAGTAAATTTCAGTAGTAAAATTATCTCGAACAGAAATATATAAAGCTTGATGTGGAAGCTCATAAGTCTAAGAAATTGAAAACTGCCTTCAAAACATCATCTCAACTATGAATACAAGTAATCTCATTATCTCACAACATTGGTAAGAAAATGACCAACAACAATAGACCACAGAGAACTGAAATTTATGATGTCATCCACCTAGTTTTCTAAACCAATTCCAGATTTACAAATAATTATACAGAATTGTAAAGGGTTACAGTTCATCTACCTCACAGAAGACACCATAAAGCCCTTTGGGATATGCTTTGCCACTTATAGATCCATTTTTTCTAGGAAGGCCCTGACCACCACCAAAACCGCCTCTGAAATAAGGAATAAAATCATAACTAAATTGGTTTGGTTAGATGAAAATTTTATGCACAAGTGTAGATTCACACACGTTTACATTAGCTAAAAGCAACCCAAAAATAGAGTTGAAAAGTATGGACAGAACCTTCTGAATGAGATATGTTATGCCTCAAAATCCTCCCCAGATGATCATATACCTAATGCTAAGTGATGAGAAAGGTTATGCCTCATCTTTCCATGCTAGGATGCCAAGAATATGATATGTTCATGATGAATATGATGTGATATGATGCTTAAAAAGAAGAGGGAAAATTTGGGGTGTTACAAAGAGCGCTTGTGAAAGCTAGCTGAACATAGGACTGGAAGGACATCACGAAGATGTGTGGGCACCAATAAATTTTGAGCCTATATCTTTGTTTCTATAACCGTGAAATAGGCCACGATACAACCCTTAAAAGTCCTAACTGAAACAGGGTTAATTAGAGAGTGTACTACCACAAGATAGTGTTCCTGACTCCTATGAGTTATGCTAAAAGATCTTTGTTGGTATTGCGTGTGCATGTTTTCTTTATATAAAAAACAATACATGTCGTATCTTAACTAGTGAGTCGCTCACAAAGGTTTGCGACATCTTTTCAATAAAAGCTTCGGGATTAACATGTGTTGCATTAGAATTTTCATTCTCAAAATAAAACATTTTCTGCTCGCATACATTTGTTTGGCATCAAAGAAGTTCACATATGGAACCTCAGTCTAGAAGCTTAATCTTGCCAAGTTGAGAAGGCGAAAACTTCTGAAGGACATTCATGTCAAGGGGCATTTTTCCAAGAAACTCCGTTGAATAGGAAGTTTTCCAACCCGTTGGGTTAAATGCAGCCAATTTGGGGCAATAACGTCAGTCAATCTCTTCAAATTCCAGCCAAACTGGGGCAATCATTTTGAGAATTAAATCTCTCACAGAACAGTTAGCCTGGGCATTTTCTCCAAAGCAAGGCTCGTACTGGGGCAAGTCACCCTAGAAGCACTAGAAGTTACTCTCTCCAAAAGACGGTTAATCAAATGCACCTACCCAAGGTTCAAAATACCAGGGAAGAGCACCTCATGATGATGCAAGATCTTGGGGCAAATTCCTTTATGGACCATATAGTTTGAGGTGGTTACTTCGAGATATTCAAGAGTTTGAAAACACTGAAGCATTTCGGATGCCAGGTTTTCTATAAAATCCTCTTGAGACAATCTTACAGTATGCAAGGCAGTTCCCAGAATTAATGTCTGATGATTGATCCTAGTAAGGCGCAGGAAGCGTGTTTCCCTGATCAGAAAATTTCTCCTCAGTTGTTATTGTTTCTTTATCTGGTCATCATACACGGCTAAAGTCCAGTAGGCATTGACATCTTCAAGGTTAAAGTTCAATCTGTGTTGGCATCTCTTCAACCATGACCAGTTGGCATCTATATGCGTCCAACCTCTCATTTCAGTTGAGTGTGGAAATCTTCTCTTTGGTTCTCTTCGGCCTTTGAGTCGATATCATCACTTATGTTTCTCGACCCTTGAGTCGATACTATTACCCTTGTTTCTCGACCTTTGAGTCGATGTCATTTCCTTCATTGCCTCGGCCCTTGAGTCGATATCATTTCCTTTATTTCCTCGACCCTTGAGTCGATACCATCACCCTTGTTTCTCAACCCTTGAGTCAATATTACTGCCTTTGTTTTCTCGACCCTTGAGTCGATGTTGTCATTATCGTTTCCTCAACTCTCGAGTTGATGTTGCTTTATTCCCTCGACCCTTGAGTCGATATTGTTGTTTTCGTTTCTTCGTCCCTCGAGTCGATATTGTTGCTTTCATATTATCGACCCTCGAGTCGATATTGTTTCTTTCGTTTCCTCGACCCTCGAGTCGATATTGTTGTTTCCATTTCCTCGACCCTTGAGTCGATATTGTTCCCTTATCTCCTCGACCCTTAAGTCGATATTGTCATTCAGTTACCTCGACCCTTGAGTCGATATTGTTGTTCTTACGACCTTTGAGTCGATATCATAGTCTTCACTTCTTCAACCCTTGAGTTGATATCCAGTGAGTCTGTCATAAAAACAAAGAAAAAAAATCAAAATCATACCAAAGTTCAACCATACTTGGTTCAGTTCTACCCGGGGTATGTGTGCATGTCCTTTTGCTTACAGGAAACCGTTTTATTCTAAGCTAAAAAACGAGATTGAAGTTTCTTCAGGAGTTTGAGATGTTCTTACCTCTTGAAAGATGTTAGACTTATCCAGGGTTCAGAACACGGTGCACAATATCTCGTATGGGATATGAGGTTTTTCAGGAACCCTCGTGAGACAAATTCTTCCACAGTTTATGCAGTATGGGGAAGTTATGTCAAGATGCGGCGAATCTCTCCAAGAGTTTGAAGTCACTTGGGCATTTTGGATGCCATGTTTTCTGTAAAATCCTCTTGGATTGATCTTCAAGCAGTCAACTAGTCCAGCAAATGCAATATGTCACTAGATGATATTCCCCTGCATAGTTGTTACTCTTTTCTCAAAACAGAGTTTGGTTTGATCGTGTTGTCCAGTGTCAACGGACTTATCATATTGATCGCTTTGTCCCGTGTCAACAGACCTATTATGGATGGATCGCTTGATAGCATTCTCTTATCGGATCGCTTGATCTTGTTTGGGTTGAAAATCGCTCGATATTGCAACGCCAATAAAGTCCACCGTTGATGTGGCAAGCCAGTAGTCGCCTGGCGTAGTACCAAAAGACAGAGTTGAGTCGTAAATCGCTTGATATTAAGTTCTCGTCTTCCTGGTTATGGATCATTCGATACCATTTCCTTAGCAGATTGCTTGATCTTGTCCGAGTTGTAAATCGCTTGATATTACTCCTCATTGTTGAGTCGTAAATCGCTTGAAATTACGTACTCGTCTTCCTGGTTATGGATCGCTTGATATCATTTCCTTAGCAGATCCCTTGATCTTGTTTGGATTGTAAGTCGCTCGATATTACAATACCATAAAAAGTCCATTGTCTCTATGGCAAGCCAGTAGTCGTCTGGCGTTGTTCAAAAGACAGTTTCAAAGTCCACCGTAGTTGTGGCAAGCCAGTAGTCATCTGGCGTCGTTTAAAAGACATTTTTTGGTTACTGGTTACTTGCCACCTTGTCAGGGTTTGTAATAGTTCTTCTTTGGTTGGGTTTATTTCCCTTTTCTTTTATTCTCCAGCAGAGTGAAGGTTATTTTGGTATTCAACCACAGTTCATCTCGAACGGCCGATAACCGACGTTATTGTCCTTTTCAGATTAACAGATTCTTAAATAGGGGCAGCTGTAACACCCCAAATTTGCCCTCTCTTTTTCATAGCATTTAGCATATAATTTTCATATTTCGCGTTGCATCATTAGCATAGAAAGATGAAGCATAATATCCATAGCATAACATAAGCTGGCAGTGATTTCACTTCAAGTGTGTTTGTTCAGTTCGTGATTTAAGTCAGACAGATGTTTAACCTAATTTTGGTCAAATTATCAGGAGATTGCTTCAACTGCAAGTTATTTGTGTTAGTGGCTATTTCTCAGATGGTGCGTATTCAAAGTCGAGATGTGTTGTATGTGAAGGTCATCAGTTTACTAGGAAGTGGTTCATGTGATGGTTTTGGATTCAAGGATTCAGGAGTATCAGGATTATAGGTTCAGTTGTGTGCATCTGCGGATTTACTTTCCTAGAAAACAGTTCAGATTAATTTGAAGTGATTCAGGTCAGACGCTCAGAGAATGATTTATCCAGATGGTTGTTATTTCAGTGGTGAATTATTCAGTGGTTGAAGATTCATTTTAATTGGATGTTGTTGAAAAGAGCTCAAAGGTGGTGTGTGTGTGTGTGTGTGTCAGTGGTATTTATAACCGTTTCTATCCTTTTATTCATTCCATTTTTTTATCCATTTCCATAATGATAGTTGTTTCTATTCAAGTATATATTTCATTTTAATCCATCATATCCATTTGTTTCTAATTCACACCCTTTATCCATTCATTTTACAATCCACCTTGATTCCATTTTATTTTCATAACTCATTTCAAATATACTTTCATTGTACCTTAGACATTTTTTCCATAACCATTTATCAGTACCATTTATCCTTAAACACCCTAATCTTTTTTTCCATCCTATTTTCATTTAATTAACCAGTTTGTGTTCTCTAAAAAATATCACAAAACAAAACTATAAAAAAATATTAGAACTTCAGTCCATGTTATATATATTGCTACGAAAAATTATGCAAAAAAATAGAAGAGGAAATGTTGCTACAGCCTATCATGTCACACAACAATTCTCACAGCCCATTACCAAGGACCCCCCACCATTCACGTAAGTCACACAACTCATGCTTCTACCATTCATACCTCACAAAAAATTCAGCTTTCCATTACGCACACAATCACACATACTCCCCCAAAACGCATTCAGCAACAACTCAAAATGCAGGAAAAAAAAAGAGAAAACGTATCCAAACTTCAGTGGTAGCATGTGGACTACACCCGAGGGTCAAAATGCAAATATCACGGATTTTTTTCATGACCAAAAGGCAGTGCCAAAACATGAGGGATATGACAACAAAAAGAAAAAAAATAAGAGAATGGGATTTTCATTTAAAATAAATGACAGAAGAGAAGAATCAAAGGTAACAAAATGAAGAAATCTCTAACAAACTTGAGCCTAACAAATTTCAATCACACTTCAATTCCATAGAAACAGATCTCATCTTATTCATCAAACAAATTCATCATCGAGAACTGAGTTCATCATCCTGTTTCATCAAACAAAATCAAAACGGACTCACATCACAAAAGCTGGAGCGAATTTCGTTCTTCTTCATGGACCAATAGTCCAAGTTCCTCATCACTCTTCATCGTTCATAAAGTCAAATGCACCTTGAATCAAACAAATGTTCAGAGATCTGTCGAATGAGAATTGATTATTCATCAATCTCAACTCAATCAACTCCATCGATATGAGCAGATCTTCAACCGTCTCAGCAATCAAACCGGATCGATGTCATCGCTCTTCGTGAATCGTGATGTCAGCTTCATTATCACCTTTATAACTCTTCATCAAGCTCACGCGGCCTCTCCCTCAACTTCGCGTCAAATCCTTCTTCGATCTCAACAATCAATCTTCATCGCACATGATCATCATCATCAATCATCGATTTCGTATTCTGGCAAAAAAAACTAATCAGATTCACAGAGGAAAGAAGGAGAGCTTGTGGGCAAATGCTTACCGCAGTTTCGTCCTCCACGGTTTCGATTAACAGGTGCACTAATCAAAACTCTTCAGAATATAAATGTTGATTGCATCATTGTTATTTACCTTTGTTTCTGTTTTTACGATTTGGCCGCTTAGTTACTCTTTTGAGGTTTTTGGAGTCCGAATTTGTGACGAGGGAGTGTGTTGAGTAGGGATTTGTGCTGAGGTTTCGTGTTATTGTTTCGACGTTAGGTGGTGGTGTCCGACGAAGCTTCGACGACGTAAGTTTGTTAAGGAAGAAGAAGAGTTGTCGGCATTGAGGGTTGAATGTGTGTTCTGGTTGTGTGTTAGGTCTTTTTTTTTCTTTTTTAGTTTATTTGTTTGTGATAGAGTTTTGATAAGAGATGTTAAGAACTTTTATTGTAATATTAAAGAGAATTTAATAAGAGATAAAGTTGGTGAGATCAAGAGATAAGGATTGGCAGGATTTTGCGATTTCCTCCATACCGGCGGTGACACTTGTCACCGTCCAGTAGGACCCCTCCCCTTTTATTCCATGCGCGCACACACACACACACCGTAACTACCATGAGCCTTCGCCTCCCAGCCGTTATATGATCATACTCTTGGCAGTCTTCGAGTCAAGCGGTCCTCATCAGTCAACAGATTGACCGCGTGACCATACCATGCACCTCACAGCCTTGTGCATTTGGGCCTTCCGTATTCCCTATATGCACCCCCCTTCGAGGCCCACTTAGTGTTTATAACTATTTTTATTACTATTTCGCACCCCCTCACCTTTTCTTGTTGTTTTTAATTTCTTTTTCACCATATTTTCATTTTAATTCATTAAAAATATGAAAACAATTTAGAAAATTCCCAAAATATTATTGTAGCATCATAACTCATTTTAGAATTTTGTCGTACTTTTATTTCCTGATTTTATTAATTTCTCGATTTTATTTCGAATTTTCGTTTAATTGCTTTCTCATTTAATTTCTACATTAATGCATTAACTTGTAGAATTTGTTTCTTCCACCTCGATTAACTTTTTTACTCCGTTCTTTTTGCATCATTTCATTGACTTAGAAAAGCTTATAAAAATATTTCTGTTACATTTTTATTTTCATTTTATCCATAGTTTTGGTAAGTCGTGTTTGTGCGTTTCGTTAATTGTTCCTAAGCAACTTTGTGCGATCTTTTAGTGGAGTTTCGTTGTGATTTTTTGTGAGCCATTTTGACACATTATTTGTTGCTGTTTGTTGACTTTAAAGATTTATTTTCTAAATTTCTCATGTCCTTTGGTATTTGTTTGGTGCCTTGCTTCTTAGGTAGCTTTTCGTGCCTCTTTCTTTCGTCCTTCTAACATAGTTTGAGGAAGGCATTTATGCCATCCTAATAGGTTTGCTTGGTCTTTGTTTTAGGTCGCCTATAGGGTTTAGGTACTAACTTCGTTGATTTTGTTTGATTTGTGACTGTCATTTTTGGTTTGTGCATTGTTTGAATCTTAGTATTTTTACCTTATGCTTTTGTGGTTCACTAACCTTTCCTTGTAGGGGCTCATGGTAAGTGAAATGTGGATGATATCCACATTTCAAGCCTTCATCTCATCTTTTTATTCTTTTATTCTCATTTGTCTTTGTGATGTGCCTTATGCCATTTTGTGATTAACTTCATCACTTCCCTCTTAGAAACAACTTAACTTCTTTAGAGAAGTAAGTTGTCTTCTAGCGTTTCCGCTCCTTTCTTTTTCTTCTTTCTTTTCTTTCCTTCTTCTTCATTAAGATAGAATTCAAACCACACTAACCTAGGACTCCCATGCATGATAACATTAGGAGTAGTCTTCCCCATTAGATTTTACCTTTGAGATCCTTTTGGTGCTCTCTCTTCTCATCTTCAAACTTAACTTTAAGTCACTTTAATAAAGGATGGGTCTTCTCATGTGAGACAAGACTTTGCTATGAGATACTTGCACGCGTTCCATTTCGGGGCGAGGTGTAGGATATCCCTCGTGGTGGATAGGTCTTAGCATGAGATTACTTCACAAAGAAAACATAAAAAACACTTCTTAACCAAAAACAACAAAAACACTTAATAAATGCCAGTAGGTTAGTGTGTCTGAGCCTTCACTTGTGGAACTAGATTTGGGGATTTCCTCCATATATAGGTGGGCTTCTTGTGCATTCCATTTCGGGATGATGTATGAAGTACACATCCCATTGAGTAAGACTTAGGTACACTCACCTATGCAAACTTCAAAGCAGAAAACTCATAAAAACACTGGACAAACAATAAACGTCTCTCCTTCGGGACTTCTCTTCTCATCATCTTCACTCTTTTTGTGTGAACTTGCTCCTACTTGTCACCAATAGAGATGTTATTCCCCACAGGGATCCATGAAATTAGATCATTGATTGTTTCTCCCCAGAGAAGTCGTCCGGGTTACCCAGGAGATCCCTTTACATTTGGATTTAGTAAACATCATTATGTTTTCATCCTTTAAAACATAGCATTTCCATCATTATGGAGCATTACACCATGGAAAAATTAAAGCATATGCATACGAGACATGAGTTAGTTTTGGTACCATGCCTGAGAGCCCGAAACATTTGTTTCTTTACTCAGTCCAAAGTATCCACACAAAGAATGCCAAGTTCATTCCTCAATATTGTTACTCTTATCAGTCAATGCTTGTTATCCCCAATCGAGTTATCATCCACGTATGGTAGTCTCTTTTCAAGCTCACTCACGGTGTGTCTTGTTCGCTTTATCACCCATGTATGATAAATGCTTTTTGATTCCGTCCAAGTCCGATTTCGTTTCTTCGAGTTATCAACCACATATGGTAGTCTCTTGTCAAGCCCACTCACGATGTGTCTTGTTCTCTTTACCACCCAAGTGTGGTAAATGCTTTTCGATTTTGTCCAAGTCTGATTTCGTTTCTTCGAGTTATCATCCATGTATGGTAGTCTCTTATCAAGCTCACTCATGGTGTTTCTTGTTTCCTTTATCACTCAAGTATGGTAAATGCTTTTCGATTCCGTCCAAGTCCGGTGTCGTTTCTTCGAGTTATCATCCATGTATGGTAGTCTCTTGTCAAGCTCACTTACGATGTGTCTTGTTTGCTTTATCATCCAAGTGTGGTAAATGCTTTTTAATTTCGTCCAAGTCCAATTTCATTTCTTTCAGTTATCATCCAAGTTATGGTAGTCTCTTTTCAAGCTCACTCACGGTGTTTCTTGTTCGCTTTATCACCCAAGTGTGGTAAATGCTTTTTGATTCCGTCCAAATCCAGTTTTGTTTCTTTGAGTTATCATCCAAGTATGATAGTCTCTTGTCAAGCTCACTCACGGTGTGTCTTGATCGCTTTATCACCCAAGTGTGGTAAATGCTTTTCGATTTCATCCAAGTACGGTTTCATTTCTTCGAGTTATCATCAATGTATGATAGTCTCTTGTCATGCTCACTCATAGTGTGTCTTGTTCGTTTTATCACCCAAGTGTGGTAAATTCTTTTTGTTCCCGTCCAAGTCCAGTTTCATTTCTTTGAGTTATCATCCAAGTTATGGTAGTCTCTTTTCAAGCTCACTCACGGTGTGTCTTGTTTTCTTTATCACCTAAGCGTGATAAGTGCTTTCGATTTTGTCTAAGTCCGGTTTTGTTTATGTTGCCTCATCATCCAAGAATGACGTTCTTCCCAACTTATTTATATTTCCCACAGAGTATAAATTTTCTGGTTTATTAAGGTATTCAATCCCTTCATACCTTGAACGTCTGAAAGCCATTGCTATCATCCATTCAGGTCTACAATTGATTGAATATGGGCAGCTGTAACACCCCAAAAGTTTCCCTCCCATTGTCATAACATTTAGCATACTTTTCTCATGCATTGCATTACATCTAAATCAAAAGAAATGAAAGCATACATTCATTGATTGAGGCCTAAGGCACGTGGTTAGTGGTTCATCAATTTTATGGTCATTCAAAGTAAAATATCAAGAGCCAAGTGTCTCAAAAAGTCTCAAGGGTCCCTGACACCCCATGCAACCTTAAATGACTTCAAGTCACCAGGAGAAGTGGATTGATCAAAAGCTCAAGCAGTGCATCACCTCCTATACACCTAGCCCAAATTAGGGTTTTGGTGTAAAGGGGTCTCTTGAAGGATTTTTGGTTCTAACTTGTTCCCATGTTCTTCTATGTGTTACCAAGTGTCTATGAATTAAATTTGATGCATTGGTTCCTTGAGGAGGGTTTTCAGTCAGGCAGTTGCTTATGATCTAAGGAAAAGTCAACTGTGGAGGAACAAAAGTCAACTATGGATTCTTAAGGTCTAAATCATTATTTTCAAGGTCTTATATCTACATATGGTCCTAAAATGTCAAGATTTCCATCATTCATCAAGAATGAAGACTTAGGGCAAAAGTTACCAAAAATGGAAATGACTTGTAATTTGAACTTTCCATTTTTGGAAGCTTTCTAAGCCAACTTCAACTTGACTTTACATCATCAAAAATGATTCAAACGTAATTTTTCCAAACATGAAAGTTGAAGATCATTCTATCCCCTTTTCAGAAAGTACTAGATCATCCTCATACCATTTCTGAATCTCAAGATATTATCAAAAGACCAAAGGTGGTCATTTAGGGTTTTTACATGAACCAAGTTGTTCCACTTTTGCAAAAAGCCTTCTACATGACTTATGTTGTTTCCAATTACCAAATTCAGCTCACATTATCCAAGTACATCCCATTTGACACAAGCTTGGTCTTTGAATCATGGACTTTGGTGCATTGTATCTCACTTATTTCATAACATGCAAAAATGCAAGAAGGATCAAAACACCAAAACCATGCAACCACAAGCCTAATACTCAATTCCTTGTTGATCAGGGATCCAAGGGAAGGAAATGCATGACCATTATAGCTCCCATGCACGTGTGAACCATGGTGAACATTCAAAGTTGCATTTTTGCAAAATCTTTTCAAACTAACTAACCATGGATTCAATGGATCCCTAACCATGGTTAGGCCCAAAATCCATCAAGTAAACGCCATTAACTGCACTGGTTAGAGAGGAGGAGTAACATAATTTGAGATTTCACTAAAATTGCACAAAACTTCATTCCTTCTATTTTTTCTCATCTCAAGGAATTTTCGCATTTCTCTTCCATATTCATGATCAATGAAGTGTGTTGAACAAGAAGCAACCATCATTTGAAGCTAGGATCAAGGTTTCCATCAAGTTCGAATTTGGAAGCCACTTATGCAAATCTCAAGATTCAAGCCTCAATCAAGCTCTAATTGAATTTATTTTGCAATTAGAGGTGCAAAGGACCTGATCTATAGCTTTCAGAGGGTTTTCTTGGAGTATTTCAAGCTCTACAAGTTTCAAGTTGGTTCAATCTTTGATCTCTTGAATCTTGTTTATTTTGTGTGCATTGTGTTCATGATGATGTGCTGGTTACTCTAATGTGTCTAGATTAAAGATTGTACGCATATTATGGTTGTTATGTTGATATGAAATTTTTCAGATCAAACTTGTTGCTTTTGATTCTCTTAATTCATGCATGATATGAGAAAATGGATGTGATTTTTAAACTCATGCGGTCTTTTAGAGTTGAACCATGGCATAATCTTGCATTTCTGGTTAGTTTTAGGGAGGATCTCACCGGAGAAGATGAACGGAGCTAGGGCTTCGGTCATCTGAGTTTGTTTTAGTTGACTTGAATCTGAAGGTTGAAGATGAAATCCTGGTCATTCATATTTTTGATCCAAGGGCGTATGTGAAGCCATCTCATTAAAATCCCACATGTTTTGCACGTGTTTTATAATTTCACAATTAATCTAATTATGTGCCATATCATACTAGTTATCATGAGCATGTTGATCTTGGCCCTAAATCTAGCTGAATATAGATTTAGTTTACTACATGATACGCGTGTTATTGATCATAAGGCCCTGAGTGAAGTCAATTACTTTGACTGAGGACCACTATAACTTGGTGACTTCAGCGCATTTGGGTTGGGCTCATATTCCTATTCTCACCCCTTTGTCTGAACCCAAGGCATTTGAAACATGTATTTTGCTATGTGTGCATCCCCTGGTCCATTCTTCATTTTTTTTTCATTTTATTTTACATGTCTTACATTTTATTTTTTTAAAATCATATCTAAGAATATAAAATTCATATAAAAAATCAGGAATAATGTAAAGACATTAAAATAATTTTTTGCATTTTTTGTTTCTGATTTTTGTGTATTTTTCATATTAAATCACAATTTCCTTTTATTTTCTTCTTGAATTGTTTTCATTTTAACACATCAATTTCAAAGATTTATATCACATATCTCCTTAATCATTTTCAAATTCTTATTTTTGCATTCATTCCACAACACATTAAACCTTATTAAAAATATTTTTTCATAATTTTAAACTCTTTCTAGTTGCATTTTTGTCCCTCCTTTTTGCATACTTGTTCATTGGTTCTTACTTAAACTTCAAGGCATTGTTTGAGATGATTTCATTATGAATTTTTGTATTAACTTTTAGCACATGTTTAGCCTCTAACTTAGGACCCTAGGGTTTTAATATGAAAATTTTTGAACTTTGTTTTATGTATGTTTGGTTGCTTGCAAGTGAAGTAACTTTTTCATGAACTTTCTTATCACTTCTAACCCTAACTGCTTGTGGGCATTTATGCCATCATTATAGGTCCCTTGTAGGTGTTTTCCATGTTTTATTGGGATATTATAGGTCTTGTATGATCAATTATAGGTATTAGGGTTGCCTTTTAGGTTTGTATGATGCACCTTTGTACATGTTTTACCTAATTCTTCCACCTCCTTCATCCCATGCTTCTTATACTCACCTGTTTGCTCCTAATATGTTCATACCATTTATCTCATTTGCAATATACTTCATATATGCCTCTGACTTCATGCATGATCATTCATATTTGCATGATATGTTGCATCATTTGCCATTCATTTCAAGTATGACATACCTTTGCATTATGTGACAATTTGTGCATCTTTTTGTAACTTGTTTGAACTTGTTTGACATGTGAACCTAGATTGATTATATGTGAATATTTAAAATTTCATTCTCATCATATGTTACTGACTTCCATCATCTTAGGATCACTTTAGTTCATTTGACTTTCATATCAACTTGTGTTCATTCTTACATGGTTATATGCTTACTTTTTCTCCATCTTAATCCCTCAATCATTTGAATGCTTTATCATATGGTTTGTGTCGCTCCTGGGATTTTCATCCTAGTACAAACGCGAAAGTGGTGCGGAAAAGGTAGAGTCGCCAGCCAGACATTTTTATCCTGAAGGAATGGTAAATGTAATGTTGCACAAACCTGAGGAAGAAGGAAAAGGACGAGGCCTTGCGAACCAAAGATATGGGTCCGGAAGTCGGTTACGAATTAGGAAGGTATTAGGACCTCAATCCGTCCGCCGTACCCGACGGGATCCACGCTTGTTAGTCTGTTTCAAAGGGTGAGAAATAATATGCTGCCTGAATGAAAGAATGGCTATCTGGAATGGAAGTGAAATGAGGAAAGGACCTGGAAAAGAAAATGGAAAGAAAAAGGGAACTGTAGGGAAAATAGAGAATTGTGCTCGAATGGGCCCTACCCCACTGCCTACGTACCTCATCGGGATAATAAGGATCAGAGTTAACGTAGTTCGTCTAACTAAGGCGGGAACTTGCTTATGTTTTTTAGGATGACGTTGCCATAGCTCTAGCTCAGGTGTTACCGACTCTGACTCGAGGGTGTTTATTGTATCGTTGTTTGAACTGTCGAGGAAAGTCGCATTTGTCCGCAAATAGTATGAGATGAGAAGAGAAGACGTGTTGTCTTGTTGGTTGTCTTTTAGAAGAAGTGTTTTGACTTTATGTTTATCGCATGTACAACATTAAAGACTATGATACGGGAGCGAATACTTTCCAAGATCGCCCCCAATGGAACGTTTGTAAAGCATTCTAGAAGAGTGGAGGAGACCTCCACTAATCATTTCCCATATAGCTTAAGGCTCGTGGCGTATTGTACCTACTTTCCTTTTAAATGTTTTTTATTTTTCTTTAAAGGTGAGAAGTGAGACTCAAATTGAAAGGAAAAACTCTAAGGGAAACTAGACTTTACCCTGAGTTAATTGAGTTTAATGATGACCTATGGTTAGTGAAGCTTGAAATATTAAAGCTACCTAAGCGGATATTAGACTAGAAATGCGAGTACAAAAAGTAATAGTGAATAATATGGCCCTCCTACGTCATGGTGGGTAAAAAAGTGTATGAGTCGTAAGTAAGATGGAACGATGGATCAGGTGGTTCGATTGCGTGGTGCTGAGACGCACGACTTATGGTGTGCAACATACAAGGCTTTCTTTTGGTATAATGGAGTGGAACGATGGTAATCGAGGAATCCTAAAGTCAAATGAAACTTTATTTATGTATTTGAAAATTTACTCGACGTTGGATCGAGTATTTCTTTATTTTATTTTTGAGATTAGTCATCTAACGCTTCATTTTATCTTTTTTCTATCCTAATTATAGGAACTATACAAGCATAAGGGTTCTAAGCTATTACGTCACAAAGTACAAACCACAAAAATATAATCGAGGCATAATAAAAATAATCCAAGTCCATAAGCGAATCCTCGAAAAAATACCTTGCACAAAAAGAAGATGTTAGTAAATAAAATGAAGATGAGTATGCAAAAGTATGGACAAATGAATTAAGATAACAAAAAGTTGCAAGAATTTCTAAAGCATATAAGGCATAAAACCGAAATAAAGGCTAATCGCTTCATGGAAACACATTTGAACGGTTTCTAAGCCTAAATCCTAAAACTAAAGGATCTTGCATGATATCAACATTCTAAAATCAGTAACTAACCCACACTAAGGCCTTATAATATTCTAAGATCAAGCCTAATTAATCTATGTCCTAATGCACTATAAAATCCTAAGCTAAACTAGATGGATTTACAATGGAAAAGTTGAATGAGATCAAGGCACTAAAAATAGCAAAAGTCCTAGAAAAATATGAAATTAATTCCCTAGGGTCTCTAACCAGAAAATAATGTTGTGTTAAAAAATCTCCTAAAAATTCATAACCTAACTATGTCAAATGGTCACCTAAATCTACCTAAGATCTATTCACAATTTTGCCCCAACAACACTACCAAAACAGTGGATAAAATGACCTAAAAATATACCACAGATTATTCCAGGTTCTATTATGAGTCCTCTAATAATATCAAAAACAATGGGACAAAAATCCTATAGGAGGTGGGAGAAATAAAATGTGCAAAATAAAGTGTTCATGAAAGAAATCAATATAACACTAATTAAATGAAAAATCGAAATTAAATTGAAAAATATCAAAATTCAGAAAATAAAAATATAGAAAAGTTCTAAATTGAATTAGGATCCTACTGTAATTTTCATGGAATTTTATTGAGTGTTTTACTATTTTTTATGGATTAAAACCAAACTAAATCTAAACAAAAATTATAAAAAGGAAATACAAGGAGGGGGTGTAGGAAGAAGTTTTTTTGAAGTTAAAAAGTTAATGGGCTTGAAAAAATGGGGTGTGAGTAGCAGGTTTTGCTAGGCCCATGCGCTCTGGGCTGAGGGAGCATAACATGTGTCTTTAGGTCAACTTGTTTGACCAATTAGGACCATCAGATTATGAAGCTGCTAGCGGATGACGTGATGAAGGGTGGTAAGCGAAAGGGTGTATAGGTGTTAGGATGGGTTAGCGTGCATGGGAAAGAAATTCGGTGGTCCTACCGGACGGTGACAAGTATCACCGCCGGAGTGGACCACCAAAAAGGGACCTTATCTCTTCCAAATTCAAAATTGATGGTGGATTAATGGAAATTATAACTTTTCAAGAGATTAATTCGGCTTTAACGGTGCATTATTATGGCTTTTATGAGCTTAATTCTTCCCAAAAAAACAGAATCAATTCAAATAAATTAAATTAAAAAAAACGTGTAGACATCAGACTACACCTCTTATCCCTTCCTCCCTCGCACGTGTTCTTTCTCTTCTTCCCCACTATGCTTTCCTCTTCCTTCAACGAAAACCCTAGTGGCGGAGGCGGAAGCACCTGTATTACCGAAGAAGGTAATCCACGACCACCGTTGTTTGTTGGTTTGTCCCTATCCAAACACCACTATTTCAAACAAACCCTAATCCTCTCATATAGGTCAACTAATGGTGGATTTCACGAGCTTCCTCACAAATTAGAACAAAAAATATCGAAGCAAATATCTCCTCTTTTAATAACACGCCATGATTGAAGGTGGAAGGAGACAAATACGTTACCGGTTATGAAGCTCGACGAATCCTTCTTTTCTTCTGCGAGATCTCTTCTTGTTGTATGAGTGTGGTTTCGTGGATCTTCTTCTTTTCTTGCGTGATGTGATTCTGAGGTTACTGTTGATGTGTTTTTTTTGTTGATGCAGGTTTTGAATCGGTCAAAGAAGGTGACGAAAGTTGCAAAGTCACTCGAGAAATGAAGAAGAAGATGGCGGCGTATGAAGCTGGTGGTAGCGACTTCGTTACTCTTTTCCTCGTCGCAAATCCATAAATCTCTCTTTTGAAAGATCAATCATTAATGTTGTTGCTTCGGGGACGAGTGCAATGTGCTGGTGACCGTAAAAGCACGGCGAAGTAGACGACGATATCGCACTTCAGGTGAGGCAATTTGTTGCGATTCAACCTCCTCTTTATCTTTAATCTTTGCGTTTTTCATAAGTATCCATTCTTCTTCCGAATCCCCTTCTTTGAACACCGGTTTTCTTTGTGATCAACTTAGAATCGCGATTTCTGCACTTTACATAATTGTGTTCTTGATGAATTTTTCTGTCTCGATCCAATGATTTTTGCAGGTCTGTGATGATGAGGATTATTGATTGTAGGTGTGGTTATGGATGATTTATGAGAGTGATGAAGAAATGGATGAAGATATTCTGAAAATGGTGGACTTGAAGAAGATTAAATGAGAGATAATGGTGGAGTCAATCAGAGAAGCAGGACAAAGATGAGGTGATGGAGATGAATCTGAAAATGTGGAGATTGAAGTATGAAGATGAAAAGGATGAATGCATCATAAAGGAAAATGGTGAAGAAGTGAGGAACCGTGGAGAGCCCAAAAAGAAGCTAACCAATGGCTTTATAAGGGTGAGTTTCTTTCTATGGTTCAAGTGAGTTTCGGTTTTATAAGGGGGTTCATCTTTAAACCATGTTTTCTCATCCTCTCAAAGGATTGTCGAAGATGGTTTAAATGATGTGTTTCTGAAACAGACTTTATTACAATATCGTCAATGTATACTTGCATGAATGTTTCAATGAAATCATGGAATATGGAAATAGCCCTTTGGTATGTAGCCCCAAAGTTTTTCAAACCAAAGGGCATAACTACCCATTTGTACGTCCCTATTGCTCCGGGACACCGAAAGGTTGTTTTTGCAACATCTTCCTCTACAATGAAGATTTGGTTGTAGCCAGAATATCCATCCAGCATACTTAGGTACTTGTGCCCTGCTGCAGAGTCTACTAGCATTTCTGCTACTGGCATAGGATATTCATCCTTTGGGGTGGCAGAATTTAAGTCTCGAAAATCAATGCACACCCTCAATGAGCCATTTTTCTTTATTACAGGTACAATATTTGAAATCCATTCGACATACCTGGTCGGACGAATGAATTTACACTTGAGAAGTCTTTCGACCTCCTCTTTTATCTTTGACAAAACCTCTGGTGCGAAACACCTTGGAGCTTGCTTCACGGGCTTCTTTCCTTCAATTATAGGAAGTTTTAGTTCGACCAAACTCATGTCGAGGCCTGGCATTTCGTCATAGTCCCATGCGAAGCAGTCCTTGAATTCTTTCAACAACTGAACTAATTCGATTCTGAAATGGGGGTCCATAGCTGCACTTATATAGGTTGGCCTTCTTTCTGCCCCCAGTCCCAGATTGATTTCTTCTAGAGGATCTTGTTCCACCATCTTCATGTTAGATGAAGTTGGGTCTTTTTCGAATCCCAATGGTTCGTCGTCGTAGATGGCATCCAACTTGTGATTCTGGCATTCTCCTATCTGCTCATTTTTATTTTCTTCATCTATGCCTAGGTGAGGGCATGATGGATGTGAAATTTCTTCCTTGGCTTCGACAGCCATATACTTTGCTTCGGCTTCAAGAGCTGCTTCTAGTTTATTTTCGGCCATATAGGCCGTTAGTCTCGTTAGTGTTGTAACTTCACTCATAGTTGTCGTCGAATTCACTATCCCAACCAATTGGTTCTATATCAGTAGTTTCCCAAACATGGCTTGGTTCTCCAATTACCTCTTTGTCCCATTGGAATATATGTGTCGGATGTAAGTACATAGAGCAATAGGCATTGTCCGACGCTGCCAGGTCGAAGTCAGCTGGGTTACAAGGAGCTATGTGGGCCAAGTTTTTGTCGAAGCTTCTACTAGATATGCTTTTCACTTCAGCCATGAAATAACTTTGATCTGCCTCAATATTTTCGACGATCCCATCAGAACGCCATATGACTATCCTTTGGTGCATTGATGAGGGTACTGCTCCTACTCCATGGATCCACTCCCTACCTAGCAGCAAGTTGTAGTTCGCCCTTGATGCAATAACTATGAACATTGTTAGCCTGGTGATGGTGCCAACTGTCAGATCTACTTGAATGACACCCATGGTTGTGCCCACTTTTCCTTTATAGTTCGACAGAACCATGTTGTGTGGTTTTGCATCAGATTCATTTTTGCCAATTTTCTTCAACATATAGTGGGGCATTAGGTTTACAGCAGCACCTCCATCTACTAGGATTTTGTTGACGCATGTATCTTCGACCTTTCCTTTTATGAACAAGGGTTTCAGATGTCCCTTCATTGACTCGTCTGGTTTTTCGAAGAAAGCATTTTGTTCTTCGACATAGCCGTTATTCATGATATAGTAGTATACGGGTCTTGGCCCCACTGTACTATCCATCAAGGTATCCTCTTCATCCTCTACTTCCATTACTCTATCGTAGTCCCTGGGAAGTACGGAGACTACATTACAAATCACGTCGAATGAGCCCTCTTCGTCAGACTCGAAGCTATCAGTAGCTTCGTCAGCTTCTGCCACTATGTTGGTAAGCTTTGACAATGGTAGCCGGTTGATGGTGTATTTTCCTTTGTGGAGCTTGTCATTTTCTGCCACTTGAGTGTTTCTGCTAGATTCTACTTTGTTCTCGCCAGCATTTTTCTCCTTGGATTTAGTCCGTTCGTTGCTTCTTTCTCAGTCCTTTTTTGCCTCTGGAACCTCCTCCATTGAGATTTCGACATGGGGTTCTTCCCCGAAAAGACACTAGGTCAAACAAGGTACAGACGCGGACGGTCGATGAAAAGAGAAATGAAATGAAGATGAATAGAGTCGCCAACTATGCATTTTTATCCTGAAGGAAAGGTAATGCTGCATAAACCTAGAAAAAGATGGATAAGACGGTTGTGAACCAGAGAAACTGAGAAAGTGGGTTGGTTACAACCTGGGAAGGTATTAGCACCCAAATTGTCCGTCGTACTCGACGGGATCCACGCTTGAAAGTTTGTGTTTAAAAGGGGTAGTGTGTGTGCTGTCTGTGTGCAAAAGCTAAGAAAAGAAATATACAGGTGTCAGTGCAAAAGGTGAATTGCTCAGGAACTGAGGCTTTGAAAAGAATGCCGAAAGAGGGGGGAAGACACAGAGACTTTTGTTCGATAACAGTTAAGTTATGCCTACGTATCCTCTCGTGCAATGAGGAAGTCAGAACACCGTAGTTTGACTCAAAGAGACTGGAAATGAATTGACTGTGAACTGCCTGCTTGCCTGTGCTCAAGTGTATGACTCGTCTGGCTCGAGTGCTAACTGTCTTGCATTAGACGGAAGAAGTAAGTTCTCGTTTGTGAATGAGTGTGATGCGAAAAGAATCCCGAAGGAGACGGTTATTGTTTGTTTTTGTGTTTTCAGTTTTGTTATTGCTTTTGGTGTTTTGCATAAGTTAATGAGCTTAAGCCTAAATCAAGGGTTATAAACTCAGTATATCCTCCCTGATTAGGGATAATGAGCTTACTTAAGTATGGGATAAGCATCTCAACTTAAAATTGCCATGATGATGTAGGATTAAGATCATTAACCTACTTGTGATTATTTAGGTGTTTTGGGTTTTTGTTTAGTGTTAAGTAATGAGTTTAATCTCTAATCACAGATTAGTGGGCTCATTACACCATCCTAATAGAAGGATAACAAATGAGAACACATAAGCTGGGGAAGATACCTCAACTTAACCCATGGTTGGGGATTAAATTCATTATATAACAAGCCTTTATTAAGGTGGATTTAAATTAAGGGATAAGATTAAGAATTGAATTTAATGGTTTGTAAGACAACTTGAGTGGGACTTGTCCATTAAACACTAGGGTTAGTCCTTCTTAACCATAAGGAAGAATTAGAACCCTAATGTAAGGCCCAAGTTACAAGATGAAGTCTTGGTGATTAATAGATGATTTGATTAAGAGGTTTAAATAAATTAAAGGTTTAGCACTTAGGATTAATGTTATACACTCCATCCTAAGAGAAGGATGCAGGCATAACCCTAATTCCAAAGTCCTAAAACTTTAAGAGTTTAGTCTCTGGTTATTGAGATGAGAAGAGAGACTCAAGGAGACTCAAAGGTAAAAAGCTAAGGGGGACTAATTACAACCCTAATCATTATCATGCTTGGATATTGTAACACCCCAAAATTTGCCTTCTTATTTATCATCAACCTCGAGCAATTCACGCTTCATTCTTGCATCATTCTGCATATCATCGCATCGCATTTGAAAAAAAATAAATAAATCATTCATCGTCCTTTACATGAGGTGTGTGGTTGATCGAGGCTTGGCAAACATTGGAGTTCAAGAGAAAATGATGTACAAAAAATAATCCACACCACTTTCAAGATAACCCATTAAAAAGGAAGAATTCACCACTTTCTCTCCCTTTTCTTTCCACCTTTCCTTCCACTTTCTTTCCACACTTCCTTTCATTCTTTCCTTCTCCTTTTTCCACTTCAATTCCACTCCATTTCCCTTAGAAACTTCCACCATCTTCTACCACGTTCTAGAGTATTCCAAGGAATATTCCAAGGAATATTCCATTTTCCAACCCTAACCCTAACTAACCCCAAACCTAATTTTGGATCCCAAACCTAATTTTTGGGCCCCAAACCTAATTCCATTCCAAACCTAGCTCCAAGCCTAGTCTCTATATATTCCTTAATCACTTCAATGCAAGGGATTCCCACAATTTTCAATTTTTTTCATTCTTTCATAATCACTTTTTCTCTCTCACTTTTCCTCCATTTTCCCTCCTTTCACCAAAAGCTTCTTTGAATAAGCTCTTCAAGTTTCACATTGAAACTGGAAGATCTTGAAGCTTAAGCCTCCAACCTCCATTAATTGTGGATTGTAGAAGAAGAAGCTAGTGATTTTGTTGAAGATTTCGGCTTATCGGAAGTGTGCGAAGATTCAAGCATCAAGAACGCATTTATTTTGCGATTTCTCGGCTTTTTGGTTTTCTCTTCGATCAAGCTCCGATTCTTGCAACAATTACCGAAGCACTCCTCCGCTTCGTAGGTTGGTGACCTTAATCACTTCTTCTTTAAGTTATTCTCTTAATCTTGCCACTTTTGGCGTTCTTTAATTGCTTTTCGTTTCGATTGCGATCGATTATGTTTCATTATGTGTTGCTTGCATTTTAAGATTTGTAATGATTTAGAAGCTAAAGTGTTGATAGCTATAGGTGTTAGCATGTGAAAATAAGTCCAAATTAACTAGAAATTAGTGTTAGCATGTTCCTAGGTATGTTAGGGATCATTAGAAGCAAGTTTGTGGCCAAAAGCACTTTTTTCTCAACTTTTTCTTACCTTCTGGTTCAGTGTTAACCGGTTAACCATTTGGTTAACCGGTTAACGGGTGCGTGCAAGCCACAAAACAGGGCAGATTTAGGTTCGTTAACCGGTTAACCAATTGGTTAACCGGTTAACGCTTTTAATTTTTTGTTTTCTTGCTTATTTGATGGCTTAGTCCTAAGTTCTAGTGCCTCTAATGTTCATACATGTTTAGGTAGTGATTTTAGGGAATTTTTGGGTCCACTTCCAGTAGCTCATTCCCCCATTTCGAGTCGTTTCGACACGATTCCGTTCATGTTGCGTGTTATGCGTTTTTGTGCTTCTTTGTGCATAGTTTAAGTTCTTGCTTTTTGTTGCCATGTTCATGCATCATTAGGCATATAATAATCATGTTGCATTCTGTTTTTGCATGCTTGCATTGCATCAAATCATTTTTTGCATTCCATTATGTTGATGTATGTTGCATTTTGCATAATCATATGTATGTGCATTTGGTGGCATTTTGTTGCATACTTGATCACATCATCCATATCAATTTAATTCTGAATTTTGTATTAAGTTTGACATCATTTTTGAGCTATCATGTCGTATGTTCATAATTAATAATCATCAAGTGCATATACCATGTTCATGTACCATACTTTTGCATTACTTGTTGCATAATCAACCATGTGATGCATTCTTGCATAATCTTCAAAATATTCATATTCTTGCATTTTTATATGATGATCCATGTTCAAATATATGTTCATGATGGATTTAGTGCATTATTCATTGAATTTGTGCATTAAAATATGAAAATAATCAATTCTGGATTTTGCATTTCATAGCTGTTTTTGCATATAAGTGCTGTAAAATGTGTGCTGTTTGTTTATAGTGCATGCTGTATTTGACCTTCTACGCCTACTTTTTCATGCTGCAAGATAGCTGTAGTATGTTGTTTGTGTTATGCTTTATTTTCATAGTTGTTTGTGTGTTTGAGTGCTGTAAATAGTTGCTGAATTTTTGTTTAGCATAGTTTAGGCACCCTCAAACCTAAGATTGAGTCTTAGGATTTAATTGTTGTATGTTCGCTTTATTATTTTCGTAATAAAATGCACACTAATCATTTGTTTTGTAGTGGGGAAGATTGAGGTTAGTTTCCTTCACCCAATCATTTATTTTTATGCATTTCTTTTATGCATTTTAAATTCATTTTTCCTTCCATATTTGTCTTTGGTAGGATCCCCCTTTGTTAGGACCAACTTACCTTCCTTAGGAAGTAAGTTGTATCCTATTTCTTCTTTCTTTTCCTTTTGCTCCTTAGGATTAGAAAACCTCACTAACCATTAGGACTTCCCTTTTTGGTATAATAAATAACTTAGGGTTGGTCTTAGTCCCCCTTAGTTTTTGTCCTTTTCCGATTTGAGTCTTCTTCTCTCATCTTCAAACAAAATCTAAAAGACACTTAATAAAAACCGAATGTTCTTGTACGACACGAGAATGTGTTGCGGAGTTCTTATACGCGTCCTGTTTCGGGGCGAGGTGTAAGTACTTCCCGCGATGGATAAGTCTTAGTATGAGAATGTTCACAAACAAACTTCAAAACACTTCTCATAAAAGACAACCAACAAAGACACCACGTCTTTTCTTCTCATCTCCTAATCTTTGCGGACGAATGTGACTTGCCTCGACAGTTCAAATAGTGATACGGTAAACACCCTCGAGTCAGAGCCGGTAACACCTGAGCTAGAGCTATGGCAACGCCATCCTAAAAAACACAAATAGTTCCTGCCTTAGTTAGGTGAACTACATTGACTCTGATCCTCATTTTCCCGATGAGGTACGTAGGCAGCGGGGTAGGGCCCGTTCGAGCACATTCTTTATTTTCCCTACATTTCCCCCCCTTTTTTATTCTCTTTCTCTTTTCCAATTCCCTTTCTTATCTCCAGTTCCAAATCCAGTCAGCAGTTTTATTCAGCAACGCTCGTATTTTTCTCACCCTTTGAAACAAACAAGCAAGCGTGGATCCCGTCGGGTACGGCGGACAATCTGGGGTGCTAATACCTTCCCAGGTCGTAACCGACTCCCGAACCCAGATCTTTGGTTCGCAAGGCCTCGTCCTTTCCTTCTTCCTCAGGTTTGTGCAACATTACCTTTCCCGTTCCTTCGGGATAAAAATGTCTGGCTGGCGACTCTACCTTTTCCGCGCCACTTTCGCGTTTGTACTAGGATGAAAATCCCGGGAGCGACAGCTGGCGACTCTGCTGGGGACAAAACCTGATTCTTCTGGTTTCCCTTGTAGAGTCAATCCTAGCGCCTGTTTGATTTTGTTTCTTTGGGTTTATTTGTTTGTTGCTGTGTGCTTTAGTTTAGCTTTACTGTTTTATTTACAGTTTACTTTACAGCTTTACTTTACCGCATTTATTTACTGCTTTCAGTATTTTATTTTCCATGCATCATATTATACTGGATTGTCTGGCTGTGCTGGTTTTCATTTTTTCTGTGGAATGGGAGTTACTGTGAGATAAGCCAACTACCCGGCTTGAGTGCACTATAGGATTAGCGTGGACACGTTGTACTCACATGGTTACATGATGAGTGGCGATGTGTTCCACACCCAGGTTGCGATCGTCTTGGAACTATCTTGTGTGGGGGTTCTTCCCCACTTCGGGATACAACCTTGATGGTTATGTGCAGCTGGGGACCGATCATTAAGAACTTTAGTGGAAACAACCCTCTCCAGTGATGACAGTGGTAGACCACATTTGTTGGCAAACCCACTCGCATCCGAGGGCCCACTGGGAACTCGCATAGGATGGCCTGGTTCTCTCATAGGAACCCAGTCAAGGCAAACTGTTCGTATGACGATAGTATTGTACCCTTCGGGATGAATGTACTATTGTTTCTCGATTCAGTGCTTGAAGCTGAGGACTTATGAGGGATGCTTGTTTTCCCCGTACTCAGCTGAGACCTCCCTGGTTAGTATATAATGCCAAACCAATTCCCTGATTTGGTCATGAGCCATTTCTCGGAAATGGTGAATGTATTATTGCTATCCGGCTTTGAGAGTCCGTGATGTTGACTCGGTATAGCATACCCGTGAGATGGGAGGGGTTTACAGGTTTGCAGGAACCCTAAAACTTCCAATATACCCCACTTTTTCCAGCACATGGTCCTTTGGTTTTGAAATCCGGGATTTCGGTGGTACTGTTATTACGACTCTTCACCAGCACAGGATTGTCTTCTCGACACCAATGTCAGACCAGTGATTGCCAAACCTTTGACCACACACCAGTGCATTGCATAACATCCTTTGCATGCTTGCATCACTAACACATGCTTACTCATTTGAAGGATCGCATGTCGCATCCTCATGAACATATCATACGCATTTACTGCATGATTTGCATATTTTGCATTTTTACAGGTTATTCGGACTTCCTAACTTATTCAACTTCAGGCAATATAGCTGGTCAACACGTTCATCGGTATCCAACAAAAAGAAACCGAGTGAGAATGGCTGAGCGAATGCAGACTGGTCTCGACGAGCTCCGACAAAGGATGGATCAGTTCATGGACATGATGACCGGCATGGCTCAGAATCAAGAGCGTCTCAGGTTGATGGTTGAGCAGCCCCGTGGGAATGCTAATGCTGGAACACCGACTAAGAATGTGGATCCTAACGCTGCCCGTGACGGAGAGCCAAATCCAAATAGGACCACAACACGTAATGCATGTTTAGAATACAATCAAGAGGACCAGTTTACTTTACTGGATGCCGATATGGGTAACATGAATGAGATCAACAATCGCAGGTATGAAGAGCTGGCAGAGAAAATCAAGGCCATGGAATGTCAAAATTCCTTGGGCATCGATGTAACCAGTCTTGGGTTAGTGCCAGGAGTCAGAATCCCTCCTAAGTTCAAGGTTCCATCATTTGACAAGTACAACGGCAGCACGTGCCCTAGGACTCACATTCACGCGTACTTTGGAAAAATCTCAGCTCATACTGATGATGAGAAACTTTGGATGCATTTCTTCCAAGATAGTCTATCGGGAGCTTCATTGAGCTGGTACATGAAGCTAAGCCGGGTCTCTATTCGATGCTGGAAAGATTTAGCTGAAGCTTTTCTCAAGCAGTATCAATACAATATTGATATGGCTCCAAACCGCACCCAGTTGCAGAATTTGTCTCAAGGACCCAAGGAAAATTTTAAGCAGTATGCCCAGAGGTGGCGTGAGCTGGCCGCACAGGTTCAACCCCCGTTGCTAGATCGGGAAATGGCCGACATGTTTATGGGCACCTTGCAAGGTGTTTACTTGGATCGTCTGGCCGCCTGCCCGTCCATTGGTTTTTCTGATATTGTCATCGCTGGAGAAAGGATAGAAAACTTCCTGAAATTAGGAAAGATTCAGGATGCAAGCAGTGCTAGTTCATCTGGTGTGAAGAAACCTTTTGGCAATGGCCAAAGGCGAAGAGAAGGTGAGACTAATGCCGTGTATAGGGGCCGAGATAGAGGTCGTTCTCAAGGTTACTACCAAACAGCTGCTGTGACTATTACTCCTCAGGCTCAACCACAACCTCAAGGTCAGCAATATCAGGTACAGAGACCAAATCAAGAAAGAACAAGAGCGAGAAACCGCAGACTTGATCCCGTCCCATGCCCATATGCTGTATTGCTCCCAGAGCTGCTAAAGTTGAACCTGGTCGAGCTTCGTACCATGAGAGCCCCTGCTCCTGATAATCTACCTCAGAACTTCGATGCAAATGCCAGATGCGAATTCCATTCAGGCGTCCAGGGGCACAGTATTGAGAAATGTTGGGCTTTTCAGAACAAGGTACAAGACCTAATTGACTCCAAGGCGATCAATTTTGCGCCTCACCCAAATGTACTCCAGAATCCAATGCCTAATCACAACGGAACCGGTGTCACGGTTATTTTACCAGATGGTCCATGTTAAGCTGGAATCTTCAGGAATCAAATAAAGCCATCAGTATCCAGATACTCTCAGCAATGGCAACTGTTTGTTTTTCTTCAATGTACTTTCATCCCTATTGAGGGGAACTACGTCGCTCTGATTCTTCATTGGTCATCAGTCAATGGAGATACGTAGGCAGAAGATCGTCAGGTCTTTCCGAGCAACCTTATGGGGCAACTTTACTCCCCAACTTCACTTTTTCCTTCAGACGTCTCGTGTCAGAGTCAGAATAACCAGAAGAAGAGGTATGATTGCCATGTTTGAGTATACGGCTGCAAATTGAAGATTACAAGTCTGTGAAAGGGCTATTGATCACTGAAAGTATCCAAGACTGACAGGTCCAGACGGAGTCAAGCCTCCTCAACAACGGCAATATTCAGTTTCTTTACTGCATTTCCATTTGTAGTTCTTTTATTTGCTAAACATTTGTATACATGTATGAAAGTTGTTTGCTTTTGAATGTTATCGATAATAAAACTCACATGTTTTTCTTGAAGTAATTCATTTGTCAATTTAATTCTGCATGTTTACATTGCAATAACAATTGTCGTGCTCAAACTCTATGATGGAGACTGACGAAACAAAAAACGCAAAAATCTCTAATTGTGTGCTCTCAAATAAGACCCTGTTGACGATGTACAGGCTTTGTTTCAAATCCCTAAACACTGGAGATATAAGGGAGATAGACCCTTGCTAACCCCCTTGAGCCTTGAAGTAGGAGTTTCTTCTCGCATGAAAAACCCTCACATGTAACCCAGGGGCAGGGTAGATGTCAGCTAGTCAGACCAAGCGTTCAGGCTTTCATAAAGGAGTGTATTTGAAGATCCATTGCATTCTACTATGCTAATCAAGAGGTCCAAAGACCCGAAACCACAATGGTTATCCAAGTCAAAAGGTCCAAAGATTGACAACCACAATGGTTATCCTTCGTCGACCACAAAATGAGGCAGTCACAACCCTCGTGAAGCAATCAAGACAAACAATGTCACGCGACTTATTCAAAATGCAAAAAAAGAAAAAAGAAAGAAAAGGCCCGATAAGTTGAAACTTGAAAACAAGCAACTTAGGCAAAAGTTAGGGCATCCCGCTGGACTTCACAATCAAGGATTCACAAGAATCAGTCCAGGCAAAAGTTAGGGATAAAGCAAAATAACGCAAAAGCGAAAGACAAAAAGGATTACACAAGAAAGATCCTCAAATGAGAACAAAGTCGTGTGACACAGACATGAAAGATAAAGGAGTGACTGACTCTCAACAATAACCTGATTGGTGCTTGAATTAATAGCAACAATGGTTCCTCAATCAACACGAAACCCTTATGAAAGGTGAATGCTTGTGAAAACTAGCTGAACATAGGAATGAAGAACATCACGAAGAGTGGGTGGGCACAAATAAATTTCGAGCCTGTATCCTTTGTTTCTATAAACCGTGAACCAGGCCACGATACAACCCTTAAAAGTCCTAACTGAAACAAGGTTAATTTGAGAGCGTGCTACTGCGAGGCCGCGATCCTGACTCCTATGAGTTACTACTAAATGACATTTGTTGGTATTGCATGTACATACTTTCATTCAAAAATAATGTCATATTTCAACCAGTGATTTGCTCACAAAGGTTTACGACACTTTTTCAAAACTTCGAGATTAACATGTGTGTTGCATTAGAATTTTCATTCTAAGAATAAGCATTTCTCACTTGCATACATTTGTTTGGCATCATAAATGGTTCACATGCGGAAATTCAATCCAGAAGCTCAAGCTTGCCAAGTTGAGAAGTCTAAAACTTCTGAAAGACAGTCAGGTCGAGATGCACTTTTCCGAGAAAAGCTCCATTGAGTAAGGACTTTCCTAATTAGTCACAGTAAGAGCTAGCCAATCCGGGGCAGTTAAGTCTAGCAATCTCTTCAAACTTCAGTCAGACTGAGGCAATCACCTCGAGATTCAGATCTCTCCAAGAGCGAAGATCAGTCAGTCAGGTGCAAAGTTATTCAAATACTCGTACTGGGGCAGGCCACTCCAATCGCATGAGGATTCATTCTTTCCCGAAGATAGATAATCGGAAGTTCAGAATACCGGGGCAATTATACTCCTGAAGAGTTTAAAGACACCAAGTCTTTTGTAAAATCCTCTTAAGGTAAAGCCCGAATCAAAGCAAATTATCCCTAGCACGAGACTACTTGAAATCTTTCCTCCTCAGCAGGACGCGGTTCAGTTTCGTTATCCCCAACAGACGCATGGAAGTTATCCCCAATAAAGTCGTCAAATTTTTCTTCAGCAGGTTTCCCTGATTTTATTTCCCAGCAGATCTCAAACCAAATCCTTCTCTTCCCCAGCAGAGCAGTAAGGATCATCTCTAGCAAGAGTCGTCTTCCCGTAGTGAAACACTTCTTACAAGAATCAAGAAATCCCCGACAGTTAGCTGAACGGTTCCCTTCCCCACAGAGGTTTGGAAAATTTAGGTAGACAAGAGAGTTCTACCCCAGCTAAGTCAAAAAGTTGTTGATTCCCCAGCGAAATCGGTGAGGTGAGATTCAATCCCCAGCAGTTGAGGCATCCCCTAGCAGGGCCTTCAAATCTAAAGTCCAATTTATTTTTGGCAAAGGTAATAAGTCGAGGCAGACTAGCCACACTCTTCTCCAGCAGAAATACCGGCAATCATCTGTATCCCCCACAGAGTCAGCAAAGATTTGTTATTTCCGCGTCAAGAATTCCCTTTATGCCTATCCCCCAGTGTCATGGGGCATCATGTCATACAATTCAGCATGTGTATTAAATCCAAGGTTGATATCCAAAGTCCACCCGTAGCGTGGCAATTTATCCAAAGTCCACCCGTAGCGTGGCAATTTACCACAGGTCCACCCGCAGTGTGGCAAATTCTCAAAGTCCAACCGCAGATTGGCCAAAGTCCATCCTCTGTGTGGCGAATTCTTGAAGTCTCCCGTAGTGAGCAGAAGTCTCCCGTAGCGAGCAGCAGCCCCCGTAGTGTGGCAAGAAATCAAAGTCTCCCATAGTGAGCAGAAGTCTCCCGTAGTGAGCAGAAGTCTCCCGTAGTGAGCCAAAGTCTCCCGTAGCGAGCAGCAGCCCCCTTAGTGTGGCAAGAAATCAAAGTCTCCCGTAGTGAGCAAAATCCTCCCGTAGAGAGCAAAAGTCTCCCGTAGTGAGCCAAAGTCTCCCGTAGCGAGCAGCAGCCCCCGTGGTGTGGCAAGAAGCAGAAGTCTCTCGTAGTAAGCAGAAGTCCCCCGTAGTGAGCCAAAGTCTCCCGTAGCGAGCAACATCCCCCGTAGTGAGGCAAAACAGCGAGGTCTCCCGTAGTGAGCATAAGTCTCCCGTAGATGAGCAATGTATCCCCAGCGAAGTCGCTACATTGAAGTCTCCCGTAGCTGAGTAATGTGCCCCGTAGTGTGGCAAGAAATCAAAATCTCCCGTAGTGAAAGACTCCCGTAGCGAGCGATGTGCCCCATAGTGTGGCGAATTCCCAAGGTCTCCCGTAGCTGAGCAATGTGCCCCCGTAGTGTGGCAAGATTTCTAAAGCCCCGCAGTGTGGCAGAATATCCCCGCAAAGTGAGCAAAAGTCCATCAAAGGTTTCCCGTAGCGAGCAGAGACCCCCGTAGTGTGGCAAAGCATTCAGAAAATCACCCGTTGTGTGGCATGTTATTAATATCCCAGCAAAGTCCACCCGTAGCGTGGAGAATCAGCAATCTCCCGACATTATTCCGAAACATTCACAGATTCAATACTCTTCACATCCAAGTTTTCCCCAAGCAGAGTTCAGATGGTTGGGTTTATTTCCCTTTTCTTCCACCGAGTGCAAATTTTCTGGTTGTTTTTAGTATTCAATCCCTGCATACTTCAAATGTCTGAAAGCAACTGCTATCATTCATTCAAGTCTACAGTGATTGAATAGGGGCAGCTGTAACACCCCAAAATTTGCCTTCTTATTTATCATCAACCTCGAGTGATTCACGCTTCATTCTTGCATCATTCTGCATATCATCGCATCGCATTTGAAAAAAAATAAATAAATCATTCATCGTCCTTTACATGAGGTGTGTGGTTGATCGAGGTTTGGCAAACATTGGAGTTCAAGAGAAAATGATGTACAAAAAATAATCCACACCACTTTCAAGATAACCCATTAAAAAGGAAGAATTCACCACTTTCTCTCCCTTTTCTTTCCACCTTTCCTTCCACTTTCTTTCCACACTTCCTTTCATTATTTCCTTCTCCTTTTTCCACTTCAATTCCACTCCATTTCCCTTAGAAACTTCCACCATCTTCTACCACGTTCTAGAGTATTCCAAGGAATATTCCAAGGAATATTCCCTTTTCCAACCCTAACCCTAACTAACCCCAAACCTAATTTTGGATCCCAAACCTAATTTTTGGGCCCCAAACCTAATTCCATTCCAAACCTAGCTCCAAGCCTAGTCTCTATATATTCCTTAATCACTTCAATGCAAGGGGTTCCCACAATTTTCAATTTTTTTCATTCTTTCATAATCACTTTTTCTCTCTCACTTTTCCTCCATTTTCCCTCCTTTCACCAAAAGCTTCTTTGAATAAGCTCTTCAAGTTTCACATTGAAACTAGAAGATCTTGAAGCTTAAGCCTCCAACCTCCATTAATTTTGGATTGTAGAAGAATAAGCTAGTGATTTTGTTGAAGATTTCGGCTTATCGGAAGTGTGCGAAGATTCAAGCATCAAGAACGCATTTATTTTGCGATTTCTCGGCTTTTTGGTTTTCTCTTCGATCAAGCTCCGATTCTTGCAACAATTACCGAAGCACTCCTCCGCTTCGTAGGTTGGTGACCTTAATCACTTCTTCTTTAAGTTATTCTCTTCATCTTGCCACTTTTGGCGTTCTTTAATTGCTTTTCGTTTCGATTGCGATCAATTATGTTTCATTATGTGTTGCTTGCATTTTAAGATTTGTAATGATTTAGAAGCTAAAGTGTTGATAGCTATAGGTGTTAGCATGTGTAAATAAGTCCAAATTAACTAGAAATTAGTGTTAGCATGTTCCTAGGTATGTTAGGGATCATTAGAAGCAAGTTTGTGGCCAAAAGCACTTTTTTCTCAACTTTTTCTTACCTTCTGGTTCAGTGTTAACCGGTTAACCATTTGGTTAACCGGTTAATGGGTGCGTGCAAGCCATAAAACAGGGCAGATTTAGGTTCGTTAACTGGTTAACCAATTGGTTAACCGGTTAACGCTGTTAATTTTTTGTTTTCTTGCTTATTTGATGGCTTAGTCCTAAGTTCTAGTGCCTCTAATGTTCATACATGTTTAGGTAGTGATTTTAGGGAATTTTTGGGTCCACTTCCAGTAGCTCATTCCCCCATTTCGAGTCGTTTCAACACGATTCCGTTCATGTTGCGTGTTATGCGTTTTTGTGCTTCTTTGTGCATAGTTTAATTTCTTGCTTTTTGTTGCCATGTTCATGCATCATTAGGCATATAATAATCATGTTGCATTCTGTTTTTGCATGCTTGCATTGCATCAAATCATTTTTTGCATTCCATTATGTTGATGTATGTTGCATTTTGCATAATCATATGTATGTGCATTTGGTGGCATTTTGTTGCATACTTGATCACATCATCCATATCAATTTAATTCTGAATTTTGTATTAAGTTTGACATCATTTTTGAGCTATCATGTCGTATGTTCATAATTAATAATCATCAAGTGCATATACCATGTTCATGTACCATACTTTTGCATTACTTGTTGCATAATCAACCATGTGATGCATTCTTGCATAATCTTCAAAATATTCATATTCTTGCATTTTTATATGATGATCCATGTTCAAATATATGTTCATGATGGATTTAGTGCATTATTCATTGAATTTGTGCATTAAAATATGAAAATAATCAATTCTGGATTTTGCATTTCATAGCTGTTTTTGCATATAAGTGCTGTAAAATGTGTGCTGTTTGTTTATAGTGCATGCTGTATTTGACCTTCTATGCCTACTTTTTCATGCTGCAAGATAACTGTAGTATGTTGTTTGTGTTATGCTTTATTTTCATAGCTGTTTGTGTGTTTGAGTGCTGTAAATAGTTGCTGAATTTTTGTTTAGCATAGTTTAGGCACCCTCAAACCTAAGATTCAGCCTTAGGATTTAATTGTTGTATGTTCGCTTTATTATTTTCGTAATAAAATGCACACTAATCATTTGTTTTGTAGTGGGGAAGATTGAGGTAAGTTTCCTTCACCCAATCCTTTATTTTTATGCATTTCTTTTATGCATTTTAAATTCATTTTTCCTTCCATATTTGTCTTTGGTAGGATCCCCCTTTGTTAGGACCAACTTACCTTCCTTAGGAAGTAAGTTGTATCCTATTTCTTCTTTCTTTTCCTTTTGCTCCTTAGGATTAGAAAACCTCACTAACCATTAGGACTTCCCTTTTTGGTATAGTAAATAACTTAGGGTTGGTCTTAGTCCCCCTTAGTTTTTGTCCTTTTCCGATTTGAGTCTTCTTCTCTCATCTTCAAACAAAATCTAAAAGACACTTTATAAAAACCGAATGTTCTTGTACGACACGAGAATGTGTTGCGGAGTTCTTATACGCGTCCTGTTTTAGGGCGAGGTGTAAGTACTTCCCGCGATGGATAAGTCTTAGTATGAGAATGTTCACAAACAAACTTCAAAACACTCCTCATAAAAGACAACCAACAAAGACACCACGTCTTCTCTTCTCATCTCCTAATCTTTGCGGACGAATGTGACTTGCCTCGACAGTTCAAATAGTGATACGGTAAACACCCTCGAGTCAGAGCCGGTAACACCTGAGCTAGAGCTATGGCAACGTTATCCTAAAAAACACAAATAGTTCCCGCCTTAGTTAGGTGAACTACGTTGACTCTGATCCTCATTTTCCCAATGAGGTACGTAGGCAGCGGGGTAGGGCCCGTTCGAGCACATTCTTTATTTTCCCTACATTTCCCCCCCTTTTTTATTCTCTTTCTCTTTTCCAATTCCCTTTCTTATCTCCAGTTCCAAATCCAGTCAGCAGTTTTATTCAGCAACGCTCGTATTTTTCTCACCCTTTGAAACAAACAAGAAAGCATGGATCCCGCCGGGTACGGCGGACGATCTGGGGTGCTAATACCTTCCCAGGTCGTAACCGACTCCCGAACCCAGATCTTTGGTTCGCAAGGCCTCTTCCTTTCCTTCTTCCTCAGGTTTGTGCAACATTACCTTTCCCGTTCCTTCGGGATAAAAATGTCTGGCTGGCGACTCTACCTTTTCCGCGCCACTTTCGCGTTTGTACTAGGATGAAAATCCCGGGAGCGACAGATATCTTATGGTTTATGAGGCTTAAGAAGGATCTTCAAGGAAGCCACCAATGGAAGAAGCAGATGAAATGAGGAGGAAGCAAAAGAATAAGTTACTTACTTCATTGAAGAAGATAAGTAACTTAAAGAAAGAAAGTGAGAGAGATGGAACATAAGTGAATCAAATTCACTTCAAAGACAAGTTAGAATGCAAATGAAAGAGATAAGAAGGAGTGAGAGGTAAGGCAAATCCACCTCCCAAAATAACTTACCAAACCTGAAAGTGTTAGCATGAATGCATAAAGTGTAAAGCATAAAGAAATGAAGTAAAATGAGATGAGATGAGATGAATATACCAAAGTCATAAGTTCTTATGCAATGTAAATGTCATTTAAGATGATTCAAAGGCATACAAAATGCATATGTGTGATCATACAAAGATGGGATGCAAAGGAAGCATGCTTTGAAGTTTGAAAACACATGAAAGTTTATGAGATGAAATGAATGCTAAACATGGAAAATGAAATAAGAAATGATTGAGCAAGGTTCTAACATGTCCTAAGATGTCTAAGATGACATATGAATGCATGAAATGCCATGGCAAGTTCATGTAATGATGCATATGCAAGGTGAATGCAAATGAACATGAGAAATTAGGGTTTTATGAACATGTGAGATGCAAATGGATAAAACAGAAGCACATGACATGATAAAAATTTGAAATCAAACTCAAACAAACCCTAATCCCATACTAGGTCACACCCCAAAGGAGAAGGTCAGAAGCCTAACCTATCAAAAGTTATGATTTTCCTTAGTTTTCTAGGGTTTTTGGGTGGTTCAAAGGGAAAAATGCAAATCAAATTGAAAATGCAAGATAAATTCATGAGGAAAAAGACATATAAACTATATGCAATATGTAACATAATGCAAAAAGAATCAACTTCAAACTCTTCTTTGTTAGGTAGAAATGTTTTTTTTTTAAGTTAGGGTTCAAAAAATATGATTTTAATGACCCTTAATTCAAAGAAAATTGGCAAACTATGATCAAACCTAAAAAGAAATTTGTGTGAAGAGTTTGAAAATGTTTCTAAATGCATTGGGATGATTCATGATTTTTTGGTGATTTTTAGAAACCTAAATGTATTTTTAATTAATTAAAATACTTTAATTAATTAAAAATAACATTTAAATATTTTAAAAATACTTTTTCAATGCAAAAAATAAAATAAAAATTATTTTTGAAATGAGAAAAATATTTAAAGTCAGAATGCAAAGTTTCATATTTTTTGAATGCTTTTTGATATTTTAAATAAATTGTGCAAAAGAAATGAAAATAAATGAAATAAAAATGAATAAAAATGACAGGTATGCGTATCCAAGCGCTGAGATTCAAATTCAAGGGGTAATGGTTGACTGTGCGCGTGAATCAAAGGTCCAGATCACTCCTGACTAATTAATCCTATTTAATTTAATTAATTATATTTAAGGTTTAATGACCTAATCCTAGCCGTACACACGCTAACCCTAATCTCAATCCAAAGGCCAAGATTCAAACTGGAGATTTAAACAGGATTAGCCCTAATCACTTTCAGGTGCCCGGAGAAGACCTCCGATCATCTTCTCCGGCCAACCCCTCACCTGAGTTTCCTCAAAACACCACCCCAAGCCCCCAAAACCTCCAGAATCAATCAACTGACTTCCCTAAACATTAATCCAGCCTTAAAATTCATTTATCATTCATCATCAACAAGATTCGAACAAAAACATCAAAACGGAAAAAGTTTCAGAACAAGCATACACACTCATCTCTCAACCATTTTCGAAAATAAACATATCAACATGATCAGTGAAGCATACAAAATCATTTAGAAACTTAAAAAAGGAGTTCTGGAAAAAATGTTCATCATGGCTACCTGAGATGGAGCTTTGTGTTCTTGAGCTTTCTGACCTCTTCTTGTGCAAAATGCCTCCAATGATCCCTCTGATGCTTCTGGAAAGCTTAGATGAAGTTTAAATGGCTTGGTTTGTGTGATACATTTCTGGTTTGGCAGAAATCGTATTTTTGCTTGAGAGTGTTTCAGGCTATGGTGATGGGTGGGAAATGATCCTTAGGTGTTTTTGAGTTGATTGGTGAAGGAAGTTTGAGGTTTTAGTGGCTGAGCTATGAAATTCGAAGAAGGGAAGTTTTTGATGGATTTTTGTGAATCTGAGTGTATGAGAGCTTTCAGGCTATTATGTGTTGTGAAATGTGATCCATGATGTTTGTTTAAGCCAATGGGATTGATTAGAAAGTTGTTGTGGCACAGGCTGATTGGTATGGTGTGTTTTGCAAAAAAAGTCAATTTATGTGTACTTGAGGTATGGGCCATGGCAGGGCTAGCTTTTTGGGGTGTCTGGCCTCAGCAAGATTCATGAAGATCCATAGAATCAAGATTATGCAGCTGGCACAAGTGGATGAAGCCTTTCCATGCTTCTTACAACTTTTCCCTCTTTGGTGTTTCTTGGATCACAAGCCATGAAATGCCTCTAACCATGGGCCAATTCTGATCTTTTGAAGTTACATAGGCATGTTATGAAGTGTTTGTGCACATTAGAGGTCATTAGAATGCTTGGCAAGTGAAATTGCAAAATTCCCTCTTTGGCATGAACTTGAAAATTATGTGATTTTTGCCAACTTTGAAATGTCATATCTTGAGTTCTATGAGGAATCACGACATGTTCTTGTACTTTTTGAAAAGGGAAAGACCCAATCTACAACTTTCATGACCAAGAATTTTTCATTTGAAGCATTTTTGGTTATGAAAGAGGAGGTTGAAAAACTTTCCCAAAATGGAAAGTTTGCATTTCAAGTCATTTCTAAAAATGGCAAGTTTACAATTGGCTCAAAATTCTTCAATCTTGTGAACTTCCAACCACTTCTAAGATCAAATAAAGATCATAGAACTTCAATTTGATGAAAATAACCCTTTGGTTCCATTGTTGGGGGCCTCAAATCCCTGATTTTGACTTAACTTTCTCAAGAAGTTACCCAATGATCAAATGACTTCCACAATGAATTTCTTCATGAAACTTGGTACACATGATCCTTATAACATACTGAGAACATTAGAAACAAGAATGACCAAAAAAATTGGAGTTAAGGCCTCTGAAACCAAAACCCTAATTTTGGTCATCTGTGAAGTGAAAACCCTAGCTCTGCTTCCATGCCTTTGCCAGTTCTTGTGATCCCTTGACTTTCATGAACTTTGAGGAGCATAATATGATGATAGATGACACATGGACCCTCTTGGAAAGCTTTGAGGCCTTTGGTATGGCTCAGATGGATTCTTGGATTGCTCAGATCACAAACCCTAGATGCAGATGAAATTGAACTTATGCAGTGAAGCAAAAATGCAATATGAGGTGTAATGCTTATGCTAAAACAAAAATGAAAGATCACAAGCCATGGTGTGATATGAGTGAGGGAAAATTTGGGGTGTTTACACCTGCTTCAGAGTCTACTAGCATTTCTGCTACTGGCATAGGATATTCATCCTTTGGGGTGGCAGAATTTAAGTCTCGAAAATCAATGCACACCCTCAATGAGCCATTTTTCTTTATTACAGGTACAATATTTGAAATCCATTTGACATACCTAGTCGGACGAATGAATTTACACTTGAGAAGTCTTTCGACCTCCTCTTTTATCTTTGACAAAACCTCTGGTGCGAAACGCCTTGGAGCTTGCTTCACAGGCTTCTTTCCTTCAATTATAGGAAGTTTCAGTTCGACCAAACTCTTGTCGAGGCCTGGCATTTCGTCATAGTCCCATTCGAAGCAGTCCTTGAATGCTTTCAACAACTGAACTAATTCGATTCTGAAATGGGGGTCCATAGCTTCACTTATATAGGTTGGCCTTCTTTCTGCCCCTAGTCCCAGATTGATTTCTTCTAGAGGATCTTGTGCCACCATCTTCATGTTAGTTGAAGTTGGTTCTTTTTCGAATCCTAATGGTTCGTCGTCGTAGATGGCATCCAACTTGTGATTCTGGCATTCTCCTATCTGCTCATTTTTATTTTCTTCATCTATGCCTTGGTGAGGGCATGATGGATGTGAACTTTCTTCCTTGGATTCGACAACCATATACTTTGCTTCGGCTTCAAGAGACGCTTCTAGTTTATTTTCGGCCATATAGATCGTTAGTCTCGTTAGTTCCGTAACTTCACTCATAGTTGTCGTCGAATTCACTATCCCAACCAATTGGTTCTATATCAGTAGTTCCCCAAACTTGGCTTGGTTCGCCAATTACCTCTTTGTCCCATTGGAATCTATGTGTCGGATGTAAGTACATAGAGCAATAGGTGTTGTCCGACACTGTCAGGTCGAAGTCAGCTGGGTGGCAAGGAGCTATGTGGGCCAAGTTTTTGTCGAAGCTTCGACTAGTTATGCTTTTCACTTCAGCCATGAAATAACTTTGATCTGCCTCAATATTTTCGACGATCCTATCAGGACGCCATATGACTATCCTTTGGTGCATCGACGAGGGTACTGCTCCTACTCCATGGATCCACTCCCTACCTAGCAGCAAGTTGTAGTTCGCCCTTGATGCAATAACTATGAACATTGTTGGCCTGGTGATGGTGCCAACTATCGGATCTACTTGAATGACACCCATGGATGTGCCCATTTTTCCTTCATAGTTCGACAGAACCATGTTGTGTGGTTTTGCATCAGAGTCATTTTTGCCAATTTTCTTCAACATATAGTGGGGCATTAGGTTTACAGCAGCACCTCCATCTACTAGGATTTTGTTGACGCTTGTGTCTTCGACCTTTCCTTTTATGAACAAGGGTTTCAGATGTCCCTTCATTGACTCATCTGGTTTTTCGAAGAAAGCATTTTGTTCTTCGACATAACCGTTATTCATGATATAGTAGTATACGGGTCTTGGCCCCACTGTACTATCCATCAAGGTATCATCTTCATCCTCTTCTTCCATTACTCTTTCGTAGTCCCTGGGAAGTACGGAGACTACATTACAAATCACGTCGAATGAGCCCTCTTCGTCAGACTCGAAGCTATCAGTATCTTCGTCAGCTTCTGCCAATGTGTTGGTAAGCTTTGACAATGGTAGCCGGTTGATGGTGTATTTTCCTTTGTGGAGCTTGTCATTTCTGCCACTTGAGTATTTCTGCTAGATTCTGCTTTGTTCTCGCCAACATTTTTCTCCTTGGCATTTAGTCCGTTCGTTGCTTCTTTCTCAGTCCTTTTTTGCCTCTGGAACCTCCTCCATTGAGATTTTGACATGGGGTTCTTCTCTTTATAGTTCTCTGAAGGATATGTCATGTGCCTCTGCTTCTCAGCTTCCTTTCTTATTTCAACTGAGGATCCCCTTTGAACCTCAAAACGTTTCCATTCTATAGGCCTCTGGGCATCTCTAGTGGGCTGTACCCATCTGTCATTAGGTACTTTGCCTGATGGCTTGTAGGTATTATAGTACCTTCCCCCAGGGTTCTGGAAGTGATATCTGCTTCTCCTTGGATCATATCCACTGGCTTCGACTGTTGGCTTTTGAAACCAATTACTCCTTGCCATTAACTTCTCCACTTCCTCCAAGTTTGTTGTCGCCTTTCTGTCGAAAATGGAGATGCAGCGCGAACATATCATCACTCCAGTATTCTTATTTTGGAACCTTTGGATAAACTCTGCCAAATTTTCACATTCCTTTGGATAGGCTACCCTTTGATATTCCTCTCGACGACATTCCACCTCATTCTTTTCTTTGTTCTTTTGAGAAGCTTCGACCATGTTGATATCCAACCCTTGCCTATCAGCAAGACTCAATTTGTCCATTTTCTTTATGAGAGCCTCTTCGACTTTGCATGACCCCTTTAAAGATGGGACACTCTTGGTTTGGGCTGCTTTCTCTTTAGGATCTTCCATGGTTTTGCGAAGTATCCCATAAGTGATTTTTGGTGGAGGGCCTTCAGCAGCCTCAGCTGTGATTTCCATATTGTCTTTATTTGCAACCTTACCAATGCCGGTGAGATTACTAGTGTCATTGTTAAGGCCTTCAGTGACCTCCTTCGACTGGCTACGAACATTTTCCCCAGTGACTTCATTTTTATTATTGAGGCCTTCAGTGGTCTTCTCACCAGTGTTGGGGAAAGCCTCAACTTTCTCCTCATTGTTGTCAAAAGTATCACCCTAGCTTGTTGGCTGTATTTCGTTGATGTTGATCTTGACACTAGTAGGCGAACTGTATTTACCCAGTAGTCAAATTTCCACTAGGCTCTCCCAAGGTATCCCAGACTACCCGATCTCCAGCCAATTTGTTGACTCTTTTGTGGAAGCTTTCAGTAACTTCCTTCCTTAGATGCTTAGCGTCTTCAATGACCCTGGGCTCATCTTGATGGTTGAAACCCTCAGTGGCTTCAACATTATCTTGGTTGTTGGAATCCTCAACAGCCTCGACATTTCTTTTCTCTCCAAGATCCTCAGTGGCCTTGATCAAAACAGGCATAGTCAATTCATCTCCTGATACTTCCTCTACGTTGTGGCGAATAAGGGAATCTTCAGTAACTCCCACCATGTTAACAACGTTGTCGAAACCTTCAGTGGCTTCAATCAAATCAAAACTGTGATCTGACATTTTTTCTATCTCGACCATATTCATGTCGAAAGGCTCAGCATAATTAGCTTCCACTAATTGCACATGGGTAGCTTCAACCCTTGTTTTCTGTTTTGGTTTCTCTCCAAACTTCAGCCTTCCGTCCTGGATTGCATTTTGAACTAGGTCCCTGAAAAGGAAACATTGAGAAGTTTTATGACCTAGAAAATTATGCTACTTACAAAAACCTCTCTTTTTCTGTTGGTCAATAGGGGGTTCTTTTATACCTGGTGGTTTTATTAGTTGACCATCTTTTACCAACAGATCAAATATTTCATCACACTTGGTGACGTCGAACGTGTATGTTCTTTTAGGGAATTTATTATTCTTATCTGTTTCAACAGGATTCATCCCATTCGACGAAGCTAACATCTTGCAGGAATATGGGGGTCCTTGTTTTAATTTTTCCAGATCAATTTCTTGTTCGTCGAAAACGATTGATTCGTCCTCGTCATATTCATCAATTTAACGCATTCCTACATAGGCTACCCTTTCTTTTTTGCTTTTGTTTGCCCTATATTTCTCAGCTTTCAACCTTTCAATCTGCCTTACCCTATCTGCCAGTTGTGCCATATCTCTTAAGTACTGGGTGCCTAGTTTCTTCCTTATGGAATAATCTAAACCTCCCACAGCCATTTCGACAAGTTCTTGCTCTGGCACCTGTCTGAAACATCTTGCCTTTAGCAATCTCAATCTATTGAGATAGTCATCAATGGGTTTTGAGAATTTTCTTTTGACACCAGCTAATTCTTTTAGACTTATTTTAGTTTGTCCCATGTAGAACTGTTCATGGAACAACCTCTCCAATTGAGTCCAGGTATGAATGGAATTTGCTGGTAAGGATGTAAACCAAGTAAAAGCATTTTTTATTAAGGAACTTGGGAAATATTTTATCCTCAAGTTCTCATTTTGCACTATTTCTCCTGCCTCTATCAAATAACGCGTTATGTGCTCTATGGTGGACTCACCAGTATCCCCTGAAAATTTAGTAAACTTGGGGATCTTCCACCTTGGGGGTAATTCCTGTTGTAAGATATATTCAGATAGTGGGGAAATATAATTAGGCCTTTGTAACCCCACATTTACCCCATTTTGCGTCATTATCCTTTCGACCATGGCCGCTAGATTGTTTTCGACGGGTGGATTATTGTAACGCATTCTTTGTTGCAAGATGTCATCAACATCTTGACCTCTCTGAACTACCAATCTCATAGGCTCTTGTGGCATGGGAACTTCGACGCGAGGCTGTTCGACAACCTCTTCTTGGATCCTACGATTTTCCTGAGGATTGCCCACAGGTCTCTGATTTATTGTTGGTTCCTCTTCGAAATTGATTATTGGATTATGGACCACCAGCTCTCTCTTTCGAATTTGGGGTACTCCAAAGAATTCAGCAATACGCACCATTTGTATTGCCAATATTTGGTTTGTTTGAGTGGTGCTTTGTATTAAAGGGTTAAATACTTCCCCCATTTGTTGAGTCAGTCTATGGACCATTTCATGGTTGCTTTCGTCCATTTATTGATGGATTGCCTGCGCAGAATTAGTCGTAATTGCTGGCATATGGAATCATGGGGGTTGGTTTGGTCTACTAACGTTTCCACCATAACCTGAACCTTGTAGCGGCGAAGACAAGTGGGCTACGGTATCAGAATATAATGGTGTTGCGTTATGTAAACTAGCCATCATTGAAGTTGGCATTCCATAAAGTTGTTCCCTTCCAAACATGGGTGTGGAAAAATTGGATTGATAGGGCCTAAAGTTATTTCCCTCAGGGGGAGGAGTACTCATGGGTATCGAATGTCCTATGTTGGAGGAACTAGGTCCACTTCGAGACAACAACATTCCTGGTACCGACCCCGATATTGAGGGATTTCCTCCTTCTGAAACGTGGAGTGTTTCCACATTCCCTCCTATCAAAGGAATGACAGTGGAAACTGGAATTTCATCATTATTTACTAGAGGTGGGATAACCATCTTCCTAACTCTGGTCCGCCTGGGTCTTTCTATGTTATTTACTGTTACTTTTCCGCTACGCAGAAACATACAATGTTATAAACACATGTAGTCTGTTCTTAAAGCACTGGTCCCACTGGGCGTGCCAATTTGTTCGCTGGTGTTTCTGGCGAACAACCTCTGGTTAACTAAATCTCTTAGAAAAGGGTGACTGACAAGACCAACCAAACAAGTCCTAGGACGTCGCGTGCTAAGAATCAAATGAAGGATAATCTAAAAATGGTGTTATATGTTTCTGTCGAAATGTTCTAGAGTAAACCAATTATTGTTATTTATATTGAATTTGAAGGTGTTTATATATTTGAATCTACTAACGCGTTTGAAGACTTTAATGAAAGAAAACTAAAGTTTGACATGAAGATAAAGAATTGCTTAAATATAAATTGACTGAAATATGAAATTGCTGGAAACGTGAATGGAAAGTAAAAGAAAAACAAAGAACAAAGATTTAAAGAAGAAACTTAAAGCTTTTATAACTTGAAATAAAATTGGTGTTGATACGTACATTTCCAAAATAATCTCTCTTTTCTCTTTACACACGAGTACTTGAGTAAATTTACAGGAATGTGTACGATCTATTTCACACACTTTTCACAAAGCAAACTATCCTATTTATATACAAATATCATAACCGTCGAACAACGGTCAAATCCTAAACAAATGCCACTTGACATTGTGCATGCTAATGTCTTCTGAAAGCCTTCCACATCCCCTTTTACCAAACGAAACAGTTATTCGTACAAAAACTGCTCTTCAACAGATGAAACGATGTGTCTCTTTGTTACATCAAGTTGATTTACAATTCAAATCCAAAAATATTTCTATCAGATTTTCCTTTGTCGAACTCTTCATTGTCGAAATAACAACAAAACTTTATCAGTAGTGATGTGAAGAACTTCCAGTCAGCAATCCAGCGTCTCTTTCGACAAACCCCTTTCGACTTATAAACCAAATCATCACAAACCTTCTCGAGATTCTGAACATGTTTGGAAGAAAGAATGATCAATTTGTCAAAAGATCTTTATAAAAGCTATTAAAGCTTTTATGCACCAAACTCATGTTGTCGAAATTCTTATGCATACAACTTGTTATTTCTCTTGGAAAACAATTTTTGTAATTGAAGTTGATTATGTTGGTTTAAAAAAATTATTTCCGCTGCATGTTGATTATTTGTTTTTGAAAACGTATAACTGAGTCGTTTATAGTGTTTTGAAGTTGATTGTGACACTCGAATATTTCGTTACAAATTTTACTCTGATTTTTATTAATATTTCTGTGGGGTAATTTGGGTGTTACATCTCGCAAACATTTAATATATTATTTATTATTCTTTATATTTATTTTACCTCAACTGATTTTGAGGCCCCCGATTATTTGAGGCCTGGGCTGCGGGCCTGTTTTCCGTAGCCCAAGGCCGGCCCTGGAGGTATTTAAGAAATTTAGTGGGGTAATCTATTTTTTTAAAGGGGGTAAATTAAAACTCGCCAATATTGCAGAGAAGTAAATGTCTATTAACCCTTGAATTCATATAAATTGATTCATTTTATCTAAGAATTCTCATTGTTTCATAATGAAATTGCGTCATCTGAATATAGTGAAATTTGTAATAACAATCCAACGCATATTTCATAAAATTCCACTGGCTCGTTTTTGTAAAATACTCCGATTTTAAGAAAACCATTTTTGAAACGTGTTTTAGGGGAAATGTCTATTCAACCCCTTCTAAACCACTTTTACTCATATTCTTCCACAAAAATTGAAATTTAGAGTTGGTTTTTTAATCACATCTAACAACTTCAAAAGTTGATAATATGGATAAAGACGAACCGAATGGTGTGTACAATAGAGCTCTCGTTGAAGGTGTTGAAACTATAAAACTCCTAAAGGATTTGATTGATGAAGATACTAGAGAACCTTATTAATTATGATCTGAAAGTGAGGAATATACTAATTTCTATCTTAAATGTTGATGTATATTATTCAATTTCTCATTTGAAAGATTGCTCAATCAATGTGGAACACACTTTAAATACTCAATAAAGATTTTTCGTATGAAACACAGTGAAACCGTGATATCCATGCGGATGCACTTTATTCATTTAGTCAACAAGGTTAGAGAATTTGGGAAAGACTTTATCTAACTAAGATTGTGCTAATAAAGTATTAGGTTCAATGTATAGAAAATGACAACAAAATATATCAGCCATTAAAGAGTCACATGACTTGACTTTATACATTATTTGAAAAGCTTACCAAACACAAGCACGAGTTAAAGAGACTCGAAGCAAGCGTAGTAGTTAATGTGAAAATGAAAGCAAAAGCAAAAGAAGATAAGAGAAGCATCTTTATGAAGGCCTCTATTTCCAAGTTCTAGGTAAAGAGAGATGATGAGAGTACCATTGGTTATTCTTGTAAAGAAGAAGAAATGAATTTGCTCGTGAAACACTACAATAAATAGATTAAAAGAAATCGCCTAATGTATTCAGACAAGAATTTGATAAATTTTAGAAAGTCTCATCTGCCAAAGATGGAAAACAAATATAAAGATGACAGATATGTGACATGTTATGAATGTGATAAATCCAGACATTACATCCAGGAAATTACTCAGGAACCTTCTTTTACATCCTAAGACCATCCAAATAAGGTTTCCCATTTACCTTGCTTGAAAGGTTTTTCTTGACGAAATCTTCAACAGAAATTGTTTTGAACAATGCAGGAGTTTCAGGAGGAACAAGGCTAGGTGTTGGACCTACATTTCCACCCATACGAGGAGAATGAAATGCAGCAATAGAGATCCTTTCCTTCATTGAATTTACAGTTACTCGATGTTCAATACTCTGGTAAATTCCGTTGGTCAGTACCTGCCACATATAGTTAATTAACAACAATGCTTTTAAAATGTCGATAGTAATAATTCATTAAGTGCGTTAGTTAGCTAGTTACTTCCAAAGCATCTCCAACATTGACAAGAAATGCATTCGGGAGAGGACTGATAGGAATCCACATTCCATCTTTTTTTATTTGTAAGCCTTGTACTTGATTAACTTCAAGAAGAATTGTAATGGCAGAAACATCAGAATGAGGATTAAGTCCAATCACGTGCTCTGGGTTGGGACATGGAGGGTAGTAACCCATCCTCATTGCTTGAGATCCATCCTCAAACAAATCAAACAATTCATTGGGTTTGATCTTCAATGCTTTAGACATAAATTCCATGATTGAGATACACAGATTTTTCATCTCGAGAGAATAGTTCTCAAAATCATCTCTGCAATGCACCAAAGTAAGATAGTGTTTTTCTTGCATACAAGACATAAAGGAGTGAGTGAAAAGAAAAGTACCTGAATGGTTGTGGGATGGAAGGAATAAGATAGGGATGTCTTCTATGCAATGGAAAAGTTTTAACGAAAAACATATCTCCCCATCTTAGCTTTTCGTCTTCTGATGCAACATAGAGTTGTCCGAACCCTTGCATTTCTTCGGGTGTTTGCCAAAGCTTCGTTTTCTCTTCTATTGGAAGTTTGAAGAATTCTTCAATACCAATTTTCACATTTTCTACGAGTAAAGGGTCCACTCCATGATTCATTAGCTGTAATAAAGTTAAATATGTTTCAATTAAATATATCTAATACATTTTCACTACAATGTAGCACATTATGTTTAAAGGAGTAATAGTCGAAACCTGGAAGAAACCCCATTGTTTACATGCATGGTCTAGCTTCTCTAGCTCAAATGCATCTTCAGATAATAATTTACTAAGGTCGATAACCGGGAGTTGTGGTAAAGGTGTTGTTGTATGATCAGAAACAACAGGATCTTGATTTAGTTGAAGATATTGTTCTGGAACTTTTGAAATGCCATGCTTTACCAACTCTTGGACAGAGGGAGTCATGATAGAGGTATCACCCATTTGATTCTTGAAAGGAGTTGAAGAATTGAATATGTAATTGAGGTTTAGAAAGAATAGGAAGTATTTATAATTAATTTGGCTTGTACGTTTTCATAAAAGGTAAACCAATAATTCTATAAAAGCATTTTTCTCCGGAGGATACAGACGATAATAATATGATCAAAGCTGTTTTAGACATTTTCTTTAATTACTATTTGTCTTCTACCGTCATAGCATAATAATTTATCGACAGACTATTGGAACCATGAGCCCCAACTTAAAAATTAAACGTGCGGAGGAAACAAAATTATTGAGAATTCTTATAGTGGTGGGTACGGAAACAAAAATCATCGAGAATTCATATAGAGGGTGAAGCACGTGATTTTACTATTTTACTATTTTGCAAAAGATATGTCGGCAAAATAGAGAATTGTTATACTTCAAAAATTATTCCTTTAATTGATTTAGTTATTCTTGTTAACTTTTAATCTTAAATGTATTGGGTGAGACTAAGGATGACAAAACGGGCCGCGTTGTTTATAGTCCCTTAAAAAAATAGCTGGTGGAAATATGTATAAAAGTCTAGTCCATCATACCATGATGGTGGGCTGACGACCGGCGGTCTTGTCTGTTTTCTTTTTTAAATTTTTTTTTCTCTATTTTTTTAAATATATTAAAAGTTTATTTTTCAATAAAGAAACATCGAACCACAATTTAAAAAACATATCTTTTATTAGTCTAAAACATTAATTTTTAGTAAAATAATACTCTTATCATATGCATAACATCACTTTTAGTATTTTATATGATATAAATTCAAATTTCGATCCCACTTTTGTCATTTTTCATTAGTAAAATTCAAAATATTTGTCCAACAACAGAGACAGAGAAAGTAGATTAATCATAATAATCTAAAAACAACTTATGTACATATCATAAACAATTTTCATAGGCTCTTTCAAATACTTAAATAGTGTTATTATATAGGTGCGGCGGGCTTTAACGGAAAACATGTTTTGGCAAATGTTCGCAGTAGATTTTGACGAACAACCTCTGGTTTTCCAATGTTACTGAATTTGGATAACTTGCAGAACCAACCAAACAAGTCCTATGACACACTCTTAAGATTTGATATATATTTTTTACTCTTCTATATAGTTTCTTGAATCCTTTTTATTAAGAATGATTTGTAATTATATGGTTAAGTTAACGTCCTTAATCTAGTAAGATAAACAAAAAGGCTTAAAAGTGTTTATGAAAATAAATGCTGAAAAGTAAATTGAATGGTAAACATAGTAAGAAAGTAAAGGAATTGTAAAACTTTCATAAACTGGAATGAAATATGGTGTTTACACATACATTTCCAAACAAATCTCTTTTTCTCTTTCACACGAGTATTCAGAGTATTTTTACTGGAATTTTCTGTACAAGTTTTCACACCCTCAAACTTAACAAATGCTACCCTATTTATACAAAAATAAAATAACTGCTAACTAACGGAAAAACTCTAAAAACTTGACATTTGGCTTTCTGCATGTTCATAAAACATCCACGTATTCCTTTGCCAAACGAAACCAATGTTCAAATTTGAACTTCTCCTTAAGGCTGAAACAACACACCTTTTCACCATGTCGAAACAATAAGATATCATCTCATCTGTCGAACTGTCGAATATCCCAACATTACTTGTCGAATTGTCGAATACTTTGCCTTCATTTTCCTTCTTTTGCAGATCTTGTCGAAAGTATCATTTCACCACTAATCCTTCGTCACAATGCATATAAAATTCCAACAAGTAAGAACATATTCATTATATATATAACCATTTTGGCATGTAATCCAGAAAATTTGATGAATGCAAGTTGTCATGTCCTGAAATATCCTGCTAGCATTGCCTTTCTAATGTTGACGTGATAGTCAGAACTGTCGAAAACAGCACCACGTAATTTCAAGTTAAAACAAACCATGATACACATTAACTGTTGTCGAACATTATCAGCTGATCTTAGTGCTCTGTTATTGACAAAGTTTGTTGTAGCACTAAAATGCATCCTCATTGTTTTGCTCGTAGGCATAACATACATTTAAGAATGTGAGATGATCTTCAAAAACCCCGGTGTCGAAAATACATGCATACAAATTGCCCCCCAGCAAAGATGTTTCGACTGTCTTTTGGAGAAACCATCATTTGTTGTCGAGTCATGTTTCAACTCCATACTATTCATATTAATTGCGTCGATTCCCAAAATCTTTTTTGTCAGATAACAAGACAAAATAATCATCACACTTTTCCTAAAACATCATGTCTAACCCACGTTTGGACATAACCTCCATCACCCTAGTCACCTAGGCCTGTCACGTTCTTTTCAACTTCCATTACTTTTCTTTACTACCAATGAAATTTTTACACGTGCCATAACCGTTTAAAAAACTAAAACGTTTCTTACCGGCCTTCCCATATAAATACTCAGTTCCCTTTCTGAAAAACTTTTCTACACTCTTGAACTTACTCTTCATAGCTTAATCTAAAACCTTCTTCTCTCACTCCAACTCCCTTCATTAACAATGGCGTCTTCAAGCAACCAGAAGGTTAAAGACATAACTTCTCTCCCATACACACACAGACTTCCTAGACCAAACATTGTTGGTAATCAACAGTATGTGCCAGAGCCTCCTAATGAAAGAGAGAAGGCAAGCATTTATCAATCCCATGTACTTATTCCAGTTCTTATCTCTGGAACTTATCATGCTATGTTAGGTCCATTGCCTAACCCAAACATTGATCATGCTAGATTAAAAGAGTTTTTCCTGTTTACTCTCGTTCTAAACCCATAGGTGCAGACTGAATCTTAACCCTAATGGAGAACCCATAGGCCAAATTGAAAATCCATCTAGTCCTGCAGAACTAGACTTAACTTATTTGAATCAACCTAGGATTTTTAGGAGCTGTCCATTAACAAAAGACCCTTCTGATTACTTAGACTGGCTATCCAAGGTCGAAAAGGCTAAAGGTAAGTTTTGGAAACAAACCGGTATCTTCGACATAATACAACTGTCGAAAGTAGGTCCTAGTTATTGCACCCACATGATTCTAGATTCCCTCTATTTCTGGGATAGCACTTATAACACTTTTCATATTCCCTGTGGAATGGTGACTCCCACCCTCTTTGACATAACTTCCATAGTTGGCCTTAGTCCAATAGGAGTAGATTTCAACCCAACTATTTTGGATGAAAACTCCATAGCTTTTGAAACCAGTTTTGCCTCTTATTCTTTGTTCATCGCACATTACCATGACAAAAGCTCCTCTGAAGTACTTGATGTAGAACATATAGCTTTTTTAACCCTTTGGCTATCAAAGTTCGTGTTCTGCTCAAGATCCCTCCAAGTGGCTAAAAAATATCTCACCATAGCCAACCAACTTCACGCTGATAATAAACTCTGCCTAAGCAAAATGATCTTGGCGAACCTCTACGAATCAATCAACGAGAGCGTCGAATCTTTGAAGCTGATCAAAGAGAAAGGAAAATTAAGCTTAGCAGGCCCTTTCTGGCTCCTACAATTGTGACTTAATGCCACTTTTGAAGCCTCACTTCCTATCAAGAACGCAGTGGACGAAGAGGGTGTCAAAACCAGAACTGTTGAATGCTCTCGGTTAGTGCAGCTAACCCCCTCTGAAGAAGGAATTGGCCTTCGATGATCTTTTACCAGCTATGTGACAATGTTTGCCAAACGGTACAATTTCACCCCAAATATGGCACCCTTTGCCAACAAAAATGTTGGGCCTAAATGGTTTACCAAACAACCTCCTTTTAAACTACAAAAAGATGAGGACACCTTCTTGGACCTTTGGGAATCATTTCTGACACCAAGGCTTCTAATTTCCCATCAAAACATGACCAATACCAAAATTGCCCTGATTGTTTATCAACCCAACCTTGTTGCTCGACAGTTTGGGTTGATCCAAATAAAACCAAAACCCATTTATCCAAAGAAATGATCCATCCTCTTCTACAATTCTTTTCTCAATGCATCAAAAAGCCTGGAGATATCAAAGAAATTGAATGATGCAACCTTGGAGATTTGACCAGTGGTATTTCGACCCACCTTTCTTTGCACTCAAGAATTCGATGTTTGGTGGAGGGACTACTACCTTACCAGATTCTATGACGTAACGACCTTTCAAACTCTCCTGACGAACACTTTTTATTTTGTGCAGGATCGAACCAAAAAAGGTACTCAACAGCATATTAAGGAGATCCAAAAATTTCAAAAATATTTTGAAACTATTTATAGGCTAGATGATATTAGGCGAACCATAGGCGAGGCAGCAGTGACTCTGAAGCATAAATTCACATAAAAATTGGGGAAATTAACACTGACTTCATATGTTCGACCAGACATGCGTTATGACTTGGCGTATAGTTATTATCCACCAAAATTTCCCCCACTACCATCTGCTGAATTTGGTATGGCCTTGAGCCCTCCATTTCTAGATTTGTTTATTTGTGGATCTGATTTGAAGTTGCTTCAGGAGTCTCGTAAAAAACCTGCTGAGCGTGTGGTTCTGACCAAATATCATTTGGATAATTACCCAAGGCACCTTCATGTTGGAATAGAACACGTACGCATGAAATCTCCTATTCTTGAAGGTGCTAAAGAAAAACAATTTTCTTTCATTTCATTTTTATGCTCATGTTTTCCCTGACTTACTCTCTTGCTTTTTCTTTCTAGATGTCAAGATTACTGCTAAAAAAGCCATTGTCGAAAGCAAACCTGGAAGGGTCGTCGAAAAGTCTGCTTCCACTGTGAAAAAGGTTTCAACAAACTTCCACCTTTGGTTATTTTATTTACAATATAAACTTATTACTTATACTTGTCAAATCATTTTTTGGTATTTTAGGCAAGTCGAAAACCACCAACCCCTCAAAATAGAAAACAAGAGGAAGCACAAGTGATTCCTGATGAATCTGGGGATGAATCTCCAGACCTATAACCCCTCAAACGAAAGAAAGCTTTGAAAATTAAGATCGTTGCTTCTCAAAGATCTCTTGTCCAATCTGTGAAGAGAACTCCTCATGCCAAACCCATAATCAAAGTTGCACATGATGCAGAAAGTGAGGACTCCAACCTCCATACTGAGATTCCTCAAGTAAGTTATATTTCGACTAATGTTAATTTTCTTGCTCTTTCTTTTTCTTACCTTCTTTCATTTCCAGGTTCAAGTCATGGTCGAAGAACACCCTATCAGTTCTACTCCTCATTCCCTAAAAGATTCGACTAAGGAATCAAGCTCAGCAAAGGACCTTGAATAAGCCCAAACTCCTGGTGAGACCAATCTGATGGAGGGAGTTCAAGAAGAAGAAGCTCCTACAGACGATGAACCTGAGCGTCAAACCGTAGCCGAATTTGAAACCAATATGGATGATCCATCTGGTGACAATTCTCCTCATCACCCAAAATCAGACATTGACGAAGATGAAGGTTCTGTCAAGGATGGTAAAGGTGAAAAGGATGATGGCAAACCAACCTTTGAAGAGAAGGAACAGGAGAAGGAACAAGATGTTGAACTTGAGGAAAACACCAAAGCAAAAACTGATGAGGCCAAAGATCAGTCAAAGAAAGAAACTGGATCTTCTACTGGGCCTTGTTTTCAACCAATTTCTTCTCAACCTCAAAGCACTCCTCCATCCACTGGTTCGACTACACTTTCACGTGAGGAGCTTGAAAGCTTGAAAGTGAGGAAACCTCTAGATTACCTGAAAGCCATGCTCAATAACCGCTACAACTTCCAAGATTCTTCTTATAGTAGTTCAACTACCTTTGGAGCCACCTTTGAAGTTAAATCCCTGAACTCTATCATAACTGAAGTCAAAGCCAAAATACTTGGTGTGGATCTATTCAAAATTCTGGAGGAAAAGCCTACTGCTCAGTTTGAACTGAAGAAACTCCTCAAACAAGTTAATGTCCTGGAGGCTTCTGCTGACGAAACTCGTCTGGTGATGGATTTGGCCAAAATAAGTGATACAGTGAGTGCAGACCTCAATCGTCGAAAAGAGTTTTCTCAACAGATTTCTAACAAGACTGAAACTCAAACTACTGAATGAGATGCTGTAGCTTTTTCGACTGACAAAGTTTCAGAGTTGCAAAGGCTTTCTGAGACTTATTCCACAAATGTTGTTGGATGTGATAACAACATTCGAAGCTTTGAAGAACAAATAGCCCAACTTCAACTCAAAATTACCCAAGAAAAGCAGCGCAAAGCAAAACTTCAGCAACCCAAGGATGAGGAGATTGATGAAGAGATCAAAGTGGGACTTCATCATGCAGACAGAGCCCAACAATTAAGTCATGAAATTGACAGAATTTCTTACAACAAAAGCCTATGTGACTGTCGAATTAATGTTCAAAAGAGAAAATTTGAGGAACTCAAAGAGTCTTTCCTTAAGGACTAAATTGTAATAGAAATAGTTTTTTTTCTTAGCAGCCTTTGAGGCATTTCCTTTGTAATGATATTAACGCCATTTATTTGGCAAATTATCTTATTTGTTTTATATAATCACTCTGTTTTTATTTTCACTTCTTGCAAAGTTGGATTATATTTCTTTAAATACTTGCCATTTATTTTTAGTATCCTTTCGTCTTTACCTATCTCTTCGACTTCATACGCGTCATTTGAAAAAACTTGTAAAATTTTGAAAGGTCCTTCCCACTTAGGGGACCACTTTCCCATTAATCTATCTTTTCGATCCATGGGAAGAATTACTTTCCATACAAGATCACCCATACAAAGGTTCTTGTATTTTACTTTTTTGTTGTAAAACTTTTCGACTCTTTCTTTCTATCTTTTTATCAACTTTAACGCGCATAACTTTTTTTCATCTAAATCAACTAATTCATCCATCATCATGCTCCAATATGTTTCTGATGGAATTTCATGATGCCTTTGAACTCGTATAGATTGTAAATAAATTTCGACTGGTAACACTGCATCATGTCCAAAAGTTAATTTAAATGGAGTAGAGTTTGTAGCTTCTTTAGGAGACGTTCGACAAGCCCACAAAATCTGATCCAAAGTCTTGTGCCAATTTCTGGGTTTTTTACCCACGTGCTTTTTGATCAAATTTATCACAACCTTGTTTGCTGCTTCGACTTGTCTGTTTGCTCTGGCGTAATAAGGTGTAGAAGTCAAAAGCTTAAAACATGTCTCCTTTGCAAATATTTGCATGTTTCTTCCAGTAAACACAGATCCTTGATCGGTGGTTATTGTTTCTGGTATTCCAAATCTATAAATTATATATTTTTGGATAAACTCAATGACTGCTTCTTGGTCCATGTTTACCAGATGTATGGCTTCAATCCATTTTGTGAAGTAATCTACTCCGACCAAAATGTATTTCTTCCCTTTTGACGAAGCTGGTCGAATTTCTCCAATTAAGTCTAAAGCCAAACCTCTGAAGGGCCAAGGCTTTATAATTTAATGCAACTCACTTGCAGGGACATGTGGTATACCTGCATATACTTGGCATTCCTGACACCCTTTTGCAAATTCGACACAATCCTTCAACATGGTTGGCCAATACAGACCTTGTCGAAATAATAACCATTTCATCTTATGCCCTGCTTGGTGTACGCCACACGCACCACTGTGCACATTCGACAAAGCTATGTAAGTTTCCCCTTTGCCCAAGCATTTCAATAGAACTCCTTCTACAGTCTTTTTAAATAACTCATTTCCAAAGAGTATGTAGCTTATAGCTCTGTACTTTACCTTTCTTTCCACTTTCTGGTTTGGGTCTTGTAGATAATCCTTAATAGGTTTTCTCCAATCCTTAAATTCTGGACCATCTATATTGAAAATTTCAAAATTTTCCTCATCCCCATAACCTAATTTTATTGTCTCTAAATCTGATGGGGATAATTTGGTGGATATAACCCTTCCCCTTACTTCAATATCGTTCTCCAAATTTTTCTTCGACACTTTGTAGCCTGATGCAATTTGGGCTAGGTCATTGGCTTCCTGATTTTTTATCCTAGGAGTATGTTGAAGGGTTACATTGTTGAATGCTTTGAGGAGTCGGTTGGCTATCACAAAGTACATAATCAGATTTTCTTTGACACATTTATATTCTTTAGTTAATTGTTTTATTACCAATTCAAAGTCACCCATTATTTCAACTCTTGTTGCCCCCAAATCCAACAATATTTCAAGTCCAGCTATCAGAGCTTCATATTCTGCCTCATTATTTGAACATAAGCTTTCGACCATGTACTTGAATTTTGTTGGAATTTTGTCAGGAGAAATAATTAATATTCCAATGCCAGTTCTATTCTTATGACTGGAACCATCAAAATACAATCTCCATGGCCTTAATTCGACATATTTTATCTCATTTTCATCTATTGAGTGGTCAGCTATAAAGTCAGCAACCACTTGCCCTTTAACAACCTTTAAAGGGAGATATATTAAGGAATATTTTGTTAATGCTAGAGCCTATTTCCCAATTCGACTATGTAAAATGGATTTAGATAACATACACTTTATTATGTCGAAATGAGAGGAGACATATACATCAACTGGTTTTATATAGTGCTTTAATTTTGTACAAGAAAAATATACACACAAACATAATTTTTCTATTACACTATATCTAGTTTCAACATCGTTTAAGACTCTGCTGAGATAATAGATGGCTCTTTCAATGCCATTCTCATCTTTCTAACACAACATGCTTCCTAAGGTCTTGTTTGATGCTGAGATGTACAATCTCATACTTATTTTTCTACAAGGAGGCATCAAAACTGGAGGACTGGCTAGATATCCCTTGATCTTGTCGAAAGCATCCTGCTGCTTTTGTCCCCATGTGAAGTCTTCCTTCTTTAGTCAAAGCAGAGGTGAGAAAGCTTGCATTTTTCCACTAAGGTTGGAAATGAACCTTCTGAGAAAGTTGATTTTCCCTAGCAGAGATTGCAATCCTTTCTTTGTTGATGGCGCTTTCTCTTCCATTATGGCTTTGGCTTTGTTGGCGTTTATTTCGATTCCTTTTTTGTGGACCACAAAACCTAGGAAATCACCTGCCTGCACACCAAAAGCATATTTAAGGGGATTCATTTTCAAACCAAACTTCCTCATTCTTTCAAAAGATTGTCGAAGATGATCTAAATGATTTTTTCCTGAACAAAACTTTATTACCATATCATCAATGTATATTTTCATGAATGTTTCAATAAAATCATGAAAGATATAATTCATAGCCCTTTGGTAAGTTGCTCCAACATTTTTCAAACCAAAAGGAATTACTACCCATTCGTAGGTCCCTATTGCTCCAGGACAACGAAAGGTTATTTTGGAAACATCTTCTTCTGCAATAAAAATTTGATTATAGCCAGAGTATCCATCTAACATGCTTAGGTACTCATGGCCTGCTGCAGAATCTACTAGCATTTCTGCTACTGGCATAGGATATTCATCCTTTGGGGTAACTGAATTCAGGTCTCAAAATTCGATACACACCCTTAGACTTCCATTTTTCTTAATCACATGTACTATATTTGCAATCCATTCGACATACCTGGTAGGGCGAATGAATTTGTTCGACCGAATCAAGGAGTACTTGCTAGAACCTCTAATTCTCATGCCTCTAGTTCCAGGGAGACCTTAATCATGTACCTCACCGTACTCGAAGGATCAATGGGATGCGTGCTAGGTTAGCAAGACGGTCTGATCGAAAAGAGCATGCCACTTATTACCTTAGCAAAAAGTTTACTGATTGTGAGTCACACTACTCACTACTCGAGAAAACTTGTTGCACTTTGGCATGGGCTGCTCGCCGACTAAGACAGTACATGTTGACTCACACCACTCTCCTAATTTTCAAGATGGATCCTGTAAAGTATATCTTAGAGAAGCCGATATTAACAGGAAGGGTAACCCGATGGCAGATGATTCTGACAGAACATGATATCCAGTACACTTTGCAAAAAGCAATCAAAGGGAGTGTATTGTCAGAATACCTGGCTCAGCAGCCAATTGACGATTATCAGCCCATGAGATTCGAGTTTCCGGATGAGGACATCATGTTCCTCAAGTTGAAAGACTGTGAAGAACCACTTCCGTAGGAGGGACCAGACCCCGAATCCAAATGGAAGTTGATGTTTGATGGAGCTGTGAATGTAAACGCAAGCGGAGTAGGTGCTGTCATCATCTCACCAGAGGGTGTCCATATGCCTTTCATTGCTCGGCTGACTTTCAAATGTACCAACAACGAAGCAGGGTATGAAGCTTGTATCATGGGGGTCGAGGAGACAATCAACTTGCGAATCAAGAACCTCGAGATCTTCGGAGATTCTGCTTTGGTAGTGAACCAAGTCAATGGCAAATGGTTAGTTCATCAACCTCACCTGGTTCCTTACAAGGATTATACCAGGAGGTTGCTAACTTTCTTCACCAAAGTCAAACTGAGTTATATTCCATGAGATAAAAATCTGTTCGCTGATGCTCTAGAAACTTTATCATCCATGATCAAAGTGTGTCAAGAGAACTACGTGCCTCGAATCATGGTCCCTCGTCTCGAAAGACCCGCCTATGTCTTCGCAGTTGACAACGATGAGGATAATAAACCTTGGTATCATGATATCAAACAATTCTTGAAGTCTCAAGAGTACCCGACTGGGGCATCCAGTAAAGGCAAGAAGACTCTCAGAAAGCTATCAGGTGGGTTCGTTTTAAATCAAGATGATGTGCTATACAAGCGAAACTTCGACATGGTTCTGCTCAGATGCGTGGATAGACACGAAGCAGACCTGTTGATGCAAGAAGTTCATGAAGGCTCCTTTGGTACCCATGTTGGAGGACATGCTATGGCAAAGAAACTGTTAAGATAGGGATATTATTGGATTACCGTGGAATCCGATTGCTGTAAATATTCCCGCAAATGTCACAAGGGCCAGATTTATGCTGATAAGGTCCATGTACCTCCAAATCCATTGAGTGTCATGTCTTCACCTTGGCCGTTCACCATGTGGGGAATTGATATGATTGGCAAGATTGAGCCAACAACTTCCAACGGTCACCGCTTCATCTTGGTTGCTATAGACTATTTCACAAAGTGGGTCAAAGCGACATCTTATGCCAATGTTACAAAACAAGTGGTAGCCCAATTTATCAAAAGAGACATCATTTGTCGATATGGAATTCCCGAGAGAATCATTACTGATAATGGTTCTAACCTCAATAACAAGATGATGGCTGACTTGTGCCGTGATTTCAAAATAGAGCATCACAACTCTTCGCCATATCGCCCGAAGATGAATGGCGTCGTCGAGGCGGCCAACAAGAACATCAAGAAAATCGTGCAGAAGATGGTTGTGACATATAAAGATTGGAATGAGATGGTACCGTTTGCGCTACATGGGTACCGAACGTCTGTGCGTACCTCAACAGGCGCAACCTCGTTCTCATTGGTGTATGGTATGGAGGCAATCCTACCAGTCGAAGTTGAGATCCCCTCGTTGAGAATAATGATGGACGTCAAGCTAGATGAAGCTGAATGGCTCCGGTCCAGGTACAATCAACTGAGCCTCATTGAAGAGAAACGCCTAATAGTTGTATGCCATGGACAATTGTATCAACGGCGAATGAAACAGACTTTCGACAAGAAAGTGCGGCCCCAACGGTACATACCAGGTGACCTGGTGCTGAAAAGGATTCTTCCTCCTCTCAACGATCACAGGGAAAGTGGACACCCAATTATGAAGGTCCATTCGTGGTTAAAAAGGTCTTCTCAGGCGAAGCCTTGATGCTAACAACCATGGATGGCGAGGACTTCCATTCCCATGTCAACACAGACGCAGTAAGAAAATACTTCGTGTAAAAAGACCCGCTGGATAAAAATAGAATAAAGATCCAGGAAAAAATGGGCATCCCGGCGAGCCAAAAAACATAATAAAAGGCTCAGGCAAAAATTAGGGAAATATTGAAAAATGTACACCTGCTGAATTGAAAAGCCACATCGGACAGCTCAGGCAAAAAAGGGTATCCTAGTGGATTGAAAACCCCGAAAAGGTGATCCATGCAAAAGAGGGACTAACACGAACGACTGCGGTCTGCGAAATTTGTGATCTATTTGTAACTAAAGACATCCCAAGGGTTGAAGACCAATCCAATCACCTTTCTCAAGGGCGAAATAAGCGGATAGTTTTGAAGATATACAAGTCATAGCCGGGTCGGAACTTGATGAGATCCATTTTTCACATTGCCCATAGGATAGTTGGTTTTCCTTTTGGGCGATTTCCTCTTTCCAGGGATTGCTTCCTGATTTAATGCCTATTCAGGGCCATTTTCCAAATCAATAAAATTAAATTTCAGTCAAATCTGTGACTATTTGCTTTTGTTTTTGTTTTCCATCTAACATTGATTGATTGCAAAAGCGTCCAATAAATCGTGATTTAAAATTGTGTTATGAACACTTGAATGCTTTCTAACTCATGCAGAAGGACAAAAACATTTAATATAACTCTAAAAAGGGTTAAGTGACCGGGGTGGTAATTCATGCCATAAGCCCCGGGCATACATGCCCAAACTAACTCTCCATGTTGCAGGCACTATCAATTATGTTTATGCAGGTGCAGGTACATGCGTTGCTAGTAGAGCTAAAGAAAACTTCCAGGAGGAATATCTCAACAATATGCTTGAACAAGAACACGTGTCTTCCCGTGTGTCTCCCGTAGAGCGGAAGTAGAAATCTTTCCCAGCAGTGGTGAAAGAAGATTGATGGTCTCCCCAAACAGGGACTTCCCTTCAATACAGGGGCAATCCCCAGCAGTACAAGGAGTTTCTTTCCTCCCCATCAGGTTGCTACTTCACCAGTATCATATGTATGGTTCCCCAGCCAAGCCAGAAGGTTTTCATTTCCCCAACAGAGTTCAACGGGTAGCATACCTCACAAGAAGAGTCCACTTCCAGCAGGATCCTGGCTCTCCAACCTCAAAGTCCAATTTAGTTTTGGCAGTGGCGGTGGTTCAGAGCTGGTGTATCATTAACAATATTCCCCGCATAGTTGTTTTCTCCTCAAAAGGATTAACCAGATCAATACAGTGATCATCATTTCTCCCCAGTCAAGCAACCCGAGATACTTGCAGTCTCCTTATCAGGAGATCTCTTCGCATATGCATAATCATCATTACATTTGCATCCTCCAACGCATAGCATTTCCATCATCATGGAGCATTACGCCATAAGTTCAAACATGTGTATGCCAACATGGGCCAGTTTTGAGGTATATTACATAAGACTCAAAACATCTTCTCAACCTGAAGTACTCCCCACAGAGGATACCAATACCATTTACCAAGCATCCTTGTTTATCCAAGTCAATGTTTTTCATCCCCAGTGAGTCCCGTTTCAGTACAACGGACTCACTTTTTTTTAAAAGCCTTGTTTAAGTACAACAGACCCCCTTTTTCTTCTTATGACTCTGTTTAAGTACAATGGTTTCGTTCAAGCCCTGTTTAAGTACAACAAACTCTCTTTTCTCTTTTTCAATCCCTATTTAAGTACAACAAGCCCCCCTTTTTCTTCTTACGACTCCGTTTAAGTACAATGGTTTCGTTCAAGCCATATATATGTACAACATGCCCTCTTTTCTCTTTTTCAAGCCCTATTTAAGTACAACAGACCCCCTTTTTTCTTCTTACGACTCCGTTTAAGTACAATGGTTTCGTTCAAGCCCTGTTTAAGTACAACAGGCCCTTTTTTTTCTCTTTTTCAAGCCCTGTTTAAGTACAACAGGCCCCCTTTTCCTTCTTACGACTCCGTTTAAGTATAATGGTTTCGTTCAAGCCCTGTTTAAGTACAACATGCCCCCTTTTTCTCCTTACGAATCCGTTTAAGTACAATGGTTTCTTTCAAGCCTTGTTTAAGTACAACAGACCCTCTTTTTTATTCCAAGCCCTGTTTAAGTACAACAGGCCCATTTTTTTCCTTTCCAAGCCCTGTTTAAGTACAACAGGCTCCTTCCTTTCAAAAAACAAAAACAAAAAGAATATTAAAAAAATAGCAAGAACAAAATGACATCCTCATTGTCTCACAGAGTACAAATTCTCATGTTTTATTCGAGTATTCAATCACTTCATACCCTGAATGTCTAAAAGCTATCACTATTATTCATTCAGGTCTGCAGATGATTGAATAGGGACAACTGTAATACCTCAAAATTTACCCTCTCATTTTATCAACATTTTGCATAGCATTTAGCATAAACAAATTCGTGTAATAATAAAAAAACATTGCATCATGTTCATCATAGTTGAGGTATAGGTTTGTGATTAGTGATTGAAGCAGTTGAAGGCCATACAAAGACAACCAAGGAGCCAAAAAGCTTCTCAACCTTGTGAAAAGGGTTTAAAATATCCCACAAGTCTTCATGTGATGCCTCAAGTCTTGAAAAGAATTGATTTGGTCTAAAGGAGGCAGACAGTGCAACATCTCCTGATGAAAAGGGGCCAAATAAGGGTTTCTATTCTACTGGGCTTCTCAGCGAAATTTTGATCCAAAGTTAATTCCATTGTTTTCTACATGATGTCAAGTGCCTAGGGTTGAAATTTCATCCATGGAATCATTTTGGAAGAGGTTCAATTGGTCAGATGATTGAAAATTAGGGAATTGGGGAAAAGTCAACCATGCTGAGGAAAAAGTCAACTCCTGACTTTTTGAGGTCAAAATCATGAAATTAGGGTTACAAGGATCCTATGTTTCAAATTTGATCAAGAAATGATGGAGGAATCAAATGAAATCAAGAAAACCAAAACTTACCATTTTTGGAAAATTAGGGTTTCCAAAAATTGCAAGTTTTGGCCATTTTTGCAGCCACTTTGAGAGAGGCCTTCTCCCAAAATACAAGGGCCGTGAAAATTATACCTAGATCCAATTAAATAGGGCATCTTAAGCTTCAAATCCATATGTGGAACTCACTCATAGCATTAAAATTGAGAGAGATATGATCATGCAAAGTTTGAGCAAAGTAGGGCAAGAACTAGGTCATGGGCGAGGCAGCCTGCTGGCCAGCACGCGTGCCTTGCCAAGCATTTCCTCAAACAGGTGATGTTAAAAAAGGCAAGTCCTTTTTCTTAATCAAGCAATCCTCAAATGCAATTCTTGTGAATTACAAAGTTGTTCATTTACATATTTCCAACAACTTTGGTGTTTAAGGATTTTTCATTTGGCCATTAGTTTGAGAGATAGGGGAGGGCAAAGTATGAAGGTTGAGACTGGTCAGGCACAAGCCCTAGGGTGCATGGAAAGGCAATAAGTGCAAGTTAGTGGTGCAGCCTTGTGACATGATTTTTAATGACATTTTTAAATCATCTAGAGGCATTGTCTCATCTTGGTGCAAACATCAAATATTTTCTACACATCATCCTCTTTAATTTGAGTCCAAAAACCATGGCCTTTGATTGCTTGATCATGAAGCAAACATCCATGGAAGTTCTTCATATCCAACCTGTGACTTATGCATCAAGGCATCAAAACTTAGTTTACTTCAACTTCATTTGCATTGCTCATACATTGGGGTTAAAGGGCACTGCATTGGAAGAGTGATCCAATGGATACTTGTCCATACTATTACCATGATCCACCAAGAAACCTTCAAGCCAATAAGGGTGAACATGCTACAATGTGAATCACAAAGAGGGTTGTGATCTCATGCACTCAATATCACAATGGTTACTATGTCAAGCATGCTGCAAGGTCCTCATAAGAATATTGATCCAATACTTGCAGGATCATCATTTGTTGCCATACACACCAATCAAACAACCTGGATCATCACTGCATCATTGCACATTGGCTATAATTGCCTGCAGGCATTATTACCATAAGCATCAAGCATTGATCAAGAGTTGAATCTAGTAAACATTGAGTCATGAGTGGATCAAGCAGGCAGCACATCATTCCATTTGATCTCACCATAATTAACATGCTCTAGTGCATATTGGATTAAGCCCGAGTATGGAAAGTTCTAGAGGATCCAGCTGGCATAAATGCCCTAAGAAACTTCACTCAGTAAACTCACCTTACTCAGTTAACTAGAGTTACTTAACCATGGTTGGAATATTCTATAAAGGGATGTGGTCACTGCACATTTCAGGTTGAGCATCATTTTTCATTTGAACACTCCACAAAATCCTCCAAACTTCATCTGCATTCTCTCTGATTTCTCATTGCAATTTGGCTCGAGCTAGCTTCATCTTCATCCATCTTGCTTCATGCTTCCATTGTTCATCATCATCATCAATTCAAGCAACACTTCCATGGAGAAAATTCAATGAATCTCCCAACTTGCACCATTGAAGATCTCTGCAAATATGCAAGGATCTTATTCATTGCAAGTTACAATGTTGCTTTCTTCTTTAATACATCATCATCATCTTAGGTACAAGATACATGGCTTGCTCAGCTTGATTCACCAAGGATTCATCACTGCACAATTCTGAACTTCACTGCATCAGATTCATTTCCACAAGATCTTCAAGCTACATAGTGTTTATTTCACTCTTAGTGTTCAATATCAAAGTTAAGAAAAGCATATGAGTCTCATCTCTGGTTTTCCTCAGCTTGTGGCATCTCTGCAATTCAGGTTCCATCATGAATTCTACTTGCTTATTTTCTTCATTCTTTGCTAGTTTTGTGATGTATTGAGCTTAATAAAAGCAATGTTGATGTTGGCTAGTTGATATGCACCATAGGTGCTTAGATCCACATTTTAGGCTGGAAATGTTTGCTTTCGATTTGGTGAATTTAGAAACCCTAAGTGAAAACTAAAGCCAGATTGATGGTCTGCGTGGGTAGACGAGTTGATCCATGGTTCCATTTTCCATTTTCATGAAGATTCTGGCCAAGCCCAAACCAGAGGTCACCGGAGAAGGTGATCGGAATCCCTCTCTGGTGACCTGAACAGTGCCCTAGCATAACCTCCAACTTTATAACTGTCGCTCCCAGGATTTTCATCCTAGTACAAACGCGAAAGTGGCGCGGAAAGGTTAGAGTCGCCAGCCAGACATTTTTATCCCGAATGAATGGGAAAGGTAATGTTGCACAAACCTGAGGAAGAAGGAAAGGACAAGGCCTTGCGAACCAAAGATCTGAGTTCGGGAGTCGGTTACGACCTGGGAAGGTATTAGCACCCCAGATCGTCTGCCGTACCCGACGGGATCCACACTTGCTTGTTTGTTTCAAAGGGTGAGAAATAAGAATGCTGCTGAACAAAACCGCTAACTGGGATGGAAAATGAAATGAGAAAGGAACTGAAATAAGAGAATGAGAGGAAAGAATGGGGAAAATGTAGGGAAAATAAAGAATGTGCTCGAACGGGCCCTACCCCGCTGCCTACGTACCTCATCAGGATAATGAGGATCAGAGATGCCGTAGTTCCCCTAACTAGGGGTAACAAGGAAAATTGCTTGTGAATTAAAGGCTTGAACTGCCTATGCCATTGCTCAGGTGTTGCAGACTCGGACGACGAGTGCGTAACCGTCTTGCAAAGTGACAAGTAGGAGCAAGTTCGCAGACGGAGCGAATGAGATGAGAAAAGAATTCCCGAAGGAAAGACGCTTATTGTTTGTTTGAGATTTTTATGAAGCTTTTATTTGTGAAGGTTTGCATAGGTAAGTGTACCTAAGTCTTACTCAATGGGATGTGTACATCCCACATCATCCCGAAATGGAATGCGCAAGAGGCACACCTATCTATGGAGGAAATCCCCAAAGCTAGTCCCACAAGTGAAGGCTCAAGCACACTGGCCTATTACCATTATTAAGTATTTTTGTGGTTTTTTGGTTAAGAAGTGTTTTTTTAGCTTTTCTTTGTGAGGTACTCATGCTAAGACCTATCCACCACGAGTGATGACTCACACCTCGCCCCGAAATGGAACGCATGTGAGCATCTCATAGCAAAGTCTCATGTCACATGAAAGTACTCAACCTTTATTAAATGGATTAGAATTAAGTTTGAAGATGAGAAGAGAGAGCACCAAAGGATCTCAAAGGAAAAATTCTAAAGGGGGACTAAAATAATCCTAAGTATTCACATGCATGGATATCCTAAAGGTTAGTGAGGTTTCTATCCTAATGAAGAAGGAAAGAAGAAGATAGAAGAAGGGATGAGAAAGGCCTAGGCCCAACAGAAGAGAGTTAGTCCACATAAACATAAAAGGAAGAGATAAGAATTAGAGATGTGGAACTCAATTCCCACATCTCACACTTACCATAGCCCCTGCAAGGTTAGCATACACAAATGAATACAAGCACAAAGTTCAAAACCAGAATCAAAATGGTATAAAGAAGGGCCTAAGAGTCCAGCAAGATGAAGAGAGAAGTCACACAATACCAAACAATATCAAAATAAAAGCAATGGAACCAAAAGATGGAATTTAAGCGCTTAAAGAAACAAATGACTTGAATATGAAGCAAACTCAAAAATTCAGAAGAACCAAGACCTATCCTAGGGCCAGGAAGGTATCCACATCCCAAAGGAACCCCAAATGAGAAGAAGAAGTTGGCACAAGTGCCCTTCTAAGCCTATAAGAAATCTAATGAACCAAAAGAAGCAAAATGGGACAAGGTGAGAACAAAAATCCACAAATAATCAAAAAGCCATCTAAAAATTCTACAACTGGAAAAAAATGATCTTAAAACACATTATATCAACTTGCCAAAAGGACTTGCAAAAATTCAGAAAGGAACTAGGTCAAATGGAGGTATAAACACAAGCTAGGACAGAAAACTTACATCACAAGATATCAGATCAAAACTCAAGAAATAAATTCCTAAAAATTATGAGAAAAATCACATGAAAACTAGAAGATCTTAGGAACACAATGCAAAAAGAATGGGATCAAAACTCCAAATATTGAAGTCTATGGAAAATATACAAGACAGACTGGTCAAGAAAAGAAGCAAATGAAGCTATATACATTGGAGAATTAATTCGGGCACGCTAATCAATGAAAAAAATAAAATAAAAATGCGACAAAATACTAGAGACACAAAGGAGTATCCATGATTTATTTGAGAATTTTTGGATGAATATTTGTATTTTATATGAATTAAAACCAAACTGAAAATAAAGGACTTAAAGGAAGAAAAGAAAGAATTAAATGAAATTGGGGGGGAGGTTTGAAAATTGAAGAAGATAGGAAGAGATGAAGGGGCTATCCTAAAACTTGAAAAATAAAAGATAAGGAAAGAAATGATCAAACCAAATGGCAAGCATCTTTGAGACAATTGGATTTCCATCTTCATAAACAAGTAACTCAACCGGAGCCAAAGTCTTCAATCCATAACAAATGAGCAAAGGGATGATCCTAGAATCTAAGTCCGAATCTCCAAGTCTCAAGCTAGGGATAGTAACCATAGTCCGAAATTAAAAGTCACCAATTTTTTAGATGTTTAGTCCTTTATTAATATTTTTGTATCCAAATGGACAAAATAAAAACAAGCACAATATGAATATAAACAAATGATATATGATATTATATGGTAAAGCATAGTAAAGAGATAAGGGAGCAAGAGATTAAAATAAAAGGATAAGGTGCGAGAGATTAAATTAAATGTTAGTATATTCACAATATTATATTTACAATATAAAGTGGTATGATGAACTTAATCAAGCACAACCACGAAAAGAAAAATAAAGTCGAGGCAACCAGATCCAAGTGGATCGCATTCCGAATCGGGACAACTGTAGGTCTATGTTAAGCAATCGCCGAGTAATTTACGGAGTAATTACCCTACAAATGAGGCCGGCCACCACTAATTAAAGTGGAAAATATTCGTGTTAATACATGTTAGAGAAACGATATTATGGATCGTTCTCCGAAAACATGCCACACTAAAAGAAAGAGAACGGTCTAATCTTAATCGAGATTATCGTTGAATTTCTCGAAAAGCAACCTATCACGATCTCAAAGTATGGAGAATGATCCAAATGATCATTCATCCATAGATTTGAAATAATGAAGATTAAACTTAATCGGAAATCAACAATCCCGAATCGGAAGATTGTCATCGACCAAAATAGAAAAAAGATGAAGAATATGGATCCAAAAAGAATCAAATCCATAAAAAGAAATAGAAATATTTTTTTATCATTTTCTAAAAATGCTTTCATAATATTTTTTCATTTTTCCAATGAACTAGATAATATCATTTTTATAAAACATAAGAGAAATCTAAAGAATACTAATAAAAAAAACAAAATGAAAATAGGAAGAGGGAGGGGGATGCCTGCGGACAGGTGGTGGATTTAGAAATGGATCCATGGATCCAACAAGGTCCAGCCACTTCATCTCTTTATATTTTTTTATTAAAAATAAATTGAAATAAAACATAATGTATAAACAAAACTCAGAAAAGAAAGAAAATGAAAATAAAATTCCTCTTCTTCCTCCTTGCTCATAGCCGCGGCACAAAAGAAAACAGGGGAACAAGAATCGGCAAGCTTCTCCCTCACCTTCACGAAGACAGATCCGCAACAAAATTTGCAGCAACTCTCTCTTCTCTTCTCATGCGACTCACTGATCTTCTTCTTCTCTCACTTGATTCTTCACTCAAAACCTTCTTCTTCCTCTATCAATTTTCGGATTACTGATTTTTTAGGGATTTGGAAGAAAAAAATGAATGAAAATGAAGGTTGATGAGCTTTTTTCAGATTTGGGAAAATGAAAAAGAAGATTTGTTTGAAGCTTTGGAATGATTTGTGCAGGGAGATGGTATGGCTCTCTAAGCTTGCTGATGGAAGAGAAATGAGTTGTTCTTATAGAGGATTGGTGAGGATTTGTGATTTCCGTTTCGATTTGTGTTGGTGTGCGTTTCATTCTTTCATCAATTGCGTTTTGACGTTGCTCTTTTTGCGTTTTGTATCACGAGATTTGCGTGAAGTAAGCGTGTGCGAGCTGAAGCGAGGCACTGGCTTGAGCTTGGAGCCTTGCGGTGATTTGGAGCTGATGTTGAAATGCCGTGAGGCTTGTTGTTGTAAGCCTGAAATTGTTGATGGCTGTTTGCGTACAGGATGTTTGGATTTTGGCTTGCCTTGCACGTTGGCTTGCGAAATTGATGAAGTTGCTTGCTTAGGCTTACTGCAGCTGGCTTTTGTTATTTGTATTGTTGGCTGCGGCATAGGCTATGACTGGCGTAGGGAGTTTGGAAGCTGCGGTTTATTTTGAAGCTGGTACAGCTGGGCGGCGTTTTGGTGTGGGGCCTGTGAATCATTTTTACTTGCCGCGGCTTGGACTTGTGTGGGAAATGGCTTGATGGGTCTGGTTTTTTGGAGGCTGGGTGAATTTCATGAAGCTGCGGCTGGGCATTTGATGCACGTGTGTTGTAGCTGTGTTTGAAAGGCTTATGGGCGTGATTGTTTCTTTTTTTTTTAATTTTGTTTGGAATGAGAAAAAACATGATGTGTGTTATAGGAAAAAAAAGAAAAAAGAAAATGGGCTAGATTGTTATAATGGGTTTAAGAAAAAAGATATTGATTATGAAAATGACTTGTTTAAAATGAATAAATATAAAATGGGATATTACAAAATAATGGAAAATCGGAAAGGGATTTTTATGAGTTATCTGATAAAAATTGGATAAATGGATAATCAATTAAATTGGGCGTGAATATGAATTGTTTTGGTAAAAAATAAAAAAATGGATTATGGTGGAAAAGAAAAGCAAATGAAAATGTGGATATGATAATGGATTAAAGATTATGGATAGGAAAAGCTAATTTGAGTCCAAAACCAATCTCTATTTTGTTCACAAGCCACTGCTAATGATGAACGAAGCCAACACTAAACCACTGAATCAACTTGCCAAACTCGGCCACAATCACTGAAATCCTCTAAAAATTTCCCAGATTATTTGAGGAAAATAAATCCACAAACAAGCCACTGATGAACTGACGATTATTGAAGATTCAAACCAATTTCGCACCAAACACTGCCTGATAACTGATGAATTTTGCATACAATCACGGCTCAACATTGAAATGCTCATTACTTGATAGATAAGCCACTAACACACGTAACTTGCACTTGAAGAAATCTCATGACGGTTTGACCATGATTGGATCAAACGTCCATCTGAATCGAATCACCAATCGAACAACCACACCTGGAAGAAATCCATGCCAGCCTATGCTATGCTTCAACAATGAATGTTATGCGTCATCTTTCTATGCTAATGATGTAGTGCGAAATATGCAAATGATATGCTAAATGCTATGAAAATGAGAGGGCAAATTTGGGGTGTTACAGCTGCCCCTATTCAATCATCAGTTAATCTGAAAAAGGCGATAGTACGGGCTATCGACCATTCAAGATAAACTGTGGTTGAATACCAAGAAGACCAGAAATTTGCACTCTGACGAAGAATGCAACACTGGGAAATAAACCCAACTGGATGACGCTCTGGGGATATGAAAGGTAGAAAAAACAGACGAGCTTCTTCCGAGTTGAAACTGATATCTGTAATAAGAACAAGTTGACAGACGAGTCTTCAAACAATCCTGTGACGCCAGGACCTGGACATACGAGTCCTCAAAACACTTCAATAACATAAACTGATACAGACGAGTCTTCAAACAACCCTGTGACGCCAGGTGCAGAGAGCGGTCGAGCCCTTAAGAATCTCCCAAGTTACCTGAGATAAACGAATCTCCTTCACTAATCCTTACGCAGATAAGTGGAATAAGACGGACGAGTCTTCTTCGGATAACCCTTACGCAGGTTCCGGAAATTGTTTTGACGTTTTAATCCCACCGTCAGGATCTGAGAAACACAAACGAGTGCCTCAAGCAATGATACAGACGAGTACCACAAATATCAGGCATACCAAACACAGACAAGTGCTGGAAAGTTGCAGACGAGCAACCGCATATGAGATTCTACAACACAGACGAGTGTTGAGAAGTTGCAGACGAGCAACAACAAATACCATATCAGAACACAGACAAATGTTGAGGAGTTGCGGACGAGCAACAACAACTATCATAACAAAACACAGACGAGTGTTAGAAAATTGCAGACGAGCAATATCAAGGTAATCATAAGCCAATCACAGACTAGTATTGGAAATTGCAGACGAGCAACAACAGAGGTATCATAACACAGACGAGTGTTGAGAATCAACAGCAAAATAATACATCTCCAAGCACAGACGAGTGCTGTAATTTGCAGACGAGCAATCAACAACTGATACAATCAAACACAGACGAGTGTTTGAAATTGCAGACCAGCTAAATCGAGGTAATCAAGAACCAATACTGGAGAAAGCAAATGAGCAATACCAACAGGCTAACACGGACGAGTGTTGAAAAAAATGCAGACGAGAAACAATAAAGCAATAATACCAACGCTGGGGAGAACTCCGCTTAGGGATAACACAAACGAGTGTCGACAAACGCAGACGAGCGGTAGACAAATGCCTGATTGGCCACAAGAGTTACAACTCTGCAGGGGAAACAAGTCAAGAGGTCTGGATACCCATTCTGATTGAGGTGATGAATACCTGGCTATATCATCAAATACCCAGAAGTACGGCAACTTTGCTGGGAAATATTTCACTGATGGAGAATCAAATATGAATTCTGTGGGGAATATCATCTAGTGACATCTTTGCATTTTCTGGATTAGTTGACTGCTTGAAGATCAACCTAAGAGGATTTTACAGAAGACCTGACATCCAAAATGTCCAAGTCTTCAAACTCTTTAGAGATTCGTCGAATCTTGACATAAATGCCCCAGACTGTATAGATTATGGAGGAATTTGTCTCGCAAGGATTCCTGAAAAACCTCGTGTCACTGCGAAATATTGTGCCCTGTAAGCACAAAGATATGCACACCTGCCCCAGGCATAAATGAATTCAGTGGTTGAAGTTTGATGTTGTGTTTTTTTTTTTGAATTTTCTTTTATGACAGACTCACTGGGTATCAACTCAAGGGTTGAAGAAGTGAAGACTATGATATCGACTCAAGGGTCGCAAGAAAACGGAAATATCAACTCAAGGGTCGAAGAGAACACAACAACATCAACTCGAGGGTTGAGGAATAAGGCGACAACAACATCGACTCGAGGGTCGAGGAAACGAAAGCAACAATGTCAACTCAAGGGTCGAGGGTAACAAAGCAACATCAACTCGAGGGTTGAGAGAATAAAATAGCAACATCGACTCGAGGGTCGAGGAAACAAGATGACAATATCGACTCGAGGGTCGAGGAAAACAAAACAACATCAACTCGAGGGTTGAGAAAACAGAAGCGATGACATCGACTCGAGGGTCGAGGGAAACAAAACAACATCAACTCGAGGGTTGAGAGAATAGAAGCGATGATATCGACTCGAGGGTCGAAGAAAACCAGAGCGAAAATTGTCATACTCAACTGAAGTGAGAGGCTGAATGCATATAGATACCAACTAGTCATAGTTGAAGAGATGCCAACAAAGATTGGACTTTAACCTTGAAGATGCCAATGACTATTGGACTTTAGCCGTGTATGATGAAGAAACAATAACAACTGCGGATAAGTCCTCTGACTAGGGAAGCACCCTACTGGGATAAATCATCAGACATTCATTCTGGGAACGGTCTGGCATACCGTAATATTATCTCAAGAGGATTTTACAGAAACCTAGCATCTGAAATGCTTCAGTGTGTTCAAACTCTTGAATATCTCGAAGTAACCACTTCAAACTGTATGGTCCATGAAGGAAGTTTCCCCAAGATCTCGCATCATCATGAGGTGTCCTGCCCCAGTATTCTGAACCTTGGGTAGGTGCATCTGATTAGTCGTCTTCTGGAGGTAATAATTTTTATTTCTTCTATGGTGACCTGCCCCGGTACGAGTATTGCTTTGGAGAAAACAACCCATGCTAACTGCTCTGTGAGAGATCTAAATCTCGAAGTGATTGCCCCAGATTGGCTGTTGAAGAGATCGATCAGCGTTATTGCCCCCGATTGGCTACCTTTAACCCAACTGGTTAGAAAAGTCCATATTCAAAGGAGTTTCTTGGAAAAGTGCCCCTTGGCATGAATGTCCTTCCGAAGTTTCCGCCTTCCCAACTTGGCAAGATTAAGCTTCTAGACTGAGGTTCCATATGTGAACTTCTTTGATGCCAAACAAATGTATGCAAGCAGAAAATGTCTTATTCTGAGAATGAAAATTCTAATGCAACACATGTTAATCTTGAAGCTTTTATTGAAAAGATGTCGTTTATGAACGAATCACTGGTTAAGACAATATAATATTTTTTTTATGAAATGAACATGCATATGCAATACCAACGAGGGTCTTTTAGCACAACTCGTAGGAGTCAGGAACGCTATCTCATGGTGACACACTCTCGAATTAACCCTGTTTCAATTAGGAATTTTAAGGGTTGTATCGTGGCCTGGCTCGCGGTTACAGAAACAAAAGATATAGGCTCGAATTTTATATGTGCCCACCCATCTTCGTGATGTCCTTCCATTCCCATGTTCAGCTAGTTTTCGCAAACGCTCACCTTTCCTAAGGCTTTCGTATTGATTGAAGAACCATTACTCTAACAGTTTAAGCACCATTGAGGTTATTGGAGTAACAGTCACCCCTATTATCTTTTGTGCTTGCATCACACGACTTGTTTTTGTTTAAGGACCTCTCTTGTGTAATCCTTTTCGTCTTCCTTTTTCCATTCTTTTTCTTATCCCTAACTTTTGCCTGGACTGATTCTTGTGAATCTTTTGCAATTGGAGTCCAGCGGGATGCCCTAATTTTTGCTTAAGTCGCTGGTTTTCAAGTTTTGACTTAGCGGGCTATTGATTTCTTTTTTTTTTCCTTTTTCTTTTCGAACACATCGTATGACACTGTTTGTCTTGACTGTTTTGTAAGGGTTGTGACTGTCTCACTTTCTGGTCAATGATGGATAACTGTTGTGGTTTCTGGTCTTTAGACCTCTTGATTTGGTACAATGAAATGTTAGAGATCTTCAGATAGACTCCTTTATGAGAGCATGAACGTTTGGTCCAACTAGCTGGCACCTACCCTGCCCCTGGTTAAATGTGAGGGTTTTTTCACGTGAAAAGAAACTCCTACTTCAAGGCTCAAAGGGGTTAGCGAGTGTTTATCTCCCTTATATCTCCGGTATTTGGGAATTTGAAACAATGCCTGTACATCGTCAACAGGGTCTTATTCGAGATCACACAAATGGAGATTTTTACGTTTTCATTTCGTCATCCTCCATCACAGAGTTTAAGAACAACAGTTGGTATTGCGATGCACATTCACAAAATTATAAGTAAAATGAATGAATTACTTCAAGAAAAACATGTGCGTTTCATTAATTAACATTCAAAAAGCAAACAAGTTTCATGCAAGCATACAAATGTTCAAACAAACATATAAAAGCGACATATGAAAATGCAGTAAAGAATCTGAGCAATGCCAATGTTGAGGAGACTTGACTCCGTATGGACTTGTTGATCTTGAATACTTTCAGTAGTCAACACTTTTCTTGATGATACTTGCAGTCTTCAATCAAATGACCATGTGTCAGCACCATACTTCATTCCCAATTATTCTGACCTGAAGCTTCCGACGTTCAAACATTGACACAAGACGTCTGAATAGAAGAGTGAAACTGTGATGAAATTGCCACATAAGTTGACACCTAAGGTTGCTCGGAAAGACCTGACGATCTTTTGCCTACGTATCTCCATTGACCAAAGACCAATGAAGAATCAGAGCGACGTAGTTCCCCTCAATAGGGATCAAAATGATGTACATAGCCGCTCTTCAGAATCAAACTGAGAATCACCTTCACATACATCTTCAATAAATTCCTCCATAACATGAGCTGACGAACCCACATGACCAAACAGAGACTTGTTAACTTGAATGCCTTGAGGCATCACTGAAATTAACCCAGACTCAATCAAATCTTGAACCTTATCCCTGAGAGGCTTGCATTCTTCTGCTGAATGTCCTGGTGCGTTGCCATGGAATCCACATTGAACATTGGGATCAAAACTTGGTGGATATGGAAAAGGCACTGGACCCGGCTTCTTCGGCACTATCAATCCATTATCAATCAGGCACGGAAGTATCTTGTTGTATGGTACTGGCAATGGATCAAAATACCTCTTGGATCTCTTAGTGTAGTAACGACGCCTTTGCGGAGTATTCTTCTGTTGGCATGGTCGCTGTTGATATTGAGGAGGTTCACTGTTAACTGAAATCTGACATACGGATTCAGAAGGTTGCTGACTCTGAGCAGCTGAAATGCATGGGTAATTTGGATAAGTCAATGGAGTTGGAGGATCTTCCCAGTTTGCATCAATCATATCTTTATCTTGGGAACTGACAAAAGATTCATTCTCTTCACCTGAGCCATCTGAAATACCTTGGATCTTTCCCATCTTGATAAAACTCTCAATGCGTTCTCCAACTATCACTAAGTCCGAGAAATTCGAACTTCCACTACCACTCAACCTCTCCAAATACAGCCCCTTTAAGGTCTCTATGAAAAGATCAACGAACTCTCTATCTGATAGCGGGGGATGCACTCGAGCAGCTACTTCTCTCCACCTCTGGGCATACTCTCTGAAAGATTCACCATCTCCTTGGGATAACACTTGCAAATCCATGCGGCTAAGAGCCCTGTCAAGATTGTAGTCATACTGCTTCACAAATGCATTGGCTAGGTCTGACCATGACTGAATACGACTGCTCTCTAACTGCATGTACCAATTCGACGATGCCTCACTCAGACTGTATTGGAAACAATGAATCATCAATTTGTAATTATGCTCATGTGAGGCCATCCTTCTGCAAAATCTCACCAAATGCTGCCTTGGACAACTATCCCCTTTGTACTTTTCAAACTTCGGTACTTTGAATTTTAGAGGTATTACCAGGCCATGCACCAGAAACATACTTGCAGCACTTAGATCAATGACATTACGACTTTGAAGGGCTTTGATCTCTTCCTCCAACACACGGAATCTTTCCTCCCTCTCCATAATTCGTGGATCTGGGAGTCTCACCACAGGGATGGCCTCTTGGGGATCTGGCATAGTGAAAGCGAAACTGTGATAATCTGCAGCATCAACAGAAGAAGAATGTCCACTTCGGGCGACCTGGCGCTCTTGAACATCTGGATTCCCCACAGGGGTATGTACAGGCTGAGCTTGAGCGGAATTACGATCATCTTGCCTTGCCAAAGTCATCATAGCCTCTATAAGTTGGTCCCACTGATCTTTTGTCAATCCAACACTTGCAGACTGGCTTTGCTCTCCAGGGTCCATGATCTTCACAAAAGTTGCTTCAAGTCTGATACGAGAACTGGAGTCTCAACTGTAGATGGTGAACAAAGAATGAATGAGCCCTGCTTGCTGAACAGAAATGCAATGCAAATGCTATGAGATGCCATGTTCAGTTACTTCTAAAGAATCTGTCTGCTTTGATCCACATTTTTATACAAAAATCCAACAGAAATAATTCAGGGATGAGATCCTCAGAAATAACTGAACATGTATGCTAGAATGCCATGATGGTATGTATGCAACTGGCAAGTGATCGAGAACTGGTGTCTGTCTGGATACGGAACACTGAGTTGAGAACCAAGCAACTGATGATATATGCCCTCTAAATAATAACCATCTGATAAGAACTCAAAACCAAGGATCAAGAACTCCAGAACCATAGTAACTGGATCAAAACATAAGATCGTACTGATGATGAAGGGTATGTTGAGGTTAAGGGTTCCTGCAAACCTGTAAACCCCTCCTAATATCACGGGTAAGCTCCGGGTCAGACATCACGGACTCTCAAAGCCGAATAGCAATAATATGTTCACCATTTCCGAGAAATGGCTCATGACCAAATCAGGGAATTGGTTTGGAATTATGTACTAATCAGGGAGGCCTCAGCTGAGTCCGGGAAAAACAAGCATCCCCTATAGGTTCCCAGCTTCAAGCGCTGAAATCGAGAAACAATAGTACATTCAGCCCGTAGGATACAGTACTAATGTCATACGACCAGATGCTTTGACTGAGTTCCTATAAGAGAACCAGGCCATCCTATGCGAGTCCCCAGTGGACCCTCGGGTGCGAATGGGTTTGCCACGAAATGTGGTCTGCCACTGTCACCACTGGAGAGGGTTGTTTCCACAAAGGTTCTCAATGATCGGTCCCCAGATGCACATAACTATCAAGGTCCTATCCCGAAGTGGAGGAAATCCCCACACAAGATATTTCCACGACAGTCGCAATCTGGGCGTGAAACACATCGCCACTCATCATGCCACATGCGAGTACAATATGTCCACTCTAATCCTAGGGTGCACTCAAGCCGGGTACTTGGCTTATCTCTCAGAAACAGTATCACCCAAACCCACCAAACAGAAAACCAGTCCAGACAGTCCAGTATGATATATATGATGCGGAAAATAAATACTGAAAACTGTAAATAAAGCTGTAAGTAAGCTGTAAACAAACAACAATACAACAAGCCACAACAAACAAACATCACCCAATGAAACAACAACACACAAGCGCTAGGAGAGACTCACAGGGGAACCAGAGATCATCTGGTGTGCAGTCCCCAGCAGAGTCGCCAGCTGTCGCTCCCGGGATTTTCATCATAGTACAAACGCGAAAGTAGCGCGGAAAGGTTAGAGTCGCCAGCCAGACATTTTTATCCCGAATGAATGGGAAAGGTAATGTTGCACAAACCTGAGGAAGAAGGAAAGGACAAGGCCTTGCGAACCAAAGATCTGAGTTCGGGAGTCGGTTACGACCTGGGAAGGTATTAGCACCCCAGATCGTCTGCCGTACCCGACGGGATCCACACTTGCTTGTTTGTTTCAAAGGGTGAGAAATAAGAATGCTGCTGAACAAAACCGCTAACTGGGATGGAAAATGAAATGAGAAAGGAACTGAAATAAGAGAATGAGAGGAAAGAATGGGGAAAATGTAGGGAAAATAAAGAATGTGCTCGAACGGGCCCTACCCCGCTGCCTACGTACCTCATCAGGATAATGAGGATCAGAGATGCCGTAGTTCCCCTAACTAGGGGTAACAAGGAAAATTGCTTGTGAATTAAAGGCTTGAACTGCCTATGCCATTGCTCAGGTGTTGCAGACTCGGACGACGAGTGCGTAACCGTCTTGCAAAGTGACAAGTAGGAGCAAGTTCGCAGACGGAGCGAATGAGATGAGAAAAGAATTCCCGAAGGAAAGACGCTTATTGTTTGTTTGAGATTTTTATGAAGCTTTTATTTGTGAAGGTTTGCATAGGTAAGTGTACCTAAGTCTTACTCAATGGGATGTGTACATCCCACATCATCCCGAAATGGAATGCGCAAGAGGCACACCTATCTATAGAGGAAATCCCCAAAGCTAGTCCCACAAGTGAAGGCTCAAGCACACTGGCCTATTACCATTATTAAGTATTTTTGTGGTTTTTTGGTTAAGAAGTGTTTTTTTAGCTTTTCTTTGTGAGGTACTCATGCTAAGACCTATCCACCACGAGTGATGACTCACACCTCGCCCCGAAATGGAACGCATGTGAGCATCTCATAGCAAAGTCTCATGTCACATGAAAGTACTCAACCTTTATTAAATGGATTAGAATTAAGTTTGAAGATGAGAAGAGAGAGCACCAAAGGATCTCAAAGGAAAAATTCTAAAGGGGGACTAAAATAATCCTAAGTATTCACATGCATGGATATCCTAAAGGTTAGTGAGGTTTCTATCCTAATGAAGAAGGAAAGAAGAAGATAGAAGAAGGGATGAGAAAGGCCTAGGCCCAACAGAAGAGAGTTAGTCCACATAAACATAAAAGGAAGAGATAAGAATTAGAGATGTGGAACTCAATTCCCACATCTCACACTTACCATAGCCCCTGCAAGGTTAGCATACACAAATGAATACAAGCACAAAGTTCAAAACCAGAATCAAAATGGTATAAAGAAGGGCCTAAGAGTCCAGCAAGATGAAGAGAGAAGTCACACAATACCAAACAATATCAAAATAAAAGCAATGGAACCAAAAGATGGAATTTAAGCGCTTAAAGAAACAAATGACTTGAATATGAAGCAAACTCAAAAATTCAGAAGAACCAAGACCTATCCTAGGGCCAGGAAGGTATCCACATCCCAAAGGAACCCCAAATGAGAAGAAGAAGTTGGCACAAGTGCCCTTCTAAGCCTATAAGAAATCTAATGAACCAAAAGAAGCAAAATGGGACAAGGTGAGAACAAAAATCCACAAATAATCAAAAAGCCATCTAAAAATTCTACAACTGGAAAAAAATGATCTTAAAACACATTATATCAACTTGCCAAAAGGACTTGCAAAAATTCAGAAAGGAACTAGGTCAAATGGAGGTATAAACACAAGCTAGGACAGAAAACTTACATCACAAGATATCAGATCAAAACTCAAGAAATAAATTCCTAAAAATTATGAGAAAAATCACATGAAAACTAGAAGATCTTAGGAACACAATGCAAAAAGAATGGGATCAAAACTCCAAATATTGAAGTCTATGGAAAATATACAAGACAGACTGGTCAAGAAAAGAAGCAAATGAAGCTATATACATTGGAGAATTAATTCGGGCACGCTAATCAATGAAAAAAATAAAATAAAAATGCGACAAAATACTAGAGACACAAAGGAGTATCCATGATTTATTTGAGAATTTTTGGATGAATATTTGTATTTTATATGAATTAAAACCAAACTGAAAATAAAGGACTTAAAGGAAGAAAAGAAAGAATTAAATGAAATTGGGGGGGAGGTTTGAAAATTGAAGAAGATAGGAAGAGATGAAGGGGCTATCCTAAAACTTGAAAAATAAAAGATAAGGAAAGAAATGATCAAACCAAATGGCAAGCATCTTTGAGACAATTGGATTTCCATCTTCATAAACAAGTAACTCAACCGGAGCCAAAGTCTTCAATCCATAACAAATGAGCAAAGGGATGATCCTAGAATCTAAGTCCGAATCTCCAAGTCTCAAGCTAGGGATAGTAACCATAGTCCGAAATTAAAAGTCACCAATTTTTTAGATGTTTAGTCCTTTATTAATATTTTTGTATCCAAATGGACAAAATAAAAACAAGCACAATATGAATATAAACAAATGATATATGATATTATATGGTAAAGCATAGTAAAGAGATAAGGGAGCAAGAGATTAAAATAAAAGGATAAGGTGCGAGAGATTAAATTAAATGTTAGTATATTCACAATATTATATTTACAATATAAAGTGGTATGATGAACTTAATCAAGCACAACCACGAAAAGAAAAATAAAGTCGAGGCAACCAGATCCAAGTGGATCGCATTCCGAATCGGGACAACTGTAGGTCTATGTTAAGCAATCGCCGAGTAATTTACGGAGTAATTACCCTACAAATGAGGCCGGCCACCACTAATTAAAGTGGAAAATATTCGTGTTAATACATGTTAGAGAAACGATATTATGGATCGTTCTCCGAAAACATGCCACACTAAAAGAAAGAGAACGGTCTAATCTTAATCGAGATTATCGTTGAATTTCTCGAAAAGCAACCTATCACGATCTCAAAGTATGGAGAATGATCCAAATGATCATTCATCCATAGATTTGAAATAATGAAGATTAAACTTAATCGGAAATCAACAATCCCGAATCGGAAGATTGTCATCGACCAAAATAGAAAAAAGATGAAGAATATGGATCCAAAAAGAATCAAATCCATAAAAAGAAATAGAAATATTTTTTTATCATTTTCTAAAAATGCTTTCATAATATTTTTTCATTTTTCCAATGAACTAGATAATATCATTTTTATAAAACATAAGAGAAATCTAAAGAATACTAATAAAAAAAACAAAATGAAAATAGGAAGAGGGAGGGGGATGCCTGCGGACAGGTGGTGGATTTAGAAATGGATCCATGGATCCAACAAGGTCCAGCCACTTCATCTCTTTATATTTTTTTATTAAAAATAAATTGAAATAAAACATAATGTATAAACAAAACTCAGAAAAGAAAGAAAATGAAAATAAAATTCCTCTTCTTCCTCCTTGCTCATAGCCGCGGCACAAAAGAAAACAGGGGAACAAGAATCGGCAAGCTTCTCCCTCACCTTCACGAAGACAGATCCGCAACAAAATTTGCAGCAACTCTCTCTTCTCTTCTCATGCGACTCACTGATCTTCTTCTTCTCTCACTTGATTCTTCACTCAAAACCTTCTTCTTCCTCTATCAATTTTCGGATTACTGATTTTTTAGGGATTTGGAAGAAAAAAATGAATGAAAATGAAGGTTGATGAGCTTTTTTCAGATTTGGGAAAATGAAAAAGAAGATTTGTTTGAAGCTTTGGAATGATTTGTGCAGGGAGATGGTATGGCTCTCTAAGCTTGCTGATGGAAGAGAAATGAGTTGTTCTTATAGAGGATTGGTGAGGATTTGTGATTTCCGTTTCGATTTGTGTTGGTGTGCGTTTCATTCTTTCATCAATTGCGTTTTGACGTTGCTCTTTTTGCGTTTTGTATCACGAGATTTGCGTGAAGTAAGCGTGTGCGAGCTGAAGCGAGGCACTGGCTTGAGCTTGGAGCCTTGCGGTGATTTGGAGCTGATGTTGAAATGCCGTGAGGCTTGTTGTTGTAAGCCTGAAATTGTTGATGGCTGTTTGCGTACAGGATGTTTGGATTTTGGCTTGCCTTGCACGTTGGCTTGCGAAATTGATGAAGTTGCTTGCTTAGGCTTACTGCAGCTGGCTTTTGTTATTTGTATTGTTGGCTGCGGCATAGGCTATGACTGGCGTAGGGAGTTTGGAAGCTGCGGTTTATTTTGAAGCTGGTACAGCTGGGCGGCGTTTTGGTGTGGGGCCTGTGAATCATTTTTACTTGCCGTGGCTTGGACTTGTGTGGGAAATGGCTTGATGGGTCTGGTTTTTTGGAGGCTGGGTGAATTTCATGAAGCTGCGGCTGGGCATTTGATGCACGTGTGTTGTAGCTGTGTTTGAAAGGCTTATGGGCGTGATTGTTTCTTTTTTTTTTTTAATTTTGTTTGGAATGAGAAAAAACATGATGTGTGTTATAGGAAAAAAAAGAAAAAAGAAAATGGGCTAGATTGTTATAATGGGTTTAAGAAAAAAGATATTGATTATGAAAATGACTTGTTTAAAATGAATAAATATAAAATGGGATATTACAAAATAATGGAAAATCGGAAAGGGATTTTTATGAGTTATCTGATAAAAATTGGATAAATGGATAATCAATTAAATTGGGCGTGAATATGAATTGTTTTGGTAAAAAATAAAAAAATGGATTATGGTGGAAAAGAAAAGCAAATGAAAATGTGGATATGATAATGGATTAAAGATTATGGATAGGAAAAGCTAATTTGAGTCCAAAACCAATCTCTATTTTGTTCACAAGCCACTGCTAATGATGAACGAAGCCAACACTAAACCACTGAATCAACTTGCCAAACTCGGCCACAATCACTGAAATCCTCTAAAAATTTCCCAGATTATTTGAGGAAAATAAATCCACAAACAAGCCACTGATGAACTGACGATTATTGAAGATTCAAACCAATTTCGCACCAAACACTGCCTGATAACTGATGAATTTTGCATACAATCACGGCTCAACATTGAAATGCTCATTACTTGATAGATAAGCCACTAACACACGTAACTTGCACTTGAAGAAATCTCATGACGGTTTGACCATGATTGGATCAAACGTCCATCTGAATCGAATCACCAATCGAACAACCACACCTGGAAGAAATCCATGCCAGCCTATGCTATGCTTCAACAATGAATGTTATGCGTCATCTTTCTATGCTAATGATGTAGTGCGAAATATGCAAATGATATGCTAAATTCTATGAAAATGAGAGGGCAAATTTGGGGTGTTACAATAACGCATCCGTTAGATCTTTCTCATCCAAGGGCCATGCTCATGCCAGCACATTAAAAAACTCATGCCACCCACGTGCGTGTATTTGTGAACAAAAGTCTCAGGCTCCTATTTGCACCCCATACGTGTGTGTTTCAGGCCCATTCAGTGTATTTTCTTGATATTTTCACCCCCAGGCCCAACATAATTCAGTCTAATTATTTCTTTTATTTTCTTTTATTCACTTTATTTCCATTTTCGTTTTCTATTTTTAAAAATACCAAAACAATCATAAAAATTCCAAATAAATTCAGGGATGATCCTCAACATTTTCTTGAATTTTCTTTATTTTTTAATTCTTTTTTTGTCCATTTTTTTAGTCAGAATTAATTTCACAATTAATTTCTTCCTATTCTCTTTCTTTTTTGACCAATCAACTTGTCAATTTTTGTTCTCTCAAACCATACATTTTTTGAGTCCATTCTTTTTGCATTATCTATATAACTAATTAAACGTCTTCAAGATATTTTTGCTTTATTTTTTAGGTCAATGATAAGTCACATTTTGATCTCATTCTTTCAAATGTGCGCACATAAACCCCAATCTCATTCCATACCTCATTTGATCATTCAAAAATAGGAATGTTTGTGAGATTTTTTGGGCATAAATCATTTTCTAGATTGTGATCCCAAATGTCAAGTTTCATAATTTTTCTAGGCCACTTGGTATTTTTCTAAGTTGCTTGAACTATAAGTCACATTTTTGGTCTTTTCCTTTACTTCCTTTGATCCAAATTGAATAAGGCATTTATGCCATTGCTTTAAGGTCTTGATTTTGAGTCTTATAAGTCATGTTAGATGTTTTCACGAGTTGAGTACCCCTGGTTAGTCTTCATATTTTTATTTTCTTAGGGTTTCTTGAGCCATAAGTCATACATGTTTTACTTTGACCTAATTTCTCTTCTTCTTCCATCTTAGCTTCTCAAAATTCAACTTGTACATAAGATAACTTTGTGAAACCATTGTTTTGTGTCTCATAAATATACTTTGATCATTTCCATGTGTTTACTTCAAGTGTAAAAGTTTTTGTATCTCTTTGAACCTCACTTGTCACCTAAAGGTCCAAAACCCCTAATTTGTGACACTTAGCCTTAAGACACTTCTTACCACTTCATTTGTGAGTATTTTGTGAATCTAATTTTCATTCTAACTTTTCATCAAGACCCTGGTTTTTGTATGGGAATTTCAAGCCTCTTTGGTTATTTTTGAACTTCATCTTAAGTCATTTGCTTCACTTCCAAAACCATGTGTTCATATCCATTCTTTCATCTTTCAATATTATGTTTGAATCTCCTTAACTTGAATCTCTTCTTTATCATGTGATTGTAAACACCCCAAATTTTCCCTCACTCATTTCACCATGGCTTGTGATCTTTTCATTAGCATAAGTTCAATCATAGCATCTCATATTGCATTTTTGCTTCACTGCATTGGTTCTAAGTCATCTGCATCTAGGGTTTGTGATCTGAGCAATCCATGAGCTATCTGAGCCACTCCAAAGGTATTCAATCATCTCAAGAGGGACTATGTATGTTCAAACATCATATTATATCCTCCCAAGATTAAGGAAGTCAGAAAATCACAAGAACAGAGGAAGGCATGGAAGTAGAGCCAAGCTTAACTGCACAGATGACCTAAAATTAGGGTTTTGGATTCAAAGGAAATAACTCCAAATTTTTTGGTAATTCTTGTTTCTATTGGTCTCTATATGTTATAAGGATCATACATACCAATTTTCATGAAGAAATTCAATGGGGAAGGCATCTGATCAAAAGATGACTTCTTGAACAAATCAGTGCAAAATAAGGGTATCTGAGGCCCCCAATCATCCAACCAAAGGGTCTTCTCCATCATTTTGGGTGTATATAATCTTTATTTGATCTTAGGAGAAGTTAGAAGTTCACAAAATTGAAGAATTTCAAGCCATTTGCAAGGTTGCCATTTTGGGAAAGTGACTTGTAATGAAAACTTGCCATTTTGGGAAAGTTTTTCAACCTCCTCTTTTTGGTTCAAAAATGCTTCAAATGAAAAATTATTGGTCATGAAAGTTGTATATTGGATCCTCCCATTTTCAAAAAGTACAAGAACTTGACCTAATTCATCATAGAACTCAAGTTATGGTCTTGCAAAGTTTGGAAAAATCACAAAAATTCACTTATGTGCCAAAGAGGGAAACTTGCAAATTCTTGTACCAAGGCAATTTGTGACTTCTAATTGATGTCTAAGCATTACACAAGCATCATACATGACCTAAAATTCAGAATTGCCCAAAGATTCCTCAAGTTCCATGCCTTAAACTTCAAGAAATTCAAAAGGGGCCAAAGTTGTACAAAATTGCAAAATGATCCAAATCTCCTCATCCACTTGAGCCAGCTCACTAAATCATTTTTCATGGACCTCCTTGAAGTTGGCTGACTCGAGCCTTGCAACTTGCCCATACCAATCAACATAGGACAACACCCACTCTCTAACCTATCACATTTCATTATGTGGATCAAAACCAAGCAAAAGCACACAACATTGCAGCCTAACACTTGAGAATACACAACATACTCAAAAAATCCCCAAATTTGCAAAAGCCTTCGAATCTCTTGATTCAACCATCAAACCTTCAAACTCTTTCCACCATTCAACTCCATAAACCTCACTGATCATTTCCCACCTTTCATTTTGCCCTAAAACCTTCATAATCAAAAACACTATTTCAACATTTCATGAACTGAGTTTCTGCCAACTTCCTCTAGAGGCCATTTAAACTCAAACCAAGCATCACAAACTCTTGGGGGGAATCATTGGAGTGGATTTGAGGCAAAGAACTGGCCAGAAAGCTCCTGTTTCGAAAGATCAACTTCAGGTAGCCATGGCATTTATTTTTCCAGAACTCTCATTTTATGTTATAGAATAATTCTACATGTCTCACTGATCACCATGATGTCTTTACTTTTGAGAATAGTTGAGAAATAAGCATTTCATAAGCTTCTGAAATTTTTGCCATGTTTTCCGTTTATCTTTGATTCGTGCTTTTGATGATGAACAAATGAATTTTGATGGTTGATTCTTGTTGGGGTTGAGGAGAGGATCATTTCTGGAGCTTTAGGGGTCTTGGGGTTGCGTATTGAGGGAGATTGAGTGAGGGGCTAGCCGGAGAAGATGATTGGAACACTGTTCCGGTCACCTGAATGTGATTAGGGTTCAGATTAGGGTTAATGACATAATTAGTGTAGTTTGAATTTGGGCCGTCCATTTGCGCGCACTGGTCAATTTCCTCCCCTTTTTATTTGAATCTGGGCCTTTGGATCTGAATACTTTCATTTTAATTCATTTTAAACTCATTTTAATTACATTTCTTTCTACATTTTATTTAAAATAGTAAAACATTTCTAAAAAATTTCATTTTTTGCATCATGTCTTAAAATATTTTTCTCATTCTGAAAATAATTTTTATTTTATTTTTTGCATAATTTTCGTATTTTTAAAATATTTAAATGTTTATTTTAATTAGTTAATGAGAATTAATTAATTAAAATACCATTTAAGTTTCTAAAAATCACCAAAAAAATCACATTGCATCTTGATATATTTAGAAACATTATCAAACTCTTCATACAAATTTCTTCTTGGTTCTTGACCTATTTTGACATTTTTCTTTAGAATTAGGTTTCTTAAAAGTCAATATTTTTGCCCTAACTTAGAAAAATCCCTTCTGCCTAACCATGAGGAGTTTGATGATGGTTCTTTTTGAATTGCATTCTTCATATCATGTAGTTTCTAGGATAAAATTAGTTTGAATTTATCTCTCATTTTCAATTTGTTATGCATTTTCCTTTTTGAAGTGCCTTAAAACCTAAGCTAACTTGACAAAATCATAACTTCCATTAGGTTAAGATTTAGGTCTCCTCCTTTGGGCAGTGGACTTGTGTAGGGTTAGGGTTCCTTTGATCCTATTTTCAAATTTTTATCATGTCATTTGCTTCTGGTTTTGAATTTTGTATTGCATGTTGTGTATAAACCCTAATTTTTGCCTCCATTTGCATTCATCCTTTATATGCTTGCATACATGAACTTGCCATAACATTTTGTGCATCCACATGACATATAAGACATCTTAAGACACATTAGAATCATGTTTGATCATTGCATCATCCATTTGTCATGATATGTATCCATTGCATTTCATAAGTTTTCATGAACTTTCATGCTTCTTACTTGTCTCACTTGCATTCTCATCTCTTGTATGATCATCCACATCTCATGTCTACCATTTGCATCATCTCTTAGCATCATTTAGATTTTAATTTGCTTCTGACTTTGGTGTCCAGCTTTGCATCTTATCTCATTCTCATTTCATTTCATTCCTTGTTGCTAACTTTTCAGTTGGTAAATGTTTGAGAAGTGAATTTGCCTTCACTTCTCATAATCTCTTCTCATCTCTTTTATGCATCATTGCTGAATTTTGTATTTGTATTAGAATGAGCTTGCTCATTCATGTTCCCTCCCCTTTTTCTTTCTTCAAGCAACTTATCTTCTTAAGTGAAGTAAGTTGTCTTGCTTCTTCCTGCTTCTCCTCCTTCCATCTGCTTCTTCCTTGGTGGCTCTTCTTGAAGATCTCTTGCAAGCCTCATAAACCCTAAGGACAACCAAGCATGATCACAATTAGGGTTTGATTAGTCCCCCCCATTAGTTTTACCTTTGTGTCATCTTTGAGTCTTCTCTTCTCACCTCATAATCAAGGACTAAACCTTAAAGGTCTTAAGGCTTTGTGATTAGGGTTATGCATGTATCCTTCTATTAGGATGGAGAGTATAACTTTAATCCTAAGTGTTAAACCCTTAATGTGTTTAAATCCTTTAATCAATCCATCTAATAATCACTAAGACATCAAGCTTGTAACTTAAGTCTTGCATTTGGGTTCTAATTCTTCCTTAATTGGTTAAGAAGGACTAACCCTAGTGTTAATGGACAAGTCCCCCTCAAGTTGTCTTACAAACCATAAAATCCACTTCTTAATCTTATCATTAACTAAAATCCACTTAATAAAGGTTTTGTTTTGTCATGAGGTTAATCCCTAATCATGGATTAAGTTGAGGAGCCTTTCTCAGCTTAAATGTTCTCATCTATTATCCTTCTATTAGGATGGTGTAATGGGTCCATTAAATCCTTGATTATGGCTTAAACTCATTACTTAACACTAAATAAAAACTCCAAAAAACATCTAAATAAATGCAAGTAGGTTAATGATCTTAATCCTACATCATGGTGATTAAGTGTGAGGTGTTTACTTCATACTTAAGGTATTCTCATTACCCCTAATCAGGGGGAGGATGTGATGAGTTTACTAACCCTTGGTTTAGGCTTAAGCTCATTAACTTATGACAAATTCCAAAGGCAATAAAAGATTGAAAACACCAAAAACAAACAATAATCGTCTCCTCCGGGATTCTTTTCTCATCTCATTCACTCACAAACGAGAACTTGCTTCTTCCGTCTAATGCAAGACAATCAGCACCTGAGCCAGACAGGTCATACACTTGAGCATAGACAAGCAAGCAGTTCACCAGTCAATTTATCTTTCAGTCTCTTTGAGTCGAACTACGGTATTCTGACTTCCTCATTGCACGAGAGGATATGTAGGCATAACTTAACTGTTATCGAACAAAAGTCTCTGTATATTCCCCCCTCTTCCAGCTTTATTCTTTAAGCCTCATAGTCTTGAGCATTGCACTCTTTCCTTACAATGACACTATTTTATTTCACTTCACTTTCTTCTAGCACTGACACTTGCATTCTTTCCAGCTTTGATACACAGATTGCACTGACACTACCCCTTTAAAATACAAATCTTTCAAGCGTGGATCCCGTCGAGTATGACAGACAATCTGGGTGCTAATACCTTCCCAGGTTGTAACCAACCCCCTTTCTCAGTTTCTCTGGTTCGCGATCGTCTTATCCATCTTTTCTTAGGTTTATGCAGCATTACCTTTCCTTCGGGATAAAAATGCCTAGCTGGCGACTCTTTTCATTCTTTCTCTTTCGCCGACCGTTCGCGTCTGTACCCCTTCTGACCAGGTGTCATTTGGTGGGAGCGACAGCTTGGCGACTCTGCTGGGGATACATATACTGTAACCAGGGCTTCTGGTTCTTTTTGTGGGATCCTCCTAGCGTTTGTTTGATTTGTGTTTAATGGTGTGTTATGTGCTATGTGTGTTTATTTATTTCACTTTATTTATTGCTTTATGTATAGTTTTATTTATTTATTTCTTTACAGCTTTACATATTTCATACTGTCATTATCATTGCTGGATCTGATTTCTGTTTTGGTGGGTGGGGTTCCATTGAGAGTTCAAGGTCCTATACCCGGGACCTGAGTGACACCTAGGCTAGAGTGGTTCATGTTCTTTCCCATTCCATTTCAGTCTGGTACGGGAATATGAAACACGGTTCAGATGTGGGTTTCTTCTTGAGAACTCTGTGCTATAGATTTCTTGTAGTGCTAGGGCTATCTGGGAAGCCTGCTAAGTCTGGATGACCTTTATTGTGACCCTCAGAAACTGAGGTGAATTAGAGGAGGATCTTTTATGGTTATTGTAAACACTGTACCTCCGGGTTAGAAGTGTTTACACTTCTCATAACTGATCCAAGTCTGAGGATCCTTGTTTTAGAACATTACCTGTGAGGGGGTTGGGCTGTTTACAGGTTTGCAGGAACCCTTGACCACATCATACCCTGTTACTGTATTGTTTAAGAGTACCTCATTTTGGGACAGTTTTTGTGATTTAACCCTGGACATGTGACTCTTTATTTGAGTCCCCCACCTTGGTTACTGGATTTCTAAGCCTTCATCTGGACCTTTGAACATACATGGACTTATATCAAGACAGATAATCAGATCCGGCTTGATCACAAACCCTTGCATATCATATGCATCTATCATCACTGCATCATTTAACATTTGTTTATTTGTTTTTCAGGGTATCCAACTCATTGTATCTGGTTTGGTTTTGACCCCTTCTTCTGCATAGACCTCTGCTTTAGCTGTCTTCATCAGTTATCTGCTTCAACCATCTTCATCATCACCAGCATCAGGCTGTCAGTGGCTCATTTCCAGTATCAGTATGTGGTCTTCACCAGTACCTACCTTCAGTTTCTTCAGCATCATGACTACTCCCAGGAAGAGCAACATATCTTACCACTTTTTTGATCCTGTGGTGACTGGTATCAGGAAGGTCCAGTCACTTATCACACCTGATTATATCCCTTTGTTTAGAGAGCATTATGGAGGTATCCTGGATATGGTTATAGACCTTGACCCTTCTCAGAGGAGCATGATCCACACATGCTTGCAGTTTTATGACCCTCCTTTGAGATGTTTCACATTCCCAGACTTTCAGCTAGGGCCTCTGCTGGAAGACTTTTCCTCATTGATTGGAGTACCTATCAGGGGGGGAATCCCTTACAACCTAGAAATGCCAGCTCCTAGAAATGAAGAGATAGCAAAGGCATTGTACCTGGAGCCTGCCTTGATTGAGCAAAGTATGACAACAAAAGCTGGGATCCCTGGTTTGCATTTGGACTTGTTGATTCCTCAGGCCATCCTGAAAGCTTCATTGGGAGAGTGGAAGGCAGTCTGTGCACTGTTAGCCCTCAACATATATGGGGCTATACTGTTCGCAGATGAGCCCAAATTTGTCAGCAAAAACTCCATCCATTTGTTTCTTCTGAAGAACCCAATACCCACATTGCTAGGAGATGTTTACTACTCCATTCACCAGAGGAATGAGAAACAGAGGGGGAAGTTGGTAAGATGTTGTGCTCCTTTGTTTTACACCTGGATGCTCAGACACCTGCCTAAGACAGATGCTTTCTTGAATCCCTACCAACAGAAGAATTGGGCCAAGAGGCTCATTGCCTTGACTTCAGATGATATTAGATGGTGCACCCAGAGCACCAAAGGCAAGGACATTATCACCAGCTGTGGACAATACCAAAATGTACCTTTGATAGGAGTAAAGGGTTGCATCAACTACAATCCTTCGCTGTTCAAGAGACAACTGGGCTATGCTTTGGTTCACCCTCCCAGAAGGCAGGATTTAGCTAAGACCCTGTATTGTGAAGTGAAACCTAATTCAGCTTTTGTCAGACAACCATCCTGGGCTTGGGACAACATCCAGACAAAAGGGATGGCTATTCTTGGAAGGTGTAATAATTTTGCTTCAGCTCAATACTATGACTTGTCCCATACTAGAGCTCAAATTACCGGAATGCCTTTTATCTTGGAAGACATGCCTGGACCATCTACAGTACAACCAGCAACAACTGTCAGCCTAGAAGAATTTGAGAAGTTGAAGGAAAGAAATGAGAACTTATCTCAAGCTTTAAAGAAGACTCTTTGGTAAAGGAGTGATGGTCGTCTAGACGTTGAGAGATTGGAGAAGCTTAGGGTGGAGCATCTTACCAAAATTGAGAAGACAAAGGACTACATCAGGAAAGCAAGAGCTGGGGAACAAATATTGAAGAATGCCTGTAAAGAGGCCAAAATTCAGAAGGCTAGGGCTGAGCTCTATCTGCAAGAGAGTCAGGCTAGATGGGTCAGGATCACTGAAGCCTGTACACAAGAAGACCAGAAGACTCAAGCCAAGATTGAACAGCTAGAGGCCAGTGAAAAGAAGCAGCAGGAAGCTTTGTTGGCAGCACAGAAGGAGATTTCAGAGTTGAAGCTCAGAGCAGGATTGAAGAGGTCAAAGGACCAGGACAAACATAAGAAGCTGACTACTGCCATTGCTACCAGGAACCTCCTCATTAGGACCATTACAGAGCACCCAGCTGGTCCAGTGACTGAGGCACTCCTGAAGGAGGTCAGAGAAGATGAGTTTGGATTGGATGTCTGATTCTTTGCTTGTTGTTTGTTTCCATTTTCTTCTTTTGTTGTATTTCGACCCTTCAGGGGCATGTATTGTAAAAAAAACTATGTATTTTTGATCAGTTGTAATATATTTTAGTTTGTTTTCATTTAGGTTTTCTCTCAACAACACTAAGCATCTTCCTCGAGGTCTGGAAAGGTCAAAACCAAGAACCAAACCGGATACCTTGGAAAACAAATAAGCATACTGCATTGCATACCAACTTTTGTTTTGTTTTGTAGGTTTTGTTATTATTTTTGTTTCTAACCTTGTTGTGACTTCAGGAAACATTACTCGTCGCCGAGTGTTCCTTGTCAACCGCACGCACCGGTACCCGACTCGTAACAACCTTCCTGGTATTCAAATGGAACAAGTACAGCAAGATCTGATTGAGGTCAGAAATCAGATGGCTAATGAGAGAGTAGAGATGAGAAATCAGATGTCTCAGTTCATGGCAGTGATGACTGGCTTAGCCCAAAGTCAGGAAAGGCTAAGAGAACTGGTGGAAAGACAAACTCCTGAAGAGCCTCATCTTGGGACAGGAGGAACTAGAAACAATGAGCGGGGCCAGCCTCGTATTGACACACCAATATTTGGACCTCATCTAGATCCAGAAGTTAATATCCCGAAAAATGTGCAAGGTAATACTGCTGGGGGGAGAATCTTGCAAGAGGATCCCCAAGAAGAACAATTTACTGTTATGGGGGCTGGAGATGAAGTATATGACCGGAGATTGGACAAAATTGCTGAGAAGTTAAGATCTTTGGAATCTCAGAATTCTTTGGGCTTCGATGTGATGGACATGGGGCTAGTGGATGGGGTGAGAATTCCCCACAAATTCAAACCCCCATGCTTTGAAAAGTACAATGGAACCTCCTGCCCACAAACCCACTTACAGTCTTTCCTGGGTAGGCTCAAGGCTTACACTATGGATGAAAAGCTGTGGATGTTCTACTTTGAAGACAGTCTGACTGGGGCTTCGAGAGAGTGGTATTCACACCTATCTAGGGCCACCATTAGATACTGGAAGGACTTGGCTGAAGCCTTCATCAGGAAATATCAGTACAACCTGGACATGGCTCCCAACATGACCCTTCTGATGGGAATGACTTAATCCTCTAGAGCTTCCGAGAGTATGCCCAAAGGTGGAGACAGCTTGCTGCTGCTGTACAACAACCCATGTCAGAGAGGGAAATGGATGACATGTTCATGAATACATTGCAAGGGACCTATATTGATAGACTGGCTGCTTTTTCCTCTACCAGTTTTATTGATGTGGTCATAGCTGGTGAGAGAATTGAAAGCCTCTTAAAGATGGGCAAAATTTCCGACAGTGGTGCAAGTTCATCCAGCAATCCCAGAAAGCCTTTTGTGGGACCCCGAAGAGCCGGTGAGACAAATTCCATTCATGCAAGCAGAGGTAGGCCTCAGTATGTGCACCGTTCAGTAGCAGCAGTTACCATCCCAGCTCCGATTCCTCAACAACCAGCGTATCTTCAACAACAACAACCACAATATCAACAACAAGTTCATTATCCGCAACAGAGAACCTACAACAACAGCAATAACAACCAACAACAGTGTCCTTTCCAACAAAGACCATCACAAGCTAACAGGGTGATTGACCCAATCCCAATGCCGTATGCTGCACTCTTGCCACAGCTCCTAAAGCTTAACCTAGTTGAGTTAAGGACATTGGCACCTCCAGATCCCACCAATATGCCAAAGAATTATGATGCAAATGCCAGGTGTGCATTTCACTCAAACGCACCGGGGCATAATACTGAAAAATGCAGGGCTCTACAGATGAAAGTCCAAGATCTAGTGGACTCAAAAGCTCTCAACTTTGCACCTCCTCCAAATGTCACAAGAAATCCAATGCCTAGTCACAACGGGCCCAGGATTAATGCTATCGAGGAAGGAAAACCATCCACTTTAATCACCAGTGTTGCACAGATCCGAACACCTCTGGTTGAAATCAAAGCTCAGCTGTTAGAATGCCAAGTGTTCCCCGGGTGTGAGCTCGGCTGTGGATATTGCAATATTGCAGTCAATGGGTGTGAAAGGCTGAGGAACGGCATATATGGTCTTATTAAGGATGGTATCCTTCAGATTACGACAACAGCGACTACAACTCCACCAATTCCTGCATCAACGATCACAGATACTCCTACAACGTCAGCAACCATTGTTCCAACAGATTCTACTACAACTCCAACAACCGCTCAATCGATCACTTCAACGGATACAAGTTCAGTCACCATTCCTGCTACAACTTCAACACCCATCCATTCAACATTGCCTCCTACAACATCAACAACAATTAATGAAAGTGTCTCAACGGTTACAATATACTATGATCCTGCAAATGTTCCTGCCAACAACTCACAAAATGTTACTCCTGTCAGCGCACCAGTTACCATATACTATGATCCACACACCATTGTGGTCCCCTCTGCAGCTGCTATCAGTCCAGTCACTATTACAGTGCCTGGGCCAGTTCCTTATGAAAGCAATAATGCCATCCCTTGGCATTATGGCTCAGATCTATACTGCGAGGGGCAGAAAATCACTTTAGAATCATCAACTTCTTCACCTTAGATAGGCAATGTGGGGGGAGGTGGAGGCTTCACTATAAACGGAAGTCTCTTTGCCTCGCAAATTCCAAGACCCATTGCCGAAGTAGAAGCTGCTGCAAGGGCAAAAGGAAAGAGCATGGTGCAAGAAGAACAAGTTGTCAAAGAAGCTTTGAAGACTCCTTTCGATCAAGAGGTTGATGAATTCATGAGAATCATAAAGAAAAGTGATTACAAGGTGGTAGACCAGCTTCACCAAACACCTTCCAAAATCTCCATACTATCGTTGCTAATGTGCTCTGAGACTCATCGAAACGCACTATTAAAGGTCCTGCACGCAACTTATGTGCCGGAGGAGATTACCGTCAATCAATTAGAGGCTGTGGTTGGAAATGTCAACGCTAGTAATGGACTAGGATTTACCAATACTGATCTGACAACGGAGGGTCACAATCACAACAAGGCTTTGCACATTACCTTGGAGTGTAAAGGTGCAGTTCTTTCTCAAGTATTGGTGGACACAGGGTCATCACTCAATGTCCTACCCAAGAAAGCCCTGGTGAAGCTGGAACATGATGGATTGGCACTACGCCCAAGCAACTTGGTAGTGAGAGCCTTCGACGGTTCTAAGAGATCAGTTCTAGGAGAGATAGAGTTGCCTATAATGATTGGCCCACAGGTTTTCAAAATGACCTTCTTTGTGATGGATATACAGCCTGCCTACAGCTGTCTATTGGGAAGACCATGGATCCACGCCGCTGGCGCCGTGACGTCAACCCTTCACCAGAAGTTAAAATTCGAGTGGGAAGGCCAAGTCATTACTATTTGTGGGGAGGAGGATATTTTTGTTAGCCAGCTGGCTACTTTCAAATACATTGAAATGGATGGGGAGATCCATGAAACCATGAGTCAGGGGTTTGAGGCCCTGAATATCAATGAGACATCTGTTGTGCTTGGGACTTCCATCACATCATATCAACAAGCCCAGAAGGTTGTTGAAGAGGGTACCGCTCAAGGCTGGGGCAAGCTGCTGCCCGTGGAGAAGAAAGAAGACCGATTCGGGTTGGGTTACAGACCAGCTCGACAAGATCAACCAGAGGTGGCAAAAGAGCCCAAGTTTGTCAGCGGGGGGATGCTCACCCCGGATGTTGTGAATAGCTTGGAAGATGAGTCAGAAGACGAGCACAACCTGGAAAGCTGGATACGTCCAAGGATCTCGGGGAACCATGTCTCAAACTGGTCTTCCCAGGAAATTATAAGGGTTACTCCTGCAGAGTAATTATTATTTCCTGTGTTTTTGAAGCATGCATCAAGTCCTGCATCTTTCCCAAGATGTCAGGGTTCATTTTGTAATCGGGCCATCTTGTATTTTGTGCAAAGATCAATTAATGAATATCAGGACATCTTTTGCAAATGATTCTTTTTTTTCTCGCTCACTGTTTTTCATTTTTCATTTTTTGTACAAAAATAAAATGGCAATGTTTTTCAAAATAATAACTTCATTCTCACTTTTTCTAAACAAGATAAAACTGATCACTAAAATGAACAAATCTCAACCCTTGCAGAGAATTCCCTCCAGATTGCACCGACAACAACACCGCTATGACTTCGTATGACTTTGACAATCTGATCAATCAAGCTGATGAAGGGGTTGAAGAAGATTATGAGCTTCCTGAATAGATAGCCATGTTATTAAGACAAGAGGATAAGGTTATCACTCCTCATCAGGAGGAGGTCGAAACGGTTAACCTTGGTACAAAAGAAGACGTGAAAGAAGTTAAGATCGGGGCCTTCCTACAAGATTCGGTAAAAGAGAAACTGATTGACATGCTTCGGGAGTATGTGGATATTTTTGCTTGGTCTTATCAGGATATGCCAGGGTTGGACACCGACATTGTTATGCACAAGCTGCCTCTAAAAGAAGACTGCCCGCAGGTAAAACAGAAGTTGCGCCGCACTCGCCCAGATATGGCAATGAAGATAAAAGAAGAGGTACAAAAACAGTGGGACGCCGGTTTCCTTGCTGTGACTAGTTACCCGCCGTGGGTTGCTAACATTGTACCTGTACCTAAGAAGGATGGCAAGGTGAGGATGTGTGTGGATTACCGGGATCTGAACAAAGCTAGCCCGAAAAATGATTTCCCATTACCTCACATTGATGTATTGGTTGATAATACGGCTCAGTTCTCGGTGTTCTCCTTCATGGACGGATTTTCAGGATACAATCAGATCAAGATGTCACCTGAAGACATGGAGAAGACAACTTTCATCACACCCTGGGGCACGTTCTGTTATAAGGTGATGCCATTCGGATTGAAGAATGCTGGTGCCACTTATCAACGGGCTATGGTAACGTTATTCCATGACATGATCCACAAAGAAATTGAGTGTTATGTGGATGACATGATTGCCAAGTCCCTCACAGAAGAAGACCACCTGGTGAATCTATTGAAGTTATTCAAGCGTCTGAGGAAGTACCAATTGAAGTTAAACCCCAACAAATGCACATTCAGGGTACGATCCGGTAAGCTGCTGGGATTTATCGTAAGTGAGAAAGGGATTGAAGTCGACCCTGACAAAGTCAAAGCCATTCAAGATATGCCTGCACCAAGGACTGAAAAAGAAGTTCGGGGTTTTCTAGGTAGATTGAACTACATTTCAAGGTTCATATCTCATCTTACTGCAACCTGTGAACCCTGTAGAACCCCAAATTTGCCCTCTTCATTTTAAGCATCATAATACACCATTTTCATCATAAACATATCATATACATAGCATTATAGCATAGAAAAAAATAAAGCATGACAAGCATCAAGCCCTATCATGAGGCATATGGCCATCTAGGGAGGTGTTGAAGGCCATTTAAGCCAAGACAGGGTTTCCAATGGATTTGTGAGAGTCCTATGATGAGTCTAGACTCCTTTGGCAAGGCCAAATTCATTTGCAAAAGTTCAGAAGATTGTTTAACCATCACAAAATTTCAAGACAATGCAAGGCTCCTAGGCAGTGCGACCAAATTAGGGTTTGGAATTCAAATGCCATGATCACATAACTTTGGCCATTTCATTTGGGCAAAGTCTTTTATATGACACGAGGGCCCTAGAGTTGACATTTGATGAAAAATTCCTCAGGGAATTCAGTTATTTCAACAGAAGTTCAGGGTGCATTTCTTTCCCTTCTGTACAGAAAATCTTGATCAGAGTTTTGGGCTGGACATTATTATCTTTAATTTTGACCATTTATTGAGGCCAAGGGCTTGTATTTAGTCTGCATAGCTTATATATGAAGTTGGAGGCAAAGATTCGCTGATGAAGTCAAGATTTAGTTCAGTTATTTGAGGTTGAAGCATGAAAGTCAACTGCGCAGACAGAAAAGTCAACATGACAATTTCAGATTTTTTTTAATCAGGATTATCATTTTTTGAGGTCATATCATGTCAAGGAATAGTTCAGTTGAGCTTAAATGTCAAAAATCGGGAGTATGCAAAAAGTTGCTAATTGTGGAAGTTTCTATTTTTTGGAAACTATCTTGATCCCAAACTTCAGGCTATTTTTTCATGTGCGAAAAAGCCCCGAATGATTTTCCGGAAAACACGAAAGTTGTAGAGCACGATTTTCCCTTTCCGAAAAGTCATAGAACACTCTCATAACATTTATAGAACTCAAGTTGTGAATTTTGGAAGTTTGGGTGTATTTTAGGGTTTTTTGTGTGACACTTGTCAAATTACTATTGGGTCCTTTCTTTTTGTTGTGTCACATTTTATAATTTCTTTGTTACTATACAAATTACATGTCCATTTTATTTTTTTACGTGACCTCATGTGTGGGAGCAAGACATTGGTTGTTATTATTTTCTTGTTTTATTAATAACAAGTAATATGAGAAGAGTGGGAATGAAAAGGTGGTGGTACACTGAAAATATGAGAGGGTCATCAAGCCACTACTTCCAGCCTGTCTTGTGTCTGTTTGTCGTTTGCCCTAGGGTCTTCTCTTTCCCACTCGCACTCACGCGCTATCCCTCATGCATGGTCATGTGTTTGTTGTTTGGAAAACAAAAGATGTCGCATGTGTTTCATGACCATGCACCCCTTAATTCACATCCTTACCATCAATAAATCATTGCCAGCACATCATGCCATGCCAACAACTAAAAACCGCGACATGCCTGAGTGATAAAAGAAAAAAAAGAAATCGTGAGCCTTCATGCCCTGCGTTTTTGGCATCTCAGTTTTGTTTTGTGCACCTGTTCTTTCTCTCAAGGCACTCCCTATATAAGCTTCTAGGTCACGGTTTAGGGGGAGAAGAGATCATTTTCATCACACACAAAAACCTGTCTCTCTCTCTCTCTCTCTTGTTGAAGTCATTTTTCTTCATTTTTTTTTCACACAAACTCAGGTCTGAGTTTGCTTCTTCTCATCTCTAAATCGTCTTCAACATCTTCTAGTTGCTTTTATCATCACCATCTCCATTGTTTTGGGTATAGTGGATTCAGCTTATGCACATGTGAAGGTTCAACAATCACCTTAAGATTCTCTGTTTTGCTCAGTCTCAAAGCTGCAAGCCTTTATTTGGCTTAAAGAAGCTCAAAGAAGTTTGTTCTATCTCTGGCTTTCTCATATTCCACAAGAAAAGCTCAGTCACAGGTTTGATTTCCATTTTGTTTTTCTCCATTTCTGGATCTGTTTTAGCTTGATACATGTTCTAAATGCTTGACCTAGCTTAGTTGAAGCATTATGAGGCTATGTGATGCATTTTATTTGGATTTTGCAACTTTGATGTATAACTTGTTGGCTTCGGTTTTCTGCGGATTTCGAATGTTTGTAAGAACTAATGTTGTGTTGTTTTTCCTCTTGCTTCGAAGATCATTTTTGGTTTTTATACTTTATGATTTCATTGAGAAATGGAGGAGGTGTGTTGATTCAAAGTTTTGATAAATTTATTTGGCAGCCTCTGTTTCTTTGGGGTCTTGCTGCGTTTTTGTTGATGTTCATGGAAGAAGACGAGTGGTTGTTAGCTGATGATTGGCCGAGTTTTGTTTTTTTCATTTTTATTATTTTTTTATTTTTATTTCATTTAAGTGAGAGGGTGCCCAATTGATATTTGTTCACATGAGTTTTGGTTTATTTTTTTTATTTTTGAAGCATGCCACAAATAATATAAAACCTGGTCTTCTTTTCCTCTTGTTTGTTGTTTTCGTGTGGGCCTAAGGCCAAATTGCTACCCGCACCCCCTGTTGGGCCCAAGTGACCAATTGAACTGGATGGCTTTGCTCTTCACACTCCCCCTCTCTTTGCTCATTTTATTATTTTCTTTTTCTTTATTTCTTTTATGTTTATTTATTAAAAATACTTCCAAATATCAAAAAAATCCAAAAAAATTTATATGTACTCCTTGGTTCATCTAGTTTTTTATCATAATTTTTTACAGATTTTTATTTTTATCCCACGTGGCCAAATAAATTCAACATTGATCATTGCTTTCCTGTGGACTCTCATAGACCAATCTGCCTTGTCCAATTTCTATTTTTCTCATCCTTTAAGCTATGAACCCCATTCTTTTTGCATTCAAATCCTAAGACACTCTACTATCTTCATGATTTATCTTGGATTTTTCACAAATTTCCTTGCTAGACTTTGCTTGAGTTACTTGCGCCTTAATTTTCAAAACCCTAAATGGTGATACCTTGCATCCTTGAGCTTCATTGACCTAGTTTGGTGCTGTATTTTTGCAAACCCTTTTGGATTCTCATTTCTTTGTGTTTGGAGAGTACATTTCTGGTTGGGTAGATTTTTTAAATGCTTGGATCTTTTACTTGGGTATTTTCTTCCTCACCTTGCCTTGTTTTGCATTCTTTGAGTCTTCTAGTCTCTTTTAAGTTTAGAAGAGCACTTGTACCAACTTCTCTTCATCTTTTAGGGTCCTTTAGAGGTCTATGGTTGCTCCTGGTCTTAGGATAGGGTTTGAGTCTTCTTGGGTCTTGGTGTTAGGTCTCTTTTATGTGCTTTATTTCTTTAAGTGTTATGCATGCTTTCTTTGCACTTGTTTCATTTCTAATCATCTCAATATGATCTTGTGTTGCTTTGCTTATCATCTTGTGAGCTCATTGCTATGCCTATATGCTTGTGTAGCTTATGACTTGTTGGTTCATGCCTTGATTTTATGTTGTTACACTAACCTTGCAGGGGCCATGGTAAGTTTGAGATGTGGGAATTGAGTTCCACATCTCCATTTCTCATCTCTCCTCATTACTGTTTATATGGACTAACATCTTCTTGTTGGGATTAGGCCTTTCTTATCTCTCCTTTTATCTTCTTCTTCTTCTCTTGAGATCCTTTTTAGGTTAGAAAGACCTCACAAACCCTAGGAACTCCATGCATGCTAACTTAGGATAGAAACTTCCCCCCTAGTTTTTCCTTTTGCTCCTTTGGTTCTCTTTCTCTTCTCATCTTCAAACTTAATTCTAATTCACTTAATAAAGGTTGAGTGCTTTCATGTGACATGAGACTTTGCTATGAGATGCTTGCACGCGTTCCGTTTCGGGGCGAGGTGTGAGTCATCACTCGTGGTGGATAGGTCTTAGCATGAGTACCTCACAAAGAAAAGCTAAAAAACACTTCTTAACCAAAAAAACCACAAAAAATATTTAATAATGGTAATAGGTCAGTGTGCTTAAGCCTTCACTTGTGGGACTAGCTTTGGGGATTTCCTCCATAGATAGGTGTGCCTCTTGCGCATTCCATTTCGGGATGATGTGAGATGTACACATCCCATTGAGTAAGACTTAGGTACACTTACCTATGCAAATTTTCACTCATAAAAGCTTCTAAAAAACACAAACAAACAATAAGCGTCTTTCCTTCGGGAATTCTTTTCTCACCTCATTCGCTCCGTCCGCGAACTTGCTCCTACTTGTCATTTTGCAAGACGGTAACGCACTTGTCGTCCGAGCCTGCAACACCTGAGCAATGGCATAGGCAGTTCAAGCCTTAATTCACAAGCAATTTACTTTTAGTACCCCTAGTTAGGGGAACTATGGCGTCTCTGATCCTCATTTTCCCGATGAGGTACGTAGGCAGCGGGGTAGGGCCCGTTCGAGCACAATCTTTATTTTCCCTACATTTTTCCCTTTCATTTCTTATTCATTGCTTTTCTCAGTTTCTTTTCCATTCCTTTTCATTTCTTTTGCTGCAGCTTTCATACCCTCACCCTTTGAAATAGTTTCTTTTGCAAGCGTGGATCCCGTCGGGTACGGCGGACGATCTGGGTGCTAATACCTTCCCGGGTCGTAACCGACTCCCGAGCTCAGTCTCTTTGGTTCGCAGGACCTGTGTCCTTCCTCTTTCTTTCTTTTGGTTTGTGCAGCATTACCATTCCCTTTCTTCGGGATAAAAATGCCTGGCTGGCGACTCTATTCTTCTTCCGCGCCACTTTCGCGTTTGTACCAGGATGGAAATCCGGGGAGCGAAAAACCCTTATTCAAATTGTTGAGGAAAGAACAAACGGTCAGGTGGAACGAAGACTGCCAGAAGGCTTTTGACAAAGTCAAGGAATACTTACAAGAGCCTCCTATCCTTATGCCTCCAGTTGAAGGAAGACCTCTAATCATGTACTTGACAGTATTAGAAGGGTCAATGGGGTGTGTGTTGGGTCAGCATGATGAGTCTGGTCGAAAAGAGTATGCAATATAGTACCTAAGCAAAAAGTTTACCGACAGTGAACAACGCTATTCAATGCTCGAGAAAACCTGCTGTGCTTTAGCGTGGGCTGCTCTCCGACTAAGGCAGTATATGTTGACCCACACTACCTTATTGATCTCCAAGATGGACCCAGTCAAGTACATTTTTGAGAAGCCGGAACTTACCGGACGGGTTGCAAGATGGCAAATGATTCTCACAGAATATGACATTCAGTACACATCTCAGAAAGCCATCAAAGGCAGTGTGTTGTCTGATTATCTTGCTGAGCAACCCATTGATGATTACCAGCCTATGAGATTTGACTTCCCTGATGAAGACATCATGTTCATAAAAGAAAAAGATCACGAAGAGCCTGTTCACACTGCAGGGCCTGACCCAGAAGAAGAATGGACTATGATGTTTGATGGGGCTATTAATATGAATGGTCGTGGTATTGGTGCAGTACTCATTACACATAAGGGAGTTCACATGCCTTTCTCGGCAAAACTCACCTTCAACTGCACTAACAACGTAGCTGAATACGAAGCTTGTATTATGGGTCTTGAGGAAGCCATTGACCTCAGGATCAAGAGTATAACTGTATTCGGAGATTCAGCTTTGGTAATGAATCAAACCAACGACAAATGGTATACTGACCAGGATCATCTGATACCTTACCGGGACTATACAAGGAGATTACTGGCTTTCTTCACAACAGTTAAGCTTGAGTATATCCCTCGAGATGAAAATCAATTTGCAGATGCTCTGGCTACCATCTCATCCATGATCAAAGTTCAAGCTGCCAACTTTGTTCCTCGGATTTCAGTATCCAGGCTTGATAGACCAACATATGTATTCTCAGCAGACCTTGCTAAAGATGATAAGCCTTGGTTCCACGACATCAAATGCTTCTTGGAGGATCAAACATACCCACCTGGGGCATCATCCAATGATAAGAAGACATTGAGAAGGCTAGCTGGTAGTTTCTTCCTGAATGTTGATGGTTCCTTGTACAAGAGAAACTTTGATATGGTACTCCTCAGATGTGTTGATAAGACAGAGGAAGACTTGCTGATGCACGAGGTGCACGAAGGATCTTTTGGTACCCATGCCGGAGGGCATGCTATGGCTAAGAAGTTGTTAAGATCAGGCTACTACTGGATCATAATGGACGCCGACTGTTGTGCTTATGCCAGGAAGTGCCATAAATTCCAGATTTATGCAGATAAGGTGCATGTACCTCCAAATCCTCTGAATGTGATGTCTTCACCCTGGCCCTTTGCCATGTGGGGCATTGATATGATTGGCAAGATTGAGCCGACCGCTTCGAATGGCCACAGATTCATCCTAGTTGCCATTGACTATTTTACCAAGTGGGTTGAAGCAACTTCATATGCAAACGTCACCAGGCAAGTGGTAGCCCGATTCCTGAAGAGAGACATCATTTGTCGGTATGGAGTGCCCGAGCGAATCATTACTGATAATGGTTCCAACTTGAACAACAAAATGATGGCAGGACTGTGCCGGGACTTCAAGATCCAACACCACAATTCTTCTCCTTACAGGCCAAAGATGAATGGCGCTGTGGAGGCAGCTAACAAGAATATCAAGAAGATTGTGAAGAAGATGGTGGTCACCTACAAAGACTGGCATGAAATGCTACCATTCGCCTTACATGGGTACCATACTTCAATCAGAACATCCACTGGGGCAACACTGTATCAACTTGTGTATTGTATGGAGGCAGTCCTACCTGTTGAAGTTGAATTACCCTCTTTACGGGTATTGATGGATGTTAAGTTGAACGAAGCAGAATGGGTCCGATCCCGATACGAACAACTAAGTCTAATCAAAGAAAAGAGATTGGCTGCAATCTGTCATGGGCAGTTGTATCAGAAAAGAATGAAGAAAGCTTTCGATCAGAAAGTCAGGCTTCGGGAATACCAAGTAGGAGATCTTGTGCTGAAGAGACTCCTTCCTCCTTATACAGACCACAGGGGCAAGTGGACTCCAAATTACGATGGTCCATTCATAGTAAAGAAAGTTTTTTATGGTGGAGTACTGATGCTCAGTACTATGGATGGTGAAGACTTCCTGTCCCCTGTGAATTCAGATGTAGTTAAAAAATACTTCGCATAAAATGACCCGCTGTACATAAAAACAGAATGTAAGTCCAGGCAAAAATAGGGCATCCTGGCGAGTCAAAAAAAGAATAAAAGACTCGGGCAAAAGTAAGGGAAATAAAAAAAAATGTACACCCGCTAAGTTGAAAAGCCGCATTGGACAGTGTAACACGGTGGGAGAACTGACTTTAGTTATGTTGCGGATAGCAAAAGTCGCCACCGACTTTTATTTTATCCAAAGGAAAGGCATAAAAGAACAGGAAAGACCTTTTAAAAGATTTTTGGGTCCGGGGGGTAGGTTATGTAAAGGGAAGGTGTTAGCACCCTTTACATCCATGGTTATCCATGGGCTCTTAGTTACTTAGCTCACTTTGAATTGTTTTTGAAATGTGAAGTGTGTGAATAGAGATTTTCATAAGAGTTTGATAATGATCCATGTACGGATGCGTAAAAAACCTTTGTTTTGAAAAATTTTGTTTGAAAGTGTGAAGTGTTTGAAAAGTTTTTGAATAGTGAGCAAGTAACTATGAGGTACCTACCCTAAGTTTAAGTCTTTTCTGTTCTTGAATCCTTTAAATGGTAAGACTATCCCTATTATTAAGGAATAGGTAGTCATTACCTTGGATGTGAGGGACAAGTAAGGGTCATCTGTTTAATGTAGGCAACTGTGGGGTGTATTAAGCAATTTTGGAGGGACTGTCATCTTTATTCGAAAGGGACAAGATCATTACAAAGGCAACCATTAAGGGACTTGATCTTTTTATCTGTTAAGGGACTAGATGACTTTATTTTTGAGGGAATTTTTGCTTTATACACCCTACTTGACCTTTTTGAATAAGCAGCAATGAGAGGTAACCCTAAAAAGTGAGATGGCGATCAAAGATCGACTTACGTTTGTGAGTGTTCCATTTAATATTTATCTTTTAAAATCAAATGATCTAAATTAATTTTAAATAAACATACATGTTACACTCCCTATTTACTAACCATGGCATAAAATAAATAATTTAAACATTATGAAATATTACATCCAGGAGCAATTACAATAATAATAATAAAAGCAATTTAAATAAATAATCAAAATATTAACAAGCAAAATAAATAAGCAATTATAATTGGGTTAGTGAAAATAATAATTATAATAAAAATAATACTAAATTAAATGGGGTTAGTAATAATCATCATATAAACATAATTAATAATAATGAAATAAGCAAAAATATTATAGTAAACAAAAATTTTAAAGGTTAATAAGAAAATATGAACAATTATATTAATTATTATAAAATTTGAAATTATATGTAAATTATAAAAATTAAATCAATTATGAACATATTATGAAAAATAAATTATAATTATAAAAATTAAATTAGCAATTTTTACATATTTTTGAACATATAATAAAAATTATTTACATGCAAAATTAAATTATAAACAATTAGAGAATATTTTCATATTATAAAAAAATAAATTAAGCATTTTAATTTTAAATTATACTTACATACAAAAATTTAAATTATAAACAATTTATATATTAACAAATATTAACTCAAGAATTTTAATGAAGTTTAAGAATATAAATAAAAGAAGAAAATTAGGGTTTTGAAAAGAATATATTTTTTAGGGTTTTAAAAATAAATTAGGTTTTATAAAAAATGTTAAATGTTAAATATTAATCTAATTAAATAAATTATAATATATACATATTAATAAAAGAAAACAATTTATTTTAAAACATATTATTAGGATTAAATTAAGATTATAACTTTAATTAATTAACATTAATAATAATCAAAACAAATAGAAAATAAAAAGAAAAAGAAAACTTACCTGGCTGGGATTTGAACCCAGCACATCTTGCTTGCCAACACCCAGGCCAGCAACACATACCACCAGGCCAACGCGCGCGCAGGTGAAGAAAGGGTGAGTCCAATTGGTTTTATGCCTTAAACCTGAAAATCAAAGAAAAAGAAAGGAAACAAAAGGCCTGGGGGAATCGAACCCAGGACCTTCACAATATCACACAAGCACCTTAACCATTCCAGCTGGGAGAGCGAACCTGTTGATATAACCACCACAATTCATAATATATTAAGGCTGCTAGTTATGTGAAAAAATAAGAAAAAAAGTGGTGAAGCCAGGATTCGAACTCCAGCCATCCAGCAACACACATGCGCTTCCTTCCACTGGGACAAGCATAAGCTTGTGATATAAAATAGAAACAAAACGTAAAAATATTAAAACCAAATTCAAATTCCAGAACACGCGCGCAAGGAGTCATCTTCAACCTCTGGATGTTTGAATTTTGCTGCGAAAATTGCTACGAATTTACCTGCGATTTTTCCTGCATTCAAAAACCTACGAAATTCATAACATTTGATACACATACAATTTTGCCAAATTGATCATGCCAACATGATCAATACAGTTCATTCATCTTATTTATGTCATTAAAAGGTATTTATATAGGCTAAATCAAAGAACCCCAATTTCAAGCTCAAAACCCTAACATGGCATCTCACGGGTTATTCACGGTTTCTTCAACTTCTTTGCCCAGAAACATTCTATACAACGTCACAAACATGATTAGACAAACAAAATTCATCAAAACGCATTGAATGAGTGAAATCGAAACAAAATAATTCATGATCAAGAATGCTTCGGGATATGCTATATGAGTGGTTCTGGATGCAAATAAGTATTGGTTTCGACTCAATGATGTCCAGGGATCATTGCTATGTTCTCAACTTACCTTCTAATGCCTTGTATGTTAAAATCCAAATTTGAGTTTGGAGAGGTTTTTGAAAATATGAAACTTACACTTTTGAGGCAGGAATTCGTGGCCTTGTGTTAGGGTTATGTAATGTACTTATAGAGCAATGAATTAGGTCAGAAAAGTTTGATACTTGTGTGATAAGTTTGATCCAAAAAGATTCAAAAAGATAAGCCTTAAAAATCAAATATTTTTGCATAAACACTTGCTATTTTAGGCCAATCATCATGATCCTCTTACCACTTTGATTCCAATCATATTTATGAATTTCTAGAAGCTCAATCATTTTTAAATCTTTGACTTTTATATTTTATTTTAATTTAAAATGATTTTTAATGAATTAAATCAAAATAAATAAAAATAAAATGATAAAAAATCTGATTTTTGAGGTCTTGGGTCGTGCATGAGGTCATTGTATGGATTGGGTCATCATATGGCAAGCCCATTTAGAAAAAATTGGTTTTAGACCTCCATTTTCTTCATAAACCAACCAAAAATTTCCCAATTTTGCAAGGGCACACATCCTTCAATTTTAATGCTATGAGGGTGTTCTTGGACATTTTGGAAAGCTTGAAGAGTCCTCTAACCAACCCCAATGGTTTCATGTTCATATCATTTACCATTCTCAAGTTATGCTCTTTTGAAGTTGTTGACTTTTTGTTGACTTTCAAAAGGACCTATAATGTCTTAGCTCATACCTTCCAAATGAAGCATTTTTGGGCTTGGCTTGTGAGATACAAAGTTGTAGAGAATTCAATTTCCTTCAAAATGAGCTTTGGATGGAGACTTGGTGATGAAGCATGTGAAAGTTATGGCTGGTCAAAGTTCAGTTGACTTTTACTAAGGAAACCCTAATTTAGAAACTCCTGATTCTTGATGATCTGAAATCTCTTTGATGAATCATGATCAACCCTTGATCAAATGATGAATTTTACTTCATATAATTGATATTGGCAAAAAATCATGAAGTTTGACTTTGGTTTGACCACAGTTGACCTCAGTTTGACTTTTTAACTGCTTTGACTGATTTTGACTTATCTGATCATCTGACTGAGCAAACTTTTGAGAAAAGTCTTGAAACTTTTCATGGGGGTTCTTACACACATATAAGATGTTATGAAGCTCACTTGAAGTCTTGGAAGTCCATTTAGCCTGATTAAAGTCAAAACCCTAGTTTTGGATGCACTGCTTAGGAGGTGCATTGTTTGAGGGGATTGTCAACTCTTCTGACCAATTGTGAACTTTGTGAACCTTGTGAACCATCATAAGATGTCTTGTGAACCTTGTGAACCTCATGGGAGATCTTGTGAACCTTGTGAACCTCATAAAGTGACTTGTAGACTTCATGAACCTCATGAAAGGTCTTGTAAGTATTGTGAATCTTGTGAACCTTGTGAACCTCATAAAGTGACTTGTAGACTTCATGAACCTCATGAAAGGTCTTGTAAGTATTGTGAATCTTGTGAACCTTGTGAACCTCATAAAGTGACTTGTAGACTTCATGAACCTCATGAAAGGTCTTGTAAGTATTGTGAATCTTGTGAACCTTGTGAACCTCATAAAGTGACTTGTAGACTTCATGAACCTCATGAAAGGTCTTGTGAACCTTGTGAACCTTCTTAGCACACAAAGTCTTGTATTGTGAGGGCAAATTTTGGGGTGCAACAGCTGCCCCTTTTCAATTTTCTGAAACCTGAGGGGTTAGATTGGTATATGTGCCAGTCGTGACCTGGAAGGTTGAAGGGGATTGAACACAAAAGCCCAAAAATTTGCACTCACCAGTGCGTAGATTGATACAGATGACTAGTTGAATATGCTTGAGTGGGCTTAAGGATGCCACTTGGAGAAAAATTCTTCAGGTACATTTCTTGGGGGATAAAGCAGTCCAAAATATGAAGGTAAAATGATAGCTTTCAGGAGGATAAAGCAGTCCTGAGGTAATAATATGCTTTCAGGAGGATAAAGCAGTCCTGAGGGAATGATATGCTTTCAGAAAGATAAACAACGTTCTGAGGTAATAGTATACTTTCAGGAGGATAAAGCAGTCCTGAGGGAATGATATGCTTTTAGAAAGATAAACAACGTTCTGAGGTAATAATATGCTTTCAGGAGGATAAACAACGTCCTGAGGTAATAATATGCTTTCAGGAGGATAAACAACGTCCTGAGGTAGGGGTGATAGCTTTCAGGTAGATAAACAACGTCCCGAGGAGATAATATGCTTTCAGGAGGATAACAACGTCCTGAGGAGGTGGTAACCTTTGGGAAGATAACAACGGCCCATAATATGCTTTCAGGAGGATAACAACGTCCTGAGGAAGTAGTGATATGCTTTCAGGAAGGTAAACAACGTCCCGAGGAGATAATATGCTTTCAGGAGGATAACAACGTCCTGAGGTAATGATGATAACCTTTGGGAAGATAAACAACGGCCCAAGGAGGTAATATGCTTTCAGGAGGATAACAACGTCCTGAGGTATAAGAAGCTTTCAGGAGGATAAAGCAGTCCTGAGGGATTGATAACTTTCAGGAGGATAAAGCAGTCATGATAGTCACAAGTCTGTTTGCTGGAGAATTAACCTGAAAACAAGGTAGCATTCTATATGGTAGTATTAGTTTATGCATTATGTATGCGTGTATAATATGATGCACTTAAGTAATGTATCTATGGATATGTATGTTATGGTATGATGTAAATGATGTATGTATGATATGATACTGCCTGAGGCGTCTGAATATCTTCGTATAACAACTGCTGGCCAGGGAAAATAAATCCCGATTCGTGGTTGAATAATATGAGGAACTTAGTCCCGTCTTGTTTGATAATATATTATACATAACCTTCCATCTGCTGGGGATAGCAAGGTACACATAACCTCCCGCCTTCGTTCGATAGTAGGGTATATATAACCTCCCGTCTGCTGGGGATAGCAAGGTATACATAACTTCCCGCCTTCGTTCGATAGTAGGGTATATATAACCTCCCGTCTGCTGGGGATAGCAAGGTACACATAACCTCCAGCCTTCGTTCGATAGTAGGGTATATATAACCTCCCGTCTGCTGGAGATAGCAAGGTATACATAACTTCCCGCCTTCGTTCGATAGTAGGGTATATATAACCTCCCGTTTTCATTCGTCGTACTCCTATTGGAAAGTAAATTCCCGAATATCCGTATGAGGATAAAAGAGATGGATATAAATTCCAGGGGAGATGTGACTTTATGAAGATGGACTTGTTCTACTGAGGGTTTGTAGCTATTTTGTAGAGATGAACCGGCGAAGCTTCGTTGAGATCCTTCCCTTGTTCGTCCTTAGTAAATACTATTACTGCATTTTCATGCATTTCTGGTAAACATCAATCATATTAAGCATACATGCATTTCTGGTAAACATCAATCATATTCAAAAGCATACATACATTCAAACACAACCAATGGACGTTTCGCTTATGTAAATAGGGTAAAAGTAAATCTGGATTCAAAAATGGAATTTTATTTATATCAAAGAGTGACTTATACATAGGTAAGTTTGTTCAAGGAGACATAAACCCTAGTAAGAGGATTTTGTCATAAAGTTTTTACAAAACAAAGAAAATCAGCTATGTGGGAAATAATCCTATTGAGTTTCAATTCTACTATTGCCATTATCTTCAAGTATCTCATCTTCTGCTGTTGAGACGAAAACGATTGGATTGAGCTTTATCTGTTCGAGCTTGATTAAGTAACACAACTAGTTGCAGTTTCATGGGTGATCCAAACGAGACATAGTCATACGCTTTAATCCCTAACTTTTGCCTGGATTGCCCTTTCAGGTTTTCAACCCACCGGGATACCCTTTTTTTCCCAAGCCGCCTTTTCAGGTTTTCGACTTTCCGGGTGTACATCTTTTTATATATATCCCTAATTTTGCCCAAACCCTTTTGGTTTGCCGGGATGCCCTTATTTTTGCCTAGGCCTGTCAACCTAGCGGGTCTCTTTTCATGCGTAGTATTTTTTAACTATGTCTGCGTTTACAGGCTGTGGGAAGTCTTCACCATCCATAGTAGTAAGTATCATGGCACCTCCTGAGAATACTGTTTTGACCACAAATGGTCCTTCATATGTTGGAGTCCACTTGCCCCTAGGATCACCCTGTGGTAATATGATACGCTTGATTACCAAATCACCAGCCTGATATACCTTTGGCTTAACCTTCTTGTTAAAAGCCTTGATTATTCGTTTTTGGTACATCTGGCCATGACAAACTGCTGCTAGCCTCTTCTCATCAATCAAATTTATCTGGTCAAGTCGAGTCTGAATCCATTCATCTTCATCCAAGCCTGCATCCTTCATAATTCTTAAGGAGGGAATCTGAACTTCAATGGGCAGAACTGCTTCCATACCATAGACTAAGGAGAATGGGGTTGCCCCTGTTGAAGTACGTATTGTAGTACGATAACCATGAAGAGCAAATGGTAACATCTCATGCCAATCCTTATAAGTAACAGTCATCTTCTGTACAATCTTCTTAATGTTCTTATTAGCAGCTTCAACTGCCCCATTCATCTTTGGACGATACGGAGAAGAGTTGTGATGCTTAATCTTGAACTGCGTGCAGAGATCAGTAATCATAGTGTTGTTCAGATTAGAGCCATTGTCAGTAATAATCCTTTCAGGGATGCCATACCTACATATGAGATTATTCTTAATGAATCGAGCCACAACATTCTTAGTAACAGATGCAAATGAAGCTGCCTCCACCCACTTCGTGAAGTAATCAATAGCAACCAGGATGAAACGATGACCATTAGAAGCAGTAGGTTTGATCTCACCAATCATATCAATGCCCCACATGGCAAAGGTCCAAGGAGCAGTCAACACATTTAATGGTGATGGGGGTATATGTACTTTATCAGCATAAATTTGACACTTGTGACATGTCCTGGAGTGTTGATAGCAATCAGCTTCCATGGTAGACCAATAGTACCCTGCTCTCAATATCTTCTTTGTCATAGTATGACCACTAGAATGAGTGCCAAAGGTCCCATCATGCATATCTTCCATAATCTCAGTTGCTTCTTTCTTATCCACACAACGAAGCATAGTTGAATCATGATTGCGCTTGTACAAAATCCCATTACTCAAAAAGAACTTAGCAGAAAACCTTCTTAGAAATTTCCTATCTTTGACAGATGCCCCTTCAGGGAACTCCTGAGCTTCAAGATATCTTTTCACTTCATAGAACCAAGGCTTCTCTCCTGCTTCTTCAGTGTCAATCTCATTGCAGTATGCAGGCTTCTCAAATCTATCAATAGTAATCTTGGGAGCTTCATCATCCCAACTGATCTCAAACATGGATGCCATGGTGGCTAATGCATCTGCCAACTGATTCTCTCTTCGTGGAATATGTCCAAAGGTAATTTCTTTGAAATGTGGGATCAAAGACAACACATACTCTCTGTAAGGAATGAGATTATCATGCTTGGTGTCCCAATCTCCTTTAATCTGACTTACTACCAGGGCTGAATCTCCATACACATCAAGGAACTGAATCTTCATATCAATAGCAGCCTTAATACCCAGGATACATGCCTCATACTCAGCCATGTTATTGGTACAATAGAAACACAATCTTGCAGTAATCGGGGTATGACAACCTTCAGGGGAACTAATCACAACACCAACACCATTACCAAGTGCATTAGAGGCACCATCAAAAACCATAGTCCATCGGGATTCTTGTTCAGGTCCGTCATATTGTCCAGGTTCTTTGGTAATAATCATAATGTCTTCATCAGGGAACTCAAAACTCATTGACTGGTAATCATTTACTGCTTGATGAGCCAAGTGATCAGCCACAACACTTCCTTTAATGGCCTTCTGAGTAGTATACTGTATATCATATTCTGTCAAGATCATTTGCCATCTTGCAATTCTTCCGGAGAGAGCAGGTTTCTCAAATATGTACTTGATTGGATCCATCTTTGAAATCAACAAGGTAGTATGGGTCAACATATACTGTCTTAGTCGGCGAGCAGCCCATGCCAAAGCGCAGCAAGTTTTCTCGAGCAGTGAGTATCTTGTTTCACAGTCGGTAAACTTTTTGCTAAGGTAATATATTGCTTGCTCTTTTCGACCAGACTCGTCATGTTGCCCCAACACACACCCCATTGAGTTGTCTAACACTGTTAAATACATAATCAAGGGTCTTCCGTCAACTGGTGGCATCAAAATTGGAGGTTCTAGCAGATATCTCTTGATTTCATCAAAGGCAGTCTGGCACTCATCATTCCATTCCATCACCTGATCTTTCTTCAGCAACTTGAAGATTGGCTCACAGATGGCAGTTAATTGGGAAATAAATCTTGCAATGTAATTCAATCGTCCCAAGAAACCTCTAACCTCCTTCTCAGTACGGGGAGCTGGCATCTCTCGTATAGCTTTCACCTTTGCAGGATCTACTTCAATACCTTTTCCACTGACTATGAAACCCAGGAGTTTACCAGATCTAACTCCAAAAGTACACTTGTTTGGGTTCAATCTCAACTTGTATTTCTTCAACCTCTCAAACAATTTATGCAAATGATTAAGATGTTGCTCTTCATTCTGGGACCTGGCTATCATATCATCCACATATACCTCTATCTCATGATGAATCATATCATGAAACAAAGCCACCATAGCACGCTGATATGTTGCCCCTGCATTCTTCAAGCCAAATGGCATCACCTTATAACAAAAAGTGCCCCATTGTGTAACAAATGTTGTCTTCTCCATATCTTCGGGAGCCATCTTGATTTGATTGTAACCAGAGAAAGCATCCATAAAAGAGAATACCTTGTGCTGAGCAGTGTTGTCTACCAGAACATCAATATGAGGAAGTGGAAAGTCATCTTTGGGGCTGGCCTTGTTCAAATCCCTGTAGTCTACACACATACGTACCTTACCATCTTTCTTAGGAACTGGTACCACATTTGCAACCCACTGAGGATAAGAAGTCACAGCTAAGAACCCTGCATTGAACTGTTTCATTACCTCTGCTTTGATCTTCTCTGACATTTCAGGACGCATACGACGAACCTTATGCTTCTTTGGACGACAATCTTCTTTCACTGGTAAACGGTGAACCACAATGTCTGTATCCAACCCTGGCATATCTTCATAAGACCAAGCAAAGATCTCCACATAGTCACATAGCATCTGAATCAATCTGCTCTTGACACTATCCTCTAAATCAGCCCCTATCTTGACCTCTTTCCTGCTTTCTTCAGTTCCCAGATTCACAACTTCGACTGGCTCTTCATGTGGCTGTATGGCTTTCTCTTCTTGTTGTAACAACCTAGCAAGCTCTACAGGTACTTCACAATCGTCCTCACTTCCGTCTTCAGTTTGATAGATCGGATTCTAGAAATTATAATTGGCAATAGTATAACTGTTATCAACAGGATCCAGAGTGGATGAGGATCTGCATTTTAGTGATGTGGGTGTGTGTACGAACACATGGCTGATAAAACAAAAATAAAAGAAAAGAAAGACAAGGAACACAATATTTACGAAAACGAAACGTCCACTGATTTTTATTGAATGAAGTATGCAAATGAAATGACATCCCGTAACAAGCACACCATTGTGCCCCGGGCAAGGCACAAGGCTTAAGAGTTCAATTGTTCAAGAAATTACAAACTTAAAAAGCGACAACACAGTAATAGTATTTACTCCTGACTAAAGGAGATGGGGATAACATCTTCAGCTTTCCAATTATTGAGTCCAGCACCCACAGTAGGAAAGACCCAAGCATCCAGATTGTAGTCTTCATCATAGTCTCCCACAGCATTGATCTGATCTTTCATAACCCCTTGATTGGTGATACGAACAGCGCGAGCACGACGAACAACCTTCTGGGACTCTGCAGTGAAACCCAAACTAAATTTGTCAGACTTGTATGGGATATCAGGAAGCTGACCCCAAATAGTACAACCACCTTCATCCACTACAGCTCTAGCATCTTTGAGGGAGGCCATTGTTGGAGGTATTCTGGTGACCACAGGAACTTTCTTGACAACAGGAGGAGCTACATAATCATTAACAATCCAAGGAACCACTTCAAATGTCTGACACGGAGTTTCAACATATTCACCTTCCACTTCCAGATACTTGAAGGTGTTCACATGGCTGACAAAATATTCTTCCTCTCCATAGACAGTAACAACTTTTCCTTCCACCGGATATCTTAGCTTTTGATGTAATGTAGAAGTTACAGCACCTGCCCCATGGATCCAGGGACGACCAAGAAGACAAGAGTACGAAGGACGAATATCCATCACATAAAATGTAGCATTAAAAATCTGAGAACCAACTTTGATTGGGAGATCAATTTCCCCATGCACTACTCTTTTAGAACCATCAAAAGCCTTCACCACTATACTACTGGGCTTCAGCACAGCATCTTCAGGACTCAGCTTGTTCATGACTTCTTTGGGCAACACATTCAGAGAGGAACCATTGTCTATCAATACATGTGACAGGGTAGTGCCCCTGCATTCAATTGAGATATGCAGAGCCCTGTTATGATCCCTCTAGGCAGGGGTCAAATCAGCATCAGAAAACCCTAACCCATTATCATAGGTCAGGTGGGCAACAAAATTCTCAAATTGGTCAACAAAAATTGCATTGGGTACATGAGCAGTCTTCAGAAACTTGATCAAAGCTTTGGCATGAGCCTCAGAACATAATAACAACGACAGCATAAAAATCTTGGAGGGAGTATGCCCTAACTGATCAACAATGTCATAATCACTCTTGCGAATGATTTTCAATACTTCTTCCATCTGCTTAGAGAGATCATCAGCAGCTGGCACATCAGTAGGTATAGGTTCAATAACAGGACCTTTGCCCCGAGCATCAGTGGTGGAGGTAGCAGCAGGAGTAACTGCATTCTTGGAAGTCACTGGAGGAGAGAAGACTCTTCCACTTCGTGTGATCTTACTAGATCCAGCAATATTGTCAACATCAACAGGCATATCAGCTAGTGGTTCCTGCTTAACACCATGGATATAAACATCAGACCCATAATGCCAAGGAACAACTTTATCAGATGTATACGGAATAGGACCAGGAGTAGTAATGACCATAGGAGCCACTCTGGCTTCAGCAACAACCTTCACAGGGCCTTCAGTAGTAATCTTAATTGGACCCTTATGAGTGATTTTAACAGGTCCCTTTGAAGTGATCCTTACCGGTACTTTATCAACCATGTCAACCTCTTCAGTCTTCCTACCATTAGTAATATGATCCACCATACTTTCTACAGACGATGGAGTCCTCTCCAACACTATGGTATACTTATCCATGAGACGTTGAATTCCATCTCTCAATCTCCAACAACTATCCGGCTTATAGGTACAATACAAACAATCTTCACGACAACCTGGAAAGAACCCAGCTTGTACTAACTTCTTCTTGATAACAGACAATGGTGTGGTCAACTCTGCAACTGAATAGATATGTAAATCTTCATCAATGGCATTGACAGTCTTCTCGTGATTTGGCATGGGAGCAGTAATCACATTTGGAGTACCCGGAGGGTCAAACTCAATCTCTCCAGCCTCAATCATATCTTGAATTTTGTTCTTCAAGACCCAACAACTATTAGTATCATGTCCCTGACAATTCGAATGATATGCACATCGTGCATTGGGATTGTACCTGGGAGAGGTAACATTGGGATTCTGAGGAGCCTCTTTCAGAGTAATAAGTTCAGCCTTCAACAAGTGTTGCAATGCCTGAGCCATTGACATGTTGATCTTTGTGAACTGCCTTCTAGCCATCTGTTGGTTGCCCTGTGGCTGCTCTGGTGTTGTAGGAGTTGGATTTGAAATATGAACTGCACTTACAGACTGATGCCTTCTATTACGATCAGGTTGACCGTAAACAGCATTGGATTCTTTCTTCCCAGTGGGAGGCTTCTTTGCAGCACCTGATGAAGAAGTACCCACTAGGATCTTGCCACTCTTTATACCATTTTCAACGCGCTCTCCTGTCATTATCAACTCAGTGAAGCCAGATGATGAGCTTCCAATGAGATGACTGTAAAAAGGACCATTCAGCGTACACATGAACATATCAACCAATTCCCTGTCAGTTAAAGGGGGTTGTACTCTTCCAGCTAAATCTCTCCACTTCTGAGCATACTCCTTGAAAATTTCTTTGGCACCCATAGACATGCTTTGCAGCTGCATGCGAGTGGGAGCTAAATCAGCATTGTATTGATACTGCTTATAGAAAGCTTCAGCAAGATCATTCCAATCCCTTATGTTGACACTCTCCAATTGATAATACCACTCCAATTGAGCTCCAGATAAGCTCTCTTGGAAAAAATGGATCCATAACTTTTTATCAGCAGTGTGAGGTTGGATTCTTCTGACATAAGACCTCAGATGCAGCTTGGGACAAGAGACCCCATCATAAACAACAAAGGTAGGAACTTTGAACCAATGGGTATGACTACCCCAAATATCAGACTTAAATCTTCAAAATCCAGCCCAGAAGATTTTTGCAACTCCATAGCATCCATTCTATCCACCAGCATTTTGATTTTGTCTTCATTAGGCTCATGGTAGTAATTAGCCTCAGAATCAGAGTCCCCCATAGTGTTGTGGAGACTGCCTCCCTCTTTTTCAGACTCTTCAGACTCATAATCTTCAACTGGTTCTTTGGTCTTGGCCAGACCTTTGAACCTTTTTCCCATGTTGATCAGGCCACCTGACCTTCTAGTCTTCTTAGTCAGCAGTGTCTTCAATTCATCCTGCCCCTTAGTCAGGTTCAGGATCAACTCTTGGAACTGTGCATTTTGTGCCTGGAGATCCTTAACTGTTTGTTCAAGAGCCATTGCTAAAATAAACAGCGAGAAGATAAGAACCCTGTGCACAATTATAAACCTGTAATGCAATGAAGTGATATGTGAATGCATATGCAATGTTTTCAAGGACCGCAAGATTTAAATTTGCTTAGACAAACAAGAAGGTAAACTTTTATTAGTAATAAAATTTTTTTGCCTCTTGGGCTTACAAAAAATGAAATGAAATAAGTACAAAAGATGGGGTTTTAAGTCTCCCATGGACGTTTCCTCTTTGTGTTGAGGTATGAGTTGAGATTCCGTTCCTCATGAAGTTGCTTTGTTAGTTCTAGGATTCTTTCTTGGCTTGCTTTGTAATGAGCCTCGAAAGTATCCCTTTGCTCCTTCAACTGGATCCAGGATCTCTGTAAGTCTTGCATATCAGTAGGCATGTCTGGGTGAAGGATGGTATAAGCAGTGTCTCCTTCAGCAACAGGTTCCATGGTAACTGGCAGGATAGAAGGATATGGCATCATGAGAGTCTGAGCACGAGATCGCACCCATCTGAGATAAGCTTCCATAGGAATAGTGTACTTAGGCTCCAGTGTCTTGCTGTCAACCCTGTTTACTTTTCCCCATGCTCGTATGAATCTCTGACGGTAACCTTGAAGATCGTTGTCATAGTCAAACACAATGCCTTGAATCAACATGTCATGAGGACCATCACTCCGAGCGTAACCAAACTGTCGTAAAGCTAGAGAGGGGTTGTAGGTAATGCCTCCTCTTATTCCTAGAAGTGGCACATTAGGAAACTCCCCACAACGGTCAATGATAGTGACATTCTCCATAGATCTGGAGCACCAATGAATATCTGAATGCGAGAGTGACATGATCCTTTTGGACCACATGAACCCTTGTTCATTCTTCATTACTGAGCGAGGAAGGTGAGAAATAAACCACCTAGAAAGCAAAGGTATGCAGCACATCAAAGTTCCTCGTGCCCTTGTAGTACGGGTATGAAGAGAATGTAGGATGTCTCCAAGCAATGTAGGCACTGGATTGTGACTCAGGAATATGTTGATAGCATGAACGTCTATGAACTGATCTGGATTGGGGAACAACACTAAGCCATAAATCAGCAAGGCTAAGATCTCCTCAAAAGCATCATAACTCATAGCCTTCAAGAACACTTGAGCTTTATCCATTAATACCTTAGCAAGAATACCCTTAACTCCGCTTCTCGTTTCTAGAACAATGTCAGACTTCTTTAGATGTAAAGCTGCAGCAATAACCTCAGGTTTAGGCTCTCTCTCCAAGCCTGTGAAGGGTCTTTGATCAAGAACAGGTATACCCAGAAGTTTAGAGAACTCTTCCATTGTAGGAACCAGCTGATAGTCGGGGAATGTGAAGCAATGGTGCTTAGGGTCAAAGAACTGAAACAGAACACTCATCATGTCTTCATTGAACCCTGAAGTGACTAGATCCAATAGGTGACCATGTCTCTTGATAAACTGGGAATGATCAGACACTTGAGAAACCAACTCTTTAAGCTTAGCAGGTATACCTACAAAGTTTATCCTGATGGTGTTTCTACGAGCAGAAGCCATGACCTGCAACAAAGAACAAAGATAAATCCTTTGGTCCTTGAAATGGTTAGTGAAAAATGCTATGCTTATGATGCATGATGATGTCATAATGTTATGCTCAATCACAAACATGTGGCACACACAAACATGTCACACAATAGCCCTATGTTTAAAGGCTTGCATGAGGTTCAAAGGTAAGTTCCCTCCCCTGAAGTTTAGATGGTTTATCCTGTCCTATAAAGTAACCATGTTCTAAGGGATCTCAATATCATTGATCCTTCACAAGGGTGGTTGTTCAGTAGGCAACTTACTTGCCAACCAAAACCCTCCAAGTTTAAGATCTCAATGAGCGTAGCATCGAGTATCAACCAACTTCAGTCTGCACCAAAGCCGGTTATCTCACTACTTTTCTAAAGGCCAAGATGGGATAATTAGGGTTCTAAAAGTTAGTTAGTGCATTGAAAACATATGGCAGCCTCATATTATCCTCAACTTGACTTAAGGAACATAAGCACCAACCAAGAAGTCACACTAACTATGGCCACCAGATCAACCATATCGGTATACGCCGTACAGTTTCCTTGGTCTATTGCCATTTACCTAAGGTACACTAGATCCGGGTTAGGATCTTTCACACATAAGAGCACAACAAGTAAGTATAAAGAAAACAAGGCAAACAATTTTAAAGTGATCTAATTCCTAAGGGTACCCCTCTTTAATATTAAATCCCCAGCAGAGTCGCCAGTTCTGTAACACGGTGGGAGAACTGACTTTAGTTATGTTGCGGATAGCAAGAGTCGCCACCGACTTTTATTTTATCCAAAGGAAAGGCATAAAAGAACAGGAAAGACCTTTTAAAAGATTTTTGGGTCCGGGGGGTAGGTTATGTAAAGGGAAGGTGTTAGCACCCTTTACATCCATGGTTATCCATGGGCTCTTAGTTACTTAGCTCACTTTGAATTGTTTTTGAAATGTGAAGTGTGTGAATAGAGATTTTCATAAGAGTTTGATAATGATCCATGTACGGATGCGTAAAAAATCTTTGTTTTGAAAATTTTTGTTTGAAAGTGTGAAGTGTTTGAAAAGTTTTTGAATAGTGAGCAAGTAACTATGAGGTACCTACCCTAAGTTTAAGTCTTTTCTGTTCTTGAATCCTTTAAATGGTAAGACTATCCCTATTATTAAGGAATAGGTAGTCATTACCTTGGATGTGAGGGACAAGTAAGGGTCATCTGTTTAATGTAGGCAACTGTGGGGTGTATTAAGCAATTTTGGAGGGACTATCATCTTTATTCGAAAGGGACAAGATCATTACAAAGGCAACCATTAAGGGACTTGATCTTTTTATCTGTTAAGGGACTAGATGACTTTATTTTTGAGGGAATTTTTGCTTTATACACCCTACTTGACCTTTTTGAATAAGCAGCAATGAGAGGTAACCCTAAAAAGTGAGATGGCGATCAAAGATCGACTTACGTGTGTGAGTGTTCCATTTAATATTTATCTTTTAAAATCAAATGATCTAAATTAATTTTAAATAAACATACATGTTACACTCCCTATTTACTAACCATGGCATAAAATAAATAATTTAAACATTATGAAATATTACATCCAGGAGCAATTACAATAATAATAATAAAAGCAATTTAAATAAATAATCAAAATAATAACAAGCAAAATAAATAAGCAATTATAATTGGGTTAGTGAAAATAATAATTATAATAAAAATAATACTAAATTAAATGGGGTTAGTAATAATCATCATATAAACATAATTAATAAAAATGAAATAAGCAAAAATATTATAGTAAACAAAAATTTTAAAGGTTAATAAGAAAATATGAACAATTATATTAATTATTATAAAATTTGAAATTATATGTAAATTATAAAAATTAAATCAATTATGAACATATTATGAAAAATAAATTATAATTATAAAAATTAAATTAGCAATTTTTACATATTTTTGAACATATAATAAAAATTATTTACATGCAAAATTAAATTATAAACAATTAGAGAATATTTTCATATTATAAAAAAATAAATTAAGCATTTTAATTTTAAATTATACTTACATACAAAAATTTAAATTATAAACAATTTATATATTAACAAATATTAACTCAAGAATTTTAATGAAGTTTAAGAATATAAATAAAAGAAGAAAATTAGGGTTTTGAAAAGAATATATTTTTTAGGGTTTTAAAAATAAATTAGGTTTTATAAAAAATGTTAAATGTTAAATATTAATCTAATTAAATAAGTTATAATATATACATATTAATAAAAGAAAACAATTTATTTTAAAACATATTATTAGGATTAAATTAAGATTATAACTTTAATTAATTAACATTAATAATAATCAAAATAAATAGAAAATAAAAAGAAAAAGAAAACTTACCTGGCTGGGATTTGAACCCAGCACATCTTGCTTGCCAACACCCAGGCCAGCAACACATACCACCAGGCCAACGCGCGCGCAGGTGAAGAAAGGGTGAGTCCAATTGGTTTTATGCCTTAAACCTGAAAATCAAAGAAAAAGAAAGGAAACAAAAGGCCTGGGGGAATCGAACCCAGGACCTTCACAATATCACACAAGCACCTTAACCATTCCAGCTGGGAGAGCGAACCTGTTGATATAACCACCACAATTCATAATATATTAAGGCTGCTAGTTATGTGAAAAAATAAGAAAAAAAGTGGTGAAGCCAGGATTCGAACTCCAGCCATCCAGCAACACACATGCGCTTCCTTCCACTGGGACAAGCATAAGCTTGTGATATAAAATAGAAACAAAACGTAAAAATATTAAAACCAAATTCAAATTCCAGAACACGCGCGCAAGGAGTCATCTTCAACCTCTGGATGTTTGAATTTTGCTGCGAAAATTGCTACGAATTTACCTGCGATTTTTCCTGCATTCAAAAACCTACGAAATTCATAACATTTGATACACATACAATTTTGCCAAATTGATCATGCTAACATGATCAATACAGTTCATTCATCTTATTTATGTCATTAAAAGGTATTTATATAGGCTAAATCAAAGAACCCCAATTTCAAGCTCAAAACCCTAACATGGCATCTCACGGGTTATTCACGGTTTCTTCAACTTCTTTGCCCAGAAACATTCTATACAACGTCACAAACATGATTAGACAAACAAAATTCATCAAAATGCTTTGAATGAGTGAAATCGAAACAAAATAATTCATGATCAAGAATGCTTCGGGATATGCTATATGAGTGGTTCTGGATGCAAATAAGTATTGGTTTCGACTCAATGATGTCCAGGGATCATTGCTATGTTCTCAACTTACCTTCTAATGCCTTGTATGTTAAAATCCAAATTTGAGTTTGGAGAGGTTTTTGAAAATATGAAACTTACACTTTTGAGGCAGGAATTCGTGGCCTTGTGTTAGGGTTATGTAATGTACTTATAGAGCAATGAATTAGGTCAGAAAAGTTTGATACTTGTGTGATAAGTTTGATCCAAAAAGATTCAAAAAGATAAGCCTTAAAAATCAAATATTTTTGCATAAACACTTGCTATTTTAGGCCAATCATCATGATCCTCTTACCACTTTGATTCCAATCATATTTATGAATTTCTAGAAGCTCAATCATTTTTAAATCTTTGACTTTTATATTTTATTTTAATTTAAAATGATTTTTAATGAATTAAATCAAAATAAATAAAAATAAAATGATAAAAAATCTGATTTTTGAGGTCTTGGGTCGTGCATGAGGTCATTGTATGGATTGGGTCATCATATGGCAAGCCCATTTAGAAAAAATTGGTTTTAGACCTCCATTTTCTTCATAAACCAACCAAAAATTTCCCAATTTTGCAAGGGCACACATCCTTCAATTTTAATGCTATGAGGGTGTTCTTGGACATTTTGGAAAGCTTGAAGAGTTCTCTAACCAACCCCACTGGTTTCATGTTCATATCATTTACCATTCTCAAGTTATGCTCTTTTGAAGTTGTTGACTTTTTGTTGACTTTCAAAAGGACCTATAATGTCTTAGCTCATACCTTCCAAATGAAGCATTTTTGGGCTTGGCTTGTGAGATACAAAGTTGTAGAGAATTCAATTTCCTTCAAAATGAGCTTTGGATGGAGACTTGGTGATGAAGCATGTGAAAGTTATGGCTGGTCAAAGTTCAGTTGACTTTTACTAAGGAAACCCTAATTTAGAAACTCCTGATTCTTGATGATCTGAAATCTCTTTGATGAATCATGATCAACCCTTGATCAAATGATGAATTTTACTTCATATAATTGATATTGGCAAAAAATCATGAAGTTTGACTTTGGTTTGACCACAGTTGACCTCAGTTTGACTTTTTAACTGCTTTGACTGATTTTGACTTATCTGATCATCTGACTGAGCAAACTTTTGAGAAAAGTCTTGAAACTTTTCATGGGGGTTCTTACACACATATAAGATGTTATGAAGCTCACTTGAAGTCTTGGAAGTCCATTTAGCCTGATTAAAGTCAAAACCCTAGTTTTGGATGCACTGCTTAGGAGGTGCATTGTTTGAGGGGATTGTCAACTCTTCTGACCAATTGTGAACTTTGTGAACCTTGTGAACCATCATAAGATGTCTTGTGAACCTTGTGAACCTCATGGGAGATCTTGTGAACCTTGTGAACCTCATAAAGTGACTTGTAGACTTCATGAACCTCATGAAAGGTCTTGTAAGTATTGTGAATCTTGTGAACCTTGTGAACCTCATAAAGTGACTTGTAGACTTCATGAACCTCATGAAAGGTCTTGTAAGTATTGTGAATCTTGTGAACCTTGTGAACCTCATAAAGTGACTTGTAGACTTCATGAACCTCATGAAAGGTCTTGTAAGTATTGTGAATCTTGTGAACCTTGTGAACCTCATAAAGTGACTTGTAGACTTCATGAACCTCATGAAAGGTCTTGTGAACCTTGTGAACCTTCTTAGCACACAAAGTCTTGTATTGTGAGGGCAAATTTTGGGGTGCAACAGACAGCTCAGGCAAAAATGGGTATCCCGGTGGATTGAAAACCCGAAAGGGCGATCCACGCAAAATAAGGGAATAAGCGAACAACTGCATTCTGAATTCGTCTGTATCACTTACAACATGGTAAGCTTCGAAGGTTCAAGCGTCAGTTAGAATCAGCCTCCTTCAGGAGGCCAGATGAGAAGAACGTCAATGTCATACAAGTCATAGCGAAAGGGAAGCACTGAAGCGTCATAAACCTTGCCAACATCTTTTTGTTTCTCAATTTGTAACAATCTCCTCATTTCAGGGGATATGTTTCTTTGACTGTATCTTGCCAATTCAGGGCACACAAATTAATAAAATCAGATTTTCAGTCATATTTCGTCTCGTACGTTTTATTTTCATTTGCAAAATGTCCGATGTCCTTAAGATGTTGATTGCATAAGTACAAATGCGTCTTTTCTAAATTACATGCTTACAGGAAATATATTTGCTCCCAGGAGTGTCTAAATTCCTATGATGGAATCCATTAAGGGATACCTCGGGATACTTGTACGTTTCTTTGTCGTGACAGGATTGCAGGTAGTCAAAGCGCAACACGGGGCATGGAAGCTTCTCCCCAGCAAGATGCCAAATCATTATTTACTCCGCACATCTTCCAAATAGCACTAAAGATGCTTTCTCCCCCAGCTGAGTTGCCAAACTTCAGTCATCTTCAGTAGAATCACAAAAGATCTCTAGGAAGGACGTTCAGTGATCATTCCTCCTCAGCCAAGTGTTAGGCAGGGAACCATTTCCCCGCAGAGATCCAGCCTCTATCCAGGAGAGCAATGTCTGAACGATCTCACAACAAAGTGACGAAGGCTTCCACAGATCCCATCCGGGCTCCTCATTATCCAAGATAGGTCTAGCAGTGACTTATTTCCCCAAGCAGAGTCATATATATCAGACCAACCAATGATCTCATCCCCAGCTGGGATATCACTTCAAGCAGATCAGCCAGAGATCTTCACAACAACGGGATCCGAATCCCGGATCGGTATCTTTGCATAATCATAGCATTCACATCATATTTCCCCCCAGAGCGTAGAATTCCGTCTATTACGAAGCATTACGGAAAAAATTAAACATATTGCATAGTCATAAGCCATGTTTTTGAATCAAATATCTGTATGCACCAACATTCCATCAACAATACACAAAATAACTCTCAAATCCCCCAGCAGGAAGCCAAAGCGTCCCCTTTGCACTCTCTAACACAAGTATATATACTCACTTGACGCTCGTCCGTGTCATTTTCCCCAGTAAAGTCGCCAGAACTTTTTACAAATAGATACTTCCACATAACGGATATTTCTGGACACTCGTCCGTATCCCCAGCACAGTTGCCTAAAACCCTGCTTATTATATCTTTCGACACCCGTCCGTGCCATCCTATCCCACGAAGCGTCAGAATATCTATTTATACGCTTCCTCTTATGATACTTGTCTGTATCATACCCTCCCCGGCAAGTTGAGCACTCGTCTGTGTCTCACTCGTACTTTTACAGATACTCGTCCGTATCTTGTATACACACCCTTTTTTTCCCTCGGAGTCGACACTCGTCCGTATTGCTTTGATTAAACCAGTTGGTACTCGTCCGTATCACCATCTCTGAACGTGTGTCAACATTTGTTTCTATGTGATACTCATCCGTATCATAGTCTTAAGGATGCTCGTCCGCATCTTTAATCCATACACAGCGCCAAACACTGATACCCTTTCTTTCCTACAATTGAACACTCGTCTGTGTCTACCATTCCCCATAAAATTCTCCAGCAATTATCTCTTTTCTATCTGACATTCGTCCTATGTCATGATATTTCCGGCAGCCGTACCCTGCCAGGTGATCGTCCTTCACCTTTTCGATGATCGTCCTTCATCATCCCCCAGCGAAGTCTCTATTTATTAGAACCCCTTCCTATCCGACATTCGTCCTATGTCGTGATACTGGAGCAGCCGTACCCTGCTAGGTGATCGTCCTTCACCTCTTGATGATCTTCCTTCATCATGCTTATCTGATGGCCGCCCCATCGTTGACTCTTCTTATCCGAAATTCGTCCTATGCCGTGATGCTTTCGGCAACCGTACCTTGCCAGGTGATCGTCCTTCACCTTAGATGACCGTCCCTCATCTTATCCCCAACAGAGCAGCCGTCCCCTGCTAGATGATCGTCCTTCATCATCCCCAGAGAGTCTTATTTCTTTGCCTGATGGCCGTCCCCATCATAATCTCTTCATTTCCCCAACATGTCAGCCGTCCCCGTCATTGCTTCATCCCCAGCAGTCGTCCTCTTCCCGACGGTCATCCTCCGTTGCCTGCACTTTATAATCATACTTTACTTCCTTTTACAATATATATCCCTTTTCTTCTTCATAACCAGTAAGCGCAAATTTTGGACTGTCTTTGGTATTCAACCACAAGTTATCTTGTTTGTCTGTTAAGCCGTCGCTTACATCCTGCACAACTAACTCATGTTTGAATAGGGGCAGCTGTAAACACCCAAAATTTTCCCTCACTCATTTCACCATGGCTTGTAATCTTTTCATTAGCATAAGTTCAATCATAGCATCTCATATTGCATTTTTGCTTCACTGCATTGGTTCTAAGTCATCTGCATCTAGGGTTTGTGATCTGAGCAATCCATGAGCTATCTGAGCCACTCCAAAGGTCTTTAATCATCTCAAGAGGGCCTATGTATGTTCAAACATCATATTATATCCTCCCAAGATCAAGGAAGTCAGAAAATCACAAGAACTGAGGAAGGCATGGAAGCAGAGCCAAGCTTAACTGCACAGATGACCTAAAATTAGGGTTTTGGTTTCAAAGGCCATAACTCCAAATTTTTTGGTCATTCTTGTTTCTATTGGTCTCTATATGTTATAAGGATCATACATACCAATTTTCATGAAGAAATTCAATGGGGAAGGCATCTGATCAAAAGATGACTTCTTAAACAAGTCAGTGCAAAATCAGGGTATCTGAGGCCCCCAATCATCCAACCAAAGGGTATTCTCCATCATTTTGGGTGTATATAATCTTTATTTGATCTTAGGAGAAGTTATAAGTTCACAAAATTGAAGAATTTCAAGCCATTTGCAAGGTTGCCATTTTGGGAAAGTGACTTGTAATGAAAACTTGCCATTTTGGGAAAGTTTTTCAACCTCCTCTTTTTGGTTAAAAAATGATTCAAATGAAAAATTATTGGTCATGAAAGTTGTAGATTGGATCCTCCCATTTTCAAAAAGTACAAGAACTTGACCTAATTCATCATAGAACTCAAGTTATGGTCTTGCAAAGTTGGGAAAAATCACAAAATTTCACTTATGTGCCAAAGAGGGAAACTTGCAAATTCTTGTACCAAGGCAATTTGTGACTTCTAATTGATGTCTAAGCATTACACAAGCATCATACATGACCTAAAATTCAGAATTTCCCAAAGATTCCTCAAGTTCCATGCCTTAAACTTCAAGAAATTCAAAAGGGGCCAAAGTTGTACAAAATTGCAAAATGATCCAAATCTCCTCATCCACTTGAGCCAGCTCACTAATTCATTTTTCATGGACCTCCTTGAAGTTGGATGACTCGAGCCATGCCCCTAAACCATCCTTCCATGAGCCCATACCTCAAGTACACAAGTTGTTGACATTTTTGCAACTTGCCCATACCAATCAACATAGGACAACACCCACTCTCTGACCTATCACATTTCATTATGTGGATCAAAACCAAGAAAAAGCACACAACATTGCAGCCTAACACTTGAGAATACACAGCATACTCAAAAAATCCCCAAATTTGCAAAAGCCTTCGAATCTCTTGATTCAACCATCAAACCTTCAAACTTTTTCCACCATTCAACTCCATAAACCTCACTGATCATTTCCCACCTTTCATTTTGCCCTAAAACCTTCATAATCAAAAACACGATTTCAACATTTCATGAAATGAGTTTCTGCCAACTTCCTCTAGAGGCCATTTAAACTCAAACCAAGCATCACAAGCTCTTGGGGGGAATCATTGGAGTGGATTTGAGGCAAAGAACTGGCCAGAAAGCTCCTGTTTCGAAAGATCAACTTCAGGTAGCCATGGCATTTATTTTTCCAGAACTCTCATTTTATGTTATAGAATGATTCTACATGTCTCACTGATCACCATGATGTCTTTACTTTTGAGAAAATTTGAGAAATAAGCATTTCATAAGCTTCTGAAATTTTTGCCATGTTTTCCGTTTTGCTTTGATTCGTGCTTTTGATGATGAATAAATGAATTTTGATGGTTGATTCTTGTTGGGGTTGAGGAGAGGATCATTTCTGGAGCTTTAGGGGTCTTGGGGTTGCGTATTGAGGAAGATTGAGTGAGGGGCTAGCCGGAGAAGATGACCGGAACACTGTTCCGGTCACCTGAATGTGATTAGGGTTCAGATTAGGGTTAATGACATAATTAGTGTAGTTTGAATTTGGGCCGTCCATTTGCGCGTGCTGGTCAATTCCCTCCCCTTTTTATTTGAATTTGGGCCTTTGGATCTGAATACTTTCATTTTAATTCATTTTAAACTCATTTTAATTACATTTCTTTCTACATTTTATTTAAAATAGTAAAACATTTCTAAAAAATTTCATTTTTTGCATCACGTCTTAAAATATTTTTCTCATTCTGAAAATAATTTTTATTTTATTTTTTTCATAATTTTCGTATTTTTAAAATATTTAAATGTTTATTTTAATTAGTTAATGAGAATTAATTAATTAAAATACCATTTAAGTTTATAAAAATCACCAAAAAAATCACATTGCATCTTGATATATTTATAAACATTATAAAACTCTTCATACAAATTTCTTCTTGGTTCTTGACCTATTTTGACATTTTTCTTTGGAATTAGGGTTCTTAAAAGTCAATATTTTTGCCCTAACTTAGAAAAATCCCTTCTGCCTAACCATGAGGAGTTTGATGATGGTTCTTTTTGCATTGCATTCTTCATATCATGTAGTTTCTAGGATAAAATTAGTTTGAATTTATCTCTCATTTTCAATTTGTTGTGCATTTTCCTTTTTGAAGTGCCTTAAAACCTAAGCTAACTTGAGAAAATAATAACTTCCATTAGGTTAAGATTTAGGTCTCCTCCTTTGGGCAGTGAACTTGTGTAGGGTTAGGGTTCCTTTGATCCTATTTTCAAATTTTTATCATGTCATTTGCTTCTGGTTTTGAATTTTGTATTGCATGTTGTGTATAAACCCTAATTTTTGCCTCCATTTGCATTCATCCTTTATATGCTTGCATACATGAACTTGACATAACATTTTGTGCATCCACATGACATATAAGACATCTTAAGACACATTAGAATCATGTTTGATCATTGCATCATCCATTTGTCATGATATGTATCCATTGCATTTCATAAGTTTTCATGAACTTTCATGCTTCTTACTTATCTCACTTGCATTCTCATCTCTTGTATGATCATCCACATCTCATGTCTACCATTTGCATCATCTCTTAGCATCATTTTAATTTTAATTTTCTTCTGACTTTGGTGTCCAGCTTTGCATCTTATCTCATTCTCATTTCATTTCATTCCTTGTTGTTAACTTTTCAGGTGGTAAGTGTTTGAGAAGTGAATTTGCCTTCACTTCTCATAATCTCTTCTCATATATTTTATGCATCATTGCTGCATTTTGTATTTGTATTAGAATGAGCTTGCTCATTCATGTTCCCTCCCCTTTTTCTTTCTTCAAGCAACTTATCTTCTTAAGTGAAGTAAGTTGTCTTACTTCTTCCTGCTTCTCCTCCTTCCATCTGCTTCTTCCTTGGTGGCTCTTCTTGAAGATCTCTTGCAAGCCTCATAAAACCTAGGGATAACCAAGCATGATCACAATTAGGGTTTGATTAGTCCCCCCCATTAGTTTTACCTTTGTGTCATCTTTGAGTCTTCTCTTCTCACCTCATAAGCAAGGACTAAACCTTAAAGGTCTTAAGGCTTTGTGATTAGGGTTATGCCTGTATCCTTCTATTAGGATGGAGAGTATAACTTTAATCCTAAGTGTTAAACCCTTAATGTGTTTAAATCCTTTAATCAATCCATCTAATAATCACTAAGACATCAAGCTTGTAACTTGAGCCTTGCATTAGGGTTCTAATTCTTCCTTAATTGGTTAAGAAGGACTAACCCTAGTGTTAATGGACAAGTCCCCCTCAAGTTGTATTACAAACCATAAAATCCACTTCTTAATCTTATCATTAACTAAAATCCACTTAATAAAGGTTTTGTTTTGTTTTGTCATGAGGTTAATCCCTAATCATGGATTAAGTTGAGGAGCCTTTCTCATCTTAAATGTTCTCATCTATTATCCTTCTATTAGGATGGTGTAATGGGTCCATTAAATCCTTGATTATGGCTTAAACTCATTACTTAACACTAAATAAAAACTCCAAAAAAACATCTAAATAAATGCAAGTAGGTTAATGATCTTAATACTACATCATGGTGATTAAGTGTGAGGTGTTTACTTCATACTTAAGGTATTCTCATTACCCCTAATCAGAGGGAGGATGTGATGAGTTTACTAACCCTTGGTTTAGGCTTAAGCTCATTAACTTATGACAAATTCCAAAGGCAATAAAAGATTGAAAACACCAAAAACAAACAATAATCGTCTCCTCCGGGATTCTTTTCTCATCTCATTCACTCACAAACAAGAACTTGCTTCTTCTGTCTAATGCAAGACAGTCAGCACCTGAGCCAGACAGGTCATACACTTGAGCATAGACAAGCAAGCAGTTCACCAGTCAATTTATCTTTCAGTCTCTTTGAGTCGAACTACGGTGTTCTGACTTCCTCATTGCACGAGAGGATACATAGGCATAACTTAACTGTTATCGAACAAAAGTCTTTGTATATTCCCCCCTCTTCCAGCTTTATTCTTTAAGCCTCATAGTCTTGAGCATTGCACTCTTTCCTTACACTGACACTCTTTTATTTCACTTCACTTTCTTCTAGCACTGACACTTGCATTCTTTCCAGCTTTGATACACATATTGCACTGACACTACCCCTTTAAAACACAAATCTTTCAAGCATGGATCCCGTCGAGTATGACAGACAATCTAGGTGCTAATACCTTCCCAGGTTGTAACCAATCCCCTTTCTTAGTTTCTCTGGTTCACGATCGTCTTATCCATCTTTTCTTAGGTTTATGCAGCATTACCTTTCCTTAGGTATAAAAATGCCTAGCTGGCGACTCTTTTCATTCTTTCTCTTTCTCCGACCGTTCGCGTCTGTACCCCTTCTGACCAGGTGTCATTTGGTGGGAGCGACAGTGATCTAATCTCATCCTTCATTTTCATTTAGTTTTAAGTTCTGGACTTTGCATTCACCTTTGACTTTAGGAGATTTTATCATACTAAAACACTTAGGTTTCCTTTTTAACTTCATCCTTAGGTTTCATTAGGGTTTAATAACACTTTAGGGCATAGTTTGAATTGGGTTCACTTCTTCCCTTTAGATACTTTTAATATGACTTAACTCCGGCCCTTAGAATTTATCTAACATGTAGAATGCTTTAGAACATAGTTTTTAGGTTTAGAAGTTCATTAGTGCTCTTATTAGCTAGTGTGAGTTCTTAATTAAATTTTGCCATGTTATAATTGTTCAAATTGCTTCATCATGCTAACATTTGTTTTGTAGGGGGATTGAGGTAAGCATTACTTCATTCCTATCTCTTATGCATTTTAATTGTGTTTTCCTTAGCACTTGGTGCTTTGTTCATAATTTTCTCATTTGTTCTTTAGATTCAACTTAACTTCCTTAGGAAGTAAGTTGAACTCTAACTTGCTTTTCTTTTCCTTAGGTTTAGACTACCTCACAAACCATAGGATCACCTCTTATACATAATAAGATAACTTAGGGTTGTGTCTTAGTCCCCCTTTAGCTTTGACCTTTTGCCTCTTGAGTCTCATCTCTCATCTTCAAACAAGATTAAAAACACACTTAATAAAAGGATGAAAAACCTCTTGTGTATAGCCTTATTCTATGGGGCACTTACATTCATTCCATCTTGGAATAGTGTGGGCTTGTCTAGCATGATGTACAAGTCTGATCAAGAGGTTATTTCACAAAGAAAACCTAAAAGACAGTTCTTCACAAAGCTACAAAGACATGTAATAACTTCAACAAGCCAGTGAACTTAAACCCTAATCCTTGGAAACAAGTCTTGGATAAATTCTCCTTACTTGGTGTGCTTGTTCTACTATTCCATCTTGGAATGTAGTAGCAACTACACATTCCACGGAAAAGAGTTTGAATTCACTTCCTTGTTCCAAATTCATAAAAACTCTCATAAAAAGCAAACAACAAACAATAAACGACTTTCCTGCGGGAATTATTTTCTCACCTCATTCATTCTCCATGCGAACTTGCGACGACTTGTCTCATTTGTAAGACGGTAAATTCACTCATACCAGACGAGCCTGCAACACCTGAGCATAGACATACACAATTCATCTCTAAAAAACACATAAATAGTTTCCGCCTTAGTTAGGCGAACTACGTCGACTCTGATCCTCATTTTCCCGATGAGGTACGTAGGCAGCGGGGTAGGGCCCGTTCGAGCACATTCTTTATTTTCCCTATATTTTCCTCATTCTTTTCATTCTCTCTTTTCCATTCCCTTTCTCATTTCACTTCCATTCCAATAGAAGTTCTTTTTTTCAGCAGCTTTATTCTTTCTCACCCTTTGAAAGACAAACAAACGTGGATCCCATCAGGTACGACGGACGGTCTGGGGTGCTAATACATTCCCAGGTTGTAACTGACTCCCGAACCCAGATCTTTGGTTCACAGGACCTCGTAATTTCCTTCTTCCTCAGGTTTGTGCAGCATTACCTTTCCCATTCCTTCGGGATAAAAATGCATGGCTGGCGACTCTACCATTTCCGCACCACTTTCGCGTTTGTACTAGGATGAAAATCCCGGGAGCGACAATGAGGTAAGTAGCCAACGGGGTAGGGCCCGTTCGAGAACACTCTTTATTTTCCCTACATTTTCCCCCTTCCTTTTCGATCTCTTTTTCCAGTTTCTTTTCTCCCTTCCATTCCAGTTAGCGGTTTTGTTCAACAACATTTTATTTCTCACCCTTTGAAACAGACAAACAAGCGTGGGTCTCGTCGGGTACGGCGGATGATCTGGGGTGATAATACCTTCCCAGGTTGTAACCGATTCCTGAACCCAGATATTTGGTTCGTAGGACCTTTTCCTTTCCGTCTTACTTAGTGTCGCTCCCCGGACTTTCGTCCCGGTGCAAACGCGAACCGTCGGCGATGTTGGAGGTTGAGGTTGAATAGAGTCTCCAGCTAGGCATTTTTATCCCGAAGGAAAGGTAATGCTGCATAAACCTGGAAAGATATGGATAAGACGATTGCGAACCAAAGAAAACTGGGTAAGGGGGTTGGTTACGACCTGGGAAGGTATTAGCACCCAGATCGTCCGTCGTACTCGACGGGATCCACGCTTACCTGATTGTGTTAAAAGGGGGGATATTGTATGTGTTAACTGTGTTTATAAAAGAAATGGATGTACAGGGTGATGATATACAAAGAATGGGAGCTCAAAACTGAGGCTAAGAAAAGCTGGAAAGAGAAGAGGGGGGAGACTTGGGGACTTTTGTTCGATAACTGTTAAGTTATGCCTACGTATCCTCTCGTGCAATGAGGAAGTCAGAACACCGTAGTTCGACTCAAAGAGACTGTGATGATTTTGGTGTGAACTGCTTGCTTGTCTATGCTCAAGTGTATGACTCGTCTGGATCGAGTGCTAATTGTCTTGCATTAGACGGAAGAAGCAAGTTCTCGTTTTCAGAGTAAATATGATGAGAAAAGAATCCCGGAGGAGACGTTTATTGTTTGTTTTTGGGTTTTCAGTTTTTTATTGTTTTTGGTGTTTTGCATAGGATAATGAGCTTAAGCCTAAATCAAGGGTTTGTAAACTAATTATATCACCCCTGATTAGGGATAATGAGCCTACTTAAGCATGAGATGAAGATCCCAACTTAATTACCATGATGATATAGGATTAAGATCATTAACCTACTTGTGATTATTAAGTGTTTTTGGATTTTGTTTAGTGTTAAGTAATGAGTTTAATCTCTAATCAAAGATTAGTGAACTCATTACACCATCCTAAGAGAAGGATGATAGATGAGAACACTTAAGCTGAGGAAGATACCTCAACTTAATCCATGGTTAGGGATTAAATTCATTACAACAAGCCTTTGTTAAGTGGATTTTAATTAAAGGTTGGATGAAGAAGTGTTTTTTATGTTTGCAAGACTTTAACATGAGGGGGACTTGTCCATTGAACACTAGGGTTAGTCCCTCTGAACCACCAGACAGAGATGTAACCCTAATATAAAGCCCAAGTTACAAGCTTAAGTATTTAATGATTATTAGGTATTTTTGATTGAAGGTGAAAACAACTTAAAGGTTTAGCTCTAAGGATCAAAGTTATACACTTCATCCTAAGATAAGGATATAGGCATATCCCTAATTCAGAGTCCCAAAACTTTAACTCTTTAGCCTTGATTATGAGATGAGAGAGAGAGAGACTCAAGGAGACTCAAAAGGTAAAAACAAGGGGGGGGGGGACTATGTACAACCCTAAAGTTATCATGCTTGGATATTCCTAAGGTTTGTGAGGCATCAAGATAAGTCTTCAAGTTGGCCACCAAAGGAAGAGAAGCAGATGAAAAGAGAGAGAGAGAGAGAGAGAGAGAGAGAGAGAGAGAGGGATTAGGTTACTTACTTCATGAAGAAGTTAAGTAACCTAGGAACAAGAGAGAACATAAGTGAATGAGATTCACTTCAAACACACACAAAGTGCATAAAAATAAAGAGAGAAAGAGATGTTGGATGTGGATGCACATCCACATCCTGATTAACTTACCAAATGCACCTGAAATGGTTAGTTTGAACTCAAGATATGTACAAATTCAAAAGCATAAGCAAATCAAGTGATAAATAATTGAAATTGTATCCAAGGGAACCCTAAGCACTCATGAAATCACCATCCAAAGGGGGAGGTCTAAAGGTTTACCAAGTTCAAGTTATGGTTTACCTAAGATTGTCTAGGGTTTTGGATACTTCTCAAAGGGAAAATGCACATTAATTTGAAAATGCAAGATAAAAATGAGACAAAAATATATTTAGAAACTAGAGGTCGAATGTGAAAGATTGCAAAAAGAATCAAATGAAAACTCATCTTGGTTTGAAAGTTATAAATTTTTGAAGTTAGGGTTGAAAAATAAGAAATTTAGAAACCTTAATTCAAAGAAAATTGGTAAAGTTTGATCAAAACCAAAAATAAATTTTTGGGATGAGTTTGTAAATGTTTAAAGAACCTCTCTGATTTTTTTTTTTGTGATTTTTAGATACTTTAAGGTATTTTTAATTAATTAAATAGAATTAATTAATTAAAATATACAATTAAATTATTTAAAAATGCATTTTTTAATGAAAAAATAAAAATAAAAATGTTTTTGGTTTCTGAAAATTAATTTGAACAATAATGCAAAAAATCAGAATTTTATATAAATGTTTTACTATTTTAAATAAATGAGAGAAAATAAAATGAAATAAATAAAAATAAAATGAAAAGTAAACACAATGAAGGGCCATGATTGCGTGTGAGAGAGATCAGTGGTTCAAGATGCTAGTCAGCTTGACTTGTGATAGGCAAGATATAAGGCTGTGGTTTAAACTTGCATTTCGCGCGTGATCCAATGGCTATAATTTAATCTGACCTAATTAATTATAATTAATTTAATTAAGTGAAATTAAGGTTAAGTGAATTATCTGAGTCGTCCGTGCCTAACCCTAATCAGGATCCTAGGATGGAGATTCAATCTGGGCAACTAATTATGATTAGCCCTAATTATTTTCAGGTGACCGAAGATGAGCTCCGGTCATCTTCTCCGGCCAGCAAAATTTCCAGAATCCTATACAAGATTCTAAACTCCTAATTTCTTACCCAAAAACACTCTCCTAACATAATACAACTCTAATCAACAAGCAAAAATCATTTATCATGCATCAAGAAGCCAAATTGAAGCAAACAAGTTCTAGGTAAAAAATTTCAGAACATCATGAAATCCTCATTTCTAACCTATTTTCAATTCTAATCATATCAGGATCATCAGGGAAGCATGGAGAATCATTCTATAACATAAAAACACGTTTCTGGAAAAAATGTTCTTGAAGGTTACCTGAGATGAAGAACTTCAAAATGTAACTTTCTGGGCCCTCCTTTTGTGCAATCCACCTCCCCTTGACCTCCTGAGTCTATTGTGATTCTTGAAAGGAGATTAGAATGGCTGGTTTGAGTGTTTCGATTCTGAAGTTGCAGAAATCGTGTTTCTTGTATGATGTGTTTTTAGCTATGGTGATGGGTGGGAATTGATCCTGAGGTTATATGGAGTTGATTGGTGGAAGAATTTGTGGTTTTTGCTGGCTGGATTGTGTGTTTTGAAGAGATAAAGTTTTGGAGCGATTTCTTGATTCTCAGCTTGTGTGTCCATTGCAGTCATGAAGCTTGCATATTTATAACCTTGAGGGTTCATGTAAGCCATACCATTGGTCAGGGAAGTTGGTGTGGCACTGTGTGATTGGTATGGGAGGAAAATGCAAAAAGTCAAGTTTATGTGTACTTGAGGTATGGGCTTGTGCAGCATAGATTTCTGTGGGTAGATCTCTTCAGCGTGCTTCATGGAGAGCCCTTGGATTGGTAAAATGCATCTGCATTTCTTTGATCAAGAGTTAGCAAGCTTTATGCATAATTGGTCATGTTGAATTTCTCATGTATCAAGCCATGAAAGTGCCAAATTCTTGGGCCAATTCTGATCTTTGGATGCTGCCTTGACATGTTGTGACATAATTGAGCACATTAGAGGTCACTTAGAAGCTTGAAATGCCAATATGCAAAAATCCCTCTTTGACATGAACATGAAATTTATGTGATTTTTGCCAACTTTGCAAGGCCATAACTTGAGTTCTAGGAAGATTTAGAATGAGTTCTTGTACATTTTGAAAATGGGAGGATCCAATTTACAACTTTCATGTTTGAAGAAATTTCATTTGAAACCTTTTTGATCAAGAAAGAGGAGGTTGAAGATCTTTTCCAAAATAGAAAGTTTACATTACAAGTCATTTCCATTTTTGGCAAGTTTTGGCTTTGTTCATTTTTTCTTCAACGTTGTGAACCTCCAAGCATTCAAATGATCAAATAAAGAGCATATGACTTCAAAATGATGATGATGACCCTTTGGAACCATTGTTGGGGGCCTCAGATGCCCAAAATCCGACTTTTCTTGCTCAAGAAGTTACCATTTGATCAGATGACTTCCACATTGAATTTTTTCATGAAATTTGATACACATGCTCCTTATAACATATATGGACCAATAATAACAAGAATGACAAAAAAATTTGGGTGTAAGGCCTTCAAAACCAAAACCCTAATTTCAGGTCATCTGTGTAGGAATCCTCAGCTTAGCTTCAATACCTCTGCAATGCTTTGACATTTCTTGATTTCAATGGACCCATGGGGGCATAAGATGATCATAGACCACTCAAGGACTATCTTGGAATGCTTCAAGGCCTTTGAGATATCTCAAACCACTTCTAAAATGCATTTGATCACAAACCCTAGCTATCAGTTATGCAGTGAAATAAAACTATGCAGAGTAAGATGGAATGCTTATGCAATGCAATATGAAGGATCACAAGCCAAGGTGTGAGGAAGATAGAGGGTAAATTTGGGGTTTTTAAACTTAGGTTTGTGCAGCATTACCTTTCCCATTCGTTCGGGATAAAAATGCCTGGTTGGCGACTCTACCTTTTCCGCGCCACTTTCGCGTTTGTACTAGGATGAAAATACCGGGAGCGACATTCACCAATCAAACAAAAACTTAGTCTCTCTCTATCTCTCTCAACTAATTTCTCTCTCACGCTCATCTTCCTCTTCTAAGAACCCTAGCCGTCGAAGAAGGCGTTTGTTGGCGGCGGCGACGCAGTCTTTTCTGGCACCCAACCACCCCCAATCAAGAACTTCTCAACATGAACCCTAGTTAAAATCCTATTATCTTTCTTAATCCTAAATTAGGTTACTCCCAATCATTCTCAAATGGCTGGATTGGAGCTATACGGAATCAAAAGAAAACACAAAATGAAAACAAGATTGAGATTCACACACCTACGGTCGATTAAGTGTGAGATGCGACAGATATGATTCACTCGTGAGTCCAATGTGTTAATGTTCGTTGTTGTTGCTTGCCCATTTAAATCGTCAAATCGGAGACGCAATTATAGGTAAGCTTTGTCCTGAGTTCTTCTCTCTCTCTCTCTCTCTCTCTCTCTCTCTCTCTTCTCTTTGCTATTGGTACTTCTTTCGATCAATATGTTGAATACACATTGCTTCTTGATCTGGATTTTGATGTATGCTCAAGATTGTTGTTGAAGATGATATAATCGTGACAATGATGATGCCAAAAGTTAAATGTTATGGTAAGGCCTTGGTGTGCGATGAAGATGTTCAACGTGGTCGATGAGGAATGATGTTGCGACAATGATGATGAAGATGTGAAGATGATGATGACGCAGATCTAATGGTGGTGACAAATTGTTGATGATTAGATGAAGGATTGAAATGGTGATTGAGGATGAAAGTTGAAGATACAAAGAGTTATTGGAGATGATTGAAGAAATTCAGAAAGAATCAGAGAGCTCAAGAAGTTGCAGCAGGGTATTCCTTTATAGAAGTTGCTCATGATGGCCTTTTGGTGATTTCAGGTCAAAGTTAGTTATGAATTTGTTACAAATTTGTTAGAAGTTTGTTGGGCTTTCTCTATTAAAATTTGTTGAGTCGGTTAGGAGAAGAGTCAATGAATTAGTTATTGATTTTCTGATATAGTTGTTAGAGTTAGAAAAACTATTGTGGCTTCTTCAGGATGGGATAGAAAGGTGACCAAGTTCAATACCTTCTGACAATTGCAGTAGTATATAGGAGATTGTTTGAATTGAGTTGAGGTTGAATGTGGTATGAACATATTAATGATTGTATGAGAAATTAAGCTGCTGCAAAACTCACTATTTGAATGTTATGCCTTGGATCCTTGCATCGAGTTAGTGATTTGGCTGGCTGTTAAAGTTAGGGAATGATTGTTAATTTTGGATGTAAACTGAATATTTGGTTTATATTTTAGGTTTGACAAATTATGCACAATTTGTGTTAATGCGAGGTTGATTCATTGATGAAGTCGGTTGATGCGAGAACATGGTGAAGCCTCAATTGATGGAAGTGGTTTTCGGATGTAAGCTGGAGGAAAAGTCCAAGAATGTTTCTTGATGAAACGTTCAAAAGAAAAACTTCTTCTTCCCCCTTTTTAATGTCTTTTGTAACTGAGTTTTTTTGTTATTGAGATGTTATCGAATTCTTTATTGTTATTGTATTTCTTATTTAAAAACCCAAGGAAGTTATTGTTATTATGTTGTTTCTTTCATAATGAATGAGAGCTGATTATTTGTTTCTTGTGATGGATGACTTGAACTACTCCTAGGAAGACGTACCAATTATTTTCACTTAAAAGAGAAAGCAAACTTAGATCAATATTTTAGGAAAATTGCCAAGGTGATCATTATTTTGCAATCTTGTTATGTAGTGATGGTGTTAAGGCTAAAGTTGGCTTGAAAATATTGGGATCTTTGCTCGATCATTTGCATTTGGGGGACTCTAAAGAGGAACCATCGTCCATTGAAGCATGGCTCAATTTAAACTGTGATCTATTTGAACTTAGACTTGGAAGTATGGATTAAAAAAATGTAAGGAAAATAAATGGTCTCAAATGGAAGACAAAGAAATTTGATTAAGAATTGAACTTATTACATGTTTTTGTAGCTTTTTGAAGAAGTGTCTTTTAGGCTTTCTTTGTGAAGATAGTCTCATGATCAGACTTGTACATCATGCTAGACAAGCTCATACTATTCCAATATGGAATGAATATGAGCGCCCCATGGAATAAGGCTATACACAAGAGACTCCTTCATGCCTTTATTAAATATCTTTTAGATTTTGTTTGAAGATGAGAGAAGGAAACTCAAATGGAGAAAGGACAAAACTAAGGGGGACTAAGACACAACTCTAAGTTATTCATTCAAAAGATATCCTATGGTTAGTGAGGTATTATAAACCTAATAAGAAAAGATACTTAGAACTCAACTTACTTCCTAAGGAAGATAAGTTGTTTCTAAGAGAGCAAAAGGGGAGAGCCTATGGTCAAAGCACAAGGAGCTAAGGCAATCACCTATAAAATGCATAAAATATGAGAATGAAGTAATGCTTACCTCAATATTCCCTCTACAAAGAAAATGTTAGCATGATGAATCATTTTAAACAACTATAGCATGGTAAAATTCAAAGAAGAACTCACACGATCTAATAAAGGTACTAATGAACTTCTAGGCCTAAAGTAAAGCTCTAAGGTATATTACATGCTAGCTAGCTTCTAAGGGCAGGATCTAAGTCAAATCAAAAGGATCTAAAGCTATGGAGTAAATCAAACTCAAACTATACCCTAAAGTATCATTAAACCCTAATGAAAACTAAGGAGAATTTACAAGGGAAACTTAAGTAACTAAACATGGTAAAAATGCCTAAGGTCAACGGTGAATGTAAAATCCAGAACCTAACACTAAACGGAAGTGTTTAATGAAATTAAATCAAATGGGAAGGAAGAGATTCAAATCATAGAGATTCACACATAAGAAAGAAAGATGAAAGAATGGGCATGGAAACATAGTTTTCAAAGTAAGGGAAATGACTTAGAAAGAAAAACCAAAAATGACCAAAGAAGTTTGAACTTCCCATACAAAAACAAGGGGTTTGATGAAAAGGTTAAAATGGAATTTGGATTCACAAATGAAGCGGTGAGAGATTCATCATGGTTAAAGACCAAAAATTAGGGTTTTAAGACCTTAAGATAACAAATGGTACCAAAAGGGATACAAAGACTCAAAGCATGAAATAAACACATGGAGATGATCACAAGACACTTATGAAATACAAAAGAAATATATTACAAGGTTAAAGTGTTCACAAAGTAGACTTTGAGAAGTTGAGATGAAGGAAGAAGAGAAATTAGGTCAAATGGGGATATGTGTGACTTATGGTTCAAGTAACCCTCAAAATCAAAAGGTAAAGACCTAAAATGGGTACATGATACGTAAGGACACATAACATGACTTATAAGACTCAAAATTAGTACCTCAAAGGGATGAAATAAATGCCTTACTCAAATTGAATCAAAAGAAGTAAGTAGAAGGACCAAAAAGGCGACTTATGGAACAAGACACTTAGAAAAATACCAAATGACTTTGAAAAATTATGAAATTTAATACCTATGATCACAATCCAGAAGATGATTCATGTCTAAAAAAACTCACAAAGACTCATATTTTGGCCTAGTAAAATAAATGCTAGAATTGAATTAGGGTTTATAAAAAAGAAATGACTCAAAAGGATACCAAACATGACCTAAAATTCAAAACAAAAATAGTTTTAGGAAGTTTAATGAGTCCTCTGGATAGGTCAAAAAGAATGGACATTATATCAATTATAGTTTTAGAGAACAAAAATAGACAAAAGGATTGGTCAAAAATAGAGAAAATTTAGAAACAATTAATGTGAAAATTAATTTAGCTACAAAAAATGAACAAAAATGGAAACAAAAAATATGGAAAATTAGAGAAAAATGTCAAGAATCATGTATGAATTTAATTGGAATTTTTAATGACAAAATGGTATTTTATTTAATTGAAAATGGAAATGGAATAGAAGTGAGAAAAAGAAATAAAAGAAAATAAAATGGAATGGGCCTGGGGGGTTTGAAAAGCAACATAATGAACTGAATGGGATTAACACACGCACATGCGGGGGTGTCAATAGAAGCTGAGGGATTCTCTTCACAAATTATGGCACATGCAAGGCACACTTTAATTAATGTGGTGTCACTATCATGAGCGTTGGATCAAGCTAATCAAACGGTCATGACTTAATTCTCAATTAAAGCTAGGGCACTATTCAGGTGAACGGAGCCAATTTCCGGTCACCTTCTCCGATCATCCTCCGGGTAGGGCATCTTAAAAAAAAAACTAAAATACAAAAAAAAACCATAGAAACCAACTCCTCACTCCATTAATCACTAATTTGGCCTTAGTTTTCATTTCCAGTTACCTTCTCCAATCATCCTCCGGCTAGGGCATCTTAAAACAAACCCTAAAATACAAAACAAACCCATAGAAACCAACGCCTCACTCCATTGATCACTCCATTGAATCTATGCCTCTAAGAGGCCAATCACCTATCCAGAATCACCATAGCTTCTATTAAGCTCACTTCAACACAAAACAACTAAAATCAAATGAATTCTTGCAAGATGAATCAAGTGTAAAACCTGAAATGCAGTGGTGCTCAAGGTTGAAGAAAACTAGAGGAGAGATTCCAATTTCTTAGATTCTTAATCTTGAACCTTTGTAAAGTGAAATAAACACTTGCTGGATGTGAATCCTTGGAGGAAATTGATCTGATGCAGAGAATTTGTAGAGCTATGTTCTTGGAGTTTCAAGTTGTGAAAGCCATGGAGATGTTTTAAATCATGAGGCTGATGATGGATTGATGATCAGTGATGCTTGTTGGATGAAGATGACACTTGCTCGATCCAAGATGCAGTGATCTTGCACTGGTGCAGTTTAAGAGCTTCACCTCAATGCTTCCATGGAAATATAGTTTGTTTGATGCTGATGAAGATCAATAGAAGAAGATGATGAATCCTTATGATTGATGAAGCTCAATCACTCAAGGTTACACTGAACTTGCAGGGGAGGAGAAGAGCAAAACTTGAGAATTTTATGGTGTGACTCGTGCCAAATGAAGCTGAACCTTGCACTCTAATGGATCATATGCTTTTATAATGCATTGGACATCTGGTTAGCAGTTAGAACCAGGGTTAACTGGCCCTGGTTAACTGAGTAAGATGAGTTAAATGAGTGGAGTTGGTTATGACAGTTATGCCAACTGGATTTCTAGAAGCTTCTAGCTCGAGCTCAATCCAATGTTGTAGGGCACATGTCTCTTATGCTAAGGATGACTTGATCCAAGGATTGCAGCTTGAAGTGCAATGCCATTTGCTTGTTTGATCCACATGAAATTCATGGCAATTAATGCAATGATGCCTGCACTCAATTGCAGCCAGCTTGTGCAATGAGCTTAGGGCCAAATTCATTTGAAGCAAGTGAACTTAATGCCACCATGTCCATGATTCTTATGGTGGGATTCATTCTGATGCAGGATTCAATGTTTGAGCAATGTTGCAACATGTTTAATCTCATCCCACTGGCTTGAATTCTTCATGATAGTAAATGGCAAGAAGTGTGGTGATGCAGGAATGTGATCATTTGAAGTTTATAGTGCAATGATACATGATCAAACATGTTGGCTAATGTAAACAATGTTGAATCACTTTGATACTGCACTCTTCAATCATTGCCTTGGTAAGAAAGAAAGTAGATGACATGTGAGGCTCTTCCATGGAGTATTTCATCAAGATCAAGCAATCATTTGATGTGTTTCTTGGACTTAATTTGAAGATAACATTGCCTACAACAAGTTTGATTTTTGGTACATGAGGTAACAATGCCCCTAAGTACCTCAAATGTGTCTTTGAAGTCAAGGCAATGTGACTGCATCTTTGGCCTTCTCAACCTTGTCTTGCCCTGTGCCATTTCCCATGGTGAATCAGTGTGAACCTCATCAGTTTTCCCCTTAATAACTCTCAAATCATTGACCAAATGAAAAATCCTTAAACATCAAAGTTGTAGAGGACATGCCAATGAACAACTTTGAAGTTCAAAGAAATTTCATTTGAAGCCTTATTGATGGAGAAAATGGCTTGACATTTTGCACAACACATGTTTGATGAAATGTCTAGCCTGGCTCGCACGCAGGCTGCCAGGCTACCTCGCCCATGGCATGATTTGGCCTTGTTTTGTTCAATCTTTGCATGACCATATCTCTCTCAATTTTGATGTTATAGATGAGTTCCACATATGGATTTGAAGCTTGAGATGTCCTATTTAATTGGATCAAGGTATAATTTTCATTTCCCTTTTATTTTGGGAGAAGGCCTCTCTTGAAGTGGCTGCAAAAATGGCCAAAACTTGCCATTTTTGGAAACCCTAATTTTCCAAAAATGGTAAGTTTTGGTTTTCTTGATTCTTCATGATTCCTCCATCATTTATTGATAAAATTTGGTCCATAGGATCCTTGTAACCCTAATTTCATGAATTTGACCTCAAAAAGTCGGGAGTTGACTTTTTACTCTGTCTGGTTGACGTTTCCCTAATTCCTTGATTTTCAATCCATTGATCAATCGAACCTCTTCCAAAATGATTCCATGGATTAAATTTCAACCCTAGGTACTTGACATCATGTAGAAAACAATGAAATCAAGTTTGGATCAAAATTTCACTGAGAAGCCTAGTTAATTAGAAACCCTAATTTGGCCTTTTTTTTATCAGGAGATGTTGCACTGCTTGCATTCTTTGATCAATTCACTTCTCTCTAGGACTTGTGCCCTCAGATGAAGACTTGTGGGATGTTGTGAACCCTTTGCACAAGGTTAATAATCTATATTTACCTTTGGTTGCCTTTGTATGGTCATCAACTGCTTCAAACATTGATCACAAACCTATACCTCAGCTATGATGAATATGATGTAATGCTTTTGGTCATGACATGAATTTGAGTATGCACTTAATATGCTAAATGATATGCAAAATTAGAGGGCAAATTTTGGGGTATTTCAGTTTGAAACATGGAAAGGGTAGTTTGACCATGGATTTTCAAATGTATTTGGATTTTGTACATGGTTTGTAATATGGCTATGAACATATGAGAAATGGGTTTGATAAAATGAATGTTAAGAAATGGTTTTGGAAATGGATAATAATAGTTTCAAAATGGACTTGAAATTATGGAATGAGTCTAATTAAATAAGTCCACAACCCAATTTAAATTTTATTTGGATATTCTTGTAATTTACTTTTTGAATATTTGAATGAAATTAGACTTTTTAATGGTATTATGGTGATAACTTGTATTCCAAATAATACTTCTCTTCTTTGCACTTTTGACTTCCTTTTGAAATAGAATTAAATCTGAATGGACAAGTGAATAACCTTTCACCTTGAGTTTATAAACCATGACTGGACCAAATTCTCATTTTGTGGATACTTCGTATTAGAGTCTCCTTAATGAGTTGTACCCTAGACAATGATGGACCCTTGATTGATGCACTGATGAATAGTTGTCACAAGTAAACCCTTGAAATCCATATAATCAGGGAAATAAACACTAATCATATGACGATGAACACCAGAGAATAATACCTAGACAATTGAAATAGCCAGGCTCAGACGGTCCGTCTGATAAGTGCATTCCCAAGAGACAAACTCTAATCCTTATCCTTTGTACTTTCCACTAAAATAAACCTACAAAAGAGTGAAATTAGAGGGTATTGAAAAACCCTAATTCCCCTAATCCATTGATCTAATTAACAAACCTTGACAATGAATGCATGAGGTGTTATAGATGACCTAATGGAAGATGCATATGATTGTGAAACGTAAAGCCAGTTAGGGTTAATAAATATGAGGGAAAATTTTGGGGTGTTACAGGTCTAAGCCATGTAATGTGTAAACACCCCAAATTTTCCCTCTATTTTTTTCTCACACATTGGCTTGTGATCCTTCATATTGCATTGCATAAGCATACCATCTCACACTGCATAGTTATTTCACTGCATAAGTTGCATAACTAGGGTTTTTGATCAAATGAATCTTAGAAGTGGTTTGAGCTGTCTCAGAGGCCATGAAGCATACCAAGAGGGTCCATGAGTGTTCTATGATCATATTATACCTCCAAGTTTGCTTTGAAGTCACAAAATCTCAGAGGATTGCACAGCTACCCAGGCAGGCTTAAGGTTTCCTACACAGATGACCAGAAATTAAGGTTTTGGGTTTGAGGCCCTTACACTTAAATTTTTTGGCCATTCTTGATTCTATTGGTCTATATATGTTATAAGGAGCATGTGTATCAAATTTGAAGCAAACATTCATTGTGGAAGTCATCTGATCAAATGGTAACTTGTTGTACAAGAAAAGTCAGAATCAGGGCATCTGAGGCCTCCATCAAGGGTACCAAAGGGTCATCTTCATCAATTTGAGGTCCTATGATCTTTATTTGATCTTTGGAATGGTTAGAAGTTCACAAGATTGGAGAATTTTGAGCCATTTGCAAAGTTTCCATTTTTGGACATGACTTGTAATGTAAACTTTCCATTTTGGGAAAGATTTTCAACCTCCTCTTTCTTGATCAAAAAGGCTTCAAATGAAATTTTTTTCAAACATGAAAGTTGTAGATTGGATCTTCCCATTTTCAAAAAGTACAAGAACTCCTCTTGATTAATCCTAGAACTCAAGTTATGATGGATCAAAGTTGGCAAAAATCACATAATTTTCAAGTTCATGCCAAAGAGGGAAATGTGCAATTTTGCTTTCCAAGCCTTCTCATGACGTCTAATGCACTTCTACACATCATAGAAACATAATGCAACTTTTTTAGACCAGAATTGTGCCAAGAACCAAGGATTTTCATGACTTGCATCTCAAGAATTCTCAAAGTTGTGAAAATGCAAAACATATACAATCTCATGATCCAAATGTTACAGCTCATCACAAATGATCCAAGGGTGCTCCATGAAGTTAGCTGATGCAGAACCACCCTTCAAAACATCTTTGTCCTAGCCCATGCCTCTAGTACACAAAATCTTGACTTTTTGCATTTCAAGCCATGCCAATCCCACAGTGCCACAACAACTCTTCTGACCAATATTATTGTTTATACAAACCCTAAGAAGCATAAAACACATAACATCAAGCCTTGAAATAGACCATATCATCAGATTGCAAAAAATCCTCTCAAACTTGCCTTCTTCGAAACTCATTACACAGCCATCAAACATCAAATTTTCTTTCACCATTCAATCATACATGACCTAAGAAACACATCCCACCCATTGCCATGGCCTAAAACTCAACACACAAGAACTCCATTTTCTGCCAAACCAAAACCACACATCACAAAATAGCCCATTTTAAACTCCATCAAAGCATTTCAATAGCTTCAGGGGGACCAGAGGAGCCGTTTTGAACCAAAGGGAGGCTTTGAAAGTTCAAGTTTGAAGAGCTTCAGTTCAGGTAGCCTCCAAGAACATTTTTTCCAGAACTTCATTTTCTTGTTATAAATTGAATCTACATGTTATCCTGATCATCATGATATGTTTAGAATGGAAAATGAGTGAAAAATGAGTATGTTATGATGTTTTGAAAGTTTGCCCGTGTTTTGATTTTTGTTTCGATTTGCTTGATTCATGTATTATAAATGTTGTTTGATGACTGATTTGTGTTCCATGAAGTGTGGGGAGTGTTTCTGGGCATGTTAGAGGGCTTGGAGTGGCCTGGGGAAGAAGATAGGGTTTTGGCTGGCCGGAGAAGATGACCGGAGCACTGTTTCGGTCATCTGAAAGTGATTAGGGTTAGGGTGCCCAGATTGAACTTGAGCCCTTAGATCCTGATTAGGTTAGTGAGTGGACAGCCCAGATATGTCATTAACCCTAATTATGTTTAATTAAAATAAAACCTAATTAATTAAATCAGATTAATTGTGGACCCTAGGATAACGCGCGTATCATAAGTTTGAACCTGGACCCTTGGATTCTCATATCCTCAGTCACGCTGACTGCCCTTCACAGTCCTTGATCTCATCAACTTTGCATCTGAACCATCCATTGTAATTACTTTGCATTTCTTTTTATTTATTTTGCATTTGTTTTCTCATATTTATTTAAAATAGCAAATCATTTTCTAAAATCATGATCTTTTACATTTTATCTTCAAATATTTTTAAGAAACCAAAAACGTTTTTTATTTTTAATTTTTGCATTAAAAATATATTTTTAAATCATTTAATTGTATTATTTAATTAATTCATTCATTTTAATTAATTAAAAATACTTTTAGGAATTTAAAAATCACCAAAAAAATCATGAAGCATTCTTACATATTTGGAACAATTTACAAACTCATCTTAGAAATTTATTTTAGGGTTTGATCATGTTTTGACAATTAACCATGAATTAGGGTTTCCAAATTTCCTATTTTTCTAACCCTAACTTCAAAAATCCATTTCTGATCAACCAAGATGAGTTTGCACATGGTTATTTTTGCATTATTTCATAATTTGCATGTAGTATCTAGGGAATTTAACTCATATTTTTGCATTGCAGTTTCTATTTGTTTGGAATTTTTCATGAAGAAGTACCCAAAACCCTAGCCTAACTTAGAAAAACCATAACTTGAATTTGGTATAGCTTCTGACCTCCATCTTTGGGGAGTGATCTTATGTGTGTTTAGGGTTCATTTGGTTGCATTTTCAAATTTTTATCATGTGTTATCCTACTGTTGTGGACATGTGCATCTCATACTTTCTTAAAACCCTAATTTGCCATGTTCATTTGCATTCATCTTTGCATACCTTCATCATATGAACTTGTCATGACATCTCATGAATTTGTATGTCATCTTAGATACCTTAGGACATGTATGAACATTGGTTGATCATTTTTGCATCCATTTGGTATGTTTTGCATTCATTACTTCTTATGTGTATTCATGTGATTTCAAGCTTCTAACATGCCTTCCTTTGCATCCCATCTCTTGTATGATCATGCATATACATTGTACATGTCTTTGCATAATTTCATAACACATTTGTATTGTGTTTGCACTTCTGGTCTTGATCATTGCATCTTCATTTTCCTTGTTTCCTTTTGTTTCATATCTTATGCATTCATACTAACTTTTCAGGGGCTTCAGTAAGTTGTTTAGGATGTGGATTTGCCTCCACATCCAACATCTTCTTATCTCTTCATTTGTATCTTTATTTGTCTTTGATGTGAGTTTGACTCACTTATTCTCTCTCTTGCTCCCTTTCTTTCTCTTAGGTTACTTAACTTCTTCAGGAAGTAAGTAACCTATTCTCCTTTCTCTTCTCTTTTCATCTGCTTCTTCTTCCTTGGTGGCCATCTGAAGATTTCTATTTAAAGCCTCATAAACCATAGGAATATCCAAGCATGATAACTTTAGGGTTGTACATAGTCTCCCCTAGTTTTTACCTTTGAGTCTCCTTGAGTCTCTGCTTCTCATCTCATAATCAAGGCTAAACAGTTAAAGTTTTATGACTCTGAATTAGGGTTATGCATGTATCCTTATTTTAGGATGGAGTGTATAACTTTAATACTTAGTGTTAAACCTTTAAGTTGTTTACACCTCCTAATCAAAACACCTAATAATCATTAAGACTTAAGCTTGTAACTTGGGCCTTATATTAGGGTTACATCTCTGCCTGTTGGTTCAGGGGGAATAACCCTAGTGTTGAATGGACAAGTCCCCCTCAGGTTTAGTCTTACAAACATAAAATCCATTTCTTAATCCCACTTTAATTAAAATCCACTTTAATAAAGACTTGTTATATAATGATTTTAATCCCTAACCATGGATTAAGTTGAGGAGTCTTCCTCATCTTAAGTGTTCTCATCTATTATCCTTCTCTTAGGATGGTGTAATGAGTTCACTAATCCCTGATTAGAGATTAAACTCATTACTTAACACAAAAAAAAAATCCAAAAACACTTAATAATAACAAGTAGGTTAATGATCTTATTACTGCATCATTAGGGTAGTTAAGTTGAGATTTTCACCTCATACTTAAGTAGACTCATTATCCCTAATCAGGGGTGATATAATGAGTTTACGACCCTTGATTAAGGCTTAAGCTCATTATCCTATGCAAAACACCAAAAACAAATAAAAACTGAAAACACAAAAACAAACAATAATCGTTTCTTCCGGGATTCTTTTCTCATCACATTCACTCTGAAAACGAGAACTCGCTTCTTCCGTCTAATGCAAGACAGTTAGCACTCGAGCCAGACGAGTCATACACTTAAGCATAGACAAGCAAGCAGTTCACATAAAAAACATCCAAGTCTTTTTGAGTCGAACTACGGTGTTCTGACTTCCTCATTGCATGAGAGGATACGTAGGCATACGTTAACGATTATCGAACAAAAGTCCCCAGGTCTCCCCCCTCTCCTCTTTCTAGCTTCCTTTTTTGAGCCTCAGTTTTGAGCTCCCATTCTTTGTATACCATCACCCTGTACATCCATCTCTTTTATACATAGTTTAGCACATACACTATCCCCTTTTAAACAAAATCAAGTATGCGTGGAACCCGTCGAGTACGACGGACGATCTGGGTGCTAATACCTTCCCAGGTCGTAACCAACCCCCTTTCCCAGTCTCTTTAGTTCACAACCGTCTTATCCATAGCTTTCTAGGTTTATGCAGCATTACCTTTCCTTCGGGATAAAAATGCCTAGCTGGAGAATCTATTCAACCTCAACCTTCAACATCGCCTCATCCAGTTCGCGTTTGAACCGGGATGAAAATCTGGGGAGCGACAACTTGGCGACTCTGCTGAGGATTTGCAACCAGAGCTTCTGAGTCCTTGAGGGTTTCTCCTAGTGCTTGTTTGATTTGTGTTTATGGGGGTGTTATGTTCTATATGTGTTTATGTTTTTTCTTTATTTATTGCTTCTTGTACAACTTTATTTATTGCATTTACTTTATCGCTTTCATTTATTGCTTTCTGCATTTTTTTTATTATTATCATATCATTGTGCTGGATTTCTGGTTTGCTTTGGTGGGAGGGGTATTCCAGTGAGAAAGGTCCAACACAAAGGCCTGAGTGACACATAGGATTAGAGTGATTTTGTATTCTTTCCCATTCCATTTCGGTCTGGTGCGGGAATATGAAAACACGGTTCAGACATGGGTTTCCTTTTGAGAACTCTGTGCTACGTATTTCCTGTAGTGTTAGGGCTATCTGGGAAGCCTGCTAAGTCTGGATGACCTTTTTAGATAACCTTCAGCATCTGAGGTGAATTATAGGAGGATCCTTTATGATTAAGGTAAACACTATACCTTCGGGTTAGAAGTATTTACACTTCTCATAATAGATCCGAACCTGAGGATCCCTGTTCTAGAACAATACATGTGAGTGGGTTGGGTTATTTACAGGTTTGCAGGAACCCTTGACCTCAACATACCTTGCTACTGGAATTTGTTCTTAAGGTTGTACTATTTTGGACTAGTTCTTTGAAACCCTGGATTATTGACTCTTTATTTGAGTCCCCCACCTGGTTACTGGTTCTCAGTCCTCCATCCGAAACTCTGAACACTCAAGGATCTTGTCAAAAGGCAACTGATAATCCAGAACATGATCACAAACCTTTGCATATCATAAGCATACATCATATTTCATCATTTTACATTTGTCTATTTGTTTTACAGGGTATCCATCTTCCCTTGGTTTGGTTTTGACCGTTCTTCTGCTCAGCTTATCTGCTTCAACACTTCTTCAGCTATCTTCTTCAGTTATCCTCTTCAGTTATCTCCTTCAACACACATCTTCAACATGGACTCAACCAGGAAAAGCAATATCACCTACCACTTCTTTGAGTATCCTCTAGCAGGCATGCTTTTGAACTGGATGTCTGATTTTCTTTAATTATATCTATTTGATTGTACTTTAGCTCACCATGGTGATTTTGTTTGTTGTATTCTTGAATTTGATTGTATTTTGATTCACCGTGGGAGTTTGTTTGGTTATAATTCATGAACTATTTATATTTTGGCATTGCCACTTGTATTTTTATGGTTATGTATTGGATTTTCTTATGGACTTTGTTTTCTTCAACATCTTCATCTCCCAGAGGTCTGGAAGGTCAAAACCAAGAACCAAACCGGATACCCTCTAAAGACAAATAGACTTATTTCATTTCATGCTAACCTCATATCCTTTGTTTTGCAGGTGTTTTGTTGTTGTTTTCTCACTTTGTTAATTGTTTCAAGAAATATTGCTTGCAGAAGGGTCTTTTCTGTCAACCGAGTCCACAAATATCCAACTCGACACAACCTTCCAAGTCTACAAATGGATCAGCTACATCAGGAACTGACAAATGTGAGGACTCAAATGACAGATGTGAGGACAAAGGTGAGGACCCAAATGAATCAATTTATGGTTGTGATGACTGGACTGGCACAAACGCAGGAAAGATTGAGGGAGTTAGTCGAGCGGAAAACCCCAAAAGATAACCACGCATGCACTAGAGGTACTAGTGGCAATGAGAGCGAGCAGCCGCAAACAACTCCAGTAGTGTTCGGACCCGACAACAATCCTGAAGCTAATATCCTTGGGCATGACCGAAGAAACACTAGATATTGTATTCTACAGGAAGATCCTCAAGATGAGTAGTTTACAGTGTTAGGTGCTGGGGCAGATGAAGCTTATGACCGTCAGCTGGACGGGATCTCAGAGAAGCTAAGATCCTTGGAATCCCAGAACTCCTTGGGATTTGATGTGATGGATATGGGCCAAGTTGAGGGAGTAAGGATTCCTCACAAGTTCAAACCCCCGTGTTTTGAGAAGTACAATGGAACTTCCTGCCCTCACACTCATTTACAGTCTTTTCTGGGAAGGCTGAAGGCATACACCATGGATGAGAAGCTGTGGATGTTTTACTTTGAAGATAGCTTGACTGGGGAATCCAGGGAATGGTACTCACACTTGTCCAGGGCCACCGTCAGAAATTGGAAAGATTTGGCTGAAGCTTTTGTGCGTCAGTATCAATACAACTTGGATATGGCACCTAATAGGACCCTCTTGAGGGGTATGTCTCAGTCCTCGAGAGAAAGTTTCCACGAATATGCTCAAAGGTGGAGACAACTCGCTGCTGCTGTCCAACCACCTATGTCTGAAAGGGAAATGGCTGATATGTTTATGAATACCTTGCAAGGGACCTACATTGATAGACTTGCTGCCTTCTCTTCTACCACTTTTACTGATGTGGTTATAGCAGGCGAGAGAATCAAAAGCCTATTGAAGATGGGTAAGATTTCTGAAAATGCTGCTAGCTCCAGCAATGCAAAGAAACCCTTCTCAGGACCTAGAAGAACAGGGGAGACTAATGAAGTGCATTTTAGTAGAGGTAGACCCCAGTACTTGCAAAGATCAGTGGCTGCTGTAACACCCCGATTCGATTATTTCCCATTTTGTGGAGTCTTTTATTTAAATTGAATGATAATTGTTTTATTTGTGAAATTAACATGATAATAGGATATGTTAATGTGAATATGTGATATGTTGGTTTGTTGTGTGATTTTACCGATTTGTGAATTTTCGGGTAAAATTGGAATTAGAGGGTATTTTAGGCATTTGCTAATTAATGTTAAGTTAGAAATTAGTAGAATTGGTAATTTTGCGAGAAAATGATATTTGGGTGGAAAGAATAGAAAATAGAAATAGAAATAGAAAGTTATAAGTTGTGAGAAAGAGAAAGAAAAGAAAAGATAAAAAGAAAATAGAAGAGAAAGAAAAGGAAGAGAAGAGAAAAGAAGAGAAAAAAGGAAAACTTGGGAAAACTTCAAGATTGCTTCTAGGAATCGATTTAATCGGGTAAGGGTGTGAAATATTGTTATCTTAACATTGTGTATAATTATGTATGTGTTTGGTTGATTGGGTTTATGATTTTGGAGAAGTTTTAGAGAATGTTAGGTTTAGGGTTTTGATGAGAAAACTTGGAAATTGGTGATTAATCGGTTAGAACTTGATATAATCGAAGTATGAGGATGAATACATGTTAATAATCATGTTTGTTGAGTTTTGGAAGAGTTTTGGGGGCTTTTTATAGGCCTGTTGCGTAACTGAGCAGTTCTGAAATTGGGTTTCTCGCTCAGCGAGCGTTTTCTTGCTTAGTAGAAATCCAGAACATTTCCCGCTCAGCGAGCATTTTCTCGCTCATCTAGATTCTCGCTCAGCTAGCAATTCTCGCTCAGCTAGACCTGGAATTTTGAAATTTTGTTTTATTCATAACTTTTGATTCGAGTATCTGTTTTAAGCGTTCCACATATCGATTCGAAGCTAAAAACATGTAGAATCTATTGATGCTAAAATATGTAATTTTTAGCCGACTTTTACCCGACTTTTTCGATAAAACGTAATTATGTTAATTATGGAATTGTGGGTTTGATAGTTGTGTTGTGGCCGTTTGGCAAGTAGATACATTGCTTGAATTAAATGGGAATGTATGCTAATTGTATGAGATGAATGCATAACTATATTGTGAATATGTATGCATTTCAAGAATGGATTGTGTCATTTTGCATGTAAGCATAATGTGGGGTGTGAGCGATGATTACAACAACATCGTGTGCCCGTGTGGGGTGTGAGCGTTGGGTGATTTATTCACATTGATTGTGTGCCCGTGTGGGGTGTGAGCAATCAGATTGTGTGCCCGTGTGGGGTGTGAGCAATCCAGAAACATCGTGTACCCGTGTGGGGTGTGAGCGATGGGTGATTTATTCACATTGATTGTGTGCCCGTGTGGGGTGTGTGAAATCAGATTGTGTGCCCGTGTGGGGTGTGAGCAATCCATAAACATTGTGTGCCCATGTGGGGTGTGAACAATGGGTGAACATCGTGTGCCTGACGGGGAGTTACTTTAGGTAACAAGCGATGACTCCATTTGGTTCCTGAGTGAACCTGCTGAATGATTGAGTTGGTACCGTATTGCATCTGCATAGAGTCGTGTGTCGGTCACTATGATTTGCATTTATCATTTGAATAATGATATGAGGAAATAAACATGAATAGATATATGTTTATTTGGAGTGATATGGAGATTAAAGTGTGTGTGATGAAACATGCTTATTTATATGTATATGTATGTTTCATATATGTATATGTATGTAAATTATACATTGTAATGTATATGTGGAGATAAACATGGAATGCTATATGTTTATGTGATGTTAATGAAATGGTGAAAGTATGCATGATAAGTATGCTTGGTTTGTATATATATATATATATATATATATATATATATATATATATATATATATATATATATATATACATTGTGATGTATATGTGTGATTGGTGATGAATTGTGGTGAGAAATGTATAAGTGTATTTTTATGTTGAAATATATAATTATATGCTTTGTTATTATGATAATATTTCTCACCCTTCTGCTTTTTTATGATGCTCTATGAGGAATTGCAAAGTAGGTTTGCTGGAGGTCTTTTTGTGAAGCTTGTCTTCATCCTTTTGGTCGGTCGGCTCTGATATGTATCACCGGGTAGTTAGGGTTGGCTTAGTGCCATTTTTGTGATACATTGTATATGTATTTTGGTGATGAACGTTTTGTATAAACATGATATATTTGATGAATCAAACTTGTTGATATATGAATATATATGCATGTTTGATGTTTTTGATTTAGTTTCCGCTGTGTAATTATATCTTTAGAGATATGGGTGTAAGGATTGAATTTCCTATGTTTAAAACTACCCCATCATTGCATATCTTTAAATGAGCAGGTGTTGTAAGTTTTTAGTTTCAAGCATAATGTGACATGCCTCTTTTATACCATGTTTAATTATACTCTGATGAAATATTTAACATGTTCCTAAATGATTTAATTGATTATTTGGGGGTATAGAAAGGGGGTGTTACATTAAGTGGTATCAGAGCCAGTGTTTGAGTCAGTTGTGTCTGTCTTGATGTTGTTATGATTGAACTTTTGTTTAATCTTGTTGTTGTCTTTGGGAACAATCAGAATATGGCTGGTAGAAATGACAATGCTATGGCTGCTGCTTTTGAAGCAATGGCTAGGGTAGTGTAGGGAGCGCCGAATGTGAATGCTAATGATGAGTTCAGAAAGAATCAACCGTCGGTCTATAAAGGAAAATTTGATCTTGATGGTGCTCAAAATTGGTTGAAGGAGATTGAAAGAATCTTCAGAGTCATGAACTATGCTGAAGAGAGTAAGGTGAGGCTTGGTTCTCACATGCTGAAGGAAGAAGCCGATGATTGGTGGGTCGGTAGAAGTCAAGCCCTTGAGGAGGAGGATGAAGAGATAACTTGGGAAGTTTTTCGTACTGAGTTCTTAGGGAAGTACTGCCCTGAGAGTGTGAAGGGAAATAAAGAGATGGAATTCCTTAAGCTAAAGCAAGGTAGTATGTCAATGATTGACTATACTGCTAAGTTTGTGGAATTGGTTCAGTTTCATCCTCATTATGTTGCTGCTACTGCTGAGTTTTCTAAGTGTATTAAGTATGAGAATGGCTTGCGTCCGGAGATTAAGAAAGTTGTGGGATATCAGAGGATTAAAAGGTTTTCAGATTTGACTGAATGTTGTAGACTCTTTGAAGAAGATATCAAAGCTCGTTCTACGCATTACAAGAGTGTGAATGAGAGGAAAGGGAAGCAACAAGCTAGAAGTGGACCTTATGTGACACCCGCTGATAAGGGCAAACATAGGGAAAACTTTGATAGGAGATCTGGTGGAGGGAGTTCTGGTCCAGTTAAGTGTTACAAGTGTGGCGATTTAGGCCACAAGTCTTTTGAGTGTGGGAAGAATATTGTGAAATGTTCAAACCGTGGAGGTCTTGGACATGCTACTACCGAGTGTAGGAGGAACATTGTGAAGTTCTTCAATTGTGGGGAAGTTGGTCACATTAGTACTAAGTGTACTAAGCCGAAGCAAGCTCAGGTGGGCGGAAAGGTGTTTGCATTAGCAGGGAAGGATACTACTAGTGTAGACCATTTGATTAAAGGTACATGCTTTATTAATAGTACACCTTTAGTTACTATTATTGATACGGGAGCGACTCATTCGTTCATTTCTCTTGAGTGCGCTAAGCGTTTGAATTTGTTTATGTCTTCTTGGGGTGGTGAGATGGTTATTGAGACTCCTGCTTTAGGGTCGGTAACTACTTCTTTGGTGTGTGTAAGTTGTTCTTTGACCATGTATGGTAAAGATTTTGTTATGGATTTAGTTTGTTTTCCGTTGGAAGGTTTGGACGTGATCTTGGGTATGAATTGGTTGCAATTTAATCGAGTTCATATAGATTGTTATCATAAGTTAGTAAATTTTCCTTCTTTGGATGATGATGAAGAAGAGAGTTTCCTATCCACGAAAGAGTTGAAGAAACTTTTAGTGGACGAAGTTCAATTGTTTGGTTTATTTGCATCGTTATCAGTGGAAGGCGAAGTGGAGATGAGTAGGTTTCTAGTGGTGTGTGATTTTCCCGAAGTGTTTCCAGATGATATTAAGGATGTACCGCCGGAAAGAGAAGTTAAGTTTTCTATTGATCTAGTTCCGGGTACTAGACCGATTTCGATGGCACCGTATCGTATGTCAGCTTCAGAGTTGGTAGAATTGAAGAATCAGTTGAATGACTTGTTGGATAAGAGGTTTGTTAGGCTGAGTGTTTCTCCTTGGGGTGCACCGGTATTGTTGGTAAAGAAGGATGGAAGTATGCGGTTATGTATTGATTATCCACAGTTGAACAAGGTGACAATTAAGAACAAGTATCCGCTTCCGATGATTGATGATTTGATGGACCAATTGGTTGGTGCGCGTGTTTTTAGTAAGATTGGTTTGAGATCAGGATATCACCAGATTCGTGTGAAAGAGGAGGATATTCAGAAGACGACTTTTAGGACACGGTATGGTCATTACGAGTATTCCGTGATGCCATTCGGAGTTTCTAATGCGCCAGGTGTGTTTTTGGAATACATGAATCGTATTTTTCATGAACAGTTGGATCGTTTTGTGGTTGTGTTCATCGATGACATTTTGATTTATTCTAAGTCTCAAGAGGATCATGAAGAGAATTTAAGGATTATGTTACAGATTTTGAAAGAGAAAGACTTGTATGCTAAGTTGTCAAAGTGCGAGTTTTGGTTGTCGAAGGTAAGTTTTCTTGGGCATGTTACCTCCGATGGTGGATTAGTGTTGATCCATCCAAGATTGATGCGGTAATGCAATGGGAAGTTCCTAGATCGGTTACAGAGATTCGAAGCTTTTTAGGCTTGGCGAGTTATTATCGAAGGTTTATTGAAGGATTTTTGAAGTTGGCACTTTCGTTAACGCATTTGACTCGTAAAGGAAAGGCTTTCATTTGGGATATTAATTGCGAAGAAAGTTTTATGGAACTTAAGAGAAGGTTAACAACGGCTCCAATCTTGATTTTGCCGAATCCGACGGAACTATTTATGGTGTTTTGTGATGCTTATTTGTTTGAGTTAGGTGGTGTTTTGATACAAGATGGAAAAGTTGTAGCTTATGATTCAAGACAACTGAGGGTGCATGAAAAGAATTATCCTATGCATGATTTGGAATTGGCGGCTGTGGTTTTTGCTCTAAAAATTTGGAGGCATTATCTTTATGGTGCGAGGTTCGAAGTTTTTAGTGATCACAAAAGTTTGAAGTATTTATTCGATCAAAAGGAATTGAACATGAGACAAAGGAGATGGTTAGAACTTTTGAAGGATTATGATTTTGGTTTGAATTACCATCCGGGTAAGGCGAATGTGGTGGCCGATGCCTTGAGTCGTAAGTTGTTACATATGTCCACATTGATGATAAGAGAATGAGAACTTTTGGAGAATTTTAGAGACTTGAGTTTGGTTTGCGAGATGACGCTGAGAAGCGTGAGACTTGGTATGCTACGTGTTACGAATGATTTTCTTGCAACCGTTTGTGAAAAGAAAAAGTTGGATTTGAAATTTGTTGATTTGATGATGAATGAGAATGAGGATTTCAAGGTTAATAATTTTGGAGTTTTGAGATTCCGTGGTCGTATTTGTATTCCCGATGATGAGGAGTTGAAAAAGATGATATTGGAATAGGGAGACCAGAGTAATTTAAGTATACATCTGGGAGCGAATAAGATGTATCAAGATTTGAAAAAGATCTTTTTGTGGTCCGGATTGAAGAGAGACGTAGCTCATTTTGTGTATGCGTGTTTGACTTGTCAGAAGTCTAAGGTGGAACATCAGAAGCCTAATGGTTTGATGCAACCGTTGGATATTCCGAAATCGAAATGGGATAGTATATCGATGGATTTTGTTACGGGATTGTCGAATACGCAAAGAGGTCATAATGCTATTTGGGTGATTGTCGATAGACTTACCAAATCTGCTCACTTTATTCCGATTGATATTAGTTATTCTTTGGAGAAGCTAGCCGAGATTTATGTTTCTGTGATTGTGAAGTTACATGGAGTTCCTAAGAGTATTGTATCGGATAGAGATCCTAGATTTACATCGAGGTTTTGGGAGAGTTTGCAAAAGGCTTTGGGTTCTAAGCTAAGATTGAGTTCGGCTTACAATCCGCAAACGGACGGTCAAACCGAGAGGACAATTCAATCGTTAGAGGATTTGTTGCGTGCTTGTGTGCTAGAGCAAGGTGGTGTTTGGGATAGTTATTTAGCGTCGATTGAGTTCACTTATAATAATAGTTTTCATTCTAGTATTAGTATGGCACCATTTGAGGCTTTGTATGGTCGGAGATGTCGAACACCTTTATGTTGGCATGAAATCGGGGAGAGAACGATAGTTGGACTGGAGATGGTACAACAAACGACGGAAAAAGTAAAGTTGATTAGGGAGAAGATGAGAGCTTCTCAAAGTAGACAAAAGAGTTATCATGACAAGAGAAGGAATGATCTTGAGTTTCAGGTAGGAGACCATGTGTTCTTGAGAGTTACACCGGTTATGGGTGTGGGTCGTGCTTTGAAGTTGAAGAAGTTGACTTCTCTTTTTATTGGGCCGTATCAGATTACTGCACGAGTGGGTGTTGTGGCTTATCTTGTGGCGTTGCCTCCGAATCTTTCGAATTTGCATGATGTGTTCCATGTTTCGCAACTTCGGAAGTATGTTTCGGATCCGTCACATGTTATTCCTATGGACGAATTTGAACTAAGAGATAACCTTGCGGTGGAAGCTTTGCTAGTTAGGATTTTGGATCATGAAATCAAGAAGCTAAGAGGCAAGGATATTGCGCTTGTGAAAGTGGCGTGGGGAGGCGTTGCGGAAGGAAATATGACTTGGGAATTGGAGAGTAGGATACGTAAGTCGTATCCGGAGTTGTTTGGATCAGGTAATATTTTCGAGGACGAAAATTTCTAATGTGGGGGAGAGTTGTAACACCCCAATTCGATTATTTCCCATTTTGTGGAGTCTTTTATTTAAATTGAATGATAATTGTTTTATTTGTGAAATTAACATGATAATAGGATATGTTAATGTAGAATATGTGATATGTTGGTTTGTTGTGTGATTTTACCGATTTGTGAATTTTTGGGTAAAATTGGAATTGGAGGGTATTTTAGGCATTTGCTAATTAATGTTAAGTTATAAATTAGTAGAATTGGTAATTTTGAGAGAAAATGATATTTGGGTGGAAATAATAGAAAACAGAAATAGAAATAGAAAGTTATAAGTTGTGAGAAAGAGAAAGAAAAGAAAAGATAGAAAGAAAATAGAAGAGAAAGAAAAGGAAGAGAAAAGAAGAGAAAAAAGGAAAATTTGGGAAAACATCAAGATTGCTTCTAGGAATCGATTTTATCGGGTAAGGGTGTGAAATATTGTTATCTTAACATTGTGTATGATTATGTATGTGTTTGGTAGATTGGGTTTATGATTTGGAGAAGTTTTAGAGAATGTTAGGTTTAGGGTTTTGATGAGAAAACTTGGAAATTGGTGGATTAATCGGTTAGAACTTGATATAATCGAAGTATGAGGATGAATACATGTTAATAATCATGTTTGTTGAGTTTTGGAAGAGTTTTTGGGGCTTTTTATAGGTCTGTTGCGTAACTGAGCAGTTCTGAAATCGCGTTTCTCGCTCAGCTAGAAATCCAGAACATTTCTCGCTCAGCGAGCGTTTTCTCGCTCAGCTAGATTCTCGCTCAGCTAGACCTGGAATTTTGAAATTTTGTTTCATTCATAACTTTTGATTCGAGTATCTGTTTTAAGCGTTCCACATATCGATTCGAAGCTAAAAACATGTAAAATCCATTGATGCTAAAATATGTAATTTTTAGCCAAATTTTACCCGACTTTTCCGATAAAACGTAATTATGTTAATTATGGAATTGTGGGTTTGATTGTTGTGTTGTGGCCGTTTGGCAAGTAGATACATTGCTTGAATTAAATGCGAATGTATGCTAATTGTATGAGATGAATGCATAACTATATTGTGAATATGTATGCATTTTCAAGAATGTTGTGTGTCATTTTGCATGTAAGCATAATGTATGCATTCTTGTATTGTGGGTTCTTTATGAATCCGTTGTAACGTTGTGTGCCCATGTGGAGTCTTAGCGATGATTACAACAACATCGTGTGCCCGTGTGGGGTGTGAGCGATGGGTGATTTATTCACATTGATTGTGTGCCCGTGTGGGGTGTGAGCAATCAGATTGTGTGCCCGTGTGGGGTGTGAGCAATCCAGAAACATCGTGTGCCCGTGTGGGGTGTGAGCGATGGGTTATTTATTCACATTGATTGTGTGCCCGTGTGGGGTGTGAGCAATTGGATTGTGTGCCCGTGTGGGGTGTGAGCAATCCATAAACATTGTGTGTGTCGCTCCCAAACGATGAGACTGAGCTCAAATGTGGTACAGACGCGAACGGTCGGCGAAAGGATGAAATGAAAAGAGTCGCCAGCTAGGCATTTTTATCCCGGAGGAAAGGTAATGCTGCATAGACCTGGAAAGATATGGACAAGACGGTTGCGAACCAGAGAGACTGAGAAAGGGGGTTGGTTACAACCTGGGAAGGTATTAGCACCCAGATTGTCCGTCGTACTCGACGGGATCCACGCTTAAAAGACTTGTGTTTTAAAGGGGTAGTGTCAGTGCAATCTGTGTATCAAAGCTGGAAAGAATGCAAGTGTCAGTGTAAAAGAAAAGTGAAGTGTATAAATGAAATGCCAGTGTAAAAGAGAAAGAAGTGAAATGCTCATGATAATGAGGCTTAAAGAATGAGGCTGGAAAGAGGGGGGATATACAGAGACTTTTGTTCGATAACTGTTAAGTTATGCCTACGTATCCTCTCGTGCAATGAGGAAGTCAGAACACCGTAGTTCGACCCAAAGAGACTGAAAGATGAATTGACCTGTGAACTGCTTACTTGTCAATGCTCAAGTGTATGACCTTTCTGGCTCAGGTGCAAACTGTCTTGCATTAGACGGAAGAAGCAAGTTCTCGTTTATGAATGAATGAGGTGAGAAAAGAATCCCGAAGGAGACGATTATTGTTTGTTTTTGTGTTTTCAGTCTTTTATTGCTTTTGAAAGTTTGTCATAAGTTAGTGAGCTTAAGCCTAAACCAGTGGATTTAGTAAACTCATCACATCTTCCCTCTGATTAGGGGTAATGAGAATACCTTAAGTGTGAAGTCAGCTTCTCACACTTAATTACCATGGTGTAGGATTAGGGGCATTAACCTACTTGTGATTATTTAGATGTTTTTGTTGTTTTTGTTTAGTGTTAAGTAATGAGGTTAAGCCATAATCAGGGATTAAACAGACCCATTACACCATCCTAATAGAAGGATAATAGATGAGAGTGTTTAAGCTGAGGAAAGCTCCTCAACTTAATCCATGATTAGGGATTAAACTCATGACAGAACAAAGCCTTTATTGAGTGGATTTTAGTTAATGGTGAGATGATGAAGTGTTTTTTAGGGTTTGTAAGACAACTTGAGGGGGACTTGTCCATTAACACTAGGGTTAGTCCTTCTTAACCAATTAAGGAAGAATTAGAACCCTAATGCAAGGCCCAAGTTACAAGCTTGATGTCTTGATGACTATTAGATGAATTGATTAAAGGAGTTAAACACATTAAGGGTTTAACACTTAGGATTAAAGTTATACACTCCATCCTAATAGAAGGATGCAGGCATAAGCTTAATCACAAAGCCTTAAAGCCTTTATGGTTTAGTCCCTGATTATGAGGTGAGAAAAGAAGACTCAATGAGACACAAAGGTAAAAACTAAGTAGGGGGACTAATCAAAACCCTAATTATTGTCATGCTTGGTTGTTCCTAAGGTTTGTGAGGTTTACAAGAAAGATCTTCAGAGGAACCACCAGGAAGCAGATGAAAGGAGCAAAGAGAAGCAAAGTAACTTGCTTCATTTAAGAAGTCAAGTCACTTGAGGAAAGAAAGTATGGAGAAGAAGAATGAGCAAGCTCAATCTCAAACACAAGACAAAATGCAGCAATGATGCATAAGAGAGATGAAAAGAAATTGTGAGAAGTGAAGGCAAATTCACTTCTCAAAGTGACTTACCACCTGAAAAGTTAGTGAAAGAAATGCAATACAATGCAAAATGAGATGAAATGACATGATGCAAACCAAAACCAGAAGCATGTGTGTGATGATAATGATGCTATGAGATGATACAAACATGAAACAAGGCATGGGGATGATCATACAAACATGTGGATGCAAGAGAAGCATGCTTAGAACCATGAACATACATGAAAAGTTAAGGAATGCAAATGACATACAACATGGCAAATGAAAGATGAAATGATCAAACATGATTCTAATATGTCCTAAGATGTATTATGAATCAAATGGATGCATAAAATGTCATGGCAAGTCATGGTGTGCAAGCAAATGCAAGATGAATGCAAAAGGAAGCCCAAATTAGGGTTTATGATCAATGCACAATACAAAAATCAAAACCAGAAGCAAACATCATGATAAAAAATTGAAAATGCATTCAAGGGAACCCTAAACCTATAAAAACTCACTGCCCAAAGGAGGGGATCCAATTCTTAACCTAATGAAAGTTATGAATTTCCTAAGATTGCTAGGGTTTTAAGGTACCTTGTCAAGAAAAATGCCAAACAAATTGAAAATGCAAGATCAATTCATGCCAATTTAATCCTATAAACTACATGCTATACAAGATGCAATGCAAAAAGAATCAAAGTCCAACTCTCAAAGACGAGGCAGAAATGAATTTTTGAACATTGGATCAAAATAATGCTTTGAAATGAAATTAATTCCATGGAAAATTGTCAAATGACATCAAGATCAAAAAAGAAATTTGGTTTGAAGGTTGGACAATGTTTCTAAATGGTTTTGAATGTTTCATGAATTTTTTGGTGATTTTTAAATACTTAAAAGTATTTTTAATTAATTAATTCTCATTAATTAATTAAAAATAATCTTTTAAATGATTTAAAAATATTTTTTAATGCAAAAAATAAAAATAAAAATGTTTTTGGTTTCTGAAAATTAGTAAAAGGTTGTATAAAAATTTTCAGAATTTTTGAACAATTTTTGCTATTTTTAATTAAATGTACAAAAGAAATACAAAACAAATGAATTAAAATTAATAAAAAGGAAAAGTAATCTCATCCTAAGGCTGACATTCAAATCTGGGAGAGGATGTTTGACTGCGCGCGCGAATTGATGGTCAGGATTGATTCTGGCTTAATTAATTTAAATATGATTTATTAAATTAATAAAAACAGGTTAGGATTTAATGACTTAATCTGGACCACTCAACACTTAAACTAATCCATATCCAACGGCCACGAACGCATCTGGCAAACTAATTAGGGTTAGGGCTTAATGATTTTCAGGTGACTGGAGGGAAGCTCCGGTCATCTTCTCCTTCGGGTTAGAAACCCTAAAACATGCTACAGGCCACCATTCATCAAATTGAAACCAGGGAAATGATCCTCTACCCAAACCCCATTCAAATCACCCTTCAAACAACATTTATAACCCAAGAACAGAGGGAATCGAAGCAAGCAAATTTCACGGGTGAAATTTCAGAGAGCAACCAAATGCTCATTTCTTCACCATTTTTGATTCTAAAGATACCATCATGATCAGCATGACATATACTTTCATTTTGTAACAAAAAACACAAGCTCTGAAAAGTTTGAGGTTTGAAGCTACCTGAAGTGGTGAACTGTGAATATGAGCTTTCCAAACCTTTCTTTGATGAAAAATGTCTCCTCTGAACCCCCTGAAGTTAATGGAATGCTCACAACCCTTTGTTGGTGGCTAATTTGAGGGTTTGAGTTCTGGTATATCAGGTTTCACAGTTGAGATTTATGGGGTTTCAAGCTGTTTTAATGGTGGATTCTGGTTCCTTGGAAGATGTATGATTTATTGGTGAAGAGAAAATGAGTGTTTGATGGCTATGGAGGGAGATTCGAAGAGAGGAAAGTTTTGACAGTTTTTGGAGTGTGCTGCAATGTGTGTCTTCCAGGCTTGTGTGAGGCTTGTTTTATCATCCATATACAAGTCCTAAACTATTGGAATGAGTCAGAAGACTTGACATGCACTGTGGGAATGGTATGGAGCAATTGGCTAAAAAGTCAATAGTTGGTGTACTATAGGTATGGGCCATGGCAGAGGAGATTTCTGTGCTTGGATTGCCTCAGCCAGCTTCAAGGAAGACCCTTGGATGGTCCATGAAAGGCTGCTGCATTTGGATCATGAGCTAGAGGAGTTTTTGCAACTTGTCCACTTGTGACATTTCATGATTTTGGCTATGTGAATGTGAGAAATATTGCTGAATTTCTGATGTGGGATGCTTCATTAGGTCATGGCAATGTGTTAAAACCAGCTAGAGATCATACAATTCATTGGAGAATGATTTTGCCAAAAATCCCTCTTTGCATTTTCATGAAAAATGACTTATGGCTATGTGAAGATCAAGGCAAATGAATGAGAAATCCCTTGGGCCAATTCTGATTTTAGGTCATGCATTGCATTGGTATGATGATTAGAGGTCATGTTGAAGTCACATAAAGGCTTGCCTTGAGAAATTGCAAGTTTTCCATTTTGTGCAAAAGTGGAATTTCAATGATTTTGCCCAACTTTGCAAGGCCATAACTTTTGATCCAAAATGAATTAGGTCATGTTCTTGTACTTTTTGAAAAGGGAATGATCCATTCTACAACTTTCATGACCAAAGTTTTTCCATTTGAAGCATTTTTTAATCAAAAAGCAAGGGTTGAAAAAGTTTCCCAAAATGGCAATTTTCATTAAAAGTCAACTTTCCCAAAAAGTCAACTTTGCAAATGACTTGAAATTATTCAATTATGTGAACTTCCAACATCTTCCATGATCAAATAAAGATCATACATAATCAAAATGATGATGAACACCCTTTGGTTGGGTCATTGGGGGCCTCAGATGCCCTGATTTTACACTGACTTGCTTAGAAAGTCAACCCTTGATCAGATGACTTCCCCATGGAATTTCTTCATGAAAATTGATATGCATGATCCCTATACCATATAGAGACCAATAGAAACAAGAATGACCAAAAAATTGGAGTTATGGCCTTTGAAACCAAAACCCTAATTCTAGGTCATCTGTGCAGTCAAACCTGGCTCTGCTTCCATGCCATTCTCAGTTCTTGTGATTCTTTGACATTCTTGACTTTGAGGGGATATAATATGATGCTTGAACATACATGGACCCCTTTGAAGTGATTGATGAACTTTGGAGTGGCTCAAGAAGCTCTTGGATTGTTCAGATCACAAACCCTAGATGCAGATGACTTTGAACCAATGCAATGAATCAAAAATGTGATATGAGATGCTATGATTGAGTTTATGCATATGAAGAGATCACAAGCCATGGTGGGAATGGGTGAGGGCAAATTTGGGGTGTTTACAGCTGCCCCTATTCAAACATGAGTTAGCTGTGCAGGATGTAAGCAACGGCTTAACAGGCAAACAAGATAACTTGTGGTTGAATACCAAAGACAGTCCAAAATTTGCACTCACAGAATGAAGAAGAAAAGGGATATAGATTGTAAAAGGAAATAAAGTATATTGTAAAGTATAGGCGACGGAGGACGACCGTAGAGCAGAGGACGACTGCTGGGGATAGAGCAATGACGGGGACGGCCGACATGCTGGAAAAAATGCGGGAAATAAAGCAATGACGGGGACGGCCGACATGCTGGGGATAAAAGGGATTATGACGGGGACGGCCATCAAGTAAAGCTATAAGATTCTCTGGGGATTAATGAAAAATGATGGGGACGGCCATCAGGTTCATAAGGTAATGTAAACAACGTTGGGGACGGCCATCGGGCTAAACTGACGAAGGACGATCATTAGGAAAAAGAAAAGGGACCACGACGGGGACGACCATCGGGTTAAAGAATAAACGAAATAATGATGAGGGACGATCATCAAAGGTGAAGGACGATCACCTAGCAGGGGACGGCTGCTCTGAAAGGGGTAAGATGAGGGACGGTCATCTAAGGTGAAGGACGATCACCTGGCAGGGTACGGCTGCCGAAAATATCGCGACATAAGACGAATGTCGGATAAAAGGTCAACGATGGGGACGGCCATCAGATGAGCATGATGAAGGACGATCATCAAGAGGTGAAGGACGATCACCTAGAAGGGGACGGCTGCTCTCAAGGTTTATCACGATATAGGACGAATGTCAGATAACATTATCAACGATGGGGACGACCATCGGATAAAATGATGAAGGACGATCATCAAAAAGGTGAAGGACGATCACCTAGCAGGGGACGGCTGCTAAAAATATCACGACATAGGACGAATGTCGGATAGAAAAGATCAACGATGGGGACGGCCATCGGATGAGAATGATGAAGGACGATCATCAAGAGGTGAAGGATGATCACCTAGCAGGGGACGGCTGCTCTCAAGGTTTATCATGACATAGGACGAATGTCAGATAGAAAAGAAATTTTGCTTTGCTGGCGATCTACTGGGGAATAGTAAACACGGACGAGTGTTTATATCTAAGAAATAAAGGTATAAGTGTTTTGATGCTGTGTATAGATTTAAAGATGCGGACGAGCATCCCTAAGACTACGATACGGACGAGTATCGGGTAGAAACAAATACCAACACGTGTTCAAAGATGATGATACAGACGAGTATCAACTGGTTAACAAGGAACACAGACGAGTGTTGAATCTGAGGGGACTCTTTTGGGGAATAGTAGACACAGACGAGTGTCTATATTCAAGAAGACATGAGTGTTTGACACGGTGTATGGATTAAAGATGCGGACGAGCATCCTTAAGACTATGATACGGACGAGTATCAGGTAGAAACAAACGCTTGACGCATGTTCTGAGATGATGGTACGGACGAGTACCAACTGGTTAACAAAGAACAAGGACTAGTGTCGAATATGAGATGATATAAGTGGTGCATACAAGATACGGACGAGTACCTGTATAAGAGTGATAAGTATGAATGGTGTATAGATGAGTGTTTAACCTGCTGGGGAGAGTGACACGGACGAGTGTCAAAAGGAGAAAAGTATAGTATAAACAAGTATCTGATATACAAGGTGTTTAGGTTACTGTGCTGGAGAAAGTGACACGGACGAGTGTCAAGGAATCATATATATGAGTATCTGTGAGTGCAAAGGGGACGCTTTGGCTTTGTGCTGAAGGTATGGCACGGACGGGTGCCACAAGGAGTATATACAGATGTTTGTGAGTGTAAGGCAACTGCTTTAGCTTTAGCTCTCCGCTGGGGAATCTGGGGGAGTTTTCTGTATATTGTTGATGGATTGTCATTATTCACAAGTGTTTGATTCAGAACATGGCTTATGATTATGCAATATGTTTGATTTTTTCCGTAATGCTCCGTTTTAGACGGAATGCTACGCTTTGTGGGAGAGAATATGATACGAATGCTATGATTATGCAAAGATACCGATCCGGGATTCGGATCCCGTTGCCGTGAAGATCTCTGGTTGATCCGTTTGAAGTGGACATCCCAACCGGGGATGAGATCATTGGTAGATCTGATGAGATGTATCTGCTTGGGGAAATAGGTCACTGGTAGACCCATTCCAGTAAATGAAGGACCCAACTGGGGTTTGTAGAAGCTTTCGTCACTCTGTTGTGATTCCTTCATGCATTGCTCTTCTGGATAGAGGCTGAAACTCTGTGGGGATATGGTTCCCTGGCTTTTGTACTTAGCGGAGGAGGAAGAATGATTGGCACCTCGGCTGGGGAGAAATAACAAGTGGCAACTCAGTTGGGGAGAAAACACTTTGGGTGCTAAGACTAAGTGAGTGTTGATTTGCTAGCTTGCTGGGATGAAGCTTACATGCCCCATGTTGCACTTTTGAATACCTGCAATCCTGCAAAGACAGAGGGACGCACAAGTAATCCCGAGGTATCCCTTACCGGATTCCGTCATAGGAGTTCAGACACTCCCGAGAGTAAATATATTTCCTGCAAGCACGTATTCTTTAGAAAAGAAACATCTGCGTTTATGCAATCAGTATCTTAAAAGACATCGGACATTTTGCAAATGAAAATAGAATGGATGAGACGTGACATGACTGAAAATCTGATTTTATTAATTCATGTGCCCTGAATTGGCAAGATACAGTCAAAGAAACATATCTCCTAAAATGAGGAGATTGTTATAAATTGAGAAACAAAATGCTGGCAATGTTGACGACGCTTCAAGGAGCTTCCCTTTTGCTATGACTCGTATGACTTTTGACGTTCTTCTCACCTTGCTTTCTGAAGAAGGTCGATTCTGAAAGAAGCTTGATCCTTTCGAGGTTTAACAAGTTATAGGTGATACAGATGAATTCAGAATGCAGTTGTTCGCTTATTCCCTTATTTTGTATGGATCGCCCTTTCGGGTTTTCAATCCATCGGGATACCCATTTTTTCCTGAGTTGTCCAATGCGGCTTTTCAACTCAGCGGGTGTACATTCTTTTGTTTATTTTCCCTTATTTTTGTCTGAGTCTTTTATTCTGTTTTTGACTCGCCGGGATGCCCTATTTTTGCCTGGACTTACATTCTGGTTTTATGTCCAGCGGGTCATTTTTACGCGAAGTATTTTTTAACTGCATCTGAATTCACAGGGGACGGGAAGTCTTCACCATCCATAGTGCCGAGCATCAGTTCTCTACCAGAGAAAACTTTCTTTACTACGAATGGTCCTTCATAATTCGGAGTCCACTTGCCCCTGTGGTCTGTATGAGGAGGGAGGATTCTTTTCAGCACAAGATCTCCTACTTGGTACTCTCGGTGCCTGACTTTCTGATCGAAGGCTTTCTTCATTCTCTTCTGATATAACTGCCCGTGACAAATCGCAGCCAATCTCTTTTCTTCGATCAGACTCAGTTGTTCGTATCGGGATCGGACCCATTCTGCTTCGTTCAGCTTAACATCCATTAATACCCGTAAGGAGGGTAATTCAACTTCGACAGGTAGGACTGCTTCCATACCATACACAAGTTGATACGGCGTTGCCCCAGTGGATGTTCTGATTGACGTACGATACCCATGCAAGGAAAATGGTAGCTTTTCATGCCAGTCTTTGTAAGTAACTACCATCTTCTGCACAATCTTCTTGATATTCTTATTAGCTGCCTCAACAGCTCCGTTCATCTTTGGCCTGTAAGGAGAAGAATTGTGGTGTTGGATCTTGAAGTCCCGGCATAGCTCTGCCATCATTTTGTTGTTCAAGTTGGAACCATTATCAGTAATGATTCGCTCGGGAACTCCGTATCGACATATGATATCTCTCTTCAGAAATCTGGCTACCACTTGCCTTGTAACATTGGCATAAGAAGCTGCTTCGACCCACTTGGTGAAATAGTCAATGGCAACCAGGATGAATCTGTGGCCGTTTGAAGCAGTCGGTTCAATCTTGCCAATCATGTCAATGCCCCACATAGCAAAGGGCCAGGGTGAAGACATCACGTTCAAAGGATTGGGAGGCACATGCACCTTATCCGCATAAATCTGGCATTTGTGGCATTTTTTGGCGTAGGCACAACAGTCGGCATCCATGGTGATCCAGTAATAACCTGATCTTAGCAACTTCTTAGCCATGGCATGCCCTCCTGCATGGGTACCAAAGGATCCTTCGTGCACCTCATGCATCAACAAGTCTGCTTCTGTTCTGTCAACACATCTGAGGAGTACCATATCAAAGTTTCTCTTGTACAGGGAACCATCGGTATTCAGGAAGAAACTACCAGCAAGCCTTCTGAATGTCTTCTTATCATTGGAAGATGCCCCAGGTGGGTATGTTTGATCCTCTAAGAAGCACTTAATGTCATGGAACCAAGGCTTATCATCTTTGACAACATCTGCTGCGAACACATATGCTGGTCTGTCAAGTCTGGACACTGAAATTTGAGGTACGAAGTTGGCAGCTTGAACTTTGATCATGGATGAAATTGTAGCCAGAGCATCTGCAAACTGATTCTCGTCCCGAGGGATGTACTCAAGCTTGACTGTTGTGAAGAAAGTCAATAACCTCCTTGTATAATCCCTGTAAGGTAACAGATGATCCTGGTGTGTGTACCATTTGCCGTTGGTTTGATTAACTACCAGAGCTAAATCTCCGAACACAATCAAAGTTTTGATCCTGAGGTCGATGGCTTCCTCAAGACCCATAATGCAAGCTTCGTATTCAGCTTCGTTGTTAGTGCAGTTAAAGGTGAGTTTTGCCGAGAAAGGCATGTGAACCCCTTTAGGTGTAATGAGTACTGCACCAACGCCACGACCATTCATATTAACAGCCCCATCAAACATCATAGTCCATTCTTCTTCTGGGTCAGGCCCTTCAGTGTGAACAGGCTCTTCATGATCTTTTGCTTTTATGAACATGATGTCTTCATCAGGGAAGTCAAATCTCATAGGCTGGTAATCATCAATAGGTTGCTCAGCAAGATATTCAGACAATACACTGCCCTTGATGGCTTTCTGAGATGTGTACTGGATGTCATATTCTGTGAGGATCATTTGCCATCTTGCAACCCGTCCGGTAAGCGCTGGCTTCTCAAATATGTACTTGACTGGGTCCATCTTTGAGATCAATAAGGTAGTGTGGGTCAACATATACTGTCTCAGTCGGCGAGCAGCCCACGCTAAAGCACAGCAAGTTTTCTCGAGCAGTGAATAACGTTGTTCATAGTCGGTAAACTTTTTGCTTAGGTAGTATATTGCATACTCTTTTCGACCAGACTCATCATGCTGGCCCAGCACTCACCCCATCGACTCTTCTAATACTGTCAAGTACATGATTAGAGGTCTTCCTTCAACTGGAGGCATAAGGATTGGAGGCTCTTGTAAGTATTCCTTGATCTTGTCAAAGGCCTTCTGGCAGTCTTCGTTCCACCTGACCGTTTGTTCCTTTCTCAACAGTTTGAACAAAGGTTCACAGGTTGCTGAAAGGTGAGATATGAACCGTGAAATGTAGTTCAATCGACCTAAGAACCCTCGAACTTCTTTTTCTGACTTCGGTGCAGGCATTTCTTGAATGGCTTTGACTTTATCAGGGTCAACTTCAATCCCTTTTTCACTTACGATAAATCCCAGTAGCTTACCAGATCGCACCCCGAATGTGTATTTGTTGGGGTTTAACTTCAGTTGGTACTTCCTCAGACGCTTGAATTGCTTCAGCAGATTTACTAGGTGGTCTTCTTCGGTGAGGGACTTGGCAATCATGTCATCCACATAACATTCGATTTCTTTATGGATCATATCGTGGAATAACGTCACCATAGCCCGTTGATATGTTGCACCAGCATTCTTCAGTCCGAATGACATCACCTTGTAACAGAACGTGCCCCAGGGTGTGATGAAGGTTGTCTTCTCCATGTCTTCAGGTGACATCTTGATCTGATTGTATCCTGAAAATCCGTCCATGAAGGAGAATACCGAAAACTGAGCCGTGTTATCCACCAATACATCGATGTGAGGTAATGGGAAGTCGTCTTTCGGGCTGGCTCTATTCAGATCCCGGTAGTCAACACATATTCTTACTTTGCCGTCTTTCTTAGGCACATATACTATATTAGCAACCCACGGTGGATAGCTAGTTACAGCAAGGAACCTGGCGTCCCACTGCTTTTGTACCTCTTCTTTGATTTTCATTGCCATGTCTGGGCGAGTACGGCGCAGTTTCTGTTTAACTGGTGGGTAATCTTCTCTCAAAGGCAGCTTGTGCATAACAATGTCGGTGTCCAACCCTGGCATATCCTGATAAGACCAAGCAAACACATCCACATATTCCTGAAGCAGGTCAATCAGTTGTCTCTTCACTGAGTCTTGTAAGCAGGCCCCGATTTTAACTTCTTTCACATCTGCATCTGTACCAAGATTAATCGTTTCTACCTCCTCCTGATGAGGAGTGATAACCTTTTCCTCTTGTCTCAACAACCTGGCTATCTCTTCAGGAAGCTCATACTCTTCTTCAACCCCTTCATCAGCTTGATTGATTGGATTGTCAAAGTCATACGAAGTCATAGCCGTGCTGTTGTCGGTGCGATCTGAAAGGCACTCTCTGCAAGGGTTCAGATTTGTTCAATTTAGTGATTGATTTTAATCTTGTTTAGAAAGATTGAAATGAAGTTATCATTTTGAAAACATTGCCATTTTATTTTTGTACAAAAAGAAAAATGGAAAAACAGTGAGCGGAAAAGAAACAAAAGACTCATTTGCAAAAGATGTCCGATTATCATTGATTGATCTATTTGCACAAAATTACAGATGGCCCGATTACAAAATGAGTCTTGACATCTTGGGCAAGATGCAAGACTTGATGCATGCTTAAAATATACAGGAAATAATAATTATTCTGCAGGAGTAACCCTTATAATTTCCTGGGAAGACCAGTTTGAGATACTGCTCCCCGGGATCCTTGGACGTATCCAGCTCTCCAGGTTGCGGTTTCTTTCATCCTCATCTTCCAAGTTGTTCACTGCATCTGGGGTGAGCATCCCCCCACTGACAAAATTGGGCTTCTCAGCAGCCTCTGCTTGATCTTGTTGAGTTGGTTTGTAACCCAACCCAAATCTGTCCTCCTTCTTCTCCACGGGCAGCAACTTGCCCCAGCCTTGGGCAGTCCCCTCTTCATAAACCTTTCGGGCTTGCTGATAAGATGTCATTGAGGTTCCAGGTACAGCGGACGCTTCATTTATGTTCAAGGCCTCAAACCCTTGACTCATAGTCTCGTGGATCTCCCCATCCATCTCAATGTATTTGTATGTAGCCAGATGGTTAACAAAGATATCTTCCTCTCCACAAATAGTAACGACTTGGCCCTCCCACTCGAATTTTAACTTCTGGTGAAAGGTTGACGTCACGGCGCCAGCGGCGTGTATCCATGGTCTACCCAATAGACAGCTGTAGGCAGTCTGTATATCCATCACGAAGAAGGTCGTTTTGAAAGTCTATGGGCCAATCGTTATAGGCAACTCAATTTCTCCCAGAACTGATCTCTTAGAGCCGTCAAAGGCTCTCACTACTAAGTTGCTGGGGCGTAATGCCAATCCTTCATACTCTAGCTTCACAAGGGCTTTCTTAGGTAGGACATTGAGGGATGACCCTGTGTCCACCAATACATGGGAAAGAACTGCACCCTTACACTCCAAGGTGATGTGCAAAGCCTTGTTGTGGTTGCGACCTTCCGTCCTCAAATCAGTGTTGGTAAATCCTAGTCCATGACTAGCGTTGACATTTCCAACCACTGCCTCTAACTGATTTACTGTAATTTCCTCTGGCACATAAGCTGCGTGCAAGACTTTCAGTAGTGCGTTCCGATGAGCCTCGGAGCACATTAGCAATGATAAAATGGAGATCTTGGAAGGTGTCTGGTGAAGCTGGTCCACTATCTTGTAATCACTTTTCTTGATGATTCTCATGAATTCATCAACCTCTTGATCAAAAGGGGTCTTCAAAGCTTCTTTAACAACGTGTTCTTCCTGCACCATGCTCTTCCCTTTTTCCTTGGCAGCAACTTCTGCTTCGGCATTGGGTCTTGGAATTTGCGGGGCAAAGAGACGTCCGCTCCGAGTGAAGCCTCCGCCTCCCCCCACATTGTCTATCTGTGGTGAAGAAGTTGATGTTTCCAAAGTGATTTTCTGCCCTTCGCAGTATAGATCTGAGTCGTAATGCCAAGGGATGGCATTATTGCTTTCGTAAGGAACTGGCCCAGGAACTGTGATAGTGACTGGACTGATAGCAGCTGCAGAAGGGACCATGATAGTATGTGGATCATAGTGTCGCTCCCGATAAATGGGAATTAGGCCCAGATAAAGGTACAGACGCGAACGGTCGGCGAGAGGGACAGTGAGAACACACAGCCGTGAACTCACTGGAGATGAATAGAGTCGCCAGCTAGGCATTTTTATCCCGGAGGAAAGGCAATGCTGCATAGACCTAGAAAGACATGGATAAGACGGTTGCGAACCAGAGAGACTGAGAAAGGGGGTTGGTTACAACCTGGGAAGGTATTAGCACCCAGATTGTCCGTCGTACTCGACGGGATCCACGCTTGAAAGATTTGTGTTTTAAAGGGGTAGTGTTAGTGCAATTTGTGTATAAAGAGCTGGAAAAAGATGTACGGGTGTCAGTGTAAAAGAAGTGTGAAGTGTATAAATGATGTGTCAGTGCAGGAACAAGAATGAAATGCTCAAGAATATGAGGCTTAAAAGAATAAAGCTGGAAAGAGGGGGAATATACAGAGACTTTTGTTCGATAACTGTTAAGTTATGCCTACGTATCCTCTCGTGCAATGAGGAAGTCAGAACACCGTAGTTCGACCCAAAGAGACTGAAATATAAATTGACTTGTGAATTGCTTGCTTGACTATGCTCAAGTGTATGATCTGTCTGGCACAGATGCTGACTGTCTTGCATTAGACGGAAGAAGCAAGTTCTCGTTTGTGAATGAAGATGATGAGAAAAGAATCCCGAAGGAGACGATTATTGTTTGTTTTTGTGTTTTCAGTCTTTTATTGTTTTTGGATTTTGTCATAAGTTAATGAGCTTAAGTCTAAACCAATGGATTTAGTAAACTCATCACATCTTCCCTCTGATTAGGGGTAATGAGAATACCTTAAGTGTGAAGTCAGCTTCTCACACTTAATCAACATGGTGTAGGATTAAGATCATTAACCTACTTGTGATTATTTAGATGTTTTTGTTGTTTTTGTTTAGTGTTGAGTAATGAGATTAAGCCATAATCAGGGATTAAACAGACTCATTACACCATCCTAATAGAAGGATAATAGATGAGAATGTTTAAGCTGAGGAAAGCTCCTCAACTTAATCCATGATTAGGGATTAACCTCATGACAAAACAAAGCCTTTATTAAATGGATTTTAATTAATGATAAGATGATGAAGTGAGTTTTATGATTTGTAAGACAACTTGAGGGGGACTTGTCCATTAACACTAGGGTTAGTCCTTCTTAACCAGTTAAGGAAGAATTAGAACCCTAATGCAAGGCCCAAGTTACAAGTGTGAAGTCTTGATGATTATTAAGTGGATTGATTAAAGGATTTAAACACATTAAGGGTTTAACACTTAGGATTAAAGTTATACACTCCATCCTAAGAGAAGGATGCAGGCATAAGCTTAATCACAAAGCCTTAAAGCCTTTAGGGTTTAGTCCCTGATTATGAGGTGAGAAGAGAAGAATCAAAAGAGACACAAAACTAAAAACTAAGAGGGGAGACTAATCAAAACCCTAATCATTGTCATGCTTGGTTGATCCTAAGGTTTGTGAGGTTTTCAAAAACAATCTTCAATGGAACCACCAGGAAGCAGATGAACAGGATCAAGAGAAGCAAAGTGACTTGCTTCATTCAAGAAGTCAAGTCACTTGAAGAAAGAAAGTGGGAAGAAGAAGAATGAGCAAGCTCAATCTCAAACACAAACAAAAATGCATCAATGGATGCAAGAGAGATGAAAAGAAAAGTTATGAGAAGTGAAGGCAAATTCACTTCTCAAAGTTACTTACCACCTGAAAGGTTAGAAAAGAAATGCAATGCAATGTAAAATGAGATGAGATGACATGATGAGAAACAAAACCAGAAGCATGTTGATGATGATGATGATGCTATGGAGTGCTACAAATATGAGGCAAGGCATGGAGATGTTCATACAAGATCATGGATGCAAGTGATGCAAGTTAAGGAACATGAACATACATGAAAAGTTATGAAGCATACATGGCATACAACATGGCATATACATGATGCAATGATCAAACATGCTTGCAATATGTCTTATGACGTCACATGAATCAAATGGATGCTTGAAATGTCATGGCAAGTCATGTTATGCAAGAGAATGCAAGAAGGATGCAAATGGAAGCCCAAATTAGGGTTCATGAACCAAACATCAAACAAAAACCCAAAACAGAAACAAACCCTAGGGTAAAAAAAGGAAAATTCCACTCAAAGGATCCCTAAACCTATACTAAACCAAGGTCCAAAGGGGAGGTCTCAACTCTTAACCAATCTCAAGTTATGAATTTTTCAAGTTATTAGGGTTTTTAGGGTTCCTAAACAAAATAAATACCAAACAAATTGAAAATGAGGAATCAAACCATGGCCATTTAATCCTAGAAACTACATGCTAAACACAATGCAATGCAAGAAGAATCAATGTCCAACTCTTCATAGATAGGCAGAAATGATTTTTTGAACTTAGGATCAAAATAATGCACAAAAAATGATTTAATTCAATGGAAAATTCTCAAAATGCATCAAGATCAAAAAAGAAATTTGGTTTGAAGGTTGGACAATGTTTCTAAATGTTTTAGAACATTTCATGAATTTTTTGGTGATTTTTAAATACCTAAAAGTATTTTTAATAAATTAATTTTCATTAATCAATTAAAAATAATCTTTTAAATATTTAAAAATACTTTTTTAATGATAAAAATAAAAACAAAAATATTTTTGTGTCATAAAAATTAATAAAACTTATGAGAAAAAGTTTCATAATTTTTACACATTTTTTACTATTTTAAATAAATTATGCAAATTAAATGAAAAGAAAATGAATTAAAAATGAATTAAATGGAAGTAATCAGAAAGGATGGCTGAGATTGATTCTGGGCTTGGGGGCATTGACTACGCGCCAGATCCTGTGGCTCACATTCAAATTGGGCTAAACCTAATTACGAATTAATTAAATATACTTAGGGTTTCTAATGATCAATCTGGTCCATCCACACGCGCGGGAGGTCAACTGGTCAAAGGCATCGTACGCTCAGAATTCAAATGGGAGTTAATGACTGTAATTAGGGCTAAATGACTTTCAGGCTGCCGGAGAAGACTTCCGGTCGTCTTCTCCGGCCAGCTCCCTCCCTGAAAAATGCTAACTCTCACCCTAGCTCACTAAAACCTGATTTTCATGCCCAGAAATCATCCCCACGCATCATATAACAAGAATCCATAGCCAAAACAAATTCATTTCACACAACAAAGCTGAATCGAAGCAAAAGGGATTTAGGTCACAAAATTTCAGAGACATCATACATGCTCAAAACTCAATGATTTTCGAAACCAAACACATCATCATGACCAGTGGAACATAGAGAACCAATTAAGAACTTAAAAACAAGCTCCTGGGAAAAATGTTCATGAAGCTCACCTGAACTGGAGCTCTGACTTCTGGCACTTTCTGGCTAGCTCCTTGGCTCAAACAGGTTCTAATGATCCCCCTTTGAAGCTTTGGATACTTGGTTGGAGTTTAAACAGCCTCTTGAATGAATTTGCAGAAGTTCTGACCAAGGGCATGTGAAAATCGTATTTGAGTTATGGAGGGTTTCAGGCCAAAGTAGTGGGTGGTTTCTGGTCAGTGGAGCAAGGTGAGTTGATGTGTGGAATTTGTTTGAGTGTTTATGGCTTGTAGAAGCAGATTCGAAAGCTTTTGCTTTATGGAGTGAAAATGGTGAAATGGAGTTATGGCTTGTTTCAGGCCTGGTTCTTTGTTGGTTTAGGCTTAGTGGAACATGGTGAGATGATTGGTGAAAATGGTTTGGATGTTTGAAGTTTGTGGAGGCAGATTCGAAAGGTTTTGCACAAGGGAGTGTTTTTGAGTATGTGATGCTTGAGAGTGTTTCAGCCTTGCTTCCTTTATGAAATGGCTTGCAAATGGATAGTATATTTTAATCCTATAGGTCAGATGATTTGACATGGCCTACATTGATTGGTAAGTTTGCTTTTGCAAAAAAGTCCACTTTGTGTAAGGAAGGCATGGCTTGAGCTATAGCTTGGTACAAGAAGCATGGGCTGCGCAGCATGATGTGTGTGTGATGCTAGGCAGGTTCAGCAGCCAAGGCAACTAGTTGGTGAAGTGTGATGAGTGTTTTTGCAAGTTGTTACCTTTTGGCATTTCATGGAAAAAAGTCTTGTTACACAAACTACAAACATGTGATCTTTGGTCCAATTCTGATTTTTAGGGCTTATAGAATGTTTGTGTCATGGTTAGATGTCAACTAGAGGTTACAAACAGCCTTGGTTCATGGTTTTTGCAAAATTCACCTTTGGTGCATAACTTGAAAATCAATGATTTTAGCCAACTTTGTCACACCATAACTTTTGATCCAAGAAGAATTTGATCATGTTCTTGTACTTTTTGGAAAGGGAAAGATGTATTCTACAACTTTCATGACCAAAGTTTTTCCATTTGAAGCTTTTTTGGATCAAGAATCAAGGCTTGAAAAATGACCTAAAATGAAGCATTCTTGAAAAGTCAACTATGCCCAAAAAGTCAACATTTGCAAAAACTCTAAATTCTTGATTTTTGTGAACTTCAACCTTCTTCCATTATCAAATAAAGATCATATACACTAAAAATGATGAAGATCACCCATTGGTTGGGTCATTGGGGGCCTCAAATGCCCTGATTTTACACTGACTTGTCTGAAAAGTCAACCCTTGATCAGATGACTTCCCCATGGAATTTCTTCATGAAAATTGATATGCATACTCCCTATACCATATAGAGACCAATGGAAAAAAGAATGACCAAAAAATTTGGAGTTATGGCCTCTGAAACCAAAACCCTAATTTTAGGTCAACTGTGCAGTCCAGCCTGGCTCTGCTTCCATACCAAACCCAGTTCTTGTGATTCTTTGGAATTTTTTGACTTTGAGAGGATGTAATATGATATAAGAACACACATGGACCCCTTTGAAGTGATTGGTTGCCTTTGGGGATGGCTCAAGAGGCTCTTGGATAGCTCAGGTCACAAACCCTAGGTGCAGATGACTTAGAAACCATGCAATGAACCAAAAATGAGATGTGAGGTGATATGATTGTGTTTATGCATATGAAATGATCACAAGCCATGGTGTGAATGGGTGAGGGCAAATTTGGGGTGTTTACAGCTGCCCCTATTCAAGCATGAGTTAGCTGTGCAGGATGTAAGCGACGGCTTAACAGGCAAACAAGATAACTTGTGGTTGAATACCAAAGACAGTCCAAAATTTGCACTCACAGAATGAAGAAGAAAAGGGATATAGATTGTAAAAGGAAAATAAAGTATGTTGTAAAATGGGTGATAGAGCAATGACGGGGACGGCCGACATGCTGGAAAAAGTGTAGGAAATAAAACAATGACGGGGACGGCCGACATGCTGGGGATAAAAGGTAAAGCTAAGACGGGGACGGCCGACTAGCTGGGGAAAATGAAATTATGATGGGGACGGCCATCAGGATAACGCTGTAAAATTTCTGGAGATTGATGAAACATGACGGGGACGGCCATCAAGTTCACAAAGGTAAAGTAACCAACGATGGGGACGGCCATCGGGCTAAAAAGGAAAAGGGACCACGACGGGGACGGCCATCGGGTTAAAGAATAAAATAAACAGATGATGGGGTACGGCCATCAAAGGTGAAGGACGATCACCTAGCAGGGGACGGCTGCTCTGTTGGGAATAAAAGAAATATGATGGGGATGGCCATCAAAGGTGGAGGACGACCACCTGGCAGGGTACGGCTGCCGAAAATATCGCGACATAGGACGAATGCCGGATAGAAAAGGTCAACGATGGGGACGGCCATCGGACGAGCATGATGGAGGACGACCATCAAGAAGTGGAGGACGACCACTCAGCAGGGTACGACTGCTCTCGAGGTTTCTCATGACATAGGACGAATGCCAGATAACCAAAATCAACAATGGGGACGGCCATTGGATAAAATGATGAAGGACGATCATCAAAAGGTGGAGGACGACCACCTAGCAGGGGACGGCTGCTAAATATCGACGATGGGGACGGCCATCGGATGAGCATGATGGAGGACGACCATCAAGAAGTGGAGGACGACCACTCAGCAGGGTACGGCTGCTCTCAGGGTTTATCATGGCACAGGACGGGTGTCAGATAAAAGGGAAAATTTGTTTGTTGGTAATCTACTGGGGAAAAGTAAACACGGACGAGTGCTCACATCCAAGAAACAAAGGTATAAGTGTTTGGTATTCGTGTATAGATTAGAGATGCGGACGAGCATCCTTAAGACTATGATACGGACGAGTATCATGTAGAAACAAAATACTGACACGTGTTCAGAGACGATGATACGGACGGGTATCAACTGGTTAACAAAGAACACGGACGAGTGTTGTATCTGAAGGGACTCTTCTGGGGAATATTAGACACGGACGAGTGTCTATATTCAAGGAGACACGAGTGTTTGACATAGTGTATGGATTAAAGATGCGGACGAGCATCCTCAAGACTATGATACGGACGAGTATCGTGTAGAAACAAACACTGGACGCATATTCTGAGATGATGGTACGGGCGAGTACCAACTGGTTAACAAAGAACATGAACCAAAGTCGAATCTGTGGGGATGTAACTGGTATATATAAGATACGGACGAGTATCTGTATAAGAGCGAGTGGTGTATAGATGAGTGTTTAACTGCTGGGGAGGGTGACACGGACGAGTGTCAAGGGAGGCAAGTATAATATCAACAAGTATACGGGTTGAGGGAGTGTAAGCGATTGCGCTGGGGAAAAGACACGGACTGGTGTCAAGAAAGTGTATATGGGTATATGTGAGTGCAAAGAGGACGTCTTTGGCTTTCTGCTGGGGTATGACACGGACGGGTGTCAAAAGGGGTATATACTGGTGTTTGTGATTTGTGAGGCAGCTGCTTTTGCTGGGGACTCTGGGGGATTTTGGGGAAAGTATTCTGCATTCTGATGAATGGTTATTATTCACAAGCGTTGGTTTAAATCATGGCTTATGATTATGCTACGTGTTTGATTTTTGCCGCAATGCTCCGCGTTAAAACGGAATGCTACGCTCTGGGGGTGAATATGATGCGAATGCTATGATTGTGCAAAGATACCAAACCGGGACCCGGGTCCCGTTGCTGCGAAGATCTTTGATCGATTTGTATGAAGCGGACATCCCAGCTGGGGATAAGATCACTGGTAGATCTGATGAGATGATATCTGCTTGAGGATGTGGGTCATTGATAGACCTATCCTTATAAATGAGAGACCCAGCTGGGGTTTGCAGAAGCCTTCTTTACTCTGTTGTGATCTCCATGCATTGCTCTTCTGGACAGAGGCTGGAACTCTGTGGGGAGATGGTTCCCTGACTTTGTACTCGGCTGAGGGCGAGACGGCAACTCGGCTGGGGAGAAAGAGGGATCCTTGACTCAGTCGGGGATGTAGGTGCCTTCTAAGATGCTTAGCAACTCTGATGGAGATAAGTAATAGCTGGCAACTCCGCTGGGGGGAAGTTATGAGAAGCAACTCAGCTGGGGAGGGAGCCCCTCGGGTGCTAAAATCGTGTGTTGATCTGCCAGCTTGCTGGGATGAGGCTTTCATGCCCCAAGTTGCGCTCTGGATACCTGCAAATCCTGAAAAGAGATAGAGAAACGCACAAGATGATCCCGAGGTATCCCTTACTGGATTCCGTCATAGGAGTTTAAATACTTCTGAGAGTGAGCATATTTCCTGCAAGCATGTTCTTACTTGAAGATAAACATCTGTACTCTTATGCAATCGGTGTTTCTTTAAGATATCAGACATTTTTGCAAAATGAAAATGTATAAAACGAGACATGACTGAAAATCCGGTTTTATTAATTCATACGCCCTGAATTGGCGAGGTACAGTCAAAGAAACATATCCCCTGAAATGAGGAGATTGTTACAAATTGAGAAATAAAGTGCTGGCAATGTTGACGACGCTTTAAGGAGCTTCCTCTTCTGCTATGACTCGTATGACAATGACGTTCTTCTCGTCTTGCTTTCTGAAGAAGGCTGATTCTGATTGAAGCTTGATTCTGTTGAAGCTTTCCAAGTTGTAAGTGATACAGACGAATTCAGAGTGCAGTTGTTCGCTTATTCCCTTATTTTGCATGGATCGCCCTCTCGGGTTTTCGATCCATCGGGATACCCATTTTTTGCCTGAGCTGTCCAATGCGGCTTTTCAACTCAGCGGGTGTACATTTTTGTTTATTTTCCCTTATTTTTGCCCGAGTCTTTTATTCTGTTTTTGACTCGCCGGGATGCCCTATTTTTTCCTGGACTTACATTTTGTTTTTGTGTCCAGCGGGTCATTTTTATGCGAAGTATTTTTTAACTGCATCTGAATTCACAGGGGACGGGAAGTCTTCACCATCCATGGTGCTGAGCATCAGTGCTCCACCAGAGAAAACTTTCTTTACCACGAATGGTCCTTCATAGTTCGGAGTCCACTTGCCCCTGTGGTCTGTATGAGGAGGGAGGATTCTCTTCAGCACAAGATCTCCCACTTGGTACTCTCGGTGCCTGACTTTCTGATCGAAGGCCTTCTTCATTCTCTTCTGATACAACTGCCCATGACAGATTGCAACCAATCTTTTCTCTTCGATCAGACTCAGTTGCTCGTATCGGGACCTAACCCATTCTGCTTCACTCAGTTTAACATCCATCAGTACCCGTAGAGAGGGTAATTCAACTTCGACTGGTAGGACTGCTTCCATACCATACACAAGTTGATACAGTGTTGCTCCAGTGGATGTTCTGATTGACGTGCGGTACCCATGCAAGGCAAACGGTAGCATTTCATGCCAGTCTTTGTAGGTGACTACCATCTTCTGCACAATCTTCTTAATATTCTTGTTTGCCGCCTCAACAGCGCCGTTCATCTTTGGCCTGTAAGGAGAAGAATTGTGGTGTTGGATCTTGAAGTCCCGGCATAACTCAGCCATCATCTTATTGTTTAAGTTGGAACCATTATCAGTAATGATTCGCTCGGGAACTCCATATCGACAGATGATATCTCTTTTCAGAAATCTGGCTACCACTTGTCTGGTGACGTTTGCATATGAGGCTGCTTCAACCCACTTGGTGAAATAGTCAATGGCGACCAGGATGAATCTGTGGCCATTTGAAGCAGTCGGCTCAATCTTGCCAATCATGTCAATGCCCCACATAGCAAAGGGCCAGGGTGAAGACATTATGCTCAAAGGATTCGGAGGCACATGCACTTTGTCTGCATAGATCTGGCATTTGTGGCATTTTCTGGAATAGGCACAACAGTCGGCATCCATTGTGATCCAATAATAGCCTGATCTTAACAACTTCTTAGCCATTGCATGTCCTCCGGCATGAGTACCAAAAGAGCCCTCGTGCACTTCATGCATCAACAAATCTGCTTCCGTCTTGTCAACACATCTGAGGAGTACCATATCAAAGTTCCTTTTGTATAAAGACCCATCAGTGTTCAGAAAGAAACTGCCAGCCAGCCTCCTCAAAGTCTTCTTATCATTGGAAGATGCCCCAGGTGGGTATGTTTGATCCTCCAAGAAGCATTTAATGTCGTGGAACCAAGGCTTATCATCTTTGACAACTTCCGCTGCAAATACATATGTTGGTCTATCAAGTCTTGACACTGAAATCTGAGGTACAAAGTTAGCAGCTTGAACTTTGATCATGGACGAAATGGTAGCCAAGGCATCTGCAAACTGATTCTCGTCCCGAGGGATATACTCAAGCTTGACTGTTGTGAAGAACGTCAATAACCTTCTTGTATAATCCCTGTAAGGTATCAGATGATCCTGGTGTGTATACCATTTGCCGTTGGTCTGATTGATTACCAGAGCTGAATCTCCGAATACAGTCAACGTCTTGATCCTGAGGTTAATGGCTTCCTCAAGACCCATAATGCAAGCTTCGTATTCAGCTTCGTTGTTAGTGCAGTTAAAAGTGAGTTTTGCCGAGAAAGGCACGTGGACTCCTTTAGGTGTAATGAGTACTGCACCAACACCACGACCATTCATGTTAATAGCCCCATCAAACATCATAGTCCATTCTTCTTCCGGGTCGGGCCCTTCAGTGTGAATAGGCTTTTCATGATCTCTTGCTTTAATGAACATGATGTCTTCATCATGGAAGTCAAACCTCATAGGCTGGTAATCATCAATGGGTTGCTCAGCAAGATATTCAGACAATACACTGCCTTTGATGGCTTTCTGAGAAGTGTACTGGATGTCGTATTCTGTAAGAATCATTTGCCATCTTGCAACCCGTCCGGTAAGCGCTGGCTTCTCAAATATGTACTTGACTGGGTCCATCTTTGAGATCAGTAAGGTAGTGTGGGTCAACATATACTGCCTTAGTCGGCGAGCAGCCCACGCTAAAGCACAGCAAGTTTTCTCGAGCAGTGAATAACGTTGTTCACAGTCGGTAAACTTTTTGCTTAGGTAGTATATTGCGTACTCTTTTTGACCAGACTCGTCATGCTGGCCCAACACACACCCCATTGACTCTTCTAATACTGTCAAGTACATGATTAGAGGTCTTCCTTCAACTGGAGGCATAAGGATTGGAGGTTCTTGCAGGTATTCCTTGATCTTGTCAAATGCCTTCTGGCAATCTTCATTCCACCTGACCGTTTGTTCTTTCCTTAGCAGTTTGAACAAGGGTTCACAGGTTGCTGTAAGGTGAGATATGAACCGTGAAATGTAGTTCAATCGACCCAAGAACCCTCGAACTTCTTTCTCTGTTTTCGGTGCAGGCATCTCTTGGATGGCTTTGACTTTATCAGGGTCAACCTCAATCCCCTTCTCGCTTACAATAAAACCCAGCAGCTTACCAGATCTCACCCCGAATGTGCATTTGTTGGGGTTCAGCTTCAGTTGATACTTCCTCAGACGCTTGAATAATTTGAGCAGATTTACCAGATGGTCTTCTTCAGTAAGGGACTTGGCAATCATGTCATCCACATAACATTCGATTTCCTTATGGATCATATCGTGGAATAACGTTACCATAGCCCGTTGATATGTTGCTCCAGCATTCTTCAGTCCGAATGGCATCACTTTGTAACAGAACGTGCCCCAAGGTGTGATGAATGTTGTCTTCTCCATGTCTTCAAGTGACATCTTGATCTGGTTGTATCCTGAAAATCCATCCATGAAGGAAAATACCGAGAACTGAGCCGTATTATCCACCAATACATCAATGTGAGGTAAAGGGAAATCATCTTTCGGGCTGGCTCTGTTCAGATCCCGGTAATCCACACACATTCTTACTTTGCCGTCCTTCTTAGGCACAGGTACAATATTAGCAACCCACGGCGGATAGCTAGTTACAACAAGGAACCCGGCGTCCCATTGCTTTTGTACCTCCTCCTTGATCTTCATTGCCATGTCCGGACGAGTACGACGTAGCTTTTGTTTGACTGGAGGGCATTCTCCTCTCAAAGGCAGTTTGTGCACAACAATGTCGGTGTCTAACCCTGGCATATCTTGATAAGACCAAGCGAACACGTCCACATACTCTCGAAGCAGGTCAATCAGCTGTCCCTTCACTGAGTCTTGCAGGCAGGCCCCGATCTTGACTTCTTTCACGTCTTCATCCGTACCAAGATTGATCACTTCAACCTCCTCCTGGTGAGGAGTAATAACCTTTTCCTCTTGTCTTAACAATCTGGCTAGCTCTTCAGGAAGCTCATATTCTTCATCAACCCCTTCATCAGCTTGATTGATTGGATTGTCAAAGTCATACGAAGTCATAGCCGTGCTGTTGTCGGTGCTGTCTGGAAGGCACTCTCTGCAAGGGTTGAGTTTGTTCATTTTAGTGATCTGATTTTAGTCTTGTTTAGAAAAGTGAAATAAAGTTGTCATTTTGAAAACACTGCCATTTATTTTTTGTACAAAAAAGAAAAATGGAAAAACAGGGAACGAAGAGAAAAAGACTCGTTTGCAAAAAGATGTCTGATATTTCATTAATTGATCTTGTTTGCACAAAAAAGTACAGATGGCCCGATTACAAAATGAGTCTTGTCATCTTGGGCAAGATGCAAGACTTTGATGCATGCTATAAAAATACAGGAAATAATAATTACTCTGCATGAGTAACTCTTATAATTTCCTGGGAAGACCAGTTCGAGACACTGCTCCCCGGGATCTTTGGACGAATCCAGCTTTCCAAGTTGCGTTCTTCTTCCAGCTCATCTTCTAGACAGTTGATAGCATCAGGGGTAAGCATCCCCCCACTCACAAAATTGGGCTCTTTCGCAGCCGCTGTTTGATCTTGTTGAGTTGGTTTGTAACCCAACCCAAATTTGTCTTCTTTCTTCTCCACCGGTAGTAGCTTGCCCCAGCCTTGGGCAGTTCCTTCCTCAACAACCTTTCGGGCTTGTTGGTATGATGATATTGAAGTACCAGGCACAGCAGATGTTTCATTCACATTCAAAGCTTCGAACCCCTGGCTCATTGTTTCATGGATCTCTCCGTCCATTTCAATGTACTTATAGGTAGCCAGGTGGCTGACAAAAATGTCCTCTTCTCCACAGATTGTAACGATCTGACCCTCCCACTCATATTTTAACTTCTGGTGAAGGGTAGAGGTCACGGCGCCAGCAGCGTGGATCCATGGCCTACCCAATAAACAGCTGTAGGCGGGCTGTATATCCATCACGTAGAAGATAGTTGTAAAGGTCTGCGGGCCAATTGTTACGGGTAACTCAATTTCTCCCAGAACCGATCTCTTTGAACCATCAAAGGCTCTTACCACCAGGTTGCTGGGTCTCAACGCCAATCCGTCATATTCTAGCTTCACCAGGGCCTTCTTAGGTAAGACATTAAGGGATGACCCCGTGTCTACCAACACATGGGAAAGGACAGCTCCTTTGCATTCCATGGTTATGTGCAAGGCTCTGTTGTGGTTGCGGCCTTCCGTTGTCAAATCAGTATTGGTGAACCCTAGTCCGTGACTAGCATTAACATTTCCAACCACTGCTTCCAGCTGATTGACAGTGATCTCTTCAGGCACGTAAGCTGCGTGCAAGACTTTGAGTAGTGCATTCCGATGGGCTTCGGAGCACATAAGCAATGATAGGATTGAGATCTTGGAAGGCGTCTGATGAAGCTGATCCACTATTTTATAATCACTCTTTTTGATGATTCGCATGAACTCATCAACCTCTTGATCAAAGGGTGTCTTCAAGGCTTCTTTAACAGCTTGATCCTCCTGCATAGGGCTCTTCCCTTTTGCCTTGGCAGCAGCTTCTGCTTCGGCAGTGGGTCTCTGAATTTGTGGGGCGAAGAGACGTCCGCTTCGGGTGAAGCCTCCGCCTCCTCCCACATTGTCTACTTGCAATGCAGGGGTTGATGATTCAAAAGTGATTCTTTGTCCTTCACAGTACAGGTCAGAGCCGTAATGCCAGGGGATGGCATTGCTGCTTTCATAAGGTATTGGTCCAGGCACCGTGATAGTGACTGGACTGACTGCAGCTGTTGAAGGAACTGTAATAGTCTGTGGATCGTAATAAATTGTAATTGGTGCTCTAGTGGGAGCAGCACCTTCTGAGTTGTAGGCGGAGTTGTTTTCAGGATCGTAGAATATGGTGACAGTTGAGACGTCTTCATGATTTGTTGCTGGTGTTGTAGGAGATAATGGTGGAAGAATGGATGTTGTTGTTGTAGGAGCTTCATAATGGAGTGGTGCTGGAGTTGTAGGAGGAACATTCATTGATATCTGATCAGTTGAAATGACAGATGAAGTACTTGTTGATGAAGCCGAAGAATTGTCAGGAACAATAGTTGTTGCAGTTGTAGGAGGTTCTGAAATTGTTGCTGATGAGATTGGTGGATTTGTTGGAAATGATGTGGTGATCTGAAGTTGGCCACTCTGAATAAGGCCATCTATGCCATTCCTCAAATTATCGCACCCATTTACCAAGATATTGCAGTAAGCACAACCCAACTCACACCCCGGGAACATTTGACATTCCAGGAGTTGAGCCTTGATTTCTACCAACGGTGTCCTGATCTGTCCCACACTGGTTATTAAATAAGACGGCTTGTCTTCTTCAATAGCGTTAATTCTAGGACCACCGTGGTTCGGCATTGGGTTTTTATTGACATTGGGTGGTGGTGCGAAATTCAGAGCCTTTGAGTCTACCAGGTCTTGTACCTTCATGTGCAGGGCTCTGCACTTTTCTGTACTGTGGCCAGGTGCGTTTGAATGGAAGGCACACCTAGCGTTGGAGTCATAGTTCCTGGGTAGACTATTGGGATCCGGAGGTGCCAATGTCCTTAGCTCAACTAGGTTGAGTTTCAGGAGTTGTGGCAGCAGGGTAGCATATGGCATAGGGATCGGATCGATCACCCTATTAGCTTGAGATGGCCTCTGCTGAAATGGCCTTTTATTGACTGTTGTTGTTAGTGTTGTAATTCCTTGGAGGATACTGATTTTGCTGATGGTATTGAGGTTGTTGCTGATATTTTTGCTGCGGAGGTTGATAGACCGGCTGAGGATGAGCTGGAGCGGGGATAGTGACTGCTGCTACAGACCGGTGAACAAATTGGGGCCTGCCTCTGTTGGTGTGGATGGCATTGGTCTCGCCAGTTCTTCTTGGGCCTGCAAAAGGCTTTCTTGTACTACTGGACGAGCTGGCACCATTGTCGGAAATCTTGCCCATTTTTAACAGGCTTTCAATTCTCCCCCCAGCTATGACAACATCGGCAAAGCTAGTGGAAGAGAAAGCAGCCAACCTGTCAATATATGTTCCCTGAAGGGTGTTCATGAACATATCTGCCATTTCCCGTTCAGACATAGGTGGCTGAACAGCAGCAGCCAATTGCCTCCATCTCTGGGCATATTCTCGAAAACTTTCCCTTGATGACTGTGACATTCCCATTAGGAGAGTCCTGTTGGGTGCCATATCTAGGTTATACTGATACTGTCTGATGAAGGCCTCTGCCAGGTCCTTCCAGCATCTAATAGTTGCCCTTGTCAAGTGAGAGTACCATTCTCTTGAGGCTCCAGTCAAACTATCTTCGAAATAGAACATCCAGAGCTTGTCATCCATAGTATAGGCCTTCAGCCTTCCCAGAAATGATTGTAGATGAGTCCGGGGGCATGAAGTCCCGTTGTATTTTTCAAAACAAGGAGGCTTGAACTTATGGGGAATCCTGACCCCATCTACCAAGCCCATGTCCATGACGTCAAAGCCCAAAGAATTTTGAGACTCTAAGGACCTTAATTTCTCGGCTATCTCATCCAACCTTCTATCATAAGCTTCTTCCCCAGCGCCCATTACTGTGAATTGGTCCTCCTGAGGATCTTCTTGTAGTACCCTGGCTGCGGTGGCAGTCCCTTGAACATTTGCTGGAATATTGACCTCAGGATGGAGGTGTGGTCCAAATACCGGAGGGTTGACATGAGGTTGTACCCTTTCATTGTTACTGGTACCGGCAGTCCCTATATGCGGATCTTCTTGATTCTGCCTTTCCACCATGGCCCTCAATCTTTCCTGGCTCTGAGCCATGTTGTTCATAACTTCCATAAACTGAGTCATTTGATTCCTCATCTCTAGCCTTTCGTTTGCCATTTGATTTCTGACCTCAGTAAGGTCCTGCTGCATCTGATCCATTTGAATGCCCGGAAGGTTGCTACGGGTCGGATAACGGTGCGGACGGTTGAGGGGAAATACTCGGCGCCGAGCAATAGTTCCTGAGCATCACAACAGAGTTAGCAACAATAAAACAAAAACCTACAAAACAAACAAAGGGTTAGCATGCAATGCAATATGCTTATTTGTTCTCAAGGTATCCGGTTTGGCCTTCAGTTTTGACCCTTCCAGACCCTTGAAGATGCTGTTGATGTTGCTTTCGAAGTGAACTCGGATGGAACAAACTAACACATATATTACAAAAACAAAATGGTACATAGTTTGTTTACAAGTACAAGCCCTCTGAGGGGTCAAAATACATCACCAGAAAAGAAAATAAAAGTACATGGAATGAAAGCAACAACAAACAAATGGTCAAACATCAAGACCAAACTCATCCTCACGAACTTCCTTGAGAAGTGCTTCGGTCACAGGATCAGCCGGACGCTCCGTGAGATTCCTGATGAGGAGATTCCGGGTTGTAACAGCTGTAGTGAGCTTCTTGTGCTGAGTTTGGTCCTTTGACCTCTTCACCCCTGCTTTGACCTTCAGTTCTGATATCTCCCTCTGGGCTGCTGCCAGGGCTTCTTGTTGTTCTTTTGCACTTGCTTCCAGTTGCTCCATCTTGTCTTGAACTCTCTTGTCTTCCAGGGTACGAGCCTCGGTGATCCTGACCCACCGGGCTTGACTCTCCTTCAAATACGAGTCCGTCCTTGCTCTTTGGAACTGGGCTTCTTTGCAAGCATTCTTCAGAATTTGTTCTCCAGCCTTTGACTTTTTAATGTAGTCCCCAGACTTCTCAATCTTAATCAGATGCTCCACTCTCAACTTCTCCAATCTCTCAATCTCCCTCATACCTTCACTCCTCTCCCGGAGGGTCTTCTGCAAAGCCTGGGTTAGCTTCTCATTTCTTTCCTTCAAGCTCTCAAACTCCTCCAAACTGATAGTGGCAGGGGGTGGTGCTGAAGATGACTCAGGCATGTCTTCTATGGTAAAGGGCATCCCAGAGAAATGGGCCCTGGCACGGGACCACTCATAATATTGTGCTGATGCCACATTGTTGCACTTCCCCAGAATGGTCACTCCCTTGGTTTGAACATTATTCCAGGCCCAAGCAGCCTGCCTAACAACAGTCAAATTAATCTTGTTCTCACAATAAAGAGTCTCAACCAAGTCCTGTGCCTTAGGAGTGTGGACCAGTGCATAGCCCAGTTGTCTTCTGAACAACAGAGGGTTGTAATTGATATTTCCCTTAACTCCTATTAGGGGCACATTGGGAAAATGCCCACAGCTGGTGATGACATCCCCGCCCTTGGTGCTCTGAGTGCACCATCTGATGTCAGCTGAAGTTAGAACAGTGAGTCTCTTAGCCCAGTTGCTCTGCTGATGAGGGTTTAGAAATGCATCTGTCCTGGGTAGATGCCTGAGAAGCCAAGTGTGGAACAATGGAGCACAACACCTCACTAATCTCCCCCTCTGCTTTTCATTTCTCTGATGCACTGAGTAATAGAGATCCCCTAATAAAGTTGGCACTGGGTTCTTCAGGATGAACAGATGGATTGCATTCTTACTGATGAATCGAGGCTCATCTGCAAACAATACTATTCCATATATGCTCAAGGCCAATAGAGCACAGACAGCTTTCCACTCTCCTAAAGAAGCTTTCAGGGTAGCTTGAGAGATCAAGAAATCCAGATGGAACCCAGGGATTCCAGCTTTAGAGGTCATATGCTGCTCAATCAGGACAGGTTCCAGATGCAAAGCCTTTGCTACTTCTCCATTGCTGGGAAAGACCATCTCAGGGTTGAAAGGGATTCCAACCCTGATAGGCACACCAACCAAAGATGAGTATTCTTCTAAAAGAGGGCCCAATTGAAAGTCTTGAAAGGTGAAACATCTCAATGGGGGATCATAAAACTGAATGCAGGTGTGGATCAGGCTCCTCTGTGATGGGTCCAGATCCGTAACCATGTCAAGTATATCTCCATAATGTTCCCTGAACAAAGGTATGTGATCTGGAGTGATCAGGGATTGAATCCTCCTGATGTCTGATAGCTCTGGCTGGAAGAAGTGATAGGTGATGTTGCTCTTTTTAGGAGCCATGATGCTGAAGATGAGTAGAGACAGGTGCTGATGATAACACTGAAGAATGGGCCACTGGTTTGCTGGTGCAGGTGACTGATAACTGAAGCAGATGCTGATGAAGATAGGTCAATACTGAAGATGGGGTCAAAACCAAAACCAAATGAAGATGGATACCCTGAAACAAATAAACAAATGTCAATATGATGCAAAGATTATGTATGCAAATGAAATGCAAAGGGTTTGTGACTGAGCCGGATCTGATCAAAAAGCCTTGATATAAGTCCAAGTGTGTTCAAGAATTCCAGATGGAGGTCTATAAATCCAGTAACCAAGGTGGGGGACTCAAATAAAGAGCCACATGTCCAGGGTTTTAGAATCACAAGAACTGACCCAAAATGGAGTACTCTTAAACAATCAAAGTAACAGGGTATTCTGAGGTCAAGGTACCTGCAAACCTGTAAACAGCCCAACCCCCTCACAGGTGGTGTTCTAGAACAAGGAGCTTCCCTTTTGCTATGACTCGTATGACTTTTGACGTTCTTCTCACCTTGCTTTCTGAAGAAGGTCGATTCTGAAAGAATCTTGATCCTTTCGAGGTTTAACAAGTTATAGGTGATACAGATGAATTCAGAATGCAGTTGTTCGCTTATTCCCTTATTTTGTATGGATCGCCCTTTCGGGTTTTCAATCCATCGGGATACCCATTTTTTCCTGAGTTGTCCAATGCGGCTTTTCAACTCAGCGGGTGTACATTCTTTTGTTTATTTTCCCTTATTTTTGTCTGAGTCTTTTATTCTGTTTTTGACTCGCCGGGATGCCCTATTTTTGCCTGGACTTACATTCTGGTTTTATGTCCAGCGGGTCATTTTTACGCGAAGTATTTTTTAACTGCATCTGAATTCACAGGGGACGGGAAGTCTTCACCATCCATAGTGTCGAGCATCAGTTCTCTACCAGAGAAAACTTTCTTTACTACGAATGGTCCTTCATAATTCGGAGTCCACTTGCCCCTGTGGTCTGTATGAGGAGGGAGGATTCTTTTCAGCACAAGATCTCCTACTTGGACTCTCGGTGCCTGACTTTCTGATCGAAGGCTTTCTTCATTCTCTTCTGATATAACTGCCCGTGACAAATCGCAGCCAATCTCTTTTCTTCGATCAGACTCAGTTGTTCGTATCGGGATCGGACCCATTCTGCTTCGTTCAGCTTAACATCCATTAATACCCGTAAGGAGGGTAATTCAACTTCGACAGGTAGGACTGCTTCCATACCATACACAAGTTGATACGGCGTTGCCCCAGTGGATGTTCTGATTGACGTACGATACCCATGCAAGGAAAATGGTAGCTTTTCATGCCAGTCTTTGTAAGTAACTACCATCTTCTGCACAATCTTCTTGATATTCTTATTAGCTGCCTCAACAGCTCCGTTCATCTTTGGCATGTAAGGAGAAGAATTGTGGTGTTGGATCTTGAAGTCCCGACATAGCTCTGCCATCATTTTGTTGTTCAAGTTGGAACCATTATCAGTAATGATTCGCTCGGGAACTCCGTATCGACATATGATATCTCTCTTCAGAAATCTGGCTACCACTTGCCTTGTAACATTGGCATAAGAAGCTGCTTCGACCCACTTGGTGAAATAGTCAATGGCAACCAGGATGAATCTGTGGCCGTTTGAAGCAGTCGGTTCAATCTTGCCAATCATGTCAATGCCCCACATAGCAAAGGGCCAGGGTGAAGACATCACGTTCAAAGGATTGGGAGGCACATGCACCTTATCCGCATAAATCTGGCATTTGTGGCATTTTTTGGCGTAGGCACAACAGTCGGCATCCATGGTGATCCAGTAATAACCTGATCTTAGCAACTTCTTAGCCATGGCATGCCCTCCTGCATGGGTACCAAAGGATCCTTCGTGCACCTCATGCATCAACAAGTCTGCTTCTGTTCTGTCAACACATCTGAGGAGTACCATATCAAAGTTTCTCTTGTACAGGGAACCATCGGTATTCAGGAAGAAACTACCAACAAGCCTTCTTAATGTCTTCTTATCATTGGAAGATGCCCCAGGTGGGTATGTTTGATCCTCTAAGAAGCACTTAATGTCATGGAACCAAGGCTTATCATCTTTGACAACATCTGCTGCGAACACATATGCTGGTCTGTCAAGTCTGGACACTGAAATTTGAGGTACGAAGTTGGCAGCTTGAACTTTGATCATGGATGAAATTGTAGCCAGAGCATCTGCAAACTGATTCTCGTCCCGAGGGATGTACTCAAGCTTGACTGTTGTGAAGAAAGTCAATAACCTCCTTGTATAATCCCTGTAAGGTAACAGATGATCCTGGTGTGTGTACCATTTGCCGTTGGTTTGATTAACTACCAGAGCTAAATCTCCGAACACAGTCAAAGTTTTGATCCTGAGGTCGATGGCTTCCTCAAGACCCATAATGCAAGCTTCGTATTCAGCTTCGTTGTTAGTGCAGTTAAAGGTGAGTTTTGCCGAGAAAGGCATGTGAACCCCTTTAGGTGTAATGAGTACTGCACCAACGCCACGACCATTCATATTAACAGCCCCATCAAACATCATAGTCCATTCTTCTTCTGGGTCAGGCCCTTCAGTGTGAACAGGCTCTTCATGATCTTTTGCTTTTATGAACATGATGTCTTCATCAGGGAAGTCAAATCTCATAGGTTGGTAATCATCAATAGGTTGCTCAGCAAGATATTCAGACAATACACTGCCCTTGATGGCTTTCTGAGATGTGTACTGGATGTCATATTCTGTGAGGATCATTTGCCATCTTGCAACCCGTCCGGTAAGCGCTGGCTTCTCAAATATGTACTTGACTGGGTCCATCTTTGAGATCAATAAGGTAGTGTGGGTCAACATATACTGTCTCAGTCGGCGAGCAGCCCACGCTAAAGCACAACAAGTTTTCTCGAGCAGTGAATAACGTTGTTCATAGTCGGTAAACTTTTTGCTTAGGTAGTATATTGCATACTCTTTTCGACCAGACTCGTCATGCTGGCCCAGCACTCACCCCATCGACTCTTCTAATATTGTCAAGTACATGATTAGAGGTCTTCCTTCAACTGGAGGCATAAGGATTGGAGGCTCTTGTAAGTATTCCTTGATCTTGTCAAAGGCCTTCTGGCAGTCTTCGTTCCACCTGACCGTTTGTTCCTTTCTCAACAGTTTGAACAAAGGTTCACAGGTTGCTGAAAGGTGAGATATGAACCGTGAAATGTAGTTCAATCGACCTAAGAACCCTCGAAATTCTTTTTCTGACTTCGGTGCAGGCATTTCTTGAATGGCTTTGACTTTATCAGGGTCAACTTCAATCCCTTTTTCACTTACGATAAATCCCAGTAGCTTACCAGATCGCACCCCGAATGTGTATTTGTTGGGGTTTAACTTCAGTTGGTACTTCCTCAGACGCTTGAATTGCTTCAGCAGATTTACTAGGTGGTCTTCTTCGGTGAGGGACTTGGCAATCATGTCATCCACATAACATTCGATTTCTTTATGGATCATATCGTGGAATAACGTCACCATAGCCCGTTGATATGTTGCACCAGCATTCTTCAGTCCGAATGACATCACCTTGTAACAGAACGTGCCCCAGGGTGTGATGAAGGTTGTCTTCTCCATGTCTTCAGGTGACATCTTGATCTGATTGTATCCTGAAAATCCGTCCATGAAGGAGAATACCGAAAACTGAGCCGTGTTATCCACCAATACATCGATGTGAGGTAATGGGAAGTCGTCTTTCGGGCTGGCTCTATTCAGATCCCGGTAGTCAACACACATTCTTACTTTGCCGTCTTTCTTAGGCACATATACTATATTAGCAACCCACGGTGGATAGCTAGTTACAGCAAGGAACCTGGCGTCCCACTGCTTTTGTACCTCTTCTTTGATTTTCATTGCCATGTCTGGGCGAGTACGACGCAGTTTCTGTTTAACTGGTGGGTAATCTTCTCTCAAAGGCAGCTTGTGCATAACAATGTCGGTGTCCAACCCTGGCATATCCTGATAAGACCAAGCAAACACATCCACATATTCCTGAAGCAGGTCAATCAGTTGTCTCTTCACTGAGTCTTGTAAGCAGGCCCCGATTTTAACTTCTTTCACATCTGCATCTGTACCAAGATTAATCGTTTCTACCTCCTCCTGATGAGGAGTGATAACCTTTTCCTCTTGTCTCAACAACCTGGCTATCTCTTCAGGAAGCTCATACTCTTCTTCAACCCCTTCATCAGCTTGATTGATTGGATTGTCAAAGTCATACGAAGTCATAGCCGTGCTGTTGTCGGTGCGGTCTGAAAGGCACTCTCTGCAAGGGTTCAGATTTGTTCAATTTAGTGATTGATTTTAATCTTGTTTAGAAAGAGTGAAATGAAGTTATCATTTTGAAAACATTGCCATTTTATTTTTGTACAAAAAGAAAAATGGAAAAACAGTGAGCGGAAAAGAAACAAAAGACTCATTTGCAAAAGATGTCCGATTATCATTGATTGATCTATTTGCACAAAATTACAGATGGCCCGATTACAAAATGAGTCTTGACATCTTGGGCAAGATGCAAGACTTGATGCATGCTTAAAATATACAGGAAATAATAATTATTCTGCAGGAGTAACCCTTATAATTTCCTGGGAAGACCAGTTTGAGATACTGCTCCCCGGGATCCTTGGACGTATCCAGCTCTCCAGGTTGCGGTTTCTTTCATCCTCATCTTCCAAGTTGTTCACTTCATCTGGGGTGAGCATCCCCCCACTGACAAAATTGGGCTTCTCAGCAGCCTCTGCTTGATCTTGTTGAGTTGGTTTGTAACCCAACCCAAATCTGTCCTCCTTCTTCTCCACGGGCAGCAACTTGCCCCAGCCTTGGGCAGTCCCCTCTTCAACAACCTTCCGGGCTTGCTGATAAGATGTCATTGAGGTTCCAGGTACAGCGGACGCTTCATTTATGTTCAAGGCCTCAAACCCTTGACTCATAGTCTCGTGGATCTCCCCATCCATCTCAATGTATTTGTATGTAGCCAGATGGTTAACAAAGATATCTTCCTCTCCACAAATAGTAACGACTTGGCCCTCCCGCTCGAATTTTAACTTCTGGTGAAGGGTTGACGTCACGGCGCCAGCGGCGTGTATCCATGGTCTACCCAATAGACAGCTGTAGGCAGTCTGTATATCCATCACGAAGAAGGTCGTTTTGAAAGTCTATGGGCCAATCGTTATAGGCAACTCAATTTCTCCCAGAACTGATCTCTTAGAGCCGTCAAAGGCTCTCACTACTAAGTTGCTGGGGCGTAATGCCAATCCTTCATACTCCAGCTTCACAAGGGCTTTCTTAGGTAGGACATTGAGGGATGACCCTGTGTCCACCAATACATGGGAAAGAACTGCACCCTTACACTCCAACGTGATGTGCAAAGCCTTGTTGTGGTTGCGACCTTCCGTCCTCAAATCAGTGTTGGTAAATCCTAGTCCATGACTAGCGTTGACATTTCCAACCACTGCCTCTAACTGATTTACTGTAATTTCCTCTGGCACATAAGCTGCGTGCAAGACTTTCAGTAGTGCGTTCCGATGAGCCTCGGAGCACATTAGCAATGATAAAATGGAGATCTTGGAAGGTGTCTGGTGAAGCTGGTCCACTATCTTGTAATCACTTTTCTTGATGATTCTCATGAATTCATCAACCTCTTGATCAAAAGGGGTCTTCAAAGCTTCTTTAACAACGTGTTCTTCCTGCACCATGCTCTTCCCTTTTTCCTTGGCAGCAGCTTCTGCTTCGGCATTGGGTCTTGGAATTTGCGGGGCAAAGAGACGTCCGCTCCGAGTGAAGCCTCCGCCTCCCCCCACATTGTCTATCTGTGGTGAAGAAGTTGATGTTTCCAAAGTGATTTTCTGCCCTTCGCAGTATAGATCTGAGTCGTAATGCCAAGGGATGGCATTATTGCTTTCGTAAGGAACTGGCCCAGGAACTGTGATAGTGACTGGACTGATAGCAGCTGCAGAAGGGACCATGATAGTATGTGGATCATAGTGTCGCTCCCGATAAATGGGAATTAGGCCCAGATAAAGGTACAGACGCGAACGGTCGGCGAGAGGGACAGTGAGAACACACAGCCGTGAACTCACTGGAGATGAATAGAGTCGCCAGCTAGGCATTTTTATCCCGGAGGAAAGGCAATGCTGCATAGACCTAGAAAGACATGGATAAGACGGTTGCGAACCAGAGAGACTGAGAAAGGGGGTTGGTTACAACCTGGGAAGGTATTAGCACCCAGATTGTCCGTCGTACTCGACGGGATCCACGCTTGAAAGATTTGTGTTTTAAAGGGGTAGTGTCAGTGCAATTTGTGTATAAAGAGCTGGAAAAAGATGTACGGGTGTCAGTGTAAAAGAAGTGTGAAGTGTATAAATGATGTGTCAGTGCAGGAACAAGAATGAAATGCTCAAGAATATGAGGCTTAAAAGAATAAAGCTGGAAAGAGGGGGAATATACAGAGACTTTTGTTCGATAACTGTTAAGTTATGCCTACGTATCCTCTCGTGCAATGAGGAAGTCAGAACACCGTAGTTCGACCCAAAGAGACTGAAATATAAATTGACTTGTGAACTGCTTGCTTGACTATGCTCAAGTGTATGATCTGTCTGGCACAGATGCTGACTGTCTTGCATTAGACGGAAGAAGCAAGTTCTCGTTTGTGAATGAAGATGATGAGAAAAGAATCCCGAAGGAGACGATTATTGTTTGTTTTTGTGTTTTCAGTCTTTTATTGTTTTTGGATTTTGTCATAAGTTAATGAGCTTAAGTCTAAACCAATGGATTTAGTAAACTCATCACATCTTCCCTCTGATTAGGGGTAATGAGAATACCTTAAGTGTGAAGTCAGCTTCTCACACTTAATCAACATGGTGTAGGATTAAGATCATTAACCTACTTGTGATTATTTAGATGTTTTTGTTGTTTTTGTTTAGTGTTGAGTAATGAGATTAAGCCATAATCAGGGATTAAACAGACTCATTACACCATCCTAATAGAAGGATAATAGATGAGAATGTTTAAGCTGAGGAAAGCTCCTCAACTTAATCCATGATTAGGGATTAACCTCATGACAAAACAAAGCCTTTATTAAATGGATTTTAATTAATGATAAGATGATGAAGTGAGTTTTATGATTTGTAAGACAACTTGAGGGGGACTTGTCCATTAACACTAGGGTTAGTCCTTCTTAACCAGTTAAGGAAGAATTAGAACCCTAATGCAAGGCCCAAGTTACAAGTGTGAAGTCTTGATGATTATTAAGTGGATTGATTAAAGGATTTAAACACATTAAGGGTTTAACACTTAGGATTAAAGTTATACACTCCATCCTAAGAGAAGGATGCAGGCATAAGCTTAATCACAAAGCCTTAAAGCCTTTAGGGTTTAGTCCCTGATTATGAGGTGAGAAGAGAAGACTCAAAAGAGACACAAAGGTAAAAACTAAGAGGGGAGACTAATCAAAACCCTAATCATTGTCATGCTTGGTTGATCCTAAGGTTTGTGAGGTTTTCAAGAACAATCTTCAATGGAACCACCAGGAAGCAGATGAACAGGATCAAGAGAAGCAAAGTGACTTGCTTCATTCAAGAAGTCAAGTCACTTGAAGAAAGAAAGTGGGAAGAAGAAGAATGAGCAAGCTCAATCTCAAACACAAACAAAAATTCAGCAATGGATGCAAGAGAAATGAAAAGAAAAGTTATGAGAAGTGAAGGCAAATTCACTTCTCAAAGTTACTTACCACCTGAAAGGTTAGAAAAGAAATGCAATGCAATGTAAAATGAGATGAGATGACATGATGAGAAACAAAACCAGAAGCATGTTGATGATGATGATGATGCTATGGAGTGCTACAAATATGAGGCAAGGCATGGAGATGTTCATACAAGATCATGGATGCAAGTGATGCAAGTTAAGGAACATGAACATACATGAAAAGTTATGAAGCATACATGGCATACAACATGGCATATACATGATGCAATGATCAAACATGCTTGCAATATGTCTTATGATGTCACATGAATCAAATGGATGCTTGAAATGTCATGGCAAGTCATGTTATGCAAGAGAATGCAAGAAGGATGCAAATGGAAGCCCAAATTAGGGTTCATGAACCAAACATCAAACAAAAACCCAAAACAGAAACAAACCCTAGGGTAAAAAAAGGAAAATGCCACTCAAAGGATCCCTAAACCTATACTAAACCAAGGTCCAAATGGGAGGTCTCAACTCTTAACCAATCTCAAGTTATGAATTTTTCAAGTTATTAGGGTTTTTAGGGTTCCTAAACAAAAGAAATACCAAACAAATTGAAAATGAGGAATCAAACCATGGACATTTAATCCTAGAAACTACATGCTAAACACAATGCAATGCAAGAAGAATCAATGTCCAACTCTTCATAGATAGGCAGAAATGATTTTTTGAACTTAGGATCAAAATAATGCACAAAAAATGATTTAATTCAATGGAAAATTCTCAAAATGCATCAAGATCAAAAAAGAAATTTGGTTTGAAGGTTGGACAATGTTTCTAAATGTCTTAGAACATTTCATGAATTTTTTGGTGATTTTTAAATACCTAAAAGTATTTTTAATAAATTAATTTCCATTAATCAATTAAAAATAATCTTTTAAATACTTAAAAATACTTTTTTAATGATAAAAATAAAAACAAAAATATTTTTGTGTCATAAAAATTAATAAAACTTATGAGAAAAAGTTTCATAATTTTTACACATTTTTTACTATTTTAAATAAATTATGCAAATTAAATGAAAAGAAAATGAATTAAAAATGAATTAAATGGAAGTAATCAGAAAGGATGGCTGAGATTGATTCTGGGCTTGGGGGCATTGACTACGCGCCAGATCCTGTGGCTCACATTCAAATTGGGCTAAACCTAATTACGAATTAATTAAATATACTTAGGGTTTCTAATGATCAATCTGGTCCATCCACACGCGCGGGAGGTCAACTGGTCAAAGGCATCGTACGCTCAGAATTCAAATGGGAGTTAATGACTGTAATTAGGGCTAAATGACTTTCAGGCTGCCGGAGAAGACTTCCGGTCGTCTTCTCCGGCCAGCTCCCTCCCTGAAAAATGCTAACTCTCACCCTAGCTCACTAAAACCTGATTTTCTTGCCCAGAAATCATCCCCACGCATCATATAACAAGAATCCATAGCCAAAACAAATTCATTTCACACAACAAAGCTGAATCGAAGCAAAAGGGATTTAGGTCACAAAATTTCAGAGACATCATACATGCTCAAAACTCAATGATTTTCGAAACCAAACACATCATCATGACCAGTGGAACATAGAGAACCAATTAAGAACTTAAAAACAAGCTCCTGGGAAAAATGTTCATGAAGCTCACCTGAACTGGAGCTCTGACTTCTGGCACTTTCTGGCTAGCTCCTTGGCTCAAACAGGTTCTAATGATCCCCCTTTGAAGCTTTGGATACTTGGTTGGAGTTTAAATAGCCTCTTGAATGAATTTGCAGAAGTTCTGACCAAGGGCATGTGAAAATCGTATTTGAGTTATGGAGGGTTTCAGGCCAAAGTAGTGGGTGGTTTCTGGTCAGTGGAGCAAGGTGAGTTGATGTGTGGAATTTGTTTGAGTGTTTATGGCTTGTAGAAGCAGATTCGAAAGCTTTTGCTTTATGGAGTGAAAATGGTGAAATGGAGTTATGGCTTGTTTCAGGCCTGGTTCTTTGTTGGTTTAGGCTTAGTGGAACATGGTGAGATGATTGGTGAAAATGGTTTGGATGTTTGAAGTTTGTGGAGGCAGATTCGAAAGGTTTTGCACAAGGGAGTGTTTTTGAGTATGTGATGCTTGAGAGTGTTTCAGCCTTGCTTCCTTTATGAAATGGCTTGCAAATGGATAGTATATTTTAATCCTATAGGTCAGATGATTTGACATGGCCTACATTGATTGGTAAGTTTGCTTTTGCAAAAAAGTCCACTTTGTGTAAGGAAGGCATGGCTTGAGCTATAGCTTGGTACAAGAAGCATGGGCTGCGCAGCATGATGTGTGTGTGATGCTAGGCTGGTTCAGCAGCCAAGGCAACTAGTTGGTGAAGTGTGATGAGTGTTTTTGCAAGTTGTTACCTTTTGGCATTTCATGGAAAAAAGTCTTGTTACACAAACTACAAACATGTGATCTTTGGTCCAATTCTGATTTTTAGGGCTTATAGAATGTTTGTGTCATGGTTAGATGTCAACTAGAGGTTACAAACAGCCTTGGTTCATGGTTTTTGCAAAATTCACCTTTGGTGCATAACTTGAAAATCAATGATTTTAGCCAACTTTGTCACACCATAACTTTTGATCCAAGAAGAATTTGATCATGTTCTTGTACTTTTTGGAAAGGGAAAGATGTATTCTACAACTTTCATGACCAAAGTTTTTCCATTTGAAGCTTTTTTGGATCAAGAATCAAGGCTTGAAAAATGACCTAAAATGAAGCATTCTTGAAAAGTCAACTATGCCCAAAAAGTCAACATTTGCAAAAACTCTAAATTCTTGATTTTTGTGAACTTCAACCTTCTTCCATGATCAAATAAAGATCATATACACTCAAAATGATGAAGATCACCCATTGGTTGGGTCATTGGGGGCCTCAAATGCCCTGATTTTACACTGACTTGTCTGAAAAGTCAACCCTTGATCAGATGAATTCCCCATGGAATTTCTTAATGAAAATTGATATGCATACTCCCTATACCATATAGAGACCAATGGAAACAAGAATGACCAAAAAATTTGGAGTTATGGCCTCTGAAACCAAAACCCTAATTTTAGGTCAACTGTGCAGTCCAACCTGGCTCTGCTTCCATACCAAACCCAGTTCTTGTGATTCTTTGGAATTTTTTGACTTTGAGAGGATGTAATATGATATAAGAACACACATGGACCCCTTTGAAGTGATTGGTTGCCTTTGGGGATGGCTCAAGAGGCTCTTGGATAGCTCAGGTCACAAACCCTAGGTGCAGATGACTTAGAAACCATGCAATGAACCAAAAATGAGATGTGAGGTGATATGATTGTGTTTATGCATATGAAATGATCACAAGCCATGGTGTGAATGGGTGAGGGCAAATTTGGGGTGTTTACACATAGTATATTGTAACTGGTGCTCTGATAGGAGTGGCATTTTGTGAGTTGTAGGCAGAATCACTTGTAGGATCATAGTATATTGTAACCGTTTAGACACTTTCATTAATTGCCGTTGATGTTGTAGGAGACACCGTTGACTGGATGGGTGTTGAAGTTGTAGAAGAGATGGTTGTTGATATTTGGTCCGTTGAAGTAACAGATGAAGCATTTGTTGATGAGATTGAAGAGTTGTTTGGAACAATTGTTGTTGCAGTTGTAGAAGACTCGGGAATTGTTGTTAAGGAGATTGCTGGATTTGTAGGTATTGATGTTGTGATTTGAAGTAGGCCACTCTGGATAAGACCATCTATGCCATTTCTCAAGTTATCACACCCATTTACCGAAATGTTGCAATAACCGCACCCGAGCTCACACCCGGGGAATATCTGACATTCAAGGAGTTGAGCTTTAATCTCTACCAGGGGTGTCCGAATTTGCCCCACACTGGTTATCAAGAAAGACGGCTTGTCTTCCTCAATAGCATTAATTCTGGGTCCTCCGTGGTTGGGCATAGGGTTTTTACTGACATTTGGAGGGGGTGCAAAGTTTAGAGCTTTGGAATCCACTAGATCCTGTACTTTCATGTTCAAAGCTCTGCACTTCTCTGTACTGTGGCCAGGTGCGTTGGAGTGAAAAGCACATCTGGCGCTGGCGTCATAATTTCTGGGCAGACTGGCAGGATCTGGTGGTGCCAATGTCCTTAGCTCAACCAGGTTGAGTTTCAGGAGTTGTGGCAATAATACGGCATAAGGCATAGGGATCAGATCAATCACCCTATTGGCCTGAGATGGTCTCTGTTGAAAAGGTCTTTGCTGATTGTTGTTGCTGGTGTTGTTGTTGTTATAATTTCTCTGAGGTGGATACTGAGCTTGTTGCTGGTAGTGGGGTTGTTGCTGTGGTTGGTATGCTGGTTGTGGATGAATTGGAGCGGGAATGGTGACAGCTGCCACTGACCTATAAACATACTGGGGTCTGCCCCTGCTAGCATGGATAGCATTAGTCTCACCAGTTCTTCTTGGGCCTACAAAAGGCTTCCTGGGGTTGTTGGACGAGCTTGCTCCATTGTCGGAAATCTTACCCATCTTTAGCAGGCTCTCAATTCTTTCTCCAACTATAACTACATCGGCGAAGCTGGTGGAAGAAAATGCAGCTAGCCTGTCAATGTATGTCCCTTGAAGGGTATTCATAAACATGTCGGCCATCTCCCTTTCCGACATGGGTGGCTGGACAGCAGCAGCAAGCTGTCTCCACCTCTGGGCGTACTCCCGGAAGCTTTCTCTGGATGACTGGGACATTCCCATCAGGAGGGTCCTGTTAGGAGCCATATCCAAATTGTATTGGTATTGTCTAATGAAGGCCTCATCCTGGTCCATCTGTATACCCGGAAGGTTGTTGCGGGTAGGATATCTGTGCGGACGGTTGAGTGGGAACACCCGACGGCGAGCAATAGTTCCTGAACCACAACAGAGTTAGTAACAAACAAAACAAAAACCTACAAAATAAAACAAAAGGTTAGTATGCAATGCAGTATGCTCATTTGTTTCCAAGGTATCCGGCTTGGCACTTGGTTTTGACCTTTCCAGACCCCTGAGGAAGATACTTTGATGTTGCTTACGAGAAAGAGATTCAAATGAAACAAACTAATGAATACATTACAAAAAGTGAATGATACATAGTTTTTTTTTTTACAACACATGCCCCTGAGGGGTCAAAAATACAACATAAGAAAAGAAAAGTACATGAAATGAAAACAACAACAAGCAAAAGTCAGACACCAAGGCCAAACTCATCCTCCCTGACTTCCTTTAGAAGTGCTTCAGTCACAGGGTCAGCTGGATGTTCTGTGAGGTTCCTGATGAGGAGATTCCTGGTGGTGACAGCAGTAGTTAGCTTCTTATGTCAGCTCTGGTCTTTTGACCTCTTCACACAATCCCTGATCTTCAACTCTGAGATCTCCTTCTGGGCTGCTAGCAGGGCTTCCTGTTGCTCCTTTGCATTAGCCTTCAACCATTCAATCTTGTCCTGAGTCCTCTTATCCTCCTTAGTGCGAGCTTCAGTGATCCTGACCCACCTAGCTTGACTCTCTTTCCGATAGAGATCAGTCCTGGCCTTCTGAAACTGAGCCTCCTTACAGGCATTCTTCAAAATCTGCTCTCCTGCCCTTGACTTCTTGATGTAGTCCTCTGACTTCTCAATCCTGGCTAGATGCTCCACCTTAAGCTTTTCTAACCTCTCAATGTCCAGGCGACCATCACTCCTCTCCCAGAGGGTCTTTTGCAGAGCTTGAGTCAGGTTCTCATTCCTCTCTTTCAGTTTCTCAAACTCTTCCAGGCTGACAGTGGCTGGAGGTGGTGCTGTGGATGGTCCAGGTGCATCCTCAATGGTGAAGGGCATCCCAGAAATTTGAGCACTGGCATGGGACCATTCATGATACTGTGTTGAGGCCACATTGTTGCATCTCCCAAGAATGGCCATCCCTTTGGTCTGGACATTGTCCCAAGCCCAGGATGCTTGCCTGACAACAGTTAGATTAGGCTTAATCTCACAATAAAGGGTTTCAGCCAAGTCTTGTGTTCTGGGAGGGTGGACCAATGCATAGCCCAATTGTCTTTTGAACAACAGAGGGTTGTAGTTGATGCAACCCTTCACTCCTATCAGGGGTACATTGGGGAACTGCCCACAACTAGTGATGATGTCCCTGCCCTTGGTGCTCTGAGTACACCACCTGATGTCATCTGAGGTCAAAGCAATGATTCTTCTAGCCCAATTCTTTTGTTGGTGAGGATTCAAGAATGCATCAGTCTTGGGCAAGTGTTTGAGCAGCCAGGTATGGAACAGGGGAGCACAGCATCTCACCAATCTTCCTCTTTGCTTTTCATTCCTTTGGTGAACAGAGTAGTAGAAATCTCCCAGTAAGGTGGGTACTGGGTTCCTCAGAATGAAAAGGTGAATGGCATTCTTGCTAATAAACTTAGGCTCATCTGCAAAAAGTACAACCCCATATATGCTGAGGTCTAACAAAGCACAGACTGCCTTCCATTCTCCCAAGGAAGCTTTCAGGGTAGCCTGAGAAGTCAAGAAATCCAAGTGTAGACCAGAGATTCCAGCCTTGGTTGTCATGTTCTGCTCAATCAGTATAGGCTCCAGATACAGTGCTTTAGCTACTTCTTTATTACTGGGAAAAGCCATCTCAGGGTTGAAGGGAAAACCACCCCTGACAGGTACACCAATCAGTGATGAATACTCTTCCAACAAGGGTCCCAACTGAAAATTCTGGAAGGTGAAGCACCTCAGGGGAGGATCATAGAACTGTAGACAAGTGTGAATCAAGCTCCTCTGAGAAGGGTCCAAATCCATAACCACATCAAGGATGCCTCCAAAATGTTCTCTGAATAGTGGTATATGGTCTGGAGTAATAAGGGCCTGGACCTTCCTGATGCCAGTCAGCTCAGGCTCAAAGAAATGATATGAGATGTTGCTCTTCTTAGGTGCCATGCTGCTGAAGAAGAGCTGAAACAGATGCTGATGATGATGACTGATACTAGAAGATGGGCCACTGACAGGCTAATACTGACGATGCAGGTGACTGAAGCAGGTAGCTGATGAATGCAGCTGTAGCAGATAGCTGGTGAACAGGGGCCTAATCAGATAAAAGGGGTCAAAACTAAGCCAAGATATATGATGGGGATACCCTGAAAAACAAATAAGCAAATGTTAAGTGATGCAATGATGATGTATGCAAATGATATGCAAGGGTTTGTGATCAAGCTGGATCTGATTAACTGCCTTGATATAAGTCCACGTATGTTCAAGAAATCCAGATGGAGGTCCAAAAGTCCAGTAACCAAGGTGGGGGACTCAAATAAAGAGTCACATGTCCAGGGTTAAAATCACAAGAACTGTCCCAAAATGGAGTACTCTTAATCAAACAAAGTAACAGGGTATGCTGAGGTCAAGGGTACCTGCAAACCTGTAAACAGCCCAACCCCCTCGCAGGTGGTGTTCTAAAACAAGGATCCTCAGACTTAGATCACTTATGAGAAGTGTAAACACTTCTAACTCGAAGGTACAGTGTTTACAATAACCATAAAAGATCCTCCTCTAATTCACCTCAGTTTCTAAAGGTCAATACTAAAGGTCATCCAGACTTAGCAGGCTTCCCAGATAGCCCTAGCACTACAGGAAATCTGTAGCACAGAATTCTCAAGAAGAAACCCATATCTGAACCGTGTTTCATATTCCCGCACCAGACCGAAATGGAATGGGAAAGAACATGAACCACTCTAGCCTAGGTGTCACTCAGGTCCCAGGTATAGGACCTTAACTCTCAATAGAACCCCACCCACCAAAGCAACAAAACCAGATCCAACCAGAATAGTATGACAGTATGATGTATATAAAGCTGTAAAGAAAGCAATAAAACAACTGCACATAAAGCAATAAACAAAACAAATATACAAACACAAATAGCACATAACACCCCATTAAACACAAAATCAAACAAGCGCTAGGAGGAACCCACAAAAAGAACATGAAGCCCTGGTTACAGTATAAGGGTCCCCAGCAGAGTCGCCAAGCTGTCGCTCCCAAAAGATGAGACTGAGCTCAAATGTGGTACAGACGCGAACGGTCGGCGAAAGGATGAAATGAAAAGAGTCGCCAGCTAGGCATTTTTATCCCGGAGGAAAGGTAATGCTGCATAGACCTGGAAAGATATGGACAAGACGGTTGTGAACCAGAGAGACTGAGAAAGGGGGTTGGTTACAACCTGGGAAGGTATTAGCACCCAGATTGTCCGTCGTACTCGACGGGATACACGCTTAAAAGACTTGTGTTTTAAAGGGGTAGTGTCAGTGCAATCTGTGTATCAAAGCTGGAAAGAATGCAAGTGTCAGTGTAAAAGAAAAGTGAAGTGTATAAATGAAATGCCAGTGTAAAAGAGAAAGAAGTGAAATGCTCATGATAATGAGGCTTAAAGAATGAGGCTGGAAAGAGGGGGGATATACAGAGACTTTTGTTCGATAACTGTTAAGTTATGCCTACGTATCCTCTCGTGCAATGAGGAAGTCAGAACACCGTAGTTCGACCCAAAGAGACTGAAAGATGAATTGACCTGTGAACTGCTTACTTGTCAATGCTCAAGTGTATGACCTGTCTGGCTCAGGTGCAAACTGTCTTGCATTAGACGGAAGAAGCAAGTTCTCATTTATGAATGAATGAGGTGAGAAAAGAATCCCGAAGGAGACGATTATTGTTTGTTTTTGTGTTTTCAGTCTTTTATTGCTTTTGAAAGTTTGTCATAAGTTAGTGAGCTTAAGCCTAAACCAGTGGATTTAGTAAACTCATCACATCTTCCCTCTGATTAGGGGTAATGAGAATACCTTAAGTGTGAAGTCAGCTTCTCACACTTAATTACCATGGTGTAGGATTAGGGGCATTAACCTACTTGTGATTATTTAGATGTTTTTGTTGTTTTTGTTTAATGTTAAGTAATGAGGTTAAGCCATAATCAGGGATTAAACAGACCCATTACACCATCCTAATAGAAGGATAATAAATGAGAGTGTTTAAGCTGAGGAAAGCTCCTCAACTTAATCCATGATTAGGGATTAAACTGATGACAGAACAAAGCCTTTATTGAGTGGATTTTAGTTAATGGTGAGATGATGAAGTGTTTTTTAGGGTTTGTAAGACAGCTTGAGCGGGACTTGTCCATTAACACTAGGGTTAGTCCTTCTTAACCAATTAAGGAAGAATTAGAACCCTAATGCAAGGCCCAAGTTACAAGCTTGATGTCTTGATGATTATTAGATGAATTGATTAAAGGAGTTAAACACATTAAGGGTTTAACACTTAGTATTAAAGTTATACACTCCATCCTAATAGAAGGATGCAGGCATAAGCTTAATCACAAAGCCTTAAAGCCTTTATGGTTTAGTCCCTGATTATGAGGTGAGAAAAGAAGACTCAATGAGACACAAAGGTAAAAACTAAGTAGGGGGACTAATCAAAACCCTAATTATTGTCATGCTTGGTTGTTCCTAAGGTTTGTGAGGTTTACAAGAAAGATCTTCAGAGGAACCACCAGGAAGCAGATGAAAGGAGCAAAGAGAAGCAAAGTAACTTGCTTCATTTAAGAAGTCAAGTCACTTGAGGAAAGAAAGTATGGAGAAGAAGAATGAGCAAGCTCAATCTCAAACACAAGACAAAATGCAGCAATGATGCATAATAGAGATGAAAAGAAATTGTGAGAAGTGAAGGCAAATTCACTTCACAAAGTGACTTACCACCTGAAAAGTTAGTGAAAGAAATGCAATGCAATGCAAAATGAGATGAAATGACATGATGCAAACCAAAACCAGAAGCATGTGTGTGATGATAATGATGCTATGAGATGATACAAACATGAAACAAGGCATGGGGATGATCATACAAACATGTGGATGCAAGAGAAGCATGCTTAGAACCATGAACATACATGAAAAGTTAAGGAATGCAAATGACATACAACATGGCAAATGAAAGATGAAATGATCAAACATGATTCTAATATGTCCTAAGATGTATTATGAATCAAATGGATGCATAAAATGTCATGGCAAGTCATGGTGTGCAAGCAAATGCAAGATGAATGCAAAAGGAAGCCCAAATTAGGGTTTATGATCAATGCACAATACAAAAATCAAAACCAGAAGCAAACATCATGATAAAAAATTGAAAATGAATTCAAGGGAACCCTAAACCTATAAAAACTCACTGCCCAAAGGAGGGGATCCAATTCTTAACCTAATGAAAGTTATGAATTTCCTAAGATTGCTAGGGTTTTAAGGTACCTTGTCAAGAAAAATGCCAAACAAATTGAAAATGCAAGATCAATTCATGCCAATTTAATCCTATAAACTACATGCTATACAAGATGCAATGCAAAAAGAATCAAAGTCCAACTCTCAAAGACTAGGCAGAAATGAATTTTTGAACATTGGATCAAAATAATGCTTTGAAATGAAATTAATTCCATGGAAAATTGTCAAATGACATCAAGATCAAAAATGAAATTTGGTTTGAAGGTTGGACAATGTTTCTAAATGGTTTTGAATGTTTCATGAATTTTTTGGTGATTTTTAAATACTTAAAAGTATTTTTAATTAATTAATTCTCATTAATTAATTAAAAATAATCTTTTAAATGATTTAAAAATATTTTTTAATGCAAAAAATAAAAATAAAAATGTTTTTGGTTTCTGAAAATTAGTAAAAGGTTGTATAAAAATTTTCAGAATTTTTGAACAATTTTTGCTATTTTTAATTAAATGTACAAAAGAAATACAAAACAAATGAATTAAAATTAATAAAAAGGAAAAGTAATCTCATCCTAAGGCTGACATTCAAATCTGGGAGAGGATGTTTGACTGCGCACGCGAATTGATGGTCAGGATTGATTCTGGCTTAATTAATTTAATTATGATTTATTAAATTAATAAAAACAGGTTAGGGTTTAATGACTTAATCTGGACCACTCAACACTTAAACTAATCCATATCCAACGACCACGAACGCATCTGGCAAACTAATTAGGGTTAGGGCTTAATGATTTTCAGGTGACCGGAGGGAATCTCCGGTCATCTTCTCCGGCGGGTTAGAAACCCTAAAACATGCTACAGGCCACCATTCATCAAATTGAAACCAGGGAAATGATCCTCTACCCAAACCCCATTCAAATCACCCTTCAAACAACATTTATAACCCAAGAACAGAGGGAATCGAAGCAAGCAAATTTCACGGGTGAAATTTCAGAGAGCAACCAAATGCTCATTTCTTCACCATTTTTGATTCTAAAGATACCATCATGATCAGCATGACATATACTTTCATTTTGTAACAAAAAACACAAGCTCTGAAAAGTTTGAGGTTTGAAGCTACCTGAAGTGGTGAACTGTGAATATGAGCTTTCCAGACCTTTCTTTGATGCAAAATGTCTCCTCTGAACCCCCTGAAGTTAATGGAATGCTCACAACCCTTTGTTGGTGGCTAATTTGAGGGTTTGAGTTCTGGTATAGCAGGTTTCACAGTTGAGATTTATGGGGTTTCAAGCTGTTTTAATGGTGGATTCTGGTTCCTTGGAAGATGTATGATTTATTGGTGAAGAGAAAATGAGTGTTTGATGGCTATGGAGGGAGATTCGAAAAGAGGAAAGTTTTGACAGTTTTTGGAGTGTGCTGCAATGTGTGTCTTCCAGGCTTGTGTGAGGCTTGTTTTATCATCCATATACAAGTCCTAAACTATTGGAATGAGTCAGAAGACTTGACATGCACTGTGGGAATGGTATGGAGCAATTGTCCAAAAAGTCAATAGTTGGTGTACTATAGGTATGGGCCATGGCAGAGGAGATTTCTATGCTTGGATTGCCTCAGTCAGCTTCAAGGAAGACCCTTGGATGGTCCATGAAAGGCTGCTGCATTTGGATCATGAGCTAGAGGAGTTTTTGCAACTTGTCCACTTGTGACATTTCATGATTTTGGCTATGTGAATGTGAGAAATCTTGCTGAATTTCTGATGTGGGATGCTTCATTAGGTCATGGCAATGTGTTAAAACCAGCTAGAGATCATACAATTCATTGGAGAATGATTTTGCCAAAAATCCCTCTTTGCATTTTCATGAAAAATGACTTATGGCTATGTGAAGATCAAGGCAAATGAATGAGAAATCCCTTGGGCCAATTCTGATTTTAGGTCATGCATTGCATTGGTATGATGATTAGAGGTCATGTTGAAGTCACATAAAGGCTTGCCATGAGAAATTGCAAGTTTTCCATTTTGTGCAAAAGTGGAATTTCAATGATTTTGCCCAACTTTGCAAGGCCATAACTTTTGATCCAAAATGAATTAGGTCATGTTCTTGTACTTTTTGAAAAGGGAATGATCCATTCTACAACTTTCATGACCAAAGTTATTCCATTTGAAGCATTTTTGAATCAAAAAGCAAGGGTTGAAAAAGTTTCCCAAAATGGCAATTTTCATTAAAAGTTAACTTTCCCAAAAAGTCAACTTTGCAAATGACTTGAAATTCTTCAATTTTGTGAACTTCCAACATCTTCCATGATCAAATAAAGATCATACATAATCAAAATGATGATGAACACCCTTTGGTTGGGTCATTGGGGGCCTCAGATGCCCTGATTTTACACTAACTTGCTTAGAAAGTCAACCCTTGATCAGATGACTTCCCCATGGAATTTCTTCATGAAAATTGATATGCATGATCCCTATACCATATAGAGACCAATAGAAACAAGAATGACCAAAAAAATTGGAGTTATGGCCTTTGAAACCAAAACCCTAATTCTAGGTCATCTGTGCAGTCAAACCTGGCTCTGCTTCCATGCCATTCTCAGTTCTTGTGATTCTTTGACATTCTTGACTTTGAGGGGATATAATATGATGCTTGAACATACATGGACCCCTTTGAAGTGATTGATTACCTTTGGAGTGGCTCAAGAAGCTCTTGGATTGTTCAGATCACAAACCCTAGATGCAGATGACTTTGAACCAATGCAATGAATCAAAAATGTGATATGAGATGCTATGATTCAGTTTATGCATATGAAGAGATCACAAGCCATGGTGGGAATGGGTGAGGGCAAATTTGGGGTGTTTACAGTGTGCCCATGTGGGGTGTGAGCAATGGGTGAACATCGTGTGCCTGACGAGGAGTTACTTTAGGTAACAAGCGATGATTCCATTTGGTTCCTGAATGAACCTGCTGAATGATTGAGTCGATACCGCATTGCATTTGCATAGAGTCGTGTGTCGGTCTCTATGATTTGCATTTATGATTTGAATTATGATATGAGGAAATAAACATGAATAAATATATGTTTATTTGGAGTGATATGGAGATGAAAGTGTGTGTGATGAAACATGCTTATTTATATGTATATGTATGTGAATTATACATTGTAATGTATATGTGGAGATAAACATGGAATGATATATGTTTATGTGATGTGAATGAAATGGTGAGAGTATGCATGATAAGTATGCCTGGTTTGTATATATATATATATATATATATATATATATATATATATATATATATATATACATTGTGATGTATATGTGTGATTGGTAATGAATTGTGGTGAGAAATGTATAAGTGTATTTTGATGTTGAAATATATAATTATATGCTTTGTTATTATGATTCTCTATGAGGCATTGCAGAGTAGGTTTACTAGAGGTCTTTTTGTGAAGCTTGTCTTCATCCTTTTGGTCGGTCGGCTCTGATATGTAGCACTGAGTAGTTAGGGTTGGCTTAGTGCCATTTTTGTGATAGATTGTATATGTATTTTGGTGATGAACGTTTTGTATAAACATGATATATTTGGTGAATCAAACTTGTTGATATATGAATATATATGCATGTTTGATGTTGTTGATTTAGTTTCCGCTGTGTAATTATATCTTTGGAGATATGGGTGTAAGGATTGAATTTCCTATGTTGAAAACTATGCCATCATTGCATATATTTAAATGAGCAGGTGTTGTATGTTTTTAATTTCAAGCATAATGTGACATGACTCTTTTATACCATGTTTAATTATACTCTGATGAAATTTTTAACATGTGCCTAAATGATTTAATTGATTATTTGGGGGTATAGAAAGGGGGTGTTACAGCTGCAGTCACCATCCCCACTCCAGCACCTCAGCAACAACAGTATCCTCAACAACAACAAAGATCTTATAATAACAACAACCAACAACAACGTCCTTTCCAACAAAGGCCTTCTCAGATTAATAAGGTGATTGATCCCATCCGATGCCCTATGCAACCTTACTCCCGCAACTATTGAAGCTTAACCTGACTGAACTGAGGACTTTGGCTCCACCAGATCCTCTGAATCTTCCAAGGAATTATGATGTCAACGCCAAATGTGCTTTTCACTCCAATGCGCCTGGTCATTCAACAGAGAAGTGTAGGGCCCTGCACATGAAAGTCCAAGATTTGATTGACTCCAAAGCTTTGAATTTTGCACCTCCACCAAATGTCACAAGGAATCCAATACCAAATCATGGTGAGCCAAAGATCAATGCCATTGAGGAGGACCAACCAGAAATCCTGATTGATGATGTTACAAGTGTTCAAACACCTCTGGCCGAGGTGAAAGCTTAGTTTTTAAAATGCCAAGTGTATCCGGGTTGTGAAGCCTACTGCGAAGCTTGTAAGGTTACTACTAATGGTTGCGCAAGTTTGAAGAATGGTATCAACAGTCTGATTAAGGAAGGCATCCTACAAATAACATCAACAGTTTAAGCTTCTACAACTGCAACATAAATCACTTCTACAAATACAACAAAAATTATTTCAACGGAATCGGCTACAACAACAACAAACACCAGTGACGACATCTCAACGGTTACCATTTATTATGATCCAACAACCATCCATGTTCCAGATTCTATCAACAACAACTTTCAGCAACCCCAACAACTTCCTGCACCTGCACCATCTTCAGTCAGACCTCCTGTCACCATCTACTATGATCCACAGACTATCACAACTCCTTCTCCCGTTGCAATTAGTCCGGTAACCATCACGGTGCCTGGGCCAATTCCCTATGACATCAACATTACCGTGCCTTGGCACTACAACTCAGATCTTTACCGCCACGGAAGGAAAGTTACCCTTGACTCTTCAACTTCTACAACACAAATTGACAATGTCGGGGGAGGCGGAGGCTTCACTCGGAGCGAACGTCTCTTCGCTTCACAGTTTCCAAGAATTAATGCTGAAGCAGAAACTGCTGCCAAAGCAAAAGGAAAAAGTGTGGTGCCAGAAGAACCAGCTGCAAAAGAAACTCAGAAGACATCCTTTGATTAGGATGTAGTCGAGTTTATGAGGATTATCAAAAGAATTGATTACAAAGTTATGGATCATCTCCACCAAACACCCTCCAAGATCTCCATACTATCTCTGCTCATGTGTTCCGAGGCTCACCGGAATGCACTACTCAAGGTCTTGCACACAGCTTATGTTCCGAAAGAAATCACGGTCAATTAGTTAGAAACGGTGGTCGCAAATGTCAATACTAGTCATGGACTAGGTTTCACTATTGCTGACTTGACTACGGAGGGGCGTAACCACAACAAGGCTTTGTATATCACTTTGGAATGTAAAGGTGTTATACTTTATCATGTCCTTGTTGATACCGGATCATCACTCAATGTGTTTCCAAAGAAAGCTTTAGTCAAGCTGGAGTATGATGGTCTTGCACTCCGTCCGAGAAATCTAGTTGTAAGAGCTTTTGATGGTTCTAAGAGATCGGTTCTCGGAGAGGTGGAGCTACCCGTGGTAATTGGCCCACAAGTTTTCAAAACTACCTTCTACGTGATGGACATACAACCTGCCTACAACTGTTTATTGGGTCGACCGTGGATTCATGTCGCCGGCGCGGTAACGTTGACCCTTCACTAGAAGTTAAAATATGAGTGGGAAGGTCAAATTATCACCATCTGTGGAGAAGAAGACACCTTAGTCAGTCACCTGGATACGTACAAATACATAGAGATGGATGGGGAGATCCATGAAACCATGAGTCAGGGTTTTGAAGCCTTGAACGTCAACGAATCTACAACTGAGGTGTTTGCTACATCCCAAGAGGAAAGGATAGGAACCTCAATTGCGTCCTACAAACAAGCTCGGAAGGTTGTGGAAGAAGGGAATGCCCAAGGCTGGGGAAACCTGCTGAAGGTTCAGATGGAAGAAGACAAATTTGGTTTGGGTTACAAACCATCCCGACAAGTTGTAGAGGAAGCTGCTGAAGCTCCCAAGTTCATAAGTGGGGGAATGCTGACCCCGAATACTGTCAACGCTTTGGAAGACGAGGCTGAGAGTGACTACAACCTGGAAAGCTGGATTCGTCAAAGATTCCCAGGCCAACAAGTCCTCAACTGGTCTTCCCAGGAAATTATAAGGGTTACTGCTGCAGAGTAATTATTATTTCCTGTTTTAAGCATGCATCAAAGTCCTGTATCTTGCCCAAGATGTCGGGACTCATTTTGTAATAGGGCCATATGTATTTTTGAAAATTGAATATTAATGAACAATGGACGTCTTTTTGCAAACAATCTTTTTCGCTCACTGTCTTTTCATTTTTTTTTCGCACAAAGCAATAAATGGCAATGTTCTTCTCAATAATAACTTCATTCACTTTTTCTAAAAAAGATAAAATCAATCACTAAAATGAACCAAATCTCAACCCTTGTAGTGATAACCCTCCATATTGCACCGTCAACGACACTACTATGACCTCTTATGACTTCGACAATCCGATTAATCAAGCAGATGAAGGGGTTGAAGAAGACTACGATTTACCTGAAGAGCTAGCCAGGTTATTGAGACAAGAGGAAAAGGTGATTGCTCCTCATCAGGAGGAGGTTGAGACTATCAATCTTGGTACTGAGGAAGATGTGAAAGAGGTGAAGATTGGAGCAAGTCTGCAAGCTCCAGTAAAAGAACAACTTATCAGTATGCTGCGAGAATATGTCGATGTGTTCGCTTGGTCCTATCAAGATATGCTGGGCTTGGATACAGATATTGTCATGCACAAGCTACCATTGAAAGAGGATTGTCCGCCAGTTAAACAGAAGTTGCGCCGTACTCGCCCAGACATGGCCATCAAAATCAAAGAAGAAGTACAAAAGTGTAACACCCCAAAATTTGCCCTCCTACTTATAACCATTTAGTTGGTCCTGGTTTCACATCGTCTACATTCTCCATTAAGTCATATAATTATAATCAGGTATATCCTTTTATATTGTGACTGTGGGGTCAAGGTTACCTTTCAAACCTCAGTAAGTGGAAGACGTTTATTTCGTCTGCATCGTACCCCCATGTGTGTCCTACATTGTTCGTTTCTTAGGCTAATTGGTGGAGTGTTTGGTTATTATTCTCTAATTGGCCTTCGGGTCTTCGATTATGGTTTATAACATTTTAAGCCATTGGAAATTTCGCTTGATGATCTGTGTATGATTACAGGATCTTGCAAGTATGTGAAGTTCAAAAGAGATGGATACTCAGTTTGAGAATTAAGATTTGAATTTTTTGCTTTCAGTCCAAATTGTTTTGGTTTCAATATTAATGAAGCATTGTTGGGCATATACAACAAAAAAATTCAAGGAAGCTCATGGGATAATCAAATGCACGCTCAAGTCCAAGCCATTTAATTAATTAAATTGATAAGTTAAGTTGCTCAGAAGTTGTTGTATTTGTGGATTTATAACAGATTATCGCAAATAAAATGCAAGAAAAAAAAAGCTTGGTTGATCTTTAAGTAACGGGCCAAATCAGTTTTGATCCCAATATGACTTTGGGCTGATATCCTAAGGAAATGCTAGAGTATTGCTTCAAGAGGACATAGGAATATTGTTTTGGATGTCGTTAAAGCATCCGTTTTAAGATTGAATTTTGGCCATGAGTCTCTAGGGATTTAGGTCACGGAGATCGTATGTGTCATCTTTGCAATTAGTGGCTCTTGGCAATGTGTTAAGTTCATAATGAACCAAGGAGAAGAACTACTCTCATTCATGTGGTTAATCGGTCGATGGACGTTAAAATAATTCAAGTCATCTAATTACATTTAGTTCGAACTTTGATCTCAATTATTTTCACTTCAACTTCCAAGATACATTCAAGTAGTCTTTGGTCAAGGGATTTGTTATTTTTCCAGAAATTCTAATACTATTATTAGAGTCAAATCAAGAAGGGTAATGTTCACATTTTGAAGAGAATTCCTAAAAAAAAAACAGGATTAGAAGTTCCCTCGCAAAAAAAGATTTGGTGACGATCAATTGGATGATCCTTGTCAAAAGGAGAAACACATGATTTTCAGAAAAGAAAGAGCACTTCTCAACAATAATTTATCAGAACTTTAATAATAGAATCAAAGGGAGAGGTTCAATAAAGAAAAAATAAGACATTTACAGTCAGAAGAGAATTTCCATTATATGTCAACTAACTGAAAGTACAGTGAAAGAAAAAAGACAGTGAAAATGGAGATCGGTTTCTTCATCCCTCTAAGTCTCCAATTTCTACATATCTCATAAAAACTCAAAACAAACGGCGGGATCAATGTTGTTTCAGCTTTCATAAACTCTTCACTACGATCCTTTCAACTCTCCAATCCGAATTCCTTTAACAACCGGCAGCAAGCCTCAATCTTCGATCTCTTCCGCCACCAGTCTTCAACCTTTCTCAAACTCAAATCAGAATTGACCCGAACATCCGATCTAGCAGGAAAGATATCACTGCATTCAACCTAGCACATTTCTAGAAACTCAGCAGGAGAATAGAAAAAAAAGCTCAATACAAATTCAGTTGGAAAGCCTAAACAAAATCATAACAAACTATAACAGACTCAAACAGAATTATAACAAACTCATAACAGAATTTCTAACTGCTTCTTAACAAAATTCTTAACTGATTTCTAACGGATTTTTTGGGAATAAATCTCCAGAACCATCCATAAGAGCTAACACCTTCACCCTCACTCCGGATTTTTCGGATTCATTCTCTTCCTTATTCAACTTCCCCTTCATCAATCTTCTTCAAATATTCATACTCATCATGTCATAACCTTGATGCTCTCCACCATTTTCCTCATTGAACCACCTTCGCACCATTTCAATCTTCATCAGTCCGCAAGATTTCCAAACGGACCCGCAAGAGTCAATACCACGTCAACCAGAGTCAGCAGAAACAGAAGCCTCCATTAATTTGCAACCACAAGTCCCTGCTTCACCATCAACAATGTCCCTGCAAAACCAAGTCACAAGAAATCCAAAAGAAAACGCAGAATCACATTGGCTCTGACTTCATCATCATTTACCAGCTTCGACGTCCATCCATTAACTCCTATAATTTCCCGTAACAGCATCAAGAGCGAATCTATCAAAAAAACAAAAACCACAGATTTCAATCAACGAAAACAACAACTTAATCCGGCAGCGAAGAAAGAGAGGAAGAAAGAGATCAAGCAGAAGAGGAAGAAGATCGAGTTGTAAACGCATTCTATACCTGAACGATTCACGTGCACCACATCACGAGTTTGTCGTCATTGTGTCACAGCAAGAGTTCATCTTCTCCGCATCGCCTTCGTTCATCATCACGCGAATAATACGTCAACGCATCACCATTACCGAGCCTTCATAGAACACTTCATCATCATCAATCCGCAACCACCTTAAGCACCATCTTCGTCAAGTTTCCTTATCTACCTACAATCAACCAAAACAAAACAGGTCAAGATCGGAAGAAGAAAAGAGAGATCGGAGTATACACGGCCATAGTTTCGCAACACTAAAAATCGTCTTCGACGTCCCCTTGTTCGCTGGAGAGAACCGTCAAGGTCGCTTCCTCCTCGTATTTATCATCACTCTCCGATCAACGTCATTTTTCATTGGTAAGGAGTGATTATGTTCTTGCGTTTTGTTTAGGTGGTGATAATTTGGTGAGGGTTTGATTCTGAATTTGGGGAAAAGAGAAATTAGGTCATTTTGGTTACAATCTAGAATAGAGATACTGAGGGAGATGAAGGTTTCGAGGGAAGATGGGGGCTTCGCCGATTTCGTGTGGGGTGGAGCGGCCGCGGCTTCGTGAGGAAGGAGAGGGTGGCGGTGAAGGCAAGAAGGGGATTTAGGGTTTCACTGTGATTCTTAACCTAAATCTGTGTTTGTTCTTCTATTGTTATGTTTTTAAATTATAATAGGTTAATTAGTTTAAATCTTAAGAATATTATGAATTTAATGGGAATTAAGAATAATAAAACTCATAAACTAAGTAATTAAGACCACGTATAAAATTAAAGTCATAAAAGACCTTTTAATTTTCCACCATGAATTAGGATAAGGAGATAAGGTCATGATTCGGTGGTCCACTCCGGCAGTGACAAGTGTCACCGTCCGGTAGGGCCTCCAGATTTCAATCATGCGCAGGCTAGATTACCATAGTTATCACACACCCTTCATTGCTAGACATTAGATTAGATTACTAGGGGAAGACTGTGGATCAAAGGGTTCACACTGGGTCAACAGTTTTGACTGCACCTCATGGTATACACCTTCAGGAATCCAGCGCTGATGGGCCTTGGGTGTTGCTATTCGCACCCCAATTTCCTAGGCCCAATTGGCATAATAGCTAATAAAAAATACTATATACACCCCATCCCCTTTATTCATTTAGATTGTTTTTTTGTTTTAATATCAATTAGAATTAAATACGCAAAAAAATACTAAAATGAATAATAAAAATCCACAAAACTTATGGTATGATATTAACTAAACTTAGAACCATTCCCAATTTTTGTTTTCTGATTTTAACCATTTTTCGATTTAATTTCGATTTTTTAATTTAATGGACTTATATTGAATTTCCACTTGGATACATAAATTTGTACAATTTATTTCTGCCACTTCCTATAACATTTTTTGCCCATTCTTTTTGCTATGATTAAAGGACAAATAGAGGTGCCTAGAATATTTTTGGTGTATTTTTTAGGGAATTTTATCTACTGTTTTGGTAATGCAATTTGAGTAAATTTGTGATGGAGCTTTAGATAGGTTTAAGTGGCCATTTAACATAGTTAAGATTAGAATTTTTAAGAGATTTTTTAACATACTGTTATAATCAGGATAGAGACCATAGGGAATTAATTTCACATTTTACCCATGACTTTTGATATTTTTTTTATTTTTATTCGTTCCATCATATTATGCATATTCATGGTTCATATCATTCACTAACTATTTGTTTTTTTGTGCAAGATATTTTTCAAGGTTTGGCTTATGGACTTGGATATTTTTGTGCCTCAATTATGTTTGTATGCCTTGTGATGTAATATTGTAATACTTGTATGCTTGTATAGTTTTTATAACTAGGTTTAGAAAAGATAAAATGAATCGATAGAAAACCAAATCTCAACAAATGAAATAAATAAAACTCGATCCAACGTCGAGTAAGTTTTCAAATAAATAAATAAAGTTGCATGTGACATTAGTGTTCCTCGATTACCATCGTTCCACTCCATTCAACCAAAAGCAAGCCTTGTATGTTTCACACCATAAGTCGTGCGTCTTAGCACCACGCAATCGACCCACCCGATCCATTGTTTCATCCCATTTACATTTCATTCACGTTTTTACCCACCATGACTTAGGAGGACCATATTGTTCACTATTGATTCTTGAATTCTCATTTCTATTCCTAATATCTCTTAGGTAGATTTAATCGCAAACCTCACTAACCATAGGTCATCATTAAATTCCATTGATTTAGGGTAAGTCTAGTTTCCCTTAGAATTTTTCCTTTGATAATTTGAGTCTCACTTCTCATCTTAAAATAAAATAAAAAACACTTAATAAAGGAAAATGTGTACAATGTGCTACGAGCCTTAAGCTATACGGGAAATGACTAGTGGAGGTCTCCTTCACTCTTCTAGGATGCTTTACAAACGTTCCATTGGGGGCGATCTTGGAAAGTATTCGCTCCTGTGTCATAGTATTTAGTGTTGTACATATGAAAAACACAAATTCAAAAACACTTCTTATAAAAGACAACAAACCAAGAAGTCACGTCTTCTTTTCTCTTCTCATACTCTTTGCGGACGAATGTGACTTGTCTCGACAGTTCAAACAGCAATACGGTAAACACCCTCGAGTCAGAGCCGGTAACACCTGAGCTAGAGCTATGGCAACGTCATCCTAAAAATCACAAACAAGTGTAAGCCTTAGTTAGACGAACTACGGTGTCTCTGATCCTCATTTATCCCGATGAGGTACGTAGGCAGTGGGGTAGGGCCCATTCGAGCACAATCTTTCCTTTTCCCTACATTTCCCCTTTTATTCCCATTTGTTAATTCCATTTCTTTTCTCATTTCCATTTTATTCCATATAGTCATTATTTCCTCAAACAGCATATTATTTCTCACCCTTTGAAAACAGACTTATAAGCGTGGATCCCGTCGGGTACGGCGGACGGATTGGGGTGCTAATACCTTCTCAATTCGTAACCGACTTCCGTATCCAGATCTTTGGTTCGCAAGGCCTCGTCCTTTCCCTTCTTCCTTAGGTTTGTGCAACATTACCTTTCCCGTTCCATTCGGGATAAAAATGTCTGGCTGGCGACTCTAACTTTCCCGCGCCACTTTCGCGTTTGTACTAGGATGAAAATCCCGGGAGCGACAGCTGGCGACTCTACTGGGGACTTTTAGAAATTCTAATTTCCCCTTTGAGAGTCAATCCTAGCGCTTGTCTGTTTCTGTTTTCTTTGGGTGCTTATTCATTCGCTGTTATGCTTTAGTTTAGCTTTACTGTTTTGTTTACAGTTTATCGCTTTCCATTACAGCTTTATTTACAGCTTTCTGCACTTTACTTTATTGTCGCATATACTGGCATATAATGTACTGGATGTTCTGGTTTTCCTTGGCGGGATGGGATTATTGTGAGATAAGCCAAATACCCGGCTTGAGAATACACATAGGATTTAGAGTGGGCAGTCGTGTGGCTTGCGTGGTCTTGAGCACGTGTAGTTTTCACGAGTCCCACACCCAGATCAGGCTCTCTTAGGATATGTTCTATATTGCCTAGGCAGACCATAGAATGTTCCCACCTGAGCTGCTAACACTGGGAACCGATCATCGAGGACCTTAGTGGAAACAACCCTCTCCAGTGGTGACAGTGGCAGACCACATTTCGTGGCAAACCCATTCGCACCCGAGGGCCCACTAGGAAATCGCATAAGATAACCTTGTTCTCTCATAGGAACTTGGTTAAAGCAACTGGTCGTATGACGGTAGTATTGTACCCTTCGGGATGAATGTACTATTGTTTCTCGACTTCAGTGCTTGAAGCCGGGAACTTATGAGGGATGCTTGTTTTTCTGGAATTCAGCTGAGGCCTCCCTGAGTAGTACATAATGCCAAACCGATTCCCTGATTTGGTCGTGAACCATTTCTCAGAAATGGTGAACGTATTATTGCTATTCGGCTTTGAGAGTCCGTGATGTGGACCCGTAGTAGCACACCCGTGAGATTGGGAGGGGTTTACAGGTTCGCAGGAAAACTAAACCTTCAACCTACCTTGTTCTTGATACTTGGGTTTTCCTCCGACACATACTTATGATCTGGTATTCTTGATAGTCGGTATTCAGGCAAAATCAGAAGGCGGTACAACAATGCCCAGTATATGCAACAGTGATCACATGACATTGCATTGCATCACATCATCCGCATACTTGCATTCCTAACGCATGTTTATTCATTTGCAGGGCTGCATATCCCGTCCTTGATTCCAGTTGTGGGTATTGATCTATGAGCATGGAATCCAAGAAGAAAACCAAGTGTATTATCTCCTACAAGGTTTATCAGCCTGTTGTGAAAGAAATTCTCAAAGTGAAGGCCTTAGCTCCTCCAGAAGTTCTGAATGTCTTCAAACAGGATTACGGGTGGATTTTGTATTTCATAGAGCCCATCAGTGACTATGCTTTCAGAGGGATGCACACCTTGCTACAGTTTTATGATCCACAGCTTAGATGTTTCGTACTTTCTGATTTCGTGTTGGCACCTACATTAGAGGAGTATTCGAGCATCCTGAGAGTTTCCGTGAAGGACTGTGCACCATTCTTTGGGACCAAGATTGATCCCGACTTCAAAGATGTAGCAACTGCTCTTTATTTGAGCAAGTCATTATTGGAAGACCGGATTGATAGCAAAGGAGGCTTCCGAGGATATCATTTGAGTTTCTTATTAGATGAGGCTACCAAAGCAGCTGAGGAAAAAAGTTGGAGTACCTTCAATGCGATCCTAGCTTTGTGTATCTATGGAATCACTTTGTTCCCGAACATGCCCAACTTCGTGGATGTGGATGCTATTCGCATTTTCATAGCAAATAATATTATTCCTACTCTCTTAGGTGATCTCTACCACTCTGTGCATTATAAGAATGAGAAGCGAAGGGGTGGAATGTTGAATTGTTGTGCGACTGTATTCTACAAGTGGTTCACACGTTTTCTTCCGCAATCAGGAGCTTTTGAGAAGACGAAGAACACTCTTGAATGGTCTGAACGATTGATGGGTTTACAAGCAAAGGACATTACTTGGGTTAATCAGGGTTTGCGGTGTATTGACATTCTTCATAGTTGCGGAGGATTTCCTAATGTTCCATTGATCGGGAGAAAAGGGGGAATTAATTATAACCCTTCTCTCACGGTTAGACAGTTTGGGTATGCCTTAAAGGAACCACCAGCTGATGTGGACATCACAGAGTCCTTGTACTTCCAATCAATGGATGGATTCGAGATTGCTCAGAAAGCTTCTAATGCTTGGCATAGTCGAAAGACAAGAGGGAAGAAGACTTTGGGAGTAGGGAATTGCCGAATGTATCCACCGTTTGCAGAATGGTTAAAAGAGCGGGTTGAAGTGTTACTGTTACCATTTGGGCCTGCGCCTCTTCTATATCCCACGGTCATTGAACAACCTACCACAGTTAGCATTGAAGAGTTCAACAAGATGAAGACGGAAAGAGACGGTTTGTTAATGGAGAATGCACAGTTAGGTCAGGAGCTTGCTAAAGCTAATCACGCCAGACTTGAGGTTGAGTGGAAAGCTCAAGAAGATGCTGAGAGGCATGCTATTGCAAGGAAACAGTGTGAGGTTGAGTTAGCTCGGTATGAGAGGTTCGAGTTTGCTACTAGAAGTTCTTCCAAGGAACACATTGACACTAGAAGGCAACTGGATCAGAAGACCTTGATGTTTGAGAACATGAAAAAGAGACATGCTGCTTACAGGATCAAAAGAGAGGAACAAGACAAAGTTCAAGCTGAAGAGATCGCGAGTAAGCTAAAAGAGAAAGACGAAGAGATGGCCGGTAAGTTGAGAGAAAAAGATGGAGAACTTGCTAAAGCCCGAGAAGAAGCTGATTACTACAAGCGGATGATGATTTGCTATCAGAAGAAGCTGAAGAGGTTTGAAGACAACCAGGTGCAGACAAAGGAGTTGGTAGAAGTTCCAAAGGCAGGACCGACCGTTGACTCAGATCTATATGGAGGATCGCATTGACAAAGACATCTTTCTGTTTGCTTGTATGTTGTAGGATTACCATCAGGACTGTTGATGGAATCTTTTTATCTTTGTACTTCTGTTTGAATCCATGCTTTGGGTGTTTTGACTATATCAACAAAATTCTTATCATAAAAAGATCTCTTTACTATCATTTTGTGTTCTCTCACTCTGTGATCACTGACACATTTGCAAAAACACGTCGGTCTTCGTATTCTTGGAATTGTTTGACACGTCTACTACACACACACCTTATATTATTAACACCGCTTGTTATTTACAACAAAAAAGAGCTTCTGTCTTCATCAAACCCACAAAACTGGAATCAGGGGATGGGATGCCTTAAAAATGGATCGACATGCCATAACATTCATTTCCTGCATATCATATTCTTGTGTTTTTGCAGGTTACCCAGAGTTTCTAACTTATTTGATTTCAGGCAATATAGTTGGTCAACGCGTTCACCGATATCCGACTAAAAGAAACCGAGTAAGGATGGCTGAACGAATACAGACAGATCTCAATGAGCTCTGACAAAGGATGGATCAGTTCATGGAAATGATGACTGGCATGGCCCAGAACCAGGAGCGTCTCCGGTTGATGGTTGAGCAACCTCATGGGAATGTTAATACGGGAATATCGACTGAGAATGTGGATTCTAACGCTGCCCGTAACGGAGAGCCTAATCCAAATAGGACCACAGCCCGTAATGCAGGTTTAGAAGACAATCAAGAGGACCAGTTCACTCTACTGGATGTTGATATGGGTAACATGAATGAGATCAACAATCGCAGGTATGAAGAGCTGTCAGAGAAGATCAAGGCCATGGAATGTCAGAATTCCTTGGGTATCGACGTAACCAGTCTCGGGTTAGTCCCAGGAGTCAGAATCCCTCCCAAGTTCAAGGCACCATCGTTTGACAAGTACAACGGCAGCACGTGCCCTAGGACTCACATTCACGCGTACTTTGGAAGAATCTCGGCTCACACTGATGACGAGAAACTTTGGATACATTTCTTCCAAGATAGTTTATCTGGAGCTTCGTTGAGCTGGTACATGAAGCTGAGTAGGGTCTCCATCCGAAGTTGGAAAGATCTAGCTGAAGCATTTCTCAAGCAGTATCAATACAACTTTGATATGGCTCCGAATCGCACTCAGCTACAGAACTTGTCTCAAGGACCTAAGGAGAGTTTTAAGCAGTATGCCCAGAGGTGGCGTGAGCTGGCCGCACAGGTTCAACCTCCATTGCTGGATCGGGAAATGGCCGACATGTTTATGGGCACTTTGCAAGGTGTTTACTTGGATCGCCTGGCCGCCTGCCCGTCCATTGGTTTTTCAGATATCGTCATTGCGGGAGAAAGAATAGAGAATTTTCTGAAATTGGGAAAGATTCAGGATGCAAGCAGTGCTAGTTCTTCTGGTGTGAGAAAGCCTTTTGGCAACGGTCAAAGAAGAAGAGAAGGCGAGACGAATGTTGTGTATAGAAGCCGAGACAGAGGTTATTCTCAAGGTTACCACCAAGCAGCTGCGGTGACTATTACTCCACAGGTTCAACAACAACGACCACAGGGTCAGCAACAACAGGTACAGAGACCATTTCAAGAAAGAACAAGAGCAAGAAACCGCAGACTCGACCCCGTCCCATGTCCATATGCTGTATTGCTCCCGAAGCTGCTAAAGTTGAACCTGGTTGAGCTTCGTACCATGAGACCTCCTGCTCCTGACAATCTACCTCCGAATTTTGATGCTAATTCCAGGTGCGAATTCCATTCAGGTGCCCAGGGGCACAGTATTGAGAAATGTTGGGCTTTTCAGAACAAGGTACAAGACTTAGTTGAATCCAAGGCGATCAATTTTGCTCCTCTCCCAAATGTACTCCAGAATCCGATGCCAAGTCATAACGGAACCGGTGTCACGGTTATTCTACCAGATGGTCCACGTTAAGCTGAAGTCTTCGAGTTGATCACCCAGGATGCCAGGGTATTCATGAAGCAAATAAAGCCAACAGTATTCAAATACTCTCAGTGATGGCATTTATGTGTTTACCTTTCTTCATTGTTCATTTTCATCCCTATTGAGGGGAACTACGTCGCTCTGATTCTTCATTGGTCGTCAGTCAATGGAGATACGTAGGCAGAAGATCGTCAGGTCTTTCCGAGCAACCTTATGGGGCAACTTTACTCCCCAGCTTCACTTTTTCCTTCAGATGTCTCGTGTCAGAGTCAGAATAGCTAGAAGAGGAAGTATTACTGCCATGGTTGGGCATGCAACTGCAAATTGAAGATTACAAGTCTGTGAAAAGAGCTATTGATCGTTGAAAGTATCCAAGACTGACAAGTCCAGACGGAGCCAAGCCTCCTCAACTACGAAAATATTCAGTTTCTTTACTGCATTTCCATTTGTAGTTTCTTTTATATGCAAAACATTTGTCTACATGTATGAAATTTGTTTGTTTTTGAATGTTAGCAATAATAAAACTCACATGTTTTTCTTGAAGTAAATTCATTTGCATTCCTTTATAATTTTGCATGTGTACATCGCAATACCAATTGTCGTGCTTAAATTCTATGAAGGAGAATGACGAAACAAAAACGCAAAATCTCTAATTGTGTGCTCTCGAGTAAGGCCCTGTTGACGATGTATATGCTTTGTTTCAAATCCTTAAACACTGGAGATATAAGGAAGATAGACCCTTGCTAACCCCTTCGAGCCTTGAAGTAGGAGTTTCTTTTCACATAAAAAAAACCCTCACATGTAACCCAGGGGCAGGGTAGACGTCAGCTAGTCAGACCAAGCGTTCAGACTTTCATAAAGAAGTGTATTTGAAGATCCGTTGCATTCTACTATGCCAATCAAGAGGTCCAAAGACCCGAAACCACAATGGTTATCCAAGTCAAAAGGTCCAAAGATTGAAAACCACAATGGTTATCCTTCGTCGACCAAAGAATAAGGCAGTCACAACCCTCGCGAAGCAATCAAGACAAACAATGTCACGCGACTTGTTCAAAGTGCAAAAAAAAATAAAAAGAAAAGAAAAGGCCCGCTAAGTCGAAACTTGAAAACAAGCGACTTAGGCAAAAGTTAGGGCATCCCGCTGGACTCCACAATCAAAGATTCACAAGAATCAGTCCAGGCAAAAGTTAGGGATAAGCAAAATAACGCAAAAGCGAAAGACAGAAAGGATTACATAAGAAAGATCCTCAAATAAGAACAAAGTCGTGTGACACAGACATGAAAGATAGAGGAGTGACTGACTCTCAGCAATAACCTGATTGGTGTTTTGAGCTAATAGCAGCAATGGTTCCTCAATCAACACGAAACCCTTATGAAAGATGAATGCTTATGAAAACTAGCTGAATGTAGGATTGGAGAACATCACGAAGAGTGGGTGGGCACAAATAAATTTCGAGCCTATGTCCTTTGTTTCTATAACCGTGAACCCGACCACGATACAACCCTCAAAAGTCCTAACTGAAACAGGGTTAATTTGAGAGCGTACTACCACGAGACCGCGTTCCTGACTCCTATGAGTTGTGCTAAAAGACATTTGTTGGTATTGCATGTACATACTCTCATTCAAAATAAGGTTGTATCTTAACCAGTGATTCTCTCACGAAGGTTAAGCGATCCATTTTCAAAACTTCAAGTTTAACATGTGTGTTGCATTAGAATTTTCATTCTAAGAATAAAACATTTTTTGCTTGCATACATTTGTTTGGCATCATAAATGGTTCACATGCGGAAATTCAATCCAGAAGCTTAAGCTTGCCAAGTTGAGAAGTCTAAAACTTCCGAAAGACTATCACGTCAAGGTGAACTTTTCTGAGAAAGCTTCATTGAGCAAGGACTTTCCTAATTTGTCACAGTAAGAGCTAGCCAATCCGGGGCAGTTAAGTCGAGCAATCTCTTCAAACTTCAGTCAAACTGGGGCAATCACCTCGAGATTCAGATGTCTCCAAGAGCAAAGATCAGTCAATCAGGTGCAAAGCTATTCAAATACTCGTACTGGGGCAGGCCACCCCAATAGTACGAGAGTTCATTCCTTCCCGAAGACAGACGATTGGAAGCATTTACCCGGAGTTTAGAATACCGTGGTCACTTGTCAAGCCAACTATCTTGTTCAGCACTCCTGACAGATACAAATTTATCCGCATTGGCAATAGTTACCTCCCCAGCAAAGTTGTTACGCTAGTTCATATGGTCGTTATGATACCTAAGAGTTTAAAGACGCCAAGTTTTTTGTAAAATCCTCTTGAGGTAAAATCCCTATAGAAGCAACTAATCCCCAACACGAGACAACTTGAAATCTTTCCTCCTCAATAGGACGTGTCTCGGTGTTGTCATCACCAACAGGCAAATAAAATCTATCCTCACTAAAGTCAGAAGTTTTTCCTTCAGAAGGTTTCCTTGATCTCGGTTCCTCAACAGATCTAAGGCAATTCCTATTCCCCTAGAAGATTTCAGATAAATCATTCTCCTCCCCAGCAGATCCATAAGAGTGGATATTCCTCTATAATCAAGGTATCCCCAGGCACGACCCTCAAATCTAAAAGTCCAATTTATTTTTGGCAAAGGTGATAATTCGGAACAAATGAATTATTCACGCTCTTCTCCGACAGAGATGTTATCTCCACAGGACTTCTTGGGATCGAATACACGATCATTGTGTTTCCACACAGAGTTAGCAGAGACTTATCACTTCCGCGTCAGGAATTTCCTTTACATTCACACCAGTTCATTAACAATACTCAAGACATAATATCCCCAGTGTCATGGGGCAACATACCATGCAATTTAACACATGCAAAGTCCAGCCGCAGACTGGCCAAAGTCCATCTTCGGGTGGCAGATTTCTAAGTCCAGCCGCAGACTGGCCAAAGTCCATCTTCGGGTGGCAAATTTCCAAAGTCCACCCGCAGTGTGGTAAATCTCTAAAGCCTCCCGTAGTGAGCAAAAGTCCACCCGCAGTGTGGCAAATCTCTAAAGTCCCCCGCAGTGGGCAAAAGCCTCCCGTAGTGAGCAAAAGTCTCCCGTAGTGAGCAAAAGTCCACCCGTAGTGTGGCAAATCTCTAAAGTCCCCCGCAGAGGGCAAAAACCTCCCGTAGTGAGCAAAAGTCTCCCGTAGTGAGCAAAAGTCCACCCGCAGTGTGGCAAATCTCAAAAGTCCACCCGTAGTGTGGCGAATCTTTAAAAGTCCCCCGCAGTGGGCAAAAGCCTCCCGTAATGAGCAAAAGTCTCCCGTAGTGAGCAAAAGTCCACCCGCAGTGTGGCAAATCTCAAAAGTCTCCCACAGTGAGCAAAAGTCCAGCCGCAGACTGGCCAAAGTCCATCTTCGGGTGGCAAAGTTTCAAAAATCTCCCGCAGCGAGCAGAAGTCCACCCGCAGTGTGGCAAACCCTTAAAGTCCACCCGCAGTGTGGCAAATTATCCAGCAATCCACCCGCAGTGTGGTAAAGTATCTGAAGCCCAACCGCAGATTGGCAAAAGTCCATCCTCAGGGTGGCAAAGTATCCTAAAATTCTATCACAAGTTGATCAAAGTCCACCCACAGCGTGGCAAGTCGTTATTTGTCTAACTCCATCCAATAATACACCATTAAGGCATTGTTGCAGCCTATCAAAGTCCACTCGCATTGTGGCAAGTCAGTAGTCGTCTGGCATCATTCAAAAGGCATCACCTGTTTACTATTCTTCCCATCATAATTATCTCAAAGTAGAGTTCATTCGGTCGAGTCCATTTCCCTGTTCTTCTGCCACAAAGGGCAAATTTTCTGGATGTTTCTAGTATTCAATCCCTGCATACCTCAAATTTCTGAAATCAACTGCTATCATCCATTCACGTCTACAGTGATTGAATAGGGGCAGCTGTAACACCCCAAAATTTGCCCTCCTACTTATAACCATTTAGTTGGTCCTGGTTTCACATCGTCTGCATTCTCCATTAAGTCATATAATTATAATCAGGTATATCCTTTTATATTGTGACTGTGGGGTCAAGGTTACCTTTCAAACCTCAGTAAGTGGAAGACGTTTATTTCGTCTGCATCGTACCCCCATGTGTGTCCTACATTGTTCGTTTCTTAGGCTAATTGGTGGAGTGTTTGGTTATTATTCTCTAATTGGCCTCCGGGTCTTCGATTATGGTTTATAACATTTTAAGCCATTGGAAATTTCGCTTGATGATCTGTGTATGATTACAGGATCTTGCAAGTATGTGAAGTTCAAAAGAGATGGATACTCAGTTTGAGAATTAAGATTTGAATTTTTTGCTTTCAGTCCAAATTGTTTTGGTTTCAATATTAATGAAGCATTGTTGGGCATATACAACAAAAAAATTCAAGGAAGCTCATGGGATAATCAAATGCACGCTCAAGTCCAAGCCATTTAATTAATTAAATTGATAAGTTAAGTTGCTCAGAAGTTGTTGTATTTGTGGATTTATAACAGATTATCGCAAATAAAATGCAAGAAAAAAAAAGCTTGGTTGATCTTTAAGTAACGGGCCAAATCAGTTTTGATCCCAATATGACTTTGGGCTGATATCCTAAGGAAATGCTAGAGTATTGCTTCAAGAGGACATAGGAATATTGTTTTGGATGTCGTTAAAGCATCTGTTTTAAGATTGAATTTTGGCCATGAGTCTCTAGGGATTTAGGTCACGGAGATCGTATGTGTCATCTTTGCAATTAGTGGCTCTTGGCAGTGTGTTAAGTTCATAATGAACCAAGGAGAAGAACTACTCTCATTCATGTGGTTAATCGGTCGATGGACGTTAAAATAATTTAAGTCATCTAATTACATTTAGTTCGAACTTTGATCTCAATTATTTTCACTTCAACTTCCAAGATACATTCAAGTAGTCTTTGGTCAAGGGATTTGTTATTTTTCCAGCAATTCTAAGACTATTATTAGAGTCAAATCAAGAAGGGTAATGTTCACATTTTGAAGAGAATTCCTAAAAAAAAAACAGGATTAGAAGTTCCCTCGCAAAAAAAGATTTGGTGACGATCAATTGGATGATCCTTGTCAAAAGGAGAAACACATGATTTTCAGAAAAGAAAGAGCACTTCTCAACAATAATTTATCAGAACTTTAATAATAGAATCAAAGGGAGAGGTTCAATAAAGAAAATATAAGACATTTACAGTCAGAAGAGAATTTCCATTATATGTCAACTAACTGAAAGTACAGTGAAAGAAAAAAGACAGTGAAAATGGAGATCGGTTTCTTCATCCCTCTAAGTCTCCAATTTCTACATATCTCATAAAAACTCAAAACAAACGGCGGGATCAATGTTGCTTCAGCTTTCATAAACTCTTCACTACGATCCTTTCAACTCTCCAATCCGAATTCCTTTAACAACCGGCAGCAAGCCTCAATCTTCGATCTCTTCCGCCACCAATCTTCAACCTTTCTCAAACTCAAATCAGAATTGACCCGAACATCCGATCCAGCAGGAAAGATATCACTGCATTCAACCTAGCACATTTTCAGAAACTCAGCAGGAGAAGAGAAAAAAAAGCTCAATACAAATTCAGTTGGAAAGCCTAAACAAAATCATAACAAACTATAACAGACTCAAACAGAATTATAACAAACTCATAACAGAATTTCTAACTGCTTCTTAACAAAATTCTTAACTGATTTCTAACGGATTTTTTGGGAATAAATCTCCAGAACCATCCATAAGAGCTAACACCTTCACCCTCACTCCGGATTTTTCGGATTCATTCTCTTCCTTATTCAACTTCCCCTTCATCAATCTTCTTCAAATATTCATACTCATCATGTCATAACCTTGATGCTCTCCACCATTTTCCTCATTGAACCACCTTCACACCATTTCAATCTTCATCAGTCCGCAAGATTTCCAAACGGACCCGCAAGAGTCAATACCACGTCAACCAGAGTCAGCAGAAACAAAAGCCTCCATTAATTTGCAACCACAAGTCCCTGCTTCACCATCAACAATGTCCCTGCAAAACCAAGTCACAAGAAATCCAAAAGAAAACGCAGAATCACATTGGCTCTGAATTCATCATCATTTACCAGCTTCGACGTCCATCCATTAACTCCTATAATTTCCCGTAACAGCATCAAGAGCGAATCTATCAAAAAAACAAAAACCACAGATTTCAATCAACGAAAACAACAACTTAATCCGGCAGCGAAGAAAGAGAGGAAGAAAGAGATCAAGCAGAAGAGGAAGAAGATCGAGTTGTAAACGCATTCTATACCTGAACGATTCACGTGCACCACATCACGAGTTCGTCGTCATTGTGTCACAGCAAGAGTTCCTCTTCTCCGCATCGCCTTCGTTCATCATCACGCGAATAATACGTCAACGCATCACCATTACCGAGCCTTCATAGAACACTTCATCATCATCAATCCGCAACCACCTTAAGCACCATCTTCGTCAAGTTTCCTTATCTACCTACAATCAACCAAAACAAAACAGGTCAAGATCGGAAGAAGAAAAGAGAGATCGGAGCATACACGACCATAGTTTCGCAACACTAAAAATCGTCTTCGACGTCCCCTTGTTCGCTGGAAAGAACCGTCAAGGTCGCTTCCTCCTCGTCTTTATCATCACTCTCCGATCAACGTCATTTTTCATTGGTAAGGAGTGATTATGTTCTTGCGTTTTGTTTAGGTGGTGATAATTTGGTGAGGGTTTGATTCTGAATTTGGGGAAAAGAGAAATTAGGTCATTTTGGTTACAATCTAGAATAGAGATACTGAGGGAGATGAAGGTTTCGAGGGAAGATGGGGGCTTCGCCGATTTCGTGTGGGGTGGAGCGGCCGCGGCTTCGTGAGGAAGGAGAGGGTGGCGGTGAAGGCAAGAAGGGGATTTTGGGTTTCACTGTGATTCTTAACCTAAATCTGTGTTTGTTCTTCTATTGTTATGTTTTTAAATTATAATAGGTTAATTAGTTTAAATCTTAAGAATATTATGAATTTAATGGGAATTAAGAATAATAAAACTCATAAACTAAGTAATTAAGACCACGTATAAAATTAAAGTCATAAAAGACCTTTTAATTTTCCACCATGAATTAGGATAAGGAGATAAGGTCATGATTCGGCGGTCCACTCCGGCGGTGACAAGTGTCACCGTCCGGTAGGGCCTCCAAATTTCAATCATACGCAGGCTAGATTACCATAGTTATCACGCACCCTTCATTGCTAGACGTTAGATTAGATTACTAGGGGAAGACTGTGGATCAAAGGGTTCACACTGGGTCAACAGTTTTGACTGCACCTCATGGTATACACCTTCAGGAATCCAGCGCTGATGGGCCTTGGGTGTTGTTATTCGCACCCCAATTTCCTAGGCCCAATTGGCATAATAGCTAATAAAAAATACTATATACACCCCATCCCCTTTATTCATTTAGATTGTTTTTTTGTTTTAATATCAATTAGAATTAAATCCGCAAAAAAATACTAAAATGAATAATAAAAATCCACAAAAATTATGGTATGATATTAACTAAACTTAGAACCATTTCCAATTTTTGTTTTCTGATTTTAACCATTTTTCGATTTAATTTCGATTTTTTAATTTAATGGACTTATATTGAATTTCCACTTGGATACATAAATTTGTACAATTTATTTCTGCCACTTCCTATAACATTTTTTGCCCATTCTTTTTGCTATGATTAAAGGACAAATAGAGGTGCCTAGAATATTTTTGGTGTATTTTTTAGGGAATTTTATCTACTGTTTTGGTAATGAAATTTGAGTAAATTTGTGATGGAGCTTTAGATAGGTTTAAGTGGCCATTTAACATAGTTTAGATTAGATTTTTTAAGAGATTTTTTAACATAGTGTTATAATCAGGTTAGAGACCATAGGTAATTAATTTCACATTTTTCCCATGACTTTTGATATTTTTTTTTTTATTCATTCCATCATATTATGCATATTCATGGTTCATATCATTCACTAACTATTTGTTTTTTTGTGCAAGGTATTTTTCAAGGTTTGGCTTATGGACTTGGATATTTTTGTGCCTCAATTATGTTTGTATGCCTTGTGATGTAATATTGTAATACTTGTATGCTTGTATAGTTTTTATAACTAGGTTTAGAAAAGATAAAATGAATCGATAGAAAACCAAATCTCAAAAAATGAAATAAATAAAACTCGATCCAACGTCGAGTAAGTTTTCAAATAAATAAATAAAGTTGCATGTGACATTAGGGTTCCTCGATTACCATCGTTCCACTCCATTCAACCAAAAGCAAGCCTTGTATGTTTCACACCATAAGTCGTGTGTCTTAGCACCACGCAATCGACCCACCTGATCCATTGTTTCATCCCATTTACATTTCATTCACGTTTTTACCCACCATGACTTAGGAGGAGCATATTGTTCACTATTGATTCTTGAATTCTCATTTCTAGTCCTAATATCTCTTAGGTAGATTTAATCGCAAACCTCACTAACCATAGGTCATCATTAAATTCCATTGATTTAGGGTAAGTCTAGTTTCCCTTAGAATTTTTCCTTTGATAATTTGAGTCTCACTTCTCATCTTAAAATAAAATCAAAAACACTTAATAAAGGAAAAGGTGTACAATGTGCCACGAGCCTTAAGCTATACAGGAAATGACTACTGGAGGTCTCCTTCACTCTTCTAGGATGCTTTACAAACGTTCCATTGGGGGCGATCTTGGAAAGTATTTGCTCCTGTGTCATAGTCTTTAGTGTTGTACATATGAAAAACACAAATTCAAAAACACTTCTTATAAAAGACAACAAACCAAGAAGTCACGTCTTCTTTTCTCTTCTCATACTCTTTGCGGACGAATGTGACTTGTCTCGACAGTTCAAACAGCAATACGGTAAACACCTTCGAGTCAGAGCCGGTAACACCTGAGCTAGAGCTATGGAAACGTCATCCTAAAAATCACAAACAAGTGTAAGCCTTAGTTAGACGAACTACGGCGTCTCTGATCCTCATTTATCCCGATGAGGTACGTAGGCAGTGGGGTAGGGCCCATTCGAGCACAATCTTTCCTTTTCCCTACATTTTCCCCTTTTATTCCCATTTGTTAATTCCATTTCTTTTCTCATTTCCATTTTATTCCATATAGTCATTATTTCCTCAAAGAGCATATTATTTCTCACCCTTTGAAAACAGACTTATAAGCGTGGATCCCGTCGGGTACGGCAGACGGATTGGGGTGCTAATACCTTCTCAATTCGTAACCGACTTCCGTATCCAGATCTTTGGTTTGCAAGGCCTCGTCCTTTCCCTTCTTCCTTAGGTTTGTGCAACTGGCTGGCGACTCTAACTTTCCCGCGCCACTTTTGCGTTTGTACTAGGATGAAAATCCCGGGAGCGACAAAAAGCAGTGGGGTGCCGGCTTTCTTGCTGTAACTAGTTACCCGCCTTGGGTTGCTAACATTGTACCCATACCCAAGAAGGATGGCAAGGTTCATATGTGTGTCGATTACCAGGATCTGAATAGATCAAGCCCGAAAGATGACTTCCCATTACCTCACATTGATGTATTAGTAGACAACACAACCCAGTTCTCGGTGTTTTCCTTCATGGACGGATTTTCTGGATACAATCAGATCAAGATGTCACCTGAAGACATGGAGAAGACAACCTTCATCACACCATGGGGCACGTTCTGCTACAAAGTAATGCCGTTTGGTTTGAAGAACGCCGGTGCAACATATCAACAGGCTATGGTAACATTATTCCACGACATGATCCACAAAGAAATTGAGTGCTACGTGGATGACATGATTGCCAACAAGTGCACATTCTGGGTACGTTCTGGTAAGTTGTTGGGTTTTATTGTAAGCGGAAAAGGAATTGAGGTTGATCCCGACAAAGTCAAAGCAATTCAGGAAATGCCTACGCCTAAGACTGAGAAAGAAGTTCGAGGGTTCTTGGGTAGATTGACCTACATTTCAAGGTTCAAATCTCACCTCACTGCAACTTGCAAGCCTTTGTTCAAACTGTTAAGAAAGGAACAAACAGTCAGGTGGAACGATTATTGTCAGAAAGCTTTTGACAAGATCAAAGATTATTTGCAAGAACCTCCAATTCTCATGCCTCCTATTGAAGGAAGACCTCTAATATTGTACCTGACAGTATTAGATGAATCAATGGGGTGTGTGTTGGGCCAACATGACGAGTCTGGTCGAAGAGAGTATGCAATATACTACCTAAGCAAAAAGTTTACCGACTGTGAACAACGTTATTAACTGCTCGAGAAAACTTGATGTGCTTTAGCGTGGGCTGCTCGCCGACTAAGACAATATATGTTGACTCATACTACCTTGTTTATCTCAAAGATGGACCCCGTCAAGTACATATTTGAGAAGCCAGCACTTACCTGAAGGGTTGCAAGGTGGCAAATGATTCTAACAGAATATGATATTCAATACACCTCTCAGAAAGCCATCAAGGGCAGTGTATTATCTGACTATCTGGCTGAGAAACCCATTGATGACTACCAGCCTATGAGATTTGATTTCCCTGATGAAGATATCATGTTCTTAAAGTCAAAAGATTGTGAAGAGTCTATTCACACTGAAGGGCCTGATCCAGAAGAAGCTTGGACTATGATGTTCGATGGGGTAGTTAATTGTAATGGTCGTAGAGTTAGTGCAGTGCTTATTACACCCAAAGGAGTCCATATGCCTTTCTCAGCAAGGCTTACCTTTACCTGCACTAACAACGAAGAAGAATACGAAGCTTGTTGTCGCTCCTGAAAAGACTTTACATCCCCGGTGCAGACGCGAACTGTCGGAGAAGTTGGATTTTGAGGTTGAATAGAGTCGCCAACTAGGCATTTTTATCCCGAAGGAAAGATAATGCTGCATAAACCTGGAAGGGTATGGATAAGACGGTTGCGAACAAAAGAAACTGAGAAAGGGGGTTGGTTACGACCTGGGAAAGTATTAGCACCCAGATCGTCCGTCGTACTCGACGGGATCCATGCTTACTTGATTGTGTTTAAAAGGGGTAGTGTATGTGCTAACTGTGTATAAAAGCTAGGGAGAAAAGAATGTGTGTCAGTGCAAAAAAGAGAGGGTGAGATGCTCAAGACTGAGGCTTAGAAAGCTGGAAGGAGAGGGGGATGACAAAGAGAATTTTGTTCTATAATTGTTAAATTATGCCTACGTATCCTCTCATGCAACGAGGAAGTCAGAACACTATAGTTCGACTCAAAGAGACTAAAAGATTTTGATTGTGAACTGCTTGCTTGTCTATGCTCAAGTGTGTGACTCGTCTGGCTCGAGTGCTATCTGTCTTGCATTAGATGGAAGAAGCGAGTTCTCGTTTGTGAATGAGTGTGATGAGAAAAGAATCCCGGAGGAGACTATTATTGTTTGTTTTTGTGTTTTCAGTTTTTTATTATTTTTGGTGTTTTCCATATGATAATGAGCTTAAGCTTAAATCAAGGGTTTGTAAACTCATTATATCCTCCCTGATTAGGGATAATGAGCCTACTTAAGTATGAGATAAGCATCTCAACTTAGTTACCATGATGATGTAGGATTAAGATCATTAACCTACTTGTGATTATTAAGATGTTTTTGGATTTTGTTTTGTGTTAAGTAATGAGTTTAATCTCTAATCAAAGATTAGTGAACTCATTACACCATCCTAAGAGAAGGATGATAGATGAGAACATTTAAGCTGAGGAAGATACCTCAACTTAATCCATGGTTAGGGATTAAATTCATTATATAACAAGCCTTTATTAAGTGGATTTTAATTAAAGGATGAGATTAAGAAATGGAGTTTTATGTTTGTAAGACTTATCTTGAGGGGGACTTGTCCATTAAACACTAGGGTTAGTCCCTCTTAACCAAAAGGAAGAGATGGAACCCTAATGTAAGGCCCAAGTTACAAGCTTAAGTCTTTATCATTATTAAGTGTTTTGATTAAGAAGTGTAAACAAATTAAAGGTTTAACACTAAGAATTAAAGTTATACACTCCATCCTAAGATAAGGATGCATGCATAACCCTAATTCAAAGTCCTAAAGCTTTAAGTGTTTAGCCTTTGATTATGAGATGAGAAGAGAGACTCAAGGAGAATAAAATATAAAAACTAAAGGGGAGACTATATACAACCCTAAATTTATCATTCTTAGTGGTTCCTATGGTTTGTGAGGCTTAGAGAAGATCTTCAGGAAGCCACCAAGGAAGAAGAAGTAGATGAAAAGAGAAGGAGATAAAGAATAAGTTACTTACTTCTTGAAGAATATAAGTAACCTAAAAGAAAGAAAGTAAGAATGAGAGCATAAGTGAATTAGATTCACTTCAAAGACAAGTAAATAGTGCATATGAAGAGATGAGAAGAGGTGGGATGTGAAGGCAAATCCACATCCCAAACAAGTTACCATAAGCCCCTGAAATATTAGTATGGATGCATAAGACATAAAGCAAAAGGAAATGAGATGAATAAAGATGAAAAGGCCAAAACAAGAAGTGTATATGCAAGGCAAATGTGTTATTATATGATGAAAAGTCATACATAATGCTTATGAATGTTCATACAAGGATGAGATGCAATGGAAGCATGGTAGGAGCTTGAAAACACATGGATGTACATGAAATGTAATGAATGAAAAACATACCAAATGAATGAAGAAATGATCAATCAAAGTTCAAACATGTTCTAAGATGTATAATATGACATACAAATGCTTGGGATGGCATGGCAAGATCACATGATTGAGATATGCAAAGATGAAATAGAACTCAAACAATGTATGAGATGCACATGATCAAAACAGAAGCATACATCATAATAAAAAATTGAAATAGAACTCAAACAAACCCTAAACACATACAAGATCACTACCCAAAGGAGAAGGTCATAAGCTAAACCTAGTGAAAGTTATGAATTTCCTAAGTTAACTAGGGTTTTTGGGTGATTCTAAGGGGAAAATGCAAATCAAATTGAAAATGCAATGCAAAATATGAGATAAATAACCTAGAAACTAGATGCAATATGTGAAACAATGCAAAAAGAATCAAGTTCAAACTCATCATGGTTAGGCAGAAATGAATTTTTCAAGTTAGGGTTAAAAAATGTGAAATTTATGAACCCTAATTCAAAGATAATTGTGAAAATGTAATCAAACCTAAAACGAAATTTGTATGGTGAGTTTGAAAATGTTTATAAATGTATGAGAATGCTTCATGAATATTTTTGGTGATTTTTAGAAACCTAAATGTGTTTTTAATTAATTAATTAAATAAAATATTTAAATGTTTTAAAAATACTTTTTTAATTCAAAAAATTAAAATAATTTTTTTTTAGTTAAGAAAAATATTTAAATTGAAAATGCAGAAAATGGGATTTTTTAAAAGTCTTTTGCTATTTTAAAATAAATATGGAAACAAATGCAATAAAATGAAAATAAAATGAAGTAAAATGAGAAGTAATCAAGATCTATGGCCCAAATTTTAAGGGGGGTTGACTGGCGTGCAAATGAAAGGTCAGGATCCATTCTGATTAATTAATTAAAGATTAAGTTAATTAAGTGGATTAGGGTTTTAATGAGGTAATCTGGGTCATTCAACACGCGCAGGAAACACAAATCAAAAGGCTATAATTCAAACTGGCACTTAACCCTAATTAAGCCCTAATCTTTTTCAGGCAACCGGAACAGTGTTCCAATCGTCTTCTCCGGCCAGCTCTTCACTCCATCTCACTCCCTAGGCCACCCCAAACTCCCTAAATCTCCAGAATAACTCATTAAACATCAAAGAACAAGAATCAAGCAACAAGAACAATTTATTTTGCATCAAACAAGAGAATCAAACAAAAATATTTTTCACGGGAAAAGTTTCAGAAGATCAAAACATGCTTAATACTCAACCATTTTCAAAAGTAAACATATCACAATGATCAACACATCATGTAAAATCAATTTATAACTTAAAAAAACAAGTTTTGGAAAAATTGTTCTTGATGATTACCTAATTTGAAGCTTTTCAGTTAGGAGCTTTCTGACCCCTTCCTTTGTGCAAAACCACTCTACTTGATCCCTTGATGCTTCTGGAAGGCTTAGAACAAGTTTATGATGGCTGGTTTTAGTGTTTCAATTCTGATAACTCAGAAATCGTGTTCTTGTTTGAGAAGCTTTCAGGCCATGGCAATGGGTGCTTTGTGTTCTATGATTGACTTTGAGATGAATGGTGAAAGAATCAATGATTTTTGTTGGCTGTGGAGTGAGTTTCGAAGGAATGAAGATTTTGGGGATTTTTGGGCAATCTGAGTCTTGGCTTCTTTCAGGCTTGTGTGTGTTGTGTAATGAACTCCTTGATGTCCACATATACAATGTTGATTTGCTAGAGAGTTGTTGTGGCACAGGCTGATTGCTATGGGAGGTTTTGCAAAAAGTCAAGATTGCGTACTATGAGGTATGGGCTCAGGTCAGAGCTGGCTTGGGAGCTTGTCCTACCTCAGCTTGCATCAAGGATGGCCATGGGATGGGTTAGAGTGATAAGAAATGAATGACTGGTGAGATTGCAATGGTTTTGCACATTTATAACTTTGTACATTCTTGAGAAATTGGCCATGAAAACTTGTGATGCAAGGCTCAAATCTGATTTAAATGTGTTGCATTATCATGTAATGAAGCTTAGAGGTCAATTAGAGGTCATTAGAAGTATTGAAACTTGATTTTGCAAAAATCCCTCTTTGGCATGAACTTGAAAATTATAAGATTTTTCCCAACTTTGAAAGACCATATCTTGAGTTCTAGGATGAATCAAGAGGAGTTCTTATACTTTTTGAAAATGGTAAGATCCAATCTACAAATTTCATGTTTAAGGATTTTTCATTTGAAGCATTTTTTATCAAGAAAGAGGAGGTTGAAAATCTTTCCCAAAATGGAATGTTTCCATTACAAGTCATGTCCAAAAATGGAAAGTTTGCAAATGGCTTAAAATTCTTCAATCTTGTGAACTTCTAACCACTTATAAGATCAAATAAAGATCATAGAACCTCAATTTAATGAAAATGATCCTTTGGTTCCATTGTTGGGGGCCTCAGATGCCCTGATTCTGACTTTTCTTGCACAACAAGTTACCAGTTGATCAGATGACTTCCACAATGAATTTCTTCATCAAATTTGGTACACATGCTCCTTATAACATATTGATACAATTAGAAACAAGAATGACCAAAAAAATTAAGATTCAGGGCCTCAAACCCAAAACCCTAATTTTAGGTCATTTGTGCAGGAAATCTTCAGTCTTCCTTTATGCCTTTGCCAGCTTTTGTGATCTCTTGACTTTTATGAACTTTGGGGAGAATATAATGATCATGGAACACACATGGACCCTCTTGGAAAGCTTCATCTCCTTTGAGATGGCTCAGATCACTTCTTGGATTCATCTGATCACAAACCCTAGATGCAGCTTATGCAGATAAAATGAACTATGCGGTGAGATGATATGCTTATGCAATGCAATATGAAAGGATCACAAGCCATGGTGTGAGAAAAAGTGAGGGCAAATTTGGGGTGTTTACACTTGTATCATGGGTCTTGAAGAAGCCATTGACCTCAGGATCAAAACCTTGAATGTATTCAGAGATTCAACTTTGGTGATCAACCAAACTAATGGCAAGTGGTATACTCATCAAGAGCATCTGGTTCCTTACCGTGACTATACGAGGAGATTGTTGACTTTCTTCATAACAATCAAGCTTGATTACGTCCCTCGAGATGAGAATCAGTTTGCAGACGCCTTGGCCACTATTTCATCTATGATCAAAGTACATAATGCCAACTATGTACCTCGGATTTTAGTATCCAGACTAGACCGACCGGCGTATGTATTCTCTGTGGACACTGTCATTGACAACAAATATTGGTTCCAAGACATCAAATGCTTCTTGGAGACTCATACATACCCACCTGGGGCATCCTATAATGATAAGAAGACATTGAGAAGGCTAGTTGACAGTTTCTTCCTCAATACTGATGGCTCCTTATACAAGCAGAACTTCGACATGGTCTTGCTCAGATGTGTTGACAAGAAAGAAGCAGACCTACTAATGCACGAAGTACATGAAGGTTCTTTCGGTACCCATGTCGGAGGACATGCAATGGCAAAGAAATTGTTAAGATCAGGTTACTACTGGATCACAATGGATGCAAATTGTTGTGCCTATGCCAGAAAGTGCCATAAATACCAGATCTACACAGACAAAGTGCATGTGCCTCCCAATCCATTGAATATATTGTCTTAACCCTGGCCTTTCGCCATGTGGGGCATTGATATGATTGTAAAGATCGAACCAACTGCTTCAAATGGTCATAGATTCATCCTGGTAGCCATTGATTACTTCCCCAAATGGGTTGAAGCAGCTTCGTATGCAAATGTCACCAAGCAAGTGGTAGCCCGTTTACTGAAAAGGGATATCATTTGTCGATATGGAGTTCCCGAGCGAATCATTACTGATAATGGTTCAAACCTTAACAACAAGATGATGGCAGAACTGTGCGACACTTCAAAATTCAACATCACAACTCTTCTCCTTACAGACCAAAGATGAATGGCGCTGTGGGGGCTGCTAACAAAAACATTAAGAATATTGTGCAAAAGATGGTAGTCACATACAAAGAATGGCATGAAATGTTACCATTTGCCTTGCATGGGTACCAAACTTCCATCAGAACATCTACCGGAGCAACACCTTATCAGCTTGTGTATGGTATGGAAGCAGTCCTACCTGTTAAAGTTGAATTACCCTCCTTGTGGGTAATGATGAATGTAAAACTGGATGAAGCAGAATGGGTCTGATCGCGTTATAACCAACTGAGCCTGATTGAAGAAAAGAGATTAGCAGCTATCTGTCATGGTCAGTTATATCAGAAACGGATGAAGAAAGCCTTCGATCAAAAAGTCAGACCTCGGGAATATCAAGTGGGAGAGCTTGTACTGAAAAGGATCATTCCTCCTCATACAGACCACAGGGGCAAGTGGACACCAAACTATGAAGATCCCTATGTGATAACTAAAGTCTTCTCGGGAAGAGCACTGATGCTCGCAACCATGGATGGTGAAGATTTCCCATCTCCTATGAATTCAGATGCAGTTAAAAAATACTTCGCATAAATGACCCGCTGGACATAAAAACAGAATGTAAGTCCAGGCAAAAATAGGGCATCCCGGCGAGTCAAAAACAAAATAAAATACTTAGGAAAAAATAAGGGAAAATTGAAAAAGAATGTACACCCGCTGAGTTGAAAAGCCACATCGGACAACTCAGGCAAAAAGGGGTACCCCGGTGGATTGAAAACCCAAAAGGGCGATCCACACAAAATCAGGAAATAAGCGAACAACTGCATTCTGAATTCGTCTGTATCACTCACATTACATGGCAAGCTTCGAAAGGACAAAGCGTCGGTCAGAATCAACTTTCTTCAGAAAGCAAGATAAGAAGAGCATTCAGGTCATACAGGTTATAGCAAAGGAAGCTCATTGGAGCGTCAAATTCAACATTTCAAAATAGGACTTTTATTTTCTCAATTTTGCAGCAACCTCCTCATTTCAGGGATTAGTTTCCTTATTGTACTCGCCTATTCAAGGCACACAAATCAATAAAGTCAAATATTCATTCACACTTTGTTTTGTACCTTTTTGTTTTGTTTGCAAAATGTTCAAAGTTCGTAATACAACATTTGCATGAAAACATATAAGTCATTTTTAATAAATGCTTGTAGGAAATATGTGCTCTTAAGTGAACCTAACTCCTATGACGGAATCCGGTTGAGATACCTCAGGGAACTTGTGTGTTTCCTTTTTTTTGATAGGTTGCAGGTACTCAAGGCGGACAACCTTTCACATCATGGGGCATATCAGGCACTATATCCCCAGCCAAGTCGGCAGTCACATCATCAGAAGGACTACTTGACGAAAGTATTCCCCCACAGAGCTTTTTATCCCCTTAGAGTATCCCCCACAAAGTTGATCCTCCGAAAGATTACTTCCCAAAAGTTCTCTCCTCCCCAAGCAGGATCTCCAAAGCGATGCCTAAATCACTTTCCCTAGCAAGTTGCCAGATCTTCTCATCCCCAACATTGGATCCCCATAGAGTTCTTCCCCCAGATTTCTCCAGAAAGATCGTGCAGTGATCCTTTATCCCCACAAATCGCCCAATGATCCGTTTTCCCAACAAATTTCAGATCTCGGATCTCGTTTCTCTCATTTGCATAATCATAGCATTCACATCATTCCTCCCCAAACAGAGCATAGCATTCTGTCTAATACCGAGAATTACGACAAAAATAAAAAATTTGCATGATCATAAGCCAGGTTCGAGCCAGTCACCTGCAAATACCAAAATCACTCCTCCAACAATACGCAAAAACTTATCCCCTGCAGATAAAAGCCAAAATATCCTTTTGCACTCTCAATACAAATACTTGTAAATACTTATACACAATCCTTTTGATACTCGTCCATATACTACTTATACATAATTCTTTGATACTCATCCGTATCTTACATATCTCCCAGCAGATCAACACTCGTCTGTGTTCTTTGTTCAAACAGTTGATACTCGTCCATATCATCGCTCCTTAAACACATGTCGTTGTTCGTTTCTATCGATACACATCCATATCGTGGTCCTAAGGATACTCGTCTGTATCTTTAATCTATACACACTGTCGAAACACTTATACCATTTTATTTTTAGGGCTTAAACACTCGTCCGTGTTTTTCTATCCCCAGAAGTCGCCAACAAAACAACTTTCTATCTGACATTCGTCCTATGTCGCGATAATCCTCAGCAGCCGTACCCTGCTAGGTGATCGTCCTTCACCTTTTGATGACCGTACCTCATCATTCATCTGATGGCCGTCCCCATCGTCGATCTTTTTATCCGGCATTCGTCCTATGTCGAGATAATCCCCAACAGAGCAGTCTTCCCCTACTAGGTGATCGTCCTTCACCTCTTGATTACCGTCCCTCGTCATTTATTTTGATGACTTTCCCACATCATTTTATCCGATGGCCGTCCCCATTGTTGATCTTTCTATCTGACATTCTTCCTATGTCATGATCTTTTCAGTAGCCATCCCCTACTCGGTGATCGTCCTTCACCTTTTTGATGATCGTCCCTCATCATTGTTTCATTTATCCTTTACCCGATGGACGTCCCAGTCATGGTTTTCTTCTTTATCTTGATGATCGTCCTTCATCACTTTACCCAATGGCCGTCCCCGTCGCGGATTCTTTATTCCCCAGCATGATGGTCGTCCCCGTCAGTGCGTTTCTCACCGTTTTTATCCCCGGCAGTCGTCCTCTGCTCGATGGTCTTCCTCCGTCGCTATCATTTGATATTCAGTCTATACTGTCTATTACAATTTATATCCCTTTTCTTCTTATAATAAAGAGTGCAAATTTTGGACTGTCTTGGTATTCAACCACAAGTTATCTTGTTTGTCTGTTAAGCCAGGCGCTTACATCCTACACAGCTAACTCATGCTTGAATAGGGGAAGCTGTAAACACCCCAAATTTGCCCTCTCTTTTTTCTCACACCTTGGCTTGTGATCCTTCATATTGCATTGCATAAGCATACCATCTCACACTGCATAGTTATTTCACTGCATAAGTTGCATAACTAGGGTTTGTGTTCAAATGAATCTTAGAAGTGGTTTGAGCTGTCTCAGAGGCCATGAAGCATGCCAAGAGGGTCCATGAGTGTTCTATGATCATATTTTACCTCCAAGTTTGCTTTGATGTCACAAAATCTCAGAGGATTGCACAGCTACCCAGGCAGGCTTAGGGTTTCCTACACAGATGACCAGAAATTAGGGTTTTGGGTTTGAGGCCTATACACTTAAAGTTTTTGGCCATTCTTGATTCTATTGGTCTATATATGTTATAAGTAGCATGTTTATCAAATTTGAAGCAAAAATTCATTGTGGAAGTCATCTGATCAAATGGTAACTTGTTGTGCAAGAAAAGTCATAATCAGGGCATCTGAGGCCTCCATCAAGGGTACCAAAAGGGTCATCATCATCAATTTGAGGTCCTATGATCTTTATTTGATCTTGGGAATGGTTAGAAGTTCACAATATTGGAGAATTTTGAGCCATCTACATAGTTTCCATTTTTGGACATGACTTGTAATGTAAACTTTCCATTTTGGGAAAGATTTTCAACCTCCTCTTTCTTGATCAAAAAGGCTTCAAATGAAATTTTTTCAAACATGAAAGTTGTAGATTGGATCTTCCCATTTTCAAAGAGTACAAGAACTCCTCTTGATTCATCCTAGAACTCAAGTTATGACGAATCAAAGTTTGCAAAAATCACATAATTTTCAAGTTCATGCCAAAGAGGGAAATGTGCAATTTTGCTTTCCAAGCCTTCTCATGACCTCTAATGCACTTCTACACATAATAGAAACATAATGCAACTTGTTTAGACCAGAATTTTTCCAAGAACCAAGGATTTTTATGACTTGAATCTCAAGAATTCTCAAAGTTGTGAAAATGCAAAACACATACAATCTCATGATCCAAATGTTACAGCTCATCACAAATGATCCAAGGGTGATCCATAAAGTTAGGACATGTATGAAAATTGGTTGATCATTGTTGCATCCATTTGGTATGTTTTTCATTCATTACTTCTTATGTGTATTCATGTGATTTCAAGCTTCTAACATGCCTTCCTTTTCATCTCATCTCTTGTATGATCATGCATATACATTGTACATGTATTTGCATCATTTCATAACACATTTGAATTGTGTTTTCACTTCTGGTATTGATCATTGCATATTCATTTTCCTTGTTTCCTTTTGTTTCATATCTTATGCATTCATACTAACTTTTCAGGGGCTTCAGGTAAGTTGTTTAGGATATGGATTTGCCTCCACATCCAACCTCTTCTTATCTCTTCATTTGAATCTTTATTTGTCTTTGAGGTGAGTTTGACTCACTTAATCTCTCTTTTGCTCCCTTTCTTTATCTTAGGTTACTTAACTTCTTCAGGAAGTAAGTAACCTATTCTCTTTTCTCTTCTCTTTTCATCTGCTTCTTCTTCCTTGGTGGCCATCTGAAGATTTCTCTTTAAAGCCTCATAAACCATAGAAATATCCAAGCATGATAACTTTAGGGTTGTACATAGTCTCCCCTAGTTTTTACCTTTGAGTCTCCTTGAGTCTCTGCTTCTCATCTCATAATCAAGGCTAAACAGTTAAAGTTATAAGACTCTGATTTAGGGTTATGCTTGTATCCTTGTCTTAGGATGGAGTGTATAACTTTAATACTTAGTATTAAACCTTTAAGTTGTTTACACCTCCTAATCAAAACACCTAATAATCATTAAGACTTAAGCTTGTAAGTTGGGCCTTATATTAGGGTTACATCTCTTCCTGTTAGTTCAGAGGGACTAACCCTAGTGTTCAATGGACAAGTCCCCCTCAGATTTAGTCTTACAAACATAAAATCCATTTCTTAATCCCACCTTTAATTAAAATCCTACACAGATGACCTGATATTAGGGTTTTGGTTTTGAAGGCCTTAAACCCAAATATTTTGGTCATTCTTGTTGCTATTGGTCCATATATGTTATAAGGAGTATGTGTATCAAATTTCATGGAAATATTCAATGTGGAAGTCATCTGATAAAATGGTAACTTCTTGAGCAAGAAAAGTCAGATTATGGGCATCTGAGGCCTTCAACAATGGTTCCAAAGGGTCATCATCATTTTGAAGTCACATGGTCTTTATTTGATCATTGGAATGCTTGGAAGTTCACAAAGTTGAAGAAAAATGAGCAAAGCCAAAACTTGCCAAAATTGGAAATGACTTGTAATGTAAACTTTCTATTTTGGGAAAGATTTTCAACCTCCTCTTTCTTGATCAAAAAGGTTTCAAATGAAATTTCTTCAAACATGAAAGTTGTAGATTGGATCCTCCCATTTTCAAAAAGTACAAGAACTCATTCTAATTCATTCTAGAACTCAAGTTATGGCCTTGCAAATTTGGCAAAAATCACATAATTTTCACATTCATGTCAAAGAGGGAAATGTGCATTTTTGGTTTCTAAGCATTCAAATGACTTCTAATGTGCCCAAATGTGACATAACATGTGCATACACCTTGCCTAGACCAAAATTGTGCCTTGTACCATTTCTTTTCGTGGCCATCTTTCACAAAATTCACAAAGTAACAATTATGCATAAAGCTTGCAAACTCTTGATCAAAGCAATACAACTACATTCTACCAATCCAAGGGCTCCCCATGAAGCATGCTAAAGAGATCTAACCATAGAAATCTATGCTACACAAGCCCATACCTCAAGTACAAAGAAACTTGACTTTTTGCACAAAGCTCCCATACCAATCACACAATGTCACAACCATTATCCTGACCAATGGTATGGCTTATGCAAACCCTAAGCACTATAAATGAACACCCTTCATGGCCTGAAACAACGCACAAGCTCATATTGCCAAAATTACCTTGAAACTTTGTCTCTTCGAAACACACAATCCAGCCAACAAAAAACCAAAATTTCTTTCACCATTCAACTCCTTATAACCTAAGGAACAAATCCCACCCATCACCATAGCCTGAAACAAGCCCAAACACAAACACGATTTCTGCTTTGTCAGAACTGAAACTCATAAACTAGCCACTCTAAGCTCCATTCAAGCATTCCATTGAGCTCAGGAGATCAAAAGAGGTTGGATTGCACAAAAGGGGAGCCCAGAAAGCTGCATTTTGAAGGATTCCATCTCAGGTAACCTTCATGAACAATTTTTCCAGAAGCATGATTTTAAGTTCTAAAATGATTCTCCATGCTTCCCTGATGTTCTGAAATTTTTTACCTAGAACTTGTTTGCTTCGATTTGGCTTTTTGACGCATGATAAATGAATTTTGTTTGTTGATTAGAGATGTATGATGTTAGGAGATTGTTTCTGGGCAGAAAAATTGAGGTTTAGAAGCTTAAATAGGAAGTTGGCATTTTTGGTTGTCGGAGAAGATGACCGGAGCTTGTCTCCGGTCACCTGAAAGTGATTAGGGCTAATTAGGGTTTAGATTTCCAGATTAAATGAGGACCCTTGGATCATGTTTAAATTAGTGTACGGACGACGCAGATAATTCACTTAACCTTAATTTTGATTAATTAAATTAATTGTAATTAATTAAGTCAGATTAAACCTAGGCCATTGGATCACGCGCGAAAAGCAGATTTAAACCTAGGCCCTCAGATCTTCATATCCTTGGTCAATGTGACTTTCATCCTCATCCTTTAGATCCTTCCCCCAGCCATCTGGACCATTAGATACGCATACTTTCCCATTTTCTTTAATTTTATTTTATTTTCTTTTGTTTTATTAATTAAAAATACCAAAACCAATTTAAAAATTCTGGAAATTTTTCTCAACACTTAAATTAATTTTCAGAAACCAAAAACATTTTTATTTTTATTTTTTTATTAAAAAATGCATTTTTAAATATTTTAATTGTATATTTTAATTAATTAATTCCATTTAATTAATTAAAAATACTTTAAAGTATTTAAAAATCACCAAAAAAAATCAGAGAGGTTTCTTTAACATTTACAAACTCATCTCACAAATTTCTTTTTGGTTTTGATCAAACTTTGCCAATTTTCTTTGAATTAGGATTTCTAAATTTCCTATTTTTCAACCCTAACTTCAAAAATTCATAACTTTCAAACCAAGATGAGTTTGCATTTGATTCTTTTTGCTATCTTTCACAGTTGACCTCTAGTTTCTAAATATATTTTTGTCTCATTTTTATCTTGAACTTTCAAATTGTTTGGAATTTTTCATTGAAAAGTGTCCAAAACCCTAGAAAATCTTAGGTAAACCATAACTTGAATTTGGTAAACCTTTAGACCCCCCCTTTGGATGGTATTCTCATGAGTGCTTAGGGTTCCTCTGGATGCAATTTCAATTTTTTATCATATGATTTGCTTGTGCTTTTGAGTTTGTACATATCTTGTTTTTAAACTAATCATTTCAGGTGCATTTGGTAAGTTGTTTAGGATGTGGATGTGTATCCACATCCAACCTCTCCTTATCTCCTTATTATTATTCATCTTACTTGTGCTTGAAGTGAATCTTATTCACTTATGTTCTCTCTTGTTCCTAGGTTACTTAACTTCTTCATGAAGTAAGTAACCTAATCCTTCTCTCTCTCTCTCTCTCTCTCTCTCTCTCTCTCTCTCTCTCTCTCTCTCTCTCTCTCTCTCTCTCTCTCTCTCTCTTTTCATATGCTTCTCTTCCTTTGTGGCCATCTGAAGACTTCTCTTGATGCCTCACAAACCTTAGGAATATCCAAGCATGATAACTTTAGGGTTGTAAAAATTCCCCCCTAGTTTTTACCCTTTGAGTCTCCTTGATTCTCTCTCTCTCATCTCATAATCACGCCTAAATAGTTAAAGTTTTGAGAATCTGAATTAGGGTTATGCATGTATCCTTATCTTAGGATGGAGTGTATAACTTTGATCCTTAGTGCTAAACTTTTAAGTTGTTTTCACCTTCAATCAAATACACCTAATAATCATTAAAGACTTAAGCTTGTAACTTGGGCCTTATATTAGGGTTACATCTCTGCCTGGTGGACTAACCCTAGTGTTCAATGGACAAGTCCCCCTCATGATAAAGTCTTGCAAACATAAAAAACACTTCTTCATCTCACCTTTAATTAAAATCCACTTAATAAAGACTTGTTATATAATGAATTTAATCCCTAACCATGGATTAAATTGAGGTATCTTCCTCAGCTTAAGTGTTCTCATCTATCATCCTTCTCTTAGGATGGTGTAACGAGCTCACTAATCTTTGATTGGAGATTAAAATCATTATTTAACATTAAACAAAAACCCAAAAACACTTAATAATTACCAAGAAGGTTAATGATCTTAATCCTATATCATCATGGTAATTAAGTTGAGATCTTCATCTCATGCTTAAGTAGGCTCATTATCCCTAATCAGGGATGATATAATGAGTTTACAAACCCTTGATTAAGGCTTAAGCTCATTATCTTATGCAAAACACCAAAAACAATAAAAAAAAACTGAAAACACAAAAACAAACAATAAACGTCTCCTCCGGGATTCTTTTCTCATTATATTCACTCTGAAAACGAGAACTCGCTCCTTCCGTCTAATGCAAGACAATTAGCACTCGAGCCAGGAGAGTCATACACTTGAGCATAGACAAGAAAGAAGTTCACAACAAAAGCATCCACGTCTCTTTGAGTCGAACTATGGTGTTCTGACTTCCTAATTGCACGAGAGGATACGTAGGCATAACTTAACAGTTATTGAACAAAAGTCTCTTTGTCTCCCCCTTCTCCTTCTCCCATTTCTCTTTCCTCAGCCTCAACTTTGAGCACTCACCTTCTTTTGCACTGACACTCTGTAAATCCTTTCCTCCTAGCTTTTTACGCACAATTTAGCACATACACTATCCCCTTTTAAACACAATCAAGAAAGCGTGGATCCCGTCGAGTACGACGGACGAACTGGTTGCTAATACTTTCCCAGGTCGTAACCAACCCCCTTTCTCAGTTTCTTTGGTTCGCAACCGTCTTATCCATACCCTTCCAGGTTTATGCAGCATTACCTTTCCTTCGGGATAAAAATGCCTAGCGGGAGACTCTATTCAACCTCAACCTCTAACATCGCCGACAGTCCGCGTTTGCACCGGGACGAAAGTCCAGGGAGCGACAGCTTGGCGACTCTGCTGGGGATCCTTGCAACCAGAGCTTCTGGTTCTCTTGTGGGTTTCTCCTAGCGCTTGTTTGATTTATGTTTATGGGGGTGTTATATGCTATTTGTGTTTATGTTTTAGCTTTATTTATTGCTTCCTGTACAACTTTATTTATTGCATTTACTTTATCTCTTTCATTTACTGCTTTCTGCATTTCATTTATTATTATCATATTATATATGCTGGATTGTTGTTACTTTGGTGGGTGGGGTATTCTAGTGAGAAAGGCTCAACACAAAGGCCTGAGGGACACATAAGATTAGAGTGGTTTTGTATTTTTGCCAATTCCATTTCGGTCTGGTGCGGGAATATGAAAACACGATTTATACATGGGTTTCTTTTTGAGAACTATGTGCTACGGATTTCCTGTAGTGCTAAGGCTATCTGGGAAGCCTGCTAAGTATGGATGACCTTTTTAGATGACCTTCAGCATCTGAGGTGAATTAGAGGAGGATCCTTTATGATTAGGGTAAACACTGTACCTCCGGGTTAGAAGTGTTTACACTTCTCATAATAGAGCCGAATCTGAGGATCCTTGTTCTAGAACAATACCTATGAGTGGGTTGGGTTGTTTACAAGTTTGCAGGAACCCTTGACCTCAACACACCTTGCTACTGGAATGTGTTCTTAAGGTTGTACTATTTTGGATTGATTCTTTGAAACCCTGGACTTTTGACTCTTTATTTGAGTCCCCCACTTGGTTACTGGTTCTCAGACTTCCATCTGAAACTTTGAATACTCATGAATCCTACCAAGGGCAACTGATTATCCAGCACATGATCACAAACCATTGCATATCATTAGCATACATCATATTGCATCATTTAACATTTATATATTTGTTTTATAGGGTATCCATCTTTTCTTGGTTTGGTTTTGACCGTTCTTCTGCTCAGCTTATCTGCTTCAACACTTCTTCAGTTATTTCCTTCAGTCATCTTCTTCAGTTATCTTCTTCAGTTACCCTCTTCAGTTATCTCCTATAGCATACATCTTCAGCATGGATTCAATCAGGAAAAGCAACATCACCTACCACTTCTTTGAGTATCCTCTAGCAGGCATCAGGCAGATACAGGCCCTTGTCACCCCTGATCATGTTCCCTTATTCAGGGAGCATTATGGTGGAATCCTGGACATGATCATGGACTTGGACACATTATAGAGGAGCATGATTCACACTTGTCTTCAGTTTTATGACCCTACTCTCCGTTGCTCCACTTTCCTATATTCTCAGATTGGTCCTTTGCTGGAAGAATACTCTATGCTATTCGGTGTCCCTATTAGAAGAGGAATTCCTTTCAACCCTAAAATGAACCCTCCAAAGAATTAAGACATAGCCAAGGCATTACATCTGGAAGTAACCACTATTGATGAGCACATGACTTCCAGGGCTGGAATCCCAGGCCTCCATCTAGATTTCTTGGTCACTCAGGCTACAAAGCAAGCTGCAGTAGGGAATTGGGAAATTGTGTGTGCTCTCCTGGCTCTCAGTATTTATGGTATCATTTTGTTTACGAATGAGCCTAAGTTTGTAAGAAAGAATGCCATTCACATCTTCATGCTAAAGAATCCAGTTCCCACCTTATTGGGAGACTTTTATTACTCAGTTCATCAGAGGAACGAGAAACAGAGAGGAAGACTGGTAAGGTGTTGTGCACCTCTTTTCTATAGTTGGTTGATGAAGCATATGCCAAAGACGAAAGCTTTCCTGAATCCACATCAGTCAAGGAATTAGGCTAAGAGGATGATTTCCCTTACTTCAGAAGATATCAGATGGTGTACTCAAAACACCAAGGGCCGAGACATAATAACAAGCTGTAGGCAATACCCTAATGTGCCACTTATTGGAGTAAAGGGTTGCATCAATTACAATCCTTTACTTTTCAAGAGACAGTTGGGGTATGCCTTGATACATCCACCTAGGGAGCAAGACTTAGCATAGTCTATTTATTGTGCCTTTCAGAACAATCATGCCATTGTCCGACAAGCAGCCTGGGCTTGGGACAACATACAGACTAAAGGGTCTGCTATTTTGGGGAAGTGCAACAACATAGCTTCTTCAAAGTACACTAAATGGTCTCACATCAGAGGACAGGTTACTCGTATGCCATTTACCCTGGAAGATGTATCAGGGCCATCAATAGTTGAGCCCATAGCCACAGTCAGTATGGAAGAGTTTGAAAAAATGAAGGAAAGAAATGCCCAGCTAGCTGAAGCTTTGAAGAAAACCCTTTGGGAAAGGAATGATGGTCGTTTAGACATTGAGAGGTTAGAGAAGCTACGCATCGAGCATATAACCAAGATTGAGAAGACTGAAGACTTCATTAGGAAAGCCCGAGCATGGGAACTTGTGTTGAAGAATGCATGCAAAGAAGCAAAAATTCAAAGGGAAAGAGTTGAGCATTACCTGGAAGAGAGTCAGGACAGATGGGTCAGGATAACTGAGGCTCGTCTGAAAGAAGACCATAAAATGCAAGCCAAGATAGAGAAGTTGGAAGCCAATGAGAAGAGAAGCCAAGAGGCACTGATAGCAGCTCAGAAAGAGATCTCAGAGTTGAAACTCCGGGCGGGGTTAAAGAGATCCAAAGAACAAGACAGGTATCAGAAGATGAAAAATGCCATTGTACTTTGGCTCACCATGGTGATTTTGTTTGTTTTATTCTTGAATTTAATTGTATTTTGATTCACCATGGGAGTTTTGTTTGGTTGTAATCCATGAACTATTTATATTTTGGCATTGCCACTTATATTTTATGGTTATGGATTGGATTTTCTTATGGACTTCGTTTGCTTCGACATCTTTATCTCCTCCAAGGGGTCTGGATGGTCAAAACCAAGAACCAAACCGGATACCCTCTGAAGACAAATAGACATATTGCATTGCATGCTAACCTCATATCCTTTGTTTTGCAGGTGTTTTGTTGTAGTTTTCTCACTCTGCTGTTTGTTTCAGGAAATATTGCTCGCAGGAGGGTCTTTCTCGTCAATCGCATCCACAAATATCCGACCCGTAACAACCTTCCAAGTCTACAAATGGATCAGTTACAGCAGGAACTGACAGATGTGAGAACTCAGATGACTGATGTGAGAACAAAAGTGAGAACCCAGATGAATCAATTCATGATTGTGATGACTGGGCTGACACAGACCCAGGAAAGATTAAGGGAGTTAGTCGAGCGACAGGCTCCAGAAGATAACCATGTAGGCACTGGAGGTACTAGTAACAATGATCACGGACAGCCGCAAACAAATCCACCAGAGTTTGGGCCCCACAACAACCCTGAAGTCAATATTATTGGAAATACCCAGAGAAACACTGGAGATCGTATTTTGCAGGAAGATCCTTAAGATGAGCAGTTTATAGTGTTAGGCGCTGGGGCTGATGAGGCCTATGACCGTCATCTGGACGAGATATCTGAGAAGCTGAGATCCTTGGAATCCCAGAACTCTTTGGGATTTGATGTGATGGATATGGTCCTAGTTGAAGGAGTAAGGATTCCTCACAAGTTTAAACCCCCATGCTTTGAGAAGTTCAATGGTACCTCCTGTCCTCGTAACCATTTTCAATCTTTCCCAGGGAGATTAAAAGCATATACCATGGATGAGAAACTGTGGATGTTTTACTTTGAAGACAGTTTAACCGGGGCATCCAGAGAGTGGTATTCACACTTGTCAAGGGCTACTGTCAGGAACTGGAAAGACTTAGCTGAGGCCTTTATACGCCAATATCAGTACAACCTGGATATGGCACCCAATAGGACCCTCTTGATGGGTATGTCTCAGTCTTCAAGAGAAAGTTTTCGTGAGTATGCTCAAAGGTGGAGACAACTTGCTGCTGTTGTCCAGCCATGTATGTCTGAAAGGGAAATGGCTGACATGTTTATGAATACCTTGCAAGGAACCTACATTGATAGACTTGTTGCCTTCTCTTCTACTAGCTTTGCTGATGTGGTTATAGCGGGGGAGAGAATTGAAATCCTATTGAAGATGGGTAAGATTTCTGACAATGGTGCTAGCGCCAGCAATTCAAGGAAACCCTTCTCAGGACCTAGAAGAACAGGAAAGACCAATGCAATACATGTTAATAGAGGTAGACCCCAATACTTACAAAGATCAGTGGCTGCAGTCACCATTCCTACTCCAGCACCTCAACAACAACAATATCCACAGAAACAACAGTTCCCACAACAACAATAAATATCTTATAACAACAACAATCAACAACAACGTCCTTTCCAACAAAGGCCTTCTCAGGTTAATAGGGTGATCGATCTCATTCCGATGCCCTATGCAGCCTTACTCCCGCAGCTATTGAAGCTTAATCTGACTGAACTAAGAACTTTGGCTCCACCAGACCCTCTGAATCTTCCAAGAAATTATGATGTCAACACCAGACGTGCTTTTCACTCCAATGCACCTGGTCATTCAACTGAGAAGTGTAGGGCCTTGCACACGAAAGTTCAAGATTTGATTGACTCCAAAGCTTTGAATTTTGCACCTCTACCAAATGTCACAAAGAATCCAATACCGAATCACGATGGGCCGAGGATTAATGCTATTGAGGAGGACCAACCAAAAATTCTGATTGATGACATTGCAAATATTCAAACACCACTGACCGAAGTGAAAGCTCAGCTATTGAAGTGCCAAGTGTTTCCAGATTGTGATGCCCATTGTGAAGGCATTCTACAGATCTGAGGAATGGTATCAGCAGTCTTATCAGAGAAGGCATTCTACAGGTCACATTAACGGTTCCATCTTCTACAACTGCAACAAAAATCTCTCCTACAACCCCATCAAAGATTATCTCAATAGAGTCTTTTACAACAACAACAAACACCAGTGACGACATCTCAACAATCACTATCTATTATGATCCAACAACCATCCATGTTTCGGATTCTCTCAACAACAACTTTCATCAATATCAACAACTTGCCACACCTACACCATCTTCAATCAGACCTCCGATTACCATCTACTATGACCCACAGACTCCCTCTTCTGCTGCAATTAGTCCGGTGACCATCACGGTGCCTAGACCAATTCCTTATGATAACAACAATGTTGTGCCTTGGCATTATGGTTCAGACCTTTACTGTCAAGGAAAGAAGATCACCCTTGATTCCTCAACTTCTACACCACAGATTGACAATGTTGGGGGAGGCGGAGGCTTCACTCGAAGCGGACGTCTCTTCGCTTCATAGTTCCCAAGAGCTAATGCTGAAGCAGAAACTGCTGCTAAAGCAAAAGGCAAAAGTGCGATGCCAAAAGAACCAGCTGCAAAAGAAACTCAGAAGACACCCTTTGATTAGGATGTAGACGAGTTCATGAGGATTATCAAAAGAAATGACTACAAAGTTGTGGACCAGCTCCACCAAACACCCTCCAAGATCTCCATACTATCTCTGCTCATGTGTTCTGAGGCTCACCGGAATGCAATACTTAAAGTATTGCACGCAGCTTATGTTCTTGAGGAGATCACAGTCAATCAGTTAGAAACGGTGGTTGCAAACGTCAATACTAGTCACGGACTAGTTTTCACCGATGCTGACTTGACTACGGAGGGGCGTAATCACAACAAGGCTTTGCATATCACTCTGGAATGTAAAGGTGTTGTGTTGTCTCATGTCCTTATTGATACCAGATCATCACTCAATATGCTACCAAAGAAGGCTTTAGTCAAGTTGGAGTATGATGGTCTTGCACTCCGTCCAAGTAACCTAGTTGTCAGAGCTTTCGATGGCTCTAAAAGATCGTTTCTCGGAGAAATTGAGCTGCCTGTGGTAATTGGCCCACAAATTTTCAAAACTACCTTCTACGTGATGGACATACAACCTACCTACAGTTGTTTGTTGGGTCGACCCTGGATTCATGTCGCTGGCGCAGTAACATCTACCCTTCACCAGAAGTTAAAATATGAGTGGGAAGGACAAATTATCACCATTTGTTGAGAAGAAGACATCTTCGTCAGTCACCTGGCTACATACAAGTACATAAAGACAAATGGGGAGATCCATGAAACCATGAGTCAGGGTTTTGAAGCTTTGAATGTCAATGAAGCAACAACTGAGGTGTTTGCTGCATCCCAAGAGGAAAGGATGGGCACCTCAATTTCTTCCTACAAACAGGCTCAGAAGGTTGTGGAAGAAGGGAATGCCCAAGGCTGGGGCAAGCTGCTAAAGGTGGAGATGAAAGAAAACAAATTTGGTTTGGGTTACAGATCATCCCGACAAGTTCCAAGGGAGGCTGCTGAAGCTCCCAAGTTCATAAGTGGGGGAATGTTGACCCCTGATGCTGTCAAGACTCTGGAAGACGAGGCTGAGAGCGACTAAAACCTGGAAAACTGGATCCGTCCAAGAGTCTCGGGCCAACAAGTCCTCAACTGGTCTTCCCAGGAAATTATAAGGGTTACTGCTGCAGAGTAATTATTATTTCTTGTTTTAAGCATGCATCAAAGTCCTACATCTTGCCCGAGATGTCGGGACTCATTTTGTAATAGGGCCATATGTATTTTGTGCAAATTGAATATTAATGAACAATGGACATATTTTTGAAAACAATCTTTCTTTCGCTCTCTGTCTTTTCATTTTTGTTATTTTCGCACAAAATAATAAATGGCAATGGTTTTCTCAATAATAACTCCATTCACTTTTTCTAAATAAGATAAAATCGATCACTAAAATGAACCAAATCTCAACCCTTGCAGAAATAGCCCTCCAGATTGCACCAACAACGACACTGCTATGACCTCGTATGACTTTGACAATCCGATTAATCAAGCAGATGAATGGGTTGAAGAAGACTACGATTTACCTGAAGAGCTAAACAGATTATTGAGACAAGAGGAAAAGGTGATTGCTCCTCATCAGGAGGAGGTTGTGACTATTAATCTTGGTACCGAGGAAGATGTGAAAGAGGTAAAAATTGGGGCCAGTCTGCAAGCTCCAGTGAAAGAACAACTTATCAGTATGCTGCGAGAATATGTTGATGTGTTCGCTTGGTCCTATCAAGATATGATAGGTTTGGATACAGATATTGTCATGCACAAGCTTCCATTGAAAGAGGATTGTCCGCCAGTTAAACAGAAGTTGCGTCGTACTCGCCCAGACATGGCCATGAAAATCAAAGAGGAAGTACAAAAGCAGTGGGGCGCCGGTTTTCTTGCTGTAACTAGTTACCCGCCGCGGGTTGCTAACATTGTACCCGTACCTAAGAAAGATGGCAAGGTACGTATGTGTGTTGATTACCGGGATCTAAACAGAGCAAACCCGAAAGATGACTTCCCATTACCCCACATTGATGTATTGGTGGACAACACAGCTCAGTTATCGGTATTTTCCTTTATGGACAGATTTTCCGGGTACAATCAGATCAAGATGTCACCTGAAGACATGGAGAAGACAACATTCATCACACCCTAGGGCAAATTCTGCTACAAAGTAATGTCGTTTGATCTGAAGAACGCTGGTGCAACATATCAACGGGCTATGGTAACATTATTCCACGATATGATTCATAAGGAAATCGAGTGTTACGTGGATGACATGATTTCCAAATCCCAAACAGAGGAAGAGAATTTGGTAAATCTATTGAAGTTGTTCAAGCGTTTAAGGAAGTATCAGTTAAGGTTGAACCCCAACAAATGCACATTCAGGGTACATTCTGGTAAGCTGCTGGGTTTTATTGTAAGCAGAAAAGGAATTGAGGTTGATCCCGACAAAGTCAAAGCAATTCAGGAAATGCATGCACCTAAGACTGAGAAAGAAGTTAGAGGGTTCTTACGTAGATTGAACTACATTTCAAGGTTCATATCTCATCTCACTGCAACCTGCGAGCCCTTGTTCAAACTATTAAGAAAGGAACAAACAGTCAGGTGGAACGATGATTGTCAAAGAGCTTTTGACAAGATCAAAGAGTATTTGCAAGAACCTCTAATACTCATGCCTCCAGTCGAAGGAAGACCTCTAATAATGTACCTGACATTATTAGATGAATCAATGTGGTGTGTGTTGGGCCAGCATGACGATTCTGGTCGAAAATAGTATACAATATACTACCTAAGCAAAAAGTTTACCGACTGTGAACAACGTTATTCACTGCTCGAGAAAACTTGATGTGCTTTAGCGTGGGCTGCTCGCCGACTAAGACAGTATATGTTGACTCATACTACCTTGTTGATCTCAAAGATGGACCCAGTCAAGTACATATTTGAGAAGCCAGCACTTACCGGAAGGGTTGCAAGGTGGCAAATGATTCTAACAGAATATTATATTCAGTACACCTCTAAAAAGGCCATCAAGGGCAGTGTATCGTCTACCTATCTGGATGAGCAACCCATTGATGACTACCAGCCTATGTGATTTGATTTCCCTGATGAAGACATCATGTTCTTAAAGTCGAACGATTATGAAGAGCCTATTCACACTGAAGGGCCTGATCCAGAAGAAGCATGGACTATGATGTTCGATGGGGCAGTTAATTGTAATGGTCGTGGAGTTGGTGCAGTGCTTATAACACCCAAAGGATTCCATATGCCTTTTTCAGCAAGACTTACCTTTGCATGCACTAACAACGAAGCAGAATACGAAGCTTGTATAATGGGTCTTGAGGAAGCCATTGATCTCAGGATCAAAACCTTGAATATGTTCGGAGATTCGGCTTTGGTAATTGTCGCTCCCACTTGATGACACAGGGCCAAGAGGGGTACAGACGCGAACGGTCGGTGAAAAGAGAAAGAAACGAATAGAGTCACCAGCTAGGCATTTTTATCCCGAAGGAAAGGTAATGCTGCATAAACCTGAGAAAGGATAGATAAGACGGTTGTGAACTAGAGAAACTGAGAAAGGGGGTTGGTTACAACCTGGGAAGGTATTAGCACCAGATTGTCCGTCGTACTCGACGGGATCCACGCTTGAAAGATTTGTGTTTTAAAGGGGTAGTGTCAGTGCAATCTGTGTATCAAAGCTGGAAAGAATGCAAGTGTCAGTGTAAAAGAAATGTGAAGTAAATAAAAGAAGTGTAAGTGCTCGAATAGGAGTGCAAAGCTCAAGACAATGAGGCTAAAAGGATAATGCTGAAAGGAGGGGCATATACAGAGACTTTGTTTGATAACAGTTAAGTTATGCCTACGTATCCTCTCGTGCAATGAGGAAGTCAGAACACCGTAGTTCGACTCAAAGAGACTGAAAGATAAATTTACTTGTGAACTGCTTACTTATCTATGCTCAAGTGTATGACCTGTATGGCTCAGGTGCAAACTGTCTTGCATTAGACGGAAGAAGCAAGTTCTCGTTTGTGAGTGAATGAGGTGAGAAAAGAATCCCGAAGGAGACGGTTATTGTTTGTTTTTGGTGTTTTCAATCTTTTATTGCTTTTTGTGTTTGTCATAAGTTAATGAGCTTAAGCCTAAACCAATGGGCTAGTAAACTCATCACATCTTCCCTTTGATTAGGGGTAATGAGAATACCTTAAGCATGAAGTAAGCACCTCACACTTAATCACCATGATGTAGGATTAAGATCATTAACCTACTTGCATATATTTAGATGTTTTTGGAGTTTTTTGTTTAGTGTTAAGTAATGAGTTTAAGCCATAATCAAGGATTTAATGGACCCATTACACCATCCTAATAGAAGGATAATAGATGAGAACATTTAAGCTGAGGAAGGCTCCTCAACTTAATCCATGATTAGGGATTAACCTCATGACAAAACAAAACCTTTATTAAAGTGGATTTTAATCAAGGGTAAGGTGAAGAAATGGATTTTATGATTTGTAAGACAACTTAAGGGGGAATTGTCCATTAACACTAGGGTTAGTCCTTCTTAACCAATTAAGGAAGAATTAGAACCCTAATGCAAGGCCCAAGTTACAAGTTTGATGTCTTAGTGATTATTAAGTGAATTGATTAAAGGGTTTAAACACATTAATGGTTTAACACTTAGGATTAAAGTTATACACTCCATCCTAATAGAAGGATACATGCATAATCCTAATCACAAAGCCTTAAAACCTTTAAGGTTTAGTCCTTGATTAAGGGATGAGAAGAGAAGACTCAAAAGATGACACAAAGGTAAAACTAATGGGGGACTATCAAACCCTAATTGTGATCTTACTTGGGGGTTCCTAGGGTTCATGAGGATTTCAAAAGATCTTCAGTAAAGAAGCCACCAAGGAAGAAGCAGATGGAAGGAGGAGAAGCAAAAGAAACAAGACAACTTGCTTCACTTAAGAAGACAAGTTGCTTGATGAAAGAAAGAGGAGAAGGAACATGAATGAGCAAGCTCACTCTAATATAAAAGTAAAATTCAGCAAGGGTGCATAAGAGAGATGAGAAGAGATTATGAGAAGTGAAGGCAAATTCACTTCTCAAATACTTACCACCTGAAAAGTTAGCAAAAAGAAATGAAATGAACATGAACATGTAATGAATGAAATGATGCAAACCAAAACCAGAAGAATAAATATGATGTTAATGATGCTAAGGGAAAATGCAAACACATGAAAAGAGTTGTGGATGATCATACAAGGATGAGGATGCAAATGAAGCATGTTTTGAACCAGAAAAGTTCATGAAAACTTATGAAATGCAATGGAAGCATAACATGGAAAATGAATGATGCAATGATCAAACATGATTCTAATATGTCCTAAGATGTCTTAGAAGTCATTTGGATGCACAAAATATCATGGCAAGTTCATGAATGCAAGCATATGAAAGATGGATGCAAATGAAGGCAAAAATTAGGTTTTATTCATAACATGCAATACAAAAATCAAAACCAGAAGCAAATGACATGATAAAAAATTGAAAATGGGATCAAAGGAACCCTAACCCTACACAAGTTCACTTCCCAAAGGAGGAGACCTAAACCCTAACTTAATGGAAGTTATGATTTTCTCAAGTTAGCTTGGGTTTTAAGGCACTTCAAAAGGGAAAATGCACAACAAATTGAAAATGATAGATAAATTCAAACCAATTTTATCCTAGAAACTACATGATATGAAGAATGCAATGCAAAAAGAACCATCATCAAACTCCTCATGGTTAGGCAGAAAGGATTTTTCTAAGTTAGGGCAAAAATATTGACTTTTAAGAACCCAAATTCCAAAGAAAAATGTCAAAATAGGTCAAGAACGAAAAAGAAATTTGTATGAAGAGTTTGATAATGTTTCTAAATGTATCAAGATGCAATGTGATTTTTTTGGTGATTTTTAGAAACTTAAATGGTATTTTAATTAATTAATTCTCATTAACTAATTAAAATAAACATTTAAATATTTTAAAAATACGAAAATTATGCAAAAAATAAAATAAAAATTATTTTTAGAATGAGAAAACTATTTTAAGACATGATGCAAAAAATGAAATTTTTTAGAAGTATTTTACTATTTTAAATAAATTGTAGAAAGAAATGCAATAAAAATGAAAACTAAATTAATTTAAATGAAAAGTAATCAGATCCAAAGGCCCTGGTTTAAAGTTGAGACGCGGGAATTGACCAGCGCGCGCTAACGGTCGGCCCATATTCAAACTCACTAATTATGTCATTAAACCCTAATCTGATGCCCTAATTACTTTCAGGTGACCGGAACAGTGTTCCGGTCATCTTCTCCGTCCAGTCTCCTATGCTATCTCTCTCTATACGCATCCCCAAGCTCTTAAACTCTCCAGAAACGATCCCCACCCCATTCTAAGCAAGAATCAATCATCAAACAGGATTTATTTCACATGAACAGAGAGATTCGAATCAAAACGGAAAAATTCACAGAAATTTCAGAAGCTTCATACATGCTTAAACCTGAATCATTTTCAAAACCAAAAGGTGCAGTGTGATCAGTGAAGCATGGAAAACAATCTAAGAACTTAAGAAATCATTTATGGAAAAAAAGTTCTTGATGATACCTGAACTGAAGCTTTCGAAAATGGTGTTTTCTGGCCAGTTCCTTGCTTCAAATCAGCTCCAATGATCCTTCTGAAGTGTTTGTGATGCTTAGTTGGAGTTTATATGGCCCCAAAATGAAAATGGCAGAAGCTCAGTTCATGAAGTGTGAAAATCTTGTTTTTGATTCTGGGCTTTTTAGGGCAAAATGAAGGGTGGGAAATGATCAGTGGTGTTTATGGAGTTGAATGGTGGAAAAAGTTTGAAGGTTTGATGGATGAGTTGTGAAATTCGAAGGCTTTTGCATAAGAGGAGTTTTTGGTGAATGCTGAGTTCTTGGAGGTTTTAGCCTTGCTTGTTGTGTGTAATGGCTTGCTTGAGGTCCACATAACATGTTCTGATTGGGCAGAGAGTTGTTGTGGAGCAGTGTGATTGGTATGGCTCATGTTGCAAAAAGTCAAGAAAGTTGTACTTTGAGGTATGTGCAAGTGGCAGGCTGGTTTAGGGGCATGGCTCAAGTTAGATGGCTTTAGGGAGGTCCATGGAAACTGATTTAGTGAGCTGGTTCAAGTGGATGAAGAGGTTTGGATCATTTTGCAATTTTGTACCACTTTGGCCCCTTTTGAAATTCTTGAAGTTTAAGGCATGAAACTTGAGAAATCTTTGGGCAATTCTGAATTTTATGTCATGTGTGATGTTTTTGTAATGCTTAGACATCAATTAGAAGTCACAAATTGCCTTGGTACAAGAATTTGCAAGTTTCCCTCTTTGGCACATAAGTGAATTTTTGTGATTTTTCCCAACTTTGCAAGACCATAACTTGAGTTTTATGATGAATTAGGTCAAGTTCTTGTACTTTTTGAAAATGGGAGGATCCAATCTACAACTTTCATGACCAAGAATTTTTCATTTGAAACATTTTTGAATCAAAAAGAGAGGGTTGAAAAACTTTCCCAAAATGGCAAGTTTACATTACAAGTCACTTTCCCAAAATGGCAACTTTGCAAATGGCTTGAAATTCTTCAATTTTGTGAACTTCTAACACCTTATAAGATCAAATAAAGATTATACACATTCAAAATGATGGAGAAAACCCTTTAGTTGGGTGATTGGGGGCCTCAGATGCCCTGATTTTGCACTGACTTGCTCAAAAAGTCATCTATTGATCAAATGCCTTCCCCATTGAATTTCTTCATGAAAATTGGTATGCATGATCCTTACAACATATAGAGACCAATAGAAACAAGAATGACCAAAAAATTTGGAGTTATGGCCTCTGAAACCAAAACCCTAATTTTAGGTCATCTGTGCAGTTAAGCTTGGCTCTGCTTCCATGCCTTTCTTAGTTCTTGTGATTTTATGACTTCCTTGATCTTGGGAGGATATAATATGATGCTTGAACATACATGGACCCTCTTGAGATGATTGAAGACCTTTGGAGTGGCTCAGATAGCTCAGGAATTTTTCAAATCACAAACCCTAGATGCAGATGACTTTGAACCAATGCAGTGAAGCAAAAATGTAACATGAGATGATATGATCGAACTTATGCAATATGAAAAGAATCAAAAGCCATAGTGAAATGAGTGAGAGCAAATTTGGGGTGTTTACAGCTGCCCCTATTCAAACATGAGTTAGCTGTGTAGGATGTAAGCAATGGCTTAACAGGCGAACAAGATAACTTGTGGTTGAATACCAAAGACAGTCCAAAATTTTCACTCACTGAATGAAGAAGAAAAGGGATATAGATTGTAAAAGGAAGTAAAGTTCTTATAAAGTGCTGGCGATGGAGGACGACCGTCGGGCAGAGGACGACTGCTGGGGATGAAGTAAATGACGGGGACTACCGACATGCCGGGAAATAAAGGGACTATGATGGGGACGGCCATCAAAGGTGAAGGACGATCACCTAGCAGGGTACGGCTGCTCTGTCGGGGATAAGATGAGGGACGATCATCTAGGGTGAAGGAAGATCACCTGGCAAGGTGCGGTTGCCGAAAGCATCACGACATAGGACGAATGTCGGATATAAAAGGTCCACGATGGGGGCGGCCATCGGATAAGCATGATGAAAGACGATCATCAAGAGGTGAAGGACGATCACCTAGCAGGGTGCGGCTGCTCTCGGGGTTTATCATGACATAGGACGAAGGTCAGATAACAAGATCAACGATGGGGACGACCATCAGATAAAATGATGAAGGACGATCATCAAGAGGTGAATGACGATCACCTAGCAGGGTACGGCTGCTAAGATATCACGACATAGGACGAATGCCGGATAGAAAAGGGTTCCGATAAAGGAAACTCCGTTGGGGGAAAGGGATGAGGGACGATCATCCAAAGGTTAAGGACAATCACCTGGGAGGGTATGACTGCCGAAGGGTATCATGACATAGGACGAATGTCAGGTAGAAGAGAAATTTGCTTTATAATGGGGATTTGCTGGGGAATGCTAGACACGGATGAATGTCTACATTCAAGAAAGGAAAGGTATAAGTATTTGACGCTGTGTATAGATTAAAGACGCGGACGAGCATCCTTAAGACTTTGATACGGACAAGTATCGGTCAAAACAAACGCTGACGCATGTTCAGAGGTGATGATACGGACGAGTATCAACTGGTTAACAAAAAAACACGGACGAGTGTTGACTCTGAGGGGAAGTGAGAGGTGTATACAAGACACGGACAAGTACCTGTATGAGTAGAAAGTATGAGTAAGACACAGACGAGTGTTCAATTTGCTGGGGAAAGCATGATACAGATGGGTATCATAAAAGAAAGTGTATAAAAAGATATTATGACGCTCCTTGGGATAGGATGACACGGACGGGCATCGGAAGATATAATAAGCAATGTTTTAGGCAACTGTGTTGGGGATAGGTGACACGGGGGTGTTAGGGGAGTATATTAACATGTTTTTATGAGTGCAAAGGGGATGCTTTGGCTTACTGCTGGGGAATTTGAGTGGTATCCCGTATGCTTTTGATGGTATGTCAGTATTCACAGGGGTTTGATTCAATCATGGCTTGTGACTATGCAATATGTTTGATTTTTGCCATAATGCTCCGCATTAGACGGAATGCTACGCTCTGGGGGGAGATATGATGCGAATGCTATGATTGTGCAAAGATATCGATCCGGGATTCAGATCCCGTGGCGGTGAAGATCTCTGGCCGATCTGCTTGAAGTAATATCCCAGCTGGGGATGAGATCATTGGTAGATCCGATATATATGACTCTGTTTGGGGAAATAAGTCACTGATAGACCTATTATTGGTGATGAGGAGCCTACTGGGGTCTGTGGAAGCTTGCATCACTTTGTTGTGAGATCTTCAGATATTGCTCTTCCGGATAGAGGTTGAGACTCTACGGGAAGATGGTTCCCTGTCTAACACTTGGCTGAGGGGGAATAATCACTGAACGATCTTCCTAAAGTCCTGTAGGGATTCTGCTGGGGAGAAGCATCTCTGGTGCTGCTTGGAAGATATGATGAGTAAGTACTGATTTGGCAGCTCGTTGGAGAGAAGCTTTCATGCCCCATGTTGTGCTTTGAACACCTGCAATCCTGTTATGACAAAGAAACATACAAGTATCCCGAGGTATCCCTTACTGGATTCCATCATAGGAGTTTAGACACTCCCGAGAGCAAATATATTTCCTGTAAGCATAAGAAAAGGCACATCTGTATTTATGCAACTATTATATTAAGGACATCGGACATTTTTGCAAATGAAAATGTGCGAGACGAAATGTGACCGAAAATCTGATTTTATTAATCTGGGGCGCCCTGAATTGGCGAGTACAGTCAAAGAAACAAATCCCCTGAAATGAGGAGATTGTTACAAAATGAGAAAACAGAAAGATGCTGGCAATGTTGATGACGCTTCAGTGCTTCCCTTTTGCTATGACTTGTACGACATTGACGTCCTTCTCATCTTACTTTTTGAAGAAGGCTGATCTCGATCGATGCTTTATACTTTCGAAGCTTACCGTGTTGTAAGTGATACAGACGAATTCAGAATGCAGTTGTTCGCTTATTCCCTTATTTTGCGTGGATCGCCCTTTCGGGTTTTCAATCCACCGGGATACCCATTTTTTCCTGAGTTGTCCAATGTGGCTTTTCAACTCAGCGGGTGCATATTTTTTATTTATTTCCCTTATTTTTGCCCGAGTCTTTTATTCTGTTTTTGACTCGCCGGGATGCCCTATTTTTGCCTGGACTCTACATTCTGTTTTTCTGTCCAGCGGGTCATTTTATGCGAAGTATTTTTTTACTGCATCTGAATTCACAGGGGATAGGAAGTCTTCACCATCCATAATACTGAGCATCAGTGCTCCACCAGAGAAAAATTTCTTTACTATGAATGGACCATCATAATTCAGAGTCCACTTGCCCCTGTGGTCTGTATGAGGAGGAAGGAGTCTTTTCAGCACAAGATCTCCTACTTGGTACTCTCGAAGCCTGACTTTCTGATCAAAAGCTTTCTTCATTCTTTTCTGGTACAACTGCCCATGACAAATTGCAGCCAATCTCTTCTCTTCGATCAGACTCAGTTGTTCGTACCGGGATCGGACCCATTCTGCTTCGTTCAACTTAACATCCATCAATACCCGTAGAGAGGGTAATTCGACTTCAACGGGTAGGACTGCCTCCATACCATACACAAGCTGATACGGTGTTGCCCCAGTGGATGTCCTGATTGACGTACGATACCCATGCAAGGCGAATGGTAGCATTTCATGCCAGTCTTTGTAGGTGACCACCATCTTCTGCACAATCTTCTTGATATTCTTGTTAGCTGCCTCCACAGCGCCATTCATCTTTGTCCTGTAAGGAGAAGAATTGTGGTGTTGGATCTTGAAGTCCCGACACAGTTCTGCCATCATTTTATTGTTCAAGTTGGAACCATTATCAGTAATGATTCGCTCGGGCACTCCATACCGACATATGATGTCTCTCCTCAGGAATCGGGCTACCACTTGCCTGGTGACATTTGCATACGAAGCTGCTTCGACCCACTTGGTGAAATAGTCAATGGCTACCAGGATGAATCTGTGGCCGTTTGAAGCAGTCGGTTCAATCTTGACAATCATATCAATGCCCCACATGGCGAAGTGCCAAGGTGAAGACATCACATTCAAAGGATTTGAAGGCACATGCACCTTATTTGCATAAATCTGGCATTTATGGCATTTCCTATCATATGCACAACAGTCTGCATCCATTGTGATCCAGTAGTAGCCTGATCTCAACAACTTTTTAGCCATTGCATGCCCTCCCGCATGGGTACCAAAAGATCCTTCGTGCACCTCGTGCATCAACAAGTCTGCTTCTGCCTTGTCAACACATCTGAGGAGTACCATATCAAAGTTCCGCTTGTACAAGGAACCATCAGCATTTAAGAAGAAACTACCAGCCAACCTTCTTAATGTCTTCTTATCATTGGATGATGCCCTAGGTGGGTATGTTTGATCCTCCAAGAAGCATTTGATGTCATGGAACCAAGGCTTGTCATCTTTAGCAAGGTCTGCTGAGAATACATATGCCGGTCTGTCAAGTCTGGACACCGAAATCCGAGGTACAAAGTTGGCAGCTTGAACTTTGATCATGGATGAAATGGTAGCCAAAGCATCTACAAATTGATTTTCATCTCGAGGGATATATTCCAGCTTGACTGTTGTGAAGAAAGTCAATAACCTCCTCGTATAATCCCGGTAGGGTATCAGATGATCCTGGTGAGTGTACCACTTGCCGTTGGTTTGATTAATTACCAGAGCTGAATCTCCGAATATAGTTAAAGTCTTGATCCTGAGGTCAATGGATTCCTCAAGACCCATAATACAAGCTTCGTATTCAGCTTCGTTGTTAGTGCAATTAAAGGTGAGTTTTGCCAAGAAAGGCATGTGAACTCCCTTAGGTGTAATGCGTACTGCACCAACACCACGACCATTCATATTAACATTCCCATCAAACATCATAGTCCATTCTTCTTCTGGGTTAGGCCCTTCAGTGTGAATAGGCTCTTCATGATCTTTTTTTTTATGAACATGATGTCTTCATTAGGGAAGTCAAATCTCATAGGCTGGTAATCATCAATGGGTTGCTCAGCAAGATATTCAGACAATACACTGCCTTTGATGGCTTTCTGAGATGTGTACTGAATGTCATATTCTGTGAGAATCATTTTCCATCTTGCAACCCGTCCGGTAAGCGCTGGCTTCTAAAAAATGTACTTAACTGGGTCCATTTTGGATATCAATAAAGTAGTGTGGGTCAACATATACTGTCTCAGTCGGCGAGCAGCCCACGCTAAAGCACATCAAGTTTTCTCGACCAGACTCGTCATGCTGGCCCAGCACACACCCCATTGACTCTTCTAATACTGCCAAATACATGATTAGAGGTCTTCCTTCAACTGGAGGCATAAGGATTGGAGGCTCTTATAAGTATTCCTTAATCTTGTCAAAAGCCCTCTGGCAGTCTTCGTTCCACCTGACCGTTTGTTCTTTTCTTAACAACTTGAATAAAGGTTCACAGGTTGCTGTAAGGTGAGATATGAACCTTGAAATGTAGTTCAATCTACCTAGGAACCCTCGAACTTCTTTCTCAGTCTTCGGTGCAGGAATTTCTTGAATGGCTTTGACTTTGTCAGGGTCAACTTCAATTCCCTTCTCACTTACGATAAAACCCAGCAGCTTACCGGATCGCACCCCGAATGTGCATTTGTTGGGGTTTAGCTTCAACTGGTACTTTCTCAGACGCTTGAATAGATTCAACACATTCACCAGGTGGTCTTCTTCTGTGAGGGACTTGGCAATCATGTCATCCACATAACATTCAATTTCTTTGTGGATCATGTCATGGAATAATGTTACCATAGCCCGTTGATTAGTGGCACCAGCATTCTTCAGTCCGAATGGCATCACCTTATAACAGAACGTTCCCCAGGGTGTGATGAAAGTTGTCTTCTCCATGTCTTCAGGTGACATCTTGATCTGATTATATCCTAAAAATACGTCCATGAAGGAGAATACCGAGAACTGAGCCGTATTGTCGACCAATACATCAATGTGAGGTAATGGGAAGTCATCTTTCGGGCTGGCTCTGTTCAGATCCCGGTAATCCACACACATCCTCACTTTGCCGTCCTTCTTAGGCATAGGTACAATATTAGCAACCCACGGCGGGTAACTAGTTACAGCAAGGAAACCGGCATCCCACTGTTTTTGTACCTCTTCTTTTATCTTCATTGCCATATCTGGGCGAGTACGGTGCAACTTCTGTTTTATCGGCGGGCAGTCTTCCTGTAGAGGCAGCTTGTGTATAACAATGTCGGTGTCCAACCCTGGCATATCCTGATAAGACCAAGCAAAGACATCCACATACTCCCGAAGCATGTCAATCAGTTGCTCTTTCACTGAATCTTGCAGAGAAGCCCCGATCTTAACTTCCTTCAAGTCTTCTTCCGTACCAAGATTAACCGTTTCAACTTCCTCCTGATGAGGAGTGATAACCTTCTCCTCTTGTCTCAACAACCTGGCTAGCTCTTCAGGTAGCTCATAATCTTCTTCAACCCCTTCATCAGCTTGATTAATCGGATTGTCAAAGTCATACGAAGTCATAGCAGTGTTGTTGTCGGTGCAGTCTGGAGGGCACTCTCTGCAAGGGTTTAGATTTGTTCATTTTAGTGATCAATTTTATCTTGCTTAGAAAAAGTGAAAATGAAGTTATTATTTTGAAAAACATTGCCATTTTATTTTTGTACAAAAAATGAAAAATGAAAAACAGTGAGCGGAAAAGAAAAGACTCATTTGCAAAAGATGTCCTGATATTCATTAATTGATCTTTGCACAAAATACAAGATGGCCCGATTACAAAATGAGTCCTGACATCTTGGACAAGATGCAGGACTTGATGCATGCTTCAAAAACACAGGAAATAATAATTACTCTGCAGGAGTAACCCTTATAATTTCCTGGGAAGACCAGTTTGAGACATGGTTCCCCGAGATCCTTGGATGTATCCAGCTTTCCAGGTTGCGCTCGTCTTCTGACTCATCATCCAAGCTTTTCACAACATCCGGGGTGAGCATCCCCCCGCTGACAAACTTGGACTCCTTTGCCACCTCTGGTTGATCTTGTCGAGTTGGTCTGTAACCCAACCCGAATCGGTCCTCCTTCTTCTCTACGGGCAGCAGCTTGCCCCAGCCTTGGGCGGTACCTTCCTCAACAACCTTCCGGGCTTGTTGATATGATGTAATGGAAGTCCCTTGCACAACAGATGTTTCATTAATATTCAAGGCCTCAAACCCTTGACTCATGGTTTCATGGATTTCCCCATCCATTTCAATGTATTTGAAAGTAGCCAGCTGGCTAATAAAAATATCCTCCTCCCCACAAATAGTAATGATTTGGCCTTCCCACTCGAATTTTAACTTCTGGTGAAGGGTTGATGTCACGGAGGCCAGCGGCGTGTATCCATGGTCTACCCAATAGACAGCTGTAGGCAGGCTGTATATCCATCACAAAGAAGGTCATTTTCAAAACTTGTGGGCCAATCATTATTGGTAATTCTATCTCTCCCAGAACTGATCTTTTAGAACCGTCAAAGGCTCTCACTACCAAGTTACTTGGGCGTAGTGCCAATCCATCATACTCCAGCTTCACAAGGGCTTTCTTAGGCAGGACATTGAGGGATGACCCTGTGTCTACCAGTACGTGAGAAAGAACTGCACCCTTACACTCCAAGGTAATGGGCAAAGCCTTGTTGTGATTGCGACCTTCCGTTGTTAGATCAGTGTTGGTAAATCCTAGTCCATTACTAGCATTGACATTTCCAACCACTGTCTCTAACTGATTGACGGTAATCTCCTCCGACACATAAGCTGCGTGGAGGACCTTTAATAGTGCATTCCGATGAGCCTCAAAGCACATTAGCAATGATAGTATGGAGATTTTGGAAGGTGTTTAGTGAAGCTGGTCTACCACCTTGTAATCACTTTTCTGTATGATTCTCATGAATTCATCAACCTCTTGATCAAAAGGAGTCTTCGAAGCTTCTTTGACAACTTGTTCTTCTTGCACCATGCTCTTTCCTTTTGCCTTGGCAGCAGCTTCTGCTTCAGCAACGGGTCTTGGTATTTGCGAGGCAAAGAGACGTCCGCTTCTAGTGAAGCCTCCGCCTCCCCCCACATTGTCTAACTGAGGTGAAGAAGTTGATGATTCCAAAGTGATTTTCTGCCCCTCGCAGTATAGATCTGAGCCATAATGCCAAGGGATGGCATTATTGCTTTCGTAAGGAACTGGCCCAGGCACTGTGATAGTGACCGGACTGATAGCAACTGCAGAAGGGACCACAATGGTGTGCGGATCATAGTATATGGTAACTGGTGCTCTGATAGGAGTAGCATTTTGTTGGTTGTTGGTAGGAATATTTTGGGATCGTAGTATATTGTAACCGTTGAGATGCTTTCATCAATTGCTGCTGATGTTGTAGAAGGTACTGTTGACTGGATGGGGATTGAAGTTGTAGCAGGGATGGTGACTGAACTCGCATCCGTTGAAGTGATTGATTGAGCAGTTGACGGAGTTGTAGTAGAATCCGTAGGAATAATGGTTGCTGACGTTGTAGGAGTATATGTGATTGTTGATGAAGGAATTGTTGGAGTCGTAGTTGCTGTTGTCGTAATCTGAAGGATACCATCCTTAATAAGACCATCTATGCCGTTTCTCAACCTTTCACACCCATTGACTGCAATATTGCAATACCCACAGCCGAGCTCACACCCGGGGAACACTTGGCATTCTAAAAGCTGAGCTTTGATTTCAACCAAAGGTGTTCGAATTTGTGCAACACTGGTGATTAAGGTGGATGATTTGCCTTCCTCAATAGCATTAATCCTAGGCCCGTTGTGACTAGGCATTGGATTCCTTGTGACATTTGGAGGAGGTGCGAAGTTGAGAGCTTTTGAGTCTACCAGATCTTGGACTTTCATCTGTAGGGCCCTGCATTTTTCAGTATTATGCCCCGGTGCGTTTGAGTGGAATGCACACCTGGTATTTGCATCATAGTTCTTTGGCAAATTAAGAGGATCTGGAGGTGCCAGTGTCCTTAACTCAACTAAGTTGAGCTTCAGGAGTTGTAGCAAGAGTGTAGCATACGACATTGGGATTGGGTCAATTACCCTGTTTGCCTGTGATGGTCTTTGTTGGAAAGGACGCTGTTGTTGGTTGTTGTTGTTGTTGTAGGTTCTCTGTTGCGGATAATGAACTTGTTGTTGATACTGTGGTGGTTGTTGTTTAGGATATGATGATTGTTGTGGTATTGGAGCTGGAATAGTAACTGCTGCTACTGACAGGTGCACATACTGAGGCCTGCCCCTGCTTGCATGAATGGAATTTGTTTCACCGGCCCTTCGGGGTCCCACAAAAGGCTTTCTGGGATTACTGGATGAACTTGCACCACTGTCGGAAATTTTGCCCATCTTTAATAGACTTTCAATCCTTTCACCAGCTATGACCACATCAGCAAAACTGGTAGAGGAAAAAGCAGCCAGTCTATTAATGTAGGTCCCTTGCAATGTATTCATGAACATGTCAGCCATTTCCCTCTCCGACATGGGTGGTTGGACAGCAACAACAAGTTGTCTCCACCTTTGGGCATATTCTCTAAAGCTCTCTCTAGAAGATTGTGACATTCCCATCTGAAGGGTCCTGTTGGGAGCCATGTCCAGGTTGTATTGATATTGACGGATGAAAGCCTCAGTCAAATCCTTCCAGCATCTTATGGTGGCCCTGGACAAGTGTGAATACCACTCTCTTGAAGCCCCAGTCAGACTGTCTTCAAAGTAGAACATCTACAACTTTTCATCCATGGTATACGCTTTGAGTCTTCCCAGAAAAGACCACAGGTGAGTTCGTGGACAGGAGGTACTATTGTACTTTTCAAAGCATGGGGGTTTGAATTTGTGGGGAATTCTCACCCCATCCACTAGCCCCATATCCATCACATCGAAGCCCAAAGAATTCTGAGACTCCAAAGATCTTAACTTCTCAGCAATTTCGTCTAGCCTCATATCATATACTTCATCTCCAGCCCCCATAACAGTAAACTGTTCTTCTTGGGGATCCTCTTGCAAGATTCTTCCCCCAGCTGTGTTACCTTGCACATTTCTCGGGATATTAACTTCTGGATCCAGATGAGGTCCAAATACTGGTGGGTCAATACGAGGCTGGCCCCGCTCATTGTTACTGGTTCCTCCTGTTCCAAGATGAGGCTCCTCAGGAGTTTGTCTTTCCACTAGCTCTCTTAACCTTTCTTGGATCTATGCCAAGCCAGTCATTACTGCCATGAATTGAGACATCTGATTTCTCATCTCCACTCTCTCATTAGCCATCTGATTTTTGACCTCAGTCAGATCCTGCTATACTTGTTCCATTTGAATACCGGGAAGGTTGTTGCGAGTCGGGTACTGGTGCGCGCGGTTGACAGGGAACACTCGGCGACGAGCAATGTTCCCTGAAGTCACAACAAAGTTAGAAACAATAATAATAACAAAACCTACAAAACAAAACAAAAGTTAGTATGCAATGCAGTATGCTTATTTGTTTTCCAAGGTATCCGGTTTGGTTCTTGGCTTTGACCTTTCCAGACCTCGAGGAAGATGCTTGATGTTGTTGAGAGAAAAGCCCAAATGGAAACAAACTAAAATATATTACAAATGGGGGAATAATACATAGTTTGTTTTTACAACACCTGCCCATGGAGGGTCAAAATACAATAAAAGGAAAAGTACATCAAATGGAAACAACAACAAACAAAGAATCAGACATCCAGTCCAAACTCATCCTCTCTGACCTCCTTCAGGAGTGCCTCAGTCACTGGACCAGCTGGGTGCTCTGTAATGGTCCTAATGAGGAGGTTCCTGGTAGCAATGACAGTGGTCAGCTTCTTATGCCTGTCCTGGTCCTTTGATCTCTTCAATCCTGCCATGAGCTTCAACTCTGAAATCTCCTTCTGGGCTGCTAGCAAAGCTTCCTGCTGCTTCTTCTCATTGGCCTCTAGCTGTTCAATCTTGGCTTGAGTCTTCTGGTCTTCTTGTGTACGGGCTTCGGTGATCCTGACCCACCTAGCCTGACTCTCTTGCAGATAGAGCTCAGTCCTAGCCTTCTGAATTTTGGCCTCTTTACAGGCATTCTTCAATATTTGTTCCCCAGCTCTTGCTTTCCTGATGTAGTCCTCTGTCTTCTCAATTTTGGCAAGATGCTCCACCCTGAGCTTCTCCAATCTCTCAATGTCTAGACGACCATCACTCCTTTCCCAAAGAGTCTTCTTCAATGCTTGAGATAAGTTCTCATTTCTTTCCTTTAGCTTTTCAAATTCTTCTAGGCTGACAGTTGCTGCAGGTTGTACTGTAGATGGTCCAGGTATGTCCTCCAAGATGAAAGGCATTCCAGTAATTTGAGCTCTAGTACGGGACCAGTCATAGTACTAAGCTGAAGCAACATTATTACATCTTCCAAGAATAGCCATCCCTTTTGTCTGGATGTTATCCCAAGCCCAGGATGCCTGCCTGACAACAGCTGAATTAGGCTTCACTTCACAATACAGGGTCTCAGCTAGATCTTGTCCTCTGGGAGGGTGAACCAAAGCATAGCCCAGTTGTCTCTTAAACAACAAAGGATTGTAGTTGATGCAACCCTTTACTCCTATCAGAGGCACATTTGGGTATTGTCCACAGCTGGTGATAATGTCTTTGCCTTTGGTGCTCTGGGTGCACCATCTAATATCATCTGAAGTCAAGGCAATGAGCCTCTTGGCCCAATTCTTCTGTTGGTGGGGATTCAGGAAGGCATCTGACTTAGGCAGGTGTCTGAGCAGCCAGGTGTAAAACAAAGGAGCACAACATCTTAACAACTTCCCCCTTTGTTTCTCATTCCTCTGATGAATGGAGTAGTAAAAATCTCCTAGCAATGTGGGCACTGGATTCTTCAGAAGGAACAAATGGATGGCATTCTTGCTGACAAATTTGGGCTCATCTACAAACAATATAGTCCCATATATGCTGAGGGCTAACAATGCACAGACTGTCCTCCACTCTCCCAATGAAGCCTTCAGGATGGCCTGAGAAATCAAGAAGTTCAAATGCAGACTAGGGATCCCAGCTTTTGTTGTCATACTTTGTTCAATCAAGGCAGGCTCTAGGTACAATGCCTTTTCTATTTCTTCATTTCTGGGAGCTGGAATTTCTGGGTTGAAAGGGATTCCACCTCTGATAGGCACTCCAATCAATAAAGAAAACTCTTCCAGCAGAGGCTCCAACTGAAAGTCTTGAAAGGTGAAACATCTCAAAGGAGGGTCATAAAACTGCAAGCATGCGTGGATCATGCTCCTCTGAGAAGGGTCAAGGTCCATAACCATGTCTAAGATACCCCCATAGTATTCACTAAACAGTGGTATGTGGTCAGGGGTGATGAGTGACTGGACCTGCCTGATACCAGTCAACACAGGCTCAAAGAAATGGTAGGATATGTTGCTCTTCCTGGGAGTAGCCATGAGTGCTACTGAAGAAACTGAAGATAAGTGCTTATGAAGATCACAGACTGATGTTGGAGATGAGCCACTGACAGGCTGATGCTGGTGATGATGAAGCTAGCTGAAGCAGATAACTGATGAAGACAGTTGAAGCAAAGGTCTAGAAGAAGGGGCCAAAACCAAAACCAATATATAATGAAATGGATACCCTGAAAAGCAAATAAACAAATGTTAAATGATGCAATGATGATATATGCAAATGATATGCAAGGGTTTGTGATCAAGCTGGATCTGATTATCTGTCTTGAATTTAGGCCCATTGTATGTTCAAAGGTCCAGATGAAGGCTTAGAAATCCAGTAACCAGGGTGGGGGACTCAAATAAAGAGTCACATGTCCAAGGTTAATCACAAGAACTATCCAAAATGATGCACTCTTAAACAAAATAGTAACAGGGTATGATGTGGTCAAGGGTTCCTGCAAACCTGTAAATAGCCCAACCCCCTCACAGGTAATGTTCTAAAAAAAGGATCCTCAGACTTGGATCAGTTATGAGAAGTGTAAACACTTCTAACCCGGAGGTACAGTGTTTACAATAACCATAAAAGATCCTCCTCTAATTCACCTCAGATTCTGAAGGTCATAATAAAGGTCATCCAGACTTAGCAGGCTTCCCAGATAGCCCTAGCACTACAGGAAATCTGTAGCACAGAGTTCTCAAACAGAAACCCACATCTGAACCGTGTTTCATATTCCCGCACCAGACCGAAATGGAATGGGAAAGAACATGAACCACTCTAGCCTAGGTGTCTCTCAGGTCCCAGGTATAGGACCTTAAACTCTCAATGGAACCCCACCCACCAAAACAGAAACCAGATCCAGCAATGATAATGACAGTATGAAATATAAAAACTGTAAAGGAAGGAAATAAATAAAGTTGTACATAAAGCAATAAATAAAGCAAATAAATAAACTAAAATAGCACATAACACCCCAGTAAACACAAATCAAACAAGTGCTAGGAGGAACCCACAAAAAGAAGCAGAAGCCTTGGTTACAATATAAGGTTCCCCAGTAGAGTCGCCAAGTTGTCGCTCCCACCTGATGACACAGGACCAAGAGGGGTACAGACGCGAACGGTCGGCGAAATGAGAAAGAAACGAATAGAGTTGCCAGCTAGGAATTTTTATCCCGAAGGAAAGGTAATGCTGCATAAACCTGAGAAAGGATGGATAAGACGGTTGCGAACCAGAGAAACTGAGAAAGGGGGTTGGTTACAACCTGGGAAGGTATTAGCACCCAGATTGTCCGTCGTACTCGACGGGATCCACGCTTGAAAGATTTGTGCTTTAAAGGGGTAGTGTCAGTGCAATCTGTGTATCAAAGCTGGAAAGAATGCAAGTGTCAGTGTAAAAGAAATGTGAAATAAATAAAAGAAGTGTCAGTGCTGGAACATGAGTGCAAAGCTCAAGACAATAAGGCTAAAAGGATAATGCTGAAAGGAGGGGAATATACAGAGACTTTTGTTCGATAACAGTTAAGTTATGCCTACGTATCCTCTCGTGCAATGAGGAAGTCAGAACACCGTAGTTCGACTCAAAGAGACTGAAAGATAAATTTACTTATGAACTGCTTACTTATCTATGCTCAAGTGTATAACCTATCTAGTTCAGGTGCAAACTGTCTTGCATTAGACGGAAGAAGCAAGTTCTCGTTTGTGAGTGAATGAGGTGAGAAAAGAATCCCGAAGGAGACGGTTATTGTTTGTTTTTGGTGTTTTCAATCTTTTATTGCTTTTTGTGTTTGTCATAAGTTAATGAGCTTAAGCCTAAACCAATGGGCTAGTAAACTCATCACATCTTCCCTCTGATTAGGGGTAATGAGAATACCTTAAGCATGAAGTAACCACCTCACACTTAATCACCATGATGTAGGATTAAGATCATTAACCTACTTGCATATATTTAGATGTTTTTGGAGTTTTTTGTTTAGTGTTAAGTAATGAGTTTAAGCCATAATCAAGGATTTAATGGACCCATTACACCATCCTAATAGAAGGATAATAGATGAGAACATTTAAGCTGAGGAAGGCTCCTCAACTTAATCCATGATTAGGGATTAACCTCATGACAAAAAAAACCTTTATTAAAGTGGATTTTAATCAAGGGTAAGGTGAAGAAATGGATTTTATGATTTGTAAGACAACTTGAGGGGGACTTGTCCATTAACACTAGGGTTAGTCCTTCTTAACCAATTAAGGAAGAATTAGAACCCTAATGCAAGGCCCAAGTTACAAGTTTGATGTCTTAGTGATTATTAAGTGGATTGATTAAAGGGTTTAAACACATTAAAGGTTTAACACTTAGGATTAAAGTTATACACTCAATCCTAATAGAAGGATACAGGCATAACCCTAATCACAAAGCCTTAAAACCTTTAAGGTTTAGTCCTTGCTTAAGGGGGACTAATCAAACCCTAATTGTTATCATGCTTGGGGGTTCCTAGGGTTCATGAGGATTGCAAGAGATCTTCAGGAAAGAAACCACCAAGGAAGAAGCAGATGAAAGGAGGAGAAGCAAAAGAAACAAGACAACTTGCTTCACTTAAGAAGACAAGTTGCTTGAAGAAAGAAAGAGGAGAAGGAACATGAATGAGCAAGCTCACTCTAATATAAAAGTAAAATGCAGCAAGGGTGCATAAGAGATATGAGAAGAGATTATGAGAAGTGAAGGCAAATTCACTTCTCAAATACTTACCACCTGAAAAGTTAGCAAAAAGAAATGAAATGAAATGAACATGAAATGAATGCAATGATGCAAACCAAAACCAGAAGCATAAATATGATGTTAATGATGCTAAGGGAAAATGCAAACACATGACAAGAGTTGTGGATGATCATACAAGGATGAGGATGCAAATGAAGCATGTTTAGAACCAGGAAAGTTCATGAAAACTTATGAAATGCAATGGAAGCATAACATGGAAAATGAATGATGCAATGATCAAACATGATTCTAATATGTCCTAAGATGTCTTATAAGTCATGTGGATGCACAAAATATCATGGCAAATTCATGAATGCAAGCATATGAAAGATGGATGCAAATGAAGGCAAAAATTAGGGTTTATTCATAACATGCAATACAAAAATCAAAACCAGAAGCAAATGACATGATAAAAAATTGAAAATGGGATCAAAGGAACCCTAACCCTACACAAGTTCACTGCCCAAAGGAGGAGACCTAAACCCTAACTTAATGGAAGTTATGATTTTCTCAAGTTAGCTTGGGTTTTAAGGCACTTCAAAAGGGAAAATGCATAACAAATTGAAAATGAAAGATAAATTCAAACCAATTTTATCCTAGAAACTACATGATATGAAGAATGCAATGCAAAAAGAACCATCATCAAACTCCTCATGGTTAGGCAGAAAGGATTTTTCTAAGTTAGGGCAAGTTCCAAAGAAAAATGTCAAAATAGGTCAAGAACCAAAAAGAAATTTGTATGAAGAGTTTGATAATGTTTCTAAATGTATTAAGATGAAATGTGATTTTTTTGGTGATTTTTAGAAACTTAAATGGTATTTTAATTAATTAATTCTCATTAACTAATTAAAATAAACATTTAAATTATTTAAAAATACGAAAATTATGCAAAAAATAAAATAAAAATTATTTTTAGAATGAGAAAACTATTTTAAGACATGATGCAAAAAATGAAATTTTTTAGAAGTGTTTTACTATTTTAAATAAATTGTAGAAAGAAATGCAATAAAAATGAAAACTAAATTAATTTAAATGAAAAGTAATCAGATCCAAAGGCCCTGGTTTAAAGTTGAGACGCGGGAATTGACCAGCGCGCGTTAACGGACGGCCCACATTCAAACTCACTAATTATGTCATTAAACCCTAATCTGATGCCCTAATTACTTTCAGGTGACCGGAACAGTGTGTCGCTCCCTATAAGTGACACCAGGGTCAGATAAAGGTACAGACGCGAACGGTCGGCGAAGGGAACAGTGAGAACACACAGCCGTGAACTCACTGGAGATGAAAAGAGTCGCCAGCTAGGCATTTTTATCCCGGAGGAAAGGTAATGCTGCATAGACCTAGAAAGATACGGATAAGACGGTTGCGAACCAGAGAGACTGAGAAAGGGGGTTAGTTACAACCTGGGAAGGTATTAGCACCCAGACTGTCCGTCGTACTCGACGGGATCCACGCTTAGAAGATTATACCCAGTTGAAGCTGAGGTATTGGAGGTGGGACTGTTGGATTGTGCATCTTGGGAGTGAATGTAAGGATTCGGAAAAAAGAGTTGGGCCTGTTGCAAATTCTGCTTTGCTATTTGCTGCTGCTGGTGTTGGTGTTGTTGCTGCTGTTGTTTGAAGGGAGATTTTGGCGGTGAGAGTGCTTCAGTTATGTATGAAAATGAGTTATGGTTTCTGAGTTGTGGTGAACGGTTAATGGTAATGGAGCTTGAATGAGTCCACAGGTTTTTTGATAAGATTTGGCTGGGTGTATTCTGATTTTTTTGTAGGAAAGATTAAGGGTTTGGAGTGAGATTTGAAAGAGTCGAAGGGTGGCGAAGTTGTGTGAAAGTTTGAGGGAGTATTGTTGCTGTTGTTGGCTGAAGATGGAAATAAGGATAAAGACTTGGAGAGTGAGCAATGTAGGAAGGGTTATTGATGTGTTAGTGGTTTATGTGATATGGAGTGTTTGTTGTTGTTGTTTCTATTTGCAGGTGAAGAAAATGAAGAAAAATTGAGAGCAGAGAGTTGAGAAAATGTGTGTGTGAGTATCGGAAAAAAAATGGAGGAGTGTCTTTTGTTGAAGAGAGGGTCTTGTTGAGTGAGTTAAAAAAAGTTTGTGAAAAAAATCTGAAAACAATATGAGAAAGAGGCGCCACTTTTCTTGTGTGTCTAGGTCTTGGGATCACAACTTTGTTATTTATACCTAGGTCAACCATTTTTCTTGGATAATGGGCTCACCATAAATTTAAATGGGCTTGGAAAAAGAATGAATCACATTTGTAAGGCTATGATTTTTTTGGAAATATGAATATTGGTTTAAAGAAAATAAAATGAGTATAGATTTATAGATAGAAATTGGAAATGATATTTGGATGAACAATAGATAATTAAAATGAAATGGTTAATATTTGGATATTGGTATAAAAATGAATAAAAAGAAAATGGTTAATGGATATTTAGATGGATATTTGGACAAAAATGTTTAAAGTTCTTTTAATATGGACAAATAAATGGATTTTACAAACGTGATTGGATATCAGAAAATAAGGGTAATGGTTATTGGATAAAAGAACTAATCGGATGGAATATGAATAATGAGAAAATTCGGATAATGGATGAACTTGAGAAATGGATAAGAAAGAAATGGGTATGAATTGATCTTCTATGGAATGGACCGACAACCACCAACATGCACACAACCACGAAACCACTTGCACTATTCCACACACTTCTGGTAAAAGCAATGAAGCACACTAACAACTGAACAATTCGTAACCGAAGCAAACAACCATTTGAGCTAATCATCCTCTGAATTCGTGGCCAAATAAGTCTTGAATCACCTTAAATCCGTCAAAATCAATCTCCGGGAAAATAAATCCACAGAAGAAGCATAGAATAACTGACAGTCTAATTTCCTGAACCAAACTTCTCATGAATTACAACTTGATAATTTGATAAATTCAGCACACAACATAACTTGACTTGAACATGCACTATTTGAGAAATCAACCACTGAATTGATGATGGTCCAGATGCATAGCAAATAGTCCTTTCAGACGTGAAATCCTCAACTACCACTAAATTAGGGAAATAAACCCTAATTTAGTGACAGGAACAATAAGAGAATGATACCAATGAAGCGGCATAGCCAAGACCTTGAATTCCTCTGATAATCCACAAATAGGGACATGAAACCCTAATCTTCAGACAATCTCGATCCCATGTCTTAGGAGCCAATGCAAATGATATGCAAAATGCGTATGAAATGCAAAACGAAAAGCTAGAAAACCAGAGGGCAAATTTGGGGTGTTTACAGCTGCCCCTATTCAAGCAACTGTTAATCTGAAAAGGATGAGAGCAACGGCTATTAGACGTTCAAGATAAACAGTGATTGAATACCAAAAAGACCCCGAAATTTGCACTCACAGAATGAAGAAGAAAAGGGATATAGATTGTAAAAGAAAATAAAGTATATTGTAAAGTAAGGCGACGGAGGACGACCGTCGAGCAGAGGACGACTGCTGGGTAAATAGCAATGACGGGGACGGCCGACATGCTGGGGATAAAAGGGCAAAGCTAAGACGGGGACGGCCGACTAGCTGGAAAAAGTAAGATATTATGATGGGGACGGCCATCAAGATAAAGCTGTAAAATTCTCTGGGGATCAATGAAACGTGACGGGGACGGCCATCAGGTTCATAAAGTAGGTAAAATAACCAACGATGGGGACGGCCATCGGGCTAAACTGAAAGGAAAAGGGACCACGACGGGGACGGCCATCGGGTTTAAAGAATAAATGAAATAAATGATGAGGGAAAATCATCAAAAGGTGGAGGACGACCACCTAGCAGGGGACGGCTGCTAAATAACACGACACAGGACGAGTGTCGGATAAAGATCAACGATGGGGACGGCCATCGGATGAGCATGATGGAGGACGACCATCAAGAGGTGGAGGACGACCACCTAGCAGGGGACGGCTGCTCTCAAGGTTTGTCATGACATAGGACGAATGTCAGATAGAAGAAAATTTGCTTTGTTGGCGATCTACTGGGGAATAGTAAACACGGACGAGTGTTTACATCCAGGAAATAAAAGGTATAAGTGTTTAGATGTTGTGTATAGACTGGAGATGCGGACGAGCATCCTTAAGACTGCAATACGGACGAGTATCGAGTAGAAACAAATACTGACACGTGTTCAGAGATGACGATACTGACGAGTATCAACTGGTTAACAAGGAGCACGGACGAGTGTTGACTCTGAGGCGACTCTGCTGGGGAACTTATATTGCGACCAGGGCTTCTGGTTCTTTTTGTGGGTTCCTCCTAGCGTTTGATTGATTTGTGTTTATTGGGGTGTTATGTGCTTGTTTGTGTTTGTATTTACTTTTATTTATTGCTTTATGTACAGTTACTTTACTACTTTCTTTATTGCATTTGTATATATATCATACTGTCATTGTTGCTGGCTGGATCTGGTTTTGTTTTGGCGGGTGGGTGATTCATTGAGAGTTAAGGTCCTATACCTGGGACCTGAGTGACACCTAGGCTAGAGTGAATCATATTCTTTCCCATTCCATTTCGGTCTGGTGCGGGAATATGAAACACGGTTCAGATGTGGGTTTCTTCTTGAGAACTCTGTGTTGCAGATTTCCTGCAATGCTAGGGCTATCTGGGAAGCCTGCTAAGTCTGGATGACCTTTAGTATTGACCTTTAGAAACTGAGGTGAATTAGAGGAGGAACTTTTATGGTTATTGTAAACACTGCACCTCCGGGTTGGAAGTGTTTACACTTCCCATAACTGATCCAAGTCTGAGGATCTTTGTTTTAGAACACCACCTGTGAGGGGGTTGGGCTGTTTACAGGTTTGCAGGAACCCTTGACCTCAACATACCCTCATTGCAGTACAATTGTTTGATCCAGTCACGATGATCCTGAAGTATTGACCTCTGGTTTTCAGTTACTATTTCGGGTTACTATACAGAGATCTTGTGGTTACAGACACTTGATTCTTGGCAGTATTCCAGATTCCAGACAGTTTGCCAAATCAACTAACAGGCTTAGCACTCCGGATGTTTTCTCCCCAGCAGAGTCGCCAAGCTGTCGCTCCCTATAAGTGACACCAGGGTCAGATAAAGGTACAGACGCGAACGGTCGGCGAAGGGAACAGTGAGAACACACAGCCGTGAACTCACTGGAGATGAAAAGAGTCGCCAGCTAGGCATTTTTATCCCGGAGGAAAGGTAATGCTGCATAGACCTAGAAAGATACGGATAAGACGGTTGCGAACCAGAGAGACTGAGAAAGGGGGTTAGTTACAACCTGGGAAGGTATTAGCACCCAGACTGTCCGTCGTACTCGACGGGATCCACGCTTAGAAGATTATACCCAGTTGAAGCTGAGGTAGTAGAGGTGGGACTGTTGGATTGTGCATCTTGGGAGTGAATGTAAGGATTCGGAAAAAAGAGTTGGGCCTGTTGCAAATTCTGCTTTGCTATTTGCTGCTGCTGGTGTTGGTGTTGTTGCTGCTGTTGTTTGAAGGGAGATTTTGGCGGTGAGAGTGCTTCAGTTATGTATGAAAATGAGTTATGGTTTGTGAGTTGTGGTGAACGGTTAATGGTAATGGAGCTTGAATGAGTCCACAGGTTTTTTGATAAGATTTGGCTGGGTGTATTCTGATTTTTTTGTAGGAAAGATTAAGGGTTTGGAGTGAGATTTGAAAGAGTCGAAGGGTGGCGAAGTTGTGTGAAAGTTTGAGGGAGTATTGTTGCTGTTGTTGGCTGAAGATGGAAATAAGGATAAAGACTTGGAGAGTGAGCAATGTAGGAAGGGTTATTGATGTGTTAGTGGTTTATGTGATATGGAGTGTTTGTTGTTGTTGTTTCTATTTGCAGGTGAAGAAAATGAAGAAAAATTGAGAGCAGAGAGTTGAGAAAATGTGTGTGTGAGTATCGAAAAAAAAATGGAGGAGTGTCTTTTGTTGAAGAGAGGGTCTTGTTGAGTGAGTTAAAAAAAGTTTGTGAAAAAAATCTGAAAACAATATGAGAAAGAGGCGCCACTTTTCTTGTGTGTCTAGGTCTTGGGATCACAACTTTGTTATTTATACCTAGGTCAACCATTTTTCTTGGATAATGGGCTCACCATAAATTTAAATGGGCTTGGAAAAAGAATGAATCACATTTGTAAGGCTATGATTTTTTTGGAAATATGAATATTGGTTTAAAGAAAATAAAATGAGTATAGATTTATAGATAGAAATTGGAAATGATATTTGGATGAACAATAGATAATTAAAATGAAATGGTTAATATTTGGATATTGGTATAAAAATGAATAAAAAGAAAATGGTTAATGGATATTTAGATGGATATTTGGACAAAAATGTTTAAAGTTCTTTTAATATGGACAAATAAATGGATTTTACAAACGTGATTGGGTATGTGAAATGGTTAGGAAAATGGGTTTAGGAAAAATAATGGTATACGGGTATCATATGGATAAGATGAATTTATGGATATCAGAAAATAAGGGTAATGGTTATTGGATAAAAGAACTAATCGGATGGAATATGAATAATGAGAAAATTAGGATAATGGATGAACTTGAGAAATGGATAAGAAAGAAATGGGTATGAATTGATCTTCTATGGAATGGACCGACAACCACCAACATGCACACAACCACGAAACCACTTGCACTATTCCACACACTTCTGGTAAAAGCAATGAAGCACACTAACAACTGAACAATTCGTAACCGAAGCAAACAACCATCTGAGCTAATCATCCTCTGAATTCGTGGCCAAATAAGTCTTGAATCACCTTAAATCCGTCAAAATCAATCTCCGGGAAAATAAATCCACAGAAGAAGCATAGAATAACTGACAGTCTAATTTCCTGAACCAAACTTCTCATGAATCACAACTTGATAATTTGATAAATTCAGCACACAACATAACTTGACTTGAACATGCACTATTTGAGAAATCAACCACTGAATTGATGATGGTCCAGATGCATAGCAAATAGTCCTTTCAGACGTGAAATCCTCAACTACCACTAAATTAGGGAAATAAACCCTAATTTAGTGACAGGAACAATAAGAGAATGATACCAATGAAGCGGCATAGCCAAGACCTTGAATTCCTCTGATAATCCACAAATAGGGACATGAAACCCTAATCTTCAGACAATCTCGATCCCATGTCTTTGGAGCCAATGCAAATGATATGCAAAATGCGTATGAAATGCAAAACGAAAAGCTAGAAAACCAGAGGGCAAATTTGGGGTGTTTACACAGTGTTCCGGTCATCTTCTCCGGCCAATCTCTTATGCTATCTCTCTCTATACGCATCCCCAAGCTCTTAAACTCTCCAGAAACGATCCCCACCCCATTCTAAGCAAGAATCAATCATCAAACAGGATTTATTTCACATGAACAGAGGGTGATGACGACCGTGAGGGCTTAAATCTTAGAATATTTTCCAGAATGCATTATCTCTCTCACGTTCAATATAATTTATATAATATATTTTTATGATCACTTCTCACTTTATTTTAAACACAAACAACATAATATATAATACCAACATAATACTTGTAAATTTCATCACACGAGAAATAAATTGAAAGCATAGAAATTGATTAAATTGGAAAAATTTGTAAACTAGAAGTGCTTTGCTTTTGATAATTGAAGTGAAATTACATTAATAAAAATACGGTACGAAAATGTTTGCGAAATGTTAAACTAACTAGAAACGAAAACAATAAGTAAAATAAGCTAGATCACTACAGCATTTTCAAAAGTGCTTCTTCAAATCTTCGATTGCAGAGTTCAGGTGGTAGAATTGATCACATGTTATGTCAGTTAAACCTATAACGTCCAATCGCATGCTTTTAATCTCATCCTTAACAGTATTTATATCGGCTTGGTAAACTTCAAGAGTGTTCATGATTTTCTTTAAGTTGTCAGCATATTCTACTTGATTCACTTCAGGGGTTTCAATCACTTCGTCAGTGTGGTCAATGTCATGGTAACCAGGAGGTGTCTCAGGGTCACTTTCTACATCGGTCATTATATCATCCTTTATCTTGTAAGATTGAGGTGTTTCAGGAGTAGATGGATAGTCAGGAGGGGTTAACTCATAAAGCCAATTATCCTTATTGTGAACACTTACTCTAGCATGGTTTGGTAGTGTGAACAGGGTTACTACTTCATTCCTGATTAGGTACTCGAAAGGTGGTTGTCCTAAATTCCTTATGATCTGGCGGTTAAAGCAAAAGTTAAGATTCATAGGACGGATGGTACCCAAACGGTTACACCTATGTAATTGGTATCTAAGTCCTAAGGCATCAGCAATCATGGTGACAAGACCTCCTACTAATATGGGTAGATCAGGTTCTTCTTGGATTCGGGTGAAGGTTTGCATCATGAAAGGCACACCATTGACTGGTTGTCCATTAGTCAAACATGACATAATGAATATCTCATCTTTAGATACTCCAGTAAGGTTTTCTTCTTTTCCAAAGAAGGTGTGGGCAAGGATCTTATGGAAGTAACAGATAGTAGGGTTATGTATCTCATCATTGTTCATGTTATTTGGTTCAGGATGGTAATTTCCGGTTAAGGTTCCCCAAAAGAAATCCAGCTCAATGTCCATCAATTCTACCTGTGTGGTAGTAAAAGCAAAGGGTCCACTAGGGAATCCTAATAGGTCAGCTAGTTCTATATGGTTAAAGTCATATTCTATTCCAAATAGGCGGAAACTGATAAATCCTTTCCTGAATCCAAAACCGCGCTCGGGTAGGTAAACTAAGGAGCTGAGGAACTCAAGGGTGAGCTCGCGGTAAGTCACAAACTTTTGTTGAATCAGTGCATTCTCCCATCCAAGTCAGTTAAACAAGTATAGGATGCTATCATGTATACCTAAGGTTTCCATAGTCAGATCATCCGGGTACAGAGTCAAATCCATTGGTCTCTGTGATAACTCTTCAAATTTCATTCTTTGGTTCCTACCTCTAAATTTGGTTTCCATAAGGTTTATCGGTTGGTTAGCCATAGTTAGTGTAAATTCGGAGGAAACAAATCAGGGGGAGAAGGAAAGTGGAAAAGACTTTAGAAAATCTGTAAAAGTGATTTAAAATTAAAATAAGGAAATATAAGAAAATAAAATGCATAAATAAAAGCAATAATAGTAATAATGAAGTAAAACTATAAAATGGCAAAACAAATAAACGAATAATAAAATGATAAATGACAAAAATAGTAAAATGATCAAAATGATTTAAATGATTAAATGGGTTGCCTCCCACTAAGCGCTGTTTTTATCGTCTAAAGCCTGACGTAATGCTTAGGTGTAGATTAATCAGGGAAATTAGTGGACAACTCTAAAAGCCTTAGACTATTTGCATAATCTCTATTTTCAACTTTATGATAATGTTTTAAACGTTGTCCGTTTACTGTGAATGGTTCACTATTCCTACCCTTAATTTCTATCGCTCTGCTCGGGAACACTCTAGTTATTTCAAAGGGTCCTGACCATCTAGATTTTAGTTTTCCAGGAAAGAGCCTAAGTCTTGAATTAAAGAGCAGTACAACGTCTCCCACACTAAATTGTTTCCTAGATAGGCGTTTATCATGCCATCGCTTAGTTATTTCTTTATATATCTTAGCATTCTCATAAGCATCTAGCCTTAACTCTTCTAATTCGTTAATATCTAGGATTCGCTTTTCTCCTGCAGCATTATAGTTTATATTGAGAGTTTTGATCGCCCAATAAGCTTTGTGTTCTAGTTCTACCGGGAGGTGACAAGATTTTCCATAAACTAATTTGAAAGGTGTAGTTCCTATGGGTGTCTTGTAAGCTGTCCCATAAGCCCATAAAGCTTCATTAAGTTTAGATGACCAATCTTTCCGAGATATGGCGACAGTCTTTTCTAAGATTTGTTTGATTTCTCTGTTCGAGACTTCGACTTGTCCACTTGTTTGTGGATGATATGGTGTTGCCACACGCTGTCTTACTCCATACTTAGATAGTAATTTGTCAAAGATTTTTGAAATGAAGTGCGAGCCACCGTCACTTATGACGAGTCTAGGCACACCAAATCTGGGAAAGATTATATTTTTGAAAAGCTTTATTACTACTCGTGTGTCATTTGTAGGAGAAGCTACAGCCTCAATCCATTTTGAAACGTAATCGACAGCCACGAGTATGTAATTATTACCGAAAGATGATGGGAATGGTCCCATGAAATCTATTCCCCAGACGTCAAAGACTTCTACTTCCAATATTCCTTTTTGAGGCATTTCATCTCTTCTTGAAATATTACCGGTGCGTTGACACCGATCGCAATTTATAACAGCGATGTGGACATCTTTCCATAGATTAGGCCAGAATAGGCCGGCTTGCAAGATTTTTGCACAAGTCTTGAAAGTGCTTGCATGTCCACCATAAGGAGATGAATGGCAATGAGCAATGACATCTTCTATTTCTTCTTCGGGAATACATCGACGAAAGATTCCATCGGGTCCTCTTTTGAACAATAATGGTTCATCCCAATAGTAATGTTTGAGATTGTGAAAGAATTTCTTTTTCTGCTGATAAGTTAAATCAGGTGGAAGAGCTCCTGCGGCTAGGTAGTTAACTATGTCAGCGTACCATGGCAGTCCTACAGTCGTTTGGATTGTTTCCACGGGTTCTGGTTCATCTACGTCTAACTGAACCGAGTCGCTTCCTATTTGTGCTATCAGCTGTTCATACGGAATATCATCGTTAATCGGCACTTGTTCGGGTTTAATACCTTCTATTCTAGATAAATGGTCCGCTACGACGTTTTCAGTACCTTTCTTATCTTTTATTTCGAGATCAAACTCTTGTAAGAGTAAAATCTATCTCAAGAGTCTTGGTTTAGCATCTTTCTTAGTCAATAGATATCTGATAGCAGCGTGGTCTGTGTAAACGATTATTTTCGCTCCTACTAGGTAAGAACGGAATTTGTCAAGCGCAAAGACAACTGCTAAAAATTCTTTTTCAGTAGTGGCGTAGTTCATCTGAGCAGAATCTAAGGTTCTACTGGCATAGTAAATCGCATGAAGTTTCTTGTCCTTCCTCTGGCCTAGAACTGCGCTTACAGCATAGTCACTCGCATCGCACATGATTTCGAAAGGTAATCTCCAGTCAGGGGGTTGCATGATTGGTGCGGTGATGAGGGCTGTTTTTAGAGTTTCGAATGCTTTAAGACAATCTTCATTGAATATGAATTCAGCGTCTTTCATTAATAAACCGGTAAGAGGTTTAGTGATTTTCGAGAAATCTTTGATGAATCGTCGGTAGAAACCGGCGTGTCCTAAAAAGCTTCGTATTTCTTGAACGGTTTTAGGGGGTTGAAGATATTTTATGACTTCTATCTTAGCTTTATCAACTTCAATTCCCTTGTCGGATATAACGTGTCCTAATAAGATTCCTTCTCTGACCATAAAATGACATTTCTCCCAGTTAAGCACGAGGTTTACTTTTACACATCTTTCTAACACCATTTCTAAATTTGATAGGCATCCTTCAAAACTTTGCCCGCATACAGAGAAGTCGTCCATGAACACTTCCATGATATTGTCTATAAAATCTGCGAAGATTGACATCATACATCTTTGAAAGGTTGCAGGAGCGTTGCATAATCCAAAGGGCGTTTGTCTATAAGCGAACGTTCCATAAGGGCATGTGAATGTAGTCTTCTCTTGATCATCTGGGTGGATAGGGATTTGGAAAAATCCTGAGTAACCATCAAGATAACAGAAATAAGAATGCTTGGCTAATCGTTCTAACATTTGATCTATAAAAGGTAGTGGGAAATGATCTTTTCGAGTGGCTTTGTTTAGTTTACGATAATCGATGCACACTCTATGTCCCGTCACTACTCTTTGCGATATCGATTCGCCTTTAGCGTTTTTCACAACAGTGATACCTCCTTTCTTTGGTACTACATGTACTGGACTAACCCATTTACTATCAGAGATTGGATATATTATTCCGGCATCTAGTAGTTTCTTAACTTCTTCCTTTACTACAGTGCTAGGGATTGGGTTAATTCTTCTTTGAGATTCTCTGGAGGTTTTGCAATCTTCTTCTAGTAGAATACGATGCATACAGATTGAAGGGCATATTCCTTTGAGATCAGATATGTTATATCCTAACGCAGTTGGATATTTCTTTAAGACATCTAAAAGTTTCTTTGTTTCGATTGTTCCTAAACTGGAATTTATTATAACTGGTCTTGTACATTCAATGTCTAAGAATTTGTATCTTAGGTTCTTAGGTAAAGTTTTTAACCCTAATGTAGGTTTATCTTTACTTGGCATGGGATCCGATGTAAGTGCTAAACTTTCGCTTAGACTATCATCCTGATATGGTTTATGCCAATTATCATCTTCGAAAATCGGAGGGATTTGAATTTTCATAATTTCAGAATAGGTAGTTTCTTTCATTTCCATTTCTCTTACGCATTTGTCAATTACGTCCAATAGATAGCATGTATCCTCTATAGCTGGTGATTGTCAGAATTATGTTAAAATAAATTCAACTTTCTCTTCACCTACTTCAAAGGTTAGCTTTCCTTTCTTTACGTCTATTATAGCTCCGGCTGTAGCTAAGAATGGTCTTCCTAGTATGATAGGTGTAGTGGAGTCTTCAGAGATGTCCATGATTATGAAATCAGTAGGGATGTAGAATTGTCCTATACGTACTGGGACGTTTTCTAGTATGCCTACAGGATATTTAACAGAGCGATCGGCTAGTTGAACAGACATTTTAGTTGGTCTTAGGTCTCCCATGTCTAGCCTTTTGCAAATCGTTAAGGGCATAACACTAATACTGGCTCCTAAATCGCATAGAGCTTTGTCAATGACGAATTTTCCTATTACACAGGGTATAGAGAAACTTCCTGGATCTTTTAGCTTAGGAGGCATATTATTCTGAATTATGGCGCTACACTCAGCAGTAAGTGTAACGGTTCCGTTATCCTCTATCTTTTTCTTATTGGATAATATTTCTTTTAAAAACTTAGCATACGAGGGCATTTGAGTGATAGCTTCTGTAAAAGGAATAGTAATATTCAACTGTTTCAGAAGTTCGACAAATTTCTTAAACTGGCCCATCGTCTTGGAATTGGTTAATCTCTGAGGGTACGGAATTGGTGGTTTATAGGGTGGTAGAGGCACATAAGGCTTTTCTTTCTCCACTGCCTCTTGATTATCATCTTCCTTTTCTTCTGGATCATTCACCATTTCAGTCGGTTTATCCGATTTTTGGTACATGGCTGGATTGCCAAGTCTTGGATCGGTAGGTCCGTCAAGTTCCTTGCCACTTCTTAATATCACAGCATTGGCCTGTCCTTTCGGATTAGGTTGAGGTTGTCCAGGAAATACTCCAGCTGGTGCAGCGGTAGGTGCTTGTTGTTGAGCTACTTGTGAAATCTGAGTTTCAAGCATTTTGTTATGTGTAGCTAATGCATCTACTTTGCTCACTAATTGCTTAATCTGCTCACTAGTGTGTATGTTTTGGTTTAAGAAGTCCTTGTTTGTTTGATATTGGTTAGCTATAAAGTTCTCCATCATCAATTCAAGGTTTGATTTTCTAGGGACATTAGGAGCAGTCTTTTGATATCCTAGTGGTGTAGCTGGTGCTTGACCTGGTGCGTATAAAGCATTGTTATTCTTATAGGAGAAGTTCAGATGATTCTTCCAACCTGGGTTGTATGTGTTTGAGTATGGGTTTCCTTGAGCATAATTCACTTGATCTGTGGGAATTCCTGTTAATAGTTGACAATCAGGAACTTCATGTCCTGGAACTCCACATAACTCACAGTTAGGTGTTACTGCAGCCACGGTGGCAGTTGGTGTTATGGCCAAGTTGTCGATCTTTTGGTTTAGTTGGTCAAACTTTGCATTGACTTGGTCCATACTACTCACTTCTTACATACCTCCTTTTGTTGGTTTCTCAGTTGCGACTCTCTCGCTTCCCCATTGGTAATGGTTTTGAGCCATACTTTCGATAAGTGCATAAGCATCGTTATATTCTTTGTCCATTAGTGCACCGCCTGCGGCAGCGTCAATTGTCATTCTTGTATTGTACAAGAGTCCATTATAGAAGGTATGGATGACCATACATTCTACTAATCTGTGATGTGTACAAAGTCTCAACATATCTTTATAGCATTCCCAAGCTTCGAAAAGTGATTCGTTTTCCTTTTGCTTAAATCCTTTGATCTGAGCTCTCAGCATAGCTGTTTTGCTAGGTGGGAAATATCTGGTCAAGAAAACTCTCTTTAGTTCCTCCCACGTAGTTACTGAATTCGAAGGCAGAGATTGAAGCCAGGCTCTTGCTCTGTCTCGAAGTGAAAAAGGAAACAGACGTAGTCTGATAGCTTCTTGGGTAACTCCATTGGCTTTTACGGTATCTGCGTATTGCACAAATATCGAAAGATGAAGGTTCGGATCCTCGGAAGGATTTCCGGCGAATTGATTTTGTTGCACGGCTGATATCAGCGAAGGTTTCAGTTCGAAATCGTTTCGGTTGATTGCTGGTGCGGCAATGCTGGAATGCGGTTCAGCTTGCGAAGGACTAGCGTAATATTTGAGTGGGTGATTCTTTTCTTCAGCCATCTCTGCGTCCTTTGATGTTACGACTGGTTTAGGTGGATCTAATTGAAGATCTGGAATATTGTAATTTTGTTCGTAATCGAATATCCGTCTTCTTACGTGTAAGAAGCGTTCTGATTCTGGGATTAGAGGTTGCAAGTCTTCGCCTTGAGAGCGAGTACTTGACATACACTCGGGAATTTAGATTAAGAAAAGAAAATAGTTGTTACCTTAGTCTAGACAATGCTACCCTAAAGTGCACTAGTAACTAAATTAAGATCCCCGGCAACGACGCCAAAAACTTGATGGGCTATTAACGTACTCTAATATGTGTCTAGCGGTATCTTAACTACAAGTGCACAGCCTATCGAAGTAATATTTAAGATTATCGATCCACAGGGACTCTATGATTACTTAGTGCTAGAGGAATTTCTAGTTTAGCTAAGGTGAAGGGTTGTCACGATTTTTGGTTGTTTTTAAAGATTAAAGGCGGGAATTAAATTTAAGTTTAATAAAATAATACTAAGGCGGTCGGTATGTAATTATGTTAACTTAGGCGGGTCAATCTAACCTAGGCTTATAAAGATGGTTCACTTAATCTATTCTGTAGAGGTTACCAGTTTAAATATCTTTAACTCACACTCTCGTGGTCTTATCTCAGATCTTACCCCTAAAGCCTTATGCCTGCTCTCGCTAGCCCATAGGTGTTTAGAAATAATTTTTAGAAACTTAGTAATTCTAATTCATTTTAAAGCGCTCTCGCTGTGTTTAAATTAAATGCCTAACTTTAGCTATCTGGTTAAAATCTCACACTCTCGTGGTCTTGACCTAACCTAATACACTTTCCTTACTCTCGTAACAAAAAGGTTGATTTTATAATAAAAAGTCTCATCCAGAATTTTAAGCTCTTAATTATTTTAAGCCTAGAGTTGATTTTACCGATTTAGTTTGTTTTAATTACATACCGCCCTAAGGTGTTTAGCTACTCATTATTGTTGAACCAGACAGAGGCAGAGAAATATAAAATAAAATATGCATGGCAGAAAAATAAATACTCAACATTAATATAAATGCAATTTAAATATAAACCTGGATAACAATAAAAATAGTAGACTCCTTCTTCCACAGGCTGGAAAGCTCGGAGTACTGACCGGAATCGGAAATAAATTTTCTAAAAGAATCTGAAGGCTTTGAAACAAATTAAATTATAACAATTTCCTAATGTTGGAAATTGTTATATGGTTGGTTGGGATACAGAAAATTAAAGCAAGAAAATTAATGCTGGAAAAATAAAAGGGTGCAAATAAAAACGGCAGAGCTTCCGCAAGAAAATTAAAATCAAAACTCTGTCAATTGTTTGTTGAAGTTAAGCTATTTATAGAAAGCAATTTGGGCTTGGCAGTTGGAATTGGTGCTTGGGCCTCGTAGGTGTTGAGAGAATCCAGGGAAACGTTGGAATACTTGGTCTGCGGGAACATAGGCATGTTGACTTCACGTAGCGTACACGTTCAGGACCAAATCTCAGCATAATACCCTAATTTCCCCTTGTCACGTTCGTGACAAGGGTGTCACGTTCGTCTTCCGTGTTTGATGCGCGTCACGGTCGTGAGGGACTTGTGACGACCGTGACTGCTCCTTTTAGCGTGTCACGGTCGTGACTCCTAGGTGACGATCGTGACTGTTACAAAAAATGCAGGTTTATGCAGAATTCCTCCTTTCTTCATATTTTAATGGTTGATTTTGCTCATTTCACTTGTGGCTCATGATTTAGCTCTGTATATGATGTACCTGCAAAATGGCAAAGAAAACTCGCGGAATCGGGTGTTAAAACGACAATTATGCGATAAAACGGTATTGAAACATAGCAATATAACCGATACTTTTTCTCGTTATCAAACTTCCCCAAACTTAAACCTTTGCTTGTCCTCAAGCAAATAGTCGGTTGAAAATTGTCGGACAAGTTTTTATCGACGCACACACATAACCAAACGTACGAAGGATCGTTTTGTCAGATAAACCGATACTTTGATAAAACACTAACGATACACTAATGACACAAGCAACAAGCTAAGTCGTCGACTTCCCGTTAAACGAAACATTCGGTAATTGCTTTACGATTTCACCTAGAGTCTTTCGATCTTATTTCGCCCGGTTTCATTCTAGCGCAATCACATTAAGCCCTTTACCTTAGCACGCACGTAGTGGAATAGCTGGTTAGCGACTTTGATCCTTTATAAGCACGGGGTCTGGTACACGAATGTGGTAACCCTACATACATTATCCAATTTGGAGGTTGTGGGGGATCGAGCCGTAGCACACCCTACCAAGTTCAGAACCAGATACCTCTGAACCAACCCGCAATGGACTCCTTCTCATATTTCTCGTTTCTTATATGCGACCATGTACTTTGGTGCAATTTCTTTTCATTTGCATCGAGATATAAAGGATCATTATAGATTAGGCATCAAACACTTATATTCATCGGCTCCCCACGTGGTTTGTGTTCAGACGGTGCTGACTGCTAGTATAAACTACTAGGGGTTACTTTTGAACTGAAACTTAAGGTGTAGTCGTAACAATTATCGGAACGGAATTGCTTAAGTGGGAAGTCTAAGGTGTCAAGACTGTATTGATCTTGTTGAATCGTTCTCAGCTTCCTAATTATGATTTCGTAGGTAAGTCGGGTAATGCGAAGAATTAATTAAAGATTTTTTTCGGTATGGCTAAATAAACGGGGAAAGTTCGAAACTAAAGAGAATAGCACAAATATTGCTCTGTTTCATTAACTTACGAAAAGGAAATACAACGGAATGGAAAAGTGCGGAAAGGGAAAATGCGGAAAATGAAAGGTACCTCTCCAACACTATATCAGACATTGTCCTCAATGTTGTGATATAATAGCGGTTAAAGTACAATACAAACAACGGAAATGGAAAAACATAAACAAAAACTAAAACTAAGGCTGCTGATGACCACGGCCTCGGCTTCTGGTGTGGTAGCGTCTGGTCGGAGTCGCTTCAGGATCAGAACCGGTACCGGTGATAACAGTGATATCAATGCGCAAAGCCTCTAGCTCGCTAAAGATCTTTCCGAGCTTCTCCTCAATAGTCCTCTGGTTGGTGGCAACAACTAGGAGTAATGCATCATGTTGCTCCTTTTGCCTTCGCTCCAGTGCGACATTCATCTGATTTTGCTGATGAATCGCACGGAGGACGTCCTCAAGTGTGAATTCTTGTGCAGGAGGCTGTCAGGTGGATGACTCAGGAATGTCCTGGACAGGCTCAGCTGCATCCATGGTGTCTTGCATCTCGTCCGCTGGTGGATCGGCCTGCTCATCAGGAATGGGGGCGTGGCCGGCAGCATCCGGTAAAGCAAATAGCCAGTTGGCTCGGCTAGACGGATCGATGCGGTCGCGGCACGGCAAGATGATGTGGTGATAAACAGTGCCTTGGATAACAGGGCTAAACCTGCCATCCTCTCTCTGAGCAATCAAGTGGTCAGACCTGCAATAATTCTTCGTTAGGAACTCTGCGGCTCTGCGAGGCAAATTGATGACCAAGTCACCAAGCTCCAGCTGAATGGCGAGGGTAGTGACAATGCCGCCTATGTAAAAGGGGGTTGCGCCTCTTTGCGCTATGGACTGGATATGGGACAGCATGAATGGGGCAGCATTAATGGGCTCGTCATTTAAGGCGCAGTGCAAGAATAAGAGCTCCTTGGAGTTAAGCTTGTGGTTGCTCTCTCTTGCAAAGATGGTGTTGCAGATGATGCGATGAAAGTATCTGATCGCCGGGTTGTGGATATGCATAGCATTCAGGCTCTGAAAGGCTGAGGCACGGGTGTTGGTGATGTCGTGCCATAAGGTGAAAGCTGTTTCACTGAAATTGTCCGGCACGCGGAGGTGAGCATCATTCCCGTGATCGAAGCCTAGCAGCTCGGCGATCCTTGTTTGCGTAACTTCGAACTCCCGGCCGAGCAATCTGAACTTAGCAACGCCGATGAGTTGACTCTGTGAACCGGTAGGAGTGATGTAATGAAATGAGCTTAGAAATTCCAATGTCAGAAGCTCGAATGTGGGCTGGGGCTGACTGCATAGATCCCACAAACCAACCTTCTGAAGCAGGTTCTTGACACTGTTGAGCATTCCCAACTCTCTCAAACATTTAGTGTCGACATATCGCGTGGGTTGAACACCACGGTTCTGGAATCTGATGAACCTCTGTCTCTGATTTTCTCCATACTCACCATCTCTAAACTGAATTGCTTCCATTGCATGCAAGAACAAGAGTGGGAGATAAGAGGTTTTTGAGGTTTGTGAGAAAAGTGTAAAATGAGAGGAAATTGGTTCGAATTATAATGCAAGGTGAGAATGTGATAGGGGTGGAGTAAATGGAGAGGTTAATGGAGTTTAATTTGGGTAATGGGAGGTTACGGGAGTTGGAAAAGATAATGGGGGATTTTGAATGTTATGGAAGTTGAAAAAGGAAGAGGTTTCGAAGAAGAACAGTTCTGTTTCTCAGAATTCCTATAACTGGGGTCGTCACGATCGTGATGGGGGGATGACGGTCGTGACGCGCTAATTAGCTTGTCACGATCGTTAGAGGGTGATGACGACCGTGAGGGCTTAAATCTTAGAATATTTTCCAGAATGCATTATCTCTCTCACGTTCAATATAATTTATATAATATATTTTTATGATCACTTCTCACTTTATTTTAAACACAAACAACATAATATATAATACCAACATAATACTTGTAAATTTCATCACACGAGAAATAAATTGAAAGCATAGAAATTGATTAAATTGGAAAAATTTGTAAACTAGAAGTGCTTTGCTTTTGATAATTGAAGTGAAATTACATTAATAAAAATACGGTACGAAAATGTTTGCGAAATGTTAAACTAACTAGAAACGAAAACAATAAGTAAAATAAGCTAGATCACTACAGCATTTTCAAAAGTGCTTCTTCAAATCTTCGATTGCAGAGTTCAGGTGGTAGAATTGATCACATGTTATGTCAGTTAAACCTATAACGTCCAATCGCATGCTTTTAATCTCATCCTTAACAGTATTTATATCGGCTTGGTAAACTTCAAGAGTGTTCATGATTTTCTTTAAGTTGTCAGCATATTCTACTTGATTCACTTCAGGGGTTTCAATCACTTCGTCAGTGTGGTCAATGTCATGGTAACCAGGAGGTGTCTCAGGGTCACTTTCTACATCGGTCATTATATCATCCTTTATCTTGTAAGATTGAGGTGTTTCAGGAGTAGATGGATAGTCAGGAGGGGTTAACTCATAAAGCCAATTATCCTTATTGTGAACACTTACTCTAGCATGGTTTGGTAGTGTGAACAGGGTTACTACTTCATTCCTGATTAGGTACTCGAAAGGTGGTTGTCCTAAATTCCTTATGATCTGGCGGTTAAAGCAAAAGTTAAGATTCATAGGACGGATGGTACCCAAACGGTTACACCTATGTAATTGGTATCTAAGTCCTAAGGCATCAGCAATCATGGTGACAAGACCTCCTACTAATATGGGTAGATCAGGTTCTTCTTGGATTCGGGTGAAGGTTTGCATCATGAAAGGCACACCATTGACTGGTTGTCCATTAGTCAAACATGACATAATGAATATCTCATCTTTAGATACTCCAGTAAGGTTTTCTTCTTTTCCAAAGAAGGTGTGGGCAAGGATCTTATGGAAGTAACAGATAGTAGAGTTATGTATCTCATCATTGTTCATGTTATTTGGTTCAGGATGGTAATTTCCGGTTAAGGTTCCCCAAAAGAAATCCAGCTCAATGTCCATCAATTCTACCTGTGTGGTAGTAAAAGCAAAGGGTCCACTAGGGAATCCTAATAGGTCAGCTAGTTCTATATGGTTAAAGTCATATTCTATTCCAAATAGGCGGAAACTGATAAATCCTTTCCTGAATCCAAAACCGCGCTCGGGTAGGTAAACTAAGGAGCTGAGGAACTCAAGGGTGAGCTCGCGGTAAGTCACAAACTTTTGTTGAATCAGTGCATTCTCCCATCCAAGTCAGTTAAACAAGTATAGGATGCTATCATGTATACCTAAGGTTTCCATAGTCAGATCATCCGGGTACAGAGTCAAATCCATTGGTCTCTGTGATAACTCTTCAAATTTCATTCTTTGGTTCCTACCTCTAAATTTGGTTTCCATAAGGTTTATCGGTTGGTTAGCCATAGTTAGTGTAAATTCGGAGGAAACAAATCAGGGGGAGAAGGAAAGTGGAAAAGACTTTAGAAAATCTGTAAAAGTGATTTAAAATTAAAATAAGGAAATATAAGAAAATAAAATGCATAAATAAAAGCAATAATAGTAATAATGAAGTAAAACTATAAAATGGCAAAACAAATAAACGAATAATAAAATGATAAATGACAAAAATAGTAAAATGATCAAAATGATTTAAATGATTAAATGGGTTGCCTCCCACTAAGCGCTGTTTTTATCGTCTAAAGCCTGACGTAATGCTTAGGTGTAGATTAATCAGGGAAATTAGTGGACAACTCTAAAAGCCTTAGACTATTTGCATAATCTCTATTTTCAACTTTATGATAATGTTTTAAACGTTGTCCGTTTACTGTGAATGGTTCACTATTCCTACCCTTAATTTCTATCGCTCTGCTCGGGAACACTCTAGTTATTTCAAAGGGTCCTGACCATCTAGATTTTAGTTTTCCAGGAAAGAGCCTAAGTCTTGAATTAAAGAGCAGTACAACGTCTCCCACACTAAATTGTTTCCTAGATAGGCGTTTATCATGCCATCGCTTAGTTATTTCTTTATATATCTTAGCATTCTCATAAGCATCTAGCCTTAACTCTTCTAATTCGTTAATATCTAGGATTCGCTTTTCTCCTGCAGCATTATAGTTTATATTGAGAGTTTTGATCGCCCAATAAGCTTTGTGTTCTAGTTCTACCGGGAGGTGACAAGATTTTCCATAAACTAATTTGAAAGGTGTAGTTCCTATGGGTGTCTTGTAAGCTGTCCCATAAGCCCATAAAGCTTCATTAAGTTTAGATGACCAATCTTTCCGAGATATGGCGACAGTCTTTTCTAAGATTTGTTTGATTTCTCTGTTCGAGACTTCAACTTGTCCACTTGTTTGTGGATGATATGGTGTTGCCACACGCTGTCTTACTCCATACTTAGATAGTAATTTGTCAAAGATTTTTGAAATGAAGTGCGAGCCACCGTCACTTATGACGAGTCTAGGCACACCAAATCTGGGAAAGATTATATTTTTGAAAAGCTTTATTACTACTCGTGTGTCATTTGTAGGAGAAGCTACAGCCTCAATCCATTTTGAAACGTAATCGACAGCCACGAGTATGTAATTATTACCGAAAGATGATGGGAATGGTCCCATGAAATCTATTCCCCAGACGTCAAAGACTTCTACTTCCAATATTCCTTTTTGAGGCATTTCATCTCTTCTTGAAATATTACCGGTGCGTTGACACCGATCGCAATTTATAACAGCGATGTGGACATCTTTCCATAGATTAGGCCAGAATAGGCCGGCTTGCAAGATTTTTGCACAAGTCTTGAAAGTGCTTGCATGTCCACCATAAGGAGATGAATGGCAATGAGCAATGACATCTTCTATTTCTTCTTCGGGAATACATCGACGAAAGATTCCATCGGGTCCTCTTTTGAACAATAATGGTTCATCCCAATAGTAATGTTTGAGATTGTGAAAGAATTTCTTTTTCTGCTGATAAGTTAAATCAGGTGGAAGAGCTCCTGCGGCTAGGTAGTTAACTATGTCAGCGTACCATGGCAGTCCTACAGTCGTTTGGATTGTTTCCACGGGTTCTGGTTCATCTACGTCTAACTGAACCGAGTCGCTTCCTATTTGTGCTATCAGCTGTTCATACGGAATATCATCGTTAATCGGCACTTGTTCGGGTTTAATACCTTCTATTCTAGATAAATGGTCCGCTACGACGTTTTCAGTACCTTTCTTATCTTTTATTTCGAGATCAAACTCTTGTAAGAGTAAAATCTATCTCAAGAGTCTTGGTTTAGCATCTTTCTTAGTCAATAGATATCTGATAGCAGCGTGGTCTGTGTAAACGATTATTTTCGCTCCTACTAGGTAAGAACGGAATTTGTCAAGCGCAAAGACAACTGCTAAAAATTCTTTTTCAGTAGTGGCGTAGTTCATCTGAGCAGAATCTAAGGTTCTACTGGCATAGTAAATCGCATGAAGTTTCTTGTCCTTCCTCTGGCCTAGAACTGCGCTTACAGCATAGTCACTCGCATCGCACATGATTTCGAAAGGTAATCTCCAGTCAGGGGGTTGCATGATTGGTGCGGTGATGAGGGCTGTTTTTAGAGTTTCGAATGCTTTAAGACAATCTTCATTGAATATGAATTCAGCGTCTTTCATTAATAAACCGGTAAGAGGTTTAGTGATTTTCGAGAAATCTTTGATGAATCGTCGGTAGAAACCGGCGTGTCCTAAAAAGCTTCGTATTTCTTGAACGGTTTTAGGGGGTTGAAGATATTTTATGACTTCTATCTTAGCTTTATCAACTTCAATTCCCTTGTCGGATATAACGTGTCCTAATAAGATTCCTTCTCTGACCATAAAATGACATTTCTCCCAGTTAAGCACGAGGTTTACTTTTACACATCTTTCTAACACCATTTCTAAATTTGATAGGCATCCTTCAAAACTTTGCCCGCATACAGAGAAGTCGTCCATGAACACTTCCATGATATTGTCTATAAAATCTGCGAAGATTGACATCATACATCTTTGAAAGGTTGCAGGAGCGTTGCATAATCCAAAGGGCGTTTGTCTATAAGCGAACGTTCCATAAGGGCATGTGAATGTAGTCTTCTCTTGATCATCTGGGTGGATAGGGATTTGGAAAAATCCTGAGTAACCATCAAGATAACAGAAATAAGAATGCTTGGCTAATCGTTCTAACATTTGATCTATAAAAGGTAGTGGGAAATGATCTTTTCGAGTGGCTTTGTTTAGTTTACGATAATCGATGCACACTCTATGTCCCGTCACTACTCTTTGCGATATCGATTCGCCTTTAGCGTTTTTCACAACAGTGATACCTCCTTTCTTTGGTACTACATGTACTGGACTAACCCATTTACTATCAGAGATTGGATATATTATTCCGGCATCTAGTAGTTTCTTAACTTCTTCCTTTACTACAGTGCTAGGGATTGGGTTAATTCTTCTTTGAGATTCTCTGGAGGTTTTGCAATCTTCTTCTAGTAGAATACGATGCATACAGATTGAAGGGCATATTCCTTTGAGATCAGATATGTTATATCCTAACGCAGTTGGATATTTCTTTAAGACATCTAAAAGTTTCTTTGTTTCGATTGTTCCTAAACTGGAATTTATTATAACTGGTCTTGTACATTCAATGTCTAAGAATTTGTATCTTAGGTTCTTAGGTAAAGTTTTTAACCCTAATGTAGGTTTATCTTTACTTGGCATGGGATCCGATGTAAGTGCTAAACTTTCGCTTAGACTATCATCCTGATATGGTTTATGCCAATTATCATCTTCGAAAATCGGAGGGATTTGAATTTTCATAATTTCAGAATAGGTAGTTTCTTTCATTTCCATTTCTCTTACGCATTTGTCAATTACGTCCAATAGATAGCATGTATCCTCTATAGCTGGTGATTGTCAGAATTATGTTAAAATAAATTCAACTTTCTCTTCACCTACTTCAAAGGTTAGCTTTCCTTTCTTTACGTCTATTATAGCTCCGGCTGTAGCTAAGAATGGTCTTCCTAGTATGATAGGTGTAGTGGAGTCTTCAGAGATGTCCATGATTATGAAATCAGTAGGGATGTAGAATTGTCCTATACGTACTGGGACGTTTTCTAGTATGCCTACAGGATATTTAACAGAGCGATCGGCTAGTTGAACAGACATTTTAGTTGGTCTTAGGTCTCCCATGTCTAGCCTTTTGCAAATCGTTAAGGGCATAACACTAATACTGGCTCCTAAATCGCATAGAGCTTTGTCAATGACGAATTTTCCTATTACACAGGGTATAGAGAAACTTCCTGGATCTTTTAGCTTAGGAGGCATATTATTCTGAATTATGGCGCTACACTCAGCAGTAAGTGTAACGGTTCCGTTATCCTCTATCTTTTTCTTATTGGATAATATTTCTTTTAAAAACTTAGCATACGAGGGCATTTGAGTGATAGCTTCTGTAAAAGGAATAGTAATATTCAACTGTTTCAGAAGTTCGACAAATTTCTTAAACTGGCCCATCGTCTTGGAATTGGTTAATCTCTGAGGGTACGGAATTGGTGGTTTATAGGGTGGTAGAGGCACATAAGGCTTTTCTTTCTCCACTGCCTCTTGATTATCATCTTCCTTTTCTTCTGGATCATTCACCATTTCAGTCGGTTTATCCGATTTTTGGTACATGGCTGGATTGCCAAGTCTTGGATCGGTAGGTCCGTCAAGTTCCTTGCCACTTCTTAATATCACAGCATTGGCCTGTCCTTTCGGATTAGGTTGAGGTTGTCCAGGAAATACTCCAGCTGGTGCAGCGGTAGGTGCTTGTTGTTGAGCTACTTGTGAAATCTGAGTTTCAAGCATTTTGTTATGTGTAGCTAATGCATCTACTTTGCTCACTAATTGCTTAATCTGCTCACTAGTGTGTATGTTTTGGTTTAAGAAGTCCTTGTTTGTTTGATATTGGTTAGCTATAAAGTTCTCCATCATCAATTCAAGGTTTGATTTTCTAGGGACATTAGGAGCAGTCTTTTGATATCCTAGTGGTGTAGCTGGTGCTTGACCTGGTGCGTATAAAGCATTGTTATTCTTATAGGAGAAGTTCAGATGATTCTTCCAACCTGGGTTGTATGTGTTTGAGTATGGGTTTCCTTGAGCATAATTCACTTGATCTGTGGGAATTCCTGTTAATAGTTGACAATCAGGAACTTCATGTCCTGGAACTCCACATAACTCACAGTTAGGTGTTACTGCAGCCACGGTGGCAGTTGGTGTTATGGCCAAGTTGTCGATCTTTTGGTTTAGTTGGTCAAACTTTGCATTGACTTGGTCCATACTACTCACTTCTTACATACCTCCTTTTGTTGGTTTCTCAGTTGCGACTCTCTCGCTTCCCCATTGGTAATGGTTTTGAGCCATACTTTCGATAAGTGCATAAGCATCGTTATATTCTTTGTCCATTAGTGCACCGCCTGCGGCAGCGTCAATTGTCATTCTTGTATTGTACAAGAGTCCATTATAGAAGGTATGGATGACCATACATTCTACTAATCTGTGATGTGTACAAAGTCTCAACATATCTTTATAGCATTCCCAAGCTTCGAAAAGTGATTCGTTTTCCTTTTGCTTAAATCCTTTGATCTGAGCTCTCAGCATAGCTGTTTTGCTAGGTGGGAAATATCTGGTCAAGAAAACTCTCTTTAGTTCCTCCCACGTAGTTACTGAATTCGAAGGCAGAGATTGAAGCCAGGCTCTTGCTCTGTCTCGAAGTGAAAAAGGAAACAGACGTAGTCTGATAGCTTCTTGGGTAACTCCATTGGCTTTTACGGTATCTGCGTATTGCACAAATATCGAAAGATGAAGGTTCGGATCCTCGGAAGGATTTCCGGCGAATTGATTTTGTTGCACGGCTGATATCAGCGAAGGTTTCAGTTCGAAATCGTTTCGGTTGATAGCTGGTGCGGCAATGCTGGAATGCGGTTCAGCTTGCGAAGGACTAGCGTAATATTTGAGTGGGTGATTCTTTTCTTCAGCCATCTCTGCGTCCTTTGATGTTACGACTGGTTTAGGTGGATCTAATTGAAGATCTGGAATATTGTAATTTTGTTCGTAATCGAATATCCGTCTTCTTACGTGTAAGAAGCGTTCTGATTCTGGGATTAGAGGTTGCAAGTCTTCGCCTTGAGAGCGAGTACTTGACATACACTCGGGAATTTAGATTAAGAAAAGAAAATAGTTGTTACCTTAGTCTAGACAATGCTACCCTAAAGTGCACTAGTAACTAAATTAAGATCCCCGGCAACGACGCCAAAAACTTGATGGGCTATTAACGTACTCTAATATGTGTCTAGCGGTATCTTAACTACAAGTGCACAGCCTATCGAAGTAATATTTAAGATTATCGATCCACAGGGACTCTATGATTACTTAGTGCTAGAGGAATTTCTAGTTTAGCTAAGGTGAAGGGTTGTCACGATTTTTGGTTGTTTTTAAAGATTAAAGGCGGGAATTAAATTTAAGTTTAATAAAATAATACTAAGGCGGTCGGTATGTAATTATGTTAACTTAGGCGGGTCAATCTAACCTAGGCTTATAAAGATGGTTCACTTAATCTATTCTGTAGAGGTTACCAGTTTAAATATCTTTAACTCACACTCTCGTGGTCTTATCTCAGATCTTACCCCTAAAGCCTTATGCCTGCTCTCGCTAGCCCATAGGTGTTTAGAAATAATTTTTAGAAACTTAGTAATTCTAATTCATTTTAAAGCGCTCTCGCTGTGTTTAAATTAAATGCCTAACTTTAGCTATCTGGTTAAAATCTCACACTCTCGTGGTCTTGACCTAACCTAATACACTTTCCTTACTCTCGTAACAAAAAGGTTGATTTTATAATAAAAAGTCTCATCCAGAATTTTAAGCTCTTAATTATTTTAAGCCTAGAGTTGATTTTACCGATTTAGTTTGTTTTAATTACATACCGCCCTAAGGTGTTTAGCTACTCATTATTGTTGAACCAGACAGAGGCAGAGAAATATAAAATAAAATATGCATGGCAGAAAAATAAATACTCAACATTAATATAAATGCAATTTAAATATAAACCTGGATAACAATAAAAATAGTAGACTCCTTCTTCCACAGGCTGGAAAGCTCGGAGTACTGACCGGAATCGGAAATAAATTTTCTAAAAGAATCTGAAGGCTTTGAAACAAATTAAATTATAACAATTTCCTAATGTTGGAAATTGTTATATGGTTGGTTGGGATACAGAAAATTAAAGCAAGAAAATTAATGCTGGAAAAATAAAAGGGTGCAAATAAAAACGGCAGAGCTTCCGCAAGAAAATTAAAATCAAAACTCTGTCAATTGTTTCTTGAAGTTAAGCTATTTATAGAAAGCAATTTGGGCTTGGCAGTTGGAATTGGTGCTTGGGCCTCGTAGGTGTTGAGAGAATCCAGGGAAACGTTGGAATACTTGGTCTGCGGGAACATAGGCATGTTGACTTCACGTAGCGTACACGTTCAGGACCAAATCTCAGCATAATACCCTAATTTCCCCTTGTCACGTTCGTGACAAGGGTGTCACGTTCGTCTTCCGTGTTTGATGCGCGTCACGGTCGTGAGGGACTTGTGACGACCGTGACTGCTCCTTTTAGCGTGTCACGGTCGTGACTCCTAGGTGACGATCGTGACTGTTACAAAAAATGCAGGTTTATGCAGAATTCCTCCTTTCTTCATCTTTTAATGGTTGATTTTGCTCATTTCACTTGTGGCTCATGATTTAGCTCTGTATATGATGTACCTGCAAAATGGCAAAGAAAACTCGCGGAATCGGGTGTTAAAACGACAATTATGCGATAAAACGGTATTGAAACATAGCAATATAACCGATACTTTTTCTCGTTATCAAACTTCCCCAAACTTAAACCTTTGCTTGTCCTCAAGCAAATAGTCGGTTGAAAATTGTCGGACAAGTTTTTATCGACGCACACACATAACCAAACGTACGAAGGATCGTTTTGTCAGATAAACTGGTACTTTGATAAAACACTAACGATACACTAATGACACAAACAACAAGCTAAGTCGTCGACTTCCCGTTAAACGAAACATTCGGTAATTGCTTTACGATTTCACCTAGAGTCTTTCGATCTTATTTCGCCCGGTTTCATTCTAGCGCAATCACATTAAGCCCTTTGCCTTAGCACGCACGTAGTGGAATAGCTGGTTAGCGACTTTGATCCTTTATAAGCACGGGGTCTGGTACACGAATGTGGTAACCCTACATACATTATCCAATTTGGAGGTTGTGGGGGATCGAGCCGTAGCACACCCTACCAAGTTCAGAACCAGATACCTCTGAACCAACCCGCAATGGACTCCTTCTCATATTTCTCTTTTCTTATATGCGACCATGTACTTTGGTGCAATTTCTTTTCATTTGCATCGAGATATAAAGGATCATTATAGATTAGGCATCAAACACTTATATTCATCGGCTCCCCACGTGGTTTGTGTTCAGACGGTGCTGACTGCTAGTATAAACTACTAGGGGTTACTTTTGAACTGAAACTTAAGGTGTAGTCGTAACAATTATCGGAACGGAATTGCTTAAGTGGGAAGTCTAAGGTGTCAAGACTGTATTGATCTTGTTGAATCGTTCTCAGCTTCCTAATTATGATTTCGTAGGTAAGTCGGGTAATGCGAAGAATTAATTAAAGATTTTTTTCGGTATGGCTAAATAAACGGGGAAAGTTCGAAACTAAAGAGAATAGCACAAATATTGCTCTGTTTCATTAACTTACGAAAAGGAAATACAACGGAATGGAAAAGTGCGGAAAGGGAAAATGCGGAAAATGAAAGGTACCTCTCCCACACTATATCAGACATTGTCCTCAATGTTGTGATATAATAGCGGTTAAAGTACAATACAAACAACGGAAATGGAAAAACATAAACAAAAACTAAAACTAAGGCTGCTGATGACCACGGCCTCGGCTTCTGGTGCGGGAGCGTCTGGTCGGAGTCGCTTCAGGATCAGAACCGGTACCGGTGATAACAGTGATATCAATGCGCAAAGCCTCTAGCTCGCTAAAGATCTCTCCGAGCTTCTCATCAATAGTCCTCTGGTTGGTGGCAACAGCTAGGAGTAATGCATCATGTTGCTCCTTTTGCCTTCGCTCCAGTGCGGCATTCATCTGATTTTGCTGATGAATCGCACGGAGGACGTCCTCAAGTGTGAATTCTTGTGCAGGAGGCTGTCAGGTGGATGACTCAGGAATGTCCTGGACAGGCTCAGCTGCATCCATGGTGTCTTGCATCTCGTCCGCTGGTGGATCGGCCTGCTCATCAGGAATGGGGGCGTGGCCGGCAGCATCCGGTAAAGCAAATAGCCAGTTGGCTCAGCTAGACGGATCGATGCGGTCGCGGCACGGCAAGATGATGTGGTGATAAACAGTGCCTGGATAACAGGGCTAAACCTGCCATCCTCTCTCTGAGCAATCAAGTGGTCAGACCTGCAATAATTCTTCGTTAGGAACTCTGCGGCTCTGCGAGGCAAATTGATGACCAAGTCACCAAGCTCCAGCTGAATGGCGAGGGTAGTGACAATGCCGCCTATGTAAAAGGGGGTTGCGCCTCTTTGCGCTATGGACTGGATATGGGACAGTATGAATGGGGCAGCATTAATGGGCTCGTCATTTAAGGCGCAGTGCAAGAACAAGAGCTCCTTGGAGTTAAGCTTGTGGTTGCTCTCTCTTGCAAAGATGGTGTTGCAGATGATGCGATGAAAGTATCTGATCGCCGGGTTGTGGATATGCATAGCATTCAGGCTCTGAAAGGCTGAGGCACGAGTGTTGGTGATGTCGTGCCATAAGGTGAAAGTTGTTTCACTGAAATTGTCCGGCACGCGGAGGTGAGCATCATTCCCGTGATCGAAGCCTAGCAGCTCGGCGATCCTTGTTTGCGTAACTTCGAACTCCCGGCCGAGCAATCTGAACTTAGCAACGCCGATGAGTTGACTCTGTGAACCGGTAGGAGTGATGTAATGAAATGAGCTTAGAAATTCCAATGTCAGAAGCTCGAATGTGGGCTGGGGCTGACTGCATAGATCCCACAAACCAACCTTCTGAAGCAGGTTCTTGACACTGTTGAGCATTCCCAACTCTCTCAAACATTTAGTGTCGACATATCGCGTGGGTTGAACACCACGGTTCTGGAATCTGATGAACCTCTGTCTCTGATTTTCTCCATACTCACCATCTCTAAACTGAATTGCTTCCATTGCATGCAAGAACAAGAGTGGGAGATAAGAGGTTTTTGAGGTTTGTGAGAAAAGTGTAAAATGAGAGGAAATTGGTTCGAATTATAATGCAAGGTGAGAATGTGATAGGGGTGGAGTAAATGGAGAGGTTAATGGAGTTTAATTTGGGTAATGGGAGGTTACGGGAGTTGGAAAAGATAATGGGGGATTTTGAATGTTATGGAAGTTGAAAGAGGAAGAGGTTTCGAAGAAGAACAGTTCTGTTTCTCAGAATTCCTATAACTGGGGTCGTCACGATCGTGATGGGGGGATGACGGTCGTGACGCGCTAATTAGCTTGTCACGATCGTTAGAGGGTGATGACGACCGTGAGGGCTTAAATCTTAGAATATTTTCCAGAATGCATTATCTCTCTCACGTTCAATATAATTTATATAATATATTTTTATGATCACTTCTCACTTTATTTTAAACACAAACAACATAATATATAATACCAACATAATACTTGTAAATTTCATCACACGAGAGATTATATAAAACATTAATCAATTTAAACATAACAGTAAATAAATTGAAAGCATAGAAATTGATTAAATTGGAAAAATTTGTAAACTAGAAGTGCTTTGCTTTTGATAATTGAAGTGAAATTACATTAATAAAAATACGGTACGAAAATGTTTGCGAAATGTTAAACTAACTAGAAACGAAAACAATAAGTAAAATAAGCTAGATCACTACAGCATTTTCAAAAGTGCTTCTTCAAATCTTCGATTTCAAAGTTCAGGTGGTAGAATTGCTCACATGTTATGTCAGTTAAACCTATAACGTCCAATCGCATGCTTTTAATCTCATCCTTAACAGTATTTATATCGGCTTGGTAAACTTCAAGAGTGTTCATGATTTTCTTTAAGTTGTCAGCATATTCTACTTGATTCACTTCAGGGGTTTCAATCACTTCGTCAGTGTGGTCAATGTCATGGTAACCAGGAGGTGTCTCAGGGTCACTTTCTACATCGGTCATTATATCATCCTTTATCTTGTAAGATTGAGGTGTTTCAGGAGTAGATGGATAGTCAGGAGGGGTTAACTCATAAAGCCAATTATCCTTATTGTGAACACTTACTCTAGCATGGTTTGGTAGTGTGAACAGGGTTACTACATCATTCCTGATTAGGTACTCGAAAGGTGGTTGTCCTAAATTCCTTATGATCTGGCGGTTAAAGCAAAAGTTAAGATTCATAGGACGGATGGTACCCAAACGGTTACACCTATGTAATTGGTATCTAAGTCCTAAGGCATCAGCAATCATGGTGACAAGACCTCCTACTAATATGGGTAGATCAGGTTCTTCTTGGATTCGGGTGAAGGTTTGCATCATGAAAGGCACACCATTGACTGGTTGTCCATTAGTCAAACATGACATAATGAATATCTCATCTTTAGATACTCCAGTAAGGTTTTCTTCTTTTCCAAAGAAGGTGTGGGCAAGGATCTTATGGAAGTAACGGATAGTAGGGTTATGTATCTGCAAAATGGCAAAGAAAACTCGTGGAATCGGGTGTTAAAACGACAATTATGCGATAAAACGGTATTGAAACATAGCAATATAACCGATACTTTTTCTCGTTATCAAAGGCTAGCCGGCAGTTTCTTCCTCAATACTGATGGATCCTTATACAAGCAGAATTTCGACATGGTCTTGCTCAGATGTGTTAACAAGAAGGAAGCGGACTTATTAATGCACGAAGTACACGAGGGTTCTTTCGGTACCCATGCCGGAGGACATGAAATGGCAAAGAAATTATTGAGATCAGGTTACTATTGGATCACAATGGATGCAGACTATTGTGCCTATGCCAGAAAATGCCATAAATGCCAAATCTACGTAGACAAAGTGCATGTGCCTCCAAATCCTTTGAATATATTGTCTTCACCCTGGCCGTTCTCCATGTGGGGAATTGATATGATTGGAAAGATTGAGCAAACTGCTTCAAATGGTCACAGATTCATCCTGGTAGCCATTGATTACTTCACCAAATGGGTTGAAGCAACTTCATATGCAAATTTCACTCGTTAAGAGGTAGCCCGTTTACTGAAAAGGGATATCATTTGTCGATATGGAGTTCCCGAGCGAATCATTACTGATAATGGTTCAAACCTTAACAACAAGATGATGGCAGAATTGTGTCGAGACTTCAAAATTCAACATCACAACTCTTCTCCTTACAGGCCAAAGATGAATGGCGATGTTGAGGAAGCTAACAAGAACATTAAGAAGATTGTGCAAAAGATGGTAGTCACATACAAAGACTGGCATGAAATGTTACCATTCGCCTTGCATGGGGACCGAACTTCCATCAGAACATCTATCGGAGCAACACCCTATCAACTTGTGTATGGTATTGAAGCAGCCCTACCTGTTGAAGTTGAATTACCATCCTTACGGGTAATGATGGATGTAAAGTTGGACGAAGCAGAATGGGTCCGATATCGTTATAATCAATTGAGCCTGATTGAAGAAAAGAGATTAGCAGCTATTTGTCATGGTCAGTTATATCAGAAGCGGATGAAGAAAGCCTTCGACAAAAAATTCAGACCTCGGGAATATCAAGTGGGAGAACTTGTACTAAAAAGAATCCTTCCTCCTCATACAGACCACGGGGACAAGTGGACGCCTAACTATGAAGGTCCCTACGTGATAACTAAAATCTTATCAGATGCAGTTAAAACATACTTCGCATAAATGACCCGTTGGACATAAAAATAGAATTTAAGTCCAGGCAAAAATAGGGAATCCCGGCGAGTCAAAAACAAAATAAAAGACTCGGGCAAAAATAAGGGAAAAGTTTGAAAAAAAATGTACACCCGCTGAGTTGAAAAGCCACATCGGACAACTCAGGCAAAAAAGGGTATCCCGGTGGATTGAAAACCCGAAAGGGCGATCCACGCAAAATCAGGGAAAAAGTGAACAACTGCATTCTGAATTCGTATGTATCACTCACATGGCAAGCTTCGAAAGGGCAAAGCGTTGGTCAGAATCAACTTTCTTCAAAAAGCAAGATAAGAAGAGCATTCAGGTCATACAGGTCATAACAAAAAGGAATATTGAAGCATCAACATCAGCATTGCCAAATAGGACTTTTATTTTCTCAATTTTGTAGCAATCTCCTCATTTCAGGGATTAGCTTCTCACTGTATTTGCCTATTCAGGGCACACAAATCAATAAAGTCAAATATTCACTCACACTTTGTTTTGTACCTTTAGTTTTGTTTGCAAAATGTCCAAATTTCATAATACAACATTTGCATGAAAACATATAAGCCATTTTCAATAAATGCTTGCAGGAAATATGTGCTCTTAAGCAAATATAACTCCTATGACGAAATCCGGTTGAGGATGCCTCAGGACACTTGTGCATTTCCTTTGTTTAACAGATTTCAGGTACTCAAGGCGGACAACTTTTCACATAATGGGGCATATCAGGCACTATATCCCCGGCCAAGCCGACAGTCACATCGTCAGAAGGACTACTTGACGAAAGTATTCCCCCACGGAGCTTTTTATCCCCTCAGAGTATCCCCCACAAAGCTGATCCTCTGACAGAATACTTCCCAGAAGTTCTCTCCTCCCCAAACAGGATCTCCAAAGCAATGCCTAAATCACTTTTCCCCAGCGAGTTGCCAGATCTCCTCATCCACAACATTGGACCCCTACAGAATTCTTCCCCCACAGTTCTCCAGAAATATCGTGCAGTGATCCTTTCTACCCACAGATCACCGAGTGATCCGTTCTCCCAACAGATTTCAGATCTCGGACCTCGTTTCTCTCATTTGCATAATCATAGCATTCGCATCATTCCTCCCCAAACAGAGCGTAGAATTCCGTCTAGTACGGAGCATTACAGCAAAAATCAAACAATTGCATGATCATAAGCCAGGTTCAGGCCAATCACCTGCGAATACCAAAATTACTCCTCCAGCAATACGCAAAAACTTATCCCCTACAGATGAAATCTAAAATGTCCTTTTGCACTCTCATTACAAAATACTTGTACATACATATACACAATCCTTCTGATACTTGTCTGTATCCTACTTATACATAATCCTTTGATACTCGTCTGTATCTTACGCATCTCACCAGCAGATCAACACTCGTTCGTGTTCCTTTCTCATACAGTTGATACTCATCCGTATCATCACTCCTTAAATACGCGTCGCTGTTTGTTTCTATCGATATGCATCTGTATCGTGGTCCTAAGGATACTCGTCCGTGTTTATCTATCCCCAAAAGTCACCAACAAGACAACTTTTATCTGGCATTCGTCCTATGTCACGATAAATCCAGAGCAGTTGTACCCTGCTAGGTGATTGTCCTTCACCTCTTGATGACCGTCCCTCATCATTTATTTTGATGACCGTCCCTCATCATGTTATCCGATGGCCGTCCCCATTGTTGATCTTTCTATCCGAGATTCGTCCTGTGTCGTGATCTTTTCAGAAGCCCTACCCTTCTATGGTGATCGTCCTTCGCCTTTTGCTGATCGTCCCTCATCATTTCTTTTTTATGACCATACCTCATCATGTTATCCGGCATTCATCCTATGTCAAGATAATCCCCAACAGAGAAGTCGTCCCCTGCTTGGTAATCGTCCTTCACCTTTTGATGATCGTACCTCATCATTCATCTGATGGCAGTCCCCATCGTTGATCTTTCCATCTAACATTCGTCCTATGTCGTGATATCTTTTAGCATCCGTCCCCTGCTAGGTAATCGTCCTTCACATTTTGATGATCGTCCCTCATCATTTATTTACTATTCACCTGATGGCCGTCCCCATCGCAGTTTCTTTATCCTTCAACCTGACGGTCGTCCCCGTTAGTGCTTTTAAATCCCCAATGGCTGTCCCCGTTGCAGATTCTTTACTCCCCTACATGATGGTCGTCCCAGTCAGTGTGTTTCTCACCGTTTTAACCCCCAGCAGTCGTCCTCTGCTCGATGGTCCTCCTCTGTCACTACCATTTAATATTCAGTCTATACTGTCTATTACAATTTATATCCCTTTTCTTCTTATAATAAAGAGCGCAAATTTTGGACTCTCTTGGTATTCAACCACAAGTTATCTTGTTTGTCTGTTAAGCCAGACGCTTACATCCTCCACAGCTAACTCATGCTTGAATATGGGCAGATGTAAACACCCCAAATTTTCCCTCTCTCTTTCTCACACCTTGGCTTGTGATCCTTCATATTGCATTGCATAAGCATTCCATCTTACACTACATAGTTTTATTTCACTGCATAACTGCATAGCTAGGGTTTGTGATCAGATGAATTTTAGAAGTGGTTTAAGTTATCTCAAAGGCCTTGAAGCATGCCAAGAGAGTCCTTGAGTGGTCTATGTAATACCTCAAAATTTTCCCTCTCATATCCTCAACATTTTGCATAGCATTTTGCATATATGGATTCATAAAATAACCAAAAACATTGCATCAAACATTGCATAGTTGAGGCATGGGTATGTGATCAATGATCAGAGCAACCGAAAGCTATGAAGAGGCTACCGAAGGGCCATAAAGCTTCCCAATCTTGTGCAAGGGTTTCACAATATTCCACAAGTCTTCACTTGAATCCACGAGGGTTTGATTGAGGAGGCAAGCAGTGCAACATCTCCTGATAAAAGAGCCGAATTAGGGTTTCATTTCTACGGGGGCTTCGACATGAAGTTTCGATTCAAAGAGGATTCCTTTGTCTTATATATGATGTCAAGTGCCTAGGGTTCAAATCTCGTCCACAAATTCATTTTGGAAGAGGTTCGACTGGCCGGACGATGGAAAATCGAGGAATCAGAGAAAAGGCAATCGGGCAAGGTAAAAGGGGTCGACTCCGGACTTTTAAGATCGAGATCATGAATTTAGGGTTACAATGATCATGTGGTTCAAGTTTGGTCAAGAAATGATGGAGGAATCATAAAAAAATCAAAAGAGAAAATCATTTGAAAGGTAGTTAGTTTCTCCATTTCCCTCCACCTTTCCTTCCACTTTCTTTCCACATTTCCTTTCATTCTTTCCATCTCATTTTTCCACTTCAATTCCATTCCATTTCCCTTGGAAACTTCCACCATCTTCTAGAGTGTTCCAAGGAATATTCCAAGGAATATTCCCTTTTCCAACCCTAACCCTAACTAACTACCAAACCTAATTTTGGATCCCAAACCTAATTTTTGGGCCCCAAACCCAAACCTAGATCCAACCCTAGCCTCTATTTAAGCCATTTTCATCCAAACCAAAGGGGTGGAAGACCATTTTCCAATTTTTTACTCTTTGATAATCACTTTTTCTCTCTCACTTTTCCTCTCCCTCTCACCAAAGCTTTTTCAATAAGCTCTTCAAGTTTCACATTGAAACTTGAAGATCTTGAAGCTTAAGCCTCCAACCTTCATATTTTGTGGATTGAAGAAGGATAAGCTACTGATTTTGTTGAAGTTTTCGGTTTATCGGAAGTGCAAGAGGATCAAAACGTCAAGAACGTATTTATTTTGTGATTTCTCGGTTTTCGGTTTTCTCTTTGATTCAAGCTCTGATTCTTGCAACAATCACTGAAGCATTCCTCCGCTTCGTAGGTTGGTGATCTTAATCACTTCTCCTTTAAGTTATTCTCTTCATCTCGCCACTTTTGGAATTCTTTAAGTGCTTTTCGCTTTGTTTAAAATCAATTTCGTTTCAATTATGTTTGCTTGTGATTTGTGATTTTGGTTGAATTTGGATTTAAGGTGTTAATAGATATAGATTCTATCATGTGTAAATAAGCTCAAATTAAGTAGAAATTAGTGGTAGCATGTTTCTAGGAAGGTTAGGGATCATTAGAATCAAGATTGTGGCCAAAAGCACTTATTTTAAAAGTTTTTTTTTTAATTATGTTCAGCGTTAACCGGTTAACGCATTTGGTTAACCGGTTAACGCGTGCGTTTTTGGCCAAAATGTTGTTGTTTTAGGTCTGTTAACCGGTTAACCCATGTGGTTAACCGGTGAACGCTGTTGATTTTTGGCTTTTTAGCTTAATTGATTGCTTAGCCCTAAGTCCTAGTGCCTCTAATGTTCATACATGTTTAGGTAGTGATTTTAGGGAATTTTTTAGTCCATTTCCTGTAGCTAGTTCCCCCATTTCGAGTCGTTTCGACACGATTCCGTTCATGTTGCATTTTACGCATTTTTGTGTTTCTTTGTGCATGCCTTGATTTCTTGCATTTTGTTGCTATGTTCATACATCATTAGGTATGTAATAATCACTTTGCATTCTGGTTTTTATACGTTTGCATTGCATTAGATCATTTTTTGCATTTCATGATTGATGTATGTTGTATTTTGCATAATCATATGTATGTGCATTTGGTGGCATTTTGTTGCATACTTGATCACATCACTCATATCAATTTAATTCTGAATTTTGCATTGAGTTTAGTATGTTTGTTGAGCAATCATGTTGCATGTTCATAATCAAAGATCATCATGTTCATATGCCATGTTCATATGCATGTTTAGGTGTTACTTTGTGCATTTACTTGTTGCATAATTCATGAGATGCATGCTTGCATAATCATTCAATAATGTTCATGTTTTTGCATTGGTATATGTTGATTTAAGTTCAAATACATGTTCATGATGAGATTAGTGATTTTTGCATTGAGTTTGTGCTTTAAACATGAAAATAAGAAATTCTAGATTTTGCATTTCATAGCTGTTTGTTTGCATAAGTGCTGTAAAATGTATGATGTTTGTTATGTGTACATGTTGTTTGCAACCTTTTACACCTACTTTTTCATGCTGCGTGCTGGCTGTAAAAAGCTGGTTGGTGTTAGGCTTAGTTTCATAGTTGTTTGTGTATTAAGGGGCTGTAATAGGTGCTGTATTTTGGTTTTAGCATTTTTATAGTTCCTTTAGGATTAAAATAGAGTCTAGTTTAGGTCCAATGTGCCTTAGAATTTAATTAGGATTTAATTAATGTGTATTTACCTTATTCTTTTTAATAAAAATGTGCATTAACATTTGTTTTGTAGTGGGGAATATTGAGGTATGTTTACTTCACTTTATCCTTTATTTTTTATGCATTTCTTCTAGGCTTTTTAATTCATTTTTCCTTCCATATTTGTGTTTGGTAGGATTCCCATTTGTTAGGATCAACTTATCTTCCTTAAGAAGTAAGTTGTATCATTTTTCCTTCTTTCTTTTCCTTTTGATCTTTAGGATTAGAAAACCTCATAAACCATATGACCACACTTGTAAATAAATAACTTAGGGTTGGTCTTAGTCCCCCTTAGTTTTTTTGTCCTTTTTCCGACATGAGTCATTCTTTCTCACCTCATGAAGAAAATAATAAAATACCTAAGAAAGGTTGAACGTTCTTGTATGACACGAGACTTTGTTGCGGAGTGTTTATACGCGTCCTGTTTCGGGGCGAGGTGTAAGTACTTCCCGCGATGGATTGGTCTTAGTATGAGAATGTTCACAAACAAATCCAAAACACTTCTCATAAAAGACAAAAACAAATAATAAGCGACTTTCCTGTGGGAATTCTCTTCTCATCTCATTCACTCTCAGTGCAAACTCGTGACGACTTGTCTTTCATGCAAGACGATAGACGCACTCGTACCAGACGAGCCTGCAACACCTGAGCATAGACATACGCAGTTCCAACTGTAAAAAAACACAAAAATAGTTCCCACCTTAGTTAGGCGAACTACGTCGACTCTGATCCTCATTATCCCGATGAGGTACGTAGGCAGCGGGGTAGGTCCCTTTCGAGCACATTCTTTATTTTCCCTACATTTTCTCCATTCTTTCTTTCCATTCTTTTTTTTTCCTCTCTCATTTCACTTCCATTCCAGTTAGCAGTTTATTTGTTCAGCAGCAGTTATATTTTTCTCACCCTTTGAAACAAACAAGCAAGCGTGGATCCCGTCGGGTACGGCGGACGATCTGGGGTTATAATACCTTCCCAGGTCGTAACCGACTCCCGAACCCAGATCTTTGGTTCGCAGGACCTTGTCCTTTCCTTCTTCTTCAGGTTTGTGCAACATTATCTTTCCCATTTATTCGGGATAAAAATGCATGGCTGGCGACTCTACCTTTTCCGCACCATTTTCGCGTTTGTACTAGGATGAAAATCCCAGGAGCGACAGTCTATGATCATCTTATGCCCCCATGGGTCCATTGAAATCAAGAAATGTCAAAGCATTGCAGAGGTATTGAAGCTAAGCTGAGGATTCCTACACAAATGACCTGAAATTATGGTTTTGGTTTTGAAGGCCTTACACCCAAATTTTTTGGTCATTATTGTTGCTATTAGTCCATATATGTTATAAGGATCATGTGTATCAAATTTCATGGAAAAATTCAATGTGGAAGTCATCTGATCAAATGGTAACTTCTTGAGCAAGAAAAGTCAGATTTTGGGCATCTGAGGCCCTCAACAATGGTTCCAAAGGGTCATCATCATCATTTTGAAGTCACATGGTCTTTATTTGATTATTGGAATGCTTGGAAGTTCACAAAGTTGAAAAAAAATGAGCAAAGCCAAAACTTGCCAAAATTGGAAATGACTTGTAATGTAGACTTTCTATTTTGGGAAAGATTTTCAACCTCCTCTTTCTTGATCAAAGAAGTTTCAAATGAAATTTCTTCAAACATGAAAGTTGTAGATTGGATCCTCCCATTTTCAAAAAGTACAAGAACTCATTCTAATTCATCCTAGAACTCAAGTTATGGCCTTGCAAATTTGGCAAAAATCACATAATTTTCACATTCATGTCAAAGAGGGAAATATGCATTTTTGGTTTCTAAGCATTCAAATGACTTCTAATGTGCCCAAATGTGACATAAGATGTGCATACACCTTGCCTAGACCAGAATTGTGCCTTGTACTGTTGCTTTTCATGGCCATCTTTCACAAAATTCACAAAGTAACAATTATGCATAAAGCTTGCAAACTCTTGATCAAAGAAATACGACTGCATTCTACCAATCCAAGGGCTCCCCATGAAGCATGCTGAAGAGATATAATCACATAAATCTATGATGCGCAAGCCCATACCTCAAGTACAAAGAAACTTGACTTTTTGCACAAAGCTCCCATACACATAACACAATGCCACAACCACTATCTTGACCAATGGTATGGCTTATGAAAACCCTAAGCACTATAAATGAACACCCTTCATGGCCTGAAACAACGCACAAGCTCAGATTGCCAAAATTACCTTGAAACTTTGTCTCTTCGAAACACACAATCCAGCCAACAAAAAACCAAAATTTCTTTCACCATTCAACACCTTATAACCTAAGGAACAAATCCCACCCATCACCATAGCCTGAAACAAGCCCAAACACAAACACGATTTTTGCTTTGTCAGAACTGAAACTCATAAACTAGCCACTCTAAGCTCCATTCAAGCATTCCATTGAGCTCAGGAGATCAAAAGAGGTTGGATTGCACAAAAGGGAAGCCCAAAAAGCTGCATTTTGAAGGATTCCATCTCAGGTAACCTTCATGATCTATTTTTCCATAAGCATGATTTTAAGTTCTAAAATGATTCTCCATGCTTCCCTGATGATCCTGATATGATTAGAATTGAAAATAGGTTAGAAATGAGGATTTCACGATGTTCTGAAATTTTTGACCTAGAACTTGTTTGCTTCGATTTGGCTTTTTGATGCATGATAAATGAATTTTGTTTGTTGATTAGAGATTTATGATGTTAGGAGATTGTTTCTGGGCAGAAAAATTGAGGTTTAGAAGCTTAAATAGGAAGTTGGCATTTTTGGTTGCCAGAGAAGATGACCGGAGCTTGTCTCCGGTCACCTGAAAGTGATTAGGGCTAATTAGGGTTTAGATTGCCAGATTAAATGAGGACCCTTGGATCATGTTTAAATTAGTGTACGGACGTCTCAGATAATTCACTTAACCTTAATTTTGATTAATTAAATATATTGTAATTAATTAAGTCAGATTAAACCTAGGCCATCAGATCACGCGCGAAAAGAAGATTTAAACCTAGGCCCTCAGATCTTCATACCCTTGGTCAATATGACTTTCATCCTCATCCTTTAGATCCTTCCCCCAGCCATTAGATGCGCATACTTTCCCATTTTCTTTTCTTTTCTTTTCTTTTATTTTATTTTGTTTTATTTATTAAAAATACCAATAAAATTTTAAAAATTATGGAAATTTTTCTCAACACTTAAATTAATTTTCAGAAACCAAAAACATTTTTTTTTAATTAAAAAATGCATTTTTTAATATTTTAAATGTATATTTTAATTAATTAATTCCATTTAATTAATTAAAAATACTTTAAAGTATTTAAAAACCACCAAAAAAATCAGAGAGGTTTCTTTAACATTTAAAAACATTTACAAACTTATCTCACAAATTTCTTTTTGGTTTTGATCAAACTTTGCCAATTTTCTTTGAATTAGGGTTTCTAAATTTCCTATTTTTCAACCCTAACTTCAAATATTCATAACTTTCAAACCAATATGAGTTTGCATTTGATTCTTGTTGCAATCTTTCTCACTTGACCTCTTGTTTCTAAATATATTTTTGTCTCTTTTTTATATTTCATTTTCAAATTGTTTGGCATTTTTCATTGAAAAGTGTCCAAAACCCTAGCCAATCTTAGGTAAACCATAACTTGAATTTGGTAAACCTTTAGACCTCCCCCTTTGGATGGTATTCTCATGAGTGCTTAGGGTTCCTTTGGATGAAATTTAAATTTTTTATCATATGATTTGCTTTTGATTTTGAGTTTGTACATATCTTGTTTTTAAACTAACCATTTCAGGTGCATTTGGTAAGTTGTTTAGGATGTGGATGTGCATCCACATCCAACCTCTCCTTATCTCTTTATTCTTATGCATCTTACTTGTGCTTGAAGTTAATATCATTCACTTATGTTCTCTATTGTTCCTAGGTTACTTAACTTCTTCATGAAGTAAGTAACCTAATCCTTCTCTCTCTCTCTCTCTCTCTCTCTCTCTCTCTCTTTTCATCTGCTTCTCTTCCTTGGTGGCCATCTGAAGACTTCTCTTTATGCCTCACAAACCTTAGGAATATTCAAGCATGATAAATTTAGGGTTGTAAATAGTCCCCCCTAGTTTTTACCTTTTAAGTCTCCTTGAGTCTCTCTCTCTCATCTCATAATCAAGGCTAAACAGTTAAAGTTTTGGGACTCTAAATTAGGGTTATGCTTGTATCCTTATCTTAGGATGGAGTGTATAACTTTGGTCCTTAGTGCTAAACCTTTAAGTTGTTTTCACCTTCAATCAAATACACCTAATAATCATTAAATACTTAAGCTTGTAACTTGGGCCTTATATTAGGGTTACATCTCTTCCTGGTGGACTAACCCTAGTGTTCAATGGACAAGTACCCCTCATGCTAAAGTCTTGCAAACATAAAAAAAACTTCTTCATCTCACCTTAAATTAAAATCCACTTAATAAAGGCTTGTTATATAATGATTTTAATCCCTAACCATGGATTAAGTTGAGGTATCTTCCTCAGCTTAAGTGTTCTCATCTATCATCCTTCTCTTAGGATGGTGTAATGAGTTCACTAATATTTAATTGGAGATTAAACTCATTACTTAACACTAAACAAAAACCCAAAAACATTTAATAATTACCAAGTAGGTTAATGATCTTAATCCTATATCCTCATGGTAATTAAGTTGAGATCTTCATCTCATGCTTAAGTAGGCTCATTATCCCTAATCAGGGGGTGATATAATGAGTTTACAAACCCTTGATTAAGGCTTAAGCTCATTATCCTATGCAAAACACCAAAAACAATTAAAAAAACTGAAAACACAAAAACAAACAATAAACGTCTCCTCTGGGATTCTTTTCTCATCACATTCACTCTGAAAACGAGAACTCGCTCCTTCCGTCTAATGCAAGACAGTTAGCACTCGAGCCAGACGAGTCATACACTTGAGCATAGACAAGCAAGCAGTTCACAACAAAATCATCCATGTCTTTGAGTCAAACTACGGTGTCCTGACTTCCTCATTGCACGAGAGGATACGTAGGCATAACTTAACAGTTATCGAACAAAAGCCTCTTTGTCTCCCCCCTCTCCTTCTCCCAGTTCTCTTTCCTCAGCCTCAGCTTTGAGCACTCACCTTATTTTTGCACCGACACTCTATACATCCTTTCCTCCTAGCTTTTTACGCACAGTTTAGCACATACACTATCCCCTTTTAAACACAATCAAGAAAGCGTGGATCCCGTCGAGTACGACGGACGATCTGGGTGTTAATACCTTCCCAGGTCGTAACCAACCCCCTTTCTCAGTTTCTTTGGTTTGCAACCGTCTTATCCATACCCTTCCAGGTTTATGCAGCATTACCTTTCCTTCGGGATAAAAATGCCTAGCTGGCGACTCTATTCAACCTCACCTCAACCTCCAACATCGCAGACGGTCCGCGTTTGCACCGGGACGAAAGTCCGGGGAGCGACAGTGGCCATCTGAATATTTCTCTTTAAAACCTCATAAACCATAGGAATATCCAAGCATGATAACTTTAGGGTTGTACATAGTCTCCCCTAGTTTTTACCTTTGAGTCTCCTTGAGTCTCTGCTTCTCAACGCATAATCAAGGCTAAATAGTTAAAGTTTTAAGACTCTGAATTAGGGTTATGCATGTATCCTTATCTTAGGATGGAGTGTATAACTTTAATACTTAGTGTTAAACCTTTAAGTTGTTTACACCTCCTAATCAAAACACCTAATAATCATTAAGACTTATGCTTGTAACTTGGTATTTATATTAGGGTTACATCTCTGTCTGTTGGTTCAGAGGGACTAACCCTAGTGTTCAATGGACAAGTCCCCCTCAGGTTTAGTCTTACAAACATAAAATCCATTTCTTAATCCCACCCTTAAGTAAAATCCACTTTAATAAAGGCTTGTTATATAATGATTTTAATCCCTAACCATGGATTAAGTTGAGGAGTCTTCCTCATCTTAAGTGTTCTCATCTATTATCCTTCTCTTAGGATGGTGTAATGAGTTCACTAATCCCTGATTAGAGATTAAACTCATTACTTAACACAAAACAAAATCTAAAAACACTTAATAATCACAAGTAGGTTAATGATCTTAATCCTGCATCATTAGGGTAATTAAGTTGAGATTTTCATCTCATACTTAAGTAGACTCATTATCCCTAATCAGGGGTGATATAATGAGTTTACGACCCTTGATTAAGGCTTAAGCTCATTATCCTATGCAAAACCCCAAAAACAAATAAAAAACTGAAAACACAAAAACAAACAATAATCGTCTCCTCCTGGATTCTTTTCTCATCACATTCACTCTGAAAACGATAACTCGCTTCTTCCGTCTAATGCAAGACAGTTAGCACTCGAGCCAGACGAGTCATACACTTGAGCATAGACAAGCAAGCAGTTCACATCAAAAACATCCAAGTCTTTTTGAGTCGAACTACGATGTTCAGACTTCCTCATTGCACGAGAGGATACATAGACATAACTTAACGGTTATCGAACAAAAGTCCCTAGGTATCCCCCTCTCCTCTTTCTAGCTTCCTTTTCTTAGCCTCAGTTTTGAGCTTCCATTCTTTATATACCATCACCCAGTTCATCCATCTCTTTTATACATAGTTTAGCACATACACTATCCCCTTTTAAACACAATCAGGTATGTGTGGATCCCGTCGAGTACGACGGACGATCTGGTGGCTAATACCTTCCCAGGTCGTAACCAACCCCCTTTCCCAGTCTCTTTGGTTCGCAACCGTCTTATTCATATCTTTCTAGGTTTATGCAGCATTACCTTTCCTCTGGGATAAAAATTCCTAGCTGGCGACTCTATTCAACCTCAACCTTCAACATCGCCTCGACTAGTTCGCGTTTGCATCGGGATGAAAATTCAGGGAGCGACAGCTTGGCGACTCTGCTGGGGATTTGCAACCATAACTTCTGAGTCCTTGAGGGTTTATCCTAGTGTCAGACCCTAATTTTTGACCTAAGATTTTTCGCATCTCATCTGCATTTGCATACAAACAAGATCACGTAGTGGTCGTTTATCCTTTTTCAGGTGCAGGTCTATGCTTTGCAGAGGATCATCATGTTTAATTGTCGTTATCTGTTTATATTTACTAACTTCTAACCAAAATATCAAAAAATATGTTGCAGTTGCTTCTTCTTCTTCTGTGTTGCAGGATTTAAAAGACAGGGTTGTGATTTCAATTCAGATGCGTTTGTTCAGTCACAATTCGATTCAGATGGACGTTTGACCTAATCTTGGTCAAACTATCAAAAGATTGTTTCGACTGCAAGTCGTGTGTGCCAATGGTCTTTTTCTTAGACAATGCGTTTTCAAAGTTCAAGTTGTGTGTGCCAGTGATCTGTTTCTCAGATGATGTGTATTCAAAAAAGTTCAAGCTGTGATTGTGTGCAAAATTCATCAGTTATCAGACAGTGTTTGGTGCGAAGTTGGTTCGAATCTTCAATAATCGTCAGTTCATCAGTGGTTTGTTTGTGGATTTATTTTCCTCAGCATGAATTCGAATTATCAGGACAATATTCAGAAGATTTCAGTGATTGTGTTAGAATTGGCAAGTTTGCTCAGTGGTTCCGTGCTGGTTATATTCAACATTATCAGTGGCCTGTGCAAAAAAAAATCAAAAGTTGTGGGCCAAAATCACCATTTCATATTCATTATCCATTTTTCGATTAAAACATTTCTTTTTATTATCCATTTCATTTCTTTTTTATTCAATTCACAAAAATTCCCAAATTCTAATTCTTTCTTTTATATCCATTCTTTTCGATTTTTATATCCAATCACATTATATCTCATTTTAGCCCAATTGTTCATCCTTAAAAAAAAATTAATTTCCATAAATCAAAATTCCAAATTCCATTCCCATTATTTTTATTCCATTCCCATTATTCTTTTATTCCATTTCCATTATTTCCTTTTCATTTATAAAAAAAGAATCTACACAAAAATAAGCCCATTTATTACTTTTTTTAGCCCATTTTCTTTTACTTTCTTTTACAAAAAATAAGTCCATTTAATATCTCTTTAACATTTTTTTTAATACTTGATTCCAAGCCTTCATCCATTAGCCTCTCACATCAATAAGCCTTCCCACACTTGCAGCCTTTCTATACCACACTTGCCTTCAGCATTTCCCAACAAGCTTCAAAATAATACACAAGCAAATGCCGCAACACATCAATAAGCAGGCCCCACATTCCATCACACCAAGCCACAAACAAACAGCCTAAGACAAACGCATTGAAGCCATTCTCGCATCAGCTAACAGGCATACCTGCACACGAAAATAACAACAAGTACAAGTCCCCAGCAGAGTCGCCACTTTTCTGTAGCGGTAAAATCATGAGTGTAAGCTATTGAATAACTTAACTCGATGTACACAGAGTCGCCACCGCGCTTTTATTTATTTCCAAATGGAAAAAGGCAAAAGAACGAACAAAACCTTAAAGAATCTTAAAAGCTAAAAAGCTAAGAGAAACAAACAGAGAATGGGTACGGGGATTGGTTACAAATCGGGAAGGTTTTAAGCACCCGACTTGTCCGTGGTACTCCACGGGAACCCTTTGAAATTGGAAGTGAACATTGCATATTATTGCATCCTCGCATATTCTTGCATTCATCCGAGTTGTGTGGGAACTCATCCCGGTTGTTTCTTTCCTCAGTTGTCTGTTGATCCGTCAAGCTGACTCCTCACCACAGATATGGTACTAGAGCTGCTAACAGACGGAGAGCTATCAGATTGAGAATGGAACACCAAGAACAGCATAACATGGAAGTCCGAATGGATATTGATGAGATGAAAGCCGGTATGACCAGGCTCACTGAAATGATGCAAGTTCTGATTGCTCGAGGTGAACCACCTCAAAGGACTGTTATCTCTGAAGTTTTGACTGCTATTGTTGATCCTCCTGTTGTTCAGCAACCGGTTTCTACTTGGCCAGAATATGGGTTACCTCCGGATTATGTGCCAGTTTCTGCTACTACTCAGATGGGTGGCCCATCTGTTGTGCCAGTCTTTTCAGCTCCGACTTTTGTTGAACCTCAACCTGTTGTGCATGCTACTGCTCAGACTACTTATCAGAATTCTCCTTTCTTGTACCAAGATGCTGGTCCACAAGCTGAAAGTCAGGGTTAACCTGGATATATGGATGAAGTTAGAGAGCAATGTTTGACTCTTGAGAAGAGGGTAAGAGGTCTAGAAGGAAAAGATGTCTTTGGTTCTGCTGCTATAGACATGTGTTTGGTTTCCGACTTGGTTCTTCCTGATAAGTTCAAAGTTCCTGTATTCGAGAAATACAATGGTCATACTTGTCCAAAGATTCATCTGCTGATGTATTGTCGTAAAATGGCTGCCCATGCTAAGGATGACAAGCTGCTTATTCACTGTTTTCAAGATAGTTTGAGTGGTGCTTCTATGAAATGGTATGTGGGACTTGAGAAGAGTCATATTCGAAGCTGGAAAGATTTGTCTGATGCTTTTGTAAGGCAGTATAAGTACAATCTGGACATGGTGCCTGACCGTCGTCAACTTCAAAACATGTCACAGAAAGAGAAAGAATCGTTCAAAGAGTATGCTCAGCGTTGGAGAGAACTAGCTGCTCAAGTTGAACCACCTTTTCCTGAAAAGGAATTAACTGGTTTGTTCATGGACACTCTTCAACCGTTCTTTTGGGAGAAAATGGTAGGAAGTGTTTCATCTGGTTTTTCTGATCTAGTCACTATTGGAGAAAGACTAGAGGAAGGTATCAAGAAAGGTAAGATTACCAATTCTGAAGCTCCTAATGTTGCAAGAAAGTCTTTTGGGAATCCTCACAAGAGAAGAGATGGTGATGCTTATGTTGTTTCAACTGAGAGGAGGCCTTATCGCCCGCAACAACAATATGTTCAACCATACGTAGCTGCAGTTGCTCCTGTTGTTAAAACTCAACCTGTTCAAACTCAAGTTCAAGGTCAAGCTCGACCAGCTCAAGCTCAAGTTCAGATTCGAGCTCAAGCTCAGACTCCTCATCTTGCCGTTGGACAAAATCAGTATCGCAATAGGCCAAACTTTGATCCTATTCCGATGTCTTACACTGAATTGTTTCCTTCCTTGATTGAGAAAGGTTTAATTACTACTAGGCCTCCGCCTCCTGTTCCAAATCCTCTTCCAGTTGGTTATAGATCGGATCTCCGCTGTGAGTTTCATCAAGGTGGAACTGGTCATGACTTAGAGCATTGCTTTGCACTGAAAGCTAAAGTGCAAGAACTTATCAGGAACAACATCCTTTACTTTAATGACCTTAATCCCAATGTTATCAACAATCCTTTGCCGAAGCTTGGGAAGTGAATCTTCAAGAAGAATTCAACAGTTAATTTTTCTTCAAGGTCAGAATATCAGACGGGACAACTCATCCTTGTTGTTGATGGATCACTAGGCCATTGTTTCTTTATGTTTGCAATTTTCTTCAATCACATTAAGTTGTTTGCTTTTAAGCTTGTTTATGCTTTCATGTTGGTTTTAATGAAATGAGCATTGCTTTGTTTTGATTCAATTTCATTTTACTATTTGCATCTTTATGCTTTACATTTCAAGTTCATTTATCTTTTCTCAAATTTTTACAATGATTGGAGGGAGGATGATGAAAACGAGATACCCATAACTGTTGAGGGTTTGCTTTCAATTGAGACTTGGTTGATGATATACAGGCATTGTTTCAAATCCTAAACACTGGAGAAATAAGGAAGTTAATCCTTTGTCAACCCCTTTGAGCCTTGAAGTTGGAGTTTCTTCTATTCGGAAAAAAAACCTCAATTTTAACCCGGGGATAGGTAGTTCTCAATTAATTCGAATGTCCATTCAAGTACAAGATAATCATTCAAGACACCTTTCAATAAAGGTTGTAATCTCAAGCTTTCCTTCACACACATCAAGAAGTGTTGAAGATATTTCTCAATTCAAAAGCCAATGATGGTTCGTCGTAATCATTAAGCCATGCAGTCATTATCTTTCAAAAAAAAATGATATTGAAAAAAATTTATTGAAAAAAATCAAAGCCCGCTAAGTCAAAACCTATGAAGGAGACTTAGGCAAAAACTGGGGCATCCCGCTGGCTGTAAGTTGAAATGATACAGTTCAGGCAAAAATTAGGGATAATAAAAGGAAATACTTGTCAAGAGGTCATCAAATTCCTCAGCAAAAATAAATTTCTGGGAACTTGAATGCATAGGCTGAATTAATTGAATGTAGGACTGGAGTTCATCACGAAGTTGGGTTGGGTACAAATAACTTTGAGCTTATATCCTTTGATTCATAAACCGTGAACCAGACCATGTTACAACATTCAAAAGTCCTAATTGAATCCAGGTTTCTTTTGAAAAGCGTACTACAATGAGGTTGCGTAAACTGACTCCCAAGTTCTTTACCAATCATTTGTTTTCTTACCTTGGCTTAATCTTTAATTTTGTCTCAACCGCCGTGTTTTGACATTGTTTTCATTTACTTTATATCAATAAATTTCATTCAAAAATGATTCTTGATTTCAAACTTTGCATTGAACTTTGCATTAAAATTACCAAGTTTGTACAAACATTTTTTATTTTGCAAATAAACTTTCTTCATCAAGGAATTTTCAAACAGTTAAGAAACTTGGTCGGTGACCTTATCAGGGGCAAGTTTTCTCAGTTCCTTTTATTTCAAGATGATGTTGCTCAGTGCAAGTTTTTCTCAGATATTGGTTAGTCAGAAGATTCTCTACAAGTTACATGTTGGGTTATTTTCTCAAGGGCTGAAGCCATGATCAGTTTATTTTCTCAACATTCATTTCAAGGATTGAAGCCATGATCAGTTTGTTCTTCTCAGCGGTTATCTCAAAGATGTGATTATTTTCTCCAGTAGTAATCAAGAATTGAATCCATTATCAGTTTACCTTCATTAGTCATTGAACTGGGGGCAATTTTCTTCAAGAATCCCCAAGCAGCTTTACATGACTTCTCTCAGAAGATTTTCAACTTGGTACAGTTTACTGGTGTGACTGAGATTTTGTTCAGCAATAGTATCTTTATTATTCAAGCAGAATGGCAGTGATCTCTGTGTTGAGGAATTAGTCTTCCATTTCCTTTCACTCCTCTAAGAGTCTAAACTGGTTGTCAGCATTTTGTTGCACCCCAAAATTTGCCCTCACAATACAAGACTTTGTGTTCTAAGAAGGTTCACAAGGTTCACAAGTTCTCCAACACTGGCATAACCTTTCATGAGGTTCATGAAGTCTACAAGTTACTTTATGAAAGTTCACAAGGTTCACAAGTTCCACAATGCTTTCAACACCTTTCATGAGGTTCATGAAGTCCACAAGTTACTTCTTGAAGGTTCACAAGGTTCACAAGTTACACAATGGTTACAAAGCTTTCCTGAGGTTTATGAGGTCTACCAAAGCCACTTAATGAGGTTCACAAGGTTCACAAGCTTCACAATACCCCTCATGAGTATCACAAGACATTTTATGAAGGTTCACAAGGTTCACAAAGTTCACAATTGGTCAAAGAAGTTGACAATTCCCTCAGACAATGCATCTCCTAAGCAGTGCATCCAAAACTAGGGTTTTGACTTTAATCAGGCTAAATGGACTTCCAATACCTCAAGTGAGTTTCATAACATCTTATATGTGTGTAAGAACCCCCATGACAAGTTTCAAGACTTTTCTTAAAAGTTTGCTCAGTCAGATGATCAGATAAGTCAAAATCAGTCAATACAGTTAAAAAGTCAAACTGAGGTCAACTGTGGTCAAACCAAAGTCAAAATTCATGATTTTTTGCCAACATCAAGTATATGAAGTAAAATTCATCATTTGATCAAGGGTTGATCATGATTCATCAAGGAGATTCCAGATCATCAATAACCAGGAGTTTCTAAATTAGGGTTTCCTCAGTAAAAGTCAACTGAACTTTGACCAGGCATAACTTTCACATACTTCATCACCAAGTCTCCATCCAAAGCTCATTTTGAAGGAAATTGAATTCTCTACAACTTTGATGTTGAAAGTTAAGACCAAAAATGCTTCATTTGAAAGATATGATCTAAGACATTATAGGTCATTTCAAAAGTCAACAAAAAGTCAACAACTTCAAAAGGGCATAACTTGAGATTGGTAAATGATATGGACCTGAAACCAATGGGGTTGTTTAAAGGACTCTTCAAGCTTTCCAAAAAGTCCAAGAACACCCTCATACCTTTAAAATTGAGGGAGATGTGCCTTTGCAAAGTTAGGAAATTTTGTGATAGTTTATGTTGAAAATGGAGGTTCAAAATCATTTCTTTCCAAATGGGCTGCCCAAATTGTGACCCAATCCACTTCATAATAGCTTGCACGAAATTTCCATAATATTTTCATAATTTTTATTTTATTTAATTAATTTATTATGATTTTTTATTCTTAAAATCATTTTAAATTTTAAATAAAATATTAAATATGAAGATTTAATTGGTTTGTTGATTCTAGAAAGTCATAAAGTCAATATAGAACAAATTGATGCAAGAATTATATGAATTGGCTTAAAATAGAAGGCATTGGTACAAAATATTGAACTTTCATGGCATGATCTTTCTTAATCTTTTTAAATCAATTCTTCCACAAAATTAATCAATGTTTTGACCTAGAATGATCCACATATATATACATAACACAAACCCTAGCCTCATTCACGATTTCCACAGCCCAAGAGTAAGTTCACCATTGTTCAAAAACCTCTCCACAAGTCACATTCGGATTCTTGGATTTAAGCCGTTTGAAGGTAAAGCAAGCACATAGCAAGCTTCCTGGGACTTCTCTGATCATGAACCATCACTCATATGCATCTCATGTGCATCATATTGCTCTACCCGAACTCATCTTTGTCTTAAAATAAATTTTTTCGATTCCATTGATATACGTATTATAAATTGTTTTTGATGGTTGATATGTGTTTATTTTGATCCCTAGAACAATTCTGGACAACTCAATTGGATTTTCGTGACCTAATAAGGATTCGGCCATTGTTAGGGTTTAGCTCTTGAAGTTAGGGCTTGATGATTCAATGAATTTAAATAAATTCTAAGAACATGGAAGTGTTGCATGAGACCTAAGGATCATAAAACTGTAACCAATTTGATGAATCGTTACTGTTTGGTGAGAGTTTGATTTTCGCAGGTCAAGAAGCTTGAAGAATTCGCAGGAAAACTCCCAGCTATTTTCATAGCAAAATTTGCAGTGCTGGAGGTAGGGGATGACCTCCTCCCGCGCGTTTGAAAAATTCAAATGTAAACTAAATATTTTATCTTTTGTTGTTGGATTGTCTATCACACGCGCATGTGTGCTTCAGTGGTAAGGCCTGCAGGTTTGTTGGATGATGGCATGGGTTCGAATCTGGCCTGTACCATTCTTTTTGTTCTATTTTTTCAGGATAAAAGAAGATATAATATATTATGCATTAAGGCCCTTCAGCTAACAGATTGGCTCTTCCAGCCGGGTGGTGAAGCGCGCGTTTGAAAGCATAAAGGTCCTGGGATCAAATCCCACCCCAGGCCTTTTGGTTTTTTTTTATTTTTCTGGATTTTGCATCATAAGGAACAAAACAAATTTCTGTCTCTCATCTCTTGCCTGCGCGCCAGTGGCCTAGTGGTTGTTATGCTTGCTGGAAATCAAGCTGGCCTGGGTTCAAACCCCAGCCAGGTAAGTTTCCATATTTTTTTCCCTTTATTTGTTCTTTTAAGCACTATAATATTAAAATTAAATATATATCATATATGTTTCTAAAACAATAAAAATAATCATAAAATATGTATGTTATCTTTCTTTAAAAATATATTTTTTAAATTATGTTTCATCATTTTTGTATATATAAATTAGAATAAATTTTGTATATAGCTAAGTCCTATTTTTTTTTTATAAACCCTAAAAAATATAAAACCCTAATCTTATAAAATTCTAAAAATATTTTTTTAATACAAATCTAATCCTATTTTTTTTTCAATGTTATTTTCTAATATAATTATTATATACGTATGTTTACTATAATTCTTATAAATTTTGTAAATATACTTATAAACATTTTTTTTTTATAACTTTTGTTTAGAAATAAATGTGTTTATAATAATTGGATTTTTGTAGTAACTTTATAATTAAAATATAACCTAATAATTTGTAAATTAAAATAATTGTTCATTCATAGTTGTTTTTTTGTTTATATTAAAAATTGTTAATTTCTTATTATAATATTTTGATTAATTTTATTTATTCTTATTTACTAACCATATTATTATTTATTATTATATTTTTATATTTCTAACCTTGTTTATTATTTCTAAATTATTATTATTATTTTATTGTTGCTAACCCCCTAATTATAATTTGCTTATTTATTTATTTATTATTTATATCTTGCTATTATATTTATTTATTTGCTATTTATTTTTATAATTATTATGTAAATGCTCCTGGATGTAAATTTGTAATTATTTTAATTATTTTTGCTATGGTTAGTAATTAGGGAGTGTAAACAACATGTATGCAATATTAAAATAAATTTAGATAATTTTTAATATAAGATAATTAAATTAAACACGTCACACACGTAAGTCGATTTTAATCGCCGTCTCACTTTCTAAGGTTATCCCTCAAGTTGCCTACGAATAATGGTCAAGTGGGGTGTATAAAGCAAGTCCCTTCAAAAGAAAATCATCAAGTCCCATATCGTTGCCTATACGAATCAAGTCCCTTCGAAAAATGATGATAGTCCCTCCCGTATGCTTATTACACCCCACAGTTGCCTTCATAACCAAATTGTCCCTCACATGTCCCTAACATCCAAGGTAATGACTACCTACTCCTTAATAGTAGGGATAGTCTTACCAAGGAAAGGAAAAAGAACAAGAAAGACTGTAAACCTTAGGGTAGGTTCCTCTTATGTACTTGCTCACTTCAAAATTTTTCAAACTTAACAAATTCAAACAAATTTTCAAACAAGTTTTTTTACACATCCGTACATGGATTATTATTAAACTATTCTGAAAATTTTTTCTATTCACACACTTCACCTTTTCAAAAACAATTTAAAGTGAGCTAAGTAACTAAGAGCCCATGGATAACCATGGATGAAAAGGATGCTAATACCTTCCCTTTTCATAACTTACCCCCCGGACCCAAAATATTCTCTAAGGTCTTTCCTGTTCTTTTATAACCTTTCCTTATGGATAAAATAAAAGTCGGTGGCGACTCTTGCTATCCGCAACAAAACTTAAAGTCAGTTCTCCCACCGTGTTACAGAACTGGCGACTCTGCTGGGGATCTATTTAAGAGGGGTACCCTTAGGAATTAAGATCACTTTGAATTGTTTGCCTTGATTGCTTTATATTATCTTGTTGGGGTGCTCTTATGTGTGAAAGGTCCTAACCCGGATCTAGTGTACCTTAGGTAAATGGCAATAGACCAAGGAAACTGTACGACGTATATCGATACGGTTGATCTGGTGGCCATAGTTAGTGCGACTTCTTGGTTGGTGCTTATATTCCTTAAGTCAAGTTGAGGATAATATTGAGGCTGCCATATGTTGTCAATGCACTAACTAACTTTTAGAACCCTAGTTAACTCATCTTGGCCTTTAGAAAGTAGTGAGGTAACCGGCTTTGGTGCAGACTGAAGTTGGTTGACACTCGATGCTACGCTCATTGAGATCTTAAACTTGGAGGGTTTTGGTTGGCAAGTAAGTTGCCTTCTGATCAACCACCCTTGTGAAGGATCAATGATATTGAGATCCCTTAGAACCTGGTTACTTTTGTAGGACAGGATGAACCATCTAACTTCAGGGGAGGGTACTTACCTTTGAACCTCATGCAAGCCTTTAAACCTAGGGCTATGGTGTGACTTGTTTGTGTGTGCCACATGTTTGTGATTGAGCATAACATCATGACATCATCATGCATCATGAGCATGCCATTTTCCCTAACCATTTCAAGGACCAAGGGATTTATCTTTGTTCTTTGTTGCAGGTCATGGCTTCTGCTCGTAGAAACACCATCAGGATCAACTTTGTAGGGATACCTCCTAAGCTTAAAGAGTTGGTTTCTCAAATGCATGATCACTCCCGATTCAACAAGAGACATGGTCATCTATTGGATCTGGTCACTTCAGGGTTCAGTGAAGATATGATGAGTGTCCTGTTTCAGTTCTTTGACCCTAAGCACCACTGCTTTACATTCCCTGACTATCAGTTGGTCCCTACCATGGAGGAGTACTCTAAGCTTCTGGGTATACTTGTTCTTGATCAAAGACCCTTCACAGGTTTGGAGAAGGAACTTAAACCTGAGGTTATTGCTGCAGCTCTACATCTGAAGAAGTCTGACATTGTTCTAGAAACGAGAAGTGGAGTCAAGGGTATTCTTGCTAAGGTATTAGTGGATAAAGCTCAAATGTCCTTGAAGGCCATGAGCTATGATGCTTTTGAGGAGATCTTAGCCTTGCTGATATATGGCTTAGTATTGTTCCCCAATCCAGATCAGTTCATAGACGTTCATGCCATCAACATTTTCCTGAGTCACAATCCAGTGCCTACATTACTTGGAGACATCCTGCATTCTCTTCACACCCGTACTACAAGGGCAAGAGGAACTTTGATGTGCTGCATACCTTTGCTATCTAGGTGGTTTATTTCTCACCTTCCTCGATCAGTGATGAAGAATGAACAAGGGTTCAGGTGGTCCAAGAGGATCATGTCACTCTCGCATTCAGATATTCATTGGTGCTCCAGATCTATGGAGAATGTCACTATCATTGACCGTTGTGGGGAGTTTCCTAATGTGCCACTTCTAGGCATAAGAGGAGGCATTACTTACAACCCCTCTCTAGCTTTACGACAGTTTGGTTACGCTCGGAGTGATGGTCCACATGATATGCTGATTCAGGGCATTGTGTTTGATTACGACAACGATCTTCAGGGTTACCGTCAGAGATTCATACGAGCTTGGGGAAAGGTAAACAGGATTGACAGCAAGACACTGGAGCCTAAGTACACTATTCCTATGGAAGCTTATCTCAGATGGGTACGATCTCGTGCTCAGACACTCATGATGCCATATCCTGCCGTCCTACCAGTTACCATGGAACCTGTTGCTGAAGGAGACACAGCTTATACCATCCTTCACCCAGACATGCCTACTGATATGGAAGACTTGCAGAGATCATGGATCCAACTGAAAGAGCAAAGGGATACTTTCGAGGCTCATTACAAAGCAAGCCAAGCAAGAATCCTAGAGCTCACAAAGCAACTTCACGAGGAACGAAACCTCAACTCATACCTCAACACAAAGAGGAAACGTCCATGGGAGACTTAAAACCCCATCTTTTGTACTTATTTCATTTCCATTTTTGTAAGCCTAAAAGGCAAAACAAGTTATTACTAATAAAAAGTTACTTTCTTGTTTGTTTAAGCAAATTTAAATTCTGCGGTCCTTGAAAACATTGCATATGCATTCCCATATCATTTCATTGCATCACAGGTTTATTATTGTGCACAGGTTTCTCATCTTCTCGCTGTTTATTTCAGCAATGGCTCTTGAACAATCAGTTAAGGATCTTCAGGCACAAAATGCACAGTTCCAAGAGCTGATCTTGAACCTGTCCAAGGGGCAAGATGATTTGAAGGCACTGCTGGCCAAGAAGACTAAGAAGACTAGAAGGTCTGCTGGGTTGCTCAACATGGGAAGAAGGTTCAAGGGTCCTGTCAAGACCAAGGAACAGGTTGAAGACTATGAATCTGAGGAATCTGAGAAAGAGAGAGGCAGTCTCCACAACACTATAGGGGACTCTGATTCTGAGGCTAATTACTACCATGAGCCTAATGAAGACAAATTCAAGATGCTGGTGGATAGGATGGATGCTATGGAATTGCAGAAATCATCTGGGCTGGATTTTGAAGATTTGAGTCTGATATCTGGGGTTGTGATACCCATTGGTTTCAAAGTTCCTACCTTTGTTGTTTATGATGGGGTCTCTTGTCCCAAGCTGCACTTGAGGTCTTATGTCAGAAGGATTCAACCTCACACTGCTGACAAAAAGTTGTGGATCCATTTCTTTCAAGAGAGCTTATCTGGAGCTCAGTTGGAGTGGTATTATCAGTTGGAGAGTGTCAATATCAGAGATTGGAATGACCTTGCTAAAGCTTTCTACAAGCAGTATCAATACAATGCTGACTTAGCCCCCACTCGCATGCAGCTTCAGAGCATGTCCATGGGTGCCAAAGAAAGTTTTAAGGAGTATGCTCAGAAATGGAGAGACTTAGCTGGAAGAGTTCAACCTCCTTTAACTGACAGGGAATTGGTTGATATGTTCATGTGTACACTGAATGGTCCGTTTTACAGTCATCTCATTGGAAGCTCATCATCTGGCTTCACTGAGTTGATCATGACAGGAGAGCGGGTAGAGAATGGTATCAAGAATGGTAAGATCCAAGTGGGCACTTCTTCATCAGGTACTGCAAAGAAGCCTCCCACTGGGAAGAAAGAATCCAATGCTGTTTATGGTCAACCTGATTGTAACAGAAGGCATCAGTCTGTTAGTGCAGTTCATATTTCAAATCCAACTCCTGCAACAACAGAGCAGCCTCAGGGCAACCAACAGAGGGCTAGAAGACAGTTCACGAAGATCAACATGTCAATGGCTCAGGCATTGCAACACTTGTTGAAGGCTGAACTTATTACCCTGAGGGAGGCTCCTCAGAATCCCAATGTTACCTCTCCCAAGTACAATCCCAATGCGCGATGTGCATATCATTCAAACTGTCCAGGACATGATACTAATAACTGCTGGGTCTTGAAGAACAAAATTCAAGATATGATTGATGCTGGAGAAATTGAATTTGATCCACCAAATGTGATTACAGCACCACTGCCAAATCACGAGAAGACTGTCAACGCCATTGATGAAGACATTGAGGAAGACCTGCATGTCTATTCAGTCATGGAGTTGAGCACACCATTGTCTGTTATCAAAAAGAGGTTAGTACAAGCTGGGATCTTTCCAGGTTGTCGTGAAGATTGTTTGTATTGTACCTATAAGCCGGATAGTTGCTTCATTTTGAGAGATGGTATTCAGCGTCTCATGGATAAGTATACCATAGTGTTTAAAAGAAGACCAGCATCTGTAGAAGATATGGTGGATCGTCTGACTCAGGGTAAGAAGATTGAAGAGGTTGATATGGTTGACAAAGTACCGGTAAGAATCACTTCAAAGAAGCCCATCAAAATCTCTCATCAGGGTCCAATCAAGATTACTGCTGAAGGTCCTGTGAAAGTTGTTGCTGAAGCCAGAGTAGCTCCACTGATCATTACCACTCCTGGCCCTATTCCTTATACATCTGACAAAGCTGTGCCTTGGCACTATGGGTCTGATGTTTACATCCATGGTGTTAAGCAAGAGCCTTTACCTGATATGCCTGCTGATATTGATAATGTTGCTGGATCTAGCAAGATCACTCGTAGTGGAAGAGTCTTCTCTCCTCCAGTTGCTTCTAAGAGTGCAGTTACTCCTGCCACTACTTCCACCACTGATGCTCGGGGCAAAGGTCCTGTTATTGAGCCTGTATCTACTGATGTGCCAGCTGCTGATGATCTCTCTAAGCAGATGGAAGAAGTATTGAAAATCATTCGTAAGAGTGATTATGACATTGTGGATCAGTTGGGGCATACTCCCTCAAAGATTTCTATGTTGTCCTTGTTGCTGTGTTCTGAAGCTCATGCTGAGTCCTTGATCAAGTTTCTGAAGTCTGCTCACGTGCCTAGTGCAATTTCTGTTGATCAATTTGAGAACTGTGTTGCCCACCTGACCTATGATAATGGGTTAGGATTCTCTGATGCTGATTTGACCCCTGCCAAGAGGGATCATAACAGGGCCTTGCATATTTCAATTGAATGCAGGGGCACTACCCTGTCACATGTGCTGATAGACAATGGTTCCTCTCTGAATGTATTGCCCAAGGAAGTTCTGAATAAGCTGAGTCCTGAAGATGCTGTGTTGAAGCCCAGTAATATTGTGGTAAAGGCTTTTGATGGTTCTAGAAGAGTAGTGCATGGGGAGATTGATCTTCCTATCAAAGTTGGTTCTCAGGTGTTTACTGCTACATTTTATGTGATGGATATTCGTCCTTCGTACTCTTGTCTGCTTGGTCGTCCCTGGATCCATGGGGCAGGTGCTGTGACCTCTACATTGCACCAAAAGTTGAGATATCCGGTGAATGGAAAGGTTGTTACTGTCTTTGGAGAGGAAGAATACTTTGTCAGCCATGTAAACACTTTCAAGTATCTGGAAGTAGAAGGTGAATACATTGAGACTCCATGTCAGTCATTTGAAGTGGTTCCCTGGGTTGGTAATGATTGTGTGACTCCTCCTGCTGTGAAGAAGGTTCCTGTGGTCATCAGAAAATCTCCAACAATGGCAATGGCCTCCCTCAATGATGCTAGAGCTGTAGTGGATGAAGGTGGTTGTACTATGTGGGGTCAGCTTCCTAATATTCCGTACAAGTCTGACAAGTTTGGTTTGGGTTTCACTGCAGAGTCCCAGAAGGCTGTTCGTCGTGCTCGTGCTGCTCGTATCACCAATCAAGGGGTGATTAATGCTGTGGGAGATCAAGATGAAGACTACAACTTGGACGCATGGATTTTTCCTACTGTGGGTGCTGGACTCAATAATTGGAAAGCTGAAGATGTTATCCCTATCTCCTTTAGTCAGGAGTAAATACTATTACTATGTTTTTAAGTTTGTAATTTCTTGAACAATTAAAACTTTCAAGCCATGTGCCTTACTCGGGGCACAAGGGTGTGCTTGTTACGGACTGTCATTTCATTTGCATACTTCATTCAATAAAATCAGTGGACGTTTCGTTTTAGTAAATATTGTGTTCCTTGTCTTTCTTTTCTTTATTTTTGCTTTATCAGCTATGTGTTCTTACACACACCCACATCACTAAAATGCAGATCCTCATCCACTCTGGATCCTGTTGATAACAGTTCTACTATTGCCAATTACAATTTCGAGAATCCGATCTATCAAACTGAAGATGGAAATGAGGACGATTGTGAAATACCTGTAGAGCTTGCTAGGTTGTTACAACAAGAAGAGAAAGATATACAGCCACATGATGAGCCAGTCGAAGTTGTGAATCTGGGAACTGAAGAAAACAGAAAAGAGGTCAAGGTAGGGGCTGATTTAGAGGACAGTGTCAAGAGCAGGTTGATTCAGATGTTACGTGACTATGTGGAGATCTTTGCTTGGTCTTATGAAGATATGCCAGGGTTGGATACAGACATTGTGGTTCACCGTTTGCCAGTGAAAGAAGATTGTCGTCCAAAGAAGTAGAAGGTTCGTCGTATGCGTCCTGAAATGTCAGAAAAGATCAAGGCAGAGGTAATGAAACAGTTCAATGCAGGGTTCTTAGCAGTGACTTCTTATCCTCAGTGGGTTGCAAATGTGGTACCAGTTCCTAAGAAAGATGGTAAGGTACGTATGTGTGTGGACTACAGAGATTTGAACAAAGCTAGCCCCAAAGATGATTTTCCACTTCCTCATATTGATATTTTGGTAGACAACACTGCTCAGCATAAGGTATTCTCTTTTATGGATGGTTTCTCTGGTTACAATCAAATCAAGATGGCACCTAAAGATATGGAGAAGACAACATTTGTGACACAGTGGGGCACCTTTTGGCTATAAGGTGATGCCATTTGGTTTGAAGAATGCAGGGGCAACATATCAGCGTGCTATGGTGGCTTTGTTTCATGATATGATTCACCATGAGATAGAGGTATATGTGGATGATATGATAGCCGGATCTCAGAATGAAGAGCAACATCTTGACCATCTACACAAGTTGTTTGAGAGGTTGAAGAAATACAAGTTGAGATTGAACCCAAACAAGTGTACTTTTGGAGTTAGATCTGGTAAGCTCCTGGGTTTCATTGTCAGTGGAAAAGGTATTGAAGTGGATCCTGCAAAAGTGAAAGCTATACGAGAGATGCCAGCTCCCCGTACTGAGAAAGAGGTTAGAGGTTTCTTGGGACGATTGAACTACATTGCAAGATTTATTTCCCAGTTAACTACCATCTGTGAGCCAATCTTCAAGTTGTTGAAGAAAGATCAAGTGATGGAATGGAATGATGAGTGCCAGACTGCCTTTGATGAAATTAAGAGATATCTGCTAGAGCCACCAATTTTGATGCCACCAGTTGATGGAAGACCCTTGATTATGTACTTAACAGTGCTAGACAATTCAATGGGGTGTGTGTTGGGGCAACATGACGAGTCTGGTCGAAAAGAGCAGGCAATTTACTACCTTAGCAAAAAGTTTACCGACTGTGAAACAAGATACTCACTGCTCGAGAAAACTTGCTGCGCTTTGGCATGGGCTGCTCGCCGACTAAGACAGTATATGTTGACCCATACTACCTTATTGATTTCAAAGATGGATCCAATCAAGTACATATTCGAGAAACCTGCTCTCTCCGAAAGAATTGCAAGATGGCAAATGATCTTGACAGAATATGACATACAGTATACTACTCAGAAGGCCATTAAGGGAAGTGTTGTTGCTGATCATTTGGCTCATCAAGCAGTAGATGATTACCAGTCAATGAATTTTGAGTTCCCTGATGAAGACATTATGACTGTTACCAAAGAACCTGGACAATATGACGGACCTGAACAAGGATCCCGATGGACTATGGTTTTTGATGGTGCCTCTAATGCACATGGTAATGGTATTGGTGTTGTGATTAGTTCCCCTGAAGGTTGTCATACCCCGATTACTGCCAGACTTTGTTTCTATTGTACCAATAACATAGCTGAGTATGAGGCATGTATCATGGGTATTAAAGTTGCTATTGATATGAAGATTCAGTTCCTTGATGTGTATGGAGATTCAGCCCTGGTAGTGAGTCAGATTAAAGGAGATTGGGATACCAAGCATGATAATCTCATTCCTTACAGAGAGCATGTGTTGTCTTTGATCCCACATTTCAAAGAGATTACCTTTGGACATATTCCTCGAAGAGAGAATCAGCTGGCGGATGCATTGGCCACCATGGCATCTATGTTTGAGATCAGTTGGGATGATGAAGCTCCCAAGATTACTATTGATAGATTTGAAAAGCCTGCATACTGCAATGAGATTGACACTGAAGGGGCAGAGGAGAAGCCTTGGTTCTATGAAGTGAAAAGATATCTTGAAGCTCAGGAATTCCCTGAAGGGGCATCTGTCAAAGATAGGAAGTTCCTGAGAAGGTTTTCTGCTAAGTTCTTTTTGAGTAATGGGATTCTGTACAAGCGCAATCATGATTCAACTATGCTTCGTTGTGTGGATAAGAAGGAAGCAACTGAAATTATGGAAGAGATGCATGATGGGACCTTTGGCACTCATTCTAGTGGTCATACCATGGCAAAGAAGATTTTGAGAGCAGGTTACTATTGGTCTACCATGGAAGCTGATTGCTATCAACACTCCAGAACTTGTCACAAATGTCAAATCTATGCTGATAAAGTTCATGTACCTCCATCACCATTGAATGTGTTGACTGCTCCTTGGCCCTTTGCCATGTGGGGCATTGATATGATTGGTGAGATCAAACCTACTGCTTCCAATGGGCATCGTTTCATCCTGGTGGCTATTGATTATTTCACGAAGTGGGTAGAGGCAGCTTCATTTGCATCTGTGACTAAGAATGTTGTGGCTCGGTTCATTAAGAATAATCTCATATGTAGGTATGGTATCCCTGAGAGGATTATCACTGACAATGGCTCTAATCTGAACAACACTATGATTACTGATCTCTGCACTCAGTTCAAGATTAAGCATCACAATTCTTCTCCGTATCGTCCAAAGATGAATGGAGCAGTTGAAGCTGCTAATTAGAACATTAAGAAGATTGTACAGAAGATGACTGTTACCTACAAAGATTGGCATGAGATGTTGCCATTTGCTCTTCATGGTTATCGTACTACAATACGTACTTCAACAGGGGCAACCCCATTCTCTTTAGTCTATGGTATGGAAGCAGTTCTGCCCATTGAAGTTCAAATCCCCTCCTTGAGAATTATGAAGGATGCAGGCTTGGATGAAGATGAGTGGATTCAGACTCGACTGGACCAGATAAATTTGATTGATGAGAAGAGGTTGGCAGCAGTTTGTCATGGCCAGATGTACCAAAAACGGATGATCAAGGCTTTTAACAAGAAGGTTAAGCCAAAGGTATATCAGGCTGGTGACTTGGTAATCAAGCGTATTATATTACCACAGGGTGATCCTAGGGGCAAGTGGACTCCAACATATGAAGGACCATTTTTAGTCAAGACAGTATTCTCAGGAGGTGCCATGATACTGACTACAATGGATGGTGAAGACTTCCCACAGCCTGTAAACGCAGACATAGTTAAAAAATACTACGCATAAAAAGAGACCCGCTAGGTTGACAGGCCTAGGCAAAAATAAGGGCATCCCGGCAAACCAAAAGGGTTTGGGCAAAAATTAGGGATATATATAAAAAAGATGTACACCCGGCAAGTCGAAAACCTGAAAAGGCGGCTTGGGCAAAAAAGGGTATCCCGGTGGATTGAAAACCTGAAAGGGCAATCCAGGCAAAAGTTAGGGATTAAAGCGTATGACTATGTCTCGTTTGGATCACTCATGAAATTGCAACCAGTTGTACTACTTACTCAAGCTCAAACAGATAAAGCTCAATTCAATCGTTTCCGTCTCAACAGCAAGAAGATGAGATACTTGAATGGCAATAGTAGAATTGAAACTCAATAGGATTATTTCCCACATAGCTGATTCTTTTTGTAAAACTTTATGGCAAAATCCTCTTACTAGGGTTTATGTCTCCTTGTACAAACTTACCCGTGTATGGGTCACTTTTGATATAAATAAATTCCATCTTTTGAATCCAGATTTACTTTTACCCTATTTACCTAAGCGAAACGTCCATTGGTTGTGTTTGAATGTATGTATGCTTTTGAATATGATTGATATTTACCAGAAATGCATGAAAATGCAGTAATAGTATTTACTAAGGACGAACGGGGGGAGGATTTCAACGAAGCTTCGCCGGTTCACCTTTACAAGACAGTTACAAACCCTCAGTAGGACTAATCCATCTTCATAAAGTCTTATTTCCCCTGGAATTTATATCCATCTCTTTTATCCTCATACGGATATATGGGAAATTACTTTCCAATAAGGGTACGACGAACGAAGACGGGATGTTATACTTATCCTACTATCAAACGAAGACGGAGGTTATATATACCTTACCATCCCCGGCATACGGGAGGTTATCTATACCCTGTTATCCCCAGCAGACGAAGGGTTATATATTCTTCAACATCGAATCGGGATTTATTTTCCCTGGCCAGCAGTTGTTATACGAAGATATCCAGACGCTTCCGGCAGTATCATATCATACATACATCATTTACATCATACCATAACATATACATCCATAGATACAAAGTACATTACTTAGGTGCATCATATCATACATGCATACATAATGCATAGACTAGTATTATTATACAAAAGCTACTTTGTTTCAGGTTAATTATTCAACAAACGAACTTATGACCTTTGGGACTGCTTTATTGTAACCTCAGGGTTACTTTATCCTCCTGATAAGCTTCTTATGATGTCAAGACTGCTTTAGAGCTATCCATTGCTCTATCCTCCTGAAATCACATTATAATTTCAAGACTGCTTTAGAGCTATCCATTGCTCTATCCTCCTGAAATCAGTACTTCAAGACTGCTTTAGAGCTATTCAGTGCTCTATCCTCCTGGAGCCATATCATTACTTCAAGACTGCTTTAGAGTGATCATTGCTCTATCCTCCTGGAATCATATCATTATTTCAAGACTGCTTTAGAGCTATCCATTGCTCTATCCTCCTGAAATCATTGCTTCAAGACTGCTTTAGAGTTATCATTGCTCTATCCTCCTGGAGTCATATCATTATTTCAAGACTGCTTTAGAGCTATCCATTGCTCTATCCTCCTGAATCATATTTTCAAGACTGCTTTAGAGTTATCATTATTGATTGCTCTATCCTCCTGAAATCATGTTATTTCTTCAAGACTGCTTTAGGGTTATCATTTTTGATCGCTCTATCCTCATGAAGACATGCTGTTACATCAGTATTACTCCAAACTCCTGACAACTCTCATTATACTGCTGAAGAATTTTCCCCTAGTGGCATCTTTAAGCCCACTCAATCATGTTCAATCAACCATCAATATCACTCTATGCACTGGTGAGTGCAAATTTTTGGGCTTTTGTGTTCAATCCCCTTCAACCTTCCAGGTTACGACTGGCAAATATACCAATCTAACCCCTCAGGTTTCAGAAAATTGAACAGGGGCAGCTGTTGCACCCCAAAATTTGCCCTCACAATACAAGACTTTGTGTTCTAAGAAGGTTCACAAGGTTCACAAGTTCTCCAACACTGGCATAACCTTTCATAAGGTTCATGAAGTCTACAAGTTACTTTATGAAAGTTCACAAGGTTCACAAGTTCCACAATGCTTTCAACACCTTTCATGAGGTTCATGAAGTCCACAAGTTACTTCTTGAAGGTTCACAAGGTTCACAAGTTACACAATGGTTACAAAGCTTTCCTGAGGTTTATGAGGTCTACCAAAGCCACTTAATGAGGTTCACAAGGTTCACAAGCTTCACAATACCCCTCATGAGTATCACAAGACATTTTATGAAGGTTCACAAGGTTCACAAAGTTCACAATTGGTCAAAGAAGTTGACAATTCCCTCAGACAATGCATCTCCTAAGCAGTGCATCCAAAACTAGGGTTTTGACTTTAATCAGGCTAAATGGACTTCCAATACCTCAAGTGAGTTTCATAACATCTTATATGTGTGTAAGAACCCCCATGACAAGTTTCAAGACTTTTCTTAAAAGTTTGCTCAGTCAGATGATCAGATAAGTCAAAATCAGTCAATACAGTTAAAAAGTCAAACTGAGGTCAACTGTGGTCAAACCAAAGTCAAAATTCATGATTTTTTGCCAACATCAAGTATATGAAGTAAAATTCATCATTTGATCAAGGGTTGATCATGATTCATCAAGGAGATTCCAGATCATCAATAACCAGGAGTTTCTAAATTAGGGTTTCCTCAGTAAAAGTCAACTGAACTTTGACCAGGCATAACTTTCACATACTTCATCACCAAGTCTCCATCCAAAGCTCATTTTGAAGGAAATTGAATTCTCTACAACTTTGATGTTGAAAGTTAAGACCAAAAATGCTTCATTTGAAAGATATGATCTAAGACATTATAGGTCATTTCAAAAGTCAACAAAAAGTCAACAACTTCAAAAGGGCATAACTTGAGATTGGTAAATGATATGGACCTGAAACCAATGGGGTTGTTTAAAGGACTCTTCAAGCTTTCCAAAAAGTCCAAGAACACCCTCATACCTTTAAAATTGAGGGAGATGTGCCTTTGCAAAGTTAGGAAATTTTGTGATAGTTTATGTTGAAAATGGAGGTTCAAAATCATTTCTTTCCAAATGGGCTGCCCAAATTGTGACCCAATCCACTTCATAATAGCTTGCACGAAATTTCCATAATATTTTCATAATTTTTATTTTATTTAATTAATTTATTATGATTTTTTATTCTTAAAATCATTTTAAATTTTAAATAAAATATTAAATATGAAGATTTAATTGGTTTGTTGATTCTAGAAAGTCATAAAGTCAATATAGAACAAATTGATGCAAGAATTATATGAATTGGCTTAAAATAGAAGGCATTGGTACAAAATATTGAACTTTCATGGCATGATCTTTCTTAATCTTTTTAAATCAATTCTTCCACAAAATTAATCAATGTTTTGACCTAGAATGATCCACATATATATACATAACACAAACCCTAGCCTCATTCACGATTTCCACAGCCCAAGAGTAAGTTCACCATTGTTCAAAAACCTCTCCACAAGTCACATTCGGATTCTTGGATTTAAGCCGTTTGAAGGTAAAGCAAGCACATAGCAAGCTTCCTGGGACTTCTCTGATCATGAACCATCACTCATATGCATCTCATGTGCATCATATTGCTCTACCCGAACTCATCTTTGTCTTAAAATAAATTTTTTCGATTCCATTGATATACGTATTATAAATTGTTTTTGATGGTTGATATGTGTTTATTTTGATCCCTAGAACAATTCTGGACAACTCAATTGGATTTTCGTGACCTAATAAGGATTCGGCCATTGTTAGGGTTTAGCTCTTGAAGTTAGGGCTTGATGATTCAATGAATTTAAATAAATTCTAAGAACATGGAAGTGTTCCATGAGACCTAAGGATCATAAAACTGTAACCAATTTGATGAATCGTTACTGTTTGGTGAGAGTTTGATTTTCGCAGGTCAAGAAGCTTGAAGAATTCGCAGGAAAACTCCCAGCTATTTTCATAGCAAAATTTGCAGTGCTGGAGGTAGGGGATGACCTCCTCCCGCGCGTTTGAAAAATTCAAATGTAAACTAAATATTTTATCTTTTGTTGTTGGATTGTCTATCACACGCGCATGTGTGCTTCAGTGGTAAGGCCTGCAGGTTTGTTGGATGATGGCATGGGTTCGAATCTGGCCTGTACCATTCTTTTTGTTCTATTTTTTCAGGATAAAAGAAGATATAATATATTATGCATTAAGGCCCTTCAGCTAACAGATTGGCTCTTCCAGCCGGGTGGTGAAGCGCGCGTTTGAAAGCATAAAGGTCCTGGGATCAAATCCCACCCCAGGCCTTTTGGTTTTTTTTGATTTTTCTGGATTTTGCATCATAAGGAACAAAACAAATTTCTGTCTCTCATCTCTTGCCTGCGCGCCAGTGGCCTAGTGGTTGTTATGCTTGCTGGAAATCAAGCTGGCCTGGGTTCAAACCCCAGCCAGGTAAGTTTCCATATTTTTTTCCCTTTATTTGTTCTTTTAAGCACTATAATATTAAAATTAAATATATATCATATATGTTTCTAAAACAATAAAAATAATCATAAAATATGTATGTTATCTTTCTTTAAAAATATATTTTTTAAATTATGTTTCATCATTTTTGTATATATAAATTAGAATAAATTTTGTATATAGCTAAGTCCTATTTTTTTTTTATAAACCCTAAAAAATATAAAACCCTAATCTTATAAAATTCTAAAAATATTTTTTTAATACAAATCTAATCCTATTTTTTTTTCAATGTTATTTACTAATATAATTATTATATACGTATGTTTACTATAATTCTTATAAATTTTGTAAATATACTTATAAACATTTTTTTTTATAACTTTTGTTTAGAAATAATTGTGTTTATAATAATTGGATTTTTGTAGTAACTTTATAATTAAAATATAACCTAATAATTTGTAAATTAAAATAATTGTTCATTCATAGTTGTTTTTTTGTTTATATTAAAAATTGTTAATTTCTTATTATAATATTTTGATTAATTTTATTTATTCTTATTTACTAACCATATTATTATTTATTATTATATTTTTATATTTCTAACCTTGTTTATTATTTCTAAATTATTATTATTATTTTATTGTTGCTAACCCCCTAATTATAATTTGCTTATTTATTTATTTATTATTTATATCTTGCTATTATATTTATTTATTTGCTATTTATTTTTATAATTATTATGTAAATGCTCCTGGATGTAAATTTGTAATTATTTTAATTATTTTTGCTATGGTTAGTAATTAGGGAGTGTAAACAACATGTATGCAATATTAAAATAAATTTAGATAATTTTTAATATAAGATAATTAAATTAAACACGTCACACACGTAAGTCGATTTTAATCGCCGTCTCACTTTCTAAGGTTATCCCTCAAGTTGCCTACGAATAATGGTCAAGTGGGGTGTATAAAGCAAGTCCCTTCAAAAGAAAATCATCAAGTCCCATATGGTTGCCTATACGAATCAAGTCCCTTCGAAAAATGATGATAGTCCCTCCCGTATGCTTATTACACCCCACAGTTGCCTTCATAACCAAATTGTCCCTCACATGTCCCTAACATCCAAGGTAATGACTACCTACTCCTTAATAGTAGGGATAGTCTTACCAAGGAAAGGAAAAAGAACAAGAAAGACTGTAAACCTTAGGGTAGGTTCCTCTTATGTACTTGCTCACTTCAAAATTTTTCAAACTTAACAAATTTAAACAAATTTTCAAACAAGTTTTTTTACACATCCGTACATGGATTATTATTAAACTATTCTGAAAATTTTTTCTATTCACACACTTCACCTTTTCAAAAACAATTTAAAGTGAGCTAAGTAACTAAGAGCCCATGGATAACCATGGATGAAAAGGATGCTAATACCTTCCCTTTTCATAACTTACCCCCCGGACCCAAAATATTCTCTAAGGTCTTTCCTGTTCTTTTATAACCTTTCCTTATGGATAAAATAAAAGTCGGTGGCGACTCTTGCTATCCGCAACAAAACTTAAAGTCAGTTCTCCCACCGTGTTACACATTTTCTCTCATATTATCTCCTTGGGTGTGTTATTCCCCAGTTTTTGCTTACGTTTGCATATTTGAGTGTTTAGTCCTCATTATGCGTTCTCTCAGGTGTTTTATTCTCCAGTCTTGTCTATGTTTGCATATTTGAGTGTTTTAGTCCTCACTATGCATTTCCTTGGGTGTGTTGTTCCCCATTTCTTGTTAACCTTTGCATATTTGAGTGTTTTAGTCCTCATTATGCATATTCTTGGGTGGTGTAGTCCCCATTTTCGTAAATGTCTGCATACTGAGTGTTTTAGTCCTCATATGCATTTCTTGAAGTCTTGTTGTTTTCAACTCCTTACTTTTTGGTCAAAGTTCAATTTACTTGGCACTTGTCTGTCTCTTCTTAACTTTTCCTTCACCTACTTGTTGTGTCTTCTCAGATATTACACCCTTTTTATCCAATTGCCATTCTCGGATTTCCATAGTGAAGTCATCATTGATTTGATGTACTGTCCGGGACCTTTTTTCCATTTCATTCAGTTCTGTTCCTGAATGTTGTGCTTTGCATTTTATCTGATGCCATTCTCAGATGTTGTGATCATTTCCTTCCGATTGCCATTCTCGGATGTCCATAGTGAAGTCATCAGTAATGTGATGTACTGTCCCAGACCTTTTTCCATTTCATTCAGTGCTGTTCCTGAATGTTGTGATTCTTATTTTTATCTGATTGCCATTCTCAGATGTTATTGATCACTTACCTTCCGATTGCCATTCTCGGATTTTCATGTTGGAATCATCAGTGAGTTGATGTAATTTCCCGAATATTTCCCATTTCATTCAGTGTTGTTCCTGAATGTTGTGATTACGTTTTATCTGATTGCCATTCTCAGATATCGTAATTCATTTCTTATCTGATTGTTATTCTCAGATGTTGTGATTACCCTTTCTCCGATGCCATTCTCGGGTATCCCTATTAAAGTCAGTAATGTCATCTATGGATGCTTCTGGTGTACGGTTTAGGGACTTTTCTCACTTCATTCAGTGCCATTCCTGGATGTTGTGATGTTTTCTATCCATTTGCTATTCTTGGACATTTTCGTTTCGGCTGAGCCATGTGATGGTCTCTAGCATGTTGTTTTTTCCCTGTCGGAGTTTCATGCTCCTTATCCCCAGTGTTTATTCTTTTTCATGTGTCGTCTTGTCCCTCACGGACTTTTCTGCATTTCATTTGGTTCCATAAACATTTCATATCATCTCATAAATTTTCTCATAATATTTCATATGCTGTCACATATTTTCTCTACATTTCATATCATTTCATATTTTCTCATTACGTTTCGTATCATCTTCATATACATCTCATAGGCTTTTATAACAGTTTCATTTGCTTCATATCATTTCCATATCATCTTCATATCATTTCATATTGTTCATTGAAATTTTGTGATCAGGTATGAGATGTCCTATGAGATGTTCCAACACTTGACAGATTTAACCAAAACTTAAAGTGCAAGAAAAATTAAACAACACAGTAGTTTGTTAACCCAGTTCAGTGTATAACCACACTTACATCTGGAGGCTACCAAGCCAGGAGGAAATCCACTATAAGTAATATTAATTCTAGACTTAAACCACCCAGTTTAATCTTTCACTTAATATCTACCCAATGCAATTTCTACCTAAGACACTACTTAGATATGAGTACCAACTCACTTCCCCTCAATCACACAGTGATCTTGTTTACAAGTTTAATAAAATTGAAGTCATACTTCAAACAAAACAGCTTGATCTTACTTCACAGTTTCAATCAAGTCACAAATACACTTTTGCTTAAAAGCTCATAAAGTGGTACAATAAAAACAACCTGCTATTAAAACACACAACACTCTATTTTGTCTTATGAAATTCGTCCACAATTCTGTGAGTTTCTGTTGATTAAATAGGTGTTTGTATTTTGGGCTTTCTGTAGGTTAATCCAGTCCTAAAACGCATGCAGCTTCCACCTTGAATTAGGGTTTGTTACTTCCTAGATTCTAGGTGATTTAGTTCTTCTGATTATGCTGAAGCCTCATAACAATACTGCCTACAAATGCGCCTTATTCTGTTTTTGTCCATCCATAATTAATTCCAGATAACTTTCCTTAAATTTCTCAGATCAGTCAGTCATTAATTAATTCTGGTAGCAGGTTTGAGATGTCTCAACATCTGTTGGGACATCCTGAAAAACTGAACTTAAATCATTTACACAATGTCCCAACATCTGGTGTGACATCCTGAATTAAGTTCTTATGCTCTGTTTGATAATGTCCCAACATCTGATAGGACATTCTGAACTGAATTCAATATTTCTTGTTGTTCAAAAATTCTGCCAATTCTAAACATCTACAAACTCCCCCTTTGGCTAATTTTTGGCTAACATCCTTTTCTGATTTTCAGAGTGCAGCAGAAGTTCTTTTATCAAAGTATAGCATTTATTTTCTGTTGAATCATGTGTGAGATTACTCCCCCTCAAACATACATGTATTCAGTCTTGTTGCAACAGAAATATTTTACAGATTTAGTTCAGAAGCAAACAGAGATTTTTCATTCATAATCAAACAGCATTATACATTGTTGTTGTTGTTGTTGTTCTCCCCCTTGTTAGACATAAATTTGGGGCCAAAGATACTAATTCAAAATTACAATGCAGAAGCTGTCATTACATAATCCTCACATACAATTTTCACTCAGATTCCTCACAGTCAGTTTCTTCATCTTCCTCAGTCTCCTCATCAGAAGAAGCAGCTTTCTGAGCACTTTCAATCTCCAGCCTTTGGATAATCTCCTCAAGCTTTTGCTTCATTGCTTCCAGTTCTTTGCAAGTGCTCTTCAGTTCAGCAATCAATGCAGCTTTGGAGATTGGAGACTTTGCATTTGAAGGACCAGCAGATGTCCCAGAGGGTGCTTCAACATCAGCTGCATGATGACTCAGGAACAGCTTGTAGTGGAAGGCCAGAGGGCTTTCTCTTTTGCACATTGTGTCCTTTTCAGTGAGGATCCCAGGGTACTGACTCAACACTATTCCACATAGCAAGGAAGGGAAGGCAATTGGCAGCTTTGTTGCAGATGATCCAGCATGCTTCAATGTCTGATCAAAGATGTAAGCTCCATTATCCAGCTTTGTTTGTGTGCCTACAACATATATGAACCTGCCCAGGCCAGTGGATATTGAGGATGTATGATTGGTAGGTACCCAGTTTGTTGTACCAATCCTGTTCAGCATGGCATATTTCCTTGTCAGCATTCTCACTGAGAGCTTTCCTTTTACTGGCCAAGCTTTGACCTGGTTAGCAGTGATAACCTTGCAGACCTGGTTATCAGTCTTCCCTAACTCATTTGGACCATCAGATTCTCTTCCAAGGTATTGGTTGATGACCTGAGGAGAGAATTCTACACACCTGCCTCTTACAAATACTTTTCTAAAGTCAGCAGACTTACCATTGGCACAATCTTCTTGAAGGTTGACTATGAATTCCTTGACAAGTAGCTCATAGCAGGGAGAGAAGTTGGAGACAGTTTTGAATAGGCCAGCAGAAGAGATGAGATCAATTAACTCTGTGCACTCAAGTGCATTACTGCTCAGCTCTCTTTCAAGTGCTACCCTTCTTTGATAAACAAACTTCCATCTATTCACACTTGAAACATGATGAAAGGAAATGTTGTCCAAGGGAGCTTCTGGAACAGCAGTTGATGACCTTGAGGGTGTTGATTTCTTCTTTGGAGGAGATGTTGGGACATCTGCTTCAACATCAGAATCTGGAGGAGAGACAGCTTTCCTCTTTTGTGTTTGCACCTTGCTCCATTGTTTTGTAGGACCAAAGACAACTTTAGCTTTGTCCTTCTTTGGTGTAGCTTGTTTCTTCTCAGGAATTGCATGTCCTGCATGCATCTTTTCTTTCCTAGTCCTGAGCCTTTTGGCTATGCTAGGTTTTACAGAGGCAATGATTTCTGTATCAGAATCATGCTCTAGGTTCACAACAGGAGGAGTTTGAGCAGTCTCCTCTTCAGCTGGTTGATCAACAGAGATGTGCTCTTCAGTGGAGGCCTTGTGTTGGACCTCAGATGCTTCTTCATCACTATCTGTGGAGGCCTTTTTCTGGTCCTCAGATATATCATCAGCAATATCAGATGATACCTTTTGTTGGTCTTCAGATGCTTCAACATCTATTGGGACATCCTGTTGAGCAGGAGTATCCTTTGCAGCCTGAGTTTGTTGATCTTCTTGTGGAGCTGGCATGGTGCTCAGAGGGATAGAAATGCCACTTACCACTCTTTGCTCAGAAAGAATCCTGTTTACCAACTCTTTTATGGAATCATCCACATATTCATAAGATTTTGGAGTGATGTTTGCTGGTGAAGGAATGCCTTTGGATTTGCTGCAAACTTGATCTTTTGTTCTTTTTGGAGTTCTTGGCTTTTTAGCAATAGGAACACTTCCTCTGATTTCGTCCATTGGAGTTGAATCCATGGGTACCACAGAAATGGGGGTTGCATGCACTACATCTTCCTTGTTGAGGATTTCTTCAGGAATGTTAGGGTTTTGAGACATTTTCGAAGAATGTGGATGAAGAGTTTTAGGTTTGATGAGTTTTTGAGAAACAGTTAGAGAATGCAATTCGTTTTTGAGAGTATGATGAGAAGATGGATAGCTGAAAGCAAGCTGATACTTTATAAGTAGCCGTTACTTTGAGACTTTTTAGGAGAGGAATACTCAAGGTCCTTGACCAGACTGGTGTTGCCATCTGGTGCTTATGCCACACAATGTCATATGACATGTTGGCACATCTCCTTAACTGCTAAATTTCACATAAGCAGATTCCCAATTTTCCCCTTAGGTTTTCAAATTGAGTAGCATCCAAAGCTTTGGTAAATATCTCAGCCAACTGCAGATCTGTAGCTACATGTTCCAGTGAAATCACTTTTTCTTCTACAAGATCTCTGATGAAGTGATGTCTGATATCAATATGCTTGGTCCTGCTATGTTGGATAGGATTCTTTGATATGTTAATAGCACTTAAGTTGTCACAGTACAATGTCATGACATCTTGTGGGACATTGTACTCAGTGAGCATTTGCTTCATCCAAACCAACTGAGAACAACTGCTTCCAGCTGCAATATATTCAGCTTCAGCAGTAGATAAGGATACACAATTTTGTTTCTTACTGAACCAAGAAATTAAATTGTTTCCTAGAAAGAAGCATCCTCCTGAAGTTCTTTTTCTGTCATCATCACTTCCATCCCAATCAGCATCACAGAAGCCAGTGAGAATTGGTTTGCATCCATGAAAGTACATTATGCCATAGTCACAAGTACCATTAACATATTTCAGAATTCTTTTGACTTGGTTAAGATGACTAAATTTTGGTTCAGCTTGATATCTTGCACATACACCTACTGCAAATGCTATGTCTGGTCTGCTAGCAGTCAGATATAACAAGCTTCCAATCATATTTCTGTATAGGCTTTGATCTACATTCTCACCCTTGTCATCTTTAGTTAGCTTTAAATGTGTGGGGGCAGGAGTTCTCTTATGAGCAGCACTGTCCATTCCAAATTTCTTGACTATGTTCTTAGCATACTTGCTTTGGGAAATGAACATGGAGTCCTCCATTTGCTTTATTTGCAGTCCAAGAAAGTAGGTTAATTCTCCTACTAGGCTCATTTCAAATTCAGATTCCATCTGGTTGACAAAATGTTTGACCATCCTGTCTGACATCCCACCAAAGACAATGTCATCTACATATATTTGAGCAATCATGACATTTCCTTCTTCATCTTTAACAAACAAGGTTTTGTCAATTCCACCTTTCCTGTACCCTTGCTTGATAAGAAAAGTAGTCAGCCTTTCATACCATGCTCTTGGAGCTTGCTTCAGACCATAAAGAGCCTTCTTTAGTTTGTATACATGATTTGGACAGCTTGGATCAACAAATACTTTAGGCTGTTCTACATATACCTCTTCATTAAGATAACCATTTAAAAAGGCACTTTTCACATCCATTTGAAATAGCTTGAACTTTAAGATACAAGCAATTCCCAAAAGTAGTCTGATTGATTCAAGCCTTGCTACTGGTGCAAAGGTTTCATCAAAGTCTACTCCTTCAATTTGTGTGTATCCTTGAGCTACAAGTCTAGCCTTGTTCTTTATAACAACTCCTTGCTCATTTGACTTGTTCTTATACACCCATTTAGTTCCAATCACATTTATGTCATCAGGTCTAGGAACAAGGTTCCACACTTCATTCCTTGTGAATTGACCTAATTCCTCTTGCATAGCACAAATCCAGTATTCATCAGTAAGAGCTTCCTTGATGTTTTTAGGTTCTATTTTAGAAACAAAACAGGACCCTGAAATCACTTCTCTTGATCTAGTGCTTACACCTCTGTTGGGATCACCAATTATCAAATCTTTGGGATGATCCTTCTGGATTCTGATAGAGGGAGGTTTGCTGGATTGTTCTGTCCTTGCATCAGTTTGAGTGAAGTCATAATGATCACTCTTTTCTTCAGCTTCAGTCTTGATATCAGCAGATGTTCCAACATCTTCTGGGACATCTGTAGGAGCATCATCAATTATCACATTTATGGACTCCATGATAACCTTGGTTCTAGAATTAAATACTCTATATGCTCTGCTGTTTATAGAGTATCCAAGAAAAATCCCTTCATCACTTTTAGGATCCATTTTTCTTCTTTGTTCCCTATCTGCCAGAATATAACAGTTACTTCCAAACACATGGAAGTACTTAACTGTGGGTTTTCTGCCCTTCCAGACTTCATAGATTGTGGACAAAGTTCCTTTCCTTAGAGTAACTCTGTTATGGATGTAACAAGCTGTGTTCATAGCTTCAGCCCAGAAGTACAAAGGTAACTTTTTAGCATGGATCATAGCTCTTGCTGATTCTTGAATAGTTCTATTCTTCCTCTCAACAATCCCATTCTGTTGAGGAGTGATTGGTGAAGAATATTCATGATTGATTCCTTCTGAAGAACAGAAATCTAAGAATTTTTGGTTCTCAAATTCTTTTCCATGATCACTTCTTATTCTGATCACACAGCTAGCTTTTTCCCTTTGTATTCTTTGGCATAAGTCTTTGAATACATCAAATACATCAGACTTTTCTTTGATGAATTTTATCCATGTATACCTTGAAAAGTCATCAACCAAAACATAGGCATACCTCTTACCACCAAGGCTCTCAACCTGCATAGGTCCCATAAGATCCATATGCAATAGTTCAAAAACTTTGGAAGTTGTCAGATGTTGGAGCTTTGGATGGGACATCTTGGTTTGCTTGCCTATTTGACATTCACCACATATTTTGCCATCATCAATCTTCAGTTTAGGAATACCTCTCACAGCATCCATAGATATGATCTTCTTTATACCTCTGAAATGAAGATGACCTAGTCTTTGGTGCCATAGTTTCACTTCTTCTTCTTTAGCTAAAGAGCAAGTTGAAGTGAGACTGAAGTCTTGAGGTTCCCACATGTAACAGTTGTCTTTAAATCTGGCTCCTCTCATGACAACCTCTTGTTCTTTGTTAGACACTATGCATTCAGTTTTGGTAAAGTTTACATTGTACCCTTGATCACATAATTGACTTATGCTGATCAGGTTAGCAGTTAAACCTTTAACCAGTAGCACATCATTTAGTCTTGGTACATCTTGACAGTCCAAGGTCCCAACTCCCTTGATTTCTCCTTTAGCTCCATCTCCAAAGGTTACATATCTGGATGAATGTGACTTTAAGTCTACTAGCAGATTCTTCAATCCAGTCATGTGTCTTGAACATCCACTGTCAAAATACCAGTCTTCTTTGGCTGATACTCTTAGTGATGTATGTGCTATATATGCAACACCTTTCTTTGACCATTTGAGTTGAGATTTCTTTTGATACCTCTGCCCTGTGTATTGTTCATCAGTAGAGCTCCAAGGTTGTTTGTTGATCTTGTTCTTGGGTATGTAGCTTTGATCAGCATGAAGACTAGATTTTGGTCTCCATACCTTCTTGATGACCTCTGTCTTCTGCTTAGGAGGTTGCTGATCTCTTTGATGTCTATGCAGCACTTTCTTGGTAGCTTCTATCTTCTGCTTAAGAGGTTGCTGATACATCTGATTTGGATATCCATGCAACTTATAGCAATGAGGTTTGATATGTCCAAATCTTCCACAATGATGACATCTCCATCTTTGATATTTCTTCTTCATTTTGTTCTTTTCAGAATGTTGAGACATCTGTTGGAACATTATGTTTGACTTTGTGTTCTTTTCATGATGTTGAAGCATCTGTTGGGACATCTTGTTTGACTGTATGGACTTTGAAGTAGTTTTGCTTGAGCTAGCTTCATCCTTATGAACTCTGTTAAATCCCAATCCACTTTTATCCCCTGAATGCTTATTGTTGTTGAGAATAACATTCAGTGTACTTGAGCTACTGTTCAGCATTCTAACAGATTTGGACATGTGTTCCAACTTGGAGTTGAGAAGACTTACTTCACTTTTCAAGGTGTCAATGATCTCTTGATCACTTGCTTTTTCATTCTTTAGTGCCTCATTCTGCTTCTTTAGCTTTATAATCTCACTGCATATTTCAGTGCTTCTTTTGAATAATTCTTTGTATGCTTGTTCAAGTTCTTCAAAAGTAAGCTCCCCATCACTGGATTCACTTTCAGATTCACATAATCCAGTTAGAGCAGTGATATGCTTAGCTGATTCTTCTTCTGAATCACCTCTTGAGTCTTCATCAGACCAGGTTACAGAGAGTCCTTTCTTTTGCCTTTTTAAGTAGGTAGGGCATTCATTCCTGATGTGTCCATATCCTTCACAACCATGGCATTTAATTCCTTTTTCTTGACTGGTCTTTTCATCATAATTTGACCTTCTATTAGCATCATAAGGTCTTTTGTTCTCAGAAAATTTTGTGTATCTTCCACTGGGTTTGGATTTGTCTTCCATCTTACTGAGAATCTGTTTGAATTGTCTTCCAAGCATAGCAATGTTGTCTGATAAGCTTTCACCAGTTTCTGCTTCATCATTTTCTTCTTCTTCATCAGTATTTGTCACCAAGGCTATGCTTTTGTTCTTCTTTACATTTGTGTCATTCATTCCCATCTCAAATGTTTGAAGGGAACCAATGAGCTCTTCAACTTTCATTGTGCATATGTCTTGAGCTTCTTCTATTGATGTGACTTTCATGTCAAATCTTTTTGGCAAAGATCTGAGAATCTTTCTTACAAGCTTTTCATCAGTCATCTTTTCTCCCAAGGCTCCAGAAGTATTGGCTATTTCTAATATATTCATGTAGAATTCATGAATTGTCTCATCTTCCTTCATTCTCAAGTTTTCAAACTTGGTGGTGAGAAGTTGAAGTCTTGACATCTTTACCTTTGATGTTCCTTCATGAGTTGTTTTGAGAGTGTCCCAAACATCTTTGGCCAGCTCACAGTGATGCACAAGTCTAAAGATGTTCCTATCAATGCCATTGAATAAAGCATTTAAGGCCTTGGAGTTGCCTAGTGCTGAATCTTCTTCCTCCTTACTCCATTCTTCTTCAGGTTTCAACACTTTTGATCCATCTTTGGTGTCTTGGACAGGATGTTCCCATCCAATGTTGACTGCTCTCCAGGCCCTGTTGTCAAGTGATCTTAAGAATGCAATCATTCTTGGTTTCCAGTAGTCATAATTAGATCCATCCAGTATAGGTGGTCTATTAACTGATCCTATATCTCTGTCCATGTTTCCAAAATTTGTATTCCCTAGATCTCACCCAGTATAAACAGGCAGGGTGCCTGCTCTGATGTCAATTGAAATTCTGTGATCAGGTATGAGATGTCCTATGAGATGTTCCAACACTTGACAGATTTAACCAAAACTTAAAGTGCAAGAAAAATTAAACAACACAGTAGTTTGTTAACCCAGTTCAGTGTATAACCACACTTACATCTGGAGGCTACCAAGCTAGGAGGAAATCCACTATAAGTAATATTAATTCTAGACTTAAACCACCCAGTTTAATCTTTCACTTAATATCTACCCAATGCAATTTCTACCTAAGACACTACTTAGATACGAGTACCAACTCACTCCCCCTCAATCATACAGTGATCTTGTTTACAAGTTTAATAAAATTGAAGTCATACTTCAAACAAAACAGCTTGATCTTACTTCACAGTTTCAATCAAGTCACAAATACACTTTTGCTTAAAAGCTCATAAAGTGGTACAATAAAAACAACCTGCTATTAAAACACACAACACTCTATTTTGTCTTATGAAATTCGTCCACAATTCTGTGAGTTTCTGTTGATTAAATAGGTGTTTGTATTTTGGGCTTTCTGTAGGTTAATCCAGTCCTAAAACGCATGCAGCTTCCACCTTGAATTAGGGTTTGTTACTTCCTAGATTCTAGGTGATTTAGTTCTTCTGATTATGCTGAAGCCTCATAACAATACTGCCTACAAATGCGCCTTATTCTGTTTTTGTCCATCCATAATTAATTCCAGATAACTTTCTTAAATTTCTCAGATCAGTCAGTCATTAATTAATTCTGGTAGCAGGTTTGAGATGTCTCAACATCTGTTGGGACATCCTGAAAAACTGAACTTAAATCATTTACACAATGTCCCAACATCTGGTGTGACATCCTGAATTAAGTTCTTATGCTCTGTTTGATAATGTCCCAACATCTGATAGGACATTCTGAACTGAATTCAATATTTCTTGTTGTTCAAAAATTCTGCCAATTCTAAACATCTACATTCATTTCATTTCATTCCAGTTTTTGGCATCTTAGGATCAAAAATTGGGTTTTTTGATATTTAAGTATCTTCCATCTTGTCGAAACGAAGATTTCAATCTTCATTATCTCTGGATTGAAGAAACTTAAATAGGGGCATCTGTCAAACCCTAATTTTTGACCTAAGATTTTTCGCATCTCATCTGCATTTGCATACAAACAAGATCACGCACTGGTCGTTTATCCTTTTCCAGGTGCAGGTCTATGCTTTGCAGAGGATCATCATGTTTAATTGTCGTTATCTGTTTATATTTACTAACTTCTAACCAAAATATCAAAAAATATGTTGCAGTTGCTTCTTTTTCTTCTGTGTTGCAGGATTTAAAAGACAGGGCTGTGATTTCAATTCAGATGCGTTTGTTCAGTCACAATTCGATTCAGATGGACGTTTGACCTAATCTTGGTCAAACTATCAAAAGATTGTTTTGACTGCAAGTCGTGTGTGCCAGTGGTCTTTTTCTCAGACAATGCGTTTTCAAAGTTCAAGTTGTGTGTGCCAGTGATCTGTTTCTCAGATGATGTGTATTCAAAAAAGTTCAAGTTGTGATTGTGTGCAAAATTCATCAGTTATCAGGCAGTGTTTGGTGCGAAGTTGGTTCGAATCTTCAATAATCGTCAGTTCATTAGTGGTTTGTTTGTGGATTTATTTTCCTCAGCATGAATTCGAATTATCAGGACAATATTCAGAAGATTTCAGTGATTGTGTTAGAATTGGCAAGTTTGCTCAGTGGTTTCGTGCTGGTTATATTCAACATTATCAGTGGCCTGTGCAAAAAAAAATTCAAAAGTTGTGGGCCAAAATCACCATTTCATATTCATTATCCATTTTTCGATTAAAACATTTATTTTTATTATCCATTTCATTTCTTTTTTATTCAATTCACAAAAATTCCCAAATTCTAATTCTTTCTTTTATATCCATTCTTTTCGATTTTTATATCCAATCACATTATATCTCATTTTAGCCCAATTGTTCATCCTTAAAAAAAATTTAATTTCCATAAATCAAAATTCCAAATTCCATTCCCATTATTTTTATTCCATTCCCATTATTCTTTTATTCCATTTCCATTATTTCCTTTTCATTTATAAAAAAAAATCTACACAAAAATAAGCTCATTTATTACTTTTTTTTAGCCCATTTTCTTTTACTTTCTTTTACAAAAAATAAGTCCATTTAATATCTTTTTAACATTTTTTTTTAATACTTGATTCCAAGCCTTCATCCATTAGCCTCTCACATCAATAAGCCTTCCCACACTTGCATCCTTTCTATACCACACTTGCCTTCGGCATTTCCCAACAAGCTTCAAAATAATACACAAGCAAATGCCGCAACACATCAACAAGCAGGCCCCACATTCCATCACACCAAGCCACAAACAAACAGCCTAAGCCAAACGCATTGAAGCCATTCTCGCATCAGCTAACACGCATACCTGCACACGAAAATAACAACAAGTACAAGTCTCCAGCCAAAGCCATGGCAAAACAAGCCAAGCCGTACATCATTCACAGCTTTCCCTTCTCCGAAACAACACTTTCACGCCAAACATCAAACAAAACAAGCTGCAAAAAGCCAAACCATCAGCTGCCCAAAAAGAAAAAACCATTTCCTTCACGTGTATCACGCCCAAGCCTCACATCCCGCAACCGAAACAAGCCGTAAATAACACTCAGCCAGCATACCTTTCACGCAAAGCAACTCAGCTACCACAGGCCCAGCCCATGTATCAATCCAGCGCGCCGCAACACGAACAAAGCACAAGCTCAAAACGCATCCTGCACACACAAAATTCACAATCAAAACGCATCTCAATTAAACCCAAAACGGCAACGAATTTTAATTTATTTTTCAGTTCAAAATTTCACTCAATCCTCTATAAAACCAACTCATTCTCACCTTCAAGGATTAAGCTTGAAAATCCCCAAAATACTCTGTTCAAAAATTGCCCGAATCCCATCTTCAAGCTTCCACCGAAAAACATTCACCTTCATCCGCCTCTCTATTCAACCTTTTTCAAAAGCTTCAATTCGATACCTTCATCAAATCCGAGATCTCATTGGTCTTCTTCAACACCGCATCATCTCGCAAATCTCGCTATAAAAATGACGGCGGAGTGGTAAAAATCGCGAGATCTTTGAGAGAAAGAGATTTAGGGCGTGCGGCTTAGATCGAATGGTGAGAATGGCCGAGTTGGTTCCCTCTTGTTGTGTATAGTGTTGCGGCATCTTTTCAAAAGAAGAAGGAAATGAACAGGATCTTTGTGTTAGGAAAGAAGAAGGGATTCTTGTTTCGTTTTTTTTTCTTTTTTTTCATTTTTTATAAAAAGCTGATGGTTGAGTTGGGCTTTGAAAAGCTTTTGCCTATGTGCTATTTTCACCACCTCCTAGCCAGCGTGTTCCTCTCTCCATCCTATTTCTTTTCTTTTTTCTTTGTAATTCTTTAGTTTCTTCTTTTCAATTATTGTTTTGTCTCAACTTATTTTTGATATAAGATTTTCATAGGAAATATTTTAGAATACATTTTTAGTTAAAAGTTTTAGAAAAATATATTTTAGAAAAGAATTTTTAGAAAATGATTTAAAAAATATTTCTATTTTTTTTATGGATCTATTTTTTAGATCCACTTTCTTATTCATCTTATTTTTCTTTTTGGTCGATGAGATCTCCGATTCGCGATTATTGGTTTTCGAAGATGTTTAATCTTCATTATTTCAAATCTATGGATGAATGATCATTTGGATCATTCTCCATACTTTGGAATCGTGATAGGTTGCATTCGATAAACACAATGTGAAATCCCGATTAAGATTAGACCATCACCTTTTCTTTTAGTGTGGCATGTTTTCGGAGAACGATTCATAATATCGTTTCTCTAACATGTATTAACACGAATATTTTCCACTTTAATTAGTGATGGCCGGCCTCATTTATAGGGTAATTACTCCGTAAATTACTCGGCGATTGCTTAACATAGACCTAAAGTTGTCCCGATTCGGAATGCGATCCACTTGGATCCGGTTGCCTCGATTTTATTTTTCTTTTCGTGGTTGTGCTGGATTAAGTTCATCATACCACTTATTATTGTAAATATTATAATAATGTGAATATACTAACATTTAATTTGAATCTCTCGCACCTTATCCTCTTTTATTTCAATCTCTTGTTCCCTATCTCTTTATTATGCTTTATTATACTATATCATTCATCATTTTGCTTATTGTTTATATTGTGATACTTGTTATTTCTCCTTTGTCCATTTGGATATCAAAATACTAATAAAGGATTAACAACTTAAAAGACTTGTGACTTCTAATTTTGGACTATGGTTACTATCCCTTGCTTTGGAGAATGGACTTAGACTTTAAGATCTTCCCCCCTTGCTCAAGTTGGAATGGATTAGAAACCTCGGCCTCAAGTTATTTCATTAGCCTTTGAAGATGGAAATCCAATTGTCTCAAAGATGCTTGCCATTTGGTTTGATCATTTCATCCTTTAGCTTTTATTTTCAAGTCTTAAGATAGTCCCTTCATCTCTTCCCATCTTCTTCAATTTTCAAATCTCCTTCCTATTTTCAAAACTTTCTTTGTTTTCAAACTTCAAACATTTTTGCAATCAAACCTTGACTTCGGTCATGTGCTTTTACTTTTTCATTTCATTTCCTTAAATAAATGCTAAACCACATAAGCATATCGAAACTTTCTTTCTCAAAAACTTAAAAACTTTCAAACTCATTCAATTGCTTTTGTGCCCTTTTGCACGTTTCTTTTAACTTTTTTTGATGTTTAGATATGATTCATTCTTTCTAGCGGAATTATTCGCTAAAGAATGACGACTTATCTTTACATTTTAAAATCAATTCAACTCATTTGCCTTTTCACAATTTGTTCCACGAACTACGGGGTTTTGATCTCGCATTGCACTTTGTGGGTACGTAAGTATGAGACGTTCGTCTCTTCAAACACCAAAATCTTAAAAAACATTCTTCTTCTCATCTCTTAAATCTTTTTTTCCAAGCAAACATTTCAAACCAAAAAATGCAGTAAACATTTCAAAGGGTTCCCGTGGAGTACCACGGACAAGTCGAGTGCTTAAAACCTTCCCGATTTGTAACCAATCCCCGTACCCATTCTCTGTTTGTTTATCTTAGCTTTTTAGCTTTTAAGATTCTTTAATGTTTTGTTCGTTCTTTTGCCTTTTTCCATTTGGAAATAAATAAAAGCGCGGTGGCGACTCTGTGTACATCGAGTTAAGTTAATAAATAGCTTACACTCATGATTTTACCGCTACACCTAGTGCTTGTTTGATTTGTGTTTATGGGGGTGTTATGTGCTATATGTGTTTATGTTTTTGCTTTATTTATTGCTTCTTGTACAGCTTTATTTATTGCATTTACTTTATCGCTTTCATTTATTGCTTTCTGCATTTCATTTATCATTATCATATCATTGTGCTGGATTTATTGTTTGCTTTGGTGGGAGGGGTATTCCAGTGAGAAAGGTCCAACACAAAGGCCTGAGTGACACATAGGATTAGAGTGGTTTTGTATTCTTTCCCATTCCATTTCGGTCTGGTGCAGGAATATGAAAACACGGTTCAGACATGGGTTTCCTTTTGAGAACTTTGTGCTACGGATTTCCTGTAGTGTTAGGGCTATCTGGGAAGCCTGCTAAGTCTGGATGACCTTTTTAGATGACCTTCAGCATCTGAGGTGAATTAGAGGAGGATCCTTTATGATTAAGGTAAACACTGTACCTCCGGGTTAGAAGTGTTTACACTTCTCATAATAGATCCGAACCTGAGGTTTGTAGGAACCTGAGGGTTGTTTATAGGTTTGCAGGAACCCTTGACCTCAACATACCTTGCTACTGGAATTTGTTCTTAAGGTTGTACTATTTTGGACTAGTTCTTTGAAACCCTGGATTATTGACTCTTTATTTGAGTCCACCACCTGGTTACTGGTTCTCAGACCTCCATCTGAAACTCGGAACACTCAAGGATCCTGTCAAAAGGCAACTGATAATCCAGCACATGATCATAAACCTTTGCATATCATAAGCATACATCATATTGCATCATTTTTAACATTTTTATATTTGTTTTACAGGGTATCCATCTTCCCTTGATTTGGTTTTGACCGTTCTTCTGCCCAGCTTATCTGCTTAAACACTTCTTCAGCTATCTTCTTCAGTTATCCTCTTCAGTTATCACCTTCAGCACACATCTTCAACATGGATTCAACCAGAAAAAGCAATATCACCTACCACTTCTTTGAGTGTCCTCTAGTAGGCATCAGGCATATACATGCCCTTATCACCCCTGATCATAATACCTTATTCAGAGAGTATTATGGTGGAATCCTAGACATGATCTTGGACTTGGACACATTGCAAAGGAGAATGATTCACACCTATCTGCAGTTTTATGACCCTCCCCTCCGTTGTTTCACTTTCCCAGACTTCCAAATAGGTCTGTTGCTGGAAGAATACTCCATGTTGTTGGATATCCCCATCCGAAGAGGAATTCCTTTCAATCCTGAAATGACTCCTCCGAAGAATGAAGACATATCCAAAGCACTACATTTGGAAATAAACACCATCGATGAACACATGACTTCCAAAGTTGGAATCCCAGGCCTCCATCTGGATTTCTTGATTACTCAAGATACAAAGCATGCTGCAAAAGGGAATTGGGAAACTGTACGTGCCCTCCTGGCTCTCAGCATCTATGGTATTATTTTGTTTGCAGACGAGCCTAAGTTTGTAAGCAAAAATGTCGTCCAAATCTTCATGCTCAAGAACCCTGTTCCCACCTTACTAGGAGATCTCTACTACTCAGTTCATCAGAGGAATGAGAAATAGAGAGGAAGACTGGTAAGGTGTTGTGCCCCTCTTTTCTACAGTTGGTTGATGAAACATATGCCGAAGACAGAAGCTTTCCTGAATCCACACCATACAAGGAATTGGGCTAAGAGGATGATTGCTCTTACTTCAGAAGATATCAGATGGTGTACTCAAAACACCAAGGGCCGAGACATAATAACAAGTTGTGGGCAATACCCAAATGTGCCACTTATTGGAGTAAAGGGTTGCATCAATTACAATCCTTTACTTTTCAAAACACAGTTGGGGTATGCCTTGATACATCCACCTAGGGAGCAATTCTTAGCAGAGTCTCTTTATTGTGCTATTCAGAACAATCATGCCACCGTCCGACAAGCAACATGGGCTTGGGATAATATACAGACTAAAGGAACCGCCATTCTGGGAAAGTGTAATAACATAGCCTCTGCTCAGTACAATGAATGGTCACGCATCAGAGGAAAAATTACTCGCATGTCATTCACCCTGGAAGATGTGCCAGGGCCATCAGCAGTTGAGCCTATAGCCACAATCAGTCTGGAAGAATTTGAGAAGATGAAAGAAAGGAATGCCCAGCTAGCTGATGCTTTGAAGAAGACCCTTTGGGAAAGGAACGATGGTCGTCTAGACATTGAGAGGTTAGAGAAGCTGCACATCGAGCATGTAACCAAAATTGAGAAGACTAAAGACTTCATCAGGAGAGCCCGAGCAGGGGAACTTGTGTTGAAGATTGCATGTAAGGAAGAAAAGATTCAAAGGGAAAGAGCTGAGCATTATCTGGAGGAGAGTCAGGATAGATGGGTCAGGATAACTGAGGCTCGTCTGAAAGAAGACCAGAAGATGCAAGCCAAGATAAAGTAGTTAGAGTCTAATGAGAAAAGAAGCCGAGAAGCACTGCTAGCAGCTTAGAAGGAGATCTCAGAGTTGAAACTCCGGGTGGGGTTAGAGAGATCCAAAGAACAAGACAAGTATCAGAAGATGACAAATGCCATTGCAACCAGAAACCTTCTCATCAGAACCATTGCAGAACACCCAGTTGGACTGGTAAATGATGCTCTCCTGAAGGAAGTCAGGGAGGATGCTTTTGGATTGGATGTCTGATTTTCTTTAATTATATCAAGCTTTGAGGAATGGTGATGCTTCCTAGAATGATAATGTTAAAGCCTAGACGAGAGCCAAGGGCAAACAAGTAGTGTCAGATACTCCTACAACAAAATCGGTCCCCGAGATGTCATTTGAGAAAGAGGTTGAAGAATTTTTTAGAATAAAAAAGAATAGCGATTAAAAGATAGTGGATCATCTTCATCAGGATCCTTCCAAAATTTCTATCATATCATTGTTGTTGTGCTCTGAAGCTAATAGGAACGCTCTATTGAAAATATTGAATATGATGTATGTTCCACAAGAGACTTCTGTCAATCAGCTCGAAACTGTGGTGTACAATGTCAATGTTAGCCATGGTCTAGGACTTACAGATTTTGATATGACCTGTAAAGGACAAAACCATAATCATGCTCTTCACATTTTCGTGGAGTGCAAAAGAGTTGTACTCTCCCATGTGTCGGTGGATATGGGTTCCTCTCTTAATGTGCTTCCCAAAAAACACTGATCAAGTTGGACTATGAGGGTGTGATTCTCTGACCTAGTGATCTTGTTGTGCGAGCATTTGATATATCAAAAAGATATGTATTTGGAGAAGTGGAGTTGCCCATCAAAGTGGGTCAGCCGATTTTTAATACCAATTTTTACATCATGGACACCCAGCCAACTTATAGTTGCTTACTAGGTCGTTCGTGGATATACGCAGGTGGGTCATTGTCGTCAACACTACATCAAAAAGTCATGTTTATTGTGGATGGACAGATTGTCACTGTGTGCAGGGAGGAGGACATTTTCATCAGTCACTTGTCATCATTTAAATACACCGAAATGGGTGGTGAGATCCACAGGATGTTGTGTCAAGCCTTCAAAGAAGTGAATATCGAAGAGGCCTCACCACCTGAAAATAAGAAGCAAGAGGTTTCTATTGCCTTTTATAAGAAGGTCTTGGAGGTGGTTCAATATAGTAATGTTGAAGGTTGGTGAAAAATGATTGAGGTATCAGTCAAGGAGGACATGTTTGGGATTGAGTACCAGCCCACTCATTCAACAATGCCAAAAGCCAAAAGTCGCCAGGGGCCCATTACCTTCTCAAGCGCATGAATTGTGGATTACAATCGGATTTGTGCAATCAATGATGAAGATTCTGATAGTGATTGTGACTGAGACAATTGGATACGGCTGTGTGTCCCATTTGCAGAGCATAACAACTGGTCGGCCGAGAAGATCATCTATGTTACTTTGTGTCGCTCTCGGGATTTTCATCCTAGTACAAACGCGAAAGTGGCACGGAAAAGGTAGAGTCGCTAGCCAGGCATTTTTATCCCGAATGAATGGGATAGGTAATGCTGCACATACCGAGGAGAGAAGGAAATGGCAAGGTCCGGCAAACCAAAGATCTAGGTTCGGAAGTCGGTTACGAACTGGGAAGGTATTAGCACCCCAGACCTTCTGCCGTACCCGAGAGGATCCACGCTTGTTTGTCTGTTTCAAAGGGTGAGGAATAAGATGTTGTTGAACAAAAGAACTGCTAAATGGAACTGGAGTGAGAATGGGTACTGGAAAAAGATAATGAAAAGAAAAGGGGGAAATGTAGGGAAAATAAAGATTGTGCTCGAACGGGCCCTACCCCGCTACCTACGTACCTCATCGGGAAAATGAGGATCAGAGTCGACGTAGTTCTCCTAACTAAGGCGGGAACTTGTTTGTATTTTTTATAGCTGGAACTGCTTATGTCTATGCTCAGGTGTTGCAGGCTCGTCTGGTACGAGTGCGCTTACCGTCTTTCAAATAAGACAAGTCGTCGCAAGTTCATGTTTAAAGTGAGTGAGATGAGAAGATAGTTCCCGCAGGAAAAGACGCTTATTGTTTGTTGTTTACTTTTTAAGAGTTTTTTTTATGAATATGGCACAAGGAAGTGAATTCAAACTCTTTTCCATGGAATTTGTACTTGCTACCACATTCCAAGATGGAATAGTAGAACAAGCACACCAAGTAAGGAGAATTTATCCAAGACTTGTTTCCAAGGATTAGGGTCAAAGTTCACTAGCTTGTTGAACCTATTACATGTTTTTGTATCTTTTGAAGAAATATCTTTTATGCTTTCTCTTTGTGAAGATAGTCTCATGATCAGACTTGTGCATCATGCTAGACAAGCTCACACTATTCCAAGATGGAATGAATATGAGTTCCCCATGGAATAAGGCTATACACAAGAGACTATTTCAAGCATTTATTAAGTGTCTTTTGGATTTTTGTTTGAAGATGAGAGAAGAAGACTCAAATGAGAAAGGACAAACACTAAGGGGACTAAGACACAACCCTAAGTTATTCATTGTATACCAAAAGGGGGCCTAATGGTTTGTGAGGTTTTTTTAATCCTAATGAGAAAGGAAAAGAAGAAAATAAAATTAGAACTCAACTTACTTCCTAAGGAAGTTAAGTTGTTTCTAAGAAATGGGAAGCCTAAACAAGCAAAGCACAAAGTGCTAAGGCAACCACAATTAGAAAGCATAAAAAGATGAGGAAGAATTTATATAAACAAGGCTTACCTCAACCTCCCTACATAGCAAAGGTTAGCTTTACAAATCATATTGAACACATAAAGCATGGCAAAAACTCAAATAAAGCTCAAACTAGATAAGGAAGTGAAATAAAGGATTCCTAAGCCTAAGTCCTAGATCTAAAGGATCCTATAGGATAACAAACTTATAAAGTCAGTAGCTAAATCCTACTAAAGCATTCTAATATTATAAGAACCAACAATGGCAAACCATGCACTAAATGGTACTAAACCCTAATAGGAGTCAAGGTGAAGTTAAGTGAAGTATTCATATGGTTAAGCATGGTGAACTTGAATGAAGTCAAAGGTGAATGAAAAATACAGAACCTAACACTAAATGAAAGTGTCCTAAGATGTGAAACAAAGTGGGAGAAAAGAGATTCAAGTTAGAGAGATTCAAACAATATGTTGAATGAAGAAAGAATAAGAAGAATTGAACATATGACTTTAAAAGTAAAGGACTTGGAATAAAAAGTCAAACATGATTAATGAAACTTGAATTATCCATACAAAAACCAGGGGCTTAATGAAAAGTTAAGATGAAGCTTAGACTAAAAAATTAACCACAAATGAGTTAGAATAAATTGCCTTAGGGTTAAGGAATGAAGAAGATTGTTTTTGAAGCTTTAAGGTGTCAAATGAAACCAAATGAAGTACAAAGACTTGTGAGATGAAGTAAAGACATGACAATGACTATGAAACACTTATGAGATATACAAGAAGGATATAATGTGACTATCATACTCACAAAGTTGATTTAGAAGTGTGATGATGGAAAAAGAATGTGAATTAGGGTTTTGAAAACATACATGAACATATATGTGACTTAAGGATCAAGCAACCTAAGAATTCAAAGTGTGATGACCTATAATGGATACAAATGATATCAAGACATCAAATAGGACCTAAGGGACTCAAATTAAAGACTTCAAATGAATGGCATAAATGCCTTACTCAAAATGGAATGAGAAGGATGAGAAAATAAGGACCAAAATATGACTTGTGACACAAGGCATCTAAAAAATATCAAATGACATGGAAAAATTATGACAATTGACATCCAAGGTCAAAAACCAGTGACAAACTAAACTCTAAAAAATCTCAAAAATTTGGAGTCTAACTCAATCAAATAAATGCACAAAGAGAATTAGGGTTTTATGGAAACAAACTCAAATAATGGGCTAAAAAATAATCCAAACAATGACCTAAACATATGAGAAAAATATTTTCAGTGACCTAAACGTGTCCTTTGATTAGGGCAAAAAGAATGGGATCAATATAATTTTTGGTTTGGAAGAACTAAATTGGAGAAGAAAGGTGATCAAAAAAGATGAAAATTATGAAGAAATTAATTGGGATATTAATTCTGGTCAGAAAATTAAAAGAAAATGAAATTAAAAAATATAAAAATATTTGGGAAAATGTTAAAGATGGTATATGAATTTATTGGGAATTTTTGGATGCTTTTTGGTATTTTTAAAAATTAGAAATGAAAAGGAAAAATAAAATGGAAATTGAAAAGAAGGAACAAAATGAGGGAGGTGTGAACTGAAGGAATTTTAGTTCAGAATAACTGGGCTTATGAGACTGGGGGTGCGAATATGAAATTGAGCCCAAGTCCATGAGATGGGTGACACACACGCGTTACAACGGATATCAGGTCAAAAGTTGACCATAACAAGACCACTAGATTGATCTGAGGCTCACAAACACATCAAAATAACATGATCAAGTGTACCACATTGGAGAGCACATGGAAATAAGCTGGACACGCACGCACACAAGTACTCAAACACACTTAAGTTGCACATGAATTCCATGTGCTTCATTAATTCGCTGGAATGCTGAGGAACGTTAGATCAAGAAGATTATAAGGTCGTGACTTAAAGTTATGGAAATTCTAGGGCAACTATTCAGGTGACCGGAGCTAGTCTCCGATCACCTTCTCCGGCCAGCCTCTGATTAGGGCTCCACTCAAACTCCTCTAAAAAAAATCTAAGACCATAGAAATAATCGCCTCACTGAGTACATCCAGAATCTAGGCTTGGTTTTCATTTCTCACTCAAGAACAATGCAAATCGAAGCAACAAAGATCCACCTACAAAACTACATCTAAGCATCTACAATGCCTATCAACTAGCCAAATACCCAATAGCTTCTATCAAGCTTTAAACCACACAAATCAAGTAAAATTAAAGGAAATCGTGCAAGTTGAATTTTAGAAGAAACCTGGAAATGCAGATGTGCAGAGGTTGAAGAAATCCAGAGGTGAGGTTCCTTTTATGCTTGCTAATTGTCTCTGATCCTTAGTGGAGTGAAATAAACACTCACTGGATGATGAATATTGGAGAAACTTGGTGCAATGCAGAGATGATGCAGTAATTGGATCTTGAGGTTTCAAGCTGCTTGAGTTATGGAACGTGTGCCTTGGATGAAGGTGAAGTTGTAATGATGATGATTGATGCAAGATGGATGAAGATCAGTGAGAATCTTAGCAATTTGCAGAGGTATGCACTGGTGCAATGTTGAAGCTCCTACTGGATTCAGCCATGGAAATGGAGCTTGAATTGATGATGATGATGATGATGATGATGATGATGAACAATGGAAGAAGATGAAGAATGTTGATGATATATGAGGCTGGATCCACACCAATTGCACTGAAATCTCAGAGAAAATAAAGAGCAAAATGAATGAATTTTGGAGTGAGTTTTCAAGCCAAGTGAAAAGTGGTGCAATTCAGTTGGGTTTGATCTTTTATAGCTATTAACTATCATGGTTTTGCAGTTAGAACCATGGTTAAAACCCTGGTTAACTAAGTCATTTCAAATGAACTGAGTTAAGTTAGTTAAGTTTGTTATTTAGTGAGTTGGAGTCTTTGGAGCAAGGGCAATGTGAAGTTGAATGAAATTTGCTCGAGCTGGATTCAGTGTGTAGAAGAACACGATGTTTATGGTGAGCTCTAATGAAGTGTGATGAAGCTGAGAACAATGCAGTTGGTTCAATGCTTTGGATTCCCTCATTTTCTTGACTTTTTGTGAAGTACATGGCAGCATGGTGTATGCACACAAATAGAGAATAACTTGCACTCTAAATGAAGAAATACTATGATCAACACAGGTTGAATGTGGTGTATGAGCTGAATTGGCTTACACTCATCCCATGATTCAATAACTTAGCATGCAAGAAAACCAATTTCATGTTATGATATTTCATTCAATGTAACTCCATGATCAAGGCATCAATTCATGTGTTTCTTGGACTTAACTTGAAGTAGAAGGATCATAGAATAAGTTTGAGGTTTGATCCATGATGAAATAATTCCACTAAGTACATCAAAAATACAATGGAACATAGAGAAGCGAAACTTCACAAGTGGCCTTCATGACTTGCCTTGCCTTGTGCAATTTGTGCCTAGGGTTTGATCAGTGTCGGAGTTCCCCTTTGAGCCCCCATAACTTTCACACCATTGATCAAATAAAAAATCTCCAAACATGAAAGTTGTAGAGGACATGTCAATGAACAACTTTGATGTTGGGAGAAATTTTATTTGAGATCATCTTAATGGAGAAAAATGGTCACACCACATGTTTGATACAATTCCTGGCAAGTCACGCGCGCATGCCCTGCCTAGCCTGGCCCATGACTTCGTTTTTACCTTGATTTGTCCAAACTTTGCATGATCATAACTTCTTCAATTTTAATTCCATGGACATGTTCCCTATATGGATTTGAAGCTTAAGATGTCCTCTTTCAAACAACCCAAGTGGAATTTCCATTTGACTTTTATTTTGGGAGAAGGCCTCACTTGAAGTTGGCTGCAAAATGGCCAAAACTTGCCATTTTTGGAAACCCTAGTTTTCCAAAAATGGTAAGTCTTGATTTTCTTGATTTCTCATGATCCCTCCATAATTTATTGATTAAATTTGGTCCATGGACTCCTTGATACTTTAATTTCATGAATTTGACCTTAAAAAGTCAGGAGTTGACTTTTTTTGGCATGGTTGACTTTTCCCCAATTCCTTGATTTTCAAGTAACTGATCAATTGAAAACCTTCCAAAATGATTCCATGGATAAAATTTCAACCCTAGACATTTAATATCATGTATAAAATAATGATATCAATTTTGAACAAAAATCTCCTTGGGAAACTCAATTAATCAGAAACCCTAATTTGGCCCCTTTTTATCAGGAGATGATGCACTGCTTGAGTGTTTGAATCAATTCACTTCTTTCTATGACTTGTGGTTTCAAATGAAAACTTGTGTGATGTTGTGAACCCTTTGCACAATATTGAGAAGCCATGTTGCCTTTTGATTGTCCTTGAATGACCTTCAATCTCCTCAATCACTGATCATAAGCCTTATGACTCAGCTATGTTGGTTATAATGTAATGCTTTATGCCATGATATGGATTTATGTATGCAATGTGATATGCTAAATTTCATGAAAATGAGAGGGAAAATTTTGAGGTATTACACTTTGAAAGAAGATTAAATTTCGTTTTATTTTGTATTGTGCATGATAAAACCTACACTTTTCCCAAATTGTAGAGGTTCATTGTAAGGGGCACACATGTTTCATTTTCAATATTAATCATTAATAAAAGGACCTCTTTTTGAATTCAAACATTGTGTTCCCTATCTTTCATTTTTATTTTTTTAAAAATGGCAATGTATGTTTTCATTCTTTCACACCCATTCTAAAGCAAAGCATGAATCATCATTCATGTAAATGCATCTTGTAGCGGTGAAAATCGTGAGAGTAAGCTATTGATTAACTTAACTCAAGAAAAATAGAGTTGTCACCGCGCTTTTATTTATTCCAAAAAAAAAGAAAAGGAAAAAAGAGCGAATAAATCCTAAAAATGAATCTAAAAGAAAAAGCTAAAAGAAACAAAAAGAGAATGGGTAAGTGGGTTGGTTACGAAGAAGGAAGGTGTTAGCACCTAAAACGTTTGTGGTACTCCACGGGAACCTCTTTGATTTATTGAAAACTTTTGGTTTGAAAGGGTTTGTTAAATTAGAGTGAGGGGATGAGAAAAGAATTGAATTTAGTATTTTTGTGTTTGGAGAGGTTTACCACCTCATGCCTACGTACCCACAAAGTGTAATGTAAGATCAAAACCCTGCAGTTCGTGATAAAAAGAACAAATTTTTTGTTGGTTTTGATTGATTTTAAGAATGTAAAGACAAGTCGTCATCCTTTAGCGAATAATTCTGCTAGAAAAGATGAATCATGTCTAAATATATGAAAATAGTTAAAAGAAAAAGTGCACAAAGCACAAAAGAGAGTGAATGAGTTTTTGCATTTTTTAAGATCTTTTAAAAATGGTGTCAATATGCTTAAGTTCATTAGAATTTATTAAGAAAAGAAAGAAAATGTAAAAATAACTTGACCAAGGTTAAGGTTTGAATTATGAAAGTAGTGAAAAAATTTAAAAGAAGAATCCTTTGAAAAATGGAGAAGATTTTTAAAATTAAAGATACTTCAAAGCATAAGTAACATAGAATTCCATCCTAAAAATAAAATAAAAAGAGCTAAGGTAGGAAAGATCTAACCACTTAAAGATATTTCAAAGAATAAGTAACATGGATTTCCATCCTCTTAAGAAAATGATGAGCCAAATAAAGGCTAGCATAACCACTCCATAATAATCAAGCAAAGGGATAATTCCTAGTACTAAGTCCATAGGTCTAAATCAAGCCAAAAAGTCCAAAGGTAGAGATCCTCCAATGCATGGGGTAGTAACCATAATCCATAATTAATAACAATTCTTTTAAAGTGTTTAGGCCTTTATTAATGTTTTGGTGTCCAAGATAGACAAGAGAAAAGAAAATCTCAAGAGATAATAAAGTCCAAACGGACACAAAAAATGATATAAACATAAACATGATAATGGATGATATAAAGCATAAGAAATAAATAGAAGGGAGGAAGAAAGAAACTTAAAAGGATAGGGAGCAAGAAAGAAATAAAATAATATAAAAATATATGGTGAACTTAATCATCCACAAAGAAAAGTGTCACAAAGGCGCCAAGGCCAAAAGTCTCAAAAGGCAATCGATTATTCTGTTTCGCGTCTTGAAATATATGGTTGAACGATGTGCTTAAGTCATATTTAACGAAAACTGGCCAGAATATTGATAGAATGAAATCCTCTACAACAAAATGATTCAAAATCATGAGCTTAGCACAAAAAAACAACCATGCTTGGGCTTGCGCAACCAATAAAGGTTCGGGCCACGAAAGTTTAAGTTCTGATAAGGAGGGAGGGACAAATGTAGCACTATGTTAAGAAATCACTAAGTAACTTATATAGAATTCACCCTACAACGAGGTCATTCAATAACAATTAAGGTAACTAATGTTAGTTTTAATCCATGTTAGATGAATGATATATAGATTGTCATCCGGGAACAATGCCGCACAAAAAGAAAATAGGTAACGATCTTGTCTCGATCAAGAATTCAACAAAGAAATTCTAGGATGCACGAGACTTTCATCGATAAAAAAAATAGAGGGAGAGGGATGAAAACAAAATCCAAATTAGAATACACTTTTTAGATCCTTTAATCTTTAAGTTCAATCACTTCTAATTGATAAATGAAAGTCTGAAAAACATCTCACTAATTCAAAACACCTCTTATGAATTTAACAATTTACTTGAAGATAGATTTGAATTAGTGAATATTAATCTAATATAATCATATCCAAGGTCCATTGAGATTAAAGATAAGTTATCTTTAAAAATGTGCTCCAAGGCAAAATAAAGAAAGAAGGGGGAAGAAGTGAAAAAGTGGACCAAAACAGTCCCAAATAGCAGATGTGGTAATCAATTACGACTGCGGAAAATGAAGTTTCTAGTTAAAAACAATTGCGTAATCGATTATACCATAAGCTGTAATCGATTACGGCTTAGAAACCTACAAAAACAGTAAAAACAACAACAACTCCACTTGCACAAACAATAAATCAAACACCTTATAATAAAGAAGTGACTCCAACATATAATTAAGCACAAACAATATCAAAATCCAGCAAATGAATCACAATTAAATTATCCAAAGGATCAAGTTACAAGATCCACCAAGGATCTACATGATGAAAGATGAAAGATGAAAGATGAAGATGAAGCTTCTACAATGGTGAAAAGCGAATTACCACTCTAAATCTGAAAATGCTCCTAATTGCTTCAGGATCTAACTAGCCAAGCCTTGATTTACAAGAATTGATGAAGAAAAAAAAATATTGGATGAAGGTTTAGCTCAAAGTTGAACAAGATTCAATGTGAAATCTTGTTAACTTTCAAAAGAAGAAAAGTGAGCTTTGGTGAATTTTGTGGTTGGGGAGATATTTTGCAAGGGGTTTGTTGGCTTTCAAAAGCTTGTGAAGTGAATGAAATGATGGTTCTATTTATAGAGTTTTGGTATGGGAATTTGGTGGATTGGAGCTTGGTTGGAAAATCAAAATTAGGCTTGGAATTCAAATTTTGAGGGAATTTCACAAATGAGTGGTGATTAGTGAAGGTACATGGTGAGAATTAATTGAAATGATGTAGGGGAATAAAAATTAGGTGGTCTAGAATATTCTCAAATGATAAAATTGGTGGACTTGCTGCAGAATTCTGAAAGTTACTAAATTTGGCCAAATTTTGCAATTGTAATAGATTACACCAAATGGGGTAATCGATTACACCAAATGGGGTAATCGATTACCACGTTGAAAACTTCAAAAATGGCATAAAACAAAGGTGGTAACCAATTACACCAAATGTTCTAATCGATTACAGCAGTGAAAATGTGAAAATTTGCTTTTGCTTGCACTGTTCTGGCTCTGAGCTCGATTCTTTTGCTTGTCAAAGAAGGCATAGAAATAAAAAATGGACCTTGGAATTCCTTGAATAATAATCAATCAAAACTCGGAAAATCCTTGATCAGATAAATTTTGAATTAACCGCAGATCAACATTGACTTTTGTTCAGATGAATTACATTCGAGCTGAGGAACTGTTTTGATATTTTGTCTTTTTGCTTCCCCTGAAAAAGTTAGTAAAAGGAAAAAAACAAAGTATTTTTAGGATTTTGATTAATGATTTGTAAAAATAAACAAATATAAAAACAATTAAAAGGAAAACAGAAGCATGGTGATCCCTGCGAGGCATAAACCTATAGTTGAAAAATGGATAAGAGGACCAATGTGTAATCTTGCTTGCATGTAAATGATATAAATGAAACTATGAGAAATATTAGGGTCAAAAATTAAGGTGCTATAGTTGCCCCTATTTAAGTTTCTTTAATATGGAGAAATGAAGATTGACATCTTCTTCTCGACAAGATAGGAGAGACTTAAATATAGAAAACCCCATTTTTGGCTCTAAGAGACCATGAAATGATATGAATATGAAATGATATGCAAACCCAAGATCTTTATGGGGAATAAAGCACCATAAAAGGAAAAAAAAAGTTGGGGAAAGAAAAAAAGTGTAAAGTTCCGCTGGGGAAAACAAAGGAACAATGTGAAAGTTACACTAGGAAAATAAATCATTGGATAACTGAATCGACTTGGGGATGATTGTGTATGGCAATAAACCAAAACACAATCAAAAGAAGAAAAAAACTTCACAAAGAAGGCTTAACAGAGAAAGACTTCGCTAGGGAAAATATCGACCGAACAGAGTATTCAAATACACAAAGAAAAACTCAGCTGGGAAAGATTATGTACTACCAGTCACTGGGTAGAGATAAAGGTAAATAATATGATACAAAATCACCTGCTGCCTGTTACTGGGTAGAAGAAAATGTAATGAATTCAAGGAGAAAAGTATTGACTACTAGTTATTGGGAAGACACATCAATAATATGAGGAATAAAATTACCGACTACCAGTCATTGGGTAGGTGAACCAAGAGAAATTATATTATCTACTACCTGTCACTGAGTAGAAAATATGTAGATAATGAACTCACTAAATTAATCTCGACTACCAGTCACTAGGTAAGAGCAAAAAAAGCAATAAACTTGGAAGGAATATCGACCATCAACGAATGATAGAAAATAAAGGTAACCAACCGAAAGGAGAGAAATATTATCTACTACATGTCATTAGGTAGAAAATATGTAGATATTAAACTCACTACAACAATCTCGACTATCAGTCACTGTGTAGGAGCAAAAATAATAAGCTTGGAAGAAAAATTGACTATCACCGAATGATCGAAAACAAAGTTAACCAACAAAAAGGGGAGAAATGTTAGCTACTACTTGTCACTGGGTAGAAAATATGTAGATAATAAACTCACAACAACAATCTTGACAACCAGCCACTAGGTAGGAGAAAAAACAATAAACTTGAAAAGAGGGAAATATTATCTACAACCTTCTACTGGGTAGAAAATGTATAGCTAATAAACATACTAAAATGATCTCGACTACTAGTCAATGTGTTGTACCCCAAAATTTGCCCTCACATATTTGAGACAAATTGATTCAAAAGGTCTCCTCACACTTGTCGTACCCCAAAATTTGACCCGCTTCATATGCTTTCTGGTGCCTTTTTATTTTGAATAAATAAAATAGTACAATTGGTATAAAGATGGGTATAAGGGATATAAATGTGAGAGGTTGTGAGTTCAAATCCCAACTTCCGCTCTTTTTAATTTTTATTTTATTTTTCCTTTACTAATAACTTTTTATTTTTTTATTTTTTTTATAAATAAAATCATAAAAATAGAATTTTTTATTATTTAATTTTTAATTTTCGTATTTTCATTTAATGTATTTTTTAAAATATGATTTTTTTTCATTAAAATCATTATTTTATGAAAAAAATCTCAAAAGAAATCACAATAGAAACCAAAAACATTTATTTTCTTATATACTCATTTTCTATTGGTTAGTTTATGTAATTTTGTGTCATACTTAGTTTCTAACTGGTCTACTTGGTGACCAAGTAAAAATCAGATATTATTTGATTTTGTTCAAATATTTTTTGATCAATAGGAATTAAGACTGGTTTTTTTCCTTTTACGCTGTTTAACCTAATTTTCTAAATCTATAAATACATGTTGTTTTACACATAAGAGTCTCCTCTCTCACCCACAATACACAAATTCTTGCCTCAGAAACCGAAAAAAAAAAAAAAAAAAAAAAGTGATAGGCACAGCGCATCTGAGATCCTATTTGTTTCATGTACGGTTTGTTTGCATAAATTCTACTGTTTATGTTGTTTTGATCTTACAAAATTCCTTTGGTATATGCATATTGGTCTACTAAATGCGTATGAAACAATTGTTGTTGTATACAAGGTTATATGTATATTATTAACTTTCATATATTTTGTGATTTCTAAACTACATGCACGTTTTTATATTAATATTGTGATTTTTTTTACTAATTATAACATATACATTTGTGATATATATAGATATATAAATTTATTTTTTGAGTATCTTTTTTATATATTTTGTTTTATAAAATAGATAATATATAATATATAACTATTTTGTTAAATACTTTTATTTATTTATTTGATTATGTTCGGATCAGATCGTGTCGATACGCTATTTTCACATCTTTATGTATAATGCATGACACTTGTATTGATCTGATCCAGTTGCGACGATTGCAATTTTGCATTAGCAACATGTTATTTTTTTTCATTTCTTTCGCTTTATTTTTTTATAATAAATTTAGATCCATACGTTTTAATCCTATTGCGATGATCACGTTAAGTGTAGACAGTTAATGGTGTATTTTTATCGGTTTATATGCGAGGTTCTTTTTTATTGTTGTATTTCGATTTTACACGCGTCCGACAGTTTAACATGGTGATAATTCACCTTTAGCGCTTACCAATTTGCATTTCGATTTACACTTTTTTTATTTAATTTAATTTTATCATGACATTGTTATTTTTTATTCGATTTGTGATGACCGTTTACGCGGTAGCAATTTGTCTGTTATTTTATTTTTTGTTAATTTTCAACGATCCAACGTCGTTAATGTAATTATATTTTATTTCTTATTTATTTCTTATTTAGGTAGAAACTAATTAATTAATTAAAAAATAAAAAATAAAAAAATTTCTTTTTGTTGTAGTTTATTTTCTTAGAATAAATGTATAGGCATAAATAAAATTGTAATTTATTTTTCGCATTTTACTTTTTGCACTCCCCCCAGTTTAAATCATGTACCCCTCCCCATGATGTAATAGCTTAGGATTTATTTTCCACTTTTAAATTCTGCAAAACAATTAACTGCGTGGTTAGTAACAATAGGGTGTGAAAAGAATCTATGTGAATAAAAATAGACTTAACCCACTAATCCAAGGAAAATACATGAATACAACACATTCTTCACACCTACACCTTTAGGGTAACCTCTCTTGCTGCCTTACGAATATTGGTCATGTCCCTCGAACATAGGAGTATCTTAGCAAAAGACGCTTACAAATAAATCATCATAGTTTCCTACGGAAAAAACATCATAGTCCCTTGATGACCCTTCGAGTTGCCTACTAAAAAATGATCTCGTCCCTCGATGAACCTACAGAAAAATGATGATAGTCCCTTCGAATTGCTAAGGTATCCTTACATGTTTCCTTCTATGACCATTTGATGGCCCTACGCTTGTCCCAAATCCAAGGATAAGACTACTTACTAACTGATAGTAAGGATAGTTCTATCCCTAAGGAAACGAAAATAACAAGAAACACCTTGCAACTTAGGGTAAGTAACTTTTAAATGCTTGCTCACAACTTTCACAACAAATGCTTTTTACACCCCCTTACTTTTTTTTCAAAATACTTTCAAACAAGTCAACACTTTGTATACATTCATAGGAGAATCATTAAAAAGTTAAATCTTTACGAAAATATTTTAATCACACACTACACTTTTCAAACAAAGCAAGTAAAAAGTCAACTAAGCATTTCAGAGCCCATGGATAACCACGGAGACCAAGGGTGCTAACACTTTCCCTTTGTATAACTTACCCCCTGAACTCAAAATCTTTATAAAGGTCTTTCCTGTTCTTTTATGCCTTTCCTAATTGGATAAAATAAAAGTCGATGACGACTCTTGCTTATCGCAACATATTTTACGACAAAAAAATAAAATTAAGTTCTCCCACCGTGTTACAGAACTGGCGACTCTGCTAAGGAGAATCTATTTAAAGAGGGGTTACCTTAGAGTATTAGTTCACTTTATAATTTTTTTAACTATATGCTTTACTTTTAAAGGTTTTTTTGTCTTGGGGCTACTGTGAGAAAGATCCTAACCCGGATCTAGTGTACCTTAGGTAACTGACAATAGAGCAAGGAAACTATATGGTGTATACCACTATGGTTGATATGGTAGCTACAGTTAGTGTGACATTTTGGTTGGTACTGATGTTCTTCAAGTCAGTTGAGGATAATATCAGGCTACCATGTGGTGTCATTTACACTAACTACCCTTTAGAACCTTAATTGACACATCTTGGCCTTTATAAAGTAGTGAGATAGTCGGCTTTGGTGCAGTCTAAAGTTGGTTGATACTCGATGCTACACTCATTGAGATTCTAATCTTGGGATGTTTTGGTTGGTGAAACAGTTGCCACACTGAAATAAAGCCTTTGAGAAGAATTAGTGATATCGAGATTCCTTAGAACCCGGTTACTATTGTTAGGACATGTTGAACCAACTAAACTTCAGTGGGAAAGGTACTTACCTATGGACTTAATGTAAGCTCTTAAACCTAAGGCTCTTGTGTGACTTGTGTGTGCTTTCCATTTACTTGCTTCAAACATGAACATAAAATCATAACATCATGACATCATAACGTAGCATTTTCAATAACCATTTCAAGGACCAGGGGATTTATCTTTGTTCTTTGTTGCAGGTTATAGCTTCCGCTCACAGAAACCCTATCCGAATAAACTTTGTAAGGATACCATCCAAGCTTAAGGAATTAGTCTCAAACGTTCCTGAGAACTCTCAATTCACTGAAAGGCATGGTTGTCTACTTGGTTTGGTTACCTAAGAGTTTAATGAAGACACGATGAGTGTTTTGTTCTAGTTCTTTGACCCTAAACATCACTGTTTCACATTTCCCGATTATCAGTTGGTTCCCACAATGGAAGAATTCTCTAAACTACTTGGTGTATCTATTCTTAATAATAAAAAACTTTCACTGGTCTAGAGAAGGAGCCTAAACCTGAAATTTTTATAGCAGCTTTGCATCTAAAGAAGTCAGATATTGTATCCAATTGGGAAACAAGAAGTGGAGTTAAAGGTCTTCTTGCTAAAATCTTGATAGAGAAAGCTTAGTTTTTTTTAGATGCTATGAATTACTACGCTTTTGAGGAGATCCTGTTGATTTATGGCTTGGTGTTGTTCCCTAATCCGAACTAATTCATGGATGTGCATGAAATTAAAATATTTCTGACTCATAATCATGTACATACTTTGCTTGGAGATACTTTGCACTCTCTTCACACTCGAACTACGAAGGCGCGAGGGACTTTGATGTGTTGCATACATCTATTATCAAGGAAGTTTATTTCACACCTTCCTCGATCTATGATGAAGAATGAACAAGGTTTGGGGTGGTCTAGAAGGATAATGTCACTCTCTCATTCAGATATCCGTTGGTGTTCCCGATCCATGGAAAACATCACTATCATTGACCGTTATGGGGAGTTCCTTAATGTGCCAACCCTTGACATAAGGGGAGGAATTACTTATAATCCTTCTTTGTCACTACGTCAATTTGGTTATGCTCGGAGTGATGGTCCTCATGATATGATTATTCAAGGTATTATGTTCGATTATGACAACGATCCTCAAGGTCACCGTCAAAGGTTTATACATGCTTAGGGCATGGTGAATAATATTAATAGCTACACTCGGGAACTAGAATACTTCATCCCTATGGAGCCTTACCTCAGATGGGTGTGGTCTCGTGCTCAAACTCTTATGATGCCATATCCTGTTGTTCTACCGGTGATCTTTGAGCTTATTGTTGAAGGAGATGTTCCTTACACAATTCTTCATCTAGACATGCCTACTGACCTAGAAGAGCGATAGAAATCTTGGATCCAACTGGAGGAGGAAAGGGATACCTTTGAGGCTCAATTATATTCTAGCAAGGAGAAAGTGTTAGAGCTGACAAAGCAACTTCATGAAGAGCGGAACCTCAATACATATCTCAACACAAAGAGGAAACGTCCATGGGAGACTTGAGTTTTAAAGTCTCAACTGATTTTGTTTCCTTTATAGCTTCTTTCTTGTTTTTCCTTCATTGTAAGCCCAAGGGGTAGTTATATTATGAACTTACTAATAAAAGTTTTGTTTGTGTTTTTCTTTAGTAAATTTAAATCCGACGAGGTCCTTGAAAACATTGCATATGCATTTACATGACATACCATTTCATAACAAGTTTCCACAACAAATTTCTTATCTTCTCACTGTTTATTTCAGTTGAAATGTCTTTCGAAAAAAACTGTCAAAGATCTCCAGACCCAGAACGCCCAATTCCAAGAGATGATCCTGAACTTGTCCAAGGGACAGGAAGAACTGAAAGCACTCCTGACCAAAAAGAAGAAGAAAACAAGAAAATCAGTAGACCTCATTAACATGGGGAAGAAATTCAAAGGTCAAATTAAGATATACGATGAGGTCCAAATTCATGGAGACGATGATTCTGTGAAAGAAGATAGTCACCGGGGTACTTTTGGAAATTCTGATCACGGGGAGAATTATTACTATGATTTGGCCGGTGATGAAAAATACAAGTTATTGGAAGACCGTTTGAATGCCATGGAGTTAGAGAAAACATCTGGTTTGGATTTCAAAGATTTGAGTCTGATTTCTAGAGTTGTCATTCCTCTTGGATTCAAAGTTCCTACTTTTGTGGTATATGATGGTGTTTCATGTCCGAAGCTGCATTTGAGGTCCTATGTCTAAAGGATCCAGCCACACACTGCTGATAGAAAGTTGTGGATACATTTCTTCCAAGAAATTTTATTTGGAGCTCAACTAGAATGGTACTACCAACTTGAGAGTACCAATATTCGTACCTGGAATGATTTTGCTGAAGCCTTCTACAAGCAATATCAATATAACTCTGATTTAGCGCCAACTCATATGCAACACTAAAGCATGTCCATGGGCTCTAATGAAAGTTTCAAATAGTATGATTAGAAATGGAGAGATCTTGCAAGTAGGGTTCAACCTTCTTTAACTGACATAGAATTGGTTGTCATGTTCATGAGTATGTTGACTGGTCCTTTCTATAGCCACCTAATTGGAAGTTCGTCATATGGGTTCACCGAGCTAATAATGACTGGAGAACGTGTTGAAAGTGGAATACGAAATGGTAAAATATCAGTGGATACCTCTTCAAGTACCACCAAGAAGCCACCTAGAGGGAAAAAGAAGAATCTTGAAGACAGCAAGGATGATCAGTTGGAACAACTGCAAGCCGAGATGGCAGAGATGAGAATCTAGATGAATGGTTAGGTGGCTCTTATCCAAAACATAGCCCAGGGGAAAGAAGAGCTGAGAGTCTTCATCAATAAACTTCAAGACAATGGAGTTGGGAATCTAATCATTAGTCAACCTCTGATGAAACAAGCTGACTTGGTTGAAAGAAATATGAGGATAAGAGAAGGAAAAAGACAGGTTACTACGGATAGTCTTTCAATTAAAGGAAGAATGTCTTATAGGGTTAATCTGCCTCAACACAAGGAACATAAAAGACAGTTTACCAAAATCAACACATCAATGTCGCAAACTTTGTAATTCCTGTTGGAGATGGATCTGGTTGCATTAAAGGAGCCTCCTTAGAGACCCATTATTTCCACTCCTTGCTACGATCCTAATGCAAGGTGAGTATACTATTCCAATAATCCTGGACATGACACAAATAACTGTTGGGCATTGAAGAATAAGATTCAAGACCTGATTGACGAAGGAGTCTTCAAGGTTACCCTAGAAGACCAGATTGAATTCTTCTATCATCCATCAAACATCGAAGCTACCAAACATCCGGAGTAACAAGTTTAGAGGAGGCTTTGAGAACATATGAATTTTCATTTGTAATTTCTTTTGTTGGCTTAAACATTTAATATTATGTCAAACTTTTTGTTTTCACGTTAATGCATTGCATATGTTTGTTTTGAATTAATCCATTTGTTTCATTATATTTAAACTATGATTCTTAATTATCTTTTGTGATATTCAATTCTTGATGAAATTGTAAGCCTTTAGAGGGAGGATGACAAAGACTATACCATAATTTCGTATAGTATGCTTTTGAACAGACTATGCTGATGATGTACAGGCATTGTTTCGATTCCTAAACAGTGGAGATATAAGGAAGTTAATCCCTAGTCAACCCTTTTGAGCCTATGAAGTAGGAGTTTTCATTCTCATACAAATTAAAACCCTTAATGATAACCTGGGACAGGGTAGTTCCTCGGTTAACTCAATTATGCTTGTTGTCCTTTTTGTACACAACTAATGATGGTTCCCTGTAATCATTAAGTCTGATAGTCAATATCTAGCAAAATAAAAGCTCATTAAGTCAAAACCTATGAAGGAGACTTAGTAAAAATTGAGACATCCCGCTGATTGTAATCTTGAAACAAACAGTTCAGGCAAAAGGAAGGGATAGCAAATTCAAAAGAAAAAGTGGTCACTACAAATCCTCAACAACAAAAAGATGAATGGCATTTCAGGTAAACTTCTGGTTTCTGAACCATCACAAATTTCAGTGTTACAATTCCAAACTCCTTTGGAGCCTCAATGCATAAGTTTACCGAACATAGAACTGAAGAACATCACGAAGGATAGGTTGGGTATAAATAAAATTTGAGCTTTTATCCTTTGTTTCTTAAACCGTGAACCAGACCATGTTACAACCCTTTAAAAGCCCTAACTAAATCATGGTTAGTTTGAAAGCGTACTGCTGCAAAAAGGTATCCTGACTCCTTTAGGGCTTATTATAAATCTTGAGTTAATATCATAGTTTTTACAAACATTGTTTTGCTAAAATAATTCATTTTCAAAACTTCAAGACAGACATAAGTGTTTCATTTTGAATATCATTGTTTGCATATAACTAAGTATTTGACAACAGAGAAGCTTACATGACGAACATTCAATAAACCAAAGTCCTTTTGACAGATAAAGTTGCTTCCTGGGCCTGACTCAGTTGGATCAAAGCCAATGTATACAAGGGGCACTATCACTATCTTCCAATCAAGAGGGCATGGCATGTTATTATCCAATTCATCTGGGGAAGTCAGGTCAAGATTCAAAGATGCTTATTAGCCCGGGGAAGCTTTCCTCATCTGATTTGCCAGAAGTAACATTATCGAGTTCACGATGCTAGGGGCATGTTATTATGGGGCATCTCGGTTATTTCTCTTGAGGAAGATCCTTTCAAATACTTCCATTATGAGACAAATCATCCTCAGTTAGGGTAAACGCTCCCTTTTCAAATCTAATCAGACCAAATTCAGTTGCGAGCTCCTTAACCATTACCCGGGGCATACACGATCCACCGTAGTCTGAAAGAACATTCCTCTCATTACACTACCTTGATACCGGGTTTCAAAAAAATCCATTAGGGAAATTAAATGTATGTGCCAATAGTATCAGATGGTGTCAGTATCATATCTTCAGATTCAGTCATGATATTTCCTAGAAAATTACTCGGGGAAATCAAGAATATCAGAAGTTCTGAATCCATTGATTACTTTGAATGAATATATGCTTTCGAATATGATTGATGTTTACCAAAATGTATAAAATTACAATAATAGAATTTACTAAGGACTCTTGGAGGTTGGAATCCCCAACAGAGCTCATGTCCAACAGATCTCCACAGGCTCATCCCCATAGAGTAATCTCTACGAAGTTGTTCCAGCAAATCATTTCAAGCAGTCACTTCCCCAATAGAGATTGTATTTCTAACACTACAACGCCCCAGCAAGATTCTCTTCTCCAACATATTCAATTAAGCATGTTATCCCCAGAAGGGTTGACATCTGGTAAGATAGTACATCAGAGGAATGTCCATATCCTTTATCCTCAGTCAGGGTATTTAGGAACTTAATATGTCGATAAAAAGCATGACGAATAATCGACTCTCCTCAACTGAGATTTGAAGTAATGTCTTCATCATCCCTAGCAATGAACAGGGCTCTATTTTCCCCAGCTAGCAGTTGTTATATGAAGCTACTAATATGCTTCAACTACATAATTTGTCCATACATCATCTACAACATCATAGCATATGCATACAAAACACATGTAACATTCTCATTTACATTAAGAACGACATGCAATGCATTACATACATCAATGACCTTGCATTAAACTAACTTTACCTTTTCAGGATAGTTCGCAATCAGATAAACATTATCGTCTCCTAGATACAGTGTAGAGATAATCGAGACAACGAATTAATTCTGACACTCAATCAAGACAAAGATCTAGTTCTGATACTTAGTTCAGGATATTTTCTATAGACAGTTCAGAGACGATCAAGACAAAGATCTAGTTTTGATACTTAGTTCAGGATATTTTCCAGAGACAGTTTAGAGACGATCAAGACAAAGATCTAGTTATGATACTTAGTTCAGGATATTTTCCAGAGACAACTCAGAGACGATCAAGACAAAGATCTAGTTCAAGATATTTTCCAGAGACAGTTCAGAGACGATCAAGACAAAGATTTAGTTCTGATACTCATTCTAGAACAACATTCATATATAGTCAAACATAGACACATTCTGATACTCATATCAACAGACACTTTGGATGACATCTATAAGCTCATCTTCAATTACTCCGAATGGCATCTGTAAGCCCATTCAAGCAATGCAGTCAACCAACAGTTCACTTTCTGCACTCGTGAGTGCAAATTTTTGGGCACTTATATGTTCAATCCTCTTCCACCTTCAGATCGCGATTGGCACGCATACCAATCTAACTCCTCAGGTTTAAGAAGATTGAACAGGGGCAGCTGTTGTACCCTAAAATTTTCCCTCACATATTTGAGACAAATTGATTCAAAAGGTCTCCTCACATTTGTCGTACCCCAAATTTTGACCCGCTTCATATACTTTCTGGTGCCTTTTTATTTCGAATAAACAAAATAGTACAATTGGTAGAAAGATGGGTATAAGGGATATAAATGTGAGAGGTTGTGAGTTCAAATCCCACCTGCCGCTCTTTTTAATTTTTAATTTTATTTTTCCTTTACTAATAACTTTTTCTATTTTTAATTTTTTTTATAAAAAAAATCATAAAAATAGCATTTTTTTATTATTTAATTTTTAATTTTCGTATTTGAATTTAATTCATTTTTAAATATATGATTTTTTAATTAAAATCATTATTTTATGGAAATAAATCTATAAAAAAAATCATAATAGATACCAAAAGCATTTCTTTTCTTGTATACTCGTTTTCTATTGGTCACTTTATGTCATTTTTGTGTCATACTTAGTTTCTTACTGATCTACTTGGTGACCAAGTAAAAATCAGATATTATTTGATTTTGTTCAAATATTTTTAGATCAATAGGAATTAAGACTGGTTTTTTTCCTTTTAAGCCTTTTAACCTAATTTTATAAATCTATAAATACATGTTGTTTTTCACATAAGAGTCTCCTCTCTCACCCACGATACACTAATTCTTGCCTCAGAAACCAAAAACAAAACAAAAAACAAAAACAAAAAAAGAAAGAAGTGATAAGTACGGCGCATCTGAGATCCTATTTGTTTCATGTACGGTTTGTTTGCAAAAATTCTAAAGTTCATGTTGTTTTGATCTTACAAAATTCCTTTGGTTTATGCATCTCGGTCTACTAAATGCGTATGAAACAATTGTTATTGTATACAAGGCTATATGTATATTATTAGCTTTCATATATTTTGTGATTTCTAAACTACAGGCACGTTTTTATATTAATATTGTGATTTTTTTATACTAATTATAACATATATGTTTGTGATATATATAGATATATAAATTTATTTTGTGAATAGCTTTTTTATATATTTTGTTTTATAAAATGTATAATATATAATATATAACTATTTTGTTAAATACTTTTTTTTTATTTGATTATGTTCGGATTGGATTGTGTCGATACGCTATTTTCACATCTTTGTGTATAATGCGTGACACTTATGTTGATCCGATCCAGTTGCGACGATCACAATTTTGCGTTAGCAACATTGTTTTTTATTTAATTTCTTTCGTTTTATTTTATTTTTAATAATTTTAGATCCACACATTTTAATCCTATTGTGATGATCACATTGAGTGTAGCAAGTTAATAGTGTAATTTTATCGGTTTATGTGCGAGATTCTTTTTTATTGTTGTATTTCGATTTTACACGCGTCTGACGGTTTAGCATGATGATAATTCACCTTTAGCGCTTACTGATTCGCGTTTCGATTTACAATTTTTTTTATTTAATTTTATCATGTCATTGTTATTTTTTATTCGATTTGCGATGACCGTTTACATGGTAGCAATTTGTCTGTTTTTTTTTTTTTTTTAATTTTCAACGATCCAACATCGTTATTGTAATTGTATTTTATTTCTTATTTATTTATGATTTAGGTAGAAACTAATTAATTAATTAAAAAATAAAAAATAAAAATATTTTTTTTGTTGTAGTTTATTTTCTTAGAATAAATGTATAGGCATAAATAAAATTGTAATTTATTTTCCGCATTTTACTTTCTGCACTCCCCCCAGTTTAAATCACGTACCCCCAAGATATAATAGCTTAGGATTTATTTTTCGCTTTTAAATTCTACAAAACAATTAACTGCGTGGTAAGTAACAATAGATTGTGAAAAGAATCTGTGAATAAAAATAGACTTAGCCCACTAATCCAAGGAAAATACCTGAATACAACACACACTTCACAGCTACACCTTTAGGGTAACCTCTATTGATGCCTTACGAATATTAGTCATGTCCCTCGAACGTAGGGGTATCTTAGCAAAAGACGCTTACGAATAAAACATCATAGTTGCCTATGAAAAAATATCATAGTCCCTCGATGACCCTTCGAGTTGCCTACGAAAAAATGATCTCGTCCCTCGATGACCCTACAGAAAAATGATGATAGTCCCTTCGAATTGCTAAGGTATCCTTACATGTTGCCTTCTATGACCATTCGATGACCCTACACCTGTCCCAAATCCAAGGATAGGACTACTTATTAACTGATAGTAAGGACAGTTTTATCCCTAAGGAAACGAAAATGACAAGAAAGACCTTACAACTTAGGGTAAGTAACTTTTAAATTCTTGCTCACAACTTTCAAAACAAATGTTTTTTACACCCTTCATTCTTTTTTTTAAAATACTTTCAAACAAGTTAACACTTTGTATACATTCATACGAGAATCATTACAAAGTTAAATCTTTACGAAAAATAATTTAATCACACACTACACTTTTCAAACAAAGTAAGTAAAAAGTGAGCTAAGCATTTAAGAGCCCATGGATAACCATGGATACGAAGGGTGCTAACACCTTACCATTGTATAACTTACCCCCCGAACTCAAAATATTTTTAAAAGTCTTTCCTATTCTTTTATGCCTTTCCTAATTGGATGAAATAAAAGTCAGTGGCGACTCTTGCTTACCGCAATATATTTTGCGACAAAAAACTAAAAGTCAGTTCTCCCACCGTGTTACACACTGGGTATGAGCTAAACAAATCAAGGGGAAACATCACCCATTCCCACAAAATTGGCATTTAGTCCAAGGTAATATCTTCATAAGAAGACCAAAGTTCAATCCAAGAACAAATTGGAGAGAAACAGTTAAATAAGACTCATCCCGAGAAGGAAATATCTCAAATAGGAAAAGTTTCATCCAGATAATAAGTTGGAAATAAATATGAATCAAAATCATCCACGAGAAAAACAATCTCAGTGGGGAGTTAGAAAGGATAAACATTTTCTGCTTAATGGTCAACACTCTATATTGGAGAGAAGACACACACTCTGCGGAGGAAAATCAACACCAGAGAGCGGAGAAAACATCAAGGTATGTAAGATGCAATCATATGATCTTATGCGCACAACAAATGCATAAATATGTTTATGAATATGTTGACAAAACAGACATAAAGATAAGCGACGGATGATATAAACACCACTACAACCGAATACTTGGCTAATCTCAATAAGATGGCGACATCACTGGAGATCCTGCTAGGGATTCAACTGGAACAATCCTGCAAGGGATAATCAAAATCCAACAAAGGAAATAAATCCCACTACAAGGCTCAACTCATGTTGAGGAGATAAAAATACTTCTTGGGAACAACCCAAAAACAAATCTTGAATAATCCATAAAAAAGGATAACATCATGAATTCCACTCTTAGGGGAGAATAAGCTGGGGAAACACCATCAACATAAAGTCTTCCAAACTCTTGGGGAATGAAGAAAACCCACATAAACTTCGATGGGGATGATAACATCCTCACAAACTCTCTTGGAGAACATATAAGGATATACCAGTGGTGCAAATTAAGCAAAAACTACTGGGATAACAAATCTTAGCACCAACTCTACAAAGAGTATGTTAACATTTGCTGAGGAAATATAAATGATATTTGTCGGGGATAGGAAATCATTCCTAAGATTCCTGCCAGGGTGAAGAAAATTCTGATAGGAGATAAACATCGAACACATTCTTCAATAAACATCAATCTCTAAGAGGGATCATATTGTATTGCTAAAATTATGCCTTTGGGAACGGACCAAGACTTGTTAAGGATTATGATGAACCTATTGGGAATCATCACACAAATGCATATTGAATGGGGATACGAGACAAATCTATGGGGATCAACCACCATTGAGAAAAACATCCTGAACTTGCCGACTCTCATAGGGACATAAGAAGTTAACATCATAACCAAAAGTTGAGTTGTGAAGGATTTTAAATCAATACCCAACACTAGGTAATAGAAAACCTATCAACTTATTGATATATCAACACTTCTTGTACCGAAGAATAACAACTTCTGCTGAGGAACAAATCAAAAACTCAGTTGGGGAATCCCATGGTACGAAACATTCAACCTTACTCATTGTTGGAGAAATAACTCTTCTCAACATGCACAATGCTGTGAATTGATAGGAAATCCTATTGAGGAAGGAACCAGCCTTAATCAGAATACCAGATCAAACCTTCTTTAGGAACACTAAGTTACACACTTCAGGATCTTAACTTCCTTGAAATAACTGTTGACATTCCTTTCATATTCACAAATCAAAGGAAAATGTTTTTATGATTTTCAAAAGCTCAATTTATTATTAATTTATTTAAAAAATCATCATAAAAAATAAATGAAATTTTGAAAACAGAAACAACATAAAGAATTGCAAACAATTGGATAAAAGGCTCAAATTTTATTGATAGAATGGTAGTCCGCAAATTGCGTAACTCCATGGATCACTACAATGTTTGAAAAATGGTAAATACATGGAAAAAGGGCTACATTGAAATACAATGATCACTATTCTCCCTAACAACTTTGAACTCCATTGTACTTGGAACTTCAGTCAAGGATGATTGAATGAGAACCTCTGATGCAGTTACTTGCCATGATCCCTAACTTTTGCCTAGATTGCCATTTCGGGTATTCAATTTATCGGGATAATTATTTCTGTTTATGTCTCTAATTTTTTCCTGGACCACCCTTTCTGCTTTTCAATCCACTAAGACGATCATTTTTGCCTAAGCCGCCCTTTCGAGTTTTCGACTTAGCGAGTTGTTCTTTTAATCTTTTTAGGTGATGTATTTCTTGAATGCATTAATATTCATAGGACGAGTGATCTCCTCACCATCCATAGTTGCAAGAATTAATGCACTGTCGGAGAAGTCTTTCTTAATAACATATGGGCCATCATAATTAGGAGTCCACTTGCCCCTAGAATCAGTAATTAAAGACTAGATCTTTTTAAGCACGAGGTCACCTTCTCTGAACACACGAGTGTCGCAACGCAAAAAACAACCAGTGAAAAAGATGAATAGAAGAGACACCACAAAATGTTTTTTATCCTCGAAAGGAAAGGAGAACAATCGAAGAAAACCGGGGGGAAAGGAAAGATGAGGTAATCGTAACCACATCTAGAATCAAGAGTCGGGTACGTGAAGGGAAGGTATTAGCACCCCCTTGCATCCTTCGTACTCGACAGGATCCGCGCTTGAAGATCTGCTCAAAGGGTGTAGGTATCTGCTTCATCTGCTGCTAACTGGAATGAACGAAAGAGAATGGGAAACGAAGGGGTGAAAGAAGGAAGTTGACTCGAGAAGACATCGCGTCCCAGCCTGATGTATCTCATCGGGAATGAGAATCATATTTGACATAGTTCTAAACAGAATGGGGATTATGGTCGCTAGCCGTCATGCCTATGCCTATGTATCTCATCTGGAATGAGAATCAGGCCGTCATAGTTCGGCTCACTACAAATAACACTTTTTGTTTGTTTTGTGATTTTTAGATTCACAGCGACAGTGTTCGCATCCCAACAGTTAAGGCTTACCTTTTCTTTGAATCGAGGTTGAGGCATTGCCTGTTTATAGTAGAACGGAACTGACATGTCTTGCATCCGTAGAGTATGAGATGAGAAGAGAAAGATGTGAGAAGCTTGGTTCATTGTCCTTTAATGAAGTTTTTTGAATTGTTTTGTTTTGGCATGCGTAATGCTAAAGACTATGACATAAGAGTGAGTACTTGATATGTCGCTTCGAAATGCAATGGGCACCGAGCACTACTCGAATGTGCTTAAGGCTCGTGGCACACCATACACCCTTTTCCTTCTTTAAGTGATTTTTTCTTTTCTTTGAAGATGAAAGAAGTAACTCAAGGTTAAAAGAAAAAATATAAAGGGGGACTAGACATTACTCCTAATGTTAGCATGTAGTGATTAATCATATTGTTGAGGATAATAGGGGAAGTCTACCTAATACTATCATGCAAAGGTTGGTCCTATGTTATGTTTTCTAACATATCTAACTTGGACAATTTAGAATAGGTATCCTAAGGAGGAAGAAAAAGCTAAAACAAACAATACAATAATATCATATATCAAAGTAGAAGAATAAGAAAAAAGAGTGATGTGAATGAGATCACATAAGCGTCAACATCGGTCGATGTAACCTAAGACACTGAGTGGGGGTAGATTGCAGACCCTCATTCCACTTGACTGACTTGATAACAGGATCATGTGATGTTCAAAGCTTCAATCATGTAATGAGAGCTAAAAGCGACTCAACTAGAATAATGGGGGGTCAATTGCGAACCCTACCTTCTGGAAATTTCCTTCCTTTAGGTCTTACAGGGGATATGGGAATGGGATGCGTCTTAGAGGTCTTAGGAACAAATGTAAACAAGCACAATCAAGGCCTAATTTGAGGACTTAAAAACAAGTAAACATAATTGCCCACCTAAATTATAGACTCCCAATCATGCATATCTATCCCTACTTCTCATGGCATTTGAAATCAATAAAGACATGCATCTCTCTTCCTACTTCTTATGGCAGTTGAAAGCATTAAAAGGATGTAAAGAGGTGAAGAAGTCCAACCAAACGACTATAGATCTGTAGCAAAGAAATGAAAGCATAAGAAACGTAAGTACCTGTTAATGTTAAAGAATAAACAAGTTAGAAATGAATATCTACAAAGTAAACAAAACTATGTCATCCTATGGTGATCTCCTTTGAGGTACCTTACATCACTTAACAAAAGGGTTAGAAGTAACAAGGATAGAGTAACATGAATTAACAAATGGAACATGACCTTAGTTTATACACACATTAGGTGACCTATCTAAGTTAATGAAGTAAAAAAAAACCAAACAATTACAAACTATAGCAAAAGAGAAGTTCTACTTCTAAGTCAATTGTAAACTACAAAAGAAAACCATTAAATGTTAGAAGAATTATACTGAAAGGTGGAAATGGACCAAGGTCAGAATTTACAACCTTTATTAAAGAATTAAAACATCATTTAACTAACATAGAGATGGTACATTTATGCATTCATAATGAACAAATAAGTTATGTGTAATTGGGTTCACTTAGATGCAATATGTGACTTGTTCAAGTGCAAGGAACCAATGAAAATGAATGAAAACAATTAATAAAGCTCAAAGTCAGAATTAAAATCATGTTATGAATACCTAAAACATCCTACACTTTCCAATAAGTTTCAAGTTATTACTTTTTTCAAACACTTAAGCAAAACTACCACAAGTTAACTTCACTCAAGTCCTAACCTAGTAGCTTGTAACACAAGTAAAAGAATGAAGTCATGAAGATGTAAAACCATATGATGCAAGTCTAGTCCAGTAGATAATGGTCCCCTTAATCATGTACAAAGTTTACACTCGAGGCATATAAGTATTATTCAGAGAATTAGACAAACTAGGCAAACCAAAGTAAGCTTCACTTTTGGAAATAATGCAAAGTTAAGCATGCACAAACAAATAACGGGTCATGTACCAATGCATCAAAACTTTATAAGCTAGTAGCTATACCTCAACATAATCTACACAAGTTTCAAAGAGAATTGGAAAAAGATTGATAAGTAACGGTATCACAAGTACAAACTAAGATGCCACAAAATGGATGCAAAAGGATGCTTCAAAATGGATGCAAAAATATGCTTCAAACATACATGTTTCTATCCATATTATGGAAAAGTTAAAAGCAACTTGAAATGGATTATAGGTCCTTCAAAATTTGTTAAAACCAAAGCATACAAGTCCTACACAACACTTCCAAGGCATAGCATAAATGCCTCCTCAAAACCCTAGGAACTAGACATGTAAACACAAATAAATGCTCAAAATCAAAATGATATGAAAAATAGTTAGAAGTCATGAAAAATTATGAAAATTTAGTCATATCATGGTCAAGTCAGTAGATCATATTTTCTAAAAATTATGCACAAAATTATGCACCAAAGTGCTCAAACAATTCATTTAATGAGTAAGATAACCAACATTGATCTCCTAAGACCAACTTCACAAAGTGGATTCGAATTGGCACCAAAAATCATGGAAAAAATGCACAAGTAGCATCAAAGTGTCCTATGTTCTAATGATTAATTACATATAAAAAAAATTAGCTTCACACATATTGGGAAAAACACTTTTGGTCTTTAAAACCAAAACTATGTCCTATGGGACAACTTTGAATCAAAAATCCAAATGAATTACTAAATTCATCCAAAACTGGAATTAAAAATTATACAAAATTAATTAAGAGGTTAAGGATCACTCATGAAGTTTTCCATAATTTTATCACACTAGAAACTATTGGTAATAATTGGAACGAAAGGAGAAAAATATTGTGATTAAGGGAAAGTGCGAGGAAAGTAAATCATGCATAACTTAAACCTAAGTCTCGATATCGTTACATTTTTCCATAAATCAAACCATAAAAAGTGCTTAATATGCATCTACATTACATGAACCTAATCACCACATAGATCTAGAATGATGCGCAAAGTTTCGAGAGTTCTTACTTGATCAAAGTTGCAATTCTCGTAAATAGAAACTCGAAGAATTCGGGCAAGATCTTGTAATCTCCCCTAAGCAAAATAAATGATTAGTCTTCCATAATTAATCCATGAATAACCACCTTCATCAAAATCATTCAAAATCGATCCAAAGGTTTATGAACCTTTTAATCAAAATTAATTTAACATTTAATTAAAAAAAATCCAATTAACAATTAAAAATATCAAGAGATTAATCAAGATGTTAATTAACAAAAATCATTAATTAGGAAATTAATAAACATTTTTTAACAAGAAATTACTTATCAATTTCTACAAAAATTATAATAATTTTTCTAACAAAATAATCAAAGAAATGGAGGTGGATTAATAGAAAAGGGTGCAGAAAGCCTTTTCATGGAATCTGGCCCATTCCAATTATAATTTCCGCCAGGAGGGTTGCATTAGTGAAAATAGTGGTGCCGATAGAAGTCCTTGGAAGTCTGGAGCCCAACACAAGATGAGTCACAGGGGGTGAGTGCGAAAAATAGGTAGTGTAATTAATAGATCCATGGTGTTGAACACACAAAGCCTGATCCATATCTTAATCTCCCTAACATAAAAATTATTTGAAGACTTCACAATTTGAGCGTCGATCCTGACCTTCTTCTACACATATCCTGTCATACTCCTCTTCTTCACAAGACGGCGCAATCGTCCAGTCAACCAACTCGCGTCGGACTCATCCATTTTGCCACCGCAAAATGCATGCTCTCATGATTTCCTCTTTGCAACATATGTTCCTTCGTCCATGTTCCTTCGTTTCAACGAACTCGCCAGAAAAGAAAAGACCCCATCACAACTACTTCTGTCGTCGCCACCTTCTCCCTTCGTTCATCACTTCAATGTTGTGTTTCTTCTCATAATCAATCGTCTATTCGCCTCCTTTCAATCTGAGATTTCATAACGACGATATTGACGATAATGATGGTATGCTTCGAAGTGATGCGATGTTATGAGGTAACTGTAGTGATTCATCGTCGTGACTGCACCACGAAGATGAAGGTGATGACACAAATCTTTAGGTACGAACACTTGATCCAATCTCCTCCTATGTTTTTCTATCAATTTCGCTATCCCTTTGAATCTTGCGTTATCCTTCTTCTGAAATTTTGTATTCTGAGTTTTTTGTTGTTGTGGAAGTGTGATGTGAATTGCGTTGTTGAAGATGATGCGTTATAGAAGATGATGTCATATTGATGATGATGTTGAATTGTTGCAGAATAAGAAAAAAAGAGTGATGTGAATGAGATCACATAAGCTTTAACATTAGCTGATATGAGAGAAGACACTAAATGAGGGTCGATTGTAGACCCTCCTTTCACTTGATCGACTCCCGAGCCCGAACTTGGTTGTGATGACCTCGTCTTTCCTTTCCCCCTGATTTTCTTCAATTGTTCTCATTTCCTTTCGAGGATAAAAAACATTTGGTGGAAACTCTTCTATTCATCTTTTTCGCCGATCATTTTACGCGTTGCGGCAAAGAGGTTTAACCTTCTTGTCAAAAGTTCTCTTCATTATTTGTTGGTACAACTGACCATGGCACAAAGCCTTCATTCTTTTTTCCTCAATCATATTCAACTCATTAAATCTACTCTGACACCCTTCAACCTCAGTCAACTTGGCTTCCATCAAAACTCTCATTGATGGGATCTCAACCTCGACGGGGAGCATTGCTTCCATACCATACACTAATGAGAAAGGGCTTACCCCTATTGAAGTGAGAATGGATGTACGATACCCATGCAAAGCAAAAGGGAGTATTTTATGTCAGTCCTTATATGTCACAACCATCTTCTGAATGATCTTCTTAATGTTCTTATTTGCAGCTTCAATGGCCCCATTCATCTCCGGTCTATAAGGAGAATAATTTTGGTGCTCTATCTTGAATTCTTCATAAAGCTCTTTCATCATCTTATTATTCAAGTTGGAACCATTGTTAGTAATTATCCTATTCGGAATACCATATTGGCAGATAATATTATTCTTTAAAAACCGAACCACCACTTGCTCAGACACATTAGCATATGATGCAGCTTCCACCCATTTGGTGAAGTAGTCAATAGCCACAAGAATGAAATGATATCCGTTCAAGGCTTTGGGCTCAATCATGAAAATCATATCAATTCCCCATATAGAGAAAGGCCATGGAGAAGAAATAACATTCAGATGAGTTGGTGGCACATGAATCTTATCAACATAAACTTGGTACTTGTGACATTTCTTCACATACTTACAACAGTCAAATTCCATCGTCATCCAATAGTAACCTACTTTTAACATCTTTTTAGCCATTGCATGCCCATTGGCATGAGTACCAAAGGGTCCTTCATGAATTTCTTTCATTAACATAACTACTTCGTGTCTATCCATGCATTTGAGCAAGACCGTGTCAAAATTTCTCTTGTAAATCACATTCTCATTCAAAAAGAAATTTCCAGCTAATCTTCTCAAAGTCCTTCTATATTCTTGATGCCCCAAGAAGGTATTCTTGACTCTGAAGAAAACATTTGATGTCATAATACCAAGGCTTATCATCTTGGACCTCTTAAACCGCAAACACATGAGCCAGTTTATCAAGACGCATCACACTAATCATAGGAAACTCATTCCATTTATTCACCTTTATCATGAAAGTTATAGTTGCCAAAGAATCTACCATTTGATTCTCATGACGAGGCACATAATGAAATTCAAAAGAAAGTTGATATCCTTCGGGCATAATCTCTATATGGAATCAAGTGGGGTTGATGAGTTTCCCATTTTCCCTTGATCTGATTAATCACCAAAGTTGAATCCCCATAAACATCAAGATTCTTAATTCTCAAATCAATAGCTTCTTCAAGACCCATAATACATATTTCATACTCAGCTTTATTATTGGTACAATTGAATGTCAATCTTACAACGAAAGGAATATGAGAATCATGGGGAGTAATGATCATTGCCTCAATTCCTTTTCCACGTGATTTCATCGCTCCATCAAAAAATAAACCCCATCAAGATCTTGACTTAGGCCCTTCCTTAATCAAATTCTCATCACAGTCTTTCATTTTCAAATACATCACATCCTCATCAAGGAAATCAAACTTGATGGGTTGATAATCATCAATTGGCTGGTGTGCCAAATGGTCAGCCAAGATACTTCCCTTTATAGATTTTTGAGTTAGATACTTGATATCATATTCAGACAACAACATATGCCAATGAACAATCCTCCCAGTTAAAGCAGGCTTTTCCTTAATATACTTGATCGGATCCATTTTGGATATCAACCAAGTTATATGATTCAACATATACTGGAGAAGACGCTAGGTAGCCAAAGCTAAATCACAACAAGTTTTTTCAAGCATGGAGTACCGAGACTCAAAATTAGTGAACGTTTTACTCAAATAATAGATAACATACTCTTTTCTACCAGATTCATTTTGTTGACCAAGCACACAACCCATAGAATCTTTCAACATAGTCAAATACATGATCAACAGTCTACCTTCCACAGGAGGAGACAAGATAGGAGGTTCAAGCATATATTCTTTGATACTTTTAAAAGCTCTTTGGTAATCATCAGTCTGTCGCTCCCGGGATTTTCATCCTAGTACAAACGCGAAAGTGGCGCAGAAAAGGTAGAGTCGCCAGCCAGACATTTTTATCCCGAAAGAATGGGAAAGGTAATGTTGCACAAACCTGAGGAAGAAGTAAAGGACAAGGTCCTGCGAACCAAAGATCTGAGTTCGGGAGTCGGTTACGACCTGGGAAGGTATTAGCACCCCAGACCGTCCGCCGTACCCGACGGGATCCACGCTTGCTTGTTTTGTTTCAAAGGGTGAGAAATTAGATGCTGCTGAATAAAACTGCTAACTGGAAATGGAATGAGAAATGAGAAAAGGAACTGAAATAAGAAAATGGAAAGAAAAGGGGGAAATGTAGGCAAAATAAAGATTATGCTCGAACGGGCCCTACCCCGCTGCCTACGTACCTCATCGGGATAATGAGGATCAGAGTCGACGTAGTTCGCCTAACTAAGGCGGGAACTATTTGTTTGTGTTTTTTATGGCTGGAACTGCGTGTGTCTATGCTCAGGTGTTGCAGGCTCGTCTGTTACGAGTGCGTTTACCGTCTTGCATGTGTGACAAGTTGCCGCGAGTTCGCGTTGTGAGTGAATGAGATGAGAAGAGAAGTTCCCGCAGGATAGTCGCTTGTTATTTGTTTTTGTCTTTTATGAGAAGTGTTTTGAATTTGTTTGTGAACGTTCTCATACTAAGACCTATCAATCGCGGGAAGTACTTACACCTCGCCCCGAAACAGGACGCGTATAAGCACTCCGCAACAAAGTCTCGTGTCGTACAAGATTGATCGGCTTTTATTCTTAAATGTTTTATTGCTTTTCTTTATGAGAAGAGAAAGAATGACTCAAGTTGATAAAATGACAAAATCTAAGGGACTAAGACTCAATCCTAATTTTGTTTATTTATTTACAAAAGTGGTCCTATGGTTTGTGAAGTTTCTAAGCCTAATGGAAACTAGAAACTACTAGAATTCAACTTACTTCTTAATGAAGTTAAGTTGATTCTAAGAACAAATGGGAAGCCTATACAAATTATAAAATCAAATGGATAAGGCAAAAACAATGAAATTGAATTAAGAAATAAACTTCTAAACAAAACCATTAAAGGCATGAATTAAAAAATAGTCCTATTTTTATTTATTCTAGTTCTAATGAAAAGGGAACTTTAAGCCTAAGTTCTAAACTAAGTTAAGCCTAATATTCATTCTAAAAAATAAAATTTTACTAATCTAAGCCTATATTAAATTCTAAGACTAAACTTAAACTAAACCATATTTTTTGTACTTTATTTTCATGACTTAAACTAATGGGAATTATGCATAACTAGTCCTAAGAACTAATATTCTGAAAAATATTAAAACTTCTAAAAAAAATATGAAAATTAAACTATAGGGACCTAATACTATCTATAATATTGTACTAAGAGGGATCCTAAAAAATCATATTTTTTCTATGCCTAAAAATTAATTGATTTCAGCTAAGAATTAACCACTAATTCCTAAGGATTACACCACTAAAACCTAAGATAAAAGGTCCTAAAAAATCCATAAAAAAATACACTAAGTACTACTATGAGTCTTCTAATTACAGTAAAAAGAATGGATCAAAAAAGTTGCTGGAAGTCATAAAAATAAAATGAACAAAAACAAGTGTAGTTAAAGAAATTTCATAAAATGCTAATTAATAGAAAAATTCAGAATTAATTCAAAAATAACCAAATTTCAGAAAATAAAATTGTCACAAATTTCTAAATTGACTTATTTAACTACTGAAATTTTTGGGGAATTTTATAATGCTTTTTATTATTTTTTATGAATTATTCCTAAACTAATACTAAAATAAAATAAAATTCTAAAAAGAAAATAAATGAGAGGGGTGCGTTTAGAAATTTATTTAGACTGTTTTCTTCATACTGGGCCTAAAATGGGTGCCAATAGCAAGAAACTAAGGGTCCACTTTCACTGGATTCAGGGGGGTGCAGGAAGTAGTTTTTTAAGTTTATTTTTTATACGGGCCTTTGGAAAGGGGGTGAAATTAGTAATGTCAAGCCCAATTTGCTGGAAACCAGAGGAGGTGTAATAAGCATGTTTTAATACTGTTATTTTTGCACAATGGGCCTAACAGGGGGGTTCGAACAGCAACAACCTCAAGCCCAATCTTATCTCACTAAATCCATGGAGTTAATATTAATAACAAAAATCAGAAAATAATTAATGGTGTTATTTGAATTTTAATGTTGATTAACTAGAATTAATTATAAGTTAATTTTCATATTACACTTATGATTATAATTTAAACTTATAATAAACAAAACAATTAATGGCTGAGTTTTAATATATTAAATAGATTTAATTATGAATTGATTTTCATATTAAACTTATAATTATATTAAAACAAACAATATTAACCAATTGAAATACAAAACCCAGAAGAACAAGAATGAAACCCTAGCCCCCTTATACCCGGCGGCGGCTATCTTCTTCTCCCCCTCACTCTCACGCCGCTCCTGCCTTCATCCCTTCCGCCATAACCTAACCCCAATCCTTTTCTTCACCTTCATCTTATTTCCTCTTCCTCCCCCCAAACGGAACCCTAAAATTCCTCCGCAAACAAAAATGCATCGCCGGAAGAGACGAGATACGACGCCGTAGCTTCCAACTAAGCTTCAACTACACCCTAACATATTCCCCCCCTTCTATCTCACCGGAATCAATTCTCAGAAACTAAAACAAATCAAGAACAAACTAAACACTACCTAACAGCGATCTCGTATGCGTGCTGGATTTGAACATGTACCTTGCAAATTGGAGTAGGATCAATACGGAGATAACGAGGCCGAACAATGAAGACGATGGTGAATCTGCGCAACAAAGAGGGCGATGGAGACAACGCAGATGGCGATTTGATCGAAGCGGTGGTGTTCGTCGTTTGCTCTTGCTGTGGTGAAAATCACCTTGGCTCACTCTTCTTTTCGTTTCGAATCACTCTCACTTCTGTCTATGAACACTCATCTGAATCATGGTTGATGCCTTCTTGGAATTTGCAGGTATTCATGGAGTCCTCTTCTCTTTGATGCAGAAATTGAGTGATAATGGCTTCGAACTGTTAGAGATCGAACACTTGAATCTCTGATGCAACAGGATTGATGATGCAGTGAGAGACCTTAGAGGATCCGTCTCATGTAAGTTTTGACTGATTTTCACGATTTCCAATTCTGTTAGGTGATGCTCCTGAGAAATTTCACTCTTTGCTTTTCACCTTCATGTTCTTGTTATTCTGTAACTTGCTGATTGTTTGATATGAATTTCACAAGTTGATGATAATGTCGAATTGGAGTGGAATTGAAGGAGTTCATGTGTGTGATTCAGAAAAGAGTAGCAGAAGAATTCAAGAAGAAAAATGGTTTGTGAAGGAGATTGGAAAGAAGAAGTTTAGGATTGAGAAGAATGGATCTGTGTAAAAGAAGAACTGAAGAAGAAGGTTGCTGGATTGAAGACGAGAAGAGAGGATTAGGAAATGGAGAAATTATGAAGAAAAGATTGAAAGAGAGAAGAGAAAGATGATGAAAAAGTTGAGAAAAAGAAATGGTTGAAGAAGATTGAAGAATGGTGGTTCCCAACCCCTGAGAGAAGAAGAAGGTTCTTCTTTATACCCGATTCAGGTGAGATTCTAGAAGTTTCTTCTGTTATCCTCATTCTCAAATTCAGTTAGGATTGGTAGATTTTTGTTTGTTTTTTTTCTTCTGGCTCTTTCTGTTATCATAAATTGGTTAGGGTGGTTATAACCTCTTTTTCTTTTGAAATGATTTCTGTTTTTGCTGCTTCTTTCATCTCAGCTTCACTGGCATTGTGTCTTGCATATATAATGTTTTCCCTTATGGTTGTTGAGAAGATAATAGGTTCCTGCTGAATCAGACCGAGGTGGCTCCTCAACCATCTCAAGTTATAGAGCTTTAAATCCCTTCCATCCAGTAAAACTTGGCCCGCAACTGGATCATAAAATCTCTGCATCAAAGATATTATAGTGCTCTTTCCTGACCCCGAAACTCCAACAACAACAACTGTTTGGCCTCCATTCATTTTCAGACTAAAATTGCTCAATACTAACACTTCAGGACGTGATGGATAACAAAAATCGATATATTTTTTTAACTCGATGCTTCCAAATACATTGGGTGGCTTCAAAGCTTTGTTATCGTCAGGATCAATTTTAGGCTCACGGTCTATAATGTCAAACACTGATATGAGGGATCTCCGTCGTTTAAGTATGTAAGGAGCCAATCCAAAAGGCTCCGCAAGGGCAAATGTGGCAAAGGAGAAAACCATGTGCTCCCTCAGTGCAGTGGATGGATTGATGTAACCATTCTTAATACATATTGCAGTGTACCAAAGTAGAAGGGCATTACAAGCGAAAAGTAGAAACTGTGAAAACCCAAATGCAAAACCAATCCCCATCCCATGAAGAAAGCTCTGCTTAAATATTTTCTTTAACTGCAGCCTATAGAGCTCCATTACCTTATTCCCGGCACAAAATGCAACAACAGTGTATATATTTCGAACTGCATCTTCAAGAACCAACGATGCTTTTCTGTGCATTTCTTGTATGCCTCTTGAAAATCCAGCCAGCCACAATTTCTGGGCAACTGCAGAAATACAAAGAATTGGAAGGGTTACAAAAGCCACCAGTGCTAACCGCCAGTGCAACACAGCACCAATGAGAAGGCCAACAATAACTGCAGCACTGTCTTGTATTTGATATGTATTTTGGACTTGATCTAACATTAGCATGTAATTAATACCATGCAGCTATAAGCATAATTTGTAAGTTTATTTTGATATGAATACAATGATAATTGATGATTGCACAATTATTTGGGTAATGGTACCTTTGGTAGGAAGACAATATGAAGCTATTGAGAAATTGGAAAACTGTGATGGGCTAGAGAATTTAATCTAAAAAGGATTAAAAGAATGATTTAATATAAAGAGAAAATGGATTAAAGGAACTAAGAATAACATAAAAATTCAACAATTAATTAGTAGAAAAGAGACATGAGTTGAGAGTTTAGTCTTAGAATGGATTAAAATGGGCTTGAGAATTAACCATTATCCTAACATGTGAAATTCTGTGATCAGGTATGAGATGTCCTAAGAGATGTCCCAACACTTGATAGGACACTTGACAGATTTAACCAAAACTTAAATAGCAAGAAAAGTAAACAACACAGAAGTTTGTTAACCCAGTTCAGTGTATAACCACACCTACATCTGGAGGCTACCAAGCCAGGAGGAAATCCACTATAAGTAATATTAATTCTAGACTTAAACCACCCTGTTTAATCTATCACTTAATAACTACCCAATGCAATTTCTACCTAAGACACACCTTAGATAAGAGTACCCTACTCACTCCCCCTCAATCACACAGTGATCAAGTTTACAAGTTTACTGAAATTGAAGACATCCTTCAAACAATACAGCTTGATCTTACTTCACAGTTTCAATCAAGTTACAAATGCACTTTTGCTTAAAAGCTCATAAAGTGGTACATAAAAACAACCTGCTATTAAAATACTAGACACCCTATTTGATCTTCTGAAATTCGTACTCAATTCTATGAGTTTCTGTTGCTTAAATAGGTATATGTAATTTGGGCTTTCTGTAGGATGATCCAGCCCTAATGCACATGCAGCTTCTACCTTGAATTTAGGGTTTGTTACTTCCTAGATTCTAGGTGACTTAGGTCTTCTATTTTAAACTGAATCTTCAATATAAAACTCCCTACAGATGCGCCTTGTTCTGTTTTTATCCATCATTAATTAATTCCAGATAATTCTCCTTAAATATCTCTGATCTGTTAATCAATAATTAATTCTGGTAGCAGGTCTGAGATGTCTCAACATCTGTTGGGACATCCTGAAAAACTGAACTAAGTTATTAACACAATGTCCCAACATCTGATGAGACATCCTGATATAAGTTCATATACTCTGTTTGATAATGTCCCAACATCTGATAGGACATTCTGAACTGAATTGAACATTTCTTGTTTGGTCAAAAATTCTGCCAATTCTTAAACATCTACAAACTCCCCCTTTGGCTAATTTTTGGCTAACATCTTTTCTGGTTATCAGAGTGCAGCATAAGTTCTTATTATCAGAGTATAGCATTACTTTTATGTTGATTCATATTTGAGTTTACTCCCCCTCAAACATATATGTGTCCAGTCTTGTTTCAACAGAAATATTCATCAAAACACACTGATTCAGTTCAGGCAGAAACAAACAGATTTTTCATTTATAATTAAACAGCAGTACAATTTCAATTTGTTGTTTTTGTTCTCCCCCTTGTTAGTCACAAAATTTGGGGCCAAAGATACTAATATCCAGGAATACAAAGCAGTGTTGTCATTACAATTTCCTCACCTACAAAGATCACTCAGATTCATCACTCTCAGTTGCTTCCTCATCTTCTGTTTCAGCTTCACTTGCTTCATCAGATTCACTGTCTTCATCAGAGGCAACTGTCTGGTCTTCTTCACTCTCCAACCTTTGAATGATTTCCTCAAGCTTCTGCTTTCTAGCTTCAAGCTCTTTGCAGGTGCTTTTGAGTTCAGCAATTAAAGCCTTCTTGGAGATTGGATTCTTAGCAGTTGAAGGACCTGCAGATGTCCCAGAAGGTGCTTCAACATCTGCTGCATGATGACTGAGGAATAACTTGTAGTGAAAAGCCAGGGGGCTTTCTCTTTTGCAGGCTGTATCCTTGTCAAAGAGAATTCCAGGGTATTTATTGAGCACTATACCACACAACAATGATGGAAAAGCTATTGGAAGCTTTGTTGCAGAAGAGATGGCATGCTTCATAGTCTGATCAAAAATGTAAGCTCCATAGTCCATCTTGGTTTGAGTTCCCACAGCATAGATGAACCTGGCCAGACCAGTTGAGATTGAAGAAGTGTGATTGGTAGGCACCCAGTTAGCAGTACCAATCCTGTTCAGCATGGCATACTTTCTGGTAAGCATGCTCACTGAGAGCTTTCCCTTCACAGGCCATGCCTTGACCTGGTTTGCTGTGATCACCTTACAGACTTGATTATCTGTCTTACCTAGCTCATTGGGTCCATCTGTTTCTCTTCCTAGGTATTGATTTATGATTTGAGGAGAGAACTCAACACACTTACCTCTCACAAACACTTTTCTGAACTCAGAGGACTTACCATTTGAACAATCCTCCTGAAGATTTACAATGAACTCTTTGACAAGAAGTTCATAGCAGGGAGAGAAATCTGAGACTGTCTTGAATAGTCCTGCAGCAGAGATGAGGTAAATCAGTTCAGTGCACTCAAGTGCATTGCTGCTCAGTTCTCTTTCTAGGGCAACTCTTCTTTGGTACACAAACTTCCACTTGTTCACACTAGAGACATGGTGGAAAGATATGTTGTCTAATGGAGCTTCTGGAACAGCTGTTGAAGCCCTAGATGGGGCTGGTCTCTTCTTGGGAGGAGATGTTGGGACATCTGATTCAACATCTGAGTCAGATGGGGTGACAGCTTTCCTTTTCTGAGTTTGGACTTTACTCCATTGTTTTGATGGCCCAAAAGTGACTTTAGCTTTGCCTTTCTTTGGAGAGGCTTTCTTCTTCTTAGGAATTGCTGCTTCAGCTTGCATCTTGCCTTTCCTGGACCTGAGCCTTTTGGCTATGCTAGGTCTAACAGAGGCTATTATCTCTGTATCAGAGTCCTGCTCCAGGTTGACCACTGGAGGAGATTGAGCAGTCTCCTCTTCAGCTGGTTGATCAGCAGGGATTTGATCTTCATTTGAGACTTTAGCCTATTCTTCAGAGACTTCTTCATCATTTTCATTTGAGGCTTTATTCTGGTCCTCAGTTTGTTCCAAGTCAACATCAGATGAGTTCTTTTTCTTATCTTCAGATGTTCCAACATCTGTTGGGACATCTTGTTCTGCAGGAGTGTCCTCTGCAGCTTGAGCTTGTTCTTCTTGAGGTGCAGGCATTGTGTTCAGAGGAACAGAGATCCCACTCACCACTCTCTGTTCAAAAAGGATTTTGTTGACAATCTCCTTGATGGAATCATCCACATATTTTGAAGAGTTTGGGGGCCTGTTAGCAGGAGAGGGAATGCCTTTAGCTTTGCTTCTGACTTGATCTTTACCTCTCTTTGGAGTTCTTGCCTTTTTAGTGTGAGAAGCGCTTCCCCTGAGTTCGTCCAATGGGGTTGATTGCATTGGTACCACAGAGATGGGAGTGGCATGAACTACGTCTTCTTGATTTAGAACTTCTTCAGTTGTGTTAGGGTTTTGAGACATTGTTGAGGAAGATGGATGAATAGCTTTAGGGTTTATGATTTCTGAAGGATAGCTAGTTAATGTGATTCGCTTGTGATAGTATGATGAGAATCTTGATAGCTGATTATAAACAGTTACTAAATTAGTAGCCGTTACAGTGCAAATGATTAGAGATGGAATTCCTAAGGATCATGTCCAGACTGGTTTTGCCATATGGAACTTATGCCATACAATGTCATATGACATGTTGGCACATCTCATTAACTGCTAAATATCACATAAACAGATTCCAAGTTTGCCCCTTAAGTTCTCAAATTGTGTAGCATCCAATGCTTTGGTGAAGATATCAGCTAACTGCAGATTTGTAGCTACATGTTCCAATGAAATCACTTTTTCTTCTACAAGATCTATGATGAAATGATGTCTGATATCAATATGCTTGGTCCTGCTATGTTGGATAGGATTCTTTGATATGTTTATTGCACTTAAGTTGTCACAGTACAATGTCATGACATCCTGTGGGACATTGTACTCAGTGAGCATTTGCTTCATCCAAACCAACTGAGAACAACTGCTACCAGCTGCTATATATTCAGCTTCAGCTGTAGATAAGGATACACAATTCTGTTTCTTACTGAACCAAGAAATCAAATTGTTTCCTAGAAAGAAGCATCCTCCTGAAGTGCTTTTTCTGTCATCAGCACTTCCAGCCCAATCAGCATCACAGAAGCCAGTGAGAATTGGTTTGCAACCATGAAAGTACATTATGCCATAGTCACAAGTACCATTAACATATTTAAGAATTCTCTTGACTTGATTGAGATGACTGACTTTTGGATCAGCTTGATATCTTGCACAAACTCCTACTGCAAATGCAATGTCTGGTCTGCTAGCAGTCAAGTATAACAAGCTTCCAATCATGCTTCTGTATAAGCTTTGATCTACATTCTCACCCTTTTCATCTTTAGTAAGCTTTAAATGTGTGGGGGCAGGAGTTCTCTTATGAGTAGCATTTTCCATTCCAAATTTCTTGACTATGTTCTTGGAATACTTGCTTTGTGAGATGAACATTGAGTCTTCCATTTGCTTTATTTGCAGACCAAGAAAGTAGGTTAACTCTCCTACTAGGCTCATTTCAAATTCAGATTCCATCTGCTTGACAAAATGTTTGACCATCCTATCAGACATCCCACCAAAGACAATGTCATCCACATATATTTGAGCAATCATGACATTTCCTTCTTCATCTTTAACAAACAGGGTTTTATCAATCCCACCTTTTCTGTATCCTTGCTTGATAAGAAATGTGGTCAGTCTTTCATACCATGCCCTTGGAGCTTGCTTCAAACCATAAAGTGCCTTCTTTAGTTTGTATACATGATTTGGACAGCTTGGATCAACAAATCCTTTAGGCTGTTCTACATATACTTCTTCATTAAGGTAGCCATTTAAAAAGGCACTTTTCACATCCATTTGAAATAGCTTGAACTTCAAGATACAAGCAATTCACAACAGCAGTCTGATTGATTCAAGCCTTGCTACTGGTGCAAAGGTTTCATCAAAATCTACCCCTTCAATTTGAGTGTATCCTTGAGCTACAAGTCTAGCTTTGTTCTTTGTAACAACTCCTTGTTCATTTGACTTGTTCTTATACACCCATTTTGTACCAATCACATTTATGTCATCAGGTCTAGGAACAAGATTCCACACTTCATTCCTTGTGAATTGACCTAATTCCTCTTGCATAGCACAAATCCAGTATTCATCAGTAAGTGCTTCCTTGATGTTTTTAGGTTCTATTTTAGAGACAAAACAAGAACCTGAAATTACTTCTCTTGATCTAGTGCTCACACCTCTGTTGGGATCACCAATTATCAAATCTTTGGGATGATCCTTCTGTATTCTGATGGAGGGAGGTTTTCTGGATTCTTCTGTCCTTGTATCAGTTTGAGTGAAGTTATAATGATCATCCTTTTCTTCAGCTTCAATCTTGATATCAGCAGATGTTCCAACATCTTCTGGGAAATTTGTAGGAGTATCATCAATTATCACATTTATGGACTCCATGATAACCTTGGTTCTAGAATTAAATACTCTATATGCTCTGCTGTTTATAGAGTATCCAAGGAAAATCCCTTCATCACTTTTAGGATCCATTTTTCTCCTTTGCTCCCTATCTGCTAGAATATAACAGTTACTTCCAAACACATGAAAGTATTTCACAGTGGGTTTTCTGCCCTTCCAGACTTCATATATTGTGGACAAGGTTCCTTTCCTCAAAGTAACTCTGTTATGGATGTAGCAGGCAGTGTTCATAGCTTCAGCCCAGAAGTACAGAGGTAACTTTTTAGCATGGATCATAGCTCTTGCAGATTCTTGAATAGTTCTATTCTTCCTCTCAACAATCCCATTCTGTTGAGGAGTGATTGGTGAAGAATATTCATGATTGATTCCTTCTGAAGAGCAGAAATCTAAGAACTTTTGATTCTCAAATTCTTTTCCATGATCACTTCTAATTCTAATCACACAGCTGGATTTTTCCCTTTGTAATCTTTGACATAATTCTTTGAATACATCAAATACATCAGACTTTTCTTTGATGAAATTTATCCATGTATATCTTGAAAAGTCATCAACCACAACATAGGCATACCTCTTACCACCAAGACTTTCAACCTGCATAGGTCCCATAAGATCCATATGTAAAAGTTCCAAAACTTTGGAAGTTGTCAGATGTTGGAGCTTTGGATGGGACATCTTGGTTTGCTTGCCTATTTGACATTCACCACATATTTTGCCATCATCAATCTTCAGTTTAGGAATACCTCTTACAGCATCCATAGATATGATCTTCTTTATGCCTCTGAAATGAAGATGACCTAGTCTTTGGTGCCATAGTTTCACTTCTTCTTCTTTAGCTAAAGAGCAAGTTGAAGTGAGACTGAAGTCTTGTGGTTCCCACATGTAACAGTTGTCTTTAGATCTGACTCCTTTCATTACAACCTCTTGTTCATTGTTAGTCACTATGCATTCAGTTTTGGTAAAGTTTACACTGTACCCTTGATCACATAACTGACTTATACTGATCAGGTTAGCAGTTAAACCTTTAACAAGCAGCACATCATCTAGTCTTGGAACATCTTGACAGTCCAAGGTTCCAACTCCCTTGATTTCTCCTTTAGCTCCATCTCCAAAGGTCACATACCTGGATGAATGTGATTTTAAGTTTACTAGAAAATTCTTCAATCCAGTCATGTGTCTTGAACATCCACTATCAAAGTACCAGTCTTCTTTAGCTGATACTCTCAGTGATGTATGTGCTATGTATGCAGTATTTTTCTTTGACCAGATGAGTTGAGATTTCTTTTGATGCCTCTGCCCTGTGTGTTGTTTATCAGCTGATCTCCAAGATTGATTGTTGATTTTATTCTTGGGTATGTGACTTTGATCAGTTTGAATGCTGGCTTTTGGTCTCCACACTTTCTTGATGACCTCTGTCTTTTGCTTAGGAGATTGCTGATTTCTTTGATGTCTATGCATCACTTTCTTGGTACCTTCTACTTTCTGCTTGGAAGGTTGCTGATACATCTGATTTGGATATCCATGTAGCTTATAACAATAAGGTTTGATATGTCCAAATCTTCCACAGTGATGGCATCTCCATCTTTGATACTTCTTCTTCATTTTGTTCTTTTCAGAATGTTGAGACATCTGTTGGAACATTATGTTTGGCTTTGTGTTTCTTTCATGATGTTGAAGCATCTGTTGGGACATCTTGTTAGACTGTATGGATTTTGAAGCTGTTTTGCTAGAGCTAGCTTCATCTTTATTTGCTCTATTAAATCCCAGTCCACTTTTATCCCCTGAGTGCTTATTGTTGTTGAGAATCACATCCAGTGTATTTGAGCTGCTGTTCAACATTCTAACTGATTTGGACATATGTTCCAACTTGGAGTTGAGAAGACTTACTTCACTTTTCAAGGTGTCAATGATTTCTTGATCATTTGCTTTTTCATCTTCTAATGTCTCATTCTGCTTCTTTAGCTTTATAACCTCACTGCATATTTCAGAGCTTCTTTTGTATAGATCTTTGAATGCTTGCTCAAGTTCTTCATAAGTAAGCTCTCCACAACTGGAATCACTATCATATTCACACAGTCCAGCTAAAGCAGTAATATGCTTAGCTGATTCTTCTTCTGAATCTCCTCCTGAGTCTTCATCAGACCAGGTTACAGATAGTCCCTTCTTTTGTCTTTTTAAGAAGGTAGGACATTCCTTCTTGATGTGTCCATATCCTTCACACCCATGGCATTTGACTTTTTCTGTACTGGTCTTTTCAGCATAATTTGACTTTTTATTAGCATCATAAGGTCTCCTGTTCTCAGAAGAGTTTGTGTATTTTCCACTGGATTTGGATTTGCCATCCATTCCTCTGAGAATCTGTTTGAATTGTCTTCCAAGCATAGCTAGGTTTTCTGATAAGCTTTTACCATTTTCTGATTCATCATCTTCTTCTTCATCAGTATTTGATACCAATGCTATGCTTTTGTTCTTTTTAACATTTGTGTCATTCATTCCCATCTCAAAAGTTTGAAGGGAACCAATGAGTTCTTCAACTTTCATGGAGCATATGTCTTGAGCTTCTTCTATTGCTGTGACTTTCATGTCAAATCTTTTTGGCAAAGATCTGAGAATTTTTCTAACAAGCTTTTCATCAGTCATCTTTTCTCCCAAAGCTCCAGAAGTATTGGCTATATCCAAGATGTTCATGTAGAACTCATGAATTGATTCATCTTCCTTCATTCTCAAGTTTTCAAACTTGGTGGTGAGAAGTTGAAGTCTTGACATTTTTACTTTTGATGTTCCTTCATGAGTTGTTTTGAGAGTGTCCCAAACATCTTTGGCCAGCTCACAATGATGCACAAGTCTGAAAATGTTCCTATCAATGCCATTGAATAAGGCATTTAAGGCTTTTGAGTTGCCTAGTGCTGAATCTTCTTCCTCCTTACTCCATTCTTCTTCAGGTTTCAGCACTTTTGATCCATCTTTGGTGTCTTGGACAGGATGATCCCATCCAACATTTACTGCTCTCCATGCCCTGTTGTCAAGTGATCTTAAGAATGCAGTCATTCTTGGCTTCCAGTAGTCATAATTAGATCCATCCAGTATAGGTGGTCTATTTACTGACCCTATATCTCTGTCCATGTTACAGAATTTGTTTTCCCTAGATCTCACCCAGTATAAACAGGCAGGGTGCCTGCTCTGATGCCAATTGAAATTCTGTGATCAGGTATGAGATGTCCTAAGAGATGTCCCAACACTTGATAGGACACTTGACAGATTTAACCAAAACTTAAATAGCAAGAAAAGTAAACAACACAGAAGTTTGTTAACCCAGTTCAGTGTATAACCACACCTACATCTGGAGGCTACCAAGCCAGGAGGAAATCCACTATAAGTAATATTAATTCTAGACTTAAACCACCCTGTTTAATCTAACACTTAATAACTACCCAATGCAATTTCTACCTAAGACACACCTTAGATAAGAGTACCCTACTCACTCCCCCTCAATCACACAGTGATCAAGTTTACAAGTTTACTGAAATTGAAGACATCCTTCAAACAATACAGCTTGATCTTACTTCACAGTTTCAATCAAGTTACAAATGCACTTTTGCTTAAAAGCTCATAAAGTGGTACATAAAAACAACCTGCTATTAAAATACTAGACACCCTATTTGATCTTCTGAAATTCGTACTCAATTCTATGAGTTTCTGTTGCTTAAATAGGTATCTGTAATTTGGGCTTTCTGTAGGATGATCCAGCCCTAATGCACATGCAGCTTCCACCTTGAATTTAGGGTTTGTTACTTCCTAGATTCTAGGTGACTTAGGTCTTCTGTTTTAAACTGAATCTTCAATATAAAACTCCCTACAGATGCACCTTGTTCTGTTTTTATCCATCATTAATTAATTCCAGATAATTCTCCTTAAATATCTCTGATCTGTTAATCAATAATTAATTCTGGTAGCAGGTCTGAGATGTCTCAACATCTGTTGGGACATCCTGAAAAACTGAACTAAGTTATTAACACAATGTCCCAACATCTGATGAGACATCCTGATATAAGTTCATATACTCTGTTTGATAATGTCCCAACATCTGATAGGACATTCTGAACTGAATTGAACATTTCTTGTTTGGTCAAAAATTCTGCCAATTCTTAAACATCTACAACATGGATTAACAATAGAAAATTGGTTCGAAATAGAAGAGAAACGAATTCCAAAATGGGCTTTAGATTTACAAATGAATAAATGGGCGAAGATAGAATTTGAATTTGTGTTCGGATCTTGAATAAGTTTGAGGAATGAATATGGCCATTGGCTTTGAAACTTGAATATGGTTTTAGGCAACTAGACTTTAAAAGGTGATTCACAATGGATTATGGACAAAATGAAAGAAAACTAACAATGAACTGATGGAAACGTATTGAAAAAGAAAGATGAGAATGGAATGGAATAATCAAGAATGGTTCATAACAATGAGAACAAAGCAATGAATGAAATCTTGATTTTATCCCAAAACCTATTTTGAATTCTTTCCACAAGTCTGTAAACATAACCACTTATGAGCCACTGAATAATTTTCCAGATAAATTACACCCCCTTTGAATCGTCTGAACCATGCCATGATCATTTGAATCCGGATGCGTCACTGATAAAATGAAAATTCAAACCAAACTTCATACAAAACACTGCTCGATAAACTGATGAATTTCAAAACACGGCAACCTGAACTTTAAATATGCATTGTTTAAGAAACCGTCCAGTGGCCCAAAATAAATCTTGCAGTTGCAACCATCTTTTGATAGTTTGGACCTAACTAGGTCAAACTCCCATCTGAATCGAAACACAACTGAACAACCGCATTTGAAGTGGAATCATCGTCCAGTGAATATCCTCTATCATTTCAACCTCTGACAGATAACGTATGAAACCCTAATTTCCATGGGTCCTGATCACATGCCTTATGAATCCATGCAATGTACTATTATGATGTTAATGAATTGATGAGAAATGCCGATGAATGCAAAATGATGAGCCAATAGAGGGAATAAATATGAGGGCAAATTTTGAGGTATTACAGCTGCCCCTATTCAATCATCTGCAAGCCTGAACGAATAATTGCAGCGGCTTTTATATGTTCAAGGTGTGGAGTGATTGAATACTCGAATAAAACCTGAAAATTTACACAGGAGGCCACAGAAATGCCATCTGCCCATTTGTTTATTTGTGCGTTTTCTGATTTTGACCTCTGAATAGGTAGCGAAAATAGAACCAGGTGGGAATATGCTGGGAAGAATGCCATCCTCGAATGACAACTCAAAAGATCCTCGGATCTAGCACAAAACCATCCTCGAATGGAGACGTAAAGGTATACCAGCCTCGACTGATAACCAAACACAAAAAGAGAATAGGACAAGATGGAACGGGATCATTGTACTTAAATGATAACCCGAAACGCGGCCGCTGTACTGAAACGGAGACGCGAAAAATGAGAATGTTGTACTGAAACAAGACTCAAAGACGAGACCATTGTACTCAAATGGATACTCGCAAGGAACGGGATCGTTGTACTTAAACGAGAGCCCAAAACGTGATCGTTGTACTGAAACGGAGACACGAGGAAATGAGATTGTTGTACTGAAACAATACTCAAAGACAAGACCATTGTACTTAAATGGAGACTCGCAAGGAACGGGATCATTGTACTTAAATGATAGCCCAAAACGTGACCGTTGTACTGAAACGGAGACACGAGGAAATGAGATTGTTGTACTGAAACAATACTCAAAGACGAGACCATTGTACTTAAATGGAGACTTGCAAGGAACGAGATCATTGTACTTAAATGATAGCCCAAAACGTGACCGTTGTACTGAAACGGAGACACGAGGAAATGAGATTGTTGTACTGAAACAATACTCAAAGACGAGACCATTGTACTTAAATGGAGACTCGCAAGGAACGGGATCATTGTACTTAAATGATAGCCCAAAATGTGACCGTTGTACTGAAACGGAGACACGAGGAAATGAGATTGCTGTACTGAAACAAGACTCAACTGGGGATAACAACAAGACTCGGTAGAAGTAACCACCATGGGAAACAGAGTTGCATTCTGTGGGGAGCACTTCAATCTGATTGGAGATGTAACGGGTCTTATGTAATATCTCTCAAAACTGGCCCATGTTGGCATGCATATGTTTGGATTTATGGCGTAATGCTCCATGATGATGGAAATGCTACGCTTTGGAGGATGCAAATGTGATGATGATTACTAGATGCAAATGCAAATGCAAAGGGGTCTCCCGATAAGGAGATAACAAATATCCCAGATGGTTTGACTGGGGAGGAACTGATGATCGCTGCATTGATCTGATTGATCCTTGTGAGGAGAAGACAACTCTGCGGGGAAGGCTGTTGATAATTCACCGGCTCCAAACAGCCGCCACTGCGAAAAATAAATTGGACTTTGAGATTGGATCGCCAAGACCCTGCTGGAGATGGACCTTTCTTGAACTCTGGTGGGGAAGTGAGGACCCCCTGGCTTGGCTGGGAACCAAAGGCATGACACTACTGAGGAAACACCTTGCTAGGGAGGAAAGAACTCCTTGTACTGCTGGGAATTGCCCCTGTCCGAAGGGAGACTTCTGCTTGTGGATTGCACCCACTCTCTGCTGCCTTGCTGGGAGAAATTTCAACTTCCAACTCTACTAGGGGTGATGGAGGATGTCAATGAAAAAGCTTCATGCTAAAGATAAGAGCTCAAGTTGCCACTTGTTGGGGATAAGAGATAAATCCTCTTGTGTTGGGAATGAGAGATGTAAGGTGTCTCATGCTGGGGATGAGAGATAAATCCTCTCGTGTTGGGAATGAGAGATGTAAGGTGTCTCATGCTGGGGATGAGAGACGATGATATCTTTTTGCTCAAGAAGTAACCTTCCATTTTCCGCATTACTGGAGAAGGAATTGTCTAATGAGACTTGCTAAGGAATTCGGATCAATGAAGCCTGCTGATGAAACAACTCTTGAAGTACTATGCTGACAATGGCTTTGCTTCCAGACTCTGGGTTGATAGATCACCAACTAATCATGATTGAACAATGGTTCTCTGAAATTTTCAACTCGCCTCCGACTAAGGTCCATCGGAAGAAAATGTCTCAAGAGGATTTTACAGAAAACATGACATACGAAATGCCTCAGTGTCTTCAAACTCTTGGAGAGATTCATTGGATCTCGAAATAACTGCCCCTGACTGCATGGTCTGTGAAAGAAATTGTCTCGCAAGGATTCATGAAGAACTTCATATCACTGTGAGATATTCTTCCCCCGTATTTTGAACCTTGGATAGGTGCTTCTGACTTACCGTCTTCGGGAGAGAGTACTTCTCATGCTCTTGGGGTGGCCTGCCCCAGGAAGAGCCTTGAAGTGATCACCTCTGACTGACCGTGCTTTGAAGAAAACACCCAGATCAACTGTTCATTGAGAGATTGGATCTCGAAGTAATTGCCCCATTTTGGCTAAAATTTGAATGCATGCCTCCGACTAATGGCTCTTTGAGAGATTTGGATCTCGAAGCTATTGCCCCAGATTGGTCGGCTCTTATCGCGATCATTGGGAAAGTCCCTACTCAATGGAGTTTTCTTGAAAAGTGCACCGCGACAGATTGTCCTTCGGACGTTTCAGACTTCTCAACTTAGCAAGATTAAGCTTTTGAACTGAGATTCCATATGTGGACTTTTTATGATGCCAAATAGACGTATGCAAGAAGAAAATGTTTATTCTAAGAATGAAAATTCTAATGCAACACACATGTTAATCTTGAAGTTTTACTGAAAAAGATGTCGCAAACCTTCGCGAGCGAGTCACTGGTTAAGATACGACATTAATAATTTTTTTGAATAATAGAAAGCATGCACATGCAACACCAACAAATATTTTCAACACCACTCATAGGAGTCAGGAACGCGGTCTCGTGGTAGTACGCTCTCAAGATAACACTGTTTCAGTTAGGACTTTTGAGGGTTGTATCGTGGCCTAGTTCACGATTATAGAAACAAAGGATATAGGCTCGAAATTTATTTGTGCCCACCCATCTTCGTGATGTTCTCCATTCCTATGTTCAGCGAGCTTGGCACAAGCGCTCACCTTTCGAAAAGGGTTTTGTGATGGTTGAGGAACCAATTACGCTAACGGTTTAAGCACCAATTAGGTTGTCATTTGGAGTCAGTCACCCCTCTTATCTTTGGTGTCTGTGCCACACGACTTTGTTCTTGTTCAAGGATCTTTCTTGTGTAATCCTTTTTGTCTTTTGCTTTTGCATTATTTTTCTTATCCCTAACTTTTGCCTGGACTGATTCTTGTGAATCTTTGATTGTGAAGTCCAGCGGGATGCCCTATTTTTTGCCTAAGTCGCTTGTTTTCAAGTTTCGACTTAGCGGGCTTTCTCATTCTTTTTTTTTAATTCTTTTTTTTTGAACAAATCGTGTGACACTGTTTGTCTTGAATGCTTTGCGAGGGTCGTGACTGTCTCACTCCTTTGTTGTTGAGGAATAACCATTGTGGTCTCCGGTCTTTGGACCTCTTGATTGGGATAACCATTGTGGTTTTTGGTCATTGGACCTCTTGATTTGGTACAACGAAAGGTAATGGATCCTCAGATGTACATTCCCTTTTTTGAGATTTGAACGCTCGGTCAAACTAAATGATGCCTACCCTGCCCCTGGGTTAAATGCAAGGGTTTTTTTCCATGCGAAAAGAAACTCCTACTTCAAGGCTCAAATGGGTTGGCGAGGGTCTATCTCCCTTATATCTCCGGTGTTTAGGATTTGAAACAATGCCTGTACATCGTCAACAGGGTCTTTCTCAAAAGCACACAATTAGAGTTTTTGCGTTTTCAGTTCGTCATCCTCCCTGATAGAGTTTAGACACAACAATTGGTATTGCAATGCACATACTCAAAATCATGAGTGAATACGAATGGATTACTTCAAGAAAAACATGTGCATTTTATTATGGTTATCATTCAAAAACAAATAAGTTTCATGCATGCATACAAATGTTTAAACAAACAATATAAACTACAAATGAAAATGCAGTAAAGAAGCTGAACATTGCCATCATTGAGGAGACTTGACTCCGTCTGAACTTATTGCTTCTGAAGATTCCCTTTGCAAACTAGGATGCCAATTTGATGAGGAGATTTCAATATATGGGCAGACGTCCTGGCATGATGAACTTTGAGCCGATCAAAATTTGAACCTTGTGCCTGAATGCATCACAGTTGTCAATTGTATGCCTAAATGCCCCTGAGCAGTACTTGCATCTAGCCTTCACATCATGGTGGTCATTGTTGAGGAGGTCTGACTCCGTATGGATTTATTGCTCTCGAAGACTTTCAGCAGTCAGTAGTCTTGATGTTTACTCAATCAAATTCGCGACCTTGTTTTTACCTTTGCCTCGGAAAGACTTGCAATCTTCAATTAAAAGGCCAGGTGCCCCAGAATGGTAATCATACTTGGCATTGAAACCCCAAAAGAAGCTTTATCAGAGATGATCCTGATGCAATTAGCTCAACCAGCTTGAGTCTGAGCAAATAAGGAAACTTGTTGCATGTACGACATCAAAATATGATCACACTTCTTCTCGAGTTATTCTGGCTTTTACCTGCATGCTATGCCCCTAGGACACCCTTGGGAAGCTCAGGTTGGATGCTGACAAATGACATCTGGAGGGAAGAGGTTGATAAAGTTAATAGATAAGGTTGCTCGGAAAGATCTCATGATCTCTTGCCTACGTATCTCCATTGACCAATGGAGAATCAGAGCAGCGTAGTTCCCCTCACTAGGGATGAAAATAGCTTCATTTCCTTGACACCACATTCAGGATTTCCATAACCTGAGTCTTCATCTAGTTGACTTCCTGTTTCAGCAGTTTCTGGTTTTGAAATAAAGCTTATACCTCTGCCCTGAATGGCCTCAGCTGGGTCTTCCTTCGATTACCTCCGCCCGGAGTTGCTTCAAATATATACCTTGATGATTGTGATTCAAGTTGTCCATTCTGATGAGAAATCAAGTCAGGAAAATAATCTGTCTCTGAACACCTGTCAAGAATGCAAGGATGTATGCAAATGCCATGTTCAGCTATTTCTGAGGAACCTATCTACTTTGATTCAAGTTTTGATACAGAAAAAAAATCCAACAGCATGATTCAAATATGTGATCCTCGGACATAACTGAACATGTGTGCAGAAATGCTATGATGTCATGTATGCAAAAGGCGTGTGATCAATGGTCTGATGCTGGTGCCAGTGTTGAGCAATAAGTCAAGTGTCTGAATAGAACCATAATAGTAGCACCATCTCTGTATAGAACCCCATAACTGAGAACCCAATAACTGTAGAACTGGGTCACATAATTGAACAGTCACTGATGGTGTTGAAGCTGAACAAAGAGCCAAGTGTCTGTGGAAAGTCATATTAACCGTCACAATATCAAGGTCACAGTGGTAATCGCAGTAGCAATTTCTCTGAATAGAAATCCCGGATCTCAGAATCGAAGAACCATAGAACACTGAACAATACTGGCAAAGTGGGTATGTTGAAGTTTAGGGTTCCTGCAAACCTGTAAACCCCTCCCAATCTCACGGGTGTGCTACTCGGGTCAACATCATGGACTCTCAAAGCCGAATAGCAATAATACGTTCACCACTTCCGAGAAATGGCTCATGACCAAATCAGGGAATCGGTTTGGCATTATGTACTACTCAGGGAGGCCTCAGCTGAGTCCAAGGAAACAAGCATCCCTCATAAGTCCTCAGCTTCAAGCACTGAATCGAGAAACAATAGTATATTCATCCCGAAGGGTACAATACTATCGTCATACGAAAAGTTTGCCTTGACTAGATTCCTATGAGAGAACCAGGCCATCCTATGCGAGTTCCTAGTGGGCCCTCGGATGCGAGTGGGTTTGCCAACAAATGTGGTCTGCCACTATCATCACTGGAGAGGGTTGTTTCCACTAAGGTTCTCAATGATCGGTCCCCAGCTGCACATAACCATCAAGGTTGTATCCTGAAGTGGGGCAAAACCCCCACACAAGATAGTTCCAAGAAGGTCGCAACCTGGGTGTGGAACACATCGCCACTCATCATGTAACCATGCGAGTACAACATGTCCACGCTAATCCTATGGTGCACTCAAGCCGGGTAGTTGGCTTATCTCACAGTAACTCCCATCCCACAGAAAAAATGAAAACCAACATAGCCAGACAGTCCAGTATAATATGATGCATGGAAAATAAATAATGAAAGCGGTAAATAAATGCGGTAAAGTAAAGTTGTAAAGAACTGTAAATAAAAACAGTAAAGATAAACTAAAGCACACAACAACAAACATATAAACACCCAAAGAAACAAAACCAAACAGGCGCTAGGATTGACTCTACAAAGGAAACCGGAAGAATCAGGTTACATCCCCAGCAGAGTCGCCAGCTGTCGCTCCCGGGATTTTCATCCTAGTACAAACGCGAAAGTGGCGCGGAAAAGATAGAGTCGCCAGCCAGACATTTTTATCCCGAAAGAATGGGAAAGGTAATGTTGCACAAACCTGAGGAAGAAGTAAAGGACAAGGTCCTGCGAACCAAAGATCTGAGTTCGGGAGTCGGTTACGACCTGGGAAGGTATTAGCACCCCAGACCGTCCGCCGTACCCGACGGGATCCACGCTTGCTTGTTTTGTTTCAAAGGGTGAGAAATTAGATGCTGCTGAATAAAACCGCTAACTGGAAATGGAATGAGAAATGAGAAAAGGAACTGAAATAAGAAAATGGAAATAAAAGGGAGAAATGTAGGGAAAATAAAGATTATGCTCGAACGGGCCCTACCCCGCTGCCTACGTACCTCATCGGGATAATGAGGATCAGAGTCGACGTAGTTCGCCTAACTAAGGCGGGAACTATTTGTTTGTGTTTTTTATGGCTGGAACTGCGTGTGTCTATGCTCAGGTGTTGCAGGCTCGTCTGATACGAGTGCGTTTATCGTCTTGCATGTGTGACAAGTCGCCGCGAGTTCGCGTTGTGAGTGAATGAGATGAGAAGAGAAGTTCCCGCAGGATAGTCGCTTGTTATTTGTTTTTGTCTTTTATGAGAAGTGTTTTGAATTTGTTTGTGAACGTTCTCATACTAAGACCTATCAATCGCGGGAAGTACTTACACCTCGCCCCGAAACAGGACGCGTATAAGCACTCCGCAACAAAGTCTCGTGTCGTACAAGATTGATCGGCTTTTATTCTTAAATGTTTTATTGCTTTTCTTTATGAGAAGAGAAAGAATGACTCAAGTTGATAAAATGACAAAATCTAAGGGACTAAGACTCAATCCTAATTTTGTTTAATTATTTACAAAAGTGGTCCTATGGTTTGTGAAGTTTCTAAGCCTAATGGAAACTAGAAACTACTAGAATTCAACTTACTTCTTAATGAAGTTAAGTTGATTCTAAGAACAAATGGGAAGCCTATACAAATTATAAAATCAAATGGATAAGGCAAAAACAATGAAATTGAATTAAGAAATAAACTTCTAAACAAAACCATTAAAGACATGAATTAAAAAATAGTCCTATTTTTATTTATTCTAGTTCTAATGAAAAGGGAACTTTAAGCCTAAGTTCTAAACTAAGTTAAGCCTAATATTCATTCTAAAAAATAAAATTTTACTAATCTAAGCCTATATTAAATTCTAAGACTAAACTTAAACTAAACCATATTTTTTGTACTTTATTTTCATGACTTAAACTAATGGGAATTATGCATAACTAGTCCTAAGAACTAATATTCTGAAAAATATTAAAACTTCTAAAAAAAATATGAAAATTAAACTATAGGGACCTAATACTATCTATAATATTGTACTAAGAGGGATCCTAAAAAATCATATTTTTTCTATGCCTAAAAATTAATTGATTTCAGCTAAGAATTAACCACTAATTCCTAAGGATTACACCACTAAAACCTAAGATAAAAGGTCCTAAAAAATCCATAAAAAAATACACTAAGTACTACTATGAGTCCTCTAATTACAGTAAAAAGAATGGATCAAAAAATTTGCTGGAAGTCATAAAAATAAAATGAACAAAAACAAGTGTAGTTAAAGAAATTTCATAAAATGCTAATTAATAGAAAAATTCAGAATTAATTCAAAAATAACCAAATTTCAGAAAATAAAATTGTCACAAATTTCTAAATTGACTTATTTAACTACTGAAATTTTTGGGGAATTTTATAATTCTTTTTATTATTTTTTATGAATTATTCCTAAACTAATACTAAAATAAAATAAAATTCTAAAAAGAAAATAAATGAGAGGGGTGCGTTTAGAAATTTATTTAGGCTGTTTTCTTCATACTGGGCCTAAAATGGGTGCCAATAGCAAGAAACTAAGGGTCCACTTTCACTGGATTCAGGGGGGTGCAGGAAGTAGTTTTTTAAGTTTGTTTTTTATACGGGCCTTTGGAAAGGGGGTGAAATTAGTAATGTCAAGCCCAATTTGCTGGAAACCAGAGGAGGTGTAATAAGCATGTTTTAATACTGTTATTTTTGCACAATGGGCCTAACATGGGGGTTCGAACAGCAACAACCTCAAGCCCAATCTTATCTCACTAAATCCATGGAGTTAATATTAATAACAAAAATCAGAAAATAATTAATGGTGTTATTTGAATTTTAATGTTGATTAACTAGAATTAATTATAAGTTAATTTTCATATTACACTTATGATTATAATTTAAACTTATAATAAACAAAACAATTAATGGCTGAGTTTTAATATATTAAATAGATTTAATTATGAATTGATTTTCATATTAAACTTATAATTATATTAAAACAAACAATATTAACCAATTGAAATACAAAACCCAGAAGAACAAGAATGAAACCCTAGCCCCCTTATACCCGGCGGCGGCTATCTTCTTCTCCCCCTCACTCTCACGCCGCTCCTGCCTTCATCCCTTCCGCCATAACCTAACCCCAATCCTCTTATTCACCTTCATCTTATTTCCTCTTCCTCCCCCCAAACGGAACCCTAAAATTCCTCCGCAAACAAAAATGCATCGCCGGAAGAGACGAGATACGACGCCGTAGCTTCCGACTAAGCTTCAACTACACCCTAACATATTCCCCCCCTTCTATCTCACCGGAATCAATTCTCAGAAACTAAAACAAATCAAGAACAAACTAAACACTACCTAACAGCGATCTCGTATGCATGCTGGATTTGAACATGTACCTTGCAAATTGGAGTAGGATCAATACGGAGATAACGAGGCCGAACAATGAAGACGATGGTGAATCTGCGCAACAAAGAGGGTGATGGAGACGACGCAGATGGCGATTTGATCGAAGCGGTGGTGTTCGTCGTTTGCTCTTGCTGTGGTGAAAATCACCTTGGCTCACTCTTCTTTTCATTTCGAATCACTCTCACTTCTGTCTATGAACACTCATCTGAATCATGGTTGATGCCTTCTTGGAATTTGCAGGTATTCATGGAGTCCTCTTCTCTTTGATGCAGAAATTGAGTGATAATGGCTTCGAACTGTTAGAGATTGAACACTTGAATCTCTGATGCAACAGGATTGATGATGCAGTGAGAGACCTTAGAGGATCCGTCTCATGTAAGTTTTGACTGATTTTCACGATTTCCAATTCTGTTAGGTGATGCTCCTGAGAAATTTCACTCTTTGCTTTTCACCTTCATGTTCTTGTTATTCTGTAACTTGCTGATTGTTTGATATGAATTTCACAAGTTGATGATAGTGTCGAATTGGAGTGGAATTGAAGGAGTTCATGTGTGTGATTCAGAAAAGAGTAGCAGAAGAATTCAAGAAGAAAAATGGTTTGTGAAGGAGATTGGAAAGAAGAAGTTTAGGATTGAGAAGAATGGATCTGTGTAAAAGAAGAACTGAAGAAGAAGGTTGCTGGATTGAAGACGAGAAGAGAGGATTAGGAAATGGAGAAATTATGAAGAAAAGATTGAAAGAGAGAAGAGAAAGATGATGAAAAAGTTGAGAAAAAGAAATGGTTGAAGAAGATTGAAGAATGGTGGTTCCCAACCCCTGAGAGAAGAAGAAGGTTCTTCTTTATACCCGATTCAGGTGAGATTCTAGAAGTTTCTTCTGTTATCCTCATTCTCAAATTCAGTTAGGATTGGTAGATTTTTGTTTGTTTTTTTTCTTCTGGCTCTTTCTGTTATCATAAATTGGTTAGGGTGGTTATAACCTCTTTTTCTTTTGAAATGATTTCTGTTTTTGCTGCTTCTTTCATCTCAACTTCACTGGCATTGTGTCTTGCATATATAATGTTTTCCCTTATGGTTGTTGAGAAGATAATAGGTTCCTGCTGAATCAGACCGAGGTGGCTCCTCAACCATCTCAAGTTATAGAGCTTTAAATCCCTTCCATCCAGTAAAACTTGGCCCGCAACTGGATCATAAAATCTCTGCATCAAAGATATTATAGTGTTCTTTCTTGACCCCGAAACTCCAACAACAGCAACTGTTTGGCCTCCATTCATTTTCAGACTAAAATTGCTCAATACTAACACTTCAGGACGTGATGGATAACAAAAATCGATATATATTTTTAACTCGATGCTTCCAAATACATTGGGTGGCTTCAAAGCTTTGTTATCGTCAGGATCAATTTTAGGCTCACGGTCTATAATGTCAAACACTGATATGAGGGATCTCCGTCGTTTAAGTATGTAAGGATCCAATCCAAAAGGCTCCGCAAGGGAAAATGTGGCAAAGGAGAAAACCATGTGCTCCCTCAGTGCAGTGGATGGATTGATGTAACCATTCTTAATACATATTGCAGTGTACCAAAGTAGAAGGGCATTACAAGCGAAAAGTAGAAACTGTGAAAACCCAAATGCAAAACCAATCCCCATCCCATGAAGAAAGCTCTGCTTAAATATTTTCTTTAACTGCAGCCTATAGAGCTCCATTACCTTATTCCCGGCACAAAATGCAACAACAGTGTATATATTTCGAACTGCATCTTCAAGAACCAACGATGCTTTTCTGTGCATTTCTTATATGCCTCATGAAAATCCAGCCAGCCACAATTTCTGGGCAACTGCAGAAATACAAAGAATTGGAAGGGTTACAAAAGCCACCAGTGCTAACCGCCAGTGCAACACAACACCAATGAGAAGGCCAACAATAACTGCAGCACTGTCTTGTATTTGATATGTATTTTGGACTTGATCTAACATTAGCATGTAATTAATACCACGCAGCTATAAGCATAATTTGTAAGTTTATTTTGATATGAATACAATGATAATTGATGATTGCAAAATTATTTGGGTAATGGTACCTTTGGTAGGAAGACAATATGAAGCTATTGAGAAATTGGAAAACTGTGATGGACTAGAGAATTTAATCTAAAAAGGATTAAAAGAATGATTTAATATAAAGAGAAAATGGATTAAAGGAACTAAGAATAACATAAAAATTCAACAATTAATTAGTAGAAAAGAGACATGAGTTTAGAGTTTAGTCTTAGAATGGATTAAAATGGGCTTGAGAATTAACCACTATCCTAACATGGATTAACAATAGAAAATTGGTTCGAAATAGAAGAGAAACGAATTCCAAAATGGGCTTTAGATTTACAAATGAATAAATGGGCGAAGATAGAATTTGAATTTGTGTTCGGATCTTGAATAAGTTTGAGGAATGAATATGGCCATTGGCTTTGAAACTTGAATATGGTTTTAGGCAACTAGACTTTAAAAGGTGATTCACAATGGATTATGGACAAAATGAAAGAAAACTAACAATGAACTGATGGAAACGTATTGAAAAAGAAAGATGAGAATGGAATGGAATAATCAAGAATGGTTCATAACAATGAGAACAAAGCAATGAATGAAATCTTGATTTTATCCCAAAACCTATTTTGAATTCTTTCCACAAGTATGTAAACATAACCACTTCTGAGCCACTGAATAATTTTCCAGATAAATTACACCCCCTTTGAATCGTCTGAACCATGCCATGATCATTTGAATCCGGATGCGTCACGGATAAAATGAAAATTCAAACCAAACTTCATACAAAACACTGCTCGATAAACTGATGAATTTCAAAACACGGCAACCTGAACTTTAAATATGCATTGTTTAAGAAACCGTCCAGTGGCCCAAAATAAATCTTGCAGTTGCAACCATCTTTTGATAGTTTGGCCCTAACTAGGTCAAACACCCATCTGAATCGAAACACAACTGAACAACCGCATTTGAAGTGGAATCATCGTCCAGTGAATATCCTCTATCATTTCAATCTCTGACAGATAACGTATGAAACCCTAATTTCCCTGGGTCCTGATCACATGCCTTATGAATCCATGCAATGCACTATTATGATGTTAATGAATTGATGAGAAATGCCAATGAATGCAAAATGATGAGCCAATAGAGGGAATAAATATGAGGGCAAATTTTGAGGTATTACACAGTCCAAACACAACCTTGGTATTTTTGAAGCAACTTGAAGATCGGAGCACATGTGGCAGTCATGTGAGAGATAAATCTTGAGATGTAATTCAAACGACCCAAGAATCCTCTTACTTGCTTTTTCAGTTATTGGCGGAGGCATTTCTCGAATAAATTTCACTTTATCAGGATCAACTTCAATACCTCTTTAGCTGACAATGAAACCCAACAACTTTCCAGAACGGACACCAAAAGTACATTTATTTGGATTCAAGCGAAGCTTACACTTCCTCAACCTTTGAAACAATTTCAAAAAATGCTCAACATGATCTTCTATAATACTCGACTTAGCAATCATATCACCAACATATACTTCAATATCCTTGTGCATCATATCATGGAAAAGAGTAGTCATAGCTCTTTGGTACGTCACACCAACATTCTTCAATCCAAAGGGCATCACTCTATAGCAGAATGTTCCCCATGGTGTAATAAATGTTGTCTTTTCCATGTCCCCGGGTGCCATCTTTATTTGATTATAGACTGAAAATCTGTCCATAAAGGAAAACACATTAAACTTACATGTACTATCTACCAACATATCAATATGTGGCAATGGAAAATCATCTTTTGGACTGGCTTTATTCAAATATCTATAATCCACACACATTCGTACTTTTCCTTCTTTCTTTGGAACAAGCACAATATTTGCCACCCGTTGAGGATATTTAGATGTAACAAGAAAACATGTATCAATCTGCTTTTGAACCTCCTCTTTAAACTTCACTGCCATATCAAGATGAGTTCTTCTCAACTTTTGCTTCACAGGTGGACATTCAGGCTTCAGCGGAAATTTATGCCCCACAATATTAGTATCAAGACCTGGTATATCTTGATAAGACCAAACAAACACATCAACATACTCTCTAAGAAGCTCTACCATTTGTAACACCCCAGAATTTTCCCTCTTATTTCTTTTCCTTGATTGGCTTATGGTTCACATTATTATGCATTTTTCTTAAGTTCCTAGGACATGGGATCGAAGCACTTGCCAGTGGCCTGAATTTTTGTATTCAGAGGAGGTCTATCTGGATATTACACTCAGGATTGAGACCAATGTTGAGCTCATATAATTAGGAGCATCTTCTTATCAAGGTTCATCAAATGTCAAGATTATCTTCTTCGATATTCATCAAAAGGGATCAAGTGGTTAAGGTTTCATGAGAGGTTGACTGCAAATTAGAGTTTTGTTGATTGTAAACAACTCAAACTATTTATTCAACAAGGTTCGGGTTGGGTTGGACTTATGAATACTCGTCAACTGAGGTTTCTTGGATTATTGTTCTCATGTCGAGTTTATTTTGGTCATTATATCATTCCATATGTCAATACTTATCATCATTAAATCAAAAGCCTTGCCCATGATAGTGCATTATTCAGTAAGTCACAACGGGCCATGAATTTTACTTACACTCAACTTCTTGGTGAATCGTATGCTTCTGATGCCATAAATCAAGTCAATGAAAGGCTTATCGTTCCTTTGGCGAGTGGTGCCTTAGTGAATCTCCATATGTCAAAGGACGAATAAAAGAAGGTTGTGATATGTCCTTTGCATCCAGCTCAAAATGGAAAAAGAACAATTTTGACGCGTCGTGAATTATCACCAAGATCTCTAAATCTAGTTGAGTTGTTAACCGGAAGCTTTAATGGCATTAAATTGTTGCGAGAGTGAGGCAAAGCCGAAAGTATTACTCAGCATGTAGTTGAATTATTTTTTTGTGATCTTAGCAAATATATTCGTTGAGTTATTATTTTTTGTGATCTTAGCAAATATATTCAGCTCATTACAAGAAGCACACAAAGGTCAAATTGTGGTTGTTATTTCTTTCTTTCAAATCTCCATTTCTCCATGGTTTGGCAAGGCGTCTAATAGAGCTTTTAGTGGAATTTCTCTTTAAATGCCTCTAGCTCATGTGCAGTATTATTTTGTTATTTTTAAGGATAGATTTATTAAGTTTCTAATGTTTATGTATCAGAAAAAAATTCAATTAAAAAGGAGGTCTTCCATCCTTGACAACAAGTTTGCTTCGATAATTCCCAAAGAAGGTGGATGGTCGGCTTATATATAATTAAAAAAAATCATCATACAAAGGCCATAGTGAAATTACAACAGAAAACTCAGAAATTAATCGTAACGGAAAATCATTTAAGAAAAAATCTAACTGATATAGCAGGAACTAAGTTATACAAGAAAAGGCCATAATCATTTACAAAATGAAAGAAGAAAAAATACGGTTACAAAAGACTCAGAATCCCTTTCAATCTTCGAATTCATCTTTTCATCAATCTTCCTCTTCGTATTACCGCAACCTACCCCACATAAGGGCTTTGAACCGACTGCAATGGCATAACAACAAAATATAACTCAGAATAAAAAATTCAGCAGAAAACAAAAGGAGGATTCAGACCAGGAATCTCTGAAGAATAGAAAAGAAAAGAGAGCAATAACAAAAGAAATCAATCACAATACAAAAGCGGTTATGAAATCCCAACAAACTTCTAACCGAATTTTTAACCGATTTTACCTGGAATTTCCAATTGAGTCCATCAATCCTTCTCCTATAAAAGGAGGGTTTTCCATCATCTTCAGGGTCGGATCTCTATTCTCTCAAACATTTTCCTCCATTCTCCATTTCTGAATTTCTTCTCCATTAATCTGCTTCTTCAAAACCGCCCTCTAAGTTTCTACAATTTTGGATCTTCTTCATTCCACTCTTCACTCTCAACAACTCTCCTTCAGAACTTTCATCATCTTTCTACAACTTCACCAATATTCTTCATCGCACCTTCATCACCTTTCTACAACTTCATCGTCCCTGTCACGAACCCTGCAAGAAGAAATTCAACAAACGCTCATCAACAACTGCAACAATCACAAACTGCAGATCATCAACAACAAGAATTCAATCTCCATCAAAGAACCTGCATATTCCATACCAAAAACATTCAACATCATCAATCATCTTCATCATCATATCAATGACTTACAGACTCCTTCAACGCACTTCATCATCATTGAGTCTTTAATATCCATAAATCCTCACCAGTCTTCCACGAAAATCACCAACAAACTCTCTTCATCATCAACTCGATTCCATCATCACGGACCTACAACAAGCAACGATTTGATTCAGAAAGAGTCAACCATAAGAATACGATTCACCATGAATCAATCAACCACAATAATTCGGAATCAAAGATAGGAGAAGAAGAGGAGGAATCGAAATACGTACCTGAATGTGATTTTGCATCCTGAACGCGTCTTCATCGCAACAGAAACGACATCCTTCTTCTGACGTCGTCAACACGATCAATTTGCAAGGTACGAGTCAGTATCCCTCATATACGAGGTCATTATTGAGTATTGTGGTTGTTCTTGGTTTCGAGGGTTTTTTCGGAGAGTCGATTTCAGATCGAAATAGGGATGAGGATTAGTTATGTTGAAATAATAGAGATGAAACCGAGGGTGGTGTGTTTCATTCTCCGGTGACAAGCTTGTTCACGACGGCGATAAGAGGAAGAAGGGAGAGCAGTAGCGGCGGAGGAAGAAGGGGACGTTAGGGTTTTGTGATGATGAGTACGCGATGGTGGAGGGTTTCATAACGAAGAGAGAACGAAGAAAGTGAGAATGGAGATGGTGGCGGTGAGTAGAGTTGAGGGAGAATAAGGAAGGGATGGCGGCGGCGGAATGAGAGGAAAAGGGGGAGAGGAAACCTAGGTTTTTGATATATTTGTTCGTTCATTTGTATGTTCTATTTTTTAACTTAGATTTTGTTCATTAACTTAAATTATGAGGAGATTAAGAGAATTATTAAGAAATTAAGAACAATTAAGAGTAATAAAATGCATGTAAATCCCAATCACTTTACCATTTCAGATTTCTAGAGGATAAGTTTGGATAGGATTTTGAATCCCTCAACCACACCGGCGGTGAAACTTGTCACCGTCCGGTAGGCTACTCCCACGGGCAATCGTGTGTACGTTAACCACCATAAGCACCGTGTTCCTGCAATACTAGATCCCCTTGATGAAATTACCTAGAGGAAGACTGGATCTAACGGTTTCCAGCGAGTCAACGTTGTTGACTGAGTCCTCAATGTGCACCCTCAGGGCCTTTGTGCAAGTGGGACTTGTCTTTTCTTGCTATATCCACCCCCATTTGGGCTCAGTTTTCATTATTAACTAAAAATATTACTTCACCTACACCCCATTCTAATTTCTCTCTTCTATTTTAATTTCTGTTTCATGTCCTTTCAATTTAAATCCATAAAATATATCAAAAAGCATAATAAAATTCTACAAAAATTATAGTAGCCTATTAACTCATTTTAGAACTTTTCTACATTTTTACTTTCTGAATTTTGGTATTTTTCAAATTAATTTCGATTTTTCTTTTAATTGCTTTTCTATTGATATCTTTCATGAACACATAATTTTGTACATTTTATTTCTCCCACTTCCTATAATATATTTGTCTCATTATTTTTGATATGATTAGAGGACTAATAATAGAACCTAGAATAATTTTTGGTATATTTTTAGGTCATTTTATCCACTGTTTTAATAGTGTTGTTTGTGTAAAATTGTGGTTGAATCTTAGGTAGATTTAGGTGACCATTTGACATAGTTAGGTTATGAATTTTTAGGAGATTTTTTAACACAATATTAGATTAAGGTTATAGACCCTAGGGAATTAATTTCATATTTTTTCCAGGATTTTGCTATTTTTTTAGTACCTTGATCTCATTCAACTTTTCCATTGTAAATTCACCAAGTTAGCTTAGGATTTTATGGTGCATTAGGACATAGATTAATTAGGATTGATCTTAGAATAATAGAAGGCCTTAGTGTGGGTTAGCTACTGATTTTAGAATGTTGATATCATGCAAGATCCTTTAGTTTTAGGACTTAGGCTTAGAAACCGTTCAAGTGCGTTTCCATGAAGCGATTAGCCATTATTTCGGTTTTATGCCTTATATGCTTTAGAAATTCTTGCAACTTTTTGTTATCTTAATTCATTTTCGACATATTGTTGCATATGCATCATCATTTCATTTACTAACATCTTCTTTTTGTGCAAGGTATTTGTTGAGGATTCGCTTATGGACTTGGATTATTTTTATTATGCCTCGATTATATTTTTGTGGTTTGTACTTTGTGATGTAATAGCTTAGAACTCGTATGCTTGTATAGTTCTCATAGTTAGGCTAGAAAAGATAAAACTAATTGATAGAAAACCAAACCTAAAAAAAAAATAAAGAAATACTCGATCCAACGTCGAGTAAATTTTCAAATAAATAAATAAAGTTTCATGTGACTTTAGGATCCCTCGGTTACCATCGCTCCACTCCATTACACCAAAAGCAAGCCTTGTATGTTACACACCATAAGTCGTGCGTCTCAGCACCACGGAACCGACCCACCCGATCCATCGTTTCATCTCGTTTACGGTTCATACGCGTTTTTACCCACCATGACATAGGAGAACCATATCATTCACTATTAATTTTTGTACTTGCATTTCTAGTCTAATATCCGCTTAGGTAGCTTAGATCTTTCAAACCTCACTAACCATAGGTCACCCTTAAACTCAAATAACTTAGGGTTGTGTCATAGTCCCCCTTTAGAGTTTTTCCTTTTGCAATTTGAGTGTCAATTCTCATCTTAAAGAAAAATCAAAATACTTAATAAAGGAAAATGTGTACAATGCGCCACGAGCCTTAAGCTATACGGGAAATGAATTGTGAAGGTCTCCTTCACTCTTCTAGGATACTTTACAAACGTTCCATTGGGAGCGATCTTGGAAAGTATTCGCTCCTGTGTCATAGTCTTTAGTGTTGTACATACAATAAACACAAAATCAAGACATTTCTTCTAAAAGACAATAAACCAACAAGAAAACACGTCTTCTCTTCTCACCTCATACTCTTTGCGGACGAATGCGACTTGCCTCGACATTTCACACAGTGATATAGTAAACACCCTTGAGTTAGAGCCGGTAACACCTGAGCTAGAGCTATGGCAACGTCATCCTAAAAAACATAAATAAGTTACCGCCTTAGTTAGACGAACTACGGTGACTCTGATCCTCATTTTCTCGATGAGGTTCGTAGGAAGTGGGGTAGGGCCCATTCGAGCACATTCTTTATTTTCCCTACAATTTCCCCCTTCGTTCCATTTTCCTTTCTAATTCCCTTTCTCATTTCCATTCCATTCCAGATAGCCATTTTTTCATTCAAGCAGCATCTTATTTCTCACCCTTTGAAATAGACTAACAAGCGTGGATCCCGTCGGGTACGGAGGACGGATTGGGGTGCTAATACATTCCTAATTCGTAACCGACTTCCGGACCCAGATCTTTGGTTCGTGAGGCCTCGTCCTTTTCCTTATTCCTCAGGTTTGTGAAACATTACCTTTCCCATTCCTTCGGGATAAAAATGTCTGGATGGCGACTCTACCTTTTCCGCGCCACTTTCGCGTTTGTACTAGGATGAAAATCCCGGAAGCGACAGCTGGCGACTCTGTTGGGGATCGAACCCAGAATCTCTAGTTTCCCCTTTAAGAGTCAATCCTAGCACTTTTTTGTTTCTGTTTTCTTTGGGTGTTTATGCGTTTGTTGTTATACTTTAGTTTAGCTTTACTGTTTTGTTTACAGTTTATCGCTTTACTTTACAACTTTATTTACGGCTTTCTGTACTTTACTTTATTGTTGCATATATTGGCATATACTGTACTGGCTATTCTGGTTTTCCTTGGCGGGATGGGATTATTGTGAGATAAGCCAAATACCCGGCTTTAGTATACACATAGGATTTAGAGTGGGAAGTCGTGTGGTTTGCGTGGTCTTGAGCACGTGTAGTTTTCACGAGTCCCACACCCAAATCAGGCTCTCTTGGGATATGTTCTATACTGCCTAGGTAGACCATAGAATGTTCCCACCTGAGCTGCTAACGCTGGGAACCGATCATCGAGGACCTTAGTGGAAACAACCCTCTCTAATGGTGACAGTGGCAGACCATATTTTGTGGCAAATCCATTCACACCCGAGGGCCCACTGGGAAGTCGCATAGGATGACCTTGTTCTCTCATAGGAACCCAGTTAAAGCAATTGGTCATATGACGGTGGTATTGTACCCTTCGGGATGAATGTACTATTATTTCTCGACTTCAGTGCTTGAAGCCGGGAACTTATGAGGGATGCTTGTTTTTCCGGACTCAGCTGATACCTCCCTGAGTAGTACATAATGCCAAACCAATTCCCTGATTTGGTCATGAGCAATTTCTCGGAAATGGTGAACGTATTATTGCTGCTCATCTTTGAGAGTCCGTGATGTTGACCCGTAGTAGCACACTCGTGAGATTGGGAGGGGTTTATAGGTTTGCAGGAAAACTAACCTTCAACCTACCTCGTTCTTAATACTTGGGTTTTCTTTCGACACATACTTGTGATATGGTATTCTTGACAGTCGGTATTCAGGAAAATTAGAAGGCAGTACAATAATTCTCAGTATATGCCATAGTGATCACATGCCATTGCATTGCATCACATCATCCGCATACTTGCATTCCTAACGCATTTTTATTCATTTGCAGGGCTGCATATCACATTCTTGATTCCAGTTATGGGTATTGTTCTATGAGCATGGAATCCAAGAAAAAGACCAAGTGTATTATCTCCTACAAGGTTCATCAGCCTGTTGTGAAAGAAATCCTCAAAGTGAAAGCCTTAGCTCCTCCAGAAGTTCTCAATGTCTTCAAGCAGGATTACAGGTGGATTTTGTATTTCATAGAGCCCATCAGTGACTATGCTTTTAGAGGGATGCACATTTTGCTACAGTTTTATGATCCACAGCTTAGATGTTTCGTACTTTCTGACTTCGTATTGGCACCTACATTAGAAGAGTATTCGAGCATTCTGAGAGTTTCCGTAAAGGACTGTGCACCATTCTTTGGGTCCAAGATTGACCCCGACTTCAAAGATGTAGCAACTGCTCTTTATTTGAGAAAGTCATTATTGGAAGACCGGATTGATAGCAAAGGAGGCTTCCGAGGATATCATTTGAGTTTCTTGTTAGATGAGGCTACTAAAGCAGCTGAGGCAAAAATTTGGAGTACCTTCAATGTGATCCTAGCTTTGTGTATCTATGGAATCACTTTGTTCCCGAACATGCCGAACTTCGTGGATGTCGATGCTATTCACATTTTCATATCAAAGTATCATGTTCCTACTCTCTTAGGTGATCTCTTCCACTCTTTGTAATATAAGAATGAGAAGCGAAGGGGTGGAATGTTGAATTGTTGCGCGACTATATTCTATAAGTGGTTCACACACTTTCTTCCACAATCAGGGGCTTTTGAGAGGACGAAGAACTCACTTGAATGGTCGGAAAGACTGATGGGCTTGCAAGCAAAGGACATTGTCTGGGTTAGTCAGGGACTGCGGTGCATTGACATTATTCATAGTTGCGGAGGATTCCCTAATGTTCCATTGATTGGGAGGAAAGGGGGAATTAATTATAACCATTCCCTCACAGTTAGATAGTTTGGGTATGCCTTAAAGGAACCACCAGTCGATGTGGACATCACAGAGTCCTTATACTTCCAATCAACAGACGGATTCGAGATTTCTCAGAAAGCTTCTAATGCTTGGCATAGTCGAAAGACAAGAGGGAAGAAGACTTTGGGAGTAGGGGATTGTCGAATGAATCCACCGTTTGCAGAATGGCTAAGAGAACGGGTTGAAGTGTTACTGTTACCATTTGGGCCTGTGCCTCTTCTATATCCCACGGTCATTGAACAACCTACCACAATTAGCATTGACGAGTTCAACAAGGTGAAGACGGAAAGAGACAGGTTGTTAAAGGAGAATGCACAGTTGAGTCAAGAACTTGCTAAGGCTAATCATGCCAGACTTGAGATTGAGTGGAAAGCTCAAGAAGATGCTGAGAAGCATGCTATTGCAAGGAAACAGTGTGAAGTTGAGTTAGCTCGGTATGCGAGGTTCAAGTTTGCTACTAGGAGTTCTTCCAAGGAAAATATTGACACTAGAAGGCAACTGGATCAAAAGACCTTGATGTTTGAGAACATGAAAAAGAGGCATGCTGCTTACAGGATCAAAAGATAGGAACAAGATAAAGTTCAAGCTTAGGAGATCGTGAGTAAGCTAAAGGAGAAAGATGAAGAGATGGTCGGTAAGTTGAGAGAAAAGGATGCAGAACTTGCTAAAGCCCGAGAGGAAGCTGCTTATTACAAGCGGATTATGATCTACTATCAAAAGAAGCTGAAGAGGGTTGAGGACAACCAGGCGTAGACAAAGGAATTGGTAGAAGTTCCAAAGGCAGGACCGATCATTGACTCAGATAGAGGATCACATTGACAAAAACATCTTTCTATTTTCTTGTATGTTGTGGGATTACCATCAGGACTGTTGATGGAATCTTCTTATCATTGCACTTCTGTTTAAAATCCATGCTTTGTGTGTTTTGACTATATCAACAAGTGCTTATCATTAAAAGATCTCTTTACTATCATTCAGTTTGCTCTCGCTTTGTGATCACCGACACATCTGGCACGTTTGCAAAACACATTGGTCTTCGTATTCTTGGAATTGTTTGGCACGTCTTCTACCACGCACACAAACCTTATATTATCAACATTGTTTGTTATTTGCAGCAAAATGAGCTTTTGTCTTCATCAAACCCACAAAACTGGAATCAGGGGATAGAATGCCCTAAGAATGAATAGACATGCCATAAGCATTCATTTCCTACATATCATATTCTAGTGTTTTTGCAGGTTACCCAGAGTTTCTAACTTATTCAATTTAAGGCAATATAGCTGGTCAACGCGTTCATCGATATCCGACTAAAAGAAACCGAGTAAGGATGGCTGAACGAATGCAGACTGACCTCAATGAGCTCCGGCAGAGGATGGATTAGTTCATGGAAATGATGACTGGCATGGCCCAGAACCAGGAGCGTCTCAGGATGATGGTTGAGCAACCCCATGGGAATGCTAATACTGGAATACCGACTGAGAATGTGGATCATAACGCTGCCCGTAACGGAGAGCCTAATCCAAATAGGACCACATCACCTAATGCAGGTTTAGAAGACAATCAAGAGGACCAGTTCACTCTACTGGATGCTGATATGGGCAATTTGAATGAGATCAATGACCGCAGGTATGAAGAGCTGGCAGAGAAGATTAAGGCCATGGAATGTCAGAATTCCCTGGGCATCGATGTAACCAGTCTCGGGTTAGTACCAGGAGACAGAATCCATCATAATTTCAAAGCGCCATCGTTTGACAAGTACAACAGCAGCACGTGCCCTAGAACTCACATTCACGCATACTTTGGAAGAATCTCGGCTCACACTGATGACGAGAAACTTTGGATGCATTTCTTCCAAGATAGTTTATCTGGAGCTTCGTTGAGCTGGTACATCAAGCTGAGCAGGGTCTCTATTCGAAGCTGGAAAGATTTAGCTGAAGCTTTTCTCAAGCAGTATTAATATAACTGATATGGCTCCGAACCATACTCAGTTGCAGAACTTCTCTCAAGGACCTAAGGAAAGTTTTAAGCAGTATGCCCAGAGGTGGCGTGAGTTGGCCGCACAGGTTCAACCTCCATTGCTCGATCGAGAAATGGCCGACATGTTTATGGGCACCTTGCAAGGTGTTTACTTGGATCGTCTGGCCGCTTGCCCATCCATCGGTTTTGTTGATATCTTCATCGCCGGAGAAAGGATAGAAAACTTCCTGAAATTAGGAAAGATTCAGGATGCAAGCAGTGTTAGTTCTTCTGGTGTGAAAAGGCCTTTTAGCTATGGTCAAAGACGAAGAGAAGGTGAGACAAATGTTGTGTATAGAGGTCGGGACAGAGGTCATTCTCAAGGTTACTATCAAGAAGCTGCAGTGACTATTACACCACAGGTTCAACAACATCCTTAAGGTCAGCAACAACAGACACAGAGACCATTTCAGGAAAGAACAAGAGCGAGAAACTGCAGACTCGATCATATCCCATGTCCATATGCGGTATTTCTTCCAGAGCTGTTGAAGTTGAACATGGTCGAGCTTCATACCATGAGATCTCCTTCTCCTGTCAATCTACCTCCGAATTTTGATGCAAATGCCAGATGCGAGTTCCATTCGGGTGCCCAGGGGCACAGTATTGAAAAGTGTTGGGCTTTCCAGAACAAGGTACAAGACTTAATTGACTCTAAGGCGATTAATTTCGCTCCTCGCCCAAATGTACTCCAAAATCCAATGCCTAATCACGGTGGAGCCGAAACGAATAAGGATGTCACAGTTGTTTTACCAGATGGTCCGCGTTAAGCTGAAGTCTTCAGATTAATCACCCAGATTTGCAAGGGTATTCGCAGAAGAAATAAAGCCAGCAATATTCAAATACTCTTAGTGATGGAATTTATGTGATTTCCTTTCTTCATTGTTTGTTTTCATCCCTCTTGAGGGGAACTACGTCGCTCTGATTCTTCATTGGTCTTGGGTCAATGGAGATATGTTGGCAGAAGATCATCGTGTCTTTCCGAGCAACCTTATGGGGCAACTTTACTCCCCCAACTTTACCATTTCCATCAAATATCTCGTGTCAGAATCAGAATAACTAGAAGAAGAGGTATGATTGCCATGGTTGGGCATACGGCTGCAACTTGAAGATTACAAGTCCGTGAAAGAGCTATTAATCACTGAAAGTATCCAAGACTGACAGGTCCAGTCAGAGTCAAGCCTCCTCAACTACGGCAACATTCAGTTTCTTTACTACATTTCCATTTGTAGTTTCTTTTATATGCTAAACATTTGTCTACATGTATGAAATTTTTTTGCTTTTGAATGTTAGCAATAATAAAACTCACATGTTTTTCTTGAAGTAATTCATTCGCATTCACTTATAATTTCGCATGTGTACATCGCAATACTAATTGTCGTGCTTAAACTCTATGAAGGAGAATGATGAAACAAAAACACAAGAGTCTCTAATTGTGTGCTCTCGAATAAGACCTTGTTGATGATGTACAGGCTTTGTTTCAAATCCCTAAACACCGGAGATATAAGGGAGATAGACCCTCGTTAACCCCTTTGAGCCTTGAAGTAGGAGTTTCTTTTCGCATGAAAAAACCCTTACATTTAACCCAGAGGCATGGTAGATGTCAGCTAGTCGGACCAAGCGTTCAGGCTTTCATAAAGAAGTGTATTTGAGGATCCATTACATTCCACTATGCTAATCAAGAGGTCCAAAGACCAAAAACCACAATGGTTATCCAAATCAAGAGGTCCAAAAGACTGGAAACCACAATGGTTATCCTTCATCGACCAAAGAATGAGGCAGTCACAACCCTCGCAAAGCAATCGAGATAAACAGTGTCACACGATTTGTTCAAAAAAAAAAGAGAAATGAAAAAGCCCGCTAAGTCGAAACTTGAAAACAAGCGACTTAGGCAAAAGTTAGGGCATCCCGCTGGACTTTGCAATCGAAGATTCACAAGAATCAGTCCAGGCAAAAGTTAGGGATAAACAAAAGAACGCAAGAGCAAAAGACAAAAAGGATTACACAAGAAAGATCCTTAAGCAAGAACAAAGTCGTGTGGCACATACACGAAAGATAGAGGGGTGACTTATTCTCAACAATAACCTAATTAGTGATTGAACTCATAGCAGCAATGGTTCCTCAACCGACACGAAACCCTTATGAAAGGTGAGCGCTTGTGAAAATTAGCTGAACATAGGAATGGAGAACATCACGAAGAGTGGGTGGGCACAAATAAACTTCGAGCATATATCCTTTGTTTCTATAATCGTGAACCAGGCCAAGATACAACCCTCAAAAGTCCTAACTGAAATAGGGTTAAATTTGAGAGCGTACTACTATGAGACCGCGTTCCTGACTCCTATAAGTTGTGCTAAAAGATCCTTGTTGGTATTGCATGTACATAATTTCATTTATTCAAAAAATAATGTCGTATCAGAACCAGTGATTCACTCACAAAAGTTTGCGACACCTTTTCAATAAAAACTTCAAGATTAACATGTGTGTTGCATTAGAATTTTCATTCTAAGAATAAATATTTTTTCTTGCATACATTTGTTTGGCATCATAATTGGTTCACATGCGGAAATTCAATCCAGAAGCTTAAGCTTGCCAAGTTGAGAAGTCTAAAACTTCTTAAAGACAGTCACGTTGAGGTGCACTTTTCCAAGAAAAGCTCCATTGAGTAAGGACTTTCCCAACTAGTCATGGTAAGAGCTAGCCAATCTGGGGTAATTACGTAGAGCAATCTCTTCAAATTTCAGCCAAACTGGGGCAATTACCTCGAGATTCAAATCTCTCAAAAGAGTGAAGATTAGTCAGTCAAGTGCAAAACTATTCAAATACTCGTACTGGGGCAGGCCACCCTAATAGCACGAGAATTCACTTTTTCCCGAAGATAGACAATCGGAGGCATTTATCCGGAGTTCAGAGTACCAGTACAGTTACACTCTCAAAGAGTTTCTATGGCACCCTCTTGTCATAACTCTTACGGATTGAGTCTATCACCCATCTAGCGGTCGTTCGTCAAGCCAATTATCTCATTCAGCGCTTCCGAAAGCTCCAAAGGTTATCTGTGTTGAAAATGGTTACCTCCTCAACAATGTTGGTATGCCAATTCAGGCAATTACTACGATACCTAAGAGTTTAAAGACACCAAGTCTTTTGTAAAATCCTCTTAAGGTAAAATCCAGGCAAGAAGTAAATGATCCCCAACGCGAGACAACTTGAATTCTTTTCCTCCCCAGCGGGACGTGTCTCAATTTTGTCATCCCCAACAGACGGATGGAATTTATCCCCAATAAAGTCACCAAGCTTTTCCTTCAACAAGTTTCCTTGATCTTATTTCCTCAACAGATCTAAGGTAACTCCTATTCCCCTAGAAGATTCCAGATAAATTATTCTCTTCCCCAACAGATCTCGGAAGATTTCCTTGCTACAATAGAGCAACAAGGATTGATAATCCCCAAATAGGGAGTCGTCTTCCCACAGTGAAGCATTTCTTACAGGAATTCAAGCATTCTTGACAGCCATTTAAGCGGTTCCCCTTCCCCATAGAGATTCAGAAGGTTCAGGTAGACGGAGAGTACTCTTCAGCAGAGCCTTGACAAGACCTTTCTCCAGCTAAGTCAGAAAGTTGTCGATCCTCCAGTGAAATCTTATGGGTGAGATTCAATCCCCAGTGGTTGTGGTAGCCTCAAGCAGGTTCCGCAAATCTAAAAGTCCAATTTATTTTTGGCAGAGGTGATAATTCGGGACAGATGAATTATTCACACTTTTCTCCAACAAAGATGTCATCCCCGCAGGGCTTCTTGAGATCGAATTCGCGATCATTGCATCCTTAGAAGAATCAGCAGGGATTTATTTCCGCATCAGGAACTCGCTTTGCACTTACGCCATGTCATTGACATGTTCAAAACATAACATCCCCAGTGTCATGGGGCGTCATGCCATGTAATTCAACATATGCGTATCCAACATAATCCAAGTTTGATATCTTGCAAAGTCTAGCCGCAGACTGGCCAACGTCCATCTTCGGGTGGCAAATTTCTAAAGTCCCCCGCAGTGGGCAAAAGTCTCCCGCAGTGAGCAAAAGTCCAACCGCAGACTGGCCAAAGTCCATCTTCGGGTGTCAAATTTCTAAAGTCCCCCGCAGTGGGCAAAAGTCTCCCGCAATGAGAAAAAGTTCAGCCGCGGACTGGCCAAAGTCCATCTTCGGGTGGCAAATTTCTAAAGTCCCCCGCAGTGGGCAAAAGTCTCCCGTAATGAGAAAAAGTCCATCCGCAGACTGGCCAAAGAACATCTTCAGGTGGCATATTTCTAAAGTCCCCCGCAGTGGGCAAAAGTCTCCCGCAGTGAGCAAAAGTCCAGCCGCAGACTGGCCAAAGTCCATCTTCGGGTGGAAAATTTCTAAAGTCCCCCGCAGTGGGCAAAAGTCTCCCGCAGTGAGCAAAAGTCCAGCCGCAGACTGGCCAAAGTCCATCTTCGGGTGGCAAATTTCTAAAATCCCTCGCAATGGGCAAAAGTCTCCCGCAGTGAGCAAAAGTCCAGCCGCAGACTGGCCAAAGTCCATCTTCGGGTAGAAAATTTTCTAAAGTCCCCCGTAGTGGACAAAAGTCTCCCATAGTGAGCAAAAGTCCAGCCGCACTCTGGCCAAAGTCCATCTTCAGGTGGCAAATTTCTAAAGTCCCCCGCAGTGGGCAAAAGTCTCCCGCAGTGAGCAAAAGTCCAGCCGCAGACTGGCCAAAGTCCATCTTCGGGTGGCAAATTTCTAAAGTCCCTCGCAATGGGCAAAAGTCTCCCGCAGTGAGCAAAAGTCCAGCCGCAGACTGGCCAAAGTCCATCTTCAGGTAGAAAATTTTCTAAAGTCCCCCGTAGTGGACAAAAGTCTCCCATAGTGAGCAAAAGTCCAGCCGCACTCTGGCCAAAGTCCATCTTCAGGTAGAAAATTTTCTAAAGTCCCCCGTAGTGGACAAAAGTCTCCCATAGTGAGCAAAAGTCCAGCCGCACTCTGGCCAAAGTCCATCTTCAGGTGGCAAATTTCTAAAGTCCCCCGCAGTGGGAAAAAGTCTCCCACAGTGAGCAAAAGTCCAGCCGCAGACTGGCCAAAGTCCATCTTCGGGTGGCAAATTTCTAAAGTCCCCCGCAGTGGGAAAAAGTCTCCCGCAATGAGCAAAAGTCCAGCCGCAGACTGGCCAAAGTCCACTTCGGGTGGCAAATTTCTAAAGTCCCCCGCAGTGGGCAAAAGTCTCCCGTAGTGAGCAAAAGTCCAGCCGCAGACTGGCCAAAGTCCATCTTCAGGTGGCAAATTTCTAAAGTCCCCCGCAGTGGGAAAAAGTCTCTCGCAGTGAGCAAAAGTCCAGCCGCAGACTTGCCAAAGTCCATCTTCGGGTGGCAAATTTCTAAAGTCCCCCGCAGTGGGCAAAAGTCTCCTGCAGTGAGCAAAAGTCCAGCCACAGACTGGCCAAAGTCCATCTTCGGGTGGCAAATTTTTAAAGTCCCCTCGCAGTGGGCAAAAGTATCTCGCAGTGAGCAAAAGTCCAGCCGCAGACTGGCCAAAGTCCATCTTTGGGTGGCAAATTTCTAAAGTCCCCCGCAGTGGACAATAGTCTCACGCAGTGAGCAAAAGTTCTGCCGTAGACTGGCCAAAGTCCATCTTTGGGTTGAAATTTCTAAAGTCCCCTGCAGTGGGCAAAAGTCTCCCGCAGTGAGCAAAAGTCCAGCCGCAGACTGGCCAAAGTCAATCTTCGGGTGGCAAATTTTTAAAGTCCCCTGCAGTGGGCAAAAGTCTCCCACAGTGAGCAAAAGTCCAGCCGTAAACTGGCCAAAGTCCATCTTCGGGTGGCGAATTTCAAAAGTCTCCCGTAACGAGCAAAAGTTTCCCGTAATGAGCAAAAGTCTTCCGTAGTGAGTAGCAGCCCCGTAGTGTGGCAAGATCTCCAAAGTCCATCTGTAGTGTGGCAATCTAAAGTTTACCCGCAGTGTGGCAGAATATCCAAAGTCCACCCGCAGTGTGGCAAATTATCCAAAGACCACCCACAGTGTGGCAAAGTATCTTGAAGTCCAACCGCAGATTGTTAAAAGTGTGTCCTCAGGGTGGCAAAGTATCGTGAAGTCCAACTGCAGATTGGCGAAAATTCCATCCTCAGGGTTGCAAAGTATCTTGAAATCCAGCTGTAAATTAGTGAAAGTCCACCCACAGTGTGGCAAGTCGTTAGTCGTCAGACTCCATCCAAAAGACATCATTAAGGCATTTTTGTAGCCTATCAAAGTCCACCCGCAGTGTGGAAAGTCAGTAGCCATCTGACATTACTCAAAAGGAATCCCATGTTTACTATTCTTCCCATTATAATTATATCCAAGCAAAGTTCATTCGGTCGAGTTTATTTCCCTGTTCTTCTGCCGCAGAGTGCAAATTTTCTGGTTGTTTTTGGTATTCAATCCATGCATGCCTCAAATATCTGAAAGCAGTTGTTATCATCCATTCACGTCCACAGCGATTGAATAGGGGCAGATGTAACACCCCAAAATTTGCCCTCTTATTTCTTTTCCTTGACTGGCTTATGGTTCACATTATTATGCATTTTTCTTAAGTTCCTGGGACATGGGATCGAAGCAATTGTCAGTGGCCTGAATTGTTTTATTCAGAGGTGGTCTATCTGGATATTACATTCAGGATTGAGACCAATGTTGAGCTCATATCATCAGGAGCATCTTCTTATCAAGGTTCATCAAATGTCAAGATTATCTTCTTCGATATTCATCAAAAGGGATCAAGTGGTTAAGGTTTCATGAGAGGCTGACTGCAAATTAGAGTTTTGTTGATTGTCAACAACTCAAACTATTTATTCAATAAGGTTCGGGTAGGGTTGGACTTATGAATACTCGTCAACTAGGTTTATTGGATTATTATTCTCAAGTCGAGTTTATTTTGGTTATTATATCATTCCATGTGTCAAGACTTATCATCATTAATTCAAAAGCCTTTCCCATGATAGAGCATTATTCATTAAGTCACAACGGGCCATGAATTTTACTTACACTCAACTTCTAGGTGAATCATATACTTCTGATGCCATAAATCCCGTCAATGAAAGGCTTATCGTTCCTTTGGCGAGTGGTGCCTTAGTGAATCTCCATATGTCAAAGGACGCATAAAAGAAGTTTGTGATATGTCTTTTGCATCCAGCTCAAAATGGCAAAAGAACAATTTTAACGCGTCGTGAGTTATCACCAAGATCTCTAAATCTAGCTGAGTTGTTAACCGGAAGCTTTAATGGCATTAAAGTGTTGTGAGAGTGAGGCAAAGCCGAAAGTATTACTCAGCATGTAGTTGAATTATTTTTTTGTGATCTTAGCAAATATATTCATTGAGTTATTTTTTTTGTGATCTTAGCAAATATATTCAGCTCATTACAAGAAGCACACAAAGGTCAAATTGTGGTTGTTATTTCTTTCTTTCAAGCCTCCATTTCTCCATGGTTTGGCAAGGCGTCTAATAGAGCTTTTAGTGGGATTTCTCTCTAAATGCCTCTAGCTCATGTGCGGTATTATATTGTTATTGTTAAGGATAGATTTATTCAGTTTCTAATGTTTATGTATCAGGAAAAAAATTCAATTAAAAAGGAGGTCTTCCATCCTTGACAACAAGTTTGCTTTGATAATTCCCAAAGAAGGTGGATGGTCGGCTTATATATAATTAAAAAAAATCATCATACAAAGGCCATAGTGAAATTACAACAGAAAACGCAGAAATTAATCGTAACGGAAAATCATTTAAGAAAAAAAATAACTAATATAGCAGGAACTGAGTTATACAAGAAAAGGCCATAATCATTTACAAAATGAAAGAAGAAAAAAGACGGTTACGAAAGACTCAGAATCCCTTTCAATCTTCGAATTCATCTCTTCATTAATCTTCATCTTCGTATTACCGCAACCTACCCCACATAAGGGCTTTAAACCGACTGCAATTGCATAACAACAAAATATAACTCAGAATCAAAAATTCAGCAGAAAACAAAAGGAGGATTCACACCACGAATCTCACAAGAATAGAAAAGAAAAGAGAGCAATAACAAAAGAAATCAATCATAATACAAAAGCGGTAATGAAATCCCAACAAACTTCTAACTGAATTTTTAACCGATTTTACCTGGAATTTCCAATTTAGTCCATCAATCCTTCTCCTATAAAAAGAGGGTTTGCCATCATCTTCAGGGTCGGATCTCTATTCTCTCAAACATTTTCCTCCATTCTCCATTTCCGAATTTCTTCTCCATTAATCTACTTCTTCAAAACCGCCCTCTAAGTTTTTGCGATTTTGGACCTTCTTCATTCCACTCTTCACTCTCAACAACTCTCCTTCAGAACTTTCATCATCTTTCTTCAACTTCACCAATATTCTTCATCGCACCTTCATCACCTTTCTACAACTTCATCGTCCCTGTCACGAACCCTGCAAGAAGAAATTCAACAAACGCTCATCAACAATTGCAACAATCGCAACCTGCAGATCATCAACAACAAGAATTCAATCTCCATCAAAGAACTTGCATATTCCATACCAAAAACATTCAACATCATCAATCATCTTCATCATCATATCAATGACTTACAGACTCCTTCAACGCACTTCATCATCATTGAGTCTTCAATATCCATAAATCCTCACCAGTCTTCCATGGAAATCACCAACAAACTCTCTTCATCATCAACTCGATTCCATAATCACGGACCTACAACAAGCAAAGATTTGATTCAGAAAGAGTCAACCATCAGAATACGATTCACCATGAATCAATCAACCACAATAATTCGGAATCAAAGATAGGAGAAGAAGAGGTGGAATCGGAATACGTACCTGAATGTGATTTTGCATCCCGAACGCGTCTTCATCGCAACGAAAACGACATCCTTCTTTTGACGTCATTGACACGATCAATTTGCAAGGTACGAGTTCGTATCCCTCATATACTAGATCATTATTGCGTATTATGGTTGTTCTTGATTTCGAGGGTTTTTTCGAAGAGTCGGTTTCGGATTGAAATAGGGATGAGGATTAGTTATGTTGAAATAATAGAGATGAAACCGAGAGTGGTGTGTTTCGTTCTCCGGTGACAAGCTTGTTCACGGCGGCGATAGGAGGAAGAAGGGTGAGCAGTAGCGGCGGAGGAAGGAGGGGACGTTAGGGTTTTGTGATGATGAGTACGCGATGGTGGAGGGTTTCATAACGAAGAGAGAAAGAAGAAAGTGAGAATGGAGACGGCGACGGTGAGTAGAGTTGAGGGAGAATAAGGAAGGGATGGTGGCGGCGGAATGAGAGGAAAGGGGGGGAGGAAACCTAGGTTTTTGGTATATTTGTTCGTTTGTATGTTCTATTTTTTAACTTAGATTTTGTTCATTAACTTAAATTATGAGGAGATTAAGAGAATTATTAAGAAATTAAGAACAATTAAGAGTAATAAAATGCATGTAAATCCCAATCACTTTACCGTTTCAGATTTCTAAAGGATAAGTTTGGATAGGATTTTGAATCCCTCAGCCACACCGGCGATGAAACTTGTCACCGTCCGGTAGGCTACTCCCACGGGCAATCGTGTGTATATTAACCACCATAAGCACCGTGTTCCTGCAATAGTAGATCCCCTTGATGAAATTACCTATAGGAAGACTGGATCTAACGGCTTCCAGCGAGTCAACGTTGTTGACTGAGTCCTCAATGTGCGTCCTCAGGGCCTTTGTGCAAGTGGGCCTTGTATTTTCTTGCTATCGCCACCCCCATTTGGGATCAGTTTTCATTATTAACTTAAAAAATTACTTCACCTACACCCCATTCTAATTTCTCTCTTCTATTTTAATTTATGTTTCATGTCCTTTCAATTTAAATCCATAAAAAATATCAAAAAGCATAATAAAATTCTACAAAAATTATAGTAGCCCATTAACTCATTTTAGAACGTTTCTACATTTTAATTTCTGAATTTTGGTATTTTTAAAATTAATTTCTATTTTTCATTTAATTGCTTTACTGTTGAATTCTTTAATGAACACATAATTTTGTACATTTTATTTCTCCCACTTCCTATAATATTTTTGTCCCTTTTTTTTGTATTAATTAGAGGACTAATAATATAACCTAGAATAATTTTTGGTATATTTTTAGGCCATTTTATCCACTGTTTTGATAGTGTTGTTTGTGTAAAATTGTGGTTGAATCTTAGGTAGATTTAGGTGACCATTTGACATAGTTAGGTTATGAATTTTTAGGATATTTTTTAACACAATATTATATTCAGGTTATAGACCCTAGGGAGTTAATTTCATATTTTATCCAGGACTTTTGATATTTTTTTAGTACCTTGATCTCATTCAACTTTTCCATTGTAAATTCACCAAGTTAGCTTAGGATTTTATGGTGCATTAGGACATAGATTAATTAGGTTTGATCTTAGAATAATAGAAGGCCTTAGTGTGGGTTAGCTACTGATTTTAGAATGTTGATATCATGCAAGATCCTTTAGTTTTAGGACTTAGGCTTAGAAACCGTTCCTCCATGAAGCGATTAGCCATTATTTCGGTTTTATGCCTTATATGCTTTAGAAATTCTTGCAACTTTTTGTTATCTTAATTCATTTTCGACATATTGTTGCATATGCATCATCATTTCATTTACTAACATCTTCTTTTTGTGCAAGGTATTTTTTGAGGATTCGCTTATGGACTTAGATTATTTTTATTATGCCTCGATTATATTTTTGTGGTTTGTACTTTGTGATGTAATAGCTTAGAACTCGTATGCTTGTATAGTTCTCATAGTTAGGCTAGAAAAGATAAAACTAATTGATAGAAAACCAAACCTCAAAAAAATAAATAAAGAAATACTCGATCCAACGTCGAGTAAATTTTCAAATAAATAAATAAAGTTTCATGTGACTTTAGGATCCCTCGATTACCATCGCTCCACTCCATTACACCAAAAGCAAGCCTTGTATGTTACACACCATAAGTCGTGCGTCTCAGCACCACAGAACCGACCCACCCGATCCATCGTTTCATCTCGTTTACGGTTCATACGTGTTTTTACCCACCATGACATAGGAGAACCATATCATTCACTATTAATTTTTGTACTTGCATTTCTAGTCTAATATCCGCTTAGGTAGCTTAGATCTTTCAAACCTCACTAACCATAGGTCACCCTTAAACTCAACTAACTTAGGGTGTTGTCATAGTCCCCCTTTAGAGTTTTTCCTTTTGCAATTTGAGTCTCACTTCTCATCTTAAAGAAAAATCAAAATACTTAATAAAGGAAAATGTGTACAATGCGCCACGAGCCTTAAGCTATACGGGAAATGACTAGTGAAGGTCTCCTTCACTCTTCTAGAATACTTTACAAACATTCCATTGGGCGTGACCTTGGAAAGTATTCGCTCCCGTGTCATAGTCTTTAGTGTTGTACATACAATAAACACAACATCAAGACATTTCTTCTAAAAGACAATAAACCAACAAGACAGCACGTCTTCTCTTCTCACCTCATACTCTTTGCAGACGAATGTGACTTACCTCGACAGTTCAAACAGCGATACAATAAACACCCTCGATTCAGAGCCGGTAACACCTGAGCTAGAGCTATGGCAACGTCATCCTAAAAAACATAAACAAGTTCCCGCCTTAGTTAGAAGAACTATGGCGACTCTGATCCTCATTTTCCCGATGAGGTACGTAGGCAGTGGGGTAGGACCCATTCGAGCACATTCTTTATTTTCCCTACATTTTCCCCCTTCGTTCCATTTTCCTTTATAATTCCCTTTCTCATTTCCATTCCATTCCAGATAGCCATTCTTTCATTCAAGCAACATCTTATTTCTCACCCTTTGAAACAGACTAACAAGCATGGATCTCGTCGGGTACGGCAGACGGATTGGGGTGCTAATACCTTCCTAATTCGTAACCGAATTCCGGACCCAAATATTTGGTTCGCGAGGCCTCGTCCTTTTCCTTCTTCCTCAGGTTTGTGCAACATTACCTTTCCCATTCATTCGGGATAAAAATGTCTGGCTGGAGACTCTACCTTTTCCGCGCCACTTTCGCGTTTGTACTAGGATGAAATCCCGGGAGCGACACCATTCTCTTCTTAACATCCGAACCAAGCAATGCTCCAATCTTGATTTCTTTCTTATCGTTTTCAGAATCCAAGTTGACCATCTCAATTGTCTCTTCATGAGGCTGAATGAACTTTTCCTCGTGCTCAAGAAACCGGGAAATTTCATCAGGAATCTCTTCAGCATCCTCTTATTCAGCTTCAAACACAGGGAATTCAAAGTTGGGAGGGGGTGTAGGATCATTGTTTTCAATGTGTTTAACAATCAATTTGCACAATGATTTATTTTTTTTATTTTAGAAGATAAACAAAGAATGCAAAACATTATGCAGATAAAAGTGATTATTATTATATATTTCTTTGTTTTTTTATGTTACCATTTTTTAGAATAAAGCAAAAAGGAAAAACATAATATGGGATAAACAAAATACCATTTTATTGATGATGATAAAATTTGAAACAAAACTCATACAAATTTACTTTTAGCTTGGGCATTGTGAAATGATTTTTGAAAGAAAATAAAAGAAAATTACTTTGACGCATGAACAATAGTAGGAACATCAATAGAAATCCAGTTCTGGAAAATCACCCCATGCGTAACAAAGTTGGGAAATTCTTCCTCTTTATCATCTTCAATGATTGTAGCAGCGAAATAATCTTTGACGTTGATAAACCCAACACTACAAAAACCATCTTGAATACTCTTCGGCTCATTATGGACCAATCCTGGCGCAAAACCGAGACCAACTCCGTCTTTTTTATTAAAAACATCAATAATCCGACCCCAACCATCATATTGATCGGTCTTTAGTACATGTATATCATCCTTCAAAGAACCATGACAACCATCCATCATATTTATAGACACATTACCATGGTTAGGCAATGGGTTTACTTTAACATCCGGGTTGACATCATAAAAAGATAAAATGATGATCCTCAATAACTTTTGCACTTCATATTTCAGAGGATAACAGTTCTCAATATCGTGACCAGTGCCCTTTGATGGAAAGCAAAATTAGCGTCAGACTTATATCACCATGGAATATTCTCTGGAATTGGAGGCGTAGAGCGTGTTTGAACAAGATTCTTATCAATCAGTGATTAAAACAATTCAGAATACGACATTGGAATGGGGTCAAAGTTTACTTTTGCACGATTATGTTGATTGCTAGTCTACTAAACACGAGGTTGCTGAAATCGAGGCTGATATTTTGGAGTTGCTTGAGAAACTGGAGCCAAATTAATAATTGGAGTCACAGAGGCCACATATTGTTGGTGACAAACTTCTCTACCATGAGATCTCCCATACCTCTCGTGAGAAACAACATTAGTCTCACCTTCTTTCTTCTTAGAAAAATCATACTTCTTCGAGTTTCCACTCGAATTGCCTTCTTTACTCAAATTTCCTTCACATACACCTTCTAAAAGCATTCCAATGTTCGCCATTTCAGTAAAATCACTTGGAGTTCTAGCAATCATCCATTCATAATAGAAAGAACTCAGCATCTTCAAAAATATCTTCATCATTTCTTTCTGTTCCAAAGAAGGACTAATTTGGGCCGCAAGTTCGCGCCATCTCTGTACTTAGTCTTTGAATTTCTTTGTCCTTCTGGGACATAACACGAAGTTGATCTCTGTCAGGCGTCATGTTAACATTATACTTATACTACTTCACAGATGCTTCTCCCAAATCATTGAAAGAACGAATTTTATTACCATCTAAAGCCATGTACCATCTCAAGGCTGCACCAGTTAGACTATCTTAAAAGTAATGAATGAGTAGTTGATGGTTGTCCATATGGGTGGACATCTTCCTTACATACATGGTCTAATGGCTCAAAGGAAAATAATTTCCTTTGTACTTCTCAAAATCAGGCACTTTAAACTAGTGAGGGATCTTGACATTAGGAACCAAACACAACTTATGATCATCTTTCTCAAATAACTCTTTACTTTTCAAGGCCTTTACTTCCATTTGTATTTCAGAAAATTGATCTTGAAAATCATCAAGCCTTTCATTCACACCAACACCCTCACTATGCTCATCATGGTAAATCACTTCTTCTATATGTGGAGTTGTATAGATCACATGCGGTGTTGCAGACATCATAGGTTGAAAAGAAGAAACCACGGTAATCTCTAGAGGAGGATGAAGTCGTTGATAACCCTCAGGAACGAAATTGGGAGGAACTCCCCAAGGTCTATTAGCAGGCATATGATAATGAGTAGAAATAGAAGGCGCCACAGGAACTGGCATAGAGACAATCTTCGAGATGACTGCCTGCTGAATAGGAGAAAGAGGGGGAGGGTGGCTAATTCTGAGCAGCCAACATGTTCTTCATCATAGCAGTTAACCTTTCAAGGTTATCCTTCAAAGTTGTGACTTCTTCACAGAGTTCATGATTCTCTTGTTGCAAAGCTACTATCTTCATCCTTTTATTAGCATGAGTACTGTAATGGTGATTCACCTTGTCAAGTAAACTAGATCAAGACTAAGAGAAACACATAAGATCTTCATTGGACTCTCAGAAAGCAAGACCAGTGCAAGAATGATGCATGATATGCACAATTCAAATTCAAATATTTCAAGGAACTATAAGGTAAATTGCAAATATTATACAAAGATAACACAATTTAAAGTACTAAAAATCTTATTTCATTAACTTTTGGAAAAAGGATGATAAATAAAGGCATAACTAACTTAGAATCCCATCCTTTTTGTCGTACCTCAAAAATTACGATCCTCGCGAACATGGTCGTAGCTGGGATGACATGAGAGTCTCCACCTAATTTTGTTTATTCCCAAAGAGGGAAAGGGTAAATATAGATAAAACCACTAATAAGGGATAAGACAAGGTTGTCGCAAACCATTGCCTGGGTTTAGAAGTCGGTTATGTAAGGGGAAGGATCAGCACCCCCTTACATCCATCATACTCGATGGGAACCATCTAAGTTGTCATGGGCGAAGGGATGTCTATGCCTATGTGTTACTTGCTAAACTAAGGGTTTATTAATCCTAAGGTGCTCGACAAGGATTGAGATCCTTGTGCCTACGTATTCCCTCATGCAATGGGAAAGTCAGAGCTTCATAGTTCGGCCTACTACGGGTGATTGGTGTTATTTTTATTATCTTTCTTCCATGAAAGGATTTGAGAGTTGAATTGCACTAAAGACTATGGGTAAAGGTGATTATTCTGAACCAACAAGACGAGTGTGTTGCAATGAAATAATCGGAGTGAGTAACGAGATTCCCATTATCGTCTTTTCTACCACTTAAGGCTCGTAGCGTACAATTCTTCTCATTTTATTAGAGTGTTTTATTACCTAAGACCTCTTGAAGTTGGATCAAGGGTTTGGGTATAAAGATATGTATTGCTTATTTGAAGGTCGATTTTGAGGCATAATGTGCTCAACAAAGGTGAATGCAATTGGAGCTTTATTTATTTGGTTTGTTAACGAGGCAAAATGTGCTCGGCTCGCAAGGTTAGGAAACTTGATATATGTATCAAGTAAGCTAAAGACTAGCTATGGAAAACAAGTGTGATATGTTGATTGATTTAAGTTGAAAAAGTAGAGAAAAGTGTTAAGTGTAAAGTAGTGCAGATGGCGATCGTAGAATGATCGGCTTACGTTTGTGTATGAAGTGAAGTGATAGAATTTACTTGGCATTGGACCAAGAAATTTTCTTATCTTTTGAAATGGTTTAGTCTTAATGTGCTTTTGTATTTTACTTAGCAATTTATCGTCAAAGTGTAAAAGTAAATCATACAAGCATGAGATATTGCATACAACCAAAGTCACAAGCCATGATAATCTAGCATTCACAAGACACATATCTGTAAAACCCCAAAATATTCCCTCTCATTTCATGGCATTTTACACATCATATTGCATACATAATTCCACATGCTTGCATAAAAATAGAAGCACAACATTCATGGCTAGAGGCATAGTGCATGTGATCAGAGAATGATGAAATTGATGATTATCCAAAAGCAATAGAAGGGTCACATGGATTCACAAAAATGTTAAAAAGGTTCACAATATCCCACGAGATCTCAAATGATTCCTCAAATCTTAGAAAGAGGTGGATTGATCAAAGAATACAAGCAGTGCAGCACCTCCTAACAAAAGAGCTAAAATTAGGGTTTTTGATTAAGGGAGCTTCTCGATGAAATTTTGGTTCAAACTTGATCTCAATGTTTTCCACATGATGAAAAGTGACTAGGGTATAAAAATCATCCATTGAATCATTTCAGAAGGTCTTCAATTGGTCAGTTACTTGAAAATCAAGAAATTGGGGAAAAGTCAACTGTGAAGAAGAAAAAATCAACTCCTGACTTTTTGAGGTCAAAATCATGATATTGATGCTGCAATGAGTAAATGGACAAAATTTGATCAAGAAATGATAGATGAATCATCAAGAATCAAGAAAATCAAAACTTACCATTTTGGGAAATTTAGGGTTTCTTAAAATGGCAAGTTTATACCATTTTGCAGCCATGTTCGAGAGAAGCCTTCTCCCAATTTAATAGTATAAAAAAAATACCACTTGGACTGTTTGAAAGAGGGCATCCTAAGCTTCAAATCCATAGGTGGATCATGTTCATGGGATTAAAATTGAGAAATTTATGATCAATTAAAGTTTGATCAAACTAAGTCAAAAAGCCAAGTCATGGCAAGCCTCATGCGCGCGCCAGGCAAGACATTTTGTCAAACATGTGGTGTGCAACATGTATGGTCCATTTTCTCCATCAAAGAAGCCTAAAATGAAAAAATGTTGAACATCAAAGTTGTTCCTCTCCATGTTCTCTACAACTTTCATGTTGGCCAGAAATCATTTGATTAACGGATCAAAAGATATGAAGAGTCAAAGTGTGGCAATGAGTTCAATGACACATTTGATTGACATAGAGACCATGTCTCATTTTGGAGTGAACATCAAACAGGTTGTATGAAGTTTTCTCTTCAAATTTAGCATAATAAGGTCATGTCTTGATAGGTTGAGCTTGAAGTTGCATTCCATGAAAGATCACAATATGAAATCTGGTTTCTTGTGTACTAAGGCAATGTTACAAAGTTTGATTCCATAGAGTCAAGTCTTGTTTGCAGCATTTATCATGTGGTGATCATGATGCATCATTCCTAAAGTTTAATTCATCATCTACCTGCATGATCATGCTAGTTGCCATGCACATTAGTGGAAATCCAAGCCAAATAAGAAACTTCGTAGCATTGCATACCTCCTGCATTGATTAGCTTCTTTGTACATCACTCAATCTCACCTTAATTATCATGTCCTTCTTTACACATGATCAAATTCAAATCACACTAAATCAGCATTTCACTCCATTGCACTCCACACCCTCATTTACTCATGGCACCTCAAGTTAATGCTAACTCTAGTTCTAACTGTTAACTAGAGTTAATTAGATTCTAATTGTGGATATAAAAGCTCAACATAACTGAATTACACTTCACCACACTCATTTGCTTCGAAATTGCATTGAAAATCATACCCTCTCTCTCTCTGAATTTTTGCTCTGATTTTGGAAGAGATTGCACTACATTTTGCTCCAAGCTGCATTTTTCTCCATCAAGCACACTTCACTCTTCATATATTCTTCATCATCATCATCATTATCTTGTAAGCATCATCCATGGCTAAATTGGCTTGAAGCTTCAAGGGTAAACTACATTGAACTTATGCATTTTCCTCATCATCAAGCATTCAAGCATCTTAGAGTGTTTATTTCACTCAATTGAAGATCAAGACCAAGTATAAAGCATTATTGGAACCTCACCTTTGGTTTTCCTCAACAATTGAAGATATGCATTCACAGGTTTGATCTTGAAATTCACTTGTACGATTTCACCTCTTTTTGCTTGCTTTATGTCATTTGAAGCTTGATAGAAGCATTAATGAAGTTGGCTAGTTGATAGACACACTAAGTGCTTAGATGCAGTTTTTAGGTTGAATCTTCTTTGCTTTGGTTTGCATTGTGTGTGCATGATAAATGAGATTTGAGCCCAGATTAGTGATGTGCATGACCTAAGGATCATTTATGTTATTTTAGTTTTCATTTTGGTGAGGTGTGAGGCTGAGCCCTAACGATATCCCACCAGAGAAGATGGTCGGAGTTCTTCTCCGGTGGCCAGAACAGTGCCCTAATTTTATGCCCAGGATTAAGTCCCAACCATTGATCTTTCTTGATCCTATGTCTCATAAGAAGCCAGCACAATAATGAACACATGCTCTTCACATGATTTGTTTTAGTGCCTGAGTGTTAGTGTGCGTGACATCCACCTTTGTTATCATGTGTCTCACCTTATATCTTTATGCTTTGTTTACTTTGACTATTATTGTATGCGTCAGATGAATCCCATGGTCCATATGAAGTCAACCAATTGGCCAGTGGTCCACCATAAATTGTGTGATCAACGTGTGTTATGGGATTGGGCTCCTTTTGTTAATTACACCCCTCCTTGCACAGGCCCAATCAGTTTCAACCTAAAATCCTTTATGTTTACACATTCACCTCAATTTCTTCTTCTTTCAGTTTCCATTTTATTTTCATTCCAATTTTGATTTTATAAAAATACCAAATTATCTCCAAAAATCCTAAATAAATCCCTCTGACTTTTCATAATATTACAAAATTTTCCATAATTTTTTATTTCATTTTTCTTTTATTTTCTATCTAGAAATTAATCTTTCTTTTATTTCTTTTAGAATTTCCTCTACCTTGACCACATTTACTTCTCAATTTAATTTCTCCCAAACTAAAAATGTTCTTGAGCTCATTCTTTTTCCCTATCTAGAGGACACATTTAGGGTCCCAAAAATATTTTCCCCTTATCTTTAGGTCATTTCTTGGAACTTCATCTTTCAAAACCCTAATTCATTTTGTACCTTTATTTGCGTGAGTTACATTGTGATTCTTTGTGAGATATTTTAGAGGTTTGTTTGTCTCTGGTTTGTGACTTTGAATACCAATTGTCATAATTTTTTCATGTGTATAAGCATTTATTTGGCACCTTCCCTCTCAAGTCAATACTTTTACCTTCTTTTCTCATTCTTCTAACATCATTTTGAATAAGGCATTTATGCCATTCATTAGAAGTCTTTCACTTGAGTCCTTAGGGGTCCCTTACATGTTTACAAGTCACTTGTGTCCAATTATAGGTCCCTCTTTTGAGATTTTTGGTTTGCTTAGTTCTTAAGTTTCACTTATGTTCTTATGTACCTTATTTGACCTAATTCACCTTCTTCCTGCACTTTGATCTTTCTAAATTCACTTTATAGGTATTGTATCCATGTTATACACTTATTATAACTCTAATAATGTGTTCACATCCATTAGAATTCCATTTCATCAAGTTATGAATCCATTTACTTCATTTGGTAATCTTTTGTACATAAGAACTTCTAATTCACACATTTTTGTCACATAACCCTAATATGCCTCATACTTGTTCATTTGAGGATAATATTTTATTCCAATATTCATTTTATCTTAACATATAGCCTCTGGATTTTGTATGGGAGATTCACATTTGTTTGTTCATGTTTGACTTTTATTATAAGTCACTTGACTTCTTTTGAAACCATGTGTTCATTTCTTCTTATTCTTTCTCCATTCAATCTTTTATACTTGAATCTCTTTGATCACATTTTTGTGCATCTTTTGAGAAACTAAAAAGTGACGTTAGGTTCTGACTTTGACATTCAACATTGGTTTAATACAAGTTTACCTTGCATGTTCATTCAAACTTCTCCATCTAACTTCGCCTTGAATTTCTTTAGGGTCTAGTACTTCATTAGGGCATAGTTTGAGGTTGTTTGACTTTGTGACCTTAGAATACTCTAGTAGGGTTTAGATATTGAGTTTAGAAGTCTCTTATCATTTAAGATCCATCTTTTTTAGGACTTAGATTTAGGGAACCCTTAGTACTTTTTCCTAGCTAGCTAGAGCTTTGCCATGCTTTATGCTCTCAATATACATTGTAAAGCTAACCTTTTTTTTGTAGGGAGGTTAAGGTAAGCTTGTTTATACAACTTTTTTTATCATCTTCTTTATTCTTTCAAATTGTGTTTATTTTATCCCTTTAAGCTTTGTCTTGTACAACTTCATGTTAATCCCTCTTTAGAAACAACTTAGCTTCTTTAGAGAAGTAAGTTGCTTTCTAATTTCCTTTTATTTTCCTTTTCTTCTTTAGGATTAGAATACCCATTAACCATAGGATCACCATGATACAAAAACTTAGGGTGAGTCTTAGTCCCCCTAGTTTTGTCCTTTCTCAACTTGAGTCCTTCTTTCTCATCTCAAAGTAACTCAAAAATACCTAATAAAGGTCGAGCTTTTTCGTGCGCCAGGAGACTTTGCCATGGGGTACTTGCACACGTCCCATTTCGGGGCAAGGTGTAAGGAATCTATCATGATGAACAAGTTTTAGCATGGCAGATGTTTCACAAATAACAAAAGCAAAACACTTCTTTTAAAAGACAGTTAACAAACAACACACGTCTTTTCCTGCGGGAATTCTTTTCTCATCACCTTCACTCTAAACGAGAAATTTCTATGACTTGTCTCATTGCAAGACGGTAACACACTCGTACCAGACAAGCCTGCAACACCCGAGCATAGGCATAAGCAGTTTATTCATAAAAAACCTAAACAAACAAGTTCCCGCCTTAGTTAGGTGAACTACGTCGACTCTGTTCCTCATGTTCCCGATGTGGTACGTAGGCAGCAGGGCAGGGCCCGTTCGAGCACATTCTTTATTTTCCCTATATTTTCCCGTTCCTTTTCGTCCACTTTTTCCATTTCACTCTCTCATTCCAGTTCTAGTAACGGATTTTTTTCAGCAGTAGTTTATTCTCACCCTTTGAAACAGAAAAACAAGCATGGATCCCGTTGGGTACGACGGAAAATATGGTTCTAATACCTTCCCATGTCGTAACCGACTCCCGAACCCAGTTCTTTGGCTCGCAGGACCTTGTCCTTTCCTTTTCTCTTTGGTTTGTGCAACATTACCTTTCCCATTCATTCGAAATAAAAATGCCTGGCTGGAGACTCTACCTTTTCCGTGCCACTTTCGCGTTTGTACTAGGATGAAAATCCTGGGAGCGACAGCTGGTGACTCTGCTGGGGATCGAACCCAGAATCTCTGGTTTCCCCTTTGAGAGTCAATTCTAGCGCTTGTCTGATTTTGTTTCCTTGGGTGTTTAGTTTTTGTTGTTGTGTGTTTTGTTTACTATTTTTATTTATAGCTTTAATTTACAACTTTATTTACCACTTTCAGTATTTATTTTTACATGCATCATATATACTGTCTGTGGTGGTTTGGTTTTTTCTACGGGATGGGGTTACTGTGAGATGAGCTCGTAAATGGGGCTCAAGTGCACCCTAGGACTTAGCGTGGTGGACATTGTACTCGCATGGTATCATGATGAGTGGCAGTATGTTCCACACCCAGACTGTGATCGTCTTGGAAATATCTAGTGTGGGGATCTCCTCCACTTTGGGATAGGAACTTGATAGTTATGTGCATCTGGGGACCGATCATTAAGGACCTAAGTGGAAACAACCTTATCATGTGATAATAGTGGCATACCACATTTGTTGGCAAACCCACTCGCATCCGAGGGTCCACTGGGAACTCACATAGGATGGCCTGGTTCTCTCATAGGAACACAGTTAAAGCAAATTGTTCGTATGACGATAGTATTGTATCCCAAGGGTTGAATGTACTATTGTTTCTCGATTCAGTTCTTGAAGTTGGAGACTTATGAGAGGTGCTTGTTTTTCCCGGACTCAGTTGAGACCTCCCTGGGTAGTACATAATGCTAAACTGATTCCCTAATTTGGTCATGAGCCATTTCTCGGAAATGGTGAACATATTATTGCTTTTCGGCTTTGAGTGTCTGTGATGTTTGACCTGGAGCACATCCGTGAAATGGGAGGGATGTTTATAGGTTTGCAAGAACCCTAAACTTTCAACTTACCCGTTTTTCCAGTGTTGTTTTGTGATATGATCTGGTTCCATATGATCCTTTGGTCCTGAATTCTAATATTTCTACACAGAGATATTGATATTGTGACCCTTCACTGAAACTTGATTATATGATCACCACCAACACAGACACGTCATTTATCACATGCTTTGTCTTGCATAACATCATCACATCATTAATCATTTGTGTTCTTTTTCATTCTCAGGGTTTATACATTGTTCCCATTTCCGGTCGGACTTCTGATTCAGAAATGGAAGACTTTAGAAAAAAGAACATTCACTACAAATTCTTTGATACTAAGGTGGACATGATGAACAAGATGGTGTCCCTCATTACCCCAGAACATGTGGGAGGTTTCAAAGAGAGTTACAAAGATGTTATTTACATGGTGGTAACCTTAGATAGTTCTGAGAGGAGTGTCATTCACACCTTACAACAGTATTATGATCCTGGGCTCAGATGCTTTACATTTCCTGATTTCCAACTGGGTCCTTTGCTTGAAGAGTGTGCTCTGATTTTGGGGGTGCCGCTTCAGGATCAGGTTCCCTTCAATCCAGAAATAACGAGGCCCGCTCATGTTAACATTGCCAAAGCTCTTTATTTAAGCTCATTTGAGGTGACTGCAAACCTGGGTACTACTAAAGCTGGGGTATCTGGTTTTCCTTTGGACTTCCTAGTTAAAAGGGCTGAAGAACTTGCTGCTGCTGCCCGGTGGGATTCTGTCTATGTTATCCTGGCCCTATCTATCTATGGGATCATTTTGTTTGTAGATATGGAAAAATTTGTTCACATGAATGCCATCCATCTTTTGTGCTGAAGAATCCGGTATCCACACTCTTGGGAGACCTTTACTATTCGATACATTATAAGAATGAGAAGAAATAGGGTGGTCTAGTATGGTGTGGCGCTCCTTTATTTTATAAATGCTTTATGAGGCACCTGCCTACTACTGAAGCTTTCAAGGACCCTTGCCTGATCTGGGCCCAAAAGTTGAGCATTTTATCTGCCAAGGACATCAAATGGTTTACCATGATGCTGAAAGGAAAGGACTTCATCTCCATTTGTGGGAGCTATCCCAATGTGCCACTCTTAGGATTAACAGGGGGCATCAGTTATAACCCTATTCTCTTGAGAAGGAAATTGGGATATGCCCTTAAGGACATTCCTAAAGATTCAGAGTTAGTTCAGACCTTCTACTTCCCTGTGAAGGACAATCTTCCTTTGATTTGTAAAGCTACGGGTTCTTGGAAACTCATCCGAAGAAAAGATGTGGCTCTTTTGGGAAGAAGCAATAATCAGATGTTTCCCGAGTATGATGCTTGGATAAAGGAGAAAGCCCAAGTGGTTCTAATTCCCTTATCTGCACCAGTCCTACCTCCAGTGGTTGAACTAGAAGCTATTGTGCCTTTAAAAGATTATCAGAAGTTAGAGGCTTTGGTCCGACTGCTCAGAACAGAGGATCAAAAAGCTCACAATTCCTATCAGAAGATGCTGACCCTTAATCAGAAACTAGAGGAAAGGGTTCAGAAAGCTGAAAAAGTAGTGAAGGATAAGCAGAAAGACTTTGAAGAAGGGGAGCTTTACTTCAGGAAGAAGGGTTTGGCTGAGATCCACAAAGCAAGTCAATGTCGAAAGGACAAAAAGTCTCTAAATGAAGCCAACGAATCCATAACTCTCTCGAAAGCAAAATGGGAGGAAAATCTGAAGAAGCAAATGGAAGTGGAAGTTGAATATCAGTGGAAGATTAAAAACCTTCAAGAATTACTGGGTGAACAGGAAGAGCAACTCCAACAATCCTACAAGAAGCGCGTAAGCTATGACTAGAAGATAACACAGGGTCAACAAGCAGTTGAGAATGCTCGGAAGGAGGTAGAAGAACTCAAGGTCCGCGCAGGAGTCAAGAAAGTCAAGCCTGAGCCAGGTCTCAACAGGGAGAATGAAGAGGTTTTCTTGCAGTAGATTAGTGAACTTCATACTTCCTTTAATCAAAGGGATCTCCTCATTCAGAAGCTAATCTAGGATCTAGGTCATCCAGATATCGCTCAGTTATTCCAGGTGGTCAAGCATCTCATCTGGATGTTGAATGACATGGAGCTTCCTAGGGCTTAGTTTCATTTGCTTGTATCAGGATTACCCACAGGCTTGTTGTGGGATTCCCTTTTATGCTTTGACTAGTTTCTTTTGTTGTAAGAATTGTCACCCTTTGGGGAATTTGTTATTATTTTCAGACTTCGTCTTATGCAATGTGATATGGTTTGAGTCTCTGGTTGTCATCTTCACACTAACACGGATTCCAAACACTGGTTCTCCACAGTTATTTATTGAGCTTATGTGGGGTTTTCTTCCCAAAAGTCAAACTTTACAAAGGCCATCTGGATGCTTCTAAAAATATCGGAATGGGAATGTAAATAACCTTGAGAATGAAAGAACACAACATTTGCATGCATTCATATCATTTGCATTCTTTTTCTTTGCAGTATATCTGGGTTTCTTAACTTATATCTATTCTCAGGAAAGATTGTGAGAGCTACAAAAATTCATCGTCATCAACACGACACTCCTCTGCATCAGTACGCCACTCACCGCAACACCCGAAACATCATGGACACCATACAAACTGAACTCCGCACAAGGATGGCTGAATTAATAGATATGATGCAGGGCATGGCCCAGGGTCAGCAAGAGCTGAGGGATGTTGTTCAAAGACTAGATCCGTCACGGGAGAACCCTCTAGTTGTCACTTTGGAAGCCCAAGGAAACCCTATTCCACCCAAAGGTAACATGTGTCACTCCCAGGATTTTCATCCTAGTACAAACGCGAAAGTGGCACGGAAAAGGTAGAGTCGCCAGCCAGACATTTTTATCCCGAATGAATGGGAAAGGTAATGCTGCACAAACCGAAGAAAAAGGAAAGGACAAGGTCATGTGAACCAAAAAGCTGGGTTCGGGAGTCGATTAAGAAATGGGAAGGTATTAGCACCCCAGATCGTCTGTCGTACCCGACGGGATCCACGCTTGTTAGTCTGTTTCAAAGGGTGAGAAATAAGGTGCTGCTGAACTGAAACTACTACTGGAACTGGAACTGAAATGAGAAAGGGAATTAGAAAAGAGATTGAAAAGGAAAAAGTTAGGTAAAATAAAAAGTGTGCTCGAACAGACCCTACCCCTCTGTCTACGTACCTCATGGGAAATAAGGACCAGAGTCGACGTAGTTCGCCTAACTAAGGCGGGAACTTTGTTTGAGTTTTTTATGAGATTGAACTGCTTATGCCTATGCTCATGTGTTGCATGCTCGCCTGGAACGCGTGTTTTACCATCTTGCAAAGAGACACGTCGAAGCGAGTTCGCGTTTAGAGTGAATGAATTGAGAAGAGAATTCCTGCAGGAAAGACGTTGGTTGTCTATTTAATGTCTTTTAGAAGAAGTTTTTTGCTTTGTTGTTTGTGAAACATACTCATGCTAAGACTTATACATCCTGGTAGATTCCTTACACCTCGCTCTAAAATGGGACGTGTGCAAGTAACCCACGACAAAATCTCCTAGCGCACGAGAAAATTCAACCTTTATTAGGTGTTTTGCTTTTTTCTTTAAGATGAGAGAAGAGAGAGCAAAGAGAACCAAAGGTAAAAGTCTAAAGGGAGACTAGTAATCCTAAGTGTTGTCATGCATAGATAAACCTAGGTTAGTGTAGTTTCAACTCTATCCTAATGAAGAAGAAGGAAAGAAAAGAACTAGAAAGCAACTTACTTCTCTAAAGAAGCTAAGTTGTTTCTAAGAGGGAATTAATGAAGTTAACAAAACAAAGCACAAAGTTCTAAGGCAACCACAACTTGAAAGCTAAATTGGATGACGACTCAAAGAAGACACACCATGAGTGAGCTTAAAAAGATATTATCATAACTTGGATGATAACTCAAATGTACGAAATCGGACTTGGCGGAATCGAAAAGCATTTATCCCACTTGGGAGATGAAGCGAACAAGACACACCTTGAGTGAGCTTGAAAAGAGACTATCATAACTTGGATGATAATTCAAAGGTACGAAACCGGACTTGGCGGAATCGAAAAGCATTTATCCCACTTGGGAGATAAAGTGAACAAGACACACCTTGAGTGAGCTTGAAAAGAGAATATCATAACTTAGATGATAATTCAAAGGTATGAAACTGGACTTGGTGGAATCGAAAAGCATTTATCCCACCTGGGAGATAAAGCGAACAAGACACATCTTGCGTGAGCTTGAAAAGAGACTACCATAACTTGGATGATAATTCAAAGGTACGAAACCGGACTTGTCAGAATCAAAAAGCATTTATCCCACTTGGGAAATAAAGTGAACAAGACACACCTTGAGTGAGCTTGAAAAGAGACTATCATAACTTGGATGATAACTCAAAGGTATGAAACCAGACTTGGCAGAATCGAAAAGCATTTATCCCAATTGGGAGATAAAGCAAACAAGAAACACCTTGAGTGAGCTTGAAAAGAGACTATCATAACTTGGATGATAACTTAAAGGTACGAAACTGGACTTGGCGGAATCGAAAAGAATTTATCCCACTTGGGAGATAAAGCGAACAAGACACACCTTGCGAGATCTTGAAAAGAAACTATCATAACTTGGATGACAACTCAACTAGGGATAACAAGTATTGACTGACAAGAGTAACAATGCTGAGGAATGAACTTGGAATTCTCTGTGGGGATACTTCGGTATGATTGAAGAAATGATGTTTCGGGCTTCCGTATAAGGTACCAAAACTGGCTTATGCTTTGTATGCATATGTTTGAATTTTTCCATGGCGTAATGCTTCATAATGATGGAAATTCTACGCTTCTGAGGATGCAAATGTAATGATGATTGTTAAATGTCGATGCGATAGGGGATCTCCTGATAAGGAGATAACAAGTATCCCCGACAGCTTTACTGGGGAAGAATAATCCCTGAATTGATTTAATGAATCCCTGTGAGGAAAAGCAACTCTGCGGGGGATATTGTTAACGATATTGACTCTGGATTGCCACCATTGCCAAAAATAAATTGGACTTTGAGATAGTTGAGGAATGATGACCCTGTTGGGGAAGATCTTGATCTGGGGAGGTACGCCACCCGTAAAACTTTGTTGGGGAAATAATACACTTCTAACTCGGCTGAGGAAAAGGTTTTTTGATACTCTGCTGAGGAAGAACCATCTAGGGAGCTTCTTAAGAATGAAATCCTCCGTTGGGGAAGAGAAGCCAATGAGGATTGGACTTTGCATAACAACCTCCTTGGGGAAACTGTAAACATAACTCTGCAAGGAGTGAAAACCATCAAGCTTTGCCATATCTTCACCTCTACTAGGGAATATATTTGCCACCGAGTGGATGGACTTTTGCCAATCTGCGGTTGGACTTTGCAAGATATCAAACTTGGATTATGCTGGGTATGCATATGTTGAATAACATGATGCCCCGTGACACTGAGGATGCTATGTTTTGAGAACGTCAATGAAAGGATACAAGTGCAAAGGGAATTCCTGACGCAGAAGTAATAAGTCACTGCTGACTCTGTTGAGAATGAAAATGATCGTTGATTCGATCTCGAGAAGCCCTGTGGGGATAACATCTATGCTAGAGAAGAGCGTGAATAATTCATATGTCTCAAATTATCACCTTTTCCAAAAATAAATTGGACTCTTGATTTAAGGACACTGCTAAGGGATACTTCAACTACTGGGGATTGAATCTCACCTATAAGACTCGGCTGGGGGATCTACAAGTTTTCAACTTAGCTGGGGAAAGGTCTTGTCAAGGCTCTGTTGAGGAGGACTCTCTTGTGTACCTGAATTTTCCAAACCTCCGTGGGGAAGGGAACCTTTCAGCTAGTTGCTGGGAATACGTGAACTCTTGTAAGAGATACTTCACCGTGGGAAAACGATTCTCTATTTGGAGGTTATCAATCCTTATTGCTCTGCTGGAGCGAGGAAAATTTCCGAGATCTGTTGGGAATAACAAAATCAAAACACATCCTGCTGGGGAGGAAAGATTTCAAATAGTCTCATGTCGGGGATCATTTTCTTTCGTCCGGAATTTACCTCAAGAGGATTTTATAAAAGACCTAATGTCTTTAAACTCTTAGGTATCATAGTGATTGCGTGAATTGGTGTAATAACCTTGCTGAGGAGGTAACCATTGTCAACACAGATGAGCTGAGAGAATTGGCTTGACAAGCGACAACTAGCTGGGTAATGGACTCATCAGTAAGAGTTATGGCAAGAGGGTGACATAGAAACCCTTCAGGAGTATAGCTGTCCTGGTACTCTGAACTCTGGATATATGCTTCTGATTGCCTGTCTTCGGGAAAGAATAAATTCTCTTGCTCTTGGGGTGGCATGCCCAGTACGAGTTCTTTGTGTAGTTTTTCCCTTGACAGACTAATCTTTGAGCGAATACCCGCACTAATTGCTCTGGGAGAGATTTGAATCTCGAGGTGATTGCACCAGTTTGGCTGAATTTTGAAGAGATTGCTCGACGTAACTACCCCGGATTGGCTAGCTCTTACCACAACTGGTTGGGAAAGTCCTTACTCACTAGAGCTTTCTCGGAAAAGTGCACCTCGACGTGATCGTCTTTCAGAAATTTTAGACTTCTCAACTTGGCGAGATTAAGCTTCTGGACCGAATTTCCGTATGTGAACTTCTTATGATGTCAAACAAATGTATGCAAGCAGAAAATGTTTATTCTGAGAATGATTATTCTAATACAACACACATGTTAATCTTGAAGTCTCTATTAAAACGGTGTCGCAAACCTTTGTGAGCAAATCACTGGTTAAGATACGACATTATTTTTGAATAAAAGAAGCATGCACATGCAATACCAACAAAGGTCTTTTAGCACAACTCATAGGAGTCAGGAACGCGGTCTCGTAATAGTATGTTCTCAAATTAACCTTGTTTCATTTAGGACTTTTGAGCGTTGTATCGTGGCCTAGTTCACGGTTTTAGCAACAAAGAATATAGGCTTGAAGTTTATATGTGTTCACCCCTCTTTGTGATGTCTTTCGTTCCTATATTCAATTACTCTTCACAAGCGCTCACCTTTCATAAGGGTTTCGTGATGGTTAAGAAACCATTGCTGCTAACGGTTCAAGCACCACTCAAGTTGCTGTTTGGAGTCAATCACCCCTTTTTTTTTGTATGTACCACACGCCTTTGTTCTTGCTTAAGGATCTTTTCTTGTGTAATCCTTTTTGCATTTTTCGCCTTTCATTCTTTTTCTTATCCCTAGCTTTTTCCTGGACCGATTCTTGTGAATCTTTAATTGTGAAATCCAGCGGGATGCCCTAACCTTTGCCTAGGTCGCTTGCTTTCAAGTTTCGACTTAGTGGGCTTTTTCATTTCTTTTTATTTCGATTCTTTTTTGAACAAATCGTGTGACACTGTTTGTCTTGATTTCTTTGCAAGGCCATGACTGTCTCACTTCTCAGTTAATGAGGGATAACCCTTGTGGTTTCCGGTCTTTTGACCTATTGATTTGGATAACCGTTGTGGTTTCTGGTTTTTGGACCTCTTGATTAGCATAATGGAATGCAATGGATCCTCAAATACACTCCTTTATGAAAGTCTGAACGCTTGGTCCAGCTAGCTGACACCTACCCTGCCACTGGGTTACATGTGAGGGTTTTTTTCGTGCGTAAAGAAACTCCTACTTCAAGGCTCAAAGGGGTTAGCGAGGGTCTATCTCCCTTATATCTCCGGTGTTTAGGGATTTGAAACAAAGCATGTACATCATCAATAGGGTCTTATTCAAGAGCACACAATTAGAGATTCTTGCGTTTTTGTTTCGTCATTCTCCCTCATAGAGTTTAAGCACGACAATTGGTATTGCAATGCATACATTCAAAGCTATGAGTGAATATGAATGAATTACTTCAAGAAAAACATGTGATTTTTACAATGATTATCATTTAAAAGTAAACAAAATCCATACATGTAGACAAATGTATAGCAAATAAAAGGAACTACAAATGAAAATGCAATAAAGAAACTGAACATTGTCGTAGTTAAGGAGGCTTGACTCTGTCTGGACCAATTGTAAACACCCCAAATTTGCCCTCACCAAGTTCACACCATGGCTTGTGATCTTTCATAGTTTCATCAATTTAATCATAGCATCTCATATTGCATTTTTTCTTCACTGCATTGGTTCTAAGTCATCTGCATCTAGGGTTTGTGATCTGAGCAATCCCTGAGCTATCTGAGCCACTCCAAAGGTCTTCAATCATCTCAAGAGGGTCCATGTATGTTCAAACATCATAATATATCCTCCCAAGATCAAGGAAGTCAAAAAATCACAAGAACTGAGGAAGGCATGGAAGTAGAGCCAAGCTTAACTGCACAGATGACCTAAAATTAGGGTTTTGGTTTCAAGGGCCATAACTCCAAATTTTTTGGTCATTCTTGTTTTTATTCTTCTCTATATTTTATTAGGATCCTACACACCAATTTTCATGAAGAAATTCAATGGGGAAGGCATCTGATCAATAGATGACTTCTTGAGCAAGTCAGTGCAAAATCAGGGCATCTGAGGCCCCCAATCATCCAACCAAAGGGTCTTCTCCATCATTTTAGGTGTATATGATATTTATTTGATCTTAGAAGAAGTTATAAGTTCACAAAATTGAAGAATTTCAAGCCATTTGCAAAGTTGCCATTTTGGAAAAGTGACTTGTAATGCAAACTTGCCATTTTGGGAAAGATTTTCAACCTCCTCTTTCTTAACCAAAAATGCTTCAAATGAAAAATTCTTGGTCATAAAAGTTGTAGATTGGATCATTCCCTTTTCAAAAAGTACAAGAACTTGATCTAATTCATCATAGAACTCAAGTTATGGCCTTGCAAAGTTGGGAAAAATCACAAAATTTCATTTTTACACCAAAGAGGGGAGTTTGCAAATTCTCATGCCAAACCAATTTGTGACCTCAAAATGACTTCTAACCATTACACAAGCATAGTACATGACATATAATTCAGATTTGCCCAAGGAATCTCTCACTTTCATGCCTTGGATCCCAAGTATCATAAGTCATTCCTCATAAAGTCACAAAGAGGAAAATCTTGCAACAATGATTCTTAGGGTTTTGTTTGATCTCTAATCAATCTCAAAGTATCATAGCAACATTATATGGTACACTTTGCTGCAAATTGCCCAAGGGATGTCACATATCCATGACCAAAAACTTCAAAATGCAACAAGTTGTAAAAAGGCAAAACATGTGACATCTCACCCTTCATCCATTTCTGATCACTTCAAAGCATCCCATGGCCACCCTTAAAGCCAGCAGAACTCAGAGCAGCCCTAGGATAGCTTCTGTCACAGCCCATACTTGAGGTACACCTACCATTGACTTTTTGGCCAATTGCCCCATGCCATTCCCACAGTGCATGTCACTTCTTCAGACTCCTTCCAATAGTTTAGGGATGGGTTATGGATCATAAAATAGGCTGGACATGAGCTAGAAATGGACACACAATCAGATTCACAAAAACTGCAAGTTTTCTTCATCTCTTCGAAACTCTTCCCACAGCCATAAAACCTCATTTTTTTTCTTCACCAACGAATCATATACCATCCATGGATTAAGAATCAAGCACTGAAACAGCCTAAAACACCACATACACAACCCACCAAATCTGCTACACCATAACCAAAACCTTCAAACAAGGCCATACAAACTCATTCTAAGCTTCATTTCATCATCAGGAGGCTCATAGGAGGGGATTTGTATCATAGGAGGATCCAGAAAGCTCAACATTAGGAGGTTCAATCTCAGGTACAACTTATGAACTTTTTTCTCAGAAGTTTATTTTTTAGTTCTTTTATGATCCTCTGAGCTCCCCTGGTCATGGGGATATGATTATTATTGAAAATGGTTGAGAAACCACCATGTATGTAAGCTCTGAAATTTCTGCCTGTTTCACGTTTTGGTTCGATTCTTGTTCTTGATGCGAAATAAATGTTTTTTGATTGAGGGTTTAGGTTTAGGATGGTTAGGGGATCATTTCTGGGCAAGAAATTTGAGGATTAGAGGCTTAGGGAAGAAGCTAAGGTTTGATTCCATCGGAGAAGATGACCGGAACACTGTTCCGGTCACTTGAAAGTGTTTAGCCCTAATCTGCGTAATTAATGAAATTTGAATAATGGCCCTTGGATTTGTCCTTCCCGCGTGAGGTGAGTGGCCCAAATCACGTGTTAAAACCCTAATCCAGTCATTAACCTAATTAATTATGTTTTAAAATTCAAAAATCTCAGAGTGAATCCCAACCCTCCAAACACGCGCCAGTCAACTCCCGCGCGTTTCTTTTAAATCTGGATCATTGGATTTGCATACTTCTCATTTAAATTGATTTTTAATTCATTTTTTCTCATTTTTCTTGCACAATTTATTTTAAATAGTTAGAAAATCTTTATAAAAAATTCCCCTTTGCATTTTCCTTTCAAATATTTTTATCATTCTGAAAATAATTTTTATTTTATTTTTTGCATAAAATTCGTATTTTTAAAATATTTAAATGTTTATTTTAATTAATTAATGGAAATTAATTAATTAAAATACCATTTAAGTTTCTAAAAATCACCAAAAAAATCACATTGCATCTTGACACATTTAGAGACATTATCAAACCACTCATACAAATTTATTTTTGGTTCTTGATCCATTTTGACATTTTTCTTTGGATTTAAGGTTCTAAAAAAGCAATATTTTGACCCTAACTTAGAAAAATCTTTTCTGCCTAACCATGAAGAGTTTGATAATGGTTCTTTTTGAATTGCATCCCATGTATCATGTAGTTTCTAGGATAAAATTGGCATGAATTCATCTTGCATTTTCAATTTGTTTGGCATTTTCCCTTTAGGATCACCCTTAAAACCCTAGCAAATTTAGGAAAATCATAACTTTCATTAGGTTAAGAGTTAGGTATTCCCCTTTAGGCAGTGAACTTTTGTAGGTTTAGGGTACCTTTGATACCATTTCAAATTTTTTATCATGTCATTTGCTTCTGATTTTGAATTTTGCATTGCATATTGTATGTAAACCCTAATCTTTGCCTTCACTTGCATCCATCTTTCATAAGCTTGCATACTTGAACTTGCCATGACATGTTGTGCATCCACATGACATATAAGACATCTTAAGTCATATTAGAATCATTTTTGATCATTTATTCATACATTTAACATGTTATGCATCCATTGCATTTCATAAGTTTTCATGAACTCTTCATGCCTCCTTATGTCTCATTTGCATCCCCATCTCTTGTATGAACATTCATATCACTTGGCATGCTTTCATATCACATATTTAGTATCATTTACATCTTCATATGTTTCTGACTTTGGTTTCATCTTAGCATTTCATCTCATCTTTCATTTCATTTCATTTCCTTTTACTAACTTTTCAGGTGGTAAGTGTTTTGAGAAGTGAATTTACCTTCACTTCTCATAATTTCTTCTCATCCCTTGTATGCATTCATTGATGCATTTGTGCTTGTGTATTAGATTGAGCTTTCTCATTCATGCTCTTTCTCTTCCTTATTTCTTCAAAGCAACTTGTCTTCTTAAGTGAAGCAAGTTGTCCTGCTTCTTGAGGTTTCTTTTCATTTCATCTGCTTCTTCCATGGTGGTTTCTCTGAAGATTTTCTTGCAAGCCTCATAAACCCTAGGAATACCCAAGCATGACAACAATTAGGGTTTGATTAGTCCCCATTAGTTTTACCTTTGTGTCATCTTTGAGTCTTCTCTTCTCATCTCATAATCAAGGAATGAACCTTAAAGGTTTTAAGGCTTTGTGATTAAGCTTATGCCTGCATCCTTCTATTAGGATGGAGTGTATAACTTTAATCCTAAGTGTTGAACCCTTAATGTGTTCAAATCCTTTAATCAATCCATCTAATAATCATTAAGACATCAAGCTTGTAACTTGGGCCTTGCATTAGGGTTCTAATTCTTCCTTAACTGGTTAAGAAGGACTAACCCTAATGTTAATGGACAAGTCCCCCTCAAGTTGTCTTACAAATCATAAAATCCACTTCTTAATATCACCATTAACTAAAATCCACTTAATTAAAGGCTTTGTTTTGTCATGAAGTTAATCCCTAATCATGGATTAAGTTGAGGTATCTTCCTCAGCTTAAATGTTCTCATCTATCATCCTTCTATTAGGATGGTGTAATGGGTCCATTAAATCCTTGATTATGGCTTAAACTCATTACTTAACACTAAACAAAAACACCAAAAACATCTAACTAAATGAAAATAGGTTAATAATCTTAATCCTACATCATGGTGATTAAGTGTGAGGTATTTACTTCATACTTAATGTATCCTCATTATCCCTAATCAAAGGGAGGATATGATGAGTTTGTTAACCCTTGGTTTAAGCTTAAGCTCATTAACTTATGACAAACTCCAAAAAGCAATAAAAGATTGAAAACACAAAAACAAACAATAATTATCTCCTCCGGGATTCTTTTCTCATCATTTTCACTCACAAACGAGAACTTGCTTCTTCCGTCTAATGCAAGACAGTTAGCACCTGAGCCAGACAGGTCATACACTTGAGCATAGACAAGTAAGCAATTCACAAGTCAATTTATCTTTCAGTCTCTTTGAGTCGAACTACGGTGTTTTGACTTCCTCATTGCACAAGAGGATACGTAGGCATAACTTAACAGTTATCGAACAAAAGTCTCTGTATATTCCCCCTCTTCCAGCATTATTCTTTAAGCCTCATAGTCTTGAGCTTTGCACTCTTTTCCTGCACTGACACTCTTTTATTTCACTTCACATTTCTTTTGCACTGACACTTGCATTCTTTTCCAGCTTTTGTACACAAAATAGCACTGACACTACCCCTTTTAAACACAAATCTTTTAAGCGTGGATCTCGTCTAGTACGGCGGACAATCTGGGTGCTAATACCTTCCCAGGTTGTAACCAACCCCCTTTCTCAGTTTTTCTGGTTCGCAACCGTCTTATCCATCTTTTCTTAGGTTTATGCAGCATTACCTTTCCTTCGGGATAAAAATACCTAGCTGGCGACTCTTTTCATTCTTTCTCCTTTCACCGACCGTTCGCGTCTGTACCCCTCTTGGCCCCTGTGTCATCAGGTGGGAGTGACACCTATCAGCCTTGGATACTTTCAATGATCAATAGCTTTTCATGGACTTGTAGTCTTCGAGTGAAAGGTCGCATGCCCAACATGGAAATCATACCTCTTCTTCCAATTATTCTGACATAAGACGTATGGATGAAAGAGTAAAGCTGGGGAATAAAGTTGCCCCATAAGGTTGCTCGGAAAGATCTGGCGATCTTCTGCCTATGTATCTCCATTGACCCATGACAAATGAAGAACCAGAGCAACGTAGTTCCCCTCAATAAGGATGAAAAATGCATAATTGCCATCACTGAGAGAATTTGAATATTGGTGGCTTTATTTGCTTCTATGAATACCCTTGCAACCTGGGTGATTAACTCAAAGATTTTAGCTTAATGTGGACCATCTAGTATTACAACCGTGACACCTTCATTCGCGAAGTTCACTCCAGTTCCATCGTGATTAGGCATTGGGTTTCAGAGTACATTTGAGTGAGGATAAAAATTGATTGCCTTGGAGTCAATTAGGTATTGTGCCTTGTTCTGAAAAGCCCAACATTTCTCAATGGTGTGCCCCTGGGCACCCTAATGGAATTTGAACTTGGAGTTTGCATCAAAATTTGGTGGTAGATTGTTAGCAGAAGGAGCCATCATGGTACGTAGTTCAACTAGGTTCAATTTAAGCAACTTTGGAAGCAATACAGCATACGAAAATGGGATAGAGTCAACTTTTCGTTCCCTCGCTTTTGTTCTTTGCTGAACTGATCTTTGTGCCTGTTGTTGCTAGCCCTGAAGTTGTGGTTGAGCATTTTGTTGTTGATATTGTTTTGAGCGCCTAACATGCCCCAGCACTCTCTTACTCATACTCGGCCGAGGAGCGAATGAAGGTTGTTGATTTAACCCCTTTGAATACTTGGCGTGAGTAATGACTCTAGAAGGAAAGTTGACCACCTCTTTTGTATTCCTGCATGCGTCAACTTGGGGTACCTCTCGCCCGATCAGTCCAAAAGTGATTACTCCTTCATCAATAAAATCTTGCATTTGATGCTTGAACGCCTTGCAATCATTAATATCATGTCCAGGAGCTCCAGAGTGAAAAACACAGTAGGCGTAGGGATTCCAACCTTGGTGAAGTTTATCAAAAGGAGGAGTTAGCTTGTGACACTCAATCAATCCCATTTTGAGCAGTTGTGGGCGCAATTCAGCATTAGACACGGGTACCTGATCAATAACCCTTTCTTTCTCCTATTGATAACGGGTTTCTGCCAATGGAGGAGCTACAAACGAAACCTGCTGAAGTCTTTCTCCTGAAAACCAAGGCGTAGCAGCTGAGGAAGATCTCTGATAAGGAAAGAAAGTTCCCATTTCATTGGAAACGATTTGTGTAGGATCATTCAGCTCATTTGTATCAGGCAATGTGGAGTTGATTCCTATCTTAGGCTCTTCCCGACTGCCAAGTGGTGATTGTTGGTGAAGAGTCTCAAACTGTAGAGGAAATCCACCTAACAACTCTTGATGTAGTGGACATCCCAAAGAGATGGGAGAAACATGACCTTCTGTTTGAAAAGAAGACACATGGATATTTTCTTTTTTCAACATAGCATTCATGATTCCCGTAAGCAGCTTCATTCGAGTCTTCATCAAGTTGAATTATTCTCTCAGTAGTTTTTGATCCTGGGACAATGCTCGAATGTCCACCATAAAATGCCCCAGGTGGGCCTTCATCTCAGTCACATCCGCTCGGAGTTGTTCCATGCCCATACCTTAACGATCATGATCCAAGTTGGCCATTCTGGAGAGAAACCAAGTCAGGATAATAATTTGTCCCTGAACACCTGTCATGAATGCAAGGATGTATGTAAATTCCATGTTCGGTTATTTCCAAGGAATCTATCTGTTTTGATCCATGTCTTAATACAGAAAAAATCTGATGTTTTAATTCAGATACGTGATCCTTAGAAATAACTGAACATGTATGCTAAAATGCCATGATGTCATGTATGCAACTGGCATGTGATCAGTGGTCTAACGCTGGTGCGGATCAGATAACCAAGTGTTGGTGAAGAGTCATAATATCATTATCTCTGTGCAGAAATTCCAGAATTCTCAACCAAATATCATATAGGACTGGATCATATCATGGAGTAACAATGGCAAAGCGGGTATGTTGGAAGTTTAGGGTTCCTGCAAACCTGTAAACCCCTCCCAATCTCACAGGTGTGCTACTACAGGTCAACATCATAGACTCTCAAAGCCGATCAACAATAATACGTTCACCATTTCCGAGGAATGGCTCGTGACCAAATCAGGGAATCGATTTGGCATTATGTACTAATCAGGGAGGTCTCAGATGAGTCCGGGAAAACAAACATCCCTCATAACTTCCCGGGTTCAAGCACTAAAGTCGAGAAACAATAGTACATTCATCCCGAAGGGTACAATACTATTGTCATATAACTAGTTGCTTTAACTGGGTTCCTATGAGAGAACAAGTTCATCCTATGCGACTTCCCAGTGGGCCCTCGAGTGTGAATGAGTTTTCCACAGAATATGGTCTACCACTGTCACCACTAGAGAGGGTTGTTTCCACTAAGGTCCTCGGTGATCGGTTCCCAGTGTTAGCATCTCAGGTGGGAACATTCTATGGTCTTCCTAGACCGTATAGAACATATCCTAAGAGAGCCTGGTTTGGGTGTGGGACTCGTGAAAAATACACGTGCTCAAGACCATGCAAGCCACACGACCGCCCACTCTAAATCCTATGTGTACACTCAAGTCCGGTAGTTGGCTTATCTCACAGTAATCTCATCCCACCAAGGAAAACCAGAACAGCCAGTATATGTCAGTATATGCAACTGTAAGGTAAAGTGCGGAAAGCTGTAAATAAAGCTGTAAAGTAAAGAGATAAGCTGAAAACAAAATAGTAAAGCTAAATTAAGGCACAACAACAAACAAATAAACACCCAAAGAAAACAGAAAAATACAAGCGCTAGGATTAACTCTCATAGGGGAAACCAAATATTTTGGGTTCGATCCCCAGCAGAGTCGCCAGCTGTCGCTCCCGGGATTTTCATCCTAGTAAAAACGCGAAAGTGGTGCGGAATAGGTAGAGTTTCCAGCCAGGCATTTGTATCCTGAATGAATGGGAAAGGTAATGCTGCACAAACCGAAGAGAAATGGAAAGGACAAGGTCCTACGAACTAGAGATTCTGGGTTCGGGAATCGGTTACGACCTGGGAAGGTATTAGCACCCCAGACCGTCCTTCGTACCCGACAGGATCCACGCTTGTTTGTCTGTTTCAAAGGGTGAGAAATAAGATGTTGCTGAACAAATGAACTGATAACCGGAACTGGAAATAAGAAAGGGAATTGGAAAAAAAAGATCGAAAAGAAAGGGGGAAAATGTAGGGAAAATAAAGAATGTGCTCGAACGGGGCCTATCCCGCTGCCTACGTACTCGTTGGGAAAATGAGGATCAGAGTCGTCGTAGTTAGCCTAACTAAGGCTGAGATTTGTTTGTGTTTTTTAGGATGACGTTGTCATAGCTCTAACTCAGGTGTTTGCTGGCTCGCTGAATCGAGGGCGTTATTGTGTTGCTGTCGAACTGTTGAGACGAGTCATGATCATCCGCAAAGAATAGGAGATGAGAAGAGAAGATGTGGCGTCTTTGTTTATTGTTTTTTAGAAGAAGTGTTTTGATTTTGATGTTTATTGTATGTACAACACTAAAGACTATGATATAGGAGCGAATATTTTCCAAGGTCGCCCCCAATGGGACGTTTGTAAAGTATTATAGAAGAGTGGAGGATACCTCCACTAATCATTTCCCATATGGCTTAAGGCTCATGGCGTATTGTACATACTTTCCTTATTAAATGTTTTGATTTTTCTTTGAAGGTGAGAAGTGAGACTCAAGTTACAAAAGGAAAAATCTAAGGGAACTAGACTTACCCTAAATGATTATGTTCAATGGTAAATCTTATGGTTGGTAAAGTTTGAACGGAAAACTACCTAAGCGGATACTAAACCTAAAAAGAGAGAGTATACAAAATGTAGGGATGAATACGGTCCTCCTATGTCATGGTTGGTGAAGCGTATGATGAATCGTGAAAGGAAATGGTATGATGGATCGGGTGGGTCGATTGTGTAGTGCTGAGACACATGACTTATGGTTCATGACATACAAGGTTTGTGCTTTGGTTTATTGGAGTGGATCGAAGTGTAATCGTGGAAACCCTAATGTCACATGAAAATTTATTCATTTATTCTTTTTTTGAAATTATTCGACGTTGGATCGAATATCTCTTTTTTTTCCTTTTTGAAATTTGGTTATCTAAACGCTTCTTTTTTTCTTTTTCTATCCTAATTATAGGTATCAAACATAAAAAGGTTCTAAACTATTACATCATGAAAGCATAAGAACCATAAAACGGAAAAATACAACAAAGCATAATGGAAAAAATAATCCGACCCATAAGCATAGTCCTCGAATAATACCTTGCACAACAACAAAAATTGTTAGTAAATGAAATTAAAATGAGTATGCAAAAATATGAACAAAATGGATTAATGTGTAAAATTGCAAAATAATATTAAAATGCATATAAAGCATAAAATCGAAATAAATACCAAAAAATCGAAAAAAAAGAATTAAAAAAATACAAACTATTGTTTTATTATTCTAAATTATTATTTAATTTTTTCTGGAATTTTTTAGTAGAATCTCTTTGTAAAATGAATTTTAAAAGGAAAAGAATTAAAAGAAAATAAATATTAAAAAAAATAATCCATGGGTGCATGAGAAGTACAATTTCAGTAAAAAAAACCAATGGGCCCAGACAGGGGGTGCCAATAGCATTCTGATAAACCCAATACGCATAGGAGGGCATGATGGTACACCAAGTTATCTTGTTCTTTCAGTTAACTTGTTTGACTTGATCTGGTTCATTGGATGGTGTGGTTCATGAGGATGACAGGTCGGATGGTTGAAACTGTGTAGGTATAGGGATGTATGGTGGGCTAGCACGTGCAAGATGGAATTCAGGGGTCCTACCGGACGGTGACATTTGTCACCGCCGGAATGGACCGGAAAAAAGAAAATCTTATCCCTAATTCCAAAATGGGTGGTGGATAATGATCTTTATGAGATTTTAATTTCAATTTTTTTATAAAATTAAAAGAACAAAGTCTCTCTCTCTCTCTCAACACCATTCTCGTTCTCCTTCTTCTTCATCTAAACCCTAACCGTGGCGGCGACTCCCCTGCGGTGACCCTCAAATTCACTCTGACTCCATCATCAACCTCAATGAACGACATCTAAACAAAACTCCAGTTATCAATCCGTGTTATTTTGAAACCTCTCGCCACTCTCAAACTCAGATTCAAGCATAGTTCCTTTATTTTCAAACGAAATCGCGTCATGGAGAGATGGATTACTTACGAAATGAAGGTGGCGGTGGCTATGTGAGCTTTAGGTAAGAGATTCTGATTTGTAACTCTTATTGAATCTTTGAACTCTTCTTGAATATTGTTTGACGATTTCGTTATCTTTGACCTCACAGTGATGGTGTTGATGGTACGCAATGAAGATTGAAGATCTGAAGAAGAGCTGATGAAGTTTTGAAGATGAAGTTTCGAAGATGAGCTAAGGCTTGATGAAGATGATGGACGAAGAACTCCTGAATGAATTTCGGCAGAGTTCTGATGATGAGCGATTGATTCTACGGATCCTTCCGCAATTGCGGATTCCCTCATGCCCTGTGTTCACGATGTGCAGCTCGAATAGATGCAGCGTTTCTCAATTATTGTTGATCTTCTTGTTCTATGCAGCTTCGTGTCTTCTTCTATCTTCCTTTTCAATTCTGTTGTGCTTCTTGACTTTTTCAGCGCGAGTAGATTTTGACCTATGGCTGTTGTTATTGTGTTGATGATGATTATTTGTGCACACTTGTTCCTGGACCTGCGGCTGAAGGAGTTCAAGATCTATGTGGTGATGATGAAGATCGTTGCGGATTGACGATGATGATGAAAGTTGTTGATGATGTTGTTGTGTCAAGAGTGTTGAGGATGATACAACTTGAATATGATGCGAGTTGAAGAACTTGAAGTTGTCAATGCAGGTTGCATTTTTTAAGGTGAATCATTGTGTTCTTGAGATGATTGATGTTTATGATTCTTTGTGCAGAGTTGAATTTTAACCTAGAGTCATGGATTTTGCAGGTTGTGGATTCTAATATTAGGGAAGGTTTGGCGATGATTGATGAAGGATTCATGAAGAGGAGTTGAAGTTGGTGATGAGATTGATGATGAAGAAGCTATTATGGCATTGAAGAATGATGAACAATGTTGATGAATGTCGAAGGTGGTGAAGAATGAGAGGGTTGCAGATTCGGATTGAAGGAAAAAAAGAATGAGGAAAATGGTGGAGAGTGAAGAAGAATGAGGAAAAATGATGGAGATATTTGAAGAAGAATCAGGAAATGGTTTATATTGATGAACTCGGGGGTGAGGTGGGAATTTCACAAGTAGATTCAGTTATAAATTCTGTTATGTCAGTTAGAGTTTGTTATTGATTTTTGTAACTGAAATGTTGATGTTAATGACATTTATTTGATGCAGGTTATTGTGGTGTAACTTTAAGGTTTGATGATGAAAGGTGGAGAAGAGAGTGATTGATGCTGCAGGTATATATTGAAGATTTTTTAATTGAAAGCGAGATGACCGGAAAACTGAAGGGAGTTCTCAATTTCTTTCCTAAACTATCTCTTTCCTTTTCTTCCTTTAACAGATTCCATTTTGCTATGACTAGATTTTCCCTCTATTTTTTATTAGCTTATCAGTGAATTGAACTGTAATGGTTTTTATCGGTTAACTCCCTTTTGTTGTGGTTCTAAATTGCGTTGAACGCGTTGTTATTATGATATGAAAGTGTGTTGAATTTTGAATGTGTTCTTCTTCTTTTGGTTGCAGTTCTGGAGCTGTTAAGGTGATGTTGATGACAAGCTTAGGAAATTCTTGATGAGTTCAGATTGAAAGACCTTGCGGTGATTATGTACGATGGTGGATGAAGATGATTGAAGAAGATGATGGGTGGTGAGGGTGACAAATTATTGAAGGTAAATGCATGTGTTTTAAGGTTGATGAAGGTGAAGAGAGACAGATGGATTGAATGACGACTTGGTGTCGATAGTCCATTAGAGAATTTCTCTTATTTTTTCAGTTAAGATTCGGTTGTGGTTTTTTGTTATGGGAGTTTGTTACAACTGTCAACTTCTTTTCAAACTCCACTATGAACTTTCCTTCATTGTAACTGTGTTTTATGCTACCAATTTGAATGAATCAACTCTCCCTGTTATGAGTTTCCTTCTTTTTGTTATAAGTTTTTCAGCTATGAGCTTTTTATTGTTATTGTAGTTCTCACTTGAAATCTCAAAGAAGTTGTTGTTATTGTATTTTCCTTTAATATTAAATGAGAGTTATTTATTTGTTGTATAGTTACACTGTTGTTGGTTTCGCCCCTTTGATGTAACTGAACTGAGCACCAAGCATTGTTATGAAGACAAAACCATCATTCCCATAATTTAATAGAACAAATGTCTTCAATATATGTGATTCAAATGAGTGTGTCTCTACTGTAATAACCTGAGATCTGATATACTTGGAAATTTTGGCTTTTTATGCCCATATTATCATTTTCCATAAAATATACATTATCCACAATGGTGAATCCAAAACTTCCCATATCTGCTAATCCCAAAAGCTCTATCACACAATGAACAAAGATGACTCATTAGAAACTATCTTCCATATGGTATTCTTGTAACATGAATGTTCGATAACATTTTCCCAATATATTATTATGTTTGGATATCTAGACTCATCACTTTATCTAACTTAATCTTGACATAATAAATGCTTGAATAGAATTCTCACAAATAGTGAAAGTCATCACATTGCCCAACGAGTGACAAAGAAATGATCGGCACCCAATACTCTTTTCCCTCCACCATTCGTAATTTGAACCCATTTTTCTTTAATTTTGACATATATAGTACTTGAAATTGGATCTTGAATCTGAATGAGCCTAACTTGACTTCCTTGATTCCAAAATTTGAACGTGAACTTTTTTATTACTTTCTTGAATGAAACTTGAAGATGTCTTAGACCCAAACCCTAATTAGACATGTTCATCGAGACATTCTCAATGACTTGCACCCTAAGAAATGAGGGAACTTTGATTGATGCACCAATAAATAATCTTCCCAAGGAAAATCCCTTGAGTACTCTTGAGAAAATCTTGAAGAATATAAACTTGGTACTCAGTGAATCTTGATAAGAAAATACCCATGATGATGTGAGTTAAACCCCTTGTCTCGACCTTGAGTGTAAAGATTTGATGAATCACCTCTGAACAGGAGAGTTCATAACACAAGAAAAAAACTTCGATTAAATGTCTTAAGAGTTCAATGAAATGCATAATTATGATATTATGACCTAATGGAGAATGCAGATGATTGCGGGGCATAAAGCCAGTTAGTGGTAATAAATAAGAGGGAAAATTTTGGGGTGTTACAGTTGCCCCTATTCAATCACTATAGACCTAAATGGATGATAGCAGTTGCTTTCAGATGTTTAAGGTATGCAGACATTGAATACCAGAAACAACCAGAAGATTTGCACTATGTTGAACTCTGCTCGAATATACTTATGATGGGAAGAATAGTAAGTGGGTGAGGCTTTCTGAGTCATGCCAGAAGACTACTAATTTGCCACACTGCGGGTGGACTTTTGATAGGTTGCACCAGTGCCCTAATGATGTATTATTATTATTATTATTATTATTATTATTATTATTTAGAGTCGAACAACTACTAAATTGCCACACTGCGGGTGGACCTTTGCCAATCTGCGATCGAATTTCAGATACTTTGCCACCCTAAGGACGGACTTTTGCCAATCTGTGGTTGGACTTCAAGATACGTTGCCACACTGTGGGTGGAATTTTGCCAATCTATGGTTAGACTTCAAGATACCTTGCCACACTGCAGGTGGACTTTTGATATTTTGCCACACTACGGGTGGACTTCTGCCCACTGCGGGGGACTTTTGCTCACTGCGGGAGACTTTTGCCCACTGTGGGAGACTTTTGCTACTTTGTCACATTGTGGGTGGACTTTTGCTCACTATGGGAGATGTTTGCCCACTGTGGGGGACTTTTTCCCACTGCGGGGGACTTTTGATACTTTGCCACACTGCGGGTGGACTTTTGCTCAATAGGGTAGACTTTTGCCCACTCCGGGGGACAGAAGGCTGAGGATGTTCTCCCCAAGCATGGAGTTTCCTTTCTTCAATAGATAAGTATTCCTAACCAGAGTCTTCTTATCCCTAGTAGTATAGGAAGATTCATTATTCTCTAGCAGAGGTGAAGATATGGAGAAACCTGATGGTTTTTTCTTCTCGCACAACATTGTTCGCAATCTTCCCCAGTGAAGTTGTTAACCAAAGTCCAATCCTCATTGGAATCTCTTCCCCAAGTAGAAGATTGTGTATCTGAGGGATTCCCCTGCTTATTTCTTCCTTAACAGAGTACTGTCACACCCCAAATTTTACCCCTAACTGCTCGCATCACATTGCATTTTTGAGAATTCTAGGGCCTTTTGTTCTCAACTCTTTTTCAAGTTAATCATGAATCTAGTTTTTTTATTTATTCACTTTCACTCCCAAGCATCTATTTTTGTTTCTCATTTCCAACCTTTTAATATATTTGTTGTATATTCATTACATTTTCAATTTCCAATTCTATTTCTTTATTTTTATTTCCAAAGTTAATCATGAATCTAGTTTTTTTTTATTATTATTTATTCATTTTCACTTCCAAATTTCTATTTTTTGTTCTCATTTCCAACTTTTAATATATTTTTGTATATTTATTTTTATTCTAATTCTATTTCTATCTCTTTTATTCTATTTTTTTTTAACTTCCTATGTTTTAAATTTTATTTCAATTTTAAGTTTTATTTCTAATTGAATTTCTAATCTCTATCCTTAGTTTTTTAGATTCATTTTCAAGTTTATTCATAAATTTCAATTTTTGATTTCTATTTATAATTTTTTTCAAGATTGCTATCTCTAAACTTATTTTCATTTTTCTGACTTTTATTTCAGTCTAATTTCCATATTTATTTTCCAAATTTATTTTTTATTTTCAAAGCTTATTGCCGAGTCATTTCCATCCCCATTATTTCCAAGTCCATATTATTTTGAAGGGAAACTATGATTTGGTTTAAGTTCATAAAGCTGGTGCAGCAAGCTGGTCTTTGGATTGACTTTGGATTTGGTCCTTGCTTGCGCTGAATGATTTTGGGAGGCATCCCTGTTTGGCTCAAGTACATTCCAAGTAACAGCTTCAGAACAAATAACGGACCATTTAAGTTTCAAATGCTAGTTTATCGGTTCTGGAGGTCTAGTTCCTCATAGACCTGTTGAGGATTTGATATTTTCAATTGCAAAATTTATACAAAAAGGAAGATGTTTTCATTTCTAAGGCATTGGAAATTAATTGTTCATCAAATTGATTGTCTAATAAGGGTTCTAAGAGAGATTCTAGCCCATAAAGAAGACTAAAGCTATTTAAAAATTCAAATACAAATAACAGGGGAATGGTGAAGTTCGAAGAGCGGAAAGCTTGTCTTTGAAGGTAATTCGGCAGCTCCTGGTTTTGATGCGGATGCTGGTCTATCTGTTAGCATCGATGCAAGAAGGGAACTCTTGAGGATTACCGCCTTCAGCGTGTTTTGTTGTGTCATAACTTCAAGTTTGCAAGTCCTGAAAAAAGGAGAAGATCAGTTCCATTGCCATTCAATTTCAGAGGTGGAAAGAAAACAATGGGGGCCTATTATCGTAAACAAATCGTAACGCATATTTTTCAGAGCAAATTCAGGATACAAGCATAAAGAAATTATCAAAGTGGGCAAACTCTCATTGATTGATCTTGCCAGCTTCTCAAGGATTCATTAGGAGGAACTTGCAACCCTGTCATGATTGCAAACATAAGCCCAAGTATCCTCTCATTTGGTGAAACTCAAAACACCCTTCTTTGGGCTGATAGAGCCAAGGAGATTCAAACGAAGGCACCTGACGCAAACGAGGATCTATTACCAGTACCTAAAATAGAAACAGACCAAGCACAACTGATACTTGAGCTGCAAAATGAGAATCGTCAATTGCAAATTCAGCTGGCACGCCCAAAAAAATAACAGATGCCTTTAAAGCTCAAAGCACAATCCTTGACTGCATATTCTTCCCCAACACCACCATCAGCTTCATCTTTTCTTTCTATACCTCCAACCTTTATTCAACCAAATAAAAAAAACAAAAACAATGTATTAGAAAACCAGTAATGACCACAACATTATTTCACAAACAGACAAAACAAAGAGAAACAGGGAAAACTCATTTCAATTGAAAACCGACCCTTCATTTCAATCTAAATCCAATTGATTCGGTTCATTTTCAAACCAAGAAAGTTAAGTCAAAGGCTTAAGATGACGACAGGACATAAACAAGTGCAGGCAGAGATGTAACAGAAGACACGAAAACCAAAGATTGCACAAAATAAGCAAAACATCTTTTGATACAGAAAAGGTTGTAGCAAGCACAACCGAAAGTGTGAAAACTCAGAAATTTTCAAAAATATCAAACCCTAATTTGACACTATTTAAGGGGGGGCGCAAGTATCTGAGGGGAACCCTAAAAAAGGAGATATTAACACAAAAAAGTTTCATAAGAAAACGAGAACCTAGCTACACAGAACTCTAACTGGTACCATCAAATCCAACCACATTCGGTGTTTAACAACAACAATAAGACGCACAGAAGAAGCAAAAACAAGAAGAAGGGGAAGTTAGAGAGAAAACGGCGAACCGAAGAAGCAAGGAGGTCGAAAACTTACCACCAATCACGGGAGCTTTTGAATCGGTAGATCATTGTTGTTCATTCTTTAAATTTGAACCGTTGTTATCGCTTGTCCATCGTTATTTTTTTCAGATTATTGCCATTCTAACATGTAATTGCATCGCCGTTTGCTTTGGGGGCCTAGGGTTCATGTTTTGAGACGAATTTAGTGTTTAGGTTGATTTTTTTCTGGGCGTTTTTTCGTTCCGTGTTCGAAATTGTTGATACAACGAAACATTTTTTTTTATTTGAAGCCATAGCGATTTTGAAACGGAAAATTAGAGGAAGAGGGAGAGGATTTCGGCGAGACCAAGTTTTCCCTTTTGTTTTAGTGTGCTGCGGCTATAACCTTAGGGTTACTCTCCTTTTTTTTTCATATAATAGAGTAAAGTCGGGTCGTGGGTTGGACCCGGTCCGTCCTCAACCGCCCGCGGGTTTGCTCTCAATGGGCCTTCCTGCTGTTTTTTTAAACAAAGTCCAATAATTCCATTTTGTTTCTTTAAGTTTATTATGCATGTCTCATAATATTTAACACTCTTAATTTGTTTTTTCTTTCTTTCCTAATTTTTATTTTTTTTTTTAAAAATATATATAGTGAACTTTGAAAATATTTTATGATAAGTGTTTATGTTAACTAATTTATTTATTTAGATTGATATTTAGCTTTTGGTAAGAAAAATATTTGGTTTAGTTTGCTTCTTTTTATTAGTTATGAGGCATTTGTTTACTTGTTTTTCTTCTTGCTCATTATTAAATCGTACGATGATGATGTATGACTCGTACAAACTTGTGATATTTTTCGCTTTTGATCATAAGTTAAAAACGTACAATAATAAACACGACCACATAACTTTTCGAGTAATTAAGTGCTGGTCCAATGCCAAATAAAATATTTCTACGTCTACTTTTTTCACACACGTAAGTCGATCACTAAGTGATCGCCGTCTGCACGACTTATCGCGTTCTTTAACTTAACGAAGATTAGAACTCCGGAGTCTAGCACTCCGCACGTTCTAGAACAAACTACAACTGGGCTAGCCCCACGCGTAATGTTTCGTTCACTCCCTCGTTTTAATCGCATTAATTCTAAAACGTCTAAAAAAACAATTATTCAATTTATTTAATTGATACGGAAACAGAACTCCGGAGTCTAGCGCTCCGCACGTTCTAAAATGGACTGCAGTTGGGCTAACCCCACGCAACGTGGTCCATTCGCCTCCCGTATTTCGAAATATAATCGCATAAATTAACATACAAAAACAGAACTCCGGAGTCTAGCATTCCGCACGTTTTGGATTGAACCGCTACTGGGCTAGCTCCACGCGACGTGTTTCAATCACCGTTCGTATATCAAAATATCTCGATCATTTTATAAATTAAATTACGAAAAAACCGAACTCCAGAGTCTAGCACTCCGCACGTTCTAAAATGGACTGCAACTGGGCCAGCCCCACGCAACGTGGTCCATTCGCTCCTTCACATCTTAAAAACAACTTAAAACTTACCAACCAGTTTAAATCATTTTCATAATTAATTATCGAAAGACGGAACTCCAGTCTAGCACTCCGCACGTTTTAGAATGCAATCACTCCTGGGCTAGCCCCACGCGACGTGTTTCATTCGCCCTTTCGTTTAAAACACTGTAACAAAGTCAAACACTTTTCTCTAAAACGAACATTGTTTAAATCATTCTATCTCACAAGCAAGCTAGTGCTTCAGCCTCCACCGCGAGTATAAGCCAACTCTTAGCAGTAGAATGCATTTTAAACAACTGTTCAATAAAAATCACAAACCGTAGTCGCACGAACTACGAAGCTCTGACTTTCCCATTGCACAAGGGAATACGTAGGCACGGGGATTTTAATCCTTCGTGAGCGCCCTATTAAAAAAAACTCAATCTTTTTTCTGTCACGATAATAAAAAACATTTAATCTTTTCTCCGTCTTAATAATAATAATTTAAAACTTTAACAAACATATTAACAGACATTAAGAAGACAAAAAAACTTAAGATCAAACATGTAATCGCATAGTTAAGCTAAGAGGTTCCCGTTGAGTACAACGGACGTGAGGGGTGCTAATACCTTCCCCTTGCGTAACCGACTCCCGAACTTAGAATTTGGTTTCGTAAACCATTTCTTATCCTTTATTAGGTTGTATCTATATCTCCCTTTTCTCTCGTAGAATAAATAGAATTAGGTGGCGGCTCTGTTATTTATTTTAGGATCGTATTTTTCGAGGTACGACAGTTGGCGACTCTGCTGGGGATACCAGCTCCATGCTAGAGAGAGTCGAGCCTAACTTAGCTTTGTGTGTTTATTTGTTTGATCTTATCTCTTCTTGTCTTCTCCATGTTTATTATTTATGTTTGTTTATTTGTTCTTTTACCGCTTTCCTTTATTTGCTCATTATATTACTTGTCTGTGGGATACTGGGGTAACTTTGCAAGTAAATTTTGAGTGGTGGAAAAAGCAGAGGGAACACCTAAGTTTAGAATTGGATGTTATTAGTGTTAGTCGCCAAGGACTCGCTCCTTGCACGCCTAACATGAAAGCTCCCCCCGATAGTTAGACTTTTCGTAGATCTTGTCATAACGTAGCTAGCCTGTCGCGTGACCTGATTCACGAAAGGGCTGTGATTCTGGGACCCCCTAGGACCTGTTTCAATTTTGGTAGTTGTGTAATTTCAGGCTCCGAGGGCTCTCCCCTTTATCAGCCTAGCATGAGAACTCCACTCAAGGTAGACCTTATCGTTATTATCGTCACAATGCAGCTAGCCTGCGGCGGGGCGTTAGTACGATAAAAGTCTGTGACCTTGGGTTTCCTTAAACCATCACCGTAGAAACCCTCCCGTGAGTGGGACTTATGGGTAGTAAAACGTAGGACCAATCTCTTACAGCCCACCTGTTAAGAAAGCTCCGAATTTACCTGTGGCACCCTGCATCCTTGCATCTCTGTATCTTAGCATCATATGCATCATTTTAGTAGATGTTTCAAGGAACAAAGAGAAGTTTTGTTGCAAACCTCACGTATTTTACCAGGAATGGACTTCAGTTTATTAGTTTTTTGGAAAATAATAAGGGAACTTTACACATCTTGGCGTTTTGCAATAACTTCTTAAGTCCCTTGAAGCATTTGCTTTTTTTACCCATGTTTGCATCTCCGCATCTGCATTCTGTCAAAACTCATTCTCGTCAACTCTTTTCCAGTTGTCACACTGAGGATCTCACGCAAGTATTCCACCCGAGCCCAGACCAAGAAGGAGATGGCTGAAAGAGACCTAGAGATGGACATAGTTAATGATGAGCTTTCTGATCTTCGTAGAAATATGGGTCAGATGATGGAAATGCTACAGGTCATCCGAGCAAAATTAGATACCCAACAGACTGTAGTGTCAGAGATTGTCACTGCAACGACTGAGCCTACGCCATCAGTCACTCCTCCTGTGACCTGGCCTCCTTTTGGGCTTCCCCATGGATTTGTACCTCCCCCTCAGGGTTTTACTTCTCAAAGTTTTATCCCTCCTTCCCAAGGACTTACTGCTCAGGGTTTCTTCCCTCCTTCCCAAGGTTTCGCTTCTCAAAGTTTCGCACCTCCTTCTCAGGGTCTTGCATTTCCTTCCCAAGGTTTTGTACCTCCCCATCAAGGATTTGCTGCTCAGCAGACTATTCCTGTGACTAATGAAGAGAACCATGTGGTTACTAATTTTACACCAGATATCGTGCACACCCGTTCCCAACCATACTTTAATGACCCTCAGGTGTATGACGTGCCAGATATGTCGGAGAATGGAAATGAGAAACATGAAAAGATGCAAGAAAATTTTGACACCCTGGAGAAAAGATTAAGAGCAATTCAAGGTGACCAGATCTTCGGGGCTGCTGCTAGAGAGATGTGTCTGGTGTCTGGTCTGGTAATTCTTCCAAAGTTCAAGATACCCCACTTTTGACATGTACGAGGGCGCAACATGTCCTGAGAACCACCTCTTGATGTATTTTCGAAGAATGGCTGTGCAGGTGGACAACGACAAATTAATGATCCACTGCTTCCAAGACAGTCTGAAGGGAATCTCCTCCAAGTGGTATCTAACGCTAGACCAGTCGAAGATTCGCAGTTTTCAAGACTTGACAGATGCTTTCATCCAGCAGTACAAATACAATATGGACCTTGCTCCCGATAGAAGGCAATTGTTGAGTATGTCACAGAAGGATTCCGAATCATTTAAAGAGTATGCTCAGAGGTGGAGAGGGACCGCTTCTCAGGTAGATCCTCCGTTGTCTGAAAAGGAGTTAGCTGATTGGTTTGTTGACACGGTGCGACCAGAATTCTTCGAGAGAATTCTTCAATGTCAAGAAATTTACCAGCAATTTCCACAAGAAGAAAGAAGGTGAGACGAATGCAATAATGACGAGTCAAAGGAGGAATCAGCTGTAGCAAAGGCCTCCACCTGTGGCTCAACCCCAGTATGTCTACCCGCCGCAGTATGTTCAACATCCTTATGTGGCGGCAGTTCAACCGTCATATAATCCACAAGTTCCGATGTATCGGCCAACTCAAGCAGTACCGATGTATCAGCAAGCGGCTCTAGTGATCCCAGTTTATCAACCAATGCTCAACAATCTAGGCTATCAACGAGCGCCCAATGCTTCAGCCTACCAGCAGAGGACACCAGCTCCTCATCCAAATCCCAACTTTCAGAATAGAAGACCAGGAGGAAGGCTTCCCCATCCTCGGATCCCTATGACCTACACTGTGTTAGACGGTGTGGCTAGTGATCTAGAGGGGGGGTGAATGGATCACCTCCTTGTTAACAAGGTTTTAAAAGATTTTTCAGAGTTTTTTTAAGATTAGCGGAAAAACACGGTCCCTAATCGACTATCGTCTATTCTGGACCAGCTACTAGAAAACCGGACATGTGATAGAGTGTTGGATTTGCAATCGAGATGTTAAAGACTTAAACACACAAGCTGTAAAAGTATTGAATGCACCTATCACAAAAACTATTTCCAATGAATCAAAATCGATTAAAAACGTAAATAGAGATGGAGAAGGAATACAATACACAGAGATTTGGTAAGGAAGTTCCCCACGTTCGTCCTCGCGTGTGGGTACGTCTCCCTCTCAATTTCAAACCGAAATTGAGAACTTTTATATCGATATTGCTGAAATCGTCATTTACAAGGTTGCTATACAAAAACCAGAAATCTATACACCTAGATCTTCCTATTGTATGAACCTTCACTTGATCTGAGCCAAATCAAGATTCCCTTGCAAGTAATACAAACAATTCATCGGTTCCACAATCTATTTGTGAAATCTACCAATTTCTAAACCTTACGTTGCGGCTGAATCTGTTTTGTAAACGTGACTGACAAACCTTCAAGAACACACCCATTCTTGAAGGACAAACCATATGGTTTTTCCTTGAAACCGTCTTTCACTCTTCAACTCAGCTAGATCATCGATCGTTCCGTTGAACGTTATCTCTTGATCCTCTAATTCACAGAACAGCAATGATTATGTGTTGATGTTCTTGAATCAAAGTGATTGAGAAGATGATGAAGATGAATTTTCTCTTAGGTTTCAACCCTGCTCACAATTGAATGCACACCCAAAAACTTATTTTCTTAATTGTGTTCTTCAATTTTCTTGACCTTGAATTCACTTTCGATTTTTCCCTTCATCTTATCTGCACTAATAGAAACATATATATACTTGACAAAGTCTGTTAGAATAGAAACAGATTAATGCATCGATACAAAGTGCGAATGTATCGATACATGATGGTTTTTACACTGTTATGTTTCAATACATAATGGAATGAATCGATACATACTGAACCAATGCAAAAGAAATAGAGATATGAAGACATAATGTATCGATGCATGTTGCGAATGTATCGATACATAGCAGATATTCCAGAATCATATCTACAACATGTATCGATGCATGTTGCGAATGTATCGATACATAGCAGATATCACAGACGCATACCTACAGCATGTATCGATGCATATTGAGAATGTATCGATGCATTTGACTTAATTCAGAACTTCAAGGAAATTATATATCGATACATCTTGCGAATGAATCGATACATACAGAAGCAAAAGTCAAATTTTTTGTTTAAAACAAGACATGTGTTGATACAAAAACTCATGTATCAATGCATACATGGATAAGGTAGTTTTTTTAAGCTTGCAATGTCAATTCAATACAAAGTGTATGTTAAAAGCACAAAAGCATAAAATTTACTATCATACAAAACTAAAGAGTTTCTCACAAACTCCCCCTTTTTTATGATGGCAAATTTTTGCAGAAGTGTGAGAACCACTCCCTCTGAGTTTGTGCATAATCACTCCCCCTGAGTTTGTGCATGCTGTCATTTTTCACACTCAAGCCTTTCTCCACCTTTGTCAACATCAAAAAAAAATTGTATAGGTGAAGCAATATTCAGCAATAAGAAGATATATATAAGCTAATCATGAAGAAATCACTCACAAAGAGTGAAACATAAAGGGCAAACCAATTAAGCGTAAACAACAAACAAGCATAGGCATTTAATTGGACTAGTAGAGTTAAGAATTACAAAAGCAAACCAAACGCATACAATGTTTAAACATAAAATCAAAAGAAACTTAAGCATCAAGGAAAAAAGGAAATGATGTAATGCAATTATGAAATGCTGCCTTAGTGAGGATTGTAGCCACCACAGGACTCCGCATCATCTCTATCGGGATCTCTGAAACTTGGAGGAGGAGGTGGAGGAGGCATCTCATCAGGATTTTTCCCCATGAAGTTGTAATGCCTGAACCAATTCTGAACCTCGGTGCTTCTGAATCTGTCCATAATACCCGGATGTGCACGACAATCATCCATGAAACCGGACATCTCATTGTAGAAGACTTGATGCCACTTGACCAAGTCTGTGTGCCATGAGTGTTGGTTATGATACATCCTAGTGTGTTCATCATGCCACTCCCGGTGCTCTTTGTGCCACTCCATTTGTTGTATATGCCACGCACGGGCTTCTTCATGTCGGGCATTATTGGAAATTTCCATTTGCTCAAACATTTGAGTTAGATATTCAGGAGGTGTAGTAGATGATGTTGGTGGAACAGATGGAGGAACCGGTTCATAGTTAGTAGGAGACCACCTTTGTGGCACCCACTCACCCCAAGTAGTGTTGACATTTGCTTCAGGGGGATTTTCTTCATTTACATCCTCCATATTTTCATCTCTTTGTTCTTCAGCAACAAAAATCTATTCAGAAGGTGTATCAAAGTTATAAATTCTGGTTCTAGAGCTGCGTTCAAAGAAGTAATAGCATCGACGCTCTGTGTCCCACCTATATCCCATATGAGAAGGAGTAGCACTATTGAATTCTTGAACAGTAGATGAAGATAAGAGAGGAACAAGGGGTACGACCACCTTCCAGAACTTAATGATCCTCATAATCTGTGCGGCATAAGCAAGAGTGATGTTCTTCGAACTATTCCTTGTAAGAAAAAAACGCTTCACAAAATAATTGGGCCAATTCAACGGAATCTTATTCTGCAGAATATACAAGAGATGTATGTCTGGCTTATCCAATCTAGAGTGCCCACCAGACCTCGGACGTAAACTATGCGAGAGAATCCAATGCAGAATTCTGGGGACACTCTTAATCATTCCAGAAGTTAAATGCTCATCATCACCTTGAGGCCTTTGCAGTTTTGAAATAGATTCACAATATTCCTTCAGATTAAACTCAGTTTCAAATTTCTGATCATGCCACATTTGCAACTCAGGCATCGGGAATGGCATTTGGAACACCTTGTTCCAATCACTAGCCTCAAAACAATAAGTCCTTGTTCCAATAGAGCACTTGAACATGTACCCTTTACCAGATTGCACACCCGCATAAAAGGCATGAATGAAGTCCTCATGATAGTCATCATTAACAGTTAAAAAAGACCCAAGTTTTTGTGCGTCAATCAAATTAGCAACTTCATTTAAGTATAGAGTACGTGCATCTTGAGTATTGAAGACATGGGGTTTCATAACTAACCTTTTCTTGAAGGAAACCTCAAACCCTTCAGCAATGGCAGGATGGAGAATGGATGACCCAGTGGGAGGAATTTCTGGAGCAGGAGGAGCTTGGTGTGAAGCCTCAACAGGTTCTTTCCCTTTACCTCTACCTTTTGCTCTAGGAAGCATGATTCTTGGAGGCATGATTATGAAGTTAGGGTTTTGGAAGAAAAGGGGTTTTGTGGTGTTAGGGTTATTTAACTGTTAATGATGCAAATGGGATGAAGAAGGAGATAAAATAGAGATTATGACTGTTGCAAATGGCATAACTGATGCTGATGTGTCGATACAAAAAAATGAAAAGGATTTTATATCAGTATGCATCGATACATAACCGTATGCATCGATTCATGTTGCGAAATTTTGGATTTTCAAGTTGCTATGTATCGATACAAACCACGAATGTATCGATACATACTGTAACAATTTTGACAATTTTAAAAGAAATTGAACATGTATCGACACAAAATGGATATGCATCGATACATAGACCTTATGTATCAATACATGAGACTTAACAAAATTTTAATGCAGAATGCAGAGTGAATCATAACATTTTAATGATGCTTAAGAATACTTTACAAACTAATTATTAATGCTCAAACAATCATATGTAAAGAAGTACATATAAGCGAGAAATAATTGCTCAAACATACATTTATCACACAATATCAACAAGATGTAGAGAGGAACAATATTACCTCCGTCGTAGTAATCTCATGAAGTACGAGTGAAGTCTACATTCAAATCTCAGTAAACACGATGAGATAAATATAAACTAGATCAAACAAACTTAAGACGCCAATGCGGAGAGATCAAGAATCCCTAATACACGACGATTGTTGAAGAATGGTTCAGTTGCCAATGGTTTAGTGAAAATGTCAGCAAGTTGATTTTTAGTATCAACATGCTCAAAAACAACATCTCCTTTTTCAACATGATCGCGAAGGAAGTGATGTCTAATCTCTATATGTTTGGTGCGTGAGTGTAAAACAGGATTCTTAGTGAGATTAATGGCACTAGTGTTGTCACACTTTATTGGAATACTGTCGCTCCCGATAAAATGGGACTCGCCCAAATAAAGGTACAGACGCGAACGGTCGGCGAGAGGGACAATGAGAACACACAGCCGTGAACTCACTGGAGAATGAATAGAGTCGCCAGCTAGGCATTTTTATCCCGGAGGAAAGGCAATGCTGCATAGACCTGGAAAGACATGGATAAGACGATTGCGAACCAGAGAGACTGAGAAAGGGGGTTGGTTACAACCTGGGAAGGTATTAGCACCCAGATTGTCCGCCGTACTCGACGGGATCCACGCTTAAAAGATTTGTGTTTTAAAGGGGTAGTGTCAGTGCAATTTGTGTGTAAAATAGCTGGAAAAGAATGTACAGGTGTCTGTGTAAAAGAAGTGTGAAGTGTATAAGTGAAGTGTCAGTGTAAGAACAGGAGTAAGATGCTCAAGATCATGAGGCTAAGAGAAAGATGCTTGAAAGAGGGGGAATATACAGAGACTTTTGTTCGATAACTGTTAAGTTATGCCTACGTATCCTCTCGTGCAATGAGGAAGTCAGAACACCGTAGTTCGACCCAAAAAGACTGAAAGATGAATTGACTTGTGAACTGCTTGCTTGTCTATGCTCAAGTGTATGACCTGTCTGGCTCAGGTGCAAACTGTCTTGCATTAGACGGAAGAAGCAAGTTCTCGTTTATGAGTGAAGGTGATGAGAAAAGAATCCCTAAGGAGACGATTATTGTTTGTTTTTTGAGTTTTCAGTCTTTTATTGCTTTTGAAAGTTTGTCATAAGTTAATGAGCTTAAGCCTAAACCAATGGATTTAGTAAACTCATCACATCTTCCCTCTGATTAGGGGTAATGAGAATACCTTAAGTGTGAAGTCAGATTCTCACACTTAATTACCTTTGGTGTAGGGTTAAGATCATTAACCTACTTGTGATTATTTAGATGTTTTTGGTGTTTTTGTTTAGTGTTGAGTAATGAGGTTAAGCCATAATCAGAGATTAAACAGACTCATTACACCATCCTAATAGAAGGATAATAGATGAGAATGTTTAAGCCGAGGAAGACTCCTCAACTTAATCCATGATTAGGGATTAAACTCATGACAAAACAAGCCTTTGATTAAGTGGATTTTATTTAATGGTATGATGATGAAGTGTTTTTTAGGGTTTATAAGACAACTTGAGGGGGACTTGTCCATTAACACTATGGTTAGTCCTTCTTAACCAATTAAGGAAGAATTAGAACCCTAATGCAAGGCCCAAGTTACAAGTGTGATGTCTTGATGGTTATTAAGTGAATTGATTAAGAGATTTATACACATTAAGGGTTTAACACTTAGGATTAAAGTTATACACTCCATCCTAATAGAAGGATGCAGGCATAAGCTTAATCACAAAGCCTTAAAGCCTTTAGGGTTTAGTCTCTGATTATGAGGTGAGAAGAGAAGACTCAAAGAGAGACACAAAGGTAAAACTAAGAGGGGAGACTAATCAAAACCCTAATCATTGTCATGCTTGGTTGTTCCTAAGGTTTGTGAGGTTTATAAGAACAATCTTCAAAGGAATCACCAGGAAGCAGATGAAAGGATCAAGAGAAGCAAAGCAACTTGCTTCATTCAAGAAGTCAAGTCACTTGAAGAAAGAAAGTAAGAAGAAAAGGAATGAGCAAGCTCAATCTCAAACACACATAAAAATGCAGCAATGGATGCAAGAGAGATGAAAAGAAAAGTTATGAGAAGTGAAGGCAAATTCACTTCTCAAAATCACTTACCACCTGAAAAGGTTAGAAAAGAAATGCAATGCAATGCAAAATGGGATGAGGTGACATGATGAGAAACAAAACCAGAAACATCTACATGATGCTAATGATGCTATGAGATGCTACAAACATGAGGCAGCACATGGAGAATGTTCATACAAGATCATGGATGCAAATGATGCAAGTTAGGAACCATGAACATACATGAAAAGTTATGAAGCATACATGGCATACAACATGGCAAACACATGATGCAATGATCAAACATGCTTTCTATATGTCTTATGATGTCAAATGAATCAAATGGATGCATAAAATGCTAAGGCAAGTCATGTTATGCAAGAGAATGCAAGAGGTATGCAAATGAAAGCTCAAATTAGGGTTTATGAATCAAACATCAAACAAAAACCAAAAACAGAAACAAACCCTAAGATAAAAAATGGAAAATGCCACACAAAGGATCCCTAACCCTATACTAAACCAATGTCCAAAGGAGAGGTTTCAACTCTTAACCTAGCTCAAGTTATGATTTTTCTAAGTTTTCTAGGGTTTTAGGGTTCCTTAACAAGAAAATTATCAAACAAATGGAAAATGAAAGATCAAATCATGGCCATTTAATCTCACAAACTACATGCTAAACACAATGCAATGCAAAAAGAATCAATGTCCAACTCCTCATGAATAGGCAGAAATGATTTTTTGAACTTTGGATCAAATTAATGCATAAGAATGATTTTTATTCAATGAGAAATTCTTAAAATGCATCAAGATCAAAAAAGAAATTTGGTTTGAAGGTTGGACAATGTTTCTAAATGTCTTAGAACATTTCATGAATTTTTTGGTGATTTTTAAATACCTAAAAGTATTTTTAATAAATTAATTCTCATTAATCAATTAAAAATAAACCTTTAAATATTTAAAAATACCTTTTTAATGATAAAAATAAAAATAAAAATATTTTTGTGTCATAAAAATTAATAAAACTTATGAGAAAAAGTTTCATAATTTTTACACATTATTTACTATTTTAAATTAAATATGCAAATAAAATGAAAAGAAAAGAAATTAAAATGAATTTAATCTGAATTAAATGAAAGTCAACACATCCTAGGGCCTGGATTCAAAGCTACACGCGCGGGAAGAGACTTGGCGCCAGATCTCACGACCAGAATTCAAATTTCGCTAATCAATGCTTATGCCCTAATCTCGCCGTTAAACACACTCAGATGACCGGAACAGTGCTCCGGTCATCTTCCCCGTTCAACCAAAATCTCTAACTCACTCCATACGCATCTAAAATGAATTCTAAGAAACCAGAAATGATTCCCACAAGCTCACAATTCAAAACCCCCACTCAAAACAAATTTATCATTCATGGAAAGGCTGAATCGAAGCAAACAAAAACTAGGGCAAAACAGTTTCAGGAAGCAATTAAATCCTCATTTCATCACCATTTTCGAAACTAAAAGCATCAGGATATTCAGTGAAGCATGGGGAACAAGTTTAGAACATAAAAAATGATTCCTGGAAAAATATTTCTTGAGTTACCTGAGATTCGAAGCTTTCACTCCAGCAACTTTCAGGCCTCCCTTCTTGGTGAAATCCCCTCCACTTGACCCTCTGGTGATGCTTGAATGCTCAGGAGGAATTTATATTGGCTGGATGAAGAGTTTGAGCAACTTCTGCTCAAGCTCAGTTGAAAATGGCAATGGTGGTTCAGGCTGTTTCTGGCAAGGGTGAAGGGTTCTTTGTGGTCCAGATGATGAGTGGAGAAGGTTTGTGGAGTTGGTTTTGATGTTTGTGTGCTGTGGAGAGAGTTTCGAAAGAAACTGCAAGTTGGAGTGAAAATGGTGAAATGGGGTTGTGGCTTGTTTCAGGCCTGGTTCTTGGTTGCTTTGGGCTCAATGAGGCATGGTGAGTTGATTGGTGAAAATGGTTTGAATGTTTATGAGCTGGGCAGAGAGTTTCGAAGAGAGATGCAAAATGGAGTGTTTTGGTGTATATGATGTTGTGTGTTGTTTCAGCCTTGCTTCTTCATATGTTTTGCTTGCCAAAGGATATTGTAAAATAATCCTATAGGTCAGATGATTTGACATGGCCTCTAGTGATTGGTAAGTTTGCTTTTGCCAAAAGTCCACCTTTTGTGTAAGAGAGGTATGGCTTGGTTCTAGGCTAGTACAAGGCATGGGGCTGCGCAGCAAGGGTGAGGGGAAAGGCTAGCCAAAGTCAGCATCCAATGTTGCAAGTTGTAGGAAGTGTGATGAGTGGTTTTGCAAGTTGGCACACTTTTGAAACATCATGGAAAAGTCTTGTTACACAAACCATAACCATGTGAAACCTTGGTCCAATTATGATTTTTAAGGCTCATAGAATGTTTGTGTCATGGTTTGATGTCAACTAGAGGTCACAAACATCCTTGGTGCATGGTTTTGCAAAAATCTCATTTGGTGCACATCTTGAAAATCAATGATTTTTGCCAACTTTGTCACACCATAACTTTTGATCCAAGAAGAATTTGATCATGTTCTTGTACTTTTTGAAAAGGGAAAGATGTAATCTACAACTTTCATGACCAAAGTTTTTCCATTTGAAGCATTTTTGGATCAAGAATCAAGGCTTGAAAAGTGACCTAAAATGAAGCATTCTTGAAAAGTCAACTATGCCCAAAAAGTCAACACTTGCAAAAACTCCAAATTCTTGATTTTTGTGAACTTCAACCTTCTTCCATGATCAAATAAATATCATATACACTCAAAATGATGAAGATCACCCATTGGTTGGGTCATTGGGGGCCTCAGATGCCCTGATTTTGCACTGACTTGTCTGAAAAGTCAACTCCTGATCAGATGACTTCCCCATGGAATTTCTTCATGAAAACTGATATGCATACTCCCTATACCATATAGAGACCAATGGAAACAAGAATGACCAAAAAATTTGGAGTTATGACCTCTGAAACCAAAACCCTAATTTTAGGTCAACTGTGCAGTCAAACTTGGCTCTGCATCCCTTCCAAACCCAGTTCTTGTGATTCTTTTGAAATATTGACCTTGAGAGGATGTAATATGATACTTGAACACACATAGACCCCTTTGAAGTGATTGTTGACCTTTGGAGTAGCTCAAGAAGCTCTGGGATTGCTCAGATCACAAACCCTAGATGCAGATGACTTAGAAACTATGCAGTGAATCAAAATTGTGGTATGAGATGTTATGATTGTGTTTATGCATATGAAATGATCACAAGCCATGGTGTGAATGGGTGAGGGCAAATTTGGGGTGTTTACAGCTGCCCCTATTCAAGCATGAGTTAGCTGTGCAGGATGTAAGCTACGGCTTAACAGGCAAACAAGATAACTTGTGGTTGAATACCAAAGACAGTCCAAAATTTGCACTCACAGAATGAAGGAGAAAAGGGATATAGATTAAAAGAAAGTGAAGTATATTGTAAAGTATGGGCGACGGAGGACGACCGTCGAGCAGAGGACGACTGCTGGGTAAAGAGCAATGACGGGGACGGCCGACATGCTGGAAAGAGTGCGGAAAACAAAGCGATGACGGGGACGGCCGACATGCTGGGGATGAAAGGTGAAGCAAAGACGGGGACGGCCGACTGGCTGGGGAAAATAAGATTATGATGGGGACGGCCATCAAGGTAAAGCTGTAAAATCTCTGGAGATTGATGAAACATGACGGGGACGGCCATCAAGTTCATAAAGCAAAGTGACCAACGATGGGGACGGCCATCAGGCTAAAAGGGAAAAGGGACCACGACGGGGACGGCCATCGGGTTAAAGAATAAATGAAATAAACAGATGATGGGGTACGGCCATCAAAGGTGAAGAACGATCACCTAGCAGGGTACGGCTGCTCTGTTGGGGAATAAAAGAAATATGATGGGGATGGCCATCAAAGGTGGAGGACGACCACCTGGCAGGGTACGGCTGCCGAAAATATCAACGATGGGGACGGCCATCGGATAAAAGGGAAAAGGGACCACGACGAGGACGGCCATCGGGTTAAAGAATAAATGAAATAAATAGATGATGGGGTACGACCATCAAAGGTGAAGAACGATCACCTAGCAGGGTACGGCTGCTCTGTTGGGGAATAAAAGAAATATGATGGGGACGGCCATCAAAGGTGGAGGACGACCACCTGGCAGGGTACGGCTGCCGAAAATATCAACGATGGGGACGACCATCGGATAAAAGGTCAACGATGGGGACGGCCATCGGACGAGCATGATGGAGGACGAACATCAAGAGGTGGAGGACGACCACCTAGCAGGGGACGGCTACTCTCAGGGTTTATCATGACATAGGACGAATGTCAGATAACCAAAATCAACAATGGGGACGGCCATTGGATAAAATGATGAAGGACGATCATCAAGAGGTGGAGGACGACCACCTAGCAGGGGACGGCTGCTAAAATCAACGATGGGGACGGCCATCGGATGAGCATGATGGAGGACGACCATCGAGAAGTGGAGGACGACCACTCAGCAGGGTACGGCTGCTCTCAGGGTTTATCATAACACAAGACGAGTGTCAGATAAAAAGAAAATGCTTACTTGGCGATCTACTGGGGAATAGTAAACACGGACGAGTGTTTACATCCAAGAAATAAAAGGTATAAGTGTTTAGATGCTGTGTATAGATTAAAGATGCGGACGAGCATCCTTAAGAATACGATACGGACGAGTATCGGGTAGAAACAAACTGACACATGTTCAGAGATGATGATACGGACGAGTATCAACTGGTTAACAAAGAACACGGACGAGTGTTGAATCTGAAGGAACTCTTCTGGGGATAGTAGACACAGACGAGTATCTATGTTCAAGAAGATACAAGTGTTTGACACGGCGTATGGATTAAAGATGCGGACGAGCATCCTTAAGACTATGATACGGACGAGTATCATGTAGAAACAAACACTAGACGCAATGTTCTGAGATGATGGTACGGACGAGTACCAACTGGTTAACAAAGAACAAGGGCTATTGTTGAATCTGTGGGGATATAACTGGTATATACAAGATACGGACGAGTGTCAAAGTATAATAATATTAACAAGTACACGGGTTGTAAAAGTTTCAGGCGACCATGCTGGGGATATGACACGGACGGGTGTCAAGGAATTGTATATATGAAAGTATCTATGAGTGCAAAGGGGATGCTTTGGCTTTTTGTTGGGGATATGACACGGACGAGTGCCACAAGGAGTATCTGTGATGTGAGTGATCTTGTTTGTAAAGAGTGTTCAGGCGACTTTACTGGGGAAGAATGACACGGACGGGTGTCAAAAGGAGTATATGATGGTGTTTTGTGAATGTGAGGCAACTGCTTTTGCTGGGGGAAACCGTTGGGGATTTTTGTGTATTGTTGATGGACTATCAATATTTACAAGTTTTTGATTCAGGCCATGACTTATGATTATGCAATATGTTTGATTTTTTCCGTAATGCTCCGTATTGGACGGAATGCTACGCTTTGTAGGTGAATATGATGCGAATGCTATGACTATGCAAAGGTACCAAACCGGGATTCGGATCCCGTTGCTGTGAAGATCTCTGGTCGATCTGCTCAAAATGGACATCCCAGCTGGGGATGAGATCATTGATAGATCTGATGAGATGCATCAGCTTGGGGATATAGGTCACTGATAGACATATCCTTGTAAATGAGGGACCCAGCTGGGGTTTGTAGAAGCTTTCTTTACTCTGTTGTGATCTTCTATGCGCTGCTCTTCTGGATAGAGGCTGAAACTCTGTGGGGAGATGGTTCCCTGGTTTTTGTATTCTGCTGAGGAAGAATGATTGGAACTTCGGTTGGGAGAAGCAACAGGTGGTAACTCAGCTGGGGAGAGGGCACTTCGGGTGCTAAATTGGAGTGTTGGTTTGCCAGCTTGCCGGGATGAAGCTTTCATGCCCCAAGTTGCGTTCTAGATACCTGCAATCCTGAAAAAGATAGAGAAACGCACAAGATAATCCCGAGGTATCCTTTACTGGATTCCGTCATAGGAGTTTAGATACTTCTGAGAGTAAGCATATTTCCTGCAAGCATGTTTTTATTCGAAGATAAGCATCTGTATTTATGCAATCAGTTTTTTTCTTAAAACATCAGACATTTTTTGTAAATAAAATGTACAAAACGAGACGTGACTGAAAATCTGACTTCATTAATTCATATGCCCTGAATTGGCGAGATACAGTCAAAGGAACATATCCCCTGGAATGAGGAGATTGTTACAAATTGAGAAACAAAATGCTGGCAGTGTTGATGACGCTTTGAGGAGCTTCCTCTCTCACTATGACTCGTATGACTTTTGACGTTCTTCTCACCTTGCTTTCTGAAGAATGTTGATTCTGATTGAAGCTTGATCCTTTCGAAGCTTACCAAGTTGTAGATGATATAGACGAATTCAGAATGCAGATGTTCGCTTATTCCCTTATTTTGCATGGATCGCCCTTCCGGGTTTTCAATCCATCGGGATACCCATTTTTTGCCTGAGCTATCCAATGCGGCTTTTCGACTCAGCGGGTGTACATTTTTCTTTATTTTCCCTTATTTTTGCCCGAGTCTTTTATTCTGTTTTTGACTCGCCGGGATGCCCTATTTTTGCCTGGACTTACATTCTGTTTTTGTGTCCAGCGGGTCATTTTTATGCGAAGTATTTTTTAACTGCATCTGAATTCACAGGGGACGGGAAATCTTCACCATCCATGGTGCTGAGCATCAGTGCTCCACCAGAGAAAACTTTCTTTACCACAAATGGTCCTTCATAATTTGGAGTCCACTTACCCCTGTGGTCTGTATGAGGAGGGAGAATTCTCTTCAGCACAAGATCTCCTACTTGGTACTCTCGGTGCCTGACTTTCTGATCGAAGGCTTTCTTCATTCTCTTTTGATACAACTGTCCATGACAGATTGCAGCCAATCTCTTTTCTTCAATTAGATTCAGTTGCTCGTATCGGGCCCGAACCCATTCTGCTTCGTTCAGCTTAACATCCATCAGTACTCGTAAGGAGGGTAATTCAACTTCGACAGGTAGGACTGCCTCCATACCATATACAAGCTGATACGGTGTTGCCCCAGTGGATATTCTGATTGACGTGCGGTACCCATGCAAGGCAAATGGTAGCATCTCATGCCAGTCTTTGTAGGTGATTACCATCTTCTGCACAATCTTCTTGATATTCTTATTAGCTGCCTCAACAGCGCCATTCATCTTTGGCCTGTAAGGAGAAGAATTGTGATGTTGAATTTTGAAGTCCCGGCACAGCTCTGCCATCATTTTGTTGTTTAGATTGGAACCATTATCAGTAATGATTCGCTCGGGCACTCCATACCGACAGATGATATCTTTCTTTAGAAATCTGGCTACCACTTGTCTTTTGACGTTTGCATAGGAGGCTGTTTCGACCCACTTAGTGAAATAGTCAATGGCGACCAGGATGAATCTATGGCCATTTGAAGCAGTTGGCTCAATCTTTCCGATTATATCAATGCCCCACATGGCAAAGGGCCATGGTGAAGACATGATGTTCAAAGGATTGGGAGGTACATGCACTTTATCTGCATAGATCTGGCATTTATGGCATTTTCTGGCGTAGGCACAACAGTCGGCATCCATTGTGATCCAGTAATAGCCTGATCTTAACAATTTCTTAGCCATTGCATGTCCTCCAGCATGGGTACCAAAGGATCCTTCGTGCACTTCATGCATCAACAAATCTGCTTCCGTCTTGTCAACACATCTGAGGAGTACCATATCAAAGTTCCTTTTGTATAAAGACCCATCAGTGTTCAGAAAGAAACTGCCAGCCAGCCTCCTCAAAGTCTTCTTATCATTGGAAGATGCCCCAGGTGGGTATGTTTGGTCCTCTAAGAAGCACTTAATGTCATGGAACCAAGGCTGATTGTCTTTAACAACATCTGCTGCGAACACATATGCTGGTCTGTCAAGTCTGGACACTGAAATCTGAGGTACAAAGTTAGCAGCTTGAACTTTGATCATGGATGAAATGGTAGCAAGAGCATCTGCAAACTGATTTTCGTCCCGAGGGATATACTCAAGCTTGACTGTTGTGAAGAACGTCAATAACCTTCTTGTATAATCCCTGTAAGGTATCAGATGATCCTGATGGGTGTACCATTTGCCGTTGGTTTGATTGACTACCAAAGCTGAATCTCCGAATACGGTCAATGTCTTGATCCTGAGGTCAATGGCCTCCTCAAGACCCATAATACAAGCTTCGTATTCAGCTTCGTTGTTAGTGCAGTTGAAAGTGAGTTTTGCCGAGAAAGGCATGTGAACTCCTTTAGGTGTAATGAGTACTGCACCGACACCACGGCCATTCATATTAACAGCCCCGTCAAACATCATAGTCCATTCTTCTTCCGGGTCAGGCCCTTCAGTGTGAATAGGTTCTTCATGATCTTTTGATTTTATGAACATGATGTCTTCATCAGGGAAGTCAAATCTCATAGGCTGGTAGTCATCAATGGGTTGCTCAGCAAGATATTCAGATAGTACACTGCCCTTGATGGCTTTCTGAGAGGTGTACTGGATGTCGTATTCTGTGAGAATCATCTGCCATCTTGCAACCCGTCCGGTAAGAGCTGGCTTCTCGAAAATATACTTAACTGGGTCCATTTTGGATATCAACAAAGTAGTGTGGGTCAACATATACTGCCTTAGTCGGCGAGCAGCCCACGCTAAAGCACAACAAGTTTTCTCGAGCAGTGAATAACGCTGTTCACAGTCGGTAAACTTTTTGCTTAGGTAGTATATTGCATACTCTTTTCGACCAGACTCGTCATGCTGGCCCAGCACACACCCCATTGACTCTTCTAATACTGTCAGGTACATTATCAGAGGTCTTCCTTCTACTGGAGGCATAAGGATTGGAGGTTCTTGTAAGTACTCCTTGATCTTGTCAAATGCCTTCTGACAATCTTCATTCCACCTGACCGTTTGTTCTTTTCTCAACAGCTTGAACAAGGGTTCACAGGTTAATGTAAGGTGAGATATGAACCTTGAGATGTAGTTCAATCGACCTAAGAACCCTCGAACTTCCTTTTCAGTTTTCGGTGCAGGCATCTCTTGAATAGCTTTGACTTTATCAGGGTCAACTTCAATCCCTTTCTCGCTTACAATAAATCCCAGCAGCTTACCAGATCTCACCCCGAATGTGCATTTGTTGGGGTTCAACTTCAGTTGGTACTTCCTCAGACGCTTGAACAATTTGAACAGATTTACCAGATGGTCTTCTTCAGTGAGGGACTTGGCAATCATATCATCCACATAGCATTCTATCTCTTTATGAATCATATCGTGGAATAACGTTACCATAGCCCGTTGATACGTTGCACCAGCATTCTTGAGCCCAAATGGCATTACCTTGTAACAGAACGTGCCCCAGGGTGTGATGAATGTTGTCTTCTCCATGTCTTCAGGTGACATCTTAATCTGATTGTATCCTGAAAATCCGTCCATGAAGGAGAATACCGAGAACTGAGCCGTGTTATCCACCAATACGTCAATGTGAGGTAATGGGAAATCATCTTTCGGGCTGGCTCTGTTCAGATCCCGGTAGTCAACACACATTCTTACCTTACCGTCTTTCTTAGGCACAGGTACTATATTAGCAACCCACGGCGGATAGCTAGTTACAGCAAGGAACCCGGCGTCCCATTGCTTTTGTACCTCCTCCTTGATTTTCATAGCCATGTCTGGGCGAGTACGGCGCAGCTTCTGTTTGACCGGTGGGCACTCCTCTCTCAAAGGCAGCTTGTGCACAACAATGTTGGTGTCCAACCCTGGCATATCCTGATAAGACCAAGCAAACACATCCACATATTCTTGAAGCAGATCAATCAGTTGTCTCTTCACTGAGTCTTGCAAGCAGGCCCCGATTTTAACCTCTTTCACGTCTTCATCTGTACCAAGATTAATCACTTCGACCTCCTCCTGATGAGGAGTGATGACCTTTTCCTCTTGTCTCAACAACCTGGCTAGCTCTTCAGGAAGCTCATACTCTTCTTCAACCCCTTCATCAGCTTGATTGATTGGATTGTCAAAGTCATACGAAGTCATAGCCGTGCTGTTGTCGGTGCTGTCTGGAAGGCACTCTCTGCAAGGGTTCAGTTTGTTCATTTTAGTGATCTGATTTTAATCTTGCTTTAGAAAAGTGAAATAAAAGTTGTCATTTTGAAAACACTGCCATTTATTTTTTGTACAAAAAGAAAAAATAGAAAAACAGTGAACGGAAAAGAAAAAGACTCGTTTGCAAAAAGATGTCTGATATTTCATTAATTGATCTTGTTTGCACAAAAAGTACAGATGGCCCGATTACAAAATGAGTCTTGTCATCTTGGGCAAGATGCAAGACTTTGATGCATGCTATAAAAATACAGGAAATAATAATTACTCTGCATGAGTAACTCTTATAATTTCCTGGGAAGACCAGTTCGAGACACTGCTCCCCGGGATCTTTGGACGAATCCAGCTTTCCAGGTTGCGTTCCTCTTCCAGCTCGTCTTCCAGACAGTTGATAGCATCAGGGGTAAGCATCCCCCCACTCACAAAATTGGGCTCTTTCGCAGCCGCTGCTTGATCTTGTTGAGTTGGTTTGTAACCCAACCCAAATCTGTCTTCTTTCTTCTCCACCGGTAGTAGCTTGCCCCAGCCTTGGGCAGTTCCTTCCTCAACAACCTTCCGGGCTTGTTGGTATGATGATATTGAAGTACCAGGCACAGCAGATGTTTCATTCACATTCAAAGCTTCAAACCCCTGGCTCATTGTTTCATGGATCTCTCCGTCCATTTCAATGTACTTATATGTAGCCAGGTGGCTGACAAAAATGTCCTCTTCTCCACAGATTGTAACGATCTGACCCTCCCACTCATATTTTAACTTCTGGTGAAGGGTAGAGGTCACGGCGCCAGCAGCGTGGATCCATGGCCTACCCAATAAACAGCTGTAGGCGGGCTGTATATCCATCACGTAGAAGATAGTTGTAAAGGTCTGCGGGCCAATTGTTACGGGTAACTCAATTTCTCCCAGAACCGATCTCTTTGAACCATCAAAGGCTCTTACCACCAGGTTGCTGGGTCTCAACGCCAATCCGTCATATTCTAACTTCACCAGGGCCTTTTTGGGTAAGACATTGAGGGATGACCCCGTGTCTACCAGCACATGGGAAAGGACAGCACCTTTGCATTCCATGGTTATGTGCAAGGCTTTGTTATGGTTGCGGCCTTCCGTTGTCAAATCAGTATTGGTGAACCCTAGTCCGTGACTAGCATTAACATTTCCAACTACAGCTTCCAGTTGATTGACAGTGATCTCCTCAGGCACGTAAGCTGCGTGCAAGACTTTGAGTAGTGCATTCCGATGGGCTTCGGAGCACATAAGCAATGATAGGATTGAGATCTTGGAAGGCGTCTGATGAAGCTGATCCACTACTTTATAATCACTCTTTTTGATGATTCGCATGAACTCATCAACCTCTTGATCGAAGGGTGTTTTCAAAGCTTCTTTAACAGTCTGCTCTTCCTGCACCAAGCTTTTTCCTTTTGCTTTAGCAGCAGCTTCTGCTTCGGCAGTGGGTCTCTGAATTTGTGGAGCGAAAAGACGTCCGCTTCGAGTGAAGCCTCCGCCTCCTCCCACATTGTCAATTTGTGGTGCAGGGGTTGATGATTCAAAAGTGATTCTTTGTCCTTCACAGTACAAGTCAGAGCCGTAATGCCAGGGGATGGCATTACTGCTTTCATAAGGCACGGGTCCAGGCACCGTGATGGTGACTGGACTGATTGCAGCTGTTGAAGGAACTGTGATAGTTTGTGGATCGTAATAAATTGTAACTGGTGCTCTAATGGGAGCAGCACCTTCTGAATTGTAGGTAGAGTTGCTTTCAGGATCATAGAATATGGTGACAGTTGAGACATCTTCATGATTTGTTGCTGGTGTTGTAGGAGGTATTGTTGGAAGAATGGATGTTGTTGTTGTAGGAGCTTCAAAATGGAGTGAAGCTGAAGTTGTAGAAGAAAAATTTGCTGATAACTGATCAGTTGAGACGACGGATGGAGTACTTGTTGATGAAACCAAAGAATTGTCAGGAACAATGGTTGTTGCAGTTGTAGGAAGTTCTGAAGCCGTTGCTGATGAGATTGCTGGATTTGTTGGAAATGATGTGGTGATCTGAAGCTGGCCACTCTGAATTAGGCCATCTATGCCATTCCTCAAATTATCGCACCCATTTACCGAGATATTGCAGTAAGCACAACCCAACTCACACCCCGGGAACATTTGACATTCCAGGAGTTGAGCCTTGATTTCTACCAACGGTGTCCGGATCTGACCCACACTGGTTATTAAATAAGACGGTTTGTCTTCTTCAATAGCGTTAATTCTAGGACCACCGTGGTTCGGCATCGGGTTCTTATTGACATTGGGTGGTGGTGCGAAATTCAGAGCTTTTGAGTCTACCAGGTCTTGTACCTTCATATGCAGGGCTCTGCATTTTTCTGTACTGTGGCCAGGTGCGTTTGAATGAAAAGCACACCTAGCATTGGAGTCATAATTCCTGGGTAGACTGTTGGGATCTGGAGGTGCCAGCGTCCTTAGCTCAACTAGGTTGAGTTTCAGGAGTTGTGGCAGCAATGTAGCATATGGCATAGGGATCGGATCGATCACCCTGTTAGCTTGAGATGGCCTCTGCTGGAATGGCCTTTGCTGGTTATTGTTATTGGTGTTGCTGTTGTTGTAATTTCTCGGAGGATACTGATTCTGTTGATGGTACTGAGGTTGTGGTTGATAGTTTTGCTGCGGAGGTTGATAGACTGGTTGAGGATGAGCTGGAGCAGGAATGGTGACTGCTGCTACAGACCTGTGAACATATTGGGGCCTGCCCCTGTTGGTGTGGACGGCATTGGTCTCGCCAGTTCTTCTTGGGCCTGCAAAAGGCTTTCTTGTACTACTGGACGAGCTTGCACCGTTGTCTGAGATCTTCCCCATCTTCAATAGGCTTTCAATTCTCTCCCCGGCTATGACAACATCTGCAAAGCTAGTGGAAGAGAAAGCAGCCAGCCTGTCAATATACGTCCCCTGAAGGGTGTTCATAAACATATCTGCCATTTCCCTTTCAGACATAGGTGGCTGAACAGCAGCAGCCAGTTGCCTCCATCTCTGTGCATATTCTCGGAAACTCTCCCTTGACGACTGTGACATTCCCATTAAGAGAGTCCTGTTGGGTGCCATGTCTAAGTTGTACTGATACTGTCTGATGAAGGCTTCTGCCAAGTCCTTCCAGCATCTAATAGTTGCCCTTGTCAAGTGAGAGTACCATTCTCTTGAAGCTCCTGTCAAGCTGTCTTCGAAATAGAACATCCAGAGCTTCTCATCCATTGTATAGGCCTTCAGCCTTCCCAGAAATGACTGTAAGTGAGTCCGGGGGCAGGAAGTCCCGTTGTATTTTTCAAAACAAGGAGGCTTGAACTTATGGGGGATCCTGACCCCGTCTACCAAGCCCATGTCCATGACATCGAAGCCCAAAGAGTTTTGAGATTCTAAGGACCTCAATTTCTCAGCTATCTCATCCAATCTTCTATCATAAGCTTCCTCCCCAACACCCATTACTGTAAACTGATCCTCTTGGGGGTCTTCTTGCAGTACCCTGGCTGCAGTGGCAGTCCCTTGAACATTTGCAGGAATATTGACCTCAGGATGGAGGTGTGGTCCAAATACAGGGGGATTTACATGAGGTTGGACCCTTTCATTGTTGCTGGTGCCGGCAGTCCCTATATGCGGATCTTCTTGATTCTGCCTTTCCACCATGGCCCTCAATCTTTCCTGGCTCTGAGCCATGTTGTTCATAACTTCCATAAACTGAGTCATTTGATTCCTCATCTCTAGCCTTTCGTTTGCCATTTGATTTCTGACCTCAGTAAGGTCCTGCTGCATCTGATCCATTTGAATGCCCGGAAGGTTGCTACGGGTCGGATAACGGTGCGGACGGTTGAGGAGAAATACTCGGCGCCGAGCAATAGTTCCTGAGCATCACAACAGAGTTAGCAACAATAAAACAAAAACCTACAAAACAAACAAAGGGTTAGCATGCAATGCAATTATGCTTATTTGTTCTCAAGGTATCCGACTTGGCATTCAGTTTTGACCCTTCCAGACCCTTGAAGATGCTGTTGTTGTCTTGAAGAAAACTTAGATGAAGCAAGCTAACACAAATATATTACAGAAGGTGAAATAATACAACTTGTTCATTTTACAACACAAGCCCTCTAAGGGTTCAAAATGCATTACAAGAAAATAAAAGTACATGGAAAGAAGGCAACAACAAACAAATGGTCAAACACCAAGACCAAACTCATCCTCACGAACTTCCTTGAGAAGTGCTTCGGTCACAGGATCAGTCGGACGCTCCGTGAGATTCCTGATGAGGAGATTCCGGGTGGTAACAGCTGCTGTTAGCTTCTTGTGCTGAGTTTGTTCTTTGGACCTCTTCACCCCTGCTTTGATCTTCAGCTCTGATATCTCCCTCTGGGCTGCTGCCAGGGCTTCTTGCTGCACTTTTGCACTAGCTTCCAGTTGCTCCATCTTATCTTGAACTCTCTTGTCCTCTAGAGTACGAGCCTCGGTGATCCTGACCCACCGAGCCTGACTCTCCTTCAGATACAAGTCTGTCCTTGCTCTCTGGAACTGGGCTTCCTTGCAAGCATTCTTCAGAATTTGTTCTCCAGCTTTAGACTTTTTGATATAATCCCCAGACTTCTCAATCTTAGTCAAATGCTCCACTCTCAACTTCTCCAATCTCTCAATCTCCCTCATACCCCCACTCCTCTCCCGGAGGGTCTTCTGCAAAGCTTGAGTTAACTTCTCATTTCTTTCTTTCAAACTCTCAAACTCCTCCAAACTGACAGTGGCAGGTGGTGCGGATGATGATTCAGGCATATCTTCTATAGTGAAGGGCATCCCAGAGAACTGGGCCCTGGCACAGGACCATTCATAATATTGTGCTGATGCCACATTGTTGCACTTCCCCAGAATGGTCACTCCCTTGGTTTGAACATTATCCCAGGCCCAAGCAGCCTGCCTAACAACAGTCAAATTAATCTTGTTCTCACAATAAAGAGTCTCAACCAAGTCCTGTGCCTTAGGAGTGTGGACCAGTGCATAGCCCAGTTGTCGTCTAAACAGCAGAGGGTTGTAATTGATACTACCCTTAACTCCTATCAAAGGCACATTGGGAAAATGCCCACAGCTAGTGATGACATCCCTGCCCTTGGTGCTTTGAGTGCACCATCTGATATCTGCTGAAGTTAGAGCAGTGAGTCTCTTAGCCCAGTTGCTCTGCTGATGAGGGTTCAGAAATGCATCTATCATGGGCAAATGCCGGAGAAGCCAAGTGTGGAACAATGGAGCACAACACCTCACTAATCTTCCCCTCTGCTTTTCGTTCCTCTGATGCACTGAATAGTAGAGATCCCCCAATAAAGTGGGCACTGGGTTCTTCAGGATGAACAGATGGATTGCATTCTTGCTAATGAATCGAGGCTCGTCTGCAAACAATACAATTCCATATATGCTCAAAGCCAGCAAGGCACAGACAGCCTTCCACTCTCCTAAAGAAGCTTTCAGGGTAGCTTGAGAGATCAAGAAATCCAGATGAAAACCAGGGATTCCAGCTTTAGAGGTCATATGTTGCTCAATCAAAACAGGTTCCAGATGCAAAGCTTTTGCTACTTCTCCATTAGCAGGAAAGACCATCTCAGGGTTGAAAGGGATTCCACCCCTGATAGGCATACCAACTAATGAAGAGTACTCTTCCAATAAGGGGCCCAACTGAAAGTCTTGAAAGGTGAAACATCTCAGTGGGGGATCATAGAACTGAATGCAAGTGTGAATGAGGCTCCTCTGTGATGGGTCTAGATCCATGACCATGTCAAGTATATCTCCATAATGTTCCCTGAACAAAGGTATGTGATCTGGAGTGATCAGGGTCTGAATCCTCCTGATATCTGATAGCTCTGGCTGGAAGAAGTGATAGGTGATGTTGCTCTTTTTAGGAGCCATGATGCTGAAGACTGAGTAGAGACAGGTGCTGATGATAATGCTGAAGTAATGAGCCACTGATTAGCTGATGCTGGTGATAACTGGAGCAGATGCTGGTGAAGATAGGTCAGTACTGAAGATGGGGTCAAAACCAAAACCAAATGAAGATGGATACCCTGAAACAAATAAACAAATGTCAATATGATGCAATGATTATGTATGCAAATGATATGCAAGGGTCTGTGACTGAGCTGGATCTGATCAAAATGCTCTGATATAGGTCCAAGTGTGTTCAAGAATTTCCAGTTGGAGGTCTATAAATCCAGTAACCAAGGTGGGGGACTCAAATAAAGAGCCACATGTCCAGGGTTTTAGAATCACAAGAACTGTCCCAACATGGAGTATTCTTAATCAAGTCAAAGTAACAGGGTATTCTGAGGTCAAGGTACCTGCAATCCTGTAAACAGCCCAACCCCCTCACAGGTGGTGTTCTAAAACAAGGATCCTCAGACTCGGATCAGTTATGAGAAGTGTAAACACTTCTAACCCGGAGGTACAGTGTTTGCAATAACCATAAAAGTTCCTCCTCTAATTCACCTCAGTTTCTGAAGGTCAATACTAAAGGTCATCCAGACTTAGCAGGCTTCCCAGATAGCCCTAGCATTGCAGGAAATCTGCAACACAGAGTTCTCAAGAAGAAACCCATATCTGAACCGTGTTTCATATTCCCGCACCAGACCGAAATGGAATGGGAAAGAATATGATTCACTCTAGCCTAGGTGTCACTCAGGTCCCAGGTATAGGACCTTAACTCTCAATGAATCACCCACCCACCAAAACAAAGACCAGATCCAGCCAGCAGCATGACAGTATGATATATACAAAAGCAATAAAGAAAGCAGTAGAGCAACTGTACATAAAGCAAAAATAAATACAAAAATACAAACACAAATAAGCACATAACACCCCAGTAAACACAAATCAAACAAGCGCTAGGAGGAACCCACAAAAAGAACCAGAAGCCCTGGTTGCAATATAAGGGTCCCCAGCAGAGTCGCCAAGCTGTCGCTCCCGATAAAATGGGACTCGCCCAAATAAAGGTACAGACGCGAACGGTCGGCGAGAGGGACAATGAGAACACACAGCCGTGAACTCACTGGAGAATGAATAGAGTCGCCAGCTAGGCATTTTTATCCCGGAGGAAAGGCAATGCTGCATAGACCTGGAAAGACATGGATAAGACGATTGCGAACCAGAGAGACTGAGAAAGGGGTTGGTTACAACCTGGGAAGGTATTAGCACCCAGATTGTCCGCCGTACTCGACGAGATCCACGCTTAAAATATTTGTGTTTTAAAGGGGTAGTGTCAGTGCAATTTGTGTGTAAAATAGCTGGAAAAGAATGTACAGGTGTCTGTGTAAAAGAAGTGTGAAGTGTATAAGTGAAGTGTCAGTGTAAGAATAAGAGTAAGATGCTCAAGATCATGAGGCTAAGAGAAAGATGCTTGAAAGAGGGGGAATATACAGAGACTTTTGTTCGATAACTGTTAAGTTATGCCTACGTATCCTCTCGTGCAATGAGGAAGTCAGAACACCGTAGTTCGACCCAAAAAGACTGAAAGATGAATTGACTTGTGAACTGCTTGCTTGTCTATGCTCAAGTGTATGACCTGTCTGGCTTAGGTGCAAACTGTCTTGCATTAGACGGAAGAAGCAAGTTCTCGTTTATGAGTGAAGGTGATGAGAAAAGAATCCCGAAGGAGACGATTATTGTTTGTTTTTTGAGTTTTCAGTCTTTTATTGCTTTTGAAAGTTTGTCATAAGTTAATGAGCTTAAGCCTAAACCAATGGATTTAGTAAACTCATCGCATCTTCCCTCTGATTAGGGGTAATGAGAATACCTTAAGTGTGAAGTCAGATTCTCACACTTAATTACCTTTGGTGTAGGGTTAAGATCATTAACCTACTTGTGATTATTTAGATGTTTTTGGTGTTTTTGTTTAGTGTTGAGTAATGAGGTTAATCCATAATCAGGGATTAAACAGACTCATTACACCATCCTAATAGAAGGATAATAGATGAGAATGTTTAAGCTGAGGAAGACTCCTCAACTTAATCCATGATTAGGGATTAAACTCATGACAAAACAAGCCTTTGATTAAGTGGATTTTATTTAATGGTATGATGATGAAGTGTTTTTTAGGGTTTATAAGACAACTTGAGGGGGACTTGTCCATTAACACTAGGGTTAGTCCTTCTTAACCAATTAAGGAAGAATTAGAACCCTAATGCAAGGCCCAAGTTACAAGTGTGATGTCTTGATGGTTATTAAGTGAATTGATTAAGAGATTTATACACATTAAGGGTTTAACACTTAGGATTAAAGTTATACACTCCATCCTAATAGAAGGATGCAGGCATAAGCTTAATCACAAAGCCTTAAAGCCTTTAGGGTTTAGTCTCTGATTATGAGGTGAGAAGAGAAGACTCAAAGAGAGACACAAAGGTAAAACTAAGAGGGGAGACTAATCAAAACCCTAATCATTGTCATGCTTGGTTGTTCCTAAGGTTTGTGAGGTTTATAAGAACAATCTTCAAAGGAATCACCAGGAAGCAGATGAAAGGATCAAGTGAAGCAAAGCAACTTGCTTCATTCAAGAAGTCAAGTCACTTGAAGAAAGAAAGTAAGAAGAAAAGGAATGAGCAAGCTCAATCTCAAACACACATAAAAATGCAGCAATGGATGCAAGAGAGATGAAAAGAAAAGTTATGAGAAGTGAAGGCAAATTCACTTCTCAAAATCACTTACCACCTGAAAAGGTTAGAAAAGAAATGCAATGCAATGCAAAATGGGATGAGGTGACATGATGAGAAACAAAACCAGAAACATCTACATGATGCTAATGATGCTATGAGATGCTACAAACATGAGGCAGCACATGGAGAATGTTCATACAAGATCATGGATGCAAATGATGCAAGTTAGGAACCATGAACATACATGAAAAGTTATGAAGCATACATGGCATACAACATGGCAAACACATGATTCAATGATCAAACATGCTTTCTATATGTCTTATGATGTCAAATGAATCAAATGGATGCATAAAATGCTAAGGCAAGTCATGTTATGCAAGAGAATGCAAGAGGTATGCAAATGAAAGCTCAAATTAGGGTTTATGAATCAAACATCAAACAAAAACCAAAAACAGAAACAAACCCTAAGATAAAAAATGGAAAATGCCACACAAAGGATCCCTAACCCTATACTAAACCAATGTCCAAAGGAGAGGTTTCAACTCTTAACCTAGCTCAAGTTATGATTTTTCTAAGTTTTCTAGGGTTTTAGGGTTCCTTAACAAGAAAATTATCAAACAAATGGAAAATGAAAGATCAAATCATGGCCATTTAATCTCACAAACTACATGCTAAACACAATGCAATGCAAAAAGAATCAATGTCCAACTCCTCATGAATAGGCAGAAATGATTTTTTGAACTTTGGATCAAATTAATGCATAAGAATGATTTTTATTCAATGAGAAATTCTTAAAATGCATCAAGATCAAAAAAGAAATTTGGTTTGAAGGTTGGACAATGTTTCTAAATGTCTTAGAACATTTCATGAATTTTTTGGTGATTTTTAAATACCTAAAAGTATTTTTAATAAATTAATTCTCATTAATCAATTAAAAATAAACCTTTAAATATTTAAAAATACCTTTTTAATGATAAAAATAAAAATAAAAATATTTTTGTGTCATAAAAATTAATAAAACTTATGAGAAAAAGTTTCATAATTTTTACACATTTTTTACTATTTTAAATTAAATATGCAAATAAAATGAAAAGAAAAGAAATTAAAATGAATTTAATCTGAATTAAATGAAAGTCAACACATCCTAGGGCCTGGATTCAAAGCTACACGCGCGGGAAGAGACTTGGCGCCAGATCTCACGGCCAGAATTCAAATTTCGCTAATCAATGCTTATGCCCTAATCTCGCCGTTAAACACACTCAGATGACCGGAACAGTGCTCCGGTCATCTTCCCCGTTCAACCAAAATCTCTAACTCACTCCATACGCATCTAAAATGAATTCTAAGAAACCAGAAATGATTCCCACAAGCTCACGATTCAAAACCCCCACTCAAAACAAATTTATCATTCATGGAAAGGCTGAATCGAAGCAAACAAAAACTAGGGCAAAACAGTTTCAGGAAGCAATTAAATCCTCATTTCATCACCATTTTCGAAACTAAAAGCATCAGGATATTCAGTGAAGCATGGGGAACAAGTTTAGAACATAAAAAATGATTCCTGGAAAAATATTTCTTGAGTTACCTGAGATTCGAAGCTTTCACTCCAGCAACTTTCAGGCCTCCCTTCTTGGTGAAATCCCCTCCACTTGACCCTCTGGTGATGCTTGAATGCTCAGGAGGAATTTATATTGGCTGGATGAAGAGTTTGAGCAACTTCTGCTCAAGCTCAGTTGAAAATGGCAATGGTGGTTCAGGCTGTTTCTGGCAAGGGTGAAGGGTTCTTTGTGGTCCAGATGATGAGTGGAGAAGGTTTGTGGAGTTGGTTTTGATGTTTGTGTGCTGTGGAGAGAGTTTCGAAAGAAACTGCAAGTTGGAGTGAAAATGGTGAAATGGGGTTGTGGCTTGTTTCAGGCCTGGTTCTTGGTTGCTTTGGGCTCAATGAGGCATGGTGAGTTGATTGGTGAAAATGGTTTGAATGTTTATGAGCTGGGCAGAGAGTTTCGAAGAGAGATGCAAAATGGAGTGTTTTGGTGTATATGATGTTGTGTGTTGTTTCAGCCTTGCTTCTTCATATGTTTTGCTTGCCAAAGGATATTGTAAAATAATCCTATAGGTCAGATGATTTGACATGGCCTCTAGTGATTGGTAAGTTTGCTTTTGCCAAAAGTCCACCTTTTGTGTAAGAGAGGTATGGCTTGGTTCTAGGCTAGTACAAGGCATGGGGCTGCGCATCAAGGGTGAGGGGAAAGGCTAGCCAAAGTCAGCATCCAATGTTGCAAGTTGTAGGAAGTGTGATGAGTGGTTTTGCAAGTTGGCACACTTTTGAAACTTCATGGAAAAGTCTTGTTACACAAACCATAACCATGTGAAACCTTGGTCCAATTCTGATTTTTAAGGCTCATAGAATGTTTGTGTCATGGTTTTATGTCAACTAGAGGTCACAAACATCCTTGGTGCATGGTTTTGCAAAAATCTCATTTGGTGCACATCTTGAAAATCAATGATTTTTGCCAACTTTGTCACACCATAACTTTTGATCCAAGAAGAATTTGATCATGTTGTTGTACTTTTTGAAAAGCGAAAGATGTAATCTACAACTTTCATGACCAAAGTTTTTCCATTTGAAGCATTTTTGGATCAAGAATCAAGGCTTGAAAAGTGACCTAAAATGAAGCATTCTTGAAAAGTCAACTATGCCCAAAAAGTCAACACTTGCAAAAACTCCAAATTCTTGATTTTTGTGAACTTCAACCTTCTTCCATGATCAAATAAAGATCATATACACTCAAAATGATGAAGATCACCCATTGGTTGGGTCATTGGGGGCCTTAGATGCCCTGATTTTGCACTGACTTGTCTGAAAAGTCAACTCCTGATCAGATGACTTCCCCATGGAATTTCTTCATGAAAACTGATATGCATACTCCCTATACCATATAGAGACCAATGGAAACAAGAATGACCAAAAAATTTGGAGTTATGACCTCTGAAACCAAAACCCTAATTTTAGGTCAACTGTGCAGTCAAACTTGGCTCTGCATCCCTTCCAAACCCAGTTCTTGTGATTCTTTTGAAATCTTGACCTTGAGAGGATGTAATATGATACTTGAACACACATAGACCCCTTTGAAGTGATTGTTGACCTTTGGAGTGGCTCAAGAAGCTCTGGGATTGCTCAGATCACAAACCCTAGATGCAGATGACTTAGAAACTATGCAGTGAATCAAAATTGTGGTATGAGATGTTATGATTGTGTTTATGCATATGAAATGATCACAAGCCATGGTGTGAATGGGTGAGGGCAAATTTGGGGTGTTTACAAATACGTTTAAGTTGAATATCAAAATCTTGTAGTTGTTGTCTTAGCCACAAAATTTGAGCGCAACAGCTACCGGCTGCAACATACTCAGCCTCTGCAGTAGACAACGCCACGGATACTTTCTTTTTGCTATGCCAACTTATTAAAGAATTTGAAAATAGATGACATGTACCACTAGTGCTTTTCCTATCTGATTTGCAGCCAGCAAAATCAAAATCAGAGTAACCTACTAAGCTGCAATCGCTCCCTTTGGAATACCAAAGCCCGTATTTAGGTGTTCCATGAAGATACCTAAATATACGCTTGACTGATTTTAAGTGAGATTCCTTAGGATTTGATTGATATCGTGCACACACACAAACACTAAACATGATGTCCGGTCTAGAAGCAGTGAGATACAAGAGAGACACAATCATACCTCTATACCTTTTGACATCAACACACTTACCATGTTCATCTTTGTCCAAGTTTCCGTTGGTAGGCATGGGAGTATCGATTGATTTTGAATTATTCATTCCAAAGCGCTTGAGCAGTTCTCTGCAGTATTTTGTTTGACAAACTATTGTACCTTCATCGAGTTGCTTTATTTGAAGGCCTAAGAAGTAGTTCAACTCCCCCATAAGACTCATCTCAAACTCACCCTGCATAACATTAGAAAAATCTTCGACCAAGTGTATGTTATTTGAACCAAAAATTATATCGTCTACATAAACTTGAACTAAAAGAATGTGCTTTCCTTTATGTCTAATGAAGAGTGTATTATCCACTTTACCTCTAGAATATCCATGATCAATTAGAAATTTGCTAAGTCTTTCGTACCACACACGAGGTTCTTGCTTAAGACCATATAAAGCACGCTTTAATTTGTAAACATGATCTAGATATTCAGAATTTTCAAAACCGGGAGGTTGTGAAACATATACTTCTTCATTTATGACATCATTTAAAAACGCACTCTTTACGTCCATTTGGTAAAGCTTGAAATTCATAGAACACGCATAAGCAAGCAAGAGACGTATAGCTTCAAGGCGAGCCACTGGAGCATAAGTCTCCTCATAATCTATGCCCTCCTCTTGGTTATACCCTTGTGCTACCAAGCGTGCCTTGTTCCTAGTTATCACTCCGTTTTCATCAAGTTTATTCCTAAACACCCAGTTAGTACCTATGATATGATGATCTCGTGGACGAGGGACAAGTTCCCAAACGTCATTTCTTTTAAATTGATTAAGCTCTTCTTGCATGGCCATTAGCCAAAATTCATCAATCAAGGCCTCTTTAGCATTTTTATGCTCTACTTGTGATACAAAAGCGAAGTGAGAACAAAAGTTACTTATCTTAGAACGAGTCAACACTCCCTTTGAAATATCTCCCAATATATTGTCTATAGGATGGTCTTTAGAGGATTTCCAAGCTGGTGGAAGTTCATTCACTTCAGATGTTCCTTCCTCTTTATCTTTTTCATGACTAGTATCTTCCTCCTTCTCATTTTCAGCAGTTTCAGATTGATCAATTTCCGTAACAGCTTCTTTGAGTATGTCTTCTGTAGATACACCTGCATCATCAAAAGAGATACCTTTTCCGACATTTTTTGGATAAGACTCATCAAAAGAAACATGGACAGATTCTTCAACAGAAATTAAATGCCTATTATACACTCTATATGCTTTACTTGATTGAGAGTATCCAAGGAAAATACTTTCATCAGCTTTGGCATCAAACTTCCCAAGGTTTTCCTTACCATTATTTAAAACAAAACACTTACAACCGAACACGTGAAGATGAGACAAGTTTGGCTTTCTACCTTTTAAAATTTCATAAGGGGTTTTATCCAAAATAGGACGAATTAAAATCCTGTTCAGAACATAACAAGCTGTGCTAATTGCATCAGCCCAAAAATATTTTGGTAATCCACCCTCATTGAGCATTGTTCTTGCCAATTCCTCTAAAACTCGATTTTTGCGCTACACAACACCGTTTTGTTATGGAGTTCGAGGAGCTGAAAAGTTGTGCTCAATGCCATACTTGTCACAATACTTATCAAAGAGATGGTTTTGAAATTCACCTCCATGATCGCTTCGAATTGTAACTATTTTAGAGTTCATTTTGTTTTGGGAAAGTTTTGCAAAACTTTTAAAAGCAGAAAAAGTTTCATCTTTGCTATGAAGGAATATAGTCCAAGTGAATCTAGAGTAGTCATCTACTATTACGAAACCATAATAGTTTCCACCTAAGCTCTTTGTCCTAGATTGTCCAAAGAGGTCCATATGGAGAAGCTCAAGGGGTCTTGAAGTTGAAATTATGTTTTTAGATTTAAAGGAGACCCTTGTTTGTTTTCCCATTTGGCAAGCATCACATAGGTGGTCTTTTGAAAATTTTATTTTTGGAAGACCTACTACTAGATCCTTAGATAAAACCTTATTAAGCAAATCGAAATTAACATGCGCTAAGCGTCTATGCCATAGCCATGAATCATCATTTAGGGCAACTAGACATTTAGTGCTTGTTAAAGATACATCCAAAAGATCAAGCATATATATGTTGTTTACTCTTACACCTTTAAACACAACATTATGTTCAGTATGTTCAATTTTGCAACAAGTTTTTGTGAAAGAAACTTTATAACCTTTGTCGCATAATTGACTTATACTCAACAAATTGTGTTTAAGTCCCTCTACAAGATGGACATCAGAAATAGTAGTGGTAGAGGGATTACCTACACTACCTTTGCCAAGTATAGCTCCTTTGTTATTGTCTCCATAAGTGACATACCCCTTCTTCTTTGCTTTGAAGTCAATAAAAAGTGATATGTCACTCGTCATGTGCCATGAACACCCGCTGTCCAGAAACCATCTTCTTTCCACGGATGCAAGACACTCATCCTACAATATCAAGAGAGAGAGGTAGGTACCCAATTTTTATTGGGTCCAAGTGGGTAAGAGGTAACATGGTTGTCTTTAGGCTTCCATTGATAAATACCTTTAGGCACTAGGATTCTTCTAAATTTGCATTTTTCAATGGTATGGCCAGCATGACAACAATAATGACATACACTACGACAATGTTGTTGTTTATGTTTGGTCCTTAAATCCATTGGAATAAAAGAGTATCTTGCATATGGTGGATTTAATGACTTTTTAAACAACCTAGTGTCAATGGCATAAGTAATCTTAGGTTGTAAAGCTTTTTCCAATTTGACCTTAAGAGAAATGACCTCTTGTTGCCAAATGTGACAAGCTTCACAATAACTCATTTTACTACAACCATTAATATCAATAGCTTTTGAATTTTCTGCAATGCTAGCTTTCAAGTACTCTAGATCTTTTTCAGCATGGAGTACTTTACCTTCCAAGTATGAAAAAATTTGTTTATCGGAAGATAATCTTTTAAACGCTTCTATAGCTTCATTATGCAGTTTTTCAAAAGCTATTTTCAATTCAGAAAAGGACATAGAAGAGAAATTTTTATAGTAAGCTTGTTTTACCCTTTTATCATCAATTTTCTTCTTGTGGTGGGACTGATTTTTGGTGTGAGCCATAAGACACAAATTTGCAGTTTCATCGCTATCACTTGAGCCTTGTGTACTTGATGAATCACTATCACTTTCCCAAGCAATGTAAGCTCTTCTTTGCTTATTGTACCTTTTTGGTGGAGCTTTTCCTTTATCCTTTTTCTTCAAAGGACAATCCGTCTTATAATGTCCGGACTTACCATAATTAAAATAAGACCCTCTTTCTCTATTCTTCTTAATCTTTTCCTGTTTTGAATTTATAGATTGTCTTCTAAACTTTATGAGATTTTTGTCGGAATGCTTGATTCCATTCTTTCGAATGAATCTATTATATCTCCTAACAAAAAGTCCCATTTCTTCGTCACCGGAGTCTTCATCACTACTTGACTCATTGTTGCTTAGCTCCTTTTGTGAGGACTTTGAGTTAGAAGCCACAAGAGCTATAGGCCTCTTCTCAACCTCTTTGTATTTATTCTTCTCCTTTCCCTTTTTACTCTTGTTCTCAAACTTTTCTAGACTTTCTAGTTCTTGCTAATGTTCCTCCAGCTTTCCAAACAAAGTAGTCATTGAGAGTGTCGTTAGATCGTTGGCTTCCTTGATAGCTGTTACTTTAGGTTGACATTCCCTGCTAAGACATCTCAGAATTTTATTAGTAACAATTTCATTGGAAACAGGTTTTCCAAGTGCATTCAAACGATTGATGAGATGAACAAATCTCTTTTGCATGTCGAGGATAGATTCTCCTTGTTTCATGCGAAAGAGTTCGAACTCTTGATTAAGTGTGTTAATACGGGACTGTTTTACTTCAGTTGTACCTTCATGTGCAATTTCTAAAGCGTCCCACATTTCTTTAGCTGACGAGCAATGGGATACTCGATAATACTCATCAGCACTAAGCGCTGAAATTAGCATATTTCGAGCTCTCCAATCACTTGACCACTTTTTCTCATCTTTCTCATCCCAATCATCTTCTGGTTTAGGTACTATGGCGCCTGCCTCATTCATCATGGTGATTTGAAAAGGACCATTTTGAATGGCAGTCCATACGCGCCTATCCACATAATTTATGTGAACTCACATGAAGTCTTTCCAGTAGCCATAATTTTCACCATTGAAATAGGAGCTCTATTATACACACCCTTTGGTTAAGAATCCATATCGTTACAGACAGCCACAAAGCACCAGCGAACCGGTGCTCTGATACCACTTGTTAGACGGTGTGGCTAGTGATCTAAAGGGGGTGAATGGATCACCTCCTTGTTAATAAGGTTTTAAAAGATTTTTCAGAGTTTTTTTAAGATTAGCGGAAAAACACGGTCCCTAATCGACTTCCGTCTATTCTGGACCAGCTACTAGAAAACCGGACATGTGATAGAGTGTTGGATTTGCAATCGAGATGTTAAAGACTTAAACACACAAGATGTAAAAGTATTGAATGCACCTATCACAAAAACTATTTCCAATGAATCAAAATCGATTAAAAATGTAAATAGAGATGGAGAAGGAATACAATACACAGAGATTTGGTAAGGAAGTTCCCCATGTTCGTCCTCGTGTGTGGGTACGTTTCCCTCTCAATTTCAAACCGAAATTGAGAACTTTTATATCGATATTGCTGAAATCGTCGTTTACAAGGTTGCTATACAAAAACCAGAAATCTATACACCTAGATCTTCCTATTGTATGAACCTTCACTTGATCTGAGCCAAATCAAGATTCCCTTGCAAGTAATACAAACAATTCACCGGTTCCACGATCTATTTGCGAAATCTCCCAATTTCTAAACCTTACGCTGCGGCTGAATCTGTTTTGTAAACGTGACTGACAAACCTTCAAGAACACACCCGTTCTTAAAGGACAAACCAGATGGTTTTTCCTTGAAACCTTCTTTCACTCTTCAACTCAGCTAGATCATCGATCGTTCCGCTGAACGTTATCTCTTGATCCTCTAATTCACAGAACAGCAATGATTATGTGTTGATGTTCTTGAATCAAAGGGATTGAGAAGATGATGAAGATGAATTTTCTCTTAGGTTTCAACCCTGCTCACAATTGAATGCACACCCAAAAACTTCTTTTCTTAATTGTGTTCTTCAATTTTCTTGACCTTGAATTCACTTTCGATTTTTCCCTTCATCTTATCTGCACTAACAGAAACATATATATACTTGACAAAGTCTGTTAGAATAGAAACAGATTAATGCATCGATACGAAGTGCGAATGTATCGATACATGATGGTTTTTACACTGTTATGTATCAATACATAATGGAATGAATCGATACATACTGAACCAATGCAAAAGAAACAGAGAAATGAAGACATAATGTATCGATGCATGTTGCGAATGTATCGATACATAGCAGATATTCCAGAATCATATCTACAGCATGTATCGATGCATGTTGCGAATGTATCGATACATAGCAGATATCACAGACGCATACCTACAGCATGTATCGATGCATATTGAGAATGTATCGATGCATTTGACTTAATTCAGAACTTCAAGGAAATTATGTATCGATACATCTTGCGAATGAATCGATACATACAGAAGCAAAAGTCAAATTTTTTGTTTAAAATAAGACATGTGTTGATACAAAAACTCATGTATCAATGCATACATGGATAAGGTAGTTTTTTTAAGCTTGCAATGTCAATTCAATACAAAGTGTATGTTAAAAGCACAAAAGCATAAAATTTACTATCATACAAAACTAAAGAGTTGCTCACACACTGAATTGTATCCCTCACTACTGAAGAAAGGCTTGGTTACTCCAAGGCCTTTGGGTCCTCCACCAGATCCACTCCCACCAGGTTACAACTCAAGTGCCCACTGTTTGTTCCATGAAGGTGCTCCGGGGCACAATTTGGAAAATTGTATTGCTTTGAGGTATGTTGTGAAGGATCTAATGGATAAAAACATTTTGTCATTTGGAGATACTGGTCCGAATGTTAAAAATAATCCTTTACCTAAGCATGGGTCCATAAATGCCATTGTCGATAAGTCTGATGAAGATTTGATTTTCAGTGCCATAGAGATCAAAACCCCGCTTAGAGACTTCCATGCGAAGTTAGTAGAGGTGGGTATGCTGAAGAACTGTCATAAGAGTTGTGAAACTTGTGCGAATAATCCAAAGGGATGTGAACTGGTCTTGAGAGATGTTCAAAATTTGATTAATCTGGGTGTTTTACAAGTAAGCGGTCGTGTGAAGAGGAATGAGGTGGCAATGATTGAACCCATTTTCAACTTGCCAGAACCTGATTCTACCTTGGTACCAATGTTCAACATGCCTGAGTCCTCAAGAGTTCAACCCATCTTTAATATGCCAGAACCTGTGGTGCCCATTTTCAATATACCGGAACCAAGGTTTGAGCAAATGAGTAACCCTTTCCTTTATGAAGACACTAAAGAAGTTCCGTGGAAGTATGATACAGGGAGAGTTCATCAGAAGTTTGAACAAGCTAGTTCAAAAGTGGCAAGTGCTGACATAGCAGGTGCAGGTCGTTTAACTCGCAGTGGCCGTGTTTATACTCAGCAAGCCAATATAGTTCCACCTAAAGAAGTAATTCCCACTATTGTCAACCAGGATAAAGGGTTAGTCTTGGAAGAGGAGGATACAGAATTTCTCAGAATCATTAAGAAGAGTGATTATAAGGTTATTGATCAGCTACATCAAACACCTTCCAAAATATATATCTTATCACTTCTTATGCATTCACCGGCCCATCGAGGTGCTCTCCAAAATTTACTAGCCCAAGCTCATGTTACACATGATATAACTGTGAATCAGTTTGATGGAGTCATTGCCAATATCACTGCATGTAACAATCTCAGCTTCGGTATGGAGGATCTTCCAAAAGATGGTTTGGACCATAACCGAGCTTTCCACATATCTGTAAAATGTCAGGAGGATACTTTAGCAAGAGTCCTTGTGGATACAGGATCTTCATTGAATGTTTTGCCGAAGAGAACGCTTGCCAAGTTATCTTATCAAGGGGCAGAGATGAGGCCCAGTGCACTGATTGTGAAAGCTTTTGATGGGTCTAGGAGAACTGTTATTGGGGAAGTAGACCTACCGATCTTGATTGGACCACAGGTTTTCAAAATCACTTTCCCGGTTATGGACATCAATCCTAATTACAGTTGTTTGTTGGGAAGACCTTGGATCCATGTCGTTGGGGCAGTCACTTCTACCTTACACCAGAAGATGAAGTTTGTGGTCGATAATAAGCTGGTAACTGTGTCTGGTGAAGAAGATCTCATGGTCAGCAACCTTTTCTCCTTTAGCTATATTGAGGCTGATGAAGATGCTTTGGAAACTGCTTTCCAAGCTCTGGAGATAGCCAATGTTGTCCTTATGGAAGTAGAAGAGTCAAAGGGGAATGGTATTCCATCTTTTGCATCGCTAAAGAGTACCATTTCCACTATCGAAGAAGGAAAATATGAAGGTTGGGTGATGTCATTGAGGTCAAGCAGAAACTAGATCGTTACGGGTTGGGTTACAAACCGACTCATGTGAAGGAAAGAGCGTCAACCTCCGTCAAAGGACGTACAAAGACCATTCAAGAGGTGTTTTCCAGTGCCGGCTATCAGATTAATGCAATTAATGGGGATGCTGAAGATGAAGATGTGGATCATTTGGTTTATCAGTGTGAAGCAGCTTTGGGCAATTGGGAGGCAGTTGAGATCCCAGAATTTTTTTCCATTGTCAAAGTAATTTATTGTTTTCTTTAAGTGTTTTCAAAGTTCCCTAGCTTTGCCCAAGGCTATGGGATCATTTTGTAGGGCCCCTTCTCATTTTCAAGTTATTCAATCAATGAAGGCATTTTGTAAAATTCTTACTTTCCTTTTATTTACTGTTTTTCTCTTTTCACTTTTAAAAAGAAAATGGCAATCTTTCAAAGCTAATAAAAAAAATTTCTTGCATCCCTCTATTTTTACTTTAATAAAAACAAATCATTCCCATATGCAGAACAAATGAAAACCCTGTTGAATCCAGTGACTCTATATTTTCTCCTAACTTCGATTCGCCCATCTACCAAGCGGAAGATGAAAGTGAGGAAGATTGTGACATTCCCGAAGAACTGACAAGATTAGTTGAGTATGAGCACACAGATCTTCAGCCGCATAAGGAGCAGGTAGAGACCATCAACCTTGGCACCGATGAAGACGAGAAGGAAGTCAAGATTGGTACAACACTTAGGGCAGGCATCAGAGAAAGATTGGTCAAGCTTCTCAAAGAGTATGCGGATGTGTTTGCATGGTCGTATCAGGATATGTCCGGGTTGGACACAGACATAGTTGTTCATAAGTTGCCGCTTCGACCAGATTGTCCTCCAGTAAAGCAAAAGCTCCGAAGAACAAGACCATACATGGCTTTGAAAATTCGAGAAGAGGTCAAAAGACAGTTTGATGCTGGATTCCTTGCAGTTGCAAAGTACCCTGAGTGGGTAGCTAACATTGTGTCAGTCCCCAAGAAGGATGGCAAGGTTAGGATGTGCGTGGACTATAGGGATTTGAACAAAGCTAGTCCCAGGGACGATTTCCCTCTTCCGCACATTGATACTTTGGTTGACAACACTGCTAAGTTTGCTGTTTTCTCCTTCATGGACGGATTTTCAGGATATAACCAGATCAAGATGGATCTTGATGATATGGAAAAGACCACTTTCATCACACCATGGGGACGTATTGTTACAAAGTTATGTCGTTCGGTCTCAGAAATGCAGGAGCCACTTATCAAAGGGCAATGGTCACCCTTTTCCATGATATGATGCATAAGGAAATATAAGTTTATGTGGATGATATGATTGCCAAATCACAAAGTGAGGAGGATCATTTGAATCATCTCCTGAAGTTATTTGAGCGTCTCAGAAAGTTCCAACTGCGTCTGAATCTAGCTAAGTGTACCTTTGGTGTCCGGTCAGGAAAGTTACTTGGTTTTATTGTTAGTCAGCAAGGAATTGAAGTAGATCCGGATAAGGTCAGAGCAATTCAAGAAATGCCAGCTCCAAAAACAGAAAAGCAAGTCAGAGGCTTCCTTGGGAGACTGAATTACATCTCTAGATTTATCTCCAACATGACTGCAACCTGTGAACCTTTATTCAAGTTGCTTCGGAAGAATCAGGCAATCGAGTGGAGTCCTGATTGTCAACTGGCTTTTGAGAAGATTAAGGTTTACCTGCAGGAACCTCCTATCTTAATCCCACCCACTCCAGGGAAGCCTCTCTTCATGTACCTGAATGTACTTGAGGGATCTATGGGTTGTGTATTAGGCCAACAAGACGAAACCGGTCGTAAGGAGCATGCCATTTATTACTTAAGCAAGAAGTTCACAGATTGTGAAAGCAGATATTCGCTTTTAGAGAAGACTTGTTGTGCTTTGGCATGGGCGGCCAGACGTCTCAGGCAGTATATGATTTGTCACACTACTTTGTTGATCTCGAAAATGGATCCAATAAAGTACATTTTTGAGAAGCCTGCCTTGACTAGAAGACTCGCCCATTGGCACATGTTGTTATCCGAATATGACATCCGGTATGTAACCCAGAAGTCTATCAAGGGCAGTGTTTTGTCTGACTACCTTGTTGATCACCCTGTTGAGGACTATGAACCTTTGAAATTTGACTTCCCAGACGAGGACATTATGTTGATAAAAAACTGTGAAGTTCCAGGTCCAGATGAAGGTCCCGAGCCAGGTTCTCGTTGGAAGATGATGTTCAATGGTTCCTCTAATTACATGGGGCATGGTGTGGGAGTTGTTTTGATGAATCCTGACGGTGGATACACCCCCTTCACGGCCAGACTATGTTTTGAATGTACAAACAACATCGCTGAGTATGAAGCATGTGTCTTGGGTATCGAAGTTGCAATTGATACCAGAATCAAGATCCTTGAAGTATACAGAGACTCAGCCTTAGTAATCTACCAAGTCAAAGGTGAATGGGAGACTCGTGATGAGAAGTTGATCCTTTACCGTGCCCACATTGTGGAATTGATCAAATACTTTGATGAAGTCACTTTCCATCATGTTCCGAGGGCAGAGAATCAAATTGCAGACGCTTTGGCTATGTTGGCCTCTATGTTTCAAGTCAGATATCTTAATGAAGCTCCACTCATTACAATCGAGCGAAAAACTACACCAGCCTACTGTCTACTGGTCGAAGAAGAAACTGATGAGAAGCCATGGTTCTATGACATCAAGAACTACTTGCAAAAACAGGAGTACCTAGCTGATGCAACAACTCTAGACAAGAAGACTCTGAGAAGATTGGCATCCAAGTTCTTCCTCAGCAACAATGTGCTCTATAAGAGAAATCATGAATATGGTTCTGCTCAGATGTGTGGAAAAGCGCGAAGCAGACTTATTGATCAGGGAAATCCATGAAGGATCATTTGGAACACATGCCAATGGACATGCCATGTCCAGGAAGATTTTGAGAGCTGGATACTTCTGGTTGACCATGGAATCAGATTGTTTCAAGTATGCCAGGAAGTGTCATAAATGCCAGATTTATGCCGACAAGGTACACGTACCTCCGACCCTTTTGAATGTTCTGTCGTCGCCATGGCCTTTCTCAATGTGGTGCATTGACATGATAGGGGCAATTGAGCCTAAAGCTTCCAATGGTCACCGGTTTATCTTGGTTGCAATCGATTACTTTACCAAATGGGTAGAAGGAGCTTCCTATGCCAACGTGACAAAACAAGTGGTTGCCCGTTTCATCAAGAACCAAATTATCTGCCGCTATGGGATCCCAAGAAGAATCATCACAGATAATGGGACTAATTTGAACAATAAGACGATGCAAGAACTGTGTGATACATTCAAGATTGAACATCATAATTCTTCTCCTTACCGTCCAAATATGAACGGAGTTGTTGAAGCTGCAAACAAGAACATCAAGAAGATCTTGCAGAAGATGGTGAAGACTTACAAAGACTGGCACGAGATGTTACCGTATGCCTTACACGGATACAGAACATCAGTTCGCACTTCAACAGGGGCAACCGCTTTCTCTTTGGTGTATGGGATGGATGCAGTTCTCCCTATCGAAGTAGAGATACCATCTTTGAGGATCTTGGTGGAAACCAAACTGGAGGAAGCTGAGTGGGTCCAGAGCAGATATGACCAACTGAACCTCATTGATGAGAAGAGAATGACCGCCATGTACCATGGCCAGTTGTACCAAAAGCGCATCAAGAGAGCATTTGATAAGAAAGTCTGTCTCCGAGAATTCAAAGAAGGAGATCTTGTACTCAAGAAAATCTTGCTAGTCCACAAAGACATGCGTGGAAAATGGAGTCCTAATTATGAAGGTCCATATGTTGTGAAGGTCTCATTCTCCGGAGGTTCCCTAATCCTCACAACTATGGATGGTGAACAATTGAAACACCCGGTGAATTCTGATGCAGTCAAAAAATATTATGCCTAAATAAAACCCGCTAGGTCGAAAACCAGAAATGGCGACCTAGGCAAAAATGGGCATCCCGGTGGATCATAACCTATGAAGGAGATCCAGACAAAAGTTAGGGATAAAAACAAAAAAAAAATAAGAGCTCGCTAAGTTGAAAACCCGAAAGGGCAGCTTAGGCAAAAAAGAGCGTCTCAGTGGATTGAAAACCCGAAAGGGCGGTCCAGGAAAAAGTTAGGGACAAAGGCATTTGACTGTATCAGATGGTGTTTACCATTACTAAAGACCATTACTTGAAGATCAATCCAGTAGCTCTTGTCAGAAGCAAGGTGTTGGGCGGTTTTAATTATTAGGGATTATAGTGGTCGTTGGATTCAATGTAGACCTTTCCCCATTGCCATTTTCAAATTGTAATTTTCCATGGAGTTTTGATATTGGCAAGCTGCCATTTCTTGAATGAAAATACAACCTTTGCCTTTAAACTTTGTCTTTCAGCTTCTTATTTTCTTTGTTATGCAAAATGTCTTTACTGAATTACAATTTAACTCTGAAAATGACAAAAAAATTTAGAAACAGTTTAGAAAACGTACTGGAAAACATTCAAATTTCTTTGACTTTAGAAAATTAAAGGATTTTCTGTCTTCTAAAAAGCCCTCTGGCTTGCAGCAACACTCATATGCAATTATTACAGAAATCCCCACAGGGAGATAAAGGCTGGTAGCACTCTTGGATGGATCCTTGTATCAAACATCGATTTCCAAGTTTGAGGACATCCCCCCAACATCTTTTTATTGCTCGTCTGAGTATTTGGCGTTGAGATCCTGCTCTCCCCTGTTTTGTCAAAATTCTCTGTCTCCCTAGAGTCAGCATTTGCATATCATGATCATTCGCATCATGTTCAACCATACGCATTTGGCATAATCATTTGTCTCTTCCCAGTTGTAAACACCCCAAATTTGCCCTCACCCATTTCACCATGGCTTGTGATCATTTCATATGCATAAACACAATCATATCATCTCATATCTCAATTTTGAGTCACTGCATTGGTTCTAAGTCATCTGCACCTAGGGTTTGTGATCTGAGCAATCCAAGAGCCCCTTGAGCCACTCCAAAGGCAACCAATCACTTCAAAGGGGTCCATATGTGTTCAAGTATCATATTACATCCTCTCAAAGTCAAAAATTCCAAAGAATCACAAGAACTAGGGTTTGAATGGATGCAGAGCCAAGTTTGACTGCACAGTTGACCTAAAAATTAGGGTTTTGGTTTCAGAGGCCATAACTCCAAATTTTTTGGTCATTCTTGTTTCCATTGGTCTCTATATGGTATAAGGAGTATGCATATCATTTTTCATGAAGAAATTCCATGGGGAAGTCATCTGATCAAGGGTTGACTTTTCAGACAAGTCATTGTAAAATCAGGGCATCTGAGGCCCCCAATGACTCAACCAATGGGTGATCTTCATCATTTTGAGTGTATATGATCTTTATTTGATCATGGAAGAAGGTTGAAGTTCATAAAAATCAAGAATTTGGAAGTTTTGCAAATGTTGACTTTTTGGGCATAGTTGACTTTTCAAGAATGCTTCATTTTAAGTCACTTTTCAAGCCTTGATTTTTGATCCAAAAATGCTTCAAATGGAAAAACTTTGGTCATGAAAGTTGTAGATTACATCTTTCCCTTTTCAAAAAGTACAAGAGCATGATCAAACTCTTCTTGGATCAAAAGTTATGGTGTGACAAAGTTGGCTAAAATCATTAATTTTCAAGGCATGCTTCAAATGTGAATTTTGCAAATCCATGAACCAATGCCTTTTGTAACCTCTAATTCATTTCAAACCATGACATAAACATTCTACATGTCCTAAAAAGTCAGAATTGGACCAAAGATCACATGTGTTTAGTTCATGTAACAAGGCATTTTTTTCATGAAAGTTCAAAAGGTGACAACTTGCAAAAGCACTCATCACACTTCCTACAACTTGCAACCTTGGATGCTGACCTTGCTAGCTCTCTCACCACACCATGCTGCGCAGCCCCTAGCCCTTGTACCAAGCTAGCACCTCACCATACTTCTCTTACACAAAAGGTGGACTTTGAGCAAAAGCAAACTTACCTATCACAGCAGGCCATGTCACATCATCCAGCCAATTGGATTAGTTTATACTTTTCATTTGCAAGCCATTTTCATCATCAAGCAAGGCTGAAACTCTCTCAACCAACACATACACCAAAACACACCATTTTGCAAATTGCTTCGAGTCTCTCTGCCTAGCCACAAAACACTCCAACCATTTTCATCAATCAACTCATCATGCTTCATTGAGCTAAAAGCAACCAAGAACCAGGCCTGAAACAAGCCATAACACCACTTCACCATTTCCACCTCAAGCTGCAGTTTCATTCGAATCTCTCCCCACAGCTCACAAACATCAAAACAAACTCCATAAACCTTCTCCACTCATCATCTGGACCACAAACAACCACCTACATTGGCCTGAAACTGCTTGAATCACCATTGCCATCTCCAACTGAGCTTGAGCAGAAGCTTGTTAAACTCCTTATCCAGCCAACATAAACTCTTCCTAAGCATTCAAGAATCATCTGGGGACCAAGTAGAGTGGATTGCACTGAAGGAAGTGGCCAGAAAGTCATCAGAGTGAAAGCTTCGAATCTCAGGTAGCTCAAGAAATATTTTTCCAGAAATCATTTCTTTTGTTCTAAACTTGTTCTTTGTGTCTTCCTGATCACGAATATGTCTTTGGTTTTGCAAATGGTGTTGAAATGAGAGTTTAATTGCTCTCTGAAACTTGCGTGCCCTATTTCTTTCTTGCTTCGATTCAGCCTTGTTAGGAAGTATAAATTTGTTTTGATTAGGGGGTTTGGTTCGTGAGTGAGTGGGGATCATTTCCCAGTTCTTAGATTTCATTTTAGTTAGGTTTTTAGAGTTTTGAGGATTTTCAGGGGAGATGCTGGCCGGAGAAGACGACCGGAAGTCTTCTCCGGCAGCCTGAAAGTGATTTGTGCCCTAATCCTGTCATTAACTCTAGTTTGAATTTGGACCGTGGATTGCCTTTGACCGGTTGACTTCGCGCGTGAGTGAAAGGCCCAGATTCGTTTGATTAGCCCTAATTCTTTTCATTAGTTTAATTAATTCACAATTAAATTAATTAACTCAGAGACAACCTGGACCCTTGGATAGCGCGCGTGGTCAACATATTCAAACTCAGGCTCAATCCTGGCCCTCCCTTCTGATTACCTTTCATTTTGTTTATTTTAATTTCATTTCTTTTCCATTTAATTTGCACAATTATTTTAAAATAGTAAAAAGTCTTAAAAAATTATGAAACTTTTTCTCATAAGTTTTAATAATTTTCATGACACAAAAATATTTTTATTTTTATTTTTATCATTAAAAAAGTATTTTTAAATATTTAAAAGATTATTTTTAATTGATTAATGGAAATTAATTTATTAAAAATACTTTTAGGTATTTAAAAATCACCAAAAAATTCATGAAATGTTCTAAGACATTTAGAAACATTGTCCAACCTTCAAACCAAATTTCTTTTTGGATCTTGATGCATTTTGAGAATTTTCCATTGAATTAAATCATTTTTTGTGCATTATTTTGATCATAAGTTCAAAAAATCATTTCTGCCTATCTAGGAAGGGTTGGACATTGATTCTTCTTGCATTGCATTGTGTTTAGCATGTAGTTTTTGAGATTAAATGGCCATGATTTGATTCCTCATTTTCAATTTGTTTGGCATTTCTTTTGTTTAGGAGCCCTAAAAACCCTAATAACTTAGAAAAAATCATAACTTGAGATTGGTTAAGAGTTGAGACCTCCCCTTTGGACTTTGGTTTAGTATAGGTTTAGGGTTTCTTTGGGTGGCATTTTCCATTTTTTATCTTAGGGTTTGCTTCTGATTTTGAGTTTTGTTTGATGTTTGTTTCATAAACCCTAATTTGGGCTTCCATTTGCATCTTTTTTGCATTCTCTTGCATAACATGACTTGCCATGCCATTCCATGCCTCCATTTGATTCTTTTGACATCATAAGACATGTAGAAAGCATGTTTGATCATTGCATCCCATATTTGCCATTTTGTTTGCCATGTATGTTTCATAACTTTTCATGTAAGATCATGCTCCTTAACCTGCATCATTTGCATCCATGATCTTGTATGAACATCTCCATGCCTTGCCTCATGCTTGTGGCATCTCATAACATCATTATCATCATCAACATGCTTCTGGTTTTGTTTTTCATCATGTCATTTCATCTCATTTGGCATTGCATTGCATTTCTTTTCTAACATTCCAGGTGGTAAGTGAGGTTGAGAAGTGAATTTGCCTTCACTTCTCATAACTTTTCTTTTCATCTCCCTTGCATCCATTGCTGCATTTTTGTTTGTGTTTGAGATTGAGCTTGCTCATTCTTCTTCTTCTCACTTTCTTTCTTCAAGTGACTTGACTTCTTGAATGAAGCAAGTCACTTTGCTTCTCTTGATCCTGTTCATCTGCTTCCTGGTGGTTCCATTGAAGACTTCTCTTGAAAACCTCACAAACCTTAGGAACAACCAAGCATGACAATGATTAGGGTTTTGATTAGTTCCCCACTTAGTTTTTACCTTTGTGTCTCTTTTGAGTCTTCTCCTCTCATCTCATAATCAGGGACTAAACCCTAAAGGCTTTAAGGCTTTGTGATTAAGCTTATGCCTGCATCCTTCTCTTAGGATGGAGTGTATAACTTTAATCCTAAGTGTTAAACCCTTAATGTGTTTAAATCTCTTAATCAATTCACTTAATAATCATCAAGACATCACACTTGTAACTTGGGCCTTGCATTAGGGTTCTAATTCTTCCTTAATTGGTTAAGAAGGACTAACCCTAGTGTTAATGGACAAGTCCCCCTCAAGTTGTCTTACAAACCCTAAAAATCACTTCTTCACCATACCATTAAATAAAATCCACTTAATAAAGGTTTGTTTTGTCATGAGTTTAATCCCTAATCATGGATTAAGCTGAGGAGCTTTCCTCAGCTTAAACATTCTCATCTATTATCCTTCTATTAGGATGGTGTAATGAGTCTGTTTAATCCCTGATTATGGATTAACCTCATTACTCAACACTAAACAAAAACCACAAAAACATCTAAGTAATCACAAATAGGTTGATGATCCTAATCCTATACCAAAGGTGATTAAGTGTGAGAATCTGACTTCACACTTAAGGTATTCTCATTACCCCTAATCAGAGGGAAGATGTGATGAGTTTACTAAATCCATTGGTTTAGGCTTAAGCTCATTAATCTATGACAAACTTTCAAAAGCAATAAAAGACTGAAAACACAAAAACAAACAATAATCGTCTCCTTCGGGATTCTTTTCTCCTCTCATCCACTCATAACCGAGAACTTGCTTCTTCCGTCTAATGCAAGACAGTTTGCACCTGAGCCAGACAGGTCATACACTTGAGCATAAACAAGTAAGCAGTTCACAAGTCAATCCATCTTTCAGTCTCTTTGGGTCGAACTACGGTGTTCTGACTTCCTCATTGCACGAGAGGATACGTAGGCATAACTTAACGGTTATCGAACAAAAGTCTCTGTATATTCCCCCTCTTTCCAGCTTCATTCTTTTTAGCCTCATGATCTTGAGCATTTCACTCCTTTTCTTACACTGACACTTTCATACTTCACATCACTTATACACTTTACACTGACACCCGTACATCCTTTTCCAGCTATTTTACACACAAATTGCACTGACACTACCCCTTTAAAACGCAAATCTTTCAAGCGTGGATCCCGTCGAGTACGGCGGACAATCTGGGTGCTAATACCTTCCCAGGTTGTAACCAACCCCCTTTCTCAGTCTCTCTGGTTCGCAAATCGTCTTATCCATATCTTTCTAGGTCTATGCAGCATTGCCTTTCCTCCGGGATAGAAATGCCTAGCTGGCGACTCTATTCATCTCCAGTGAGTTCACGGCTGTGTGTTCTCATTGTCCCTCTCGCCGACCGTTCGCGTCTGTACCTTCATCTGATCCATTTCATTTGTCGGGAGCGACATCTTGGCGACTCTGCTGGGGAACCTTATATTGCAACCAGGGCTTCTGGTTCTTTTTGTGGGTTCCTCCTAGCGCTTGTTTGGTTTGTGTTTACTGGGGTATTATGTGCTATTTGTATGTGTATATTTGCTTTATTTACTGCTTTCTGTACAGCTTTATTTATTGCTTTCTTTACTTTTTTTCATTTATCATACTGTCATGCTGCTGGCTGGATTTGGTCTTTGTTTTGGTGGGTGGGTGATTCATTGAGAGTTAAGGTCCTATACCTGGAACCTGAGTGACACCTAGGCTAGAGTGGTTCATGTTCTTTCCCATTCCATTTCGGTCTGGTGCGGGAATATGAAACACGGTTCAGATATGGGTTTCTTCTTGAGAACTCTGTGTTGCAGATTTCCTGCAATGCTAGGGCTATCTGGGAAGCCTGCTAAGTCTGGATGACCTTTAGTACTGACCTTCAGAAACTGAGGTGAATTAGAGGAGGAACTTTTATGGTTATTGTAAACACTGTACCTCCGGGTTAGAAGTGTTTACACTTCTCATAACTGATCCAAGTCTGAGGATCCTTGTTTTAGAACACCACCTGTGAGGGGGTTGGGCTGTTTACAGGTTTGCAGGTACCTTGACCTCAGAATACCTTGTTACTTTGGTTGTTTAAGAATACTCCAATTTGGGACAGTTCTTGTGATTCTAAAACCCTGGACATGTGGCTCTTTATTTGAGTCCCCCACCTTGGTTACTGGATTTATAGACCTCCATCTGGAATTCTTGAACATACTTGGACCTATATCAGGGCATTTTGATCAGATCCAGCTCAGTTACAGACCCTTGCATATCATTTGCATACATAATCATTGCATCATATTGACATTTGCTTATTTGTGTTTCAGGGTATCCATCTTCATTTGGTTTTGGTTTTGACCCCATCTTCAGTACTGACCCATCTTCATCAGCATCTGCTTCAGTTATCACCTGCACCAGCCAGTCAGTGGCCCACTCCTTCAGTATTATCATCAGCACCTGTCTCTACTCAGTCTCAGCATCATGGCTCCTAAAAAGAACAATATCACCTATCACTTCTTCCAGCCAGAGCTATCAGATATCAGGAGGATTCAGACCTTGATCACTCCAGATCACATACCATTGTTCAGGGAAAGCTATGGAGATATACTTGATATGGTTATGGATCTGGACCCATCACAGAGAAGCCTGATCCACACCTGCATTCAGTTTTATGATCCCCCACTAAGATGTTTCACTTTCCAAGACTTTTAGTTGGGCCCTCTGTTAGAAGAATACTCATCATTGGTTGGTTTGACAATCAAAGGTGGAATCCCATTCAACCCTGAGATGGTCTTTCCTGCTAGTGGGGAAGTAGCAAAGGCTTTGCATCTGGAACCTGTCCTGATTGAGCAGCATATGACCTCTAAAGCTGGAATCCCCGGCTTCCATCTGGATTTCTTGATCTCTCAAGCTACCCTGAAAGCTTCTCTAGGAGAGTGGAAAGCTGTTTGTGCTTTACTGGCCTTGAGCATATATGGAATTGTGTTGTTTGCAGATGAGCCTCGATTCATTAGCAAGAATGCAATCCATCTGTTCATCCTGAAGAACCCGGTGCCAATTTTATTGGGGGATCTTTATTACTCAGTGCATCAGAGAAATGAAAAGCAGAGGGGAAGGTTAGTAAGGTGTTGTGCTCCATTGTTCCACACTTGGCTTCTCAAGCATCTACCCAGGACAGATGCATTTTTAAACCCTCATCAGCAAAGCAACTGGGCTAAGAGACTCACTGTTCTAACTTCAGCTGACATCAGATGGTGCACTCAGAGCACCAAGGGCAAGGATATCATCACCAGCTGTGGGCATTTTCCCAATGTGCCTTTAATAGGAGTTAAGGGTAGTATCAATTACAATCCCCTGCTGTTCAGAAGGCAACTGGGCTATGCACTGGTCCACACTCCCAAGGCACAGGACTTGGTTGAGACTCTCTATTGTGAGAACAAGATTAATGTGGCTATTGTTAGGCAGGCTGCCTGGGCCTGGGATAATGTTCAAACCAAGGGAGTGACTATTCTGGGGAAGTGCAACAATGTGGCATCGGCACAATATTATGAGTGGTCCCGTGCCAGGGCCCAATTCTCCGGGATGCCTTTTACCATAGAAGACATGCCTGAGTCATCTTCAGCACCACCCCCTGCCACTATCAGTTTGGAGGAGTATGAGAGCTTGAAGGAAAGAAATGAGAAGCTAACCCAGGCCTTGCAGAAGACACTCCGGGAGAGGAGTGAAGGTATGAGAGAGATTGAGAGGTTGGAGAAGTTGAGAGTAGATCATCTGACCAAGATTGAGAAGTCTGGGGATTATATCAAGAAGTCTAAGGCTGGAGAATAAATCCTGAAGAATGCTTGTAAAGAAGCCCAGTTCCAGAGGGCAAGGACAGACTTGTATCTAAAGGAGAGTCAAGCTCGGTGGGTCAGGATCACCGAGGCTCGTACCCTAGAGGACAAGAGAGTTCAAGACAAGATGGAGCAACTTGAAGCTAATGCAAAAGCACAACAAGAAGCCCTGGCAGCAGCCCAGAGGGAGATATCAGAGCTAAAGATCAAAGCAGGGGTGAAGAGGTCCAAAGACCAAAGTCAGCACAAGAAGCTAGCAGCAGCTGTTACAACCCGGAATCTCCTCATCAGGAATCTCACGGAGCGTCCGGCTGATCCTGTGACCGAAGCACTTCTCAAGGAAGTTCGTGAGGATGAGTTTGGTCTTGATGTTTGACCATTTGTTTGTTGTTGCTTTCTTTCCATGTACTTTTATTTTCTTGTAATGTATTTTGACCCCTTAGAGGGCTTGTGTTGTAAAATGAACAAGTTGTATTATTTCACCTTCTGTAATATATTTGTGTTAGTTTGCTTCATCTGAGTTTTCTTCAAGCAACAACAACAGCATCTTCAAGGGTCTGGAAGGGTCAAAGCTGAAGGCCAAACCGGATACCTTGAGAACAAATAAGCATAACTGCATTGCATGCTAACCCTTTGTTTGTTTTGTAGGTTTTTGTTTTGTTGTTGCTAACCTCTGTTGTGATGCCTCAGGAACTATTGCTAGGCGCCGGGTATTTCCCCTCAACCGCCCACACCGTTATCCGACCTGAAACAACCTTCCGGGAATTCAAATGGATCAGATGCAGCAGGACCTTACTGAGGTCAGAAATCAAATGGCAAATGAAAGGCTAGAAATGAGGAATCAAATGACGCAGTTCATGGAAGTGATGAACAACATGGCTCAGAGCCAGGAAAGATTGAGGGCCATGGTGGAAAGGCAGAATCAAGAAGATCCACATATAGGAACTGCCGGTACCAGCAACAATGAAAGGGTCCAACCTCACGTCAATCCCCCTGTATTTGGACCACACCTCCATCCTGAGGTCAATATTCCTGCAAATGTTCAAGGGACTGCCACCGCAGCCAGGGTACTTCAAGAAGACCCCCAAGAGGACCAGTTTACAGTAATGGGTGCTGGGGAAGAAGCTTATGATAGGAGATTGGATGAGATAGCTGAGAAGTTGAGGTCCTTAGAATCTCAAAACTCTTTGGGCTTCGATGTCATGGACATGGGCTTGGTAGACGGGGTCAGGATCCCCCATAAGTTCAAGCCTCCTTGCTTCGAAAAATACAACGGGACTTCATGCCCCCGGACTCATTTACAATCATTTCTGGGGAGGCTGAAGGCCTATACAATGGATGAGAAGCTCTGGATGTTCTATTTCGAAGACAGCTTAACCGGAGCGTCAAGAGAATGGTACTCTCACTTGACAAGGGCAACTATTAGATGCTGGAAGGACCTGGCAGAGGCCTTCATCAGACAGTATCAGTATAACTTAGATATGGCACCCAACAGGACTCTCCTAATGGGAATGTCACAGTCGTCAAGGGAAAGTTTCCGAGAATATGCCCAGAGATGGAGGCAATTGGCTGCTGCTGTTCAACCACCTATGTCTGAACGGGAAATGGCAGATATGTTCATGAACACCCTTCAGGGAACATATATTGACAGGTTGGCTGCTTTCTCTTCCACTAGCTTTGCAGATGTTGTCATAGCCGGGGAGAGAATTGAAAGCTTGTTAAAAATGGGAAAGATCTCAGACAACGGTGCAAGCTCGTCCAGTAGTACAAGAAAGCCTTTTGCAGGCCCGAGAAGAACTGGCGAGACCAATGCCATCCACACCAACAGGGGCAGGCCCCAATATGTTCAAAGGTCAATAGCAGCAGTCACCATTCCTGCTCCGGCTCATCCTCAACCCGTCTATCAACCTCCACAGCAAAGCTATCAACAACAACCTCAGTACCATCAGCAAAATCAGTTTCCTCCAAGGAATTACAACAACAGCAGCACCAACAACAACAGTCAACAAAGGCCATTCCAACAGAGGCCATCTCAAGCTAATAGGGTGATCGATCCGATCCCTATGCCATATGCTACCCTGCTGCCACAACTCCTGAAACTCAACCTAGTTGAGCTAAGGACGCTGGCACCTCCAGATCCCAACAGTCTGCCCAGGAACTATGACTCCAATGCTAGGTGTGCTTTTCATTCAAACGCACCTGGCCACAGCACAGAAAAGTGCAGAGCTCTGCATATGAAGGTACAAGACCTGGTAGACTCCAAGGCTCTGAATTTCGCACCGCCACCCAATGTAAATAAGAACCCGATGCCGAACCACGGTGGTCCCAGGATTAACGCTATTGAAGAAGACAAGCCGTCTTATTTAATAACCAGTGTGGGACAGATCAGGACACCATGGGTGGAAATCAAAGCTCAGCTCTTGGAATGTCAGATGTTCCCGGGGTGTGAGTTAGGCTGTGCTTACTGCAATATCTCTGTAAATGGGTGCGATAATTTGAGGAATGGCATAGATGGCCTTATTCAAAGTGGCCAGCTTCAGATCACCACATCATTTCCAACAAATCCAGCAATCTCATCAGCAACGGTTTCAGAACCTCCTACAACTGCAACAACCATTGTTCCTGATAATTCTTCAGTTTCATCAACAAGTACTTCATCTATTATCTCAACTGATCAGTTTTCAACAAATCTCCCTGCTACAACTTCAGCATCACTCCATTTTGAAGCTCCTACAACAACAACATCCATTCTTCCACCATTATCTCCTACAACACCAGCAACAAATCATGAAGACGTTTCAACTGTCACAATCTTCTATGATCCTGAAAACAACTCTGTCTACAACTCAGAAGGTGCTGCTCCCACCAGGGCACCAGTGACAATTTATTACGATCCACAAACTATTACAATTCCTTCAACAGCCGCAATCAGTCTGGTCACCATCACGGTGCCTGGACCCGTACCTTATGAAAGCAATAATGCCATCCCTTGGCATTACGGCTCTGACTTGTACTGTGAAGGACAAAGAATCACTTTTGAATCATCAACCCCTGCACTACAAATTGACAATGTGGGCGGAGGCGGAGGCTTCACTCGAAGCGGACGTCTTTTCGCTCCACAAATTCCGAGACCCACTGCCGAAGCAGAAGCTGCTGCCAAGGCAAAAGGAAAAAGCTTGGTGCAGGAAGATCAAGTTGTTAAAGAAGCCTTGAAAACACCATTCGATCAAGAGGTTGATGAGTTCATGCGAATCATCAAAAAGAGTGATTATAAAATAGTGGATCAGCTTCACCAAACGCCTTCCAAGATCTCAATCCTATCACTGCTTATGTGCTCCGAAGCCCATCGGAATGCACTACTCAAAGTCCTGCACGCAGCTTACGTGCCTGAAGAGATCACTGTCAATCAGCTGGAAGCAGTAGTTGGAAATGTTAATGCTAGTCACGGACTAGGGTTCACCAATACTGATTTGACAACGGAAGGCCGCAACCACAACAAAGCCTTGCACATAACCATGGAATGCAAAGGTGCTGTCCTTTCCCATGTGCTGGTAGACACGGGGTCATCCCTTAATGTCCTACCTAAAAAGGCTTTGGTGAAGCTAGAGTATGACGGATTGGCGTTGAGACCCAGCAACCTGGTAGTGAGAGCTTTTGATGGTTCAAAGAGATCGGTTCTGGGAGAGATTGAGCTGCCCGTAACGATTGGCCCGCAGACCTTTAAAACCATCTTCTATGTGATGGACATTCAGCCTGCCTACAGCTGTTTGTTGGGTAGGCCATGGATTCACGCTGCTGGCGCCGTGACCTCTACCCTTCACCAGAAGTTAAAATATGAGTGGGAGGGTCAAATCGTTACAATCTGCGGAGAGGAGGACATTTTTGTCAGCCACCTGGCTACCTATAAATACATTGAAATGGATGGGGAGATCCATGAAACAATGAGCCAGGGGTTTGAAGCCTTGAATGTGAATGAAACATCTGCTGTGCCTGGTACTCCAATATCATCATACCAACAAGCCCGGAAGGTTGTTGAGGAAGGAACTGCCCAAGGCTGGGGCAAATTGCTATCGGTAGAGAAGAAAGAAGACAGATTTGGGTTGGGTTACAAACCGACTCAACAAAATCAAGCAGCGGCTGCGAAGGAGCCCAATTTTGTGAGTGGGGGGATGCTTACCCCTGATGCTATCAACTGTCTGGAAGACGAGCTGGAAGAGGAGCGCAACCTGGAAAGCTGGATTCGTTCAAAGACCCCGGGGAGCAGTGTCTCGAACTGGTCTTCCCAGGAAATTATAAGAGTTACTCATACAGAGTAATTATTATTTCCTGTATTTTTATAAGCATGCATCAAAGTCTTGCATCTTGCCCAAGATGACAAGACTCATTTTGTAATCGGGCCATCTGTACTTTTTGTGCAAACAAGATTAATTAATGAAATATCAGACATCTTTTTGCAAACGAGCCTTTTTCTTTTCGTTCACTGTTTTTCCATTTTTCTTTTTGTACAAAAAATAAATGGCGGTGTTTTCAAAATGACAACTTCATTTCACTTTTCTAAATAAAGATTAAAATAGTGTCACTAAAATGAACAAACTTAACCCTTGCAGAAAGTGCCTTCCAGACAGCACCAACAACAGCACGGCTATGACTTCGTATGACTTTGACAATCCAATCAATCAAGCTGATGAAGGGGTTGATGAAGAATATGAGCTTCCCGAAGAGCTAGCCAGGTTGTTGAGACAAGAGGAAAAGGTTATTACTCCTCACCAGGAGGAGGTTGAAGTGATCAATCTTGGTACAGATGAAGACGTGAAAGAGGTTAAGATCGGGGCCTGCCTGCAAGACTCGGTAAAGAGACAACTGATTGACCTGCTTCAAGAGTATGTGGACGTGTTTGCTTGGTCTTACCAAGATATGCCAGGGCTGGATACCGATATTGTTGTGCACAAGCTGCCTTTGAGAGAGGAGTGCCCACCGGTTAAACAGAAACTGCGCCGTACTCGCCCAGACATGGCTATGAAAATCAAGGAAGAGGTACAAAAGCAATGGGACGCCGGGTTCCTTGCTGTGACTAGCTATCCGCCGTGGGTTGCTAACATAGTACCTGTGCCTAAGAAGGACGGCAAAGTAAGAATGTGTGTTGATTACCGGGATCTGAACAGAGCCAGCCCAAAAGATGACTTCCCATTACCTCACATTGATGTATTGGTGGATAACACGGCTCAGTTCTCGGTATTCTCCTTCATGGATGGATTTTCAGGATACAACCAGATCAAGATGTCACCTGAAGACATGGAGAAGACAACATTCATCACACCTTGGGGCACGTTCTGCTACAAAGTAATGCCATTTGGGCTCAAGAATGCCGGTGCAACGTATCAACGGGCTATGGTGACATTATTCCACGATATGATACATAAAGAAATTGAATGTTATGTGGATGATATGATCGCCAAGTCCCTTACGGAAGAAGACCATCTGGTAAATCTGCTCAAATTGTTCAAGCGTCTGAGGAAGTACCAACTGAAGTTGAACCCCAACAAATGCACATTCGGGGTGCGATCCGGTAAGCTGCTGGGATTTATTGTAAGCGAGAAAGGGATTGAAGTTGACCCTGATAAAGTCAAAGCCATCCAAGAGATGCCTGCACCGAAAACAGAGAAAGAAGTTCGAGGGTTCTTAGGTCGATTGAACTACATTTCAAGGTTCATATCTCACCTGACAGCAACCTGTGAACCCTTGTTCAGGCTGTTAAGAAAAGAACAGACGGTCAGGTGGAATGAAGACTGCCAAAGGGCTTTTGACAAGATCAAGGAGTACTTACAAGAACCTCCAATCCTTATGCCACCAGTTGAAGGAAGACCTCTGATAATGTACTTGACAGTATTAGAAGAGTCGATGGGGTGTGTGCTGGGCCAGCATGACGAGTCTGGTCGAAAAGAGTATGCAATATACTACCTAAGCAAAAAGTTTACCGACTGTGAACAACGTTATTCACTGCTCGAGAAAACTTGTTGTGCTTTAGCGTGGGCTGCTCGCCGACTAAGACAGTATATGTTGACCCACACTACTTTGTTGATATCCAAAATGGACCCAGTTAAGTACATTTTCGAGAAGCCAGCTCTTACCGGACGGGTTGCAAGATGGCAAATGATTCTCACAGAATACGACATACAGTACACATCTCAGAAAGCCATCAAGGGCAGTGTACTATCTGAATATCTTGCTGAGCAACCCATTGATGACTACCAGCCTATGAGATTTGACTTCCCTGATGAAGACATCATGTTCATTAAATCAAAAGATCATGAGGAGCCTGTTCACACTGAAGGGCCTGACCCGGAAGAAGAATGGACTATGATGTTTGATGGGGCTGTTAACATGAATGGTCGTGGTGTTGGCGCAGTACTCATTACACCCAAAGGAGTCCACATGCCTTTCTCGGCAAAACTCACTTTCAACTGCACTAACAACGAAGCTGAATACGAAGCTTGCATTATGGGTCTTGAGGAAGCCATTGACCTCAGGATCAAGACGTTGACCGTATTCGGGGATTCAGCTTTGGTAGTCAATCAGACCAACGGAAAGTGGTACACCCACCAGGATCATCTGATACCTTATAGGGATTATACAAGAAGGTTATTGACGTTCTTCACAACAGTCAAGCTTGAGTATATCCCTCGGGACGAGAATCAGTTTGCAGATGCTCTTGCTACCATTTCGTCCATGATCAAAGTTCAAGCTGCTAACTTTGTACCTCAGATTTCAATATCCAGGCTTGATAGACCAGCGTATGTGTTCTCAGCAGACGTTGTTAGAGATGATAAGCCTTGGTTCCATGACATCAAATGCTTCTTGGAGGATCAAACATACCCACCTGGGGCATCTTCCAATAATAAGAAGACTTTGAGAAGGCTTGCTGGTAGTTTCTTTCTGAACACTGATGGATCTTTATACAAAAGGAACTTTAATATGGTACTCCTCCGATGCGTCGACAAGACAGAAGCAGATTTATTGATGCATGAAGTGCACGAAGGCTCCTTTGGTACCCATGCTGGAGGGCATGCCATGGCTAAGAAGTTGTTAAGATCAGGCTATTACTGGATCACAATGGATGCAGACTGTTGTGCTTACGCCAGAAAATGCCACAAATGCCAGATCTACGCAGATAAGGTGCATGTGCCTCCGAATCCTTTGAACATAATGTCTTCACCCTGGCCCTTTGCTATGTGGGGCATCGATATGATCGGCAAGATTGAACCGACTGCTTCAAATGGCCACAGATTCATCCTGGTCGCCATTGACTATTTCACCAAGTGGGTTGAAGCAGCCTCATATGCAAACGTCACAAGACAAGTGGTAGCCAGATTTCTGAAGAGAGATATCATCTGTCGATATGGAGTTCCCGAGCGAATCATTACTGATAATGGTTCCAACTTAAACAACAAAATGATGGCAGAGCTGTGCCGGGACTTCAAGATCCAACATCACAATTCTTCTCCTTACAGGCCAAAAATGAATGGCGCCGTTGAGGCGACAAACAAGAATATTAAGAAGATTGTGCAGAAGATGGTAGTCACCTACAAAGACTGGCATGAAATGCTACCGTTCGCCTTGCATGGGTATCGCACGTCAATCAGAACATCCACTGGGGCAGCACCGTATCAACTCGTGTATGGTATGGAGGCAGTCCTACCTGTTGAAGTTGAATTACCCTCCTTACGGGTACTGATGGATGTTAAACTGAGTGAAGCAGAATGGGTTAGGTCCCGATACGAACAACTGAGTCTGATTGAAGAGAAAAGATTGGCTGCAATCTGCCATGGGCAGTTATATCAAAAGAGAATGAAGAGAGCCTTCGATCAGAAAGTCAGGCACCGAGAGTACCAAGTAGGAGATCTTGTGCTGAAAAGAATCCTCCCTCCTCATACAGACCACAGGGGCAAGTGGACTCCAAATTATGAAGGACCATTTGTTGTAAAGAAAGTTTTCTCTGGTGGAGCACTGATGCTCAGCACCATGGATGGTGAAGATTTCCCGTCCCCTGTGAATTCAGATGCAGTTAAAAAATACTTCGCATAAAAATGACCCGCTGGACATAAAAATAGAATGTAAGTCCAGGCAAAAATAGGGCATCCCGGCGAGTTAAAAATAGAATAAAAGACTCGGGCAAAAATAAGGGAAAATAAATAAAAAATGTACACCCGCTGAGTTGAAAAGCCGCATTGGACAACTCAGGCAAAAATGGGTATCCCGATGGATTGAAAACCCGAAAGGGCGATCCATGCAAAATAAGGGAATAAGCGAACAACTGCATTCTGAATTCGTCTGTATCACTTGCAACTTGGAAAGCTTCAAAAGGGTCAAGCTTCGATCAGAATCAGCCTTCTTCAAAAGCAAGATGAGGAGAACGTCAAAAGTCATACGGGTCATAGTGAAGAGGAAGCTCCTTAAAGCGTCATCAACACTGCCAGCATTTTGTTTCTCAATTTGTAACAATCTCCTCATTTCAGGGGATATGTTCCTTTGACTGTATCTCGCCAATTCAGGGCATATGAATTAATAAAATCAGATTTTCAGTCATGTCTCGTTTTGTACATTTTATTTGCAAAAGATGTCTGATGTCTTAAAAGAAAAAGACTGATTGCATAAGTACGGATGTTTCTCTCTAAGAAAATAAAAGCATGCTTACAGGGAATATACTTACTCTTGAGAATGCTTAACTCCTATGACGGAATCCAGTAAAGGATACCTCGGGACCTTTTGTGCGTTTCCTTATCTTTGCAGGATTGCAGGTATCCAGAACGCAACCTGGGGCATGCAAGTTACGTCCCAGCGAGCTGGCAAGTCAACACTCATTCTCAGCACCCGAGGTGCTCTCTCCCCAGTTGAGTTGCCTCTCATAACATCCCCCCAGCGGAGTCTCCAGCTATTACTTATCTCCATCAGAGTTGCTAAGCATCCTAGAAGGCACCTACATCCCCGACTGAGTCAAGGATCCCTCTTTCTCCCCAGCCGAGTTGCCGTCTCGCCCTCAGCCGAGTACAAATCAGGGAATCATCTCCCCACAGAGTTCCAGCCTCTATTCAGAAGAGCAGCGCATAGAAGATCACAACAGAGTGAAGAAAGCTTCTACAAACCCCAGCTGGGTCTCTCATTTATAAGGATAGGTCTATCAGTGACCCGCATCCCCAAGCAAACATCGTCTTATTAGATCTACCAATGATCTCATCCCCAGCTGGGATGTCCATTTCAAGCAGATCGGCCAGAGATCTTCGCAACAACGGGATCCGAGTCCCGGTTCGGTGTCTTTGCATAATCATAGCATTTGCATCATATTCACCCACAAAGCGTAGCATTCCGTTTTAACACGGAGCATTACGGCAAAATCCAACACATAGCATAATCATAAGCCATGTTATGAATCAACACCTATGAATGACTACAGTTCATCAACATACAGAAGAAAAATCCCCACCAGAGTTCCCAGCAAAAGCAGTTGCCTCACAAATCACAAACACCAGTATATACTCCTTTTGACACCCGTCCGTGTTATATCCCAGCAGAAAGCCAAAAACATCCTTTTTGCACTCACATATACTTATATACACTTTCTTGGCACCCGTCCGTGTCGTATCCCCAGCGCAGTCACCTACACTTTGTGTATCAAATATTTGTTCATACTATACTCTTCTCCTTTTGACACTCGTCCGTGTCACCCTCCCCAGCAGATAAACACTCATCTATACACCACTCGCTCTTATACAGATACTCGTCCGTATCTTGTATATACCGGTTATATACCCACAGATTCAACGGTAGTCTTTGTTCTTTGTTAACCAGTTGGTACTCGTCCGTACCATCATCTCAGAACATTGCGTCTAGTGTTTGTTTCTACATGATACTCGTCCGTATCATAGTCTTGAGGATGCTCGTCCGCATCTTTAATCCATACACCGTGTCAAACACTTGTGTCTTCTTGGATATAGATACTCGTCTGTGTCTACTATCCCCAGAAGAGTTCTTTCAGATTCAACACTCGTCCGTGTTCTCTGTTAACCAGTTGATACCCGTCCGTATCATCATCTCTGAATACGCGTCAGTTTGTTTCTACTTGATATTCGTCCATATCATAGTCTTAAGAATGCTCGTCCGCATCTTTAATCTATACACTAACATCTAAACACTTATACCTTTTGTTTCTGGGATATAAACACTCGTCCGTGTTTACTTCTCCCCAGTAGATCGCCAACAAAGCAATTTTTTCCTTCTTATCCGACACTCCTCCTGTGTCATGATAAACCCTGAGAGCAGCCGTACCCTGCTGAGTGGTCGTCCTCCACTTCTTGATGGTCGTCCTCCATCATGCTCATCCGATGGCCGTCCCCATCGTTGATTTTAGCAGCCGTCCCCTGCTAGGTGGTCGTCCTCCACCTTTTGATGATCGTCCTTCATCATTTTACCCAATGGCCGTCCCCATTGTTGATTTTTGGTTATCTGGCATTCGTCCTATGTCCCGATAAACCCGAGAGCAGCCGTACCCTGCTGAGTGGTCGTCCTCCACTTCTTGATGGTCGTCCTCCATCATGCTCGTCCGATGGCCGTCCCCATCGTTGACCTTTTCTATCCGATGGGCGTCCCCATCGTTGATATTTTCGGCAGCCGTACCCTGCCAGGTGGTCGTCCTCCACCTTTGATGGTCGTCCCCATCATAATTCCTTTATTACCCAACAGAGCAGCCGTCCCCTGCTAGGTGATCATCCTTCACCTTTGATGGTCGTACCCCATCATCTGTGTATTTCATTTATTCTTTAACCCGATGGCCGTCCCCGTCGTGGTCCCTTTTCCTTTTTAGCCCGATGGCCGTCCCCATCATTGGTTACTTTGCTTTATGAACTTGATGGCTGTCCCCATCATAATCTGATTTTCCCCAGCTAGTCGGCCGTCCCCGTCTTGGCTTTACCTTTTATCCCCAGCATGTCGGCCGTCCCCGTCATTGCGTTGTTTCCCGCTTTGTACTATACTTTATTTTCCTTTACAATCTATATCCCTTTTCTTCTTCATTTTGTGAGTGCAAATTTTGGACTGTCTTTGGTATTCAACCACAAGTTATCTTGTTTGCCTGTTAAGCCGCTGCTTACATCCTGCACAGCTAACTCATGCTTGAATAGGGGCAGCTGTAAACACCCCAAATTTGCCCTCACCCATTTCACCATGGCTTGTGATCATTTCATATGCATAAACACAATCATATCATCTCATATCTCAATTTTGAGTCACTGCATTGGTTCTAAGTCATCTGCACCTAGGGTTTGTGATCTGAGCAATCCAAGAGCCCCTTGAGCCACTCCAAAGGCAACCAATCACTTCAAAGGGGTCCATATGTGTTCAAGTATCATATTACATCCTCTCAAAGTCAAAAATTCCAAAGAATCACAAGAACTAGGGTTTGAATGGATGCAGAGCCAAGTTTGACTGCACAGTTGACCTAAAAATTAGGGTTTTGGTTTCAGAGGCCATAACTCCAAATTTTTTGGTCATTCTTGTTTCCATTGGTCTCTATATGGTATAAGTAGTATGCATATCATTTTTCATGAAGAAATTCCATGGGGAAGTCATCTGATCAAGGGTTGACTTTTCAGACAAGTCATTGTAAAATCAGGGCATCTGAGGCCCCCAATGACTCAACCAATGGGTGATCTTCATCATTTTGAGTGTATATGATCTTTATTTGATCATGGAAGAAGGTTGAAGTTCATAAAAATCAAGAATTTGGAAGTTTTGCAAATGTTGACTTTTTGGGCATAGTTGACTTTTCAAGAATGCTTCATTTTAAGTCACTTTTCAAGCCTTGATTTTTGATCCAAAAATGCTTCAAATGGAAAAACTTTGGTCATGAAAGTTGTAGATTACATCTTTCCCTTTTCAAAAAGTACAAGAACATGATCAAACTCTTCTTGGATCAAAAGTTATGGTGTGACAAAGTTGGCTAAAATCATTAATTTTCAAGGCATGCTTCAAATGTGAATTTTGCAAATCCATGAACCAATGCCTTTTGTAACCTCTAATTCATTTCAAACCATGACATAAACATTCTACATGTCCTAAAAAGTCAGAATTGGACCAAAGATCACATGTGTTTAGTTCATGTAACAAGGCATTTTTTTCATGAAAGTTCAAAAGGTGACAACTTGCAAAAGCACTCATCACACTTCCTACAACTTGCAACCTTGGATGCTGACCTTGCTAGCTCTCTCACCACACCATGCTGTGCAGCCCCTAGCCCTTGTACCAAGCTAGCACCTCACCATACTTCTCTTACACAAAAGGTGGACTTTGAGCAAAAGCAAACTTACCTATCACAGCAGGCCATGTCACATCATCCAGCCAATTGGATTAGTTTATACTTTTCATTTGCAAGCCATTTTCATCATCAAGCAAGGCTGAAACTCTCTCAACCAACACATACACCAAAACACACCATTTTGCAAATTGCTTCGAGTCTCTCTGCCTAGCCACAAAACACTCCAACCATTTTCATCAATCAACTCATCATGCTTCATTGAGCTAAAAGCAACCAAGAACCAGGCCTGAAACAAGCCATAACACCACTTCACCATTTCCACCTCAAGCTGCAGTTTCATTCGAATCTCTCCCCACAGCTCACAAACATCAAAACAAACTCCATAAACCTTCTCCACTCATCATCTGGACCACAAACAACCACCTACATTGGCCTGAAACTGCTTGAATCACCATTGCCATCTCCAACTGAGCTTGAGCAGAAGCTTGTTAAACTCCTTATCCAGCCAACATAAACTCTTCCTAAGCATTCAAGAATCATCTGGGGACCAAGTAGAGTGGATTGCACTGAAGGAAGTGGCCAGAAAGTCATCAGAGTGAAAGCTTCGAATCTCAGGTAGCTCAAGAAATATTTTTCCAGAAATCATTTCTTTTGTTCTAAACTTGTTCTTTGTGTCTTCCTGATCACGAATATGTCTTTGGTTTTGCAAATGGTGTTGAAATGAGAGTTTAATTGCTCTCTGAAACTTGCGTGCCCTATTTCTTTCTTGCTTCGATTCAGCCTTGTTAGGAAGTATAAATTTGTTTTGATTAGGGGGTTTGGTTCGTGAGTGAGTGGGGATCATTTCCCAGTTCTTAGATTTCATTTTAGTTAGGTTTTTAGAGTTTTGAGGATTTTCAGGGGAGATGCTGGCCGGAGAAGACGACCGGAAGTCTTCTCCGGCAGCCTGAAAGTGATTTGTGCCCTAATCCTGTCATTAACTCTAGTTTGAATTTGGACCGTGGATTGCCTTTGACCGGTTGACTTCGCGCGTGAGTGAAAGGCCCAGATTCGTTTGATTAGCCCTAATTCTTTTCATTAGTTTAATTAATTCACAATTAAATTAATTAACTCAGAGACAACCTGGACCCTTGGATAGCGCGCGTGGTCAACATATTCAAACTCAGGCTCAATCCTGGCCCTCCCTTCTGATTACCTTTCATTTTGTTTATTTTAATTTCATTTCTTTTCCATTTAATTTGCACAATTATTTTAAAATAGTAAAAAGTCTTAAAAAATTATGAAACTTTTTCTCATAAGTTTTAATAATTTTCATGACACAAAAATATTTTTATTTTTATTTTTATCATTAAAAAAGTATTTTTAAATATTTAAAAGATTATTTTTAATTGATTAATGGAAATTAATTTATTAAAAATACTTTTAGGTATTTAAAAATCACCAAAAAATTCATGAAATGTTCTAAGACATTTAGAAACATTGTCCAACCTTCAAACCAAATTTCTTTTTGGATCTTGATGCATTTTGAGAATTTTCCATTGAATTAAATCATTTTTTGTGCATTATTTTGATCATAAGTTCAAAAAATCATTTCTGCCTATCTAGGAAGGGTTGGACATTGATTCTTCTTGCATTGCATTGTGTTTAGCATGTAGTTTTTGAGATTAAATGGCCATGATTTGATTCCTCATTTTCAATTTGTTTGGCATTTCTTTTGTTTAGGAGCCCTAAAAACCCTAATAACTTAGAAAAAATCATAACTTGAGATTGGTTAAGAGTTGAGACCTCCCCTTTGGACTTTGGTTTAGTATAGGTTTAGGGTTTCTTTGGGTGGCATTTTCCATTTTTTATCTTAGGGTTTGCTTCTGATTTTGAGTTTTGTTTGATGTTTGTTTCATAAACCCTAATTTGGGCTTCCATTTGCATCTTTTTTGCATTCTCTTGCATAACATGACTTGCCATGCCATTCCATGCCTCCATTTGATTCTTTTGACATCATAAGACATGTAGAAAGCATGTTTGATCATTGCATCCCATATTTGCCATTTTGTTTGCCATGTATGTTTCATAACTTTTCATGTAAGATCATGCTCCTTAACCTGCATCATTTGCATCCATGATCTTGTATGAACATCTCCATGCCTTGCCTCATGCTTGTGGCATCTCATAACATCATTATCATCATCAACATGCTTCTGGTTTTGTTTTTCATCATGTCATTTCATCTCATTTGGCATTGCATTGCATTTCTTTTCTAACATTCCAGGTGGTAAGTGAGGTTGAGAAGTGAATTTGCCTTCACTTCTCATAACTTTTCTTTTCATCTCCCTTGCATCCATTGCTGCATTTTTGTTTGTGTTTGAGATTGAGCTTGCTCATTCTTCTTCTTCTCACTTTCTTTCTTCAAGTGACTTGACTTCTTGAATGAAGCAAGTCACTTTGCTTCTCTTGATCCTGTTCATCTGCTTCCTGGTGGTTCCATTGAAGACTTCTCTTGAAAACCTCACAAACCTTAGGAACAACCAAGCATGACAATGATTAGGGTTTTGATTAGTTCCCCACTTAGTTTTTACCTTTGTGTCTCTTTTGAGTCTTCTCCTCTCATCTCATAATCAGGGACTAAACCCTAAAGGCTTTAAGGCTTTGTGATTAAGCTTATGCCTGCATCCTTCTCTTAGGATGGAGTGTATAACTTTAATCCTAAGTGTTAAACCCTTAATGTGTTTAAATCTCTTAATCAATTCACTTAATAATCATCAAGACATCACACTTGTAACTTGGGCCTTGCATTAGGGTTCTAATTCTTCCTTAATTGGTTAAGAAGGACTAACCCTAGTGTTAATGGACAAGTCCCCCTCAAGTTGTCTTACAAACCCTAAAAATCACTTCTTCACCATACCATTAAATAAAATCCACTTAATAAAGGTTTGTTTTGTCATGAGTTTAATCCCTAATCATGGATTAAGCTGAGGAGCTTTCCTCAGCTTAAACATTCTCATCTATTATCCTTCTATTAGGATGGTGTAATGAGTCTGTTTAATCCCTGATTATGGATTAACCTCATTACTCAACACTAAATAAAAACCACAAAAACATCTAAGTAATCACAAATAGGTTGATGATCCTAATCTTATACCAAAGGTGATTAAGTGTGAGAATCTGACTTCACACTTAAGGTATTCTCATTACCCCTAATCAAAGGGAAGATGTGATGAGTTTACTAAATCCATTGGTTTAGGCTTAAGCTCATTAATCTATGACAAACTTTCAAAAGCAATAAAAGACTGAAAACACAAAAACAAACAATAATCGTCTCCTTCGGGATTCTTTTCTCCTCTCATCCACTCATAACCGAGAACTTGCTTCTTCCGTCTAATGCAAGACAGTTTGCACCTGAGCCAGACAGGTCATACACTTGAGCATAAACAAGTAAGCAGTTCACAAGTCAATCCATCTTTCAGTCTCTTTGGGTCGAACTACGGTGTTCTGACTTCCTCATTGCACGAGAGGATACGTAGGCATAACTTAACGGTTATCGAACAAAAGTCTCTGTATATTCCCCCTCTTTCCAGCTTCATTCTTTTTAGCCTCATGATCTTGAGCATTTCACTCCTTTTCTTACACTGACACTTTCATACTTCACATCACTTATACACTTTACACTGACACCCGTACATCCTTTTCCAGCTATTTTACACACAAATTGCACTGACACTACCCCTTTAAAACGCAAATCTTTCAAGCGTGGATCCCGTCGAGTACGGCGGACAATCTGGGTGCTAATACCTTCCCAGGTTGTAACCAACCCCCTTTCTCAGTCTCTCTGGTTCGCAAATCGTCTTATCCATATCTTTCTAGGTCTATGCAGCATTGCCTTTCCTCCGGGATAGAAATGCCTAGCTGGCGACTCTATTCATCTCCAGTGAGTTCACGGCTGTGTGTTCTCATTGTCCCTCTCGCCGACCGTTCGCGTCTGTACCTTCATCTGATCCATTTCATTTGTCGGGAGCGACACCAGTTGTCGCCTATCTAAATCCAGGTCCAGACTACTGTCTTTTGTTATTTTTAAGTCCACTGTTGTTGGTACCCCGCAGTGTGGTTGACCAAGTTTTTTCCCAGCAACACTGGTATCCCCGCAGAGGCCCTTCTTGATGTACCTTAATACAATCAATACTTCTTTTAAGCCCAATTATCATTGGCATGAATCCTTTAAGTTGTTTGCTTAAGACTTAGAACTGTCTAATTCAAATACATTTGTGTTTCCCTGATAGTTCCTAAAAATTCTTCTTCGAGTTCTTCGTTTAAAGAATTTCCTGAGGTTAGTCGTTTATCTCGTTGAAAACTCTAGCATTTTTTCTTATTTTCCAGCTTGGTCGCTTAGAGCCGATTGATTTATCTTTAAGCGCTTCGCATTTTTTAAGTATCAGTGGTTTGCACGGAGCCACTGCCTGAATACCATTTTCGTTTTCCAATCCTCGGTCTCAACAGTTACACTTGAACCTGTTGATTTACTACTTTGAATTTATGTCAGTTATTTATTTCTTTAACCGCCGTGTTGAGTTTTGTTTCCCGACCGCCGCGTCGATGACAGTTATTTTCATTTCCCGACCGCAGTGTCGATGTCTGTTATTTCATTTCCCGACCGCCGCGTCGATGACAGTTATCTTTACTTCTTCAACCGCCGTGTTGAGTTTTGTTTCCCGACCGCCGCGTCGATGACAGTTATCTTTACTTCTTCAACTGCCGTGTTGAGTTTTGTTTCTCGACCGCCGCGTCGATGACAGTTATCTTTATTTCTTCAACCGTCGTGTTGAGTTTTGTTTCCCGACCGCCGCGTCGATGATAGTTATTTATTTCTTCAACCGCCGTGTTGAGTTTTGTTTCCCGACCGCCGCGTCGATGACAGTTATTTATTTCTTCAACCTCCGTGTTGAGTTTTGTTTCCCGACCGTGTAATACCTCAAAATTTGCCCTCATTCTTTTTGCCCTAACTGGCTTATCGCTTCGCGTTCATCTGCATATTCCATTAGGTCGTGGCAGTCGCAATCACGCATGTGCATTGAATTCATAAGGCATGAGATCAAACATTTCTTGGTGACTCAAATTTCCCTATTCAAAGGTGATTCATCTGGCTAGTGCATTCGAGGTTAAGACGGAGGTTGATCTCCAAACATTAGGAGAATTTCCCTATTCAGAGGATTATCAAGCTCCAGGTTCTTTCTTTATTCAGAGGTTTATTCAAAAGAGTTGACATTAACAAGGTGAATTAAGAGTTTATTTCTCTTCAACATTTCAGACTGATCTTGTTGGTTATTCAAACAATGAAGTATGAATTAAGGTTTCTTCTAGGAATGAAAAGTTTTCCTTCATTGATTTTCCTCAGAGATAAGGGTCTTAGTATGTTGGGATTCAACTATCGATTTGAGATTATTTTTGTTTGTGCGCCTATGTCATTCCCAAGTGATTCGAGAAACATGGTTCGAGGCATTGATTTTAGGATGCATCATAATGTCAAAGTTTTTTTTGGTTCAAGTAATTTGATTCGAATTAAGGACGGAAAGGGCACAATTATGGTTTATTTGGATGGTGTCATTCAAATTTAAATTCAAGTCATCGATATCCATTTCAAGTACAAACCCTTATCGTTTCCTTATCCATTTTTTGATTCAATTTAATTCATGTTGAACCGTTTTTCTTAAATCCAATTCTTATATTCTCACCGATTACCAAAGCCCATTAACACATATTTTGGGTCCATCCAATTCTAAGTCCATTAATAAATTTAAACAAAAAAGTGAATGATGCTGCTATGGAGAAAGGTTTGTGAAGCAGGGAATCATGTCAAATAGATCAGGCAGGAGAGAAAAGTTGAGATTCAATTACAACATAATTTTTAGTTATAATAACTGAATCAGTTACAAATAAAAGAAAAATTCAGTTACAATGATAACTGAGGTATCAGTATATAACAGAAACAGAAAAAAAGGAAAAAAAACTCTTCATCAATTATCAATCTTCAAAAAATCTCCTTCCCTCTCAAATTCAGAATGACTAGTCTCTAATCTTCAACAATCTGACATATACCCTCTCTAATTTATCACCTTTACCTACACCATCTTCCAGAACCTCTCTGCAACAAACTCTTGATCAACAAACTTCATCAATTCAACCTGCAAGTTCAACCTCTCAAACTCTTCATCAAGGTTGCAACCTGAATCCAAAATTCAAAGTTCAAGAATTAACAACAATCATCGCACGCAGAAAGAAGAGAGGATCGAATTGGATTTACCGGAATTCTTTGTTGATTTGAGATCAACTTCATCATCTTCATCGCACCATCCTCATAATCTTCACCTTCGCTCTTCAGCTTTTCGTCTTCGACACAAAACCCACCGCAAATATATCCTCATCTTCAACATTCCTGCAAGATTCAACAGCATCGTTCAACAACAATTGGCAATAGCAGAGTCACATCGCAGCAATGATGATTCGTGTATGGTAACGATTCGAATCAAAGAAGCAGAAGCAAGAATCAAGAAGAAGAATTAAACCCAGAATAATGGGGCAGGATGCACATACCTAAACTGAGAGTTTTGATTTGTCGTCTCTGACGAACACAAAACAGAGAGGGGAATGCGATCTCGTGAAGATGAGGATATCAAAAGCCGAAGACTTACGAACGAGAATCAGCAACAATTCCATATTTACAAACCAATGATTTCAGGTGCAAGAAATTAGGAAGATCAAGAACACTATAGCATAATCACAACAAGGAATCGACATACCCGCGTCATCCATTACCGCGGCGGAGGCATGACCGAAGGTGCGCCGTCGTTCTTAATCCATGGGGGTTCTGTGCCTTCAAAACCCTATTTTGAGCTGTATGATTCAAAAGAGGCCAGAAAGGAAAGACAATCATATCTGATAAACAGGCGGAGACGCAAAGATATCATGGTGGGATCAAAGGAAGGTTTAAGGAGATAACGGCGATAAGCTTGGATTCGGAGAAGAAGACCTTGAGGACGGTGAAGGCCAACGTGAAAATGTAGTGGTGGTGAACGCTGTGTTCATGGCATTCAGAGGTTCGGCGGATTTTGAGGGCGGAGCTTCGAATCGGCGGCACGATTTGAACGAAAGGATATCACTGAGGGTTGAGACGAAGGTGGTGATGGCGGAGCAAAGGGCTATGGCGGGTGTTTGTTTCAAAGAAGAAGAGGAACAAGGTGACGGCGGCGGAAGAACATTCAGGAAGAAGAAGAGAGCTTGTTATTTTTGATAACTTGTGAATCTAGGGTTTCATGCACAAATCTGATTTGGGCCCCAATTTCACCATGTAGCCTCTATCTGCACCATCCTTTTCCTTAACGCACCCCCTCCCGCGGGTTTATTATGTGGTTGGGCTTTCCAACCATTTGTCTAGCTATTTGCACCATCAAATTTCTCTTACACCCCTCTGCGCCAATGATGAGAGAAGACTGGGCCTTGGGCCAGTTTATCGTTATTTACAGCCACTAGTTTTCATGTTAGACATCCTTAGGTTCTCATTTTTTTAGAAATTTCCATATAGATTTTTTTAATTTTCTTATAGAATATTTTTGTGGATTTGTATAATAATTTTCTTATAGAATATTTTTTTGGATTTGCATATTAATACATTTTTTTAATAATTTCTAGTTAGATTTTTTTGCACTATTTTTAGTTATGGTTTAGCATTAATTTTGGATTAATTGATTCATGAGCCTGTTTATCGATTTTGGATCGATTTCAATAATGGTGGAGCTTCACAAAGTGATTATGGAGGATGAGCATTTATTTTGCTCATAGGAGACTACAAGACCTTGCTTGGGGATTTTTTCGGATTTCTTTTATATGAAGAATCGTCATTTCATTCAAGTAAGTGATTTCGAGCTTTTTTCGACTTTACGCATCATTTTAGTCGTATGCGGCTTAGGACCATATAACTTAAGGTGCATCTGAGCCCTCCCACCTGAGGCATTGGTTATATTTGTGATTTTTGATTATATGTATCGATTTCGGAACTTAGGGATTAGGTTAAGAACCATTAGGATCACTTCCTTTCACTTCCCCTTAAAATCCACTTTTTCACCCGTTTCGTCGCATTTATTAAAAATAGTTTTAGGTGTGATAAAATTCTGGAAAAATTCATGAGTGATCCTCATCCTCTTAATTAATTTTTCATATTTTTTATTTCCAGATTTGGGTGGTTTTAATAATTAATTTGGATTTTTGTTCACAAGCTGTCCCAAAAAGGAGTGTTTGGGCATAAGGGACCAAAATCAATTTTTCCCCATAGGTGTGAAACCTATATTTTGTATGTGATTAATCACTGTAATTTGTGACATTTTGATGCTCATTAGGCATTTTTTTCATAATTTTTAGTGCCCTTTTTGATCCACTTTGTGGAGTTGTTTTTGGGTGATCATGTTTTGTTACCTTGCTAGTCAAGGAATTGTTTTGGCACTTTGGTGCATAATTTTGTGGAATCCTTTTGGACAATGTGAGATAATGACTTTATTATTCCAGGGATTTAATTTCATAATTTTTAAAGGCTTTTTGCTATTTTTCCATGTCACCTAGATCCTAGGTTGATTCATGTGTCTATTTGTTGTATAACTTAAATGATAGGAAGGCATTCATGCCATTTGCTTGGAATATTTTTTGGTAACTTTTAGGAGTTAATTATAGGTCATTTGTATGTCTTTAATTCCAGTCATAGGTCATTTTCTTGAACCATAATCATTTGGTTTATTTTGGTGCTTTAAAGTGCATACTTATGTGGACTAACTTTAACCTAAACTCATTTCTTTTCTCCTATAAATAATAACTTGAATTATGTGGGAATCATCAATGCCTATCCATGCATTCTAATTGCATCTCATACCTTGTATGCTAATTAACCATAATCATTTCATGCATATTCACATGCCATTTTTCCTTAACTTTCATCATGTGCGATCTTATGCGATTTTTGCTCGTTTCTTCTCATATCTTCTTCTCATTGCTCCATATGCCTAATCCATTGCATCCATGATTGTATATTCATGCATCCTCATTCATAAGTATTCACTACTGACTTTTATGTTCATTTCATGTATTAATTCATGCTTGTAAGCCATACGCATTCATACTTCATCCATAAACCCTAACTTGCATTTAGGTGAACTTAGGTGAACTTTTTGTACATAGTTTGACATAGTTTGACCTTGTGAGGTATCCTAACATACTTAGGGACCTATAACATGTAGCTACTGACTTTAGAAGTCATGGAACCTTTAGGTACCTTCACCTTTAGACTTAGGTCTTATTTTGAACCCTAGTTCCATTCTAGGACGTTTATGGTACTTAATTGCTTTCATGCTTTGATTTTACTTCCAATATGCATTGTCATGCTAACTTTTGTTTTGTAGGGGGGAAGATTGAGGTAAGCATTACTTCATTCCCATCTCTTATGCATTTTAATTTTGTTTTCCTTAGCACTTGGTGCTTGCTTATAGGTTTTCCCTTTCTTTAGAGACAACTTAACTTCCTTAGGAAGTAAGTTAGTTTCTAGTTCTCTTTTCTTCTTTTCCTTTTCTTTCTTAGGATTAGAATACCTCACTAACCATTAAGACCACTTTGTAAATACATAACAAAATTAGGATTGAGTCTTAGTCCCTTAGATTTTTCCTTTTCCAACTTGAGTCTTTCTTTCTCATCTCAAAAAGAAAAGCAATAAAACACTTAATAAAAACCGAACAATCTTGTACGACACGAGACTTTGTTGCGGAGTGTTTATACGCGTCCTGTTTCGGGGAGAGGTGTAAATACTTCCCGCGATGGATAGGTCTTAGTACAAGACCGTTCACAAACAAATTCAAAACACTTCTCATAAAAGACAAAAACAAACAATAAGCGACTATCCTGCGGGAACCTCTCTTCTCATCTCATTCACTCACAACGCGAACTCGCGGCGATTTGTCACACATGCAAGACGGTAAACGCACTCGTACCAGACGAGCCTGCAACACCTGAGCATAGACATACGCAGTTCCAGCTGTAAAAAACACAAACAAATAGTTCCCGCCTAGGTTAGGCGAACTACGTCGACTCTGATCCTCATTATCCCGATGAGGTACGTAGGCAGCGGGGTAGGGCCCGTTCGAGCACATTCTTTATTTTCCCTACATTTACCCCTTTCTTTCCATTTTCTTATTTCAGTTCATTTTTCATTTCCATTCCCTTTCTTCCAGTTAGCAGTTTTATTCAGCAGCAGTTATTATTTCTCACCCTTTGAAGCAAACAAGCAAGCGTGGATCCCGTCGGGTACGACGGACGATCTGGGGTGCTAATACCTTCTCAGGTCGTAACCGACTCCCGAACTCAGATCTTTGGTTCGCAGGACCTTGTCCTTTCCTTCTTCCTCAGGTTTGTGCAACATTACCTTTCCCATTCTTTCGGGATAAAAATGTCTGGCTGGCGACTCTACCTTTCCGCGCCACTTTCGCGTTTGTACTAGGATGAAAATCTCGGGAGCGACAGCTGGCGACTCTGCTGGGGACTAACCTGATTCTTCCGGTTTCCCTTGTAGAGTCAATCCTAGCGCCTGTTTGGTTTTGCTTCTTTGGGTGTATGTTTGTTGCTGTGTGCTTTAGTTTAGCTTTACTGTTTTCATTTATAGTTTTATTTACAGCTTTACTTCATCGCATTTATTTACCGCTTTCAGTATTTTATTTTCCATGCATCATATTATACTGGACTGTCTGGCTGTGCTGGTTTTCATTTTTTCTGTGGGTTGGGAGTTACTGTGAGATAAGCCAAATACCCGGCTTGAGTGCACCATAGGATTAGCGTGGACATGTTGTGCTCGCATGGTTACATGATGAGTGGTGATGTGTTCCACACCCAGGTTGCGACTGTCTTGGGACTATTCTGTGTGGGGGTTCTTCCCCACTTCAGGGTACAACCTTGATGGTTATGTGCAGCTGGGGACCGATCATTGAGAACCTTAATGGAAACAACCCTCTCCAGTGATGACAGTGGCAGACCACATTTGTTGGCAAACCCACTCGCATCCGAGGGTCCATTGGGAACTCGCATAGGATGGCCTGGTTCTCTCATAGGAATTCAGTTAAAGCAAATTGTTCGTATGACGATAGTATTGTACCCTTCGGGATGAATGTACTATTGTTTCTCGATTCAGTGCTTGAAGTTGGAGACTTGTGAGGGATGCTTGTTTTTCCGGACTCAACTGAGACCTCCCTGTGTAGTACATAATGCCAAACCGATTCCCTGATTTGGTCATGAGCCATTTCTCGGAAATGGTGAACGTATTATTGCTATTCGGCTTTGAGAGTCCGTGATGTTGACCCGAGTAGCACACCCGTGAGATTGGGAAGGGTTTACAGGTTTGCAGGAACCCTAAACTTCAACATACCCACTTTGCCAGTATTGTTCAGTGTTCTATGGTTCTTTGATTCTGAAATCCGGGATTTCTATTCAGAGAAATTGTTACTGTGATTACCATCGTGACCTTGATATTGTGACTCTCCACAGACACTTGGCTCGTTGTTCAACTTCAACGCCATCAGTGATTGTTCTATTATGTGATCCAGTTCTACAGTTATTGGGTTCTCAGTTATGGGGTTCTGTACAGAGATGGTGTTGTTATTATGGTTCTATTCAGACAGTTGGTTCACTGCTCAACACCAACATCAGACTATTGATCGCACGTCTGTTGCATACATGACATCATAGCATTTCTGCATACATGTTCAGTTATTTCCGAGGATCACATATCTGAATCATGTTGTTGGATTTTTCTGTATCAAAACTTGAATTAAAGCAGATAGATTCCTCAGAAATAATTGAACATGGCATTTGCATACATCCTTGCATTCTTGACAGGTGTTCAGAGATAAATTCTTTTCCTGACTTGATTTCTCATCAGAATGGACAACTTGAATCACATTTGAAGCAACTCCGGGCGGAGGTAATCGAAGGAAGACCCAGCTGAGGCCATTCAGGACAGAGGTATAAACTTTATTTCAAAACCAGAAGCTGCTGAAACAGGAAGTCAACCAGATGAAGACTCAGATTAGCTTGGTTATGAAATTCTGAATGAAGCTATTTTCATCCCTATTGAGGGGAACTACGCTGCTCTGATTCTCCATTGGTCAATGGAGATACGTAGGCAGGAGATCGTGCAAGATCTTTCCGAGCAACCTTATTTATCAACTTCCTTTATCAACCTCTTCCCTCCATATGTCGTTTGTCATCATCCAACCTCAGCTTCCCAAGAGAGTCCTAGGACCAAAGCATATGGGTAAAGGCCAGAACAACTTGAGAAGAAGTTTGATCATATTCTGAGGTCGTACACGCAACAAGTTTCCTTATTTACTCAAATTCGAACTGGTTGAGTTAGACGCATCAGGATCATCTCTGACAAAGCTTCCTTTGGGGTTTCAATTCCAAGTATAATTACCATTCTGGGGCACCTGGCCTTTTAATTGAAGATTGCAAGTCTTTTAGAGGCAAAAGTGAAGATGAGGTCCCGAATTTGATCGACTCAAAGGTCATCATGCCATAAAGTATGCTCACATATTGAAGTCTCCTCATCAAATGGGTCTCCCAATTTGCAAAGGCATCTTCAGAAGCAATAAGTCCAGACGGAGTCAAGTCTCCTCAATGACGGCAATGTTCAGCTTCTTTACTGCGTTTCCATTTATAGTTTATATTGTTTGTTTAAACATTTGTATGCATGCATGAAACTTATTTGTTTTTGAATGTTAACCATAATAAAATGCACATGTTTTTCTTGAAGTAATCCATTCGTATTCACTCATGATTTTGTGTATGTGCATTGCAATACCAACTGTTGAGCTTAAACTCTATCAGGGAGGATGACGAAATGAAAACGCAAAAACTCTAATTGTGTGCTTTTGAGAAAGACCTTGTTGACGATGTACAGGCATTGTTTCAAATCCTAAACACCGGAGATATAAGGGAGATAGACCCTCGCCAACCCATTTGAGCCTTGAAGTAGGAGTTTCTTTTCGCATGGAAAAAACCCTTGCATTTAACCCAGGGGCAGGGTAGGCGTCAGTTAGTTTGACCGAGCATTCAAATTTCAAAAGGAATGCAAATCTGAGGATCCATTACCTTTCGTTGTACCAAATCAAGAGGTCCGATGATCAGAAACCACAATGGTTCCCAATCAAGAGGTCCAAAGACCGGAGACCACAATGGTTATTCCTCAACAACCAAGAAGTGAGACAGTCACGACCCTTTCAAAGCAATCAAGACAAACAGTGTCACACGATTTGTTCAAAAAAAATGAATGAATAAAAAAGGCCCGCTAAGTCGAAACTTGAAAACAAGCGACTTAGGCAAAAATTAGGGCATCCCGCTGGACTTCACAATCAAAGATTCACAAGAATCAGTCCAGGAAAAAGGTAGGGATAATCAAAATAATGCAAAAGCGAAAGACGAAAAGGATCACAAGAAAGATCCTCAAACAAGAACAAAATCGTGTGGCACAGACACGAAAGACAAAAGGGGTGACTGACTCCAAATGACAACCTAATTGGTGCTTAAACCGTTAGCGTAATTGGTTCCTCAACCATCACAAAACCCTTTTCGAAAGGTGAGCGCTTGCGCCAAGCTAGCTGAACATAGGAATGGAGAACATCACGAAGATGGGTGGGCACAAATAAACTTCGAGCCTATATCCTTTGTTTCTATAACCGTGAACCAGGCCACGATACAACCCTCAAAAGTCCTAACTGAAACAGGGTTATTCTTGAGAGCGTACTACCACGAGACCGCATTCCTGACTCCTATGAGTGATGTTGAAAGATTTTTGTTGATGTTGCATGTACATGCTTTCTATTATTCAAAAATTAATGTCGTATCTTAACCAGTGATCCACTCACAAAGGTTTGCGACATCTTTTTCAGTAAAACTTCAAGGTTGACATGTGTGTTGCATTAGAATTTTCATTCTTAGAATAAACATTTTCTGCTTGCATACATTTGTTTGGCATCATAAAAGTTCACATATGTAATCTCAGTCTAGAAGCTTAATCTTGCCAAGTTGAGGAGTCTGAAACTTCCGAAGGACAATCTGTCGAGGTGCACTTTTTAAGAAAACTCCATCGAGTAGGGACTTTCCCAACATTCCTGGTAAGAGCCAACTAATCCGGGGCAATCATGTCGAGCAATCTCTTCAAAATTCAGCCAAGCTGGGGCAATCACTTCGAGATTCAAATCTCTCAAAGAGCCATTAGTCTGAGGCATGTATTCAAATTTCAGCCAAACTGGGGAAATTACTTCGAGATCCAATCTCTAAAAGAACAATTGGCATGGGTGTTTTCTTCAAAACATAGTCATTCAGGGGTGATCACTTCAAGACTTGTACCGGGGCAGGCCATCCTAAGAGCATGAGAAGTACTTTCTCCCGAAGACGGTAAATCCAAAGCACCTATCCAAAGGTCAAAATATTGGGGCATAATATTTCACGGTGATATGAGGTTTTTCATTAATACTCGTGAGGCAAATTTCTTTCATAGACCATGCAGTCTGGGGCAGTTATTTCGAGATCCGACGAATCTCTCCAAGAGTTTGAAGACACTGAGGCATTTCATATGCCATGTTTTCTGTAAAATCCTCTTGAGACATTTACTTCTGACAGACCTTAATCTGAGGCGAGTTGAAAATTTCAAAGAACCATTGTTCACTCATGATTAGTTGACAACCTATCAACCCGGGGCTAGGGGCAAGGCCAGTGTCGGCACAGTACTGCAAGAGTTGTTTCATCTGCGGATTTCATCGATCAAGATTCCTTAGCAAGTCTCATGGGAGGTTATTTCTTGAGAAGAAGGGTATCATCGTCTCTCATCACCAGCATGAGACGCCTAACATCTCTCATTCCCAACATGAGAGGATTTATCTCTTATCCCCAGCAAGTGGCAACTTGAGCTCTTATCTTCAGCGGGAAGCTTTATCATTGACATCCTCCATCATCCCCAGTAGAGGTGGAAGTTGAAATCTCTCAATAAGGTAGCAGAGAGTGGGTATCATCCCCAAGCAGAAGTTTCCCTTCAGACAGGGGCAATTCTCAGCAGTATAAGGAGTGTTTCGCCTCCCCAGCAGTATCATGCCTTTGGTTCCCCACCAGAGTTCAAGAAGGGTCCATCTCCAACAGGGTCTTGGCGCTCCAATCTCAAAGTCCAATTTATTTTTGGCAGTGGCGGCTATTCAGAGCCAGTGAATTATTAACAATTTTCCCCGCAGAGTTGTTTCCCCCTCATCAGGACGAACAGATCAATGCAGTGATCATCGTTTCTCCCCAGCCAAGTTATTTGGAATACCTGCAGTCTCCTTATCAGGAGATCCTTTGCATTTGCATGGGCATAATCATCACATTTGCATCCTCCAAAGCGTAGCATTTCCATCGTCATGGAGCATTGCGCCATAAATTCAAACATATGCATACCAACATGGGCCAGTTTTGAGGTATATTACATAAGACCCGTTACATCTCCAATCAGATTGAAGTGTTCCCCACAGAATGCAACCTCATTTCCCCGGGTGGATACTTCTACCAAGTCTTGTTGTTATCCCCAGTTGAGTCTTGTTTCAGTACAACAGTCTCATTTTTTCGCGTTTCCGTTTCAGTACAACGGTCGCGTCTTGGGATCTCGTTTAAGTACAACGATCCCGTTCCTTTCAAGTCTCCATTTAAGTACAATGGTCTCGTCTTTGAGTCTTGTTTCAGTACAACAGTCTCATTTTTTCGCGTCTCCGTTTCAGTACAACGGTCGCGTCTTGGGCTCTCGTTTAAGTACAACGATCCCGTTCATTTCGAGTCTCCATTTAAGTACAATGGTCTCGTCTTTGAGTCTTGTTTCAGTACAACAGTCTCATTTTTTTCGCGTCTCCGTTTCAGTACAACGGTCGCGTCATGGGCTCTCGTTTAAGTACAACGATCCCGTTCCTTTCGAGTCTCCATTTAAGTACAATGGTCTCGTCTTTGAGTCTTGTTTCAGTACAACAGTCTCATTTTTTTTCGCGTCTACGTTTCAATACAACGGTCGCGTCTTGGGCTTTCGTTTAAGTACGATGATCCTGTTCCTTTCGAGTCTCCATTTAAGTACAATGGTCTCCTATTTGAGTCTTGTTTCAGTACAACAGTCTCATTTTTTTCGCGTCTCCGTTTCAGTACAACGGTCGCGTCATGGGCTCTCATTTAAGTACAACGATCACGTTCCATCTTGTCTTATTTTCTTTGTGTTTGGTTACCGCCTGCGGCCGGTATACCTTTGCGTCTCCATTTGAGGATGGTTTCGTGTTAGATCCGAGGATCTTTTGATTTGTCATTCGAGGATGACATTTCTTTTCTTCAAGTCCTTCTGCGGTTGGTCTTGTTGTTGTGGCTATTATTCGAGGATAGTAGTTCACTTTTTGAGCTTATTGATCGAGGTCAGTTTGTCTCTTTTGCAAAGTCTGTCTGAGGTCAGCTTTGTGTTTGGTTATCAGTCGAGGCTGGTATACCTTTGCGTTTCCATTCGAGGATGGTTTCGTGTTAGATCCGAGGATCTTTTGATTTGTCATTCGAGGATGACATTTCTTTTCTTCAAGTCCTTCTGCGGTTGGTCTTGTTGTTGTGGCTATTATTCGAGGATAGTAGTTCACTTTTTGAGCTTATTGATCGAGGTCAGTTTGTCTCTTTTGCAAAGTCTGTCTGAGGTCAGCTTTGTGTTTGGTTATCAGTCGAGGCTGGTATACCTTCGCGTCTCCATTCGAGGATGGTTTCGTGTTAGATCCGTGGATCTTTTGATTTGTCATTCGAGGATGGCATTTCTTTTCTTCAAGTCCTTCCGAGGTTGGTCTTGTTGTTTTTGTGTGGCTATTATTCGAGGATAATAGTTCACTTTTCGAGCTTATTGATCGAGGTCAGTTTGTCTTTTTTGCAAAGTCTGTCTGAAGTCAGTCTTTGTCGTTGATGGTTATCGCCTGCGGCCGGTATACCATTGTGTTTCTATTCCAGGATGGTTTTTAGCACTGGATCTGAGGATCCCGTGTGAGTTGTAATTCGAGGATGGCATTCTTCCCAGCATATTTCCACCTGGTTCTATTTTCGCTACCTATTCAGAGGTCAAAAACAAAAAAGATATAAATAAATAAATGGGCGGATGACATTTCTGTTGCCCTCAGTGTGCAAATTTTCAGGTTTTATTCGAGTATTCAATCACTTCATACCTTGAACGTCTAAAAGCTGTTGCAATTATTCGTTCAGGTCTGCAGTTGATTGAATAGGGGCAGCTGTAATACCTCAAAATTTGCCCTCATTCTTTTTGCCCTAACTGGCTTATCGCTTCGCGTTCATCTGCATATTCCATTAGGTCGTGGCAGTCGCAATCACGCATGTGCATTGAATTCATAAGGCATGAGATCAAACATTTCTTGGTGACTCAAATTTCCCTATTCAAAGGTGATTCATCTGGCTAGTGCATTCGAGGTTAAGACGGAGGTTGATCTCCAAACATTAGGAGAATTTCCCTATTCAGAGGATTATCAAGCTCCAGGTTCTTTCTTTATTCAGAGGTTTATTCAAAAGAGTTGACATTAACAAGGTGAATTAAGAGTTTATTTCTCTTCAACATTTCAGACTGATCTTGTTGGTTATTCAAACAATGAAGTATGAATTAAGGTTTCTTCTAGGAATGAAAAGTTTTCCTTCATTGATTTTCCTCAGAGATAAGGGTCTTAGTATGTTGGGATTCAACTATCGATTTGAGATTATTTTTGTTTGTGCGCCTATGTCATTCCCAAGTGATTCGAGAAACATGGTTCGAGGCATTGATTTTAGGATGCATCATAATGTCAAAGTTTTTTTTGGTTCAAGTAATTTGATTCGAATTAAGGACGGAAAGGGCACAATTATGGTTTATTTGGATGGTGTCATTCAAATTTAAATTCAAGTCATCGATATCCATTTCAAGTACAAACCCTTATCGTTTCCTTATCCATTTTTTGATTCAATTTAATTCATGTTGAACCGTTTTTCTTAAATCCAATTCTTATATTCTCACCGATTACCAAAGCCCATTAACACATATTTTGGGTCCATCCAATTCTAAGTCCATTAATAAATTTAAACAAAAAAGTGAATGATGCTGCTATGGAGAAAGGTTTGTGAAGCAGGGAATCATGTCAAATAGATCAGGCAGGAGAGAAAAGTTGAGATTCAATTACAACATAATTTTCAGTTATAATAACTGAATCAGTTACAAATAAAAGAAAAATTCAGTTACAATGATAACTGAGGTATCAGTATATAACAGAAACAGAAAAAAAGGAAAAAAAACTCTTCATCAATTATCAATCTTCAAAAAATCTCCTTCCCTCTCAAATTCAGAATGACTAGTCTCTAATCTTCAACAATCTGACATATACCCTCTCTAATTTATCACCTTTACCTACACCATCTTCCAGAACCTCTCTGCAACAAACTCTTGATCAACAAACTTCATCAATTCAACCTGCAAGTTCAACCTCTCAAACTCTTCATCAAGGTTGCAACCTGAATCCAAAATTCAAAGTTCAAGAATTAACAACAATCATCGCACGCAGAAAGAAGAGAGGATCGAATTGGATTTACCAGAATTCTTTGTTGATTTGAGATCAACTTCATCATCTTCATCGCACCATCCTCATAATCTTCACCTTCGCTCTTCAGCTTTTCGTCTTCGACACAAAACCCACCGCAAATATATCCTCATCTTCAACATTCCTGCAAGATTCAACAGCATCGTTCAACAACAATTGGCAATAGCAGAGTCACATCGCAGCAATGATGATTCGTGTATGGCAACGATTCGAATCAAAGAAGCAGAAGCAAGAATCAAGAAGAAGAATTAAACCCAGAATAATGGGGCAGGATGCACATACCTAAACTAAGAGTTTTGATTTGTCGTCTCTGACGAACACAAAACAGAGAGGGGAATGCGATCTCGTGAAGATGAGGATATCAAAAGCCGAAGACTTACGAACGAGAATCAGCAACAATTCCATATTTACAAACCAATGATTTCAGGTGCAAGAAATTAGGAAGATCAAGAACACTATAGCATAATCACAACAAGGAATCGACATACCCGCGTCATCCATTACCGCGGCGGAGGCATGACCGAAGGTGCGCCGTCGTTCTTAATCCATGGGGGTTATGTGCCTTCAAAACCCTATTTTGAGCTGTATGATTCAAAAGAGGCCAGAAAGGAAAGACAATCATATCCGATAAACAGGCGGAGACGCAAAGATATCATGGTGGGATCAAAGGAAGGTTTAAGGAGATAACGACGATAAGCTTGGATTCGGAGAAGAAGACCTTGAGGACGGTGAAGGCCAACGTGAAAATGTAGTGGTGGTGAACGTTGTGTTCATGGCATTCAGAGGTTCGGCGGATTTTGAGGGCAGAGCTTCGAATCGGCGGCACGATTTGAACGAAAGGATATCACTGAGGGTTGAGACGAAGGTGGTGATGGCGGAGCAAAGGGCTATGGCGGGTGTTTGTTTCGAAGAAGAAGAGGAACAAGGTGACGGCGGCGGAAGAACATTCAGGAAGAAGAAGAGAGCTTGTTATTTTTGATAACTTGTGAATCTAGGGTTTCATGCACAAATCTGATTTGGGCCCCAATTTCACCATGTAGCCTCTATCCGCACCATCTTTTTCCTTAACGCACCCCCTCCCGCGGGTTTATTATGTGGTTGGGCTTTCCAACCATTTGTCTAGCTATTTGCACCATCAAATTTCTCTTACACCCCTCTGCGCCAATGATGAGAGAAGACTGGGCCTTGGGCCAGTTTATCGTTATTTACAGCCACTAGTTTTCATGTTAGACATCCTTAGGTTCTCATTTTTTTAGAAATTTCCATATAGATTTTTTTAATTTTCTTATAGAATATTTTTGTGGATTTGTATAATAATTTTCTTATAGAATATTTTTTTGGATTTGCATATTAATACATTTTTTTAATAATTTCTAGTTAGATTTTTTTGCACTATTTTTAGTTATGGTTTAGCATTAATTTTGGATTAATTGATTCATGAGCCTGTTTATCGATTTTGGATCGATTTCAATAATGGTGGAGCTTCACAAAGTGATTATGGAGGATGAGCATTTATTTTGCTCATAGGAGACTACAAGACCTTGCTTGGGGATTTTTTCGGATTTCTTTTATGTGAAGAATCGTCATTTCATTCAAGTAAGTGATTTCGAGCTTTTTTCGACTTTACGCATCATTTTAGTCGTATGCGGCTTAGGACCATATAACTTAAGGTGCATCTGAGCCCTCCCACCTGAGGCATTGGTTATATTTGTGATTTTTGATGATATGTATCGATTTCGGAACTTAGGGATTAGGTTAAGAACCATTAGGATCACTTCCTTTCACTTCCCCTTAAAATCCACTTTTTCACCCGTTTCGTCGCATTTATTAAAAATAGTTTTAGGTGTGATAAAATTCTGGAAAAATTCATGAGTGATCCTCATCCTCTTAATTAATTTTTCATATTTTTTATTTCCAGATTTGGGTGGTTTTAATAATTAATTTGGATTTTTGTTCACAAGCTGTCCCAAAAAGGAGTGTTTTGGCATAAGGGACCAAAATCAATTTTTCCCCATAGGTGTGAAACCTATCTTTTGTATGTGATTAATCACTGTAATTTGTGACATTTTGATTCTCATTAGGCATTTTTTTCATTATTTTTAGTGCCCTTTTTGATCCACTTTGTGGAGTTGTTTTTGGGTGATCATGTTTTGTTACCTTGCTAGTCAAGGAATTGTTTTGGCACTTTGGTGCATAATTTTGTGGAATCCTTTTGGACAATGTGAGATAATGACTTTATTATTCCAGGGATTTAATTTCATAATTTTTAAAGGCTTTTTGCTATTTTTCCATGTCACCTAGATCCTAGGTTGATTCATGTGTCTATTTGTTGTATAACTTAAATGATAGGAAGGCATTCATGCCATTTGCTTGGAATATTTTTTGGTAACTTTTAGGAGTTAATTATAGGTCATTTGTATGTCTTTAATTCCAGTCATAGGTCATTTTCTTGAACCATAATCATTTGGTTTATTTTGGTGCTTTAAAGTGCATACTTATGTGGACTAACTTTAACCTAAACTCATTTCTTTTCTCCTATAAATAATAACTTGAATTATGTGGGAATCATAAATGCCTATCCATGCATTCTAATTGCATCTCATACCTTGTATGCTATTGAACCATAATCATTTCATGCATATTCACATGCCATTTTTCCTTAACTTTCATCATGTGCGATCTTATGCGATTTTTGCTCGTTTCTTCTCATATCTTCTTCCCATTGCTCCATATGCCTAATCCATTGCATCCATGATTGTATATTCATGCATCCTCATTCATAAGTATTCACTACTGACTTTTATGTTCATTTCATGTATTAATTCATGCTTGTAAGCCATACGCATTCATACTTCATCCATAAACCCTAACTTGCATTTAGGTGAACTTAGGTGAACTTTTTGTACATAGTTTGACATAGTTTGACCTTGTGAGGTATCCTAACATACTTAGGGACCTATAACATGTAGCTACTGACTTTAGAAGTCATGTAACCTTTAGGTACCTTCACCTTTAGACTTAGGTCTTATTTTGAACCCTAGTTCCATTCTAGGACGTTTATGGTACTTAATTGCTTTCATGCTTTGATTTTACTTCCAATATGCATTGTCATGCTAACTTTTGTTTTGTAGGGGGGAAGATTGAGGTAAGCATTACTTCATTCCCATCTCTTATGCATTTTAATTTTGTTTGCCTTAGCACTTGGTGCTTGCTTATAGGTTTTCCCTTTCTTTAGAGACAACTTAACTTCCTTAGGAAGTAAGTTAGTTTCTAGTTCTCTTTTCTTCTTTTCCTTTTCTTTCTTAGGATTAGAATACCTCACTAACCATTAAGACCACTTTGTAAATACATAACAAAATTAGGATTGAGTCTTAGTCCCTTAGATTTTTCCTTTTCCAACTTGAGTCTTTCTTTCTCATCTCAAAAAGAAAAGCAATAAAACACTTAATAAAAACCGAACAATCTTGTACGACACGAGACTTTGTTGCGGAGTGTTTATACGCGTCCTGTTTCGGGGAGAGGTGTAAATACTTCCCGCGATGGATAGGTCTTAGTACAAGACCGTTCACAAACAAATTCAAAACACTTCTCATAAAAGACAAAAACAAACAATAAGCGACTATCCTACGGGAACTTCTCTTCTCATCTCATTCACTCACAACACGAACTCGCGGCGATTTGTCACACATGCAAGACGGTAAACGCACTCGTACCAGACGAGCCTGCAACACCTGAGCATAGACATACGCAGTTCCAGCTGTAAAAAACATAAACAAATAGTTCCCTCCTAGGTTAGGCGAACTACGTCGACTCTGATCCTCATTATCCCGATGAGGTACGTAGGCAGCGGGGTAGGGCCCGTTCGAGCACATTCTTTATTTTCCCTACATTTCCCCCTTTCTTTCCATTTTCTTATTTCAGTTCATTTTTCATTTCCATTCCCTTTCTTCCAGTTAGCGGTTTTATTCAGCAGCAGTTATTATTTCTCACCCTTTGAAACAAACAAGCAAGCGTGGATCCCGTCGGGTACGACGGACGATCTGGGGTGCTAATACCTTCTCAGGTCGTAACCGACTCCCGAACTCAGATCTTTGGTTCGCAGGACCTTGTCCTTTCCTTCTTCCTCAGGTTTGTGCAACATTACCTTTCCCATTCTTTCGGGATAAAAATGTCTGGCTGGCGACTCTACCTTTCCGCGCCACTTTCGCGTTTGTACTAGGATGAAAATCCCGGGAGCGACAGACCGCCGCGTGGATGACAGTTATTTATTTCTTCAACCGCCGTGTTGAGTTTTGTTTCCCGACCGCCGCGTCGATGACAGTTATTTATTTCTTCAACCGCCGTGTTGAGTTTTGTTTCCCGACCGCCGCGTCGATGACAGTTATCTTTACTTCTTCAACCGCCGTGTTGAGTTTTATTTCCTGACTGCCGCGTCGATGACAATTATTTATTTCTTCAACCGCCGTGTTGAGTTTTGTTTCCTGACCGCCGTGTCGATGACAGTTATTTTATTTCCTCAACCGCCGTGTTGAATTGCCTTCCCGACCGCCGTTGTCGATGTCTGTTATTTTATTTCCCGACCACCGTGTTGATGTCTGTTATCGTATTTTCCGAATCGTTGCATGGGGATTCCCAGCAACCACTTTGAACTTGCTAACTCATCACTTCATTTAGTCTGTCTTTAATTTTACGTTTTGTTTTCCGTCTCCTGTCATTCTTAGTGCCAGCAGTTACACTTGAACCTGTTGATCTATCACTTTGAATACATCCTGTTTCCGTCTTGTCATCTCCCCAGCATATTGTTATCCCCAGTGAGTCTTCGCCCTCATTTGTGTTTTTATGGATCACTGTTGCATTTGTTTTCATCATTTCTGCATCATACCATTTTAGCATATTCATTATTTTAAATTAGCATGCTAAGTTTCCTTTCATCTCGCATATCATATCCCCAGCGGGAGTCCCTCCCAGTTCATAGTATGTCACCGCATTTAGGGGCAAATTTTTCGGTTATTTCTATATTTAAATACCTTTCACTTTGATTTTATGAGGATTGATATCCCTCATACCATCTGGTAAAGTTATTTAAATAGGGGCAACTGTCACACCCCAAATTTTACCCCTAACTGCTCGCATCACATTGCATTTTTGAGAATTCTAGGGCCTTTTGTTCTCAACTCTTTTTCAAGTTAATCATGAATCTAGTTTTTTTATTTATTCACTTTCACTCCCAAGCATCTATTTTTGTTTCTCATTTCCAACCTTTTAATATATTTGTTGTATATTCATTACATTTTCAATTTCCAATTCTATTTCTTTATTTTTATTTCCAAAGTTAATCATGAATCTAGTTTTTTTTATTATTATTTATTCATTTTCACTTCCAAATTTCTATTTTTTTCTCATTTCCAACTTTTAATATATTTTTGTATATTTATTTTTATTCTAATTATATTTCTATCTCTTTTATTCTATTTTTTTTAACTTCCTATGTTTTAAATTTTATTTCAATTTTAAGTTTTATTTCTAATTGAATTTCTAATCTCTATCCTTAGTTTTTTAGATTCATTTTCAAGTTTATTCATAAATTTCAATTTTTGATTTCTATTTATAATTTTTTTCAAGATTGCTATCTCTAAACTTATTTTCATTTTTCTGACTTTTATTTCAGTCTAATTTCCATATTTATTTTCCGAATTTATTTTTTATTTTCAAAGCTTATTGTTGAGTCATTTCCATCCCCATTATTTCCAAGTCCATATTATTTTGAAGGGAAACTATGATTTGGTTTAAGTTCATAAAGTTGGTGCAGCAAGCTGGTCTTTGGATTGACTTTGGATTTGGTCCTTGCTTGCGCTGAATGATTTTGGGAGGCATCCATGTTTGGCTCAAGTACATTCCAAGTAACAGCTTCAGAACAAATAACGGACCATTTAAGTTTCAAATGCTAGTTTATCGGTTCTGGAGGTCCAGTTCCTCATAGACCTGCTGAGGATTTGGTATTTTCAATTGCAAAATTTATACAAAAATGAAGATGTTTTCATTTCTAAGGCATTGGAAATTAATTGTTCATCAAATTGATTGTCCAATAAGGGTTCTAAGAGAGATTCTAGCCCATAAAGAAGACTAAAGCTATTTAAAAATTCAAATACAAATAACAGGGGAATGGTGAAGTTCGAAGAGCGGAAAGCTTGTCTTCGAAGGTAATTCGGAAGCTCCTGGTTTTGATGCGGATGCTGATCTATCCGTTAGCATCGATGCAAGAAGGGAACTCTTGAGGATTACCGCCTTCAGCATGTTTTGTTGTGTCATAACTTCAAGTTTGCAAGTCCTGAAAAAAGGAGAAGATCAGTTCCATTGCCATTCAATTTCAGAGGCGGAAAGATAACAATGGTGGCCTATTATCGTAAACAAATCGTAACGCATATTTTCAGAGCAAATTCAGGATACAAGCATAAAGAAATTATCAAAGTGGGCAAACTCTCATTGATTGATCTTGCCAGCTTCTCAAGGATTCATTAGGAGGAACTTGCAACCCTGTCATGATTGCAAACATAAGCCCAAGTATCCTCTCATTTGGTGAAACTTAAAACACCCTTCTTTGGGCTGATAGAGCCAAGGAGATTCGAACGAAGGCACCCGACGCAAACGAGGATCTATTACCAGTACCTAAAACAGAAACAGACCAAGCACGGCTGATACTTGAGCTGCAAAATGAGAATCGTCAATTGCAAATTCAGCTGGCACGCCCAAAAAAAAACAGATGCCTTTAAAGCTCAAAGCACAATCCTTGACTGCATATTCTTCCCCAACACCACCATCAGCTTCATCTTTTCTTTCTATACCTCCAACCTTTATTCAACCAAATAAAAAAAATAAAAACAATGTATCAGAAAACCAGTAATGACCACAACATTATTTCACAAACAGACAAAACAAAGAGAAACAGGGAAAACTCATTTCAATTGAAAACTGACCCTTCATTTCAATCTAAATCCAATTGATTCGGTTCATTTCAAACCAAGAAAGTTAAGTCAAAGTCTTAAGATGACGACAGGACATAAACAAGTGCAGGCAGAGATGTAACAGAAGACACGAAAACCAAAGATTGCACAAAATAAGCAAAACATCTTTTGATACAGAAAAGGTTGTAGCAGGCACAACCGAAAGTGTGAAAACTCAGAAATTTTCAAAAATATCAAACCCTAATTTGGCACTATTTAAGGGGGGGGGCGCAAGTATCTGAGGGGAACCCTAAAAAATGAGATATCAACACAAAAAAGTTTCATAAGAAAACGAGAACCTAGCTACACAGAACTCTAACTAGTACCATCAAATCCAACCACGTTCGGTGTTTAACAACAACAATAAGACGCACAGAAGAAGCAAAAACAAGAAGAAGGGGAAGTTAGAGAGAAAACGGCAAACCGAAGAAGCAAGGAGGTCGAAAACTTACCATCAATCACGGGAGCTTTTGAATCGGTAGATCATTGTTGTTCATTCTTTAAATTTGAACCGTTGTTATCGCTTGTCCATCGTTGTTTTTTTTCAGATTATTTCCATTCTAACATGTAATCGCATCGCCGTTTGCTTTGGGGGCCTAGGGTTCATGTTTTGAGACGGATTTAGTGTTTAGGTTGATTTTTTTTCTGGGCGTTTTTTCGTTCCGTGTTCGAAATTGTTGATACAACGAAACATTTTGTTTTATTTGAAGCCATAGCGATTTTGAAACGGAAAATTAGAGGAAGAGGGAGAGGATTTCGGCGAGACCAAGTTTTCCCTTTTGTTTTAGTGTGTTGCGGCTGTAACCTTAGGGTTACTCTCCTGCTTTTTCATACAATAGAGTAAAGTCGGGTCGTGGGTTGGACCCGGTCCGTCCTCAAATGCCCGCGGGTTTGCTCTCAATGGGCCTTCCTGCTGTTTTTTTAAACAAAGTCCAATCATTCCATTTTGTTTCTTTAAGTTTATTATGCATGTCTCATAATATTTAACACTCTTAATTTGTTTTTTCTTTCTTTCCTAATTTTTATTTTTAAAAATATATATATATAGTGAACTTTGAAAATATTTTATGATAAGTATTTATGTTAACTAATATATTTATTTAGATTGATATTTAGTTTTTGATAAGAAAAATATTTGGTTTAGTTTGCTTCTTTTTATTAGTTATGAGGCATTTGTTTACTTGTTTTTCTTCTTGCTCATTATTAAATCGTACGATGATGATGTATGACTCGTACAAACTTGTGATATTTTCGCTTTTGATCATAAGTTAAAAACGTACAATAATAAACACGACCACATAACTTTTCGAGTAATTAAGTGTTGGTCCAATGCCAAATAAAATATTTCTACGTCTACTTTTTTCACACACGTAAGTCGATCACTAAGTGATCGCCGTCTGCACGACTTATCACGTTCTTTAACTTAACGAAGATTAGAACTCCGGAGTCTAGCACTCCGCACGTTCTAGAACAAACTACAACTGGGCTAGCCCCACGCGTAATGTTTCGTTCACTCCCTCGTTTTAATCGCATTAATTCTAAAACGTCTAAAAAAACAATTATTCAATTTATTTAATTGATACGGAAACAGAACTCCGGAGTCTAGCGCTCCGCACGTTCTAAAATGGACTGCAGCTGGGCTAGCCCCACGCAACGTGGTCCATTCGCCTCCCGTATTTCGAAATATAATCGCATAAATTAACATACGAAAACAGAACTCTGGAGTCTAGCATTCCGCACGTTCTGGATTGAACCGCTACTGGGCTAGCCCCACGCGACGTGTTTCAATCACCGTTCGTATATCAAAATATCTCGATCATTTTATAAATTAAATTACGAAAAAACCAAACTCCAGAGTCTAGCACTCTACACGTTCTAAAATGGACTGCAACTGGGCCAGCCCCACGCAACGTGGTCCATTCGCTCCTTCACATCTTAAAAACAACTTAAAACTTACCAACCAGTTTAAATCATTTTCATAATTAATTATCGAAAGAAGGAACTCCGGAGTCTAGCACTCCGCACGTTTTTGAATGCAATCACTCTTGGGCTAGCCCCACGCGACGTGTTTCATTTGCCCTTTCGTTTAAAACATTGTAACAAAGTCAAACACTTTTCTCTAAAACGAACATTGTTTAAATCATTCTATCTCACAAGCAAGCTAGCGCTTCAGCCTCCACCGTGAGTATAAGCCAACGCTTAGCAGTAGAATGCATTTTAAACAACTGTTCAATAAAAATCACAAACTGTAGTCGCACGAACTACGAAGCTCTGACTTTCCCATTGCACAAGGGAATACGTAGGCATGGGGATTTTAATCCTTCGCGAGCACCCTATTAAAAAAACTCAATCTTTTTTCTGTCACAATAATAAAAAACATTTAATCTTTTCTCCGTCTTAATAATAATAATTTAAAACTTTAACAAACATATTAACAGACATTAAGAAGACAAAAAAACTAAAGATCAAACATTTAATCACATAGTTAAGCTAAGAGGTTCCCGTTGAGTACAACGGACGTGAGGGGTGCTAATACCTTCCCCTTGCGTAACCGACTCCCGAACTTAGAATTTGGTTTCGTAAACCATTTCTTATCCTTTATTAGGTTGTATCTATATCTCCCTTTTCTCTCGTAGAATAAATAGAATTAGGTGGCGGCTCTGTTGTTTATTATAGGATCGTATTTTTCGAGGTACGACAAGTACCAACACATTTGATTCCCCAACCGAGTCAGAAGGACATCACTTCCCCAACGGAGTTCAACGGGTAGCGTACCTCTCAAGTCCAGTTCATCCTTAACAGGGTAATGGCTCTCCAATCTTAAAGTCCAATTTATTTTTGGCAATGGCGACAGTGTAGAGCCAGTGTATCATTATCATCATCCCCCGCAAAGTTTCTTTTCTCCACAGGGATTCATCAAATCAATGCAACGAATATTTCTCCCTGGTCAAGCTGTCAGGATGCCTGTCTTTTCCTCATCAGGAGATCCCTTTGCATTTTCATTTAGAAATCATCATTACATTTGCATCCTCAAAAAGTGTAGCATTTCCATCATTATGGAGCATTACGCCATGGAAAAATTCAAATATGCATACTGTAACACGGTGGGAGAACTTACTTGGTTGTTTTTGTTTACAAAAACTATGTTGCGGATAGCAAGAGTCGTCACCGACTTTTATTTTATCCAATAAGGAAAAGGAATAAAAGAACAGGAAATACCTTTAAAAATATTTGAGTTCGGGAGGTAAGTTATACAAAGGGAAGGTGTTAGAACCCTTTGTATCCATGGTTATCCATGGGCTCTTAACTACTTAGCTCACTTTAATTTTGTTTGAAAAATAATGTAGTGTGTGTTTAGAAAATATTTTTATAAATCTTTAACTTTGCAATGATCCTCGTATGGATGTATACAAAGTGTTTAGTTTGAAAGTATTTTGAAATATGGGGTGTAAATAGTGTTTTGAAAATAAGTGAGCAAGTACTTAAGAACTACTTACCCTAAGTTTGTAAGGTATTTCTTGTTATTTATTTCCTTTAGGGGTAAGACTGTCCTTACTATTAGTGAGTAAGTAGTCTTTACCTTGGATGTAAGGGACGGGCGTAGGGTCATCGTATGGTCATAGAAGGCAACCTTGTAGGGTATGTTAGCAATTTGAAGGGACGATCATCATTTTTGTAGGGTCATCGAGGGACGAGATCATTTATTCGTAGTCAACTCGAAGGGACAACGAGGGACTATGATCTTTATATCGTAGGGACTTGATGATTTTTATTCGTAGGCAACCTTGCTAAGATAGCCCCATATTAGATGGACGTACCATATTGTAAGGCAAAAAAAAAGAAGTTACCCTAAACGTGTGAGATGGAAATCGTATAACGATTGACTTACGTGTGTGAATATTAATTTCAGATATTTAACTTTTGAATTTGGTGGGCTAAGTCCAATTAATTTAGCATACATGTCTTTTCACACCCTAGGTTTACTAACCACACAGTTTATATTTTTGTGGAAAATAAAATCCTAGTTTAAACTATTACATGGCTTTAGGAGAGATACATAAATATAAAAAATCCTAACAGAAAATGTAAAGTGCGGATAATAAACCTAAACTATTACAAGGCTTTAGCAGTTACATTATCTTTAGAAATCGTAAAATAATTGAAACGAAAAGATCGGAAGAATATTGAGTCTTTGAGATGAGAGGAGGATTTTTTTCTCATGTTATTAGAAGAATAAAAAAATAAACAGAGTCAGATAAAATCACTACAGATTTTAAAATAATGGAAAATAAGAAAAGTGATTAAAACAAAATCTAAAAAATATTAAAACGATGCTAAAAATCTAATAAAATCAAATAAAGAGCGCGCAATTTTTTTTCCATATTTTTTTTGAAAATATGGAAATAGAAAATAAATCAAATAGAATAGAAAAAAAGAGGAATTTGCGATTTTGAGGGTCGAAATCTTTTAGAATTCTATTCTAAAAGAGTATTGTTCTTCGATTTTTTTCTGAACTTCTGGAAAAAATTCGGAGTAAATCGAAACAGTAGCACTTACCTGTCAGACTGGAATTCTTATCACTACTGCAGCCTTCAAAGTATTGGCGGAAACGGATTACAACAGATTAACCAACAGTTTAGTTCTCCATGGTGCCCTATTATTCCTGCATCGAAACTTAAATCCAACTATCCAGAAACCATCTACACAATCAAACAAACAATATCATATAATCAAAATCAATTAATCATGCGTAAATCATTGAAATTGAAAAATCAAAAGAAGAGCAAAAATATGGATTTAGTTTGTATTATTTGGCATGAATTTGATGATGGTGATGATGCATTCATGTTCAGAATGCTTCAAGGAACATGATGGAACCTTCAAAAGTCTTTGAAATCTGCTGTAACTAGGAAACTGATTGGGCACTTTTCCTTGAAAAATTTAAAGTTTGGTGAGAGTTCAAAAGCTCAGAAAAAATTGTCCTTGGTTCTTTGGATGTATTGTGTACTTATAATAGAATGAATTAGGTCAACAATATTGGGCTTTTTGATGGATTATAAGATTGCTTGAGTGTGAAGGAATGTGATTTTTAAATTTGTCCAAAAATTAGATAAAATCATACTTGTTTGGTCTTGCACGAATTTGGACATTTTCAATCAACATAACCATCAAATATTTGATCCCAAAATAGATCTAAGATCAAATAATTGATTTTTTATTATTATTTATCTTAATTAAAATTGAATTTAAATGATTTAAATCCAATATAATATAAAATAAATATAAAAAAAATCAGATATTATGATTTATGGGTCGTGCATGATCTTATAATTGAGTTTGGGTTGAAAAAAATATATTCCCATTTGGAAGAATCTTGAGTTTTGGCATTTTTTGCTTCATACACCTCCTCAAAATCCCCAACTTCAACAATGCATAACTCCCTCAATTTTTATCCCATGAAGGTGTTCTAGGACTTTTTAGAAAGCTTAGAGTGTCCTATAACTACTCCTTATGGTCCCATGTCCATTTGATCCTCCATTTTCAAGTTATGAGCTTTTGAAAAAGTTGACTTTTTGTTGACTTTTAAAAGGACATGTAATGTTTTGGCTCATATCTCTCAAATGAAGCATTTTTGGTCTTGGCTTGTGAGACACAAAGTTGTAGGAAATTGAATTTTATTCAAAATGAGCTTTGGATAGGAAATTTTTGATGAAGTATGTGAAAGTTATGGTTGGTCAAAGTTCAATTGACTTTTCCTACACAAAACCCTAATTTAGTAACTCCTGATTCTTGATGATTTTGAGGTTTCCTTGATGAATCATGATCAAATCTTGATAAAATGATGAATTTCACCTTATAATCTTGATGTTGACCAAAAATCTTGAAGTTTGACTTTGTGTTGACCACAGTTGCCTTTTTGACCAAGTTAACTTATTTTTTATTATATAAGCATCTGGCTGACCAAACTTGTGGGGAAAGTCTTGAAACTTGACATGAGGATTCTTTGAAGTATGTGGTATGTAATGAAGTCCACTTGAGGCTTTAGAAGTCCAATTTACCTTGGGAAAATCAAAACCCTAGTTTCATATCCATTGCTTAGGAGAGGTTTTGTCTGATGAAACCCGGAATCCCTTTGAGCAACTGTGAATCTTGTGACCATTGAGAGACCTCTTTGAAACATATGTCTTGAATAGGGGAGGGAAAATTTTGGGGTACAACAGTTTCCCCTGTTCAATTTTCTGAAACCTGAGGAGTTATATTGGCATGTACGTCATTCGTGGCCTGAAGGTGGAAGAGGATTCAACATTTAAGCCCAAAAATTTGCATTCGCTGGTGCACAAAATAATACTTTTGGTTGATTGTATTGCTTGAATGGGCTTAAATATGTCATTTGGAGTATTTGGAGATGGGCTTACAGATTCCATCCAAAGTGTCTGTTGGTAGGAGTATCAGAAGGTGTCTACGTTTGACTCTATCTGAATGTTCTTACTGCACTAAGTACCAGATCTAGATCTTCGTCTCGACCATTCCTGAAATGTTTCTACAACATATCCCAAAATAAGTATCGGCACTAGATCTTTGTTTAGATCTTCTCTCAACTGTCTCTGGGGAAAAAGATACCCTAAACTAAGTATCAGCAATAGATTGTCGTCTCGACCGTCTCCGAACTGTCTCTGGGAAAATATCTTGAGCTAAGCATCAGAACTAAATCCCCATTTTGATTATCTCTGAATTGCTTCTGGAAAATATCATGCACTAAGTATCAGCACTAGATCTTCATTTGGACCGTCTCTGAACTGTCTCAAGGACAATATCTTGAATTAAGCATCAGAACTAAATCTTCGTTTCGATTATCTCTTAATTGCTTCTGGAAAAATATCTTGCACTAAGTATCAACACTAGAAATTCGTTTAGATCGTCTCTAAACTGTCTCTAGGACAATATCTTGAATTAAGCATCAGAACTAAATCTTCGATTAGATTATCTCTGAATTGCTTTTGGAAAATATCTTGCACTAAGTATTAGCACTAGATCTCCATTCAGATCGTCTCTAAACTGTCTCTAGGAAAAGATCTTGTATTAAGCATCATAACTAAATCTTTGTTTCGATTATCTCTGAATTGCTTCTGAAAAATATCCTATACTAAGTATCAGCACTAGATCTTTGTTTAGATTGTCTCTGAACTGTCTTAGGGAAAGAAAAGCATCCTGAACTAAGCAGCAACACTAGATCTTCGTTTAGATCGTCTTTGAACTGTCTCAAGGAGTTGGTAATGTTTATCTGACTGCGAACTATCCTAAAAAGGAAAATTTAGTTTATGCAAGATTATTTGATGTATGCATATATGACATGATGTTCTTAATGTAAATGAGAATGTCGTATGTGTTACGGATGCGTATGCCATGATATAATGTAAATTATGTATGTACGAATTATGTAATTAAATCAAACTAGCATCTTCATGTAACAACTGTTGGATGGGGGAAATAAATCATGATTTGTTGCTGAGGAGTATGAAGACATAGTTCCCATCCTGTTTCAGAATATTGTACTTAGGATCTTTTGATTTCCGTTCATCGTACTTTTTTTATTGGAAGATTAGATTCCTAAATACCATGACTGGTGATAAAAGAGACGTACATTCCCCTGAGAGACTTATCCGACCAATTGTCAATTCTTCTAAGGATATCAGGTTTGAGAGAAATATGTCTAGGACTTTGTAGTGCTGGAAGTACAAGAGGCTACTTGAAATACTTTGCTGAAATAAATCTGTAAAGATTACTTTGTGGGGATGAGTTTGAAAAGATTTGTTGGATATGAACTTTGCTGGGGATTCCTACCTCCAAGGGTCCTTAGTAAATGCTATTATTGTAATTTTATGCATTTTGGTAAACATCAATCATATTTGAAAGCATATATCCATTCAAAGTAACCAATGGATTTAAAACTTCTGATATTCTCGACTTCCCCGAGTAATTTTTAAGGAATTATCATGACTGAATCCGAAGACATGATACTGACACCATCAGATACTATTGGCACAGACAATTAATTTCTAGAATGGCTTCTGCTGAAACCCAGTATCAAGACAATGTAACGAGAGGAATGTGTTTTCAGACTGCGGTGGATCGTGTACGCCTGTTGCACCCCAAAATTTGCCCTCATGATACAAGACTTTGTGTGCTAAGAAGGTTCACAAGGTTCACAAATTCCTCAATGCATTCAATACCTTTCATGAGGTTCATGAAGTCTACAAGTCACTTCTTGAAGGTTCACAAGGTTCACAAGCTTCTCAACATTTACAAGACCTTTCATGAGGTTCATGAAGTCTACAAGTTACTTTATGAAGGTTCACAAGGTTCACAAGATTCACAATGCTTATATAACCTTTCATGAGGTTCATGAAGTCTACAAATCACTTTATGAAGGTTCACAAGGTTCACAAGCTTTCCAATGCTTTCAATACCTTTCATGAGGTTCATGAAGTCTACAAGTCACTTCATGAAGGTTCACAAGGTTCACAAGGTTCACAATGATTACAAAGCTCTCCTGAGGTTCATGAGGTCTACAAAGTCACTTTATGAGGTTCACAAGGATCACAAGCTTCACAATACCTCCCATGAGGTTCACAAGACATTTTATGATGGTTCACAAGGTTCACAAAGTTCACAATTGGTCAGAAGAGTTGACAACTCCCTCAGACAATGCACCTCTTAAGCAGTGCATCCAAAACTAGGGTTTTGACTTTAATCGGGCTAAATGGACTTCCAAGAATTCAAGTGAGCTTCATAACATCTTATATGTATGTAAGAACCCCTATTACAAGTTTCAAGACTTTTCTCAAAAGTTTGCTCAGTCAGATGATCAGATAAGTCAAAATCAGTCAAAGCAGTTAAAAAGTCAAACTGGGGTCAACTGTGGTCAAACCAAAGTCAAACTTCATGATTTTTTTCCAACATCAAGTATATGAAGTAAAATTCATCATTTGATCAAGGGTTGATCATGATTCATCAAGGAGATTCCAAATCATCAATAATCAGGAGTTTCTAAATTAGGGTTTCCTCAGTAAAAGTCAACTGAACTTTGACCAGCCATAACTTTCACATACTTCATCACCAAGTCTCCACTCAAAGCTCATTTTGAAGTAAATTGAATTCTCTACAACTTTGATCTTGCAAGTCAAGCCCAAAAATGCTTCATTTGGAAGGTATGAGCTAAGACATTATAGGTCATTTCAAAAGTCAACAAAAAGTCAACAACTTCAAAAGGGCATAACTTGAGATTGGTAAATGATATGGACCTGAAACCAATGGGGTTGTTTAGAGGACTCTTCAAGCTTTCCAAAATGTCCAAAAATACCCTCATACCATTAAAATTGAGGGAGATGTGCCCTTGCAAAGTTGGGAAATTTTGTGATGGTTTATGATGAAAATGGGGGTCTAGAACCAATTCTTTCCAAATGGGCTTGCCAAATTGTGATCCAATCCATACCATATCATCATGCACGACCCAAATGATTAAAAATCAGAATTTTTATTATTTTATTTTTATTTATTTTGATTTAATTCATGAAAAATCATTTTAAATAAATATAAAATATGAAAATATATTATTTAAGGGAGATTTGGTTTCTAGAACATTTTAAATATTGATTGAAGTTGAAAGGGAAGGAAATCATGAGATTGGTACAAAAATAGCAAGCCTTCATGAGCAAATATTTGAATTTCAAAGCATAATCTTTTTCAATCTTCAAATATCAAAACTTCCATACAACCATTCAATTTTTCTGACCTAAATGATCCTCATATAAGTACTGATCATAACCCTAGTACTCATTCACGATCTTGCTGCCTCAAAGTGTAAGTTCCAAACATCAAAAATTCTCCAAAAAACTCATATTCGGATTTTGAGTTCCAAAGCATTTGAAGGTAAAACATGATCATAGACGTGTTCCTTGGGCATCCACAAAGCGAAATCATCACCCATATGCATCCCATATGCACCATATTGCTCAACCCGAGCCATACTTGTTCTTGCTTTTCCTTTTTTCGATTACCTCAATTCACTGCAAATTAATGGATTTTGTTTGTCTAATGTTGTTTATAATGTTGTGTAGATCGTTTCTGGACAAAAAAATCAAAGGAACCGTAGCTAAATCATGAAACACCATGGTTAGGGTTTGGACCTAGATTTAGGGGTTTCTAATTTAAGGAACATAAATAGATTCTAAAAACACAGGATGAATCGCATGAGTGTTTGGATTATAATGCTGTGCTTAATTTTGTGAAATTGTACAGTTTTGTTGCCCATTGAATTTCGTAGGTCTTGCTGGGATTTATTTTTCGCAGGAAAGATCGTAGCTGGATTCGCAGCTAATTTCGAAGGGCATGAGGTTGAAGATGAAGACTGGCTTGGCGCGAAATTCATGTTTAAAAATTTGATTTAAAATATTATTATAATATCCTGTTTGTTTATCACCACAATTGTGTTGGCCCAGTGGTGTGAGGCTTGTGCGTGTAACCTATGGGACCTGAGTTCGAGCCTTGGTCTCGTACATTATTTTTTTCTATTTTCTCAGGTAACAAAGAGACTTAATATATTATATTCTGTTGCCATTATACTATCAGGTGGGCTCTTCCAGCCGGGTGGTAGTGTGCGCGTGTGTATAGCTATGAGGTCCTGGGTTCAACACCACCCCAGGCCTTTTTTATTTTCTTGTATTTTCTGGATTTTTCAAGGCAAGGCATAAAACAAAGCTGACCTATTCTATTATCACCAAAGCCTGGCTGGCCTGGTGGTACGTTTTGATGGTTGTAACCTGAGTGTTCTGGGTTCAAACCCAGCCAAGGTATGTTTTTTTATTACTTTTTCTATTTTAATTTCTTAAGTAATTAATTCAATTGTTTTCTTGTTATTAATAAAAAATAAATCATGTATATATATTCAAATATTTAAAATAACATTTTATTTTTCTGAAAGTTCTAAACTTTTTTTTTTTAATTCAAAAAATTATTTTCTTTATTATATATGTAAATATAATATATGCATATTATTAAAATAGTTTTGTATATTAAACTAAACCCTAAAAATATTTTCTAAAACAAACCCTAATTTATTTTCTAAATACTTGTTAGAAAACTTAATTGTTATTCTCTAATTTTTAATATAATTATCATGTATATATTTATTTAATCTAATCTTTAAAATAATTAATTTGTTGTAAATATAATTATGACCTATTTTTTTTACAATATGCAAATATATTTTATATACTATGCTTATAGCCTATTTTTCTTTATATAATATGTAAAATACTTTTTTTTAGAACTTTTTGTTTAGAAATAATCTAACTTATAATAACTAAATTTTGTAATTATAATTTAATAATTTGTAAATTAAAATAATTATTTGTTTATATTTCTTTTATTTCTAAATATAATTGTCTATATTAAAAATTGTTAATCTCTTATTCTTATGATATTTTGGCTAATTTTATTTATTTTAATTATTGTTATTAACCATGTTATTATTTATTATTTTTGCTTCATTAATCTTATGTACTTTATTATTATTATTATTTCACTAACTTTATTTATTTTTAATATTTTTTACTAATCTTATTTTTAATTATTATTGTTACTAACCCCTATTTATTTATTGTTTATTTATTATCTTTGCTTATTTATTTATATTTTGCTTATTATTTATTTTTGCTATTTATTTTTTTAATTTGCTTATTATTATAATTATGTAATTGCTTCTTGGTGTAATTTTGTAAATATTTAAATATTTAATTTTTATGCTATGGTTAGTAATTTAGGGAGTGCAAAACATGTATTCTATTTAAAAATTAACTTAGATCATTTTAATTAAAGATAAATAATATTGAACACTCACACACGTAAGTCGATTTTAATCGCCATCTCACCTTTCTAAGGCTATCCCTCAATGTTGCCTAATCACAAGGTCAAGTGGGGTGTATAAAGCAAGGCCCTTAAAAGAAAAAATCATCAAGTCCCTAATGGTTGCCTTTAAAGATCAAGTCCCTTTTCGAATAATGATGATAGTCCCTCCAGAATGCTTAATACACCCCACAGTTGCCTTCATAAACAGATGACCCTCACTTGTCCCTAACATCCAAGGTAATGACTACCTATTCCTTAATAATAGGGATAGTCTTACCACTTAAAGGATAAAGAACAGAAAAGACTTAAACTTTAGGGTAGGTTCCTCTTATGTACTTGCTCACTATTCAAACTTTTCAAAACAAATTTCAAATAAATTTTCAAAAAAACAAGTTTTTACGCATCCGTACATGGATCATTATTAACTATTATGAAAATTTTTCTATTCACACACTAAACTTTCAAAAACAATTCAAAAGTGAGCTAAGTAACTAAGAGCCCATGGATAACCATGGATGTAAAGGGTGCTAACACCTTCCCTTTACATAACCTACCCCCCGGACCCAAAAATATCTCTTAAGGTCTTTCCTGTTCTTTTATACCCTTTCCTTTTGGATAAAATAAAAGTCGATGGCGACTCTTGCTATCCGCAACATTACTAAAGTCAGTTCTCCCACCGTGTTACAACGCCCTAGGAAATGGTTAATGAGCTTGCAATTGAATTTGATCTGATTAGATTTTAAAAGAAAGTGTTGCTCCTAGTTGAGGATGATTTGTCCCATAATGGAAGTATTTGAAAAGGGCTACCTCAAGAGAAATAAACAAAATGCCCTACAATAATATGCCCCTGACATCGTGAATTTGGTAATGTTACCTCTAGTAATTCAGATGAGGAGACATGCCCCTGGCTATTAAGCATCATTTAATCTTGATCGGACTGCCCCAGATGAATTAGATAATCACATGGCATTCCTCTTGATTAGAAGATAGTGATCATGCCCCTTGTATACATTGGATTTGATCCAACTGAGTCAGGCCCAAGAAGCAACTTTATCTGTCAAAAGGACTTTGGTTTATTGAATGTTCATCATGTAAGATTCTCTACTATCAAACACTTAGTTATATGCAAACAATGATATTCAAAATGCAACTCTTATGTATGTCTTGAAGTTTTGAAAAATAATTATTTTAGCAAAACAATGTTTGTAAAACTGTGATATTAACTCAAGATTTATAATAAGCCCTAAAGGAGTCAGGATACCTTTCTGTAGCAGCACGCTTTCGAACTAACCATGCTTCAGTTAGGACTTTTAAACGGTTGTAACATGGCTTGGTTCACGGTTTAAGAAATAAAGGATAAAGGCTCAAATTTTATTTGTACCCAACCCATCCTTTGTGATGTTCTTCAGTCCTATGTTCGGTTAACTAATGCATTGAGGCTTCAAAAGAGTTTGGAATTGTAACACTGACAAAAGTTTATTTGAAAAGCCAATCATCTTTTTTTTTATTGAGGATTTATAGTGACCTCTTTTTCTTTTGACTTTGTTATCCCTTTCTTTTGCCTGAACTGTTTGTTTCAAAATTACAGTCAGCGGGATGTCTCAATTTTTACTAAGTCTCCTTCATAGGTTTTGACTTAGTGAGCTTTTCTTTTGCTAGATATTGACTTTCGAACTTACTGATTACAAGGAACCATCATTAGTTGTGTACAAAAAGGACAACAGGCATAATTTAGTTAACCGAGGAACTATCCTGCCCCAGGTTACGATTAAGGGTTTTAATTTGCATGAGAATGAAAACTCCTACTTCATAGGCTCAAAAGGGTTAACTAGGGATTAACTTCCTTATATCTCCACTATTTAGGAATCGAAACAATGCATGCACATCGTCAGCATAGTCTGTTCAAAAGAAAACTGAACGAAATTATGGTATCGTCTTCGTCATCTTCCCTCTAGAGGCTTACAACTTTAACAAGAGTTAAATATCACAAAAGAGAAGTAAGAAGCATAGTTTAAATATAGTGAAATGAATTGATTAATTCAAGACAAACATATGCAATGTATTATCGTGAAAACAAAAGTCTGACATAATAGTAAGTTTTTAAGTTAACAAAAGAAATTACAAATGAAAATTCAAATATTCTCAAAGCCTCCTGCTCTAAACTTGTCACTCTGGATGTCTGGCAGCTTTGATGTTTGATGGACGATAGGAGAATTCATTTTGGTCTTCTGGCGTAACCTCGAGGACTCCTTTGTCAACCAGGTCTTGAACCTTATTCCTCAACGCCCAACAGTTATTAGTGTCATGTCCAGGATAGTTGGAGTGATCTGCACACCCTGCATTGGGATTATAGCGAGGAGAGGAAGTATTGGGATTCCGAGGAAGGTCTTTCAAGGTAATTAGCTTCATCTCCAACAAGCATTGCAAAGTGTGTGATATTGGCGTGTTGATTTTGATAAACTTTCTTTTATATTCCTTGTGTTGAGGCAGATTAACCCTATAAGACCTTTTTCCTTTAATTGCAGAACTATCAGTAGTAGCCTGTCTCTTTCCTTCTCTTATCCTCATCTTCCTTTCAACCAAGTCAGTTTGTTTCGTTAGAGGTTGACTAATGATTAGATTCCCGACGTCGTTGTCTTGAAGTTTATTGACGAAGACTCTCAGCTCTTCTTTCCCCTGGGCTAAGTTTTGGATAGGAGCCACCTGGCCATTCATCTGGATTCTCATCTCTGTCATCCCAGCTTGCAGTTATTCCAACTGATCATCCTTGTTGTCTTCACGATTCTTCTTTTTCATGTCCTTAGTGAGGAGGGCTTTCAAATCTTCTTGCCCCTTGGATAAATTTCAGGATCACTTCTTGAAATTGAGCATTTCGGGTTTGGAGATCTTTGAAATTCTGTTCGAGAGCCATTTCCACTAAAATAAACAGCGAGAAGATAAGAAACCTGTCGCGAAAACCTGTTATGCAATGGTATGGTATGTAGATGCATATGCAATGTTTTCAAGTACCACGTAGGATTTTAAATTTGATAAAGGAAAACAAAAATAAAACTTTTATTAGTAAGTTTAAAATATAATTTCCCCTTGGGCTTACAATGAAAGAAAACAAAAAGTTGTAAAGAAAATAAGAACATCTGAGACTCAAGTCTCCCATGGACGCTTTCTCTTTGTGTTGAGATATGTATTGAGGTTCCGCTCTTCGTGAAGTTGCCTTGTTAGTTCCAACACTTTCTCTTTGTAATCACGAAACTGAGCCTCAAAAGTATCCATTTCCTCCTTCATTTGAATCTAATATTTCTGCAGCTCTTCCAGATCTGTAGGCATGTCAGGATGAAGAATGGTATAAGGAACATCTCCTTCAACAATTGGCTCAACAGTTAATGGTAGAAAAGCAGGATATGGCATCGCTGAAGCCCATCGCTGGTATATGGTGAAGTTCATTGTTGCGCGTGCCCTGGATAACATTTATAGTGTGCAGCGGGACGCCCAAGGCACATAGCGTCTAGTGTCGAAGATTCTTCTTGAATGGAAGCGAGATCATTTTAGATGGTCGACCGACCATTATAGTGTGAAGGTCGAGCATATGGGGTCCGAGGACAAGTTGGCCTACTAAATGTTGGTGGCCTATGTCCGAAGTTTTGATCTCGCAATGTGCATGGACCAATTAGGCAATCCGCTTCTGGATGATGGAAGGCTACCTATCTTAGAAGCTCGACTGATTAACACTAGGGTCGTGCTCGAATGTAGATCGGATGAGGAGGCTTTCCGACTTTTAGTTAGTTTATGCTCGATTCCTTCTTGCTTTGTTTTTTATTCATCCTTATAACTTGTTGCTTAATTTGCAGCTATTATGCCCCATCTTAAAGAATGTGTGCTGAAGTTGGCCAACAAGGGTGCGGTCCTGGCCAAGAAGTCAAAGAAACCGAGCAAAATCTGTGTCCAACAAGTAGCCACAGAGGATGTGGGTGTTGGCTTTGGGACCCCCAGTCCCACTCTAAAATCTCCACATATAATGGTGATGCCTAATAGTCCCATCATGGTGCATAATTCTCCTCCCCACAAATGCCTCGTGTTAAGGGTCCGCCGAGTCAAGCAGTTGTTGTGGATGGCGGTTCGTCTGAGAACCGAGGAAGTTATCTCATACCTTCCTGCCACCTTGAGCGTGAAGCCTTTAGTGCTGAAGGTTCCTTCGGGGTGGTGCATGCAGAGGTCAAGGCCATTATTGACCAGGACAGAGCGACTACGCGGACTAATTTGTCCCAAGACATTATTGTGGTGATCAGGGTCATAGAGACGACCTTGGTCTTATCCGACAACGTCCGCTCGTTGTCGGAGTTAAGGGACACTAAGGAGGCGCTCCGAGATGTTAAAACTGAGAAGAACCAACTCTCCCAGGACTTCTCCAACTACAAGGAAGAATATAAACTCCAAGAGGGGCTGACGTCCGAGTTGACTGAGGTTAAGCTCGAGCAAGACAACCTGGTTGGAGAAAATAAAAAGCTGAAGGATCGAGAGGTTGAGTTTAATGAAGCTGTCATGGAGAATGAGCGTCTTCATCTAAGGGTTTAGGCGTTGGAGGGATTGGCTCTCCTTGCTGAGGGGGAGAGCAAGGAGGACCAGGCCATGCGAAGTCGGGGTGACCTGATTGCTCGGATCAGGCAACTCGAGAAGGATTGCGTGGAGACATTTCAAGTGGGTTTTGACAACGCTACTGACCAACTCAAGGTTGTCAACCCCATGCTCGTGACTAAGGGGACGACCTTTAACTACGAGGTGGTCGACGGGGAAATCGTTTTCTCCTTCGTTGGCCCGGAAGGTAAAAGAGAAGAATACGAGGTTAATGAATAGTTTTGGCCAGCGCGCCATGGTTCTTTTTGGCATGCGTGCTAATTTTTTGTTTTTATGGCGTGCGTGTCACTTGTAATTTGGGCTTGGCCCTTTCGTTTGTAATATTTATCGGTCAGGTTCTGGCCGATCTATGTAATGAAACTTTTTTATTTCAAGTTTGTTTTTTGGATTTAATACCGAGATGTGAACTTGTTTGCTCGACAATATAGTCTCTTCGGTTTAGGGAACCAGCAAGGTGGCTGGTTTTAAGTCCGCGTGTAAACGGGATGTGGTTCGTGTTCGAGGCCCTGATCCCGCGGCTTGGGACTTCCCATCGTGAGCTGGGTGCCCTGCCGACGTGGTACTACAATAAAGGATTTCGTTCGAAGTATCCTCCGTCGAGGAAAACCGTGCCCGTTTCTCAAGGGCGTTGGCCCTTCCTTCGATTAAAGATATAACATATGGTTGTACCTCCCATACTCTCGTGATCGTGTTGTTTAAATATTAGTATTGTTTAAGTTTTTCATCGTTCCAGGGTCAAGAAAGTTCTTTACCTTGTAGGTTTTCGAGGTAGTATGCCCCGTTGTTCGTCTTGTCCCGGACTCAGAATGGGCCTTCCTAGTTCGCGGCCACCTTGCCTTCTCGCGGATTCTTCTGATTTCGCCTGAGGACGAGGCTTCCGATCTAGAATTCCCTTTTGATATCCTTCGCATCGTGGCGTAGAGCCACCTTTTGTTTCAGCGATTCTTCCTGGAGGGCTTCGTCGACGAGGTCGAGCTTTACTCGCAGGGCTTCGTCGTTCATCTCCTTGTCAAGGAATGCTTCTGTCCGCCTCGAGGGTTCTCGGATTTCTACCGGGATGACTTCTTCTGTCCCATAGGTTAGCCAGAATGGAGTTTCTCCGGTTGTTGAATGTGGGATCATGTGGTAGGCCCAGAGTATATTGTGTAGCTCCTCGACCTAAGCTTTCTTTACCTCACCCAACATGCGCTTCAGTCCTCGTAATAGTACCCTGTTAGCTTCCCCTGCTTGACCGTTAGTTTTGGGATGTTCAACGGTCGTGAGGTTTTGCTTTGTTCCCAGGTTGACGACGAAGTCCTGGAACCTTCTATCTGTGAATTGTGTTCCTTTGTCGGTGAAAAGGACTTGGGGTATGCCGAAGCGGGCGAGGATGTTTCTTTTTAAGAAACAGAGTATATTTTATGTTGTGATTTTGGAGAGGGCTTCGGGCTCGATCTATTTTTTAAAGTAGTCAACACCGACAATAAGATATTTGTTTTGGTAGGAGCCAGTCACGAATGGTCCGAAGATGTCCATTTCCCACCACGTGAAAGGCCATGGGGAGGAAAGTGTTTTTAGCTAATTAGGGGGAGCTAGGTGCATGTCTGTGTGACTTTGAAATTTGTCACATCTCTTGACGTGCTCCTTTGCGTCGTGTTGCATCGTCGGCCAATAGTAGTCTGCTCTGAGTGCTTTCCGTTCCAGCGACTTTTTTGCCGAGGTGTTGGGCGTTGATTCCTCCATGAATTTTCCCAAGATGTCGGGGACCTTTTCTTCCTCGATACATTTGAGTAGTGGGATGGAGAAACCTCGTCATTAAAACATACCTTCGAGGAGAACATATGAACATACCCTTCTTTTGGTTGCAGATGCCTCTTTTAGATCCGTTGGGAGTTCGTCCCTCGTGAGGCAGATGTGAATGAGAGTCATCCAACAATGATCGTCGCTAATGGCATGCACCTCAAGTGGAGGGGAAGGTTTCTCGATGCTTGGTTTGGGAAGGATCTCTTGGATCACAGATTTGTTTCCACCCTTCTTTCGTGTGCTCGCCAGTTTTGATAAGACATTTGCTCGGGTGTTGTTCTCTCGTGGGACGTGTTGAACCTCCCAAGAGTAGAATTTCTCTAGTTTGTCTTTCACTAGGACTAGATATTCGATGGGTTTTTCGTTTTTATCCTGATATTATCCTCGTACTTGGGATGCTACGAGCTGAGAGTCGGTGGAGATTTTCACGTCCTTCCCTCCTAGGTCTTCGGACAGTCGTAAACCTGCCAGGAATGCTTCGTATTCGACTTGGTTGTTCAAAGTCGGGAAAGTCAGTACTAGTGATACTTCAATCAGGATGTCGTCTTTGTTTTCGAGGATGATGTCCGTGCCACTACCCGTCGAGCTGGAAACGCCATCGACGAAAATCGTCCATTTGTAGGCGCCACCAGTCAGGGTCAGGCTATACGTCATTTCGGCCACGAAGTCGGTCAGGATTCGTGCCTTTAGGGCCTTCCTGCTTTCGTATTGGATGTCAAATTCTGATAGTTCTAATGACCATTTCAACATTCTGCCGGGCATATCAAGCCATCAGAGTAGTTGTTTTATGGGTTGATCCGTCCGGACTTTGATTGTATGGGCGAGGAAATAATGTCGCAGTCTTCTTACTGCGTTTATCATGGCTAAGGCAACCATCTCTATCTGCTGGTATCTGAGCTCGAGGCCTTGGAGGGCTTTGCTCGTGAAATAAATGGGTTTTTTCATGTCGTTTGTTTTGCGAATGAGGGATGCGCTGACCGCCTCGGTGGCTATGGATAGGTACAAGTATAATGTTTCCTTTGCCAAAGGTCGCAACAATACTGGTGGTTTGGAGAGCGCCTTCTTGAGGTCGAGCAATGCTTGTTCGCACTCCTGAGTCCACTAAAAGGCGACTTCCTTCCGTAGTAGCTTGGAGAATGGAAGTGTGTGTTGTGCGTATTTAGCAACGAAACGGGATAGGGAGGCGAGCATGTTGTTGAGCTATTTAATGGATTTCTTCGAGTTTGGGGTTGGGAATTCCGAGAACGCCCGACATTTTTCGGGGTTGGCTTCAATCCCTCGTTCGATGAGGTAGAAGCCGAGGAACTTCCCTGCCCATACGTTGAATTTGCATTTTTCAGGGTTAAACCTTAATTTGCACCTCCTTGCTTGCTCGAAGACCTTTCTGAGATGTCCGGAGTGATCGAGCTCCTCCTATGAATTTACTATCATGTCGTCCATGTACACCTCAAGCATGTCCCGAATCTCTCCCTGGAATACCTTATTCATCATGCGCTAGTATGTAACCTCGGCGTTCTTCAGCCCGAAAGGTATAACGTTGTAGTAGTAATTTCTAGTCGGGGTCATGAAGGCTGTGTGCTGTTTGTCCGTGTCTGACATGGGAATTTGGTTATATGCGTTGTATGCGTACATGAAGGACAGGAGTTTAAAACCTACATAATTGTCGACCAATTTTTCTATGTTAGGTAAGGGAAAAATATCTTTGGGACATGCCCTATTGAGATCGGTATAATCAACACACATTCTCCATTTTCCATGATTTTTATTAACAAGAACTAAATTAAAGAGTCAGGTTGTCTACTGGGCTTCAGAAATAAAATTGGCCTCTAAGAGGTCTTTTACAGCCTGCTCGGCAGCCTCCGCTTTCTCGGGAGACTGCTTGCACCTACGCTGTGCAACAGGCCTAATGGTCAGATCTATGGCTAATTGATGGAAAGCGACCTCGGGGTCGAGACCAGGCATCTCAGCAACACTCCATGCGAACAGTTTTGTGTTCTACTTGAGGCATGTTGCCAGCTGTTCTTTTGTCGCCGATGGTAGACCGATACCTATCTTCACATTTCTGTCGGGATCATCTCCAAAAGGGGTGAGCTCGAATTCACCGTCGGGGATCAGGCGTTCTGGGTGTGTTGGAGTCTTCTTGTTGACGGTTCTTTGTGCTTCAGTGTCATCCTCGTTGAGGAGTTTTTCGAGATCTATGGAGTTAACTCAAGGTGAAGGCGGGCACTCCTCGACTCTTGGTTTTTTGTTTCCTTTGAAGGTGTTGATTATGGCCTGTCCTTTGACTACTGCATCGTAGCATTTGCAGGCTGCCTCGATGTCCCCGTGAATAGTGACCATGTGACCATGCTTGGTGTAATATTTCATCTTTAAGTGGATAGTGTGAAGGTGCGCAAAACACAAGGAAGGGGGGTTGGAATTGGGTTTTCTTTAACAATTAAAAATAACTTCTAATGACACGTTTGATTTATCCTGGTTCGTTTGAACTCAAACTACGTCCAGTCCACCCGCAAAGGTGATTTTGCCTCTATTGAGGTCTTAATCCACTATTCAATATGAATACACACAAAGACCTATAGTCAATGTCCTCTTGAGTCTTCTGACTAAACTTAGTCACTCAAAGAATAAAATAACTATTACAATTATAATAAAGAAGTAACTAAAAATGCTTCTTGATAAGCAGGGATCACCAAGTGAAAGTTATAGTAATAAGCACAAGTTGATTCAGTCTATTTGCGTGAATGTGTTGAAGTGTGTCACTGAATTCTTCAAATGAAATTCTTTATATAGTACTTGAAGAATGTAGCCGTTGGAGACATCTTGAGTTAAATTTAGGATATAAGTTAATACCATAAATTCCTTCCATAAACAGAGATACTTGTCTTGTTCATTAATTAAAATATCCTTTAATTAATGTCTTCATTAAGGATACCAACATCTTCTAAGCGGAAATCAGAGATAATAAATATAAGATGCGCAGCCAATAAATATGTCATTAAATGATGGATTCTCCTTTGAGAGTATCTTTTGTATGTGACTAAATGAGTCTTCTATGCGCGTACGGTTTACTTAAATGAATTGATCTTCTACACAAGAATAAAGATATTCATTAGAACTTCTATTCTATAATAACTTTGTTATCATCAAAACACTTGGAGGTTCAGAACCATAATTGTTCTAACAATCTCCCCCTTTTTGATGATGACAAAACATTTAGATAAAGAGAATAGAGTTTAATAAAATTAAATGAACTCCCTTTGATTTAGAAAAAATTCTTCAGATGTTCCATGATCCTTAGCTCCCCCTGAGTTGATTACTTGACCTGTTTCTTTTCTATGATTAAAATTCAAATAGTTTTATTAGTATATTATATGTAAGAGGCAAATTATGGTAAACTGCTATGGATCAGAATCATTTACGTTTCTCCCCCTTTTTGTCATAATCAAAAAGAATCAAAGCATATGAAGAAGACAGAAAAATTCCAATATATTAAAATTATAATCAAAAACAAAACCAGTAGAAGTTTAAAGAGTTATGCAGAAGCAGAAAATAAAACAAAAGAACAGCTAAAGCAGAAGATAAGCAAAAAATTAGGAGTTCATCTTAGTAACTAAGGTCTCCAGCAAAGATTTAATTTCTGATGATGATTCCACTTGCTTGCCAAGCAAGGTCTTCAGTTCAGCTGTGGTTTCATCTTGCTTATCTAGACGTTGTTTCACCAGCTGATTCTCCTTCTTTAGCTCTTGTAAAGTTTGCAGAACAAAATCTGTAGTCAGAGGTTCTTCAACTTCTGGGGCAGCTTGAGTCTCAGGTTCATCAACATGCTCTTCTTCAGAAGATACCAAGACCATTTGAAGTGCAGAGAGTTCTTCCAGAGGTTCTGACTCTATCCAAGGCTTGTTGTCCAGCAGAAGAGGTTTAGACTGTTCAACATTAGAAACAACTGCTTGAAGGTACTCACAGAAGTTCTGGTGAGCAATATCATAGCAGATGTCCTTAAGTCTTTTGGACTCAGCATTAAACCACTTTCTGAGGGTAGCCCACAAAAAATCAGAAGCAGCTGGATCTGTAAGCTCTGAGCAGGCAGACTTCAGATCCTCTAACTTTAATTTCAAGTCTATTTCAAAAGCAAGAAGTAAAGCAGAAATGTCTGTTCTAGATGGTTTTGGTTTGGGTATAGGTATGGCTGTTTTGTTTGATACTGAGGACAGTTTTTGTAGGGCTTCAAAATCAACAGATGTTCTGAGAGGATTATCATGTTCAGTTTCTTCTGGAGTGTCAGGGATGTTTATAAATGTAGGAGAGTTTGGAGGTGTAGATACATAAGAGGATAGTGAACTTTCTCTTATGGGGGATAGTCTAGGTGCATGTTCAGGAGATGGAAGTTGGACAGATTCTGAGTCTTGAAAATGTTCAAGATCTGATAGGGCATGTTGCAGGGCAGTTTGTGTTTCAGTTGTGGGAGAGCGATCAATGTCAGACAGAGGGGTATTATCAATTGGTATGTCAAAATCAGAAATTGTTTGTGGTTGATGGGGTTCAGCTTCTGGTGGATAAAGTGATGAGAGGATGGATGCGACAGCAGCAGTTGCAGGTATTTCAGTTTGAAGAGGATTAGAAGATTGAGGTGGTTCAGAGGAGGGGATTTGTGCAGAAGGAATATCAACAGAGGATAGTGGGCTAGAAGGTAAGGGGCTAGAAGGTAATTCAGACACTTCTACATTAACTGCTTCTACTACAGAAATGAATTCAGAGTTAGAGGCAAAAGTTTTACCTGATCTTCTAGATGATTTTAGAATCTTCTGAGAAGGTCCTTCAGCAGTCTTTCTCTTCTTGAGTCTTACAGAAGCAGCGTCTGGAGCTTTCTGTTTGAGTTCAGTTGGCTTGAACTGGGGGTCCACGCCATGTTGCTTGCAAATATCCAGGTAGTTTACCACAACTTCTGGAGGTGTGTCAGAAGAGAAGAGAGGGAAGTTCTCTAATGGAATCCTTCTGGTGATGATTACTTCTCTAGAATGAAGAACAGGTTCTTGCTGAATAGAAGTAATGAACTTCATCTTTTTCAAGTTCTTTGCATTCAGAGGTTTTCCAACATCTGTTTCTAGAAGTTGAGTTTGCTTCAATTCTGCCAGAAAGTCTACCAGCTTGTTTTGGCAGAGGATGTCAGAAATAATACGTCCAAAAGGAATCCAATCCCTCTTGGTCTTTTCACCATCTCTGGTTTCCTTCACACTGGTTCTCAGATTCTGGAATAGAGTGTGTGCAAGGTTGATCTTTCTCTTTTTGGCAATGAAGTAGAGAAGAAATTGTTGGTCCAGGTTGATGTAATCTGGAGAGTTGGTAGGCTTCCTGTGACAGATTGTCCCAAGAATGATTTTGGCCCAAATTCTGAGAGGGGTCTTCAAATCTTTTATTTTGTTTGAGGGTTTGCCAGAGGTAAATATCTCCTTTGCTATCACAGTAGTATCAGACACTTTGTCCATGTCACTGCACTTGATGCCATTTCCATCAGCTTCAATAAGTTTAGCAAGATGGTCTTCAAAAATAACTACCCGTTTACCAAGCACGTATGATGTAACATGTGCGTTGGTTGCTGTTGCGTAAGCCCATAATTCCTTTACCAGTTTTGGGAAGACCGGTACCATTAATCGGTCAAAATACTTTTCCCAGCCCTGAGCATGAACGTCCGGGATGAGATCAAAACCATTTTCCTTCAGACTGTTGAAATCCACAAATAATTCACACAGGACTTCCAGTTTGTCAGCAAGAGTAGAGAGAGTCTTCGTGGGTTCAACATAGAACACATCAGAGAAGTCTTTACGTTGATGAGAAGAGGAAGCCATTAGTTACTAAGATGAGATTTGAGGGTTTAGGGTTTAACTTCTATGTGTTTAGCTCTAGAATGTAAAATTGGATTTTTAGAGAGACAAATAGTAGAAGTATTGTCACAGAGGATGGGAATGTTACTCTCATAGATATTGAAATCCTCAAGCTGATTTTTCATCCAGAGCATCTGAGTACTGCATCCAGCTGCTGCAATGTATTCAGCTTCTGCAGTTGATAATGCTATGGTTGACTGTCTTTTGCTAGACCAAGAGATTAGATTGTCTCCCAGAAATTGACAACTTCCAGAGGTACTTTTTCTTTCTGTTCTGTCTCCAGCAAAATCAGCGTCACAATATCCTACAAGTTTATACTCTTCTGATCTTCTGTAGTACAGACCAAGATTAGTAGTACCTTTCAGATATCTAAAGATTCTCTTAACTACTGTTAAGTGAGTTTCTCTAGGATCTGATTGGAATCTAGCACATAAACATACACTGTATAGAATATCTGGTCTAGAAGCAGTTAGATAGAGAAGAGATCCAATCATACCTCTGTAGAGCTTCTGATCTACTTTCTTACTTACCTCTTCTTTCTCCAAAATACATGTAGGATGCATAGGAGTTTTAGATATTGTGCTTTTTGATAAATCAAATTTCTTCAGAAGTTCTTTTACATATTTGCTTTGATGGATATATGTTCCTTCTGATGTTTGATTTATTTGAATTCCCAGAAAGAACTTTAGTTCTCCCATCATGCTCATTTCAAATTCTGCCTGCATAGATTTAGCAAATTCCTTTCCCAAGGCACTTTTAGTAGAACCAAAAATTATATCATCTACATAAATTTGACATATCAGAAGATCATTTTTAATGTTTTTACTGAAAAGAGTTGTATCCACTTTCCCTCTGATGAACTTATTTTCCAGAAGAAAAGTACTTAGTCTTTCATACCAAACTCTGGGAGCTTGTTTTAAACCATATAATGATTTTTTGAGTTTGAAAACATGTTCTGGAAATTTTGTATTTTCAAAACCAGGGGGTTGGTGTACATACACTTCTTCATCAATATAACCATTTAAAATGCACTTTTGACATCCATTTGATATAGAATAATATTATGATTTACAACAAATGATATTAGAAGTCTAATTGATTCTAACCTAGCGACTGGTGCATAGGTTTCTGTATAGTCAATTCCTTCTTGTTGACTATAACCTTGTGCAACCAGTCTTGCTTTGTTTCTGACAACTTCTCCTTGCTCATTTAGCTTGTTTCTGAATACCCACTTGGTGCCAATGATATTGAATCCTCTGGGCCTAGGAACTAGATTCCACACATCATTTCTGGTGAATTGATTTAGTTCTTCTTGCATAGCCAGAATCCAATCATTTTTTGAGAGAGCTTATTCTACAGAAGTTGGTTCAATCAGAGAAACAAGTCCCATTAAGGTCTCTTCAGAGTTTTTGAATGATGATCTTGTTCTGATTGGTTCATCTTTCTTTCCCAAGATTTTATCTTCTGGGTGATTAATATTGCTTCTGGATAGTTTCTTCTGGATGGGTTCTTCAGATGTTGTTGGAGAAATTGTATTATTTTGATCTTTAGGTGATTGATCTTTAGAAGTTCTGTTTGTAGAGATTTCTACTTCTATATTTGCAGTTAATTCATTCTGCTTTGGTTTTTCAGAACCAAGCTTATCATCAAATCTGACATAAATAGATTCTATCACAATGCGTGTTTCTGTATTGTATACTCTGTATCCCTTAGAACGTTCAGAGTATCCTAACATATAGCACTTTTGTGCCTTAGAATCAAATTTATTCAGAGTATCAAGGGTATTTAAGATAAAACAAATACATCCAAAAGGATGAAAATATGAAATGTTGGGCTTTCTGTTCTTCCACAATTCATAAGGAGTCTTTTCAAGAATAGGTCTTATAGAGATTCTATTCTGAATATAGCATGTTGTATTTACTACTTCTGCCCAAAAATGTTTAGCCATATTAGTCTCATTTATCATGGTTCTAGCCATCTCTTGTAATGTTCTATTTTTACGTTCTACAACCCCATTTTGTTGTGGAGTTCTAGGACAAGAAAAATCATGAGAGATGCCATTTTCATTAAAAAATGATTCTAATTGTTTATTTTCAAATTCTCCACCATGATCACTTCTGACTTTAATGATTTTAGATTCTTTTTCATTTTGAACTTGTTTGCAGAAGTTAGAAAATACAGCAATTGACTCATCCTTGTGTCTAAGAAACTTTACCCATGTCCATCTGCTGAAGTCATCTACGATCACTAATCCATACTTTTTGCCACTGACAGAAGCAGTTTTCACTGGTCCAAACAAGTCAATGTGCAGAAGTTCTAATGGTCTAGATGAAGATACAACATTTTTAGCTTTAAAACCAGTTTTTGAAAATTTGCCTTTCTGACATGCTTCACACAGAGCTTCTGAGTTGAACTTCAAATTTGGAAGTCCTCTGACTAGATTGAGTTTGTTAAGTTGAGATAATCTTCTCATATTAACATGTCCCAATCTTCTGTGCCAGACCCATTGCTCAGTTTCCACAGACATTAGACATTTTACATTTTGAATTTTTAATTCTGAAAGTCTTATTTTATAAATGTTGTTCTTTCTCTTTCCACTAAAGAGGATTGTTCCATCTTTCTGACTAACAGCTTTACAGAACTTTTGATTAAAGATTATATCATAGCCATTATCACTTAATTGACTTATGGATAATAAGTTATGCATTAATCCTTCTACTAGTAGAACATTAGAGATAGAGGGAAGATTTCCATTACCAATAGTTCCAGAGCCAATTATTCTTCCTTTTTTATTGCCTCCAAAACCTACGTGGCCTCCATCTTTTAATTCAAGACTTTGGAACATATGCTTTCTTCCCGTCATGTGTCGTGAGCATCCAGAGTCCAGGTACCATGATTGGTGTTTCAGTTTTTCTGTTAAAGACATCTGCAACATACACAATTTTATCCTTGGGTACCCATATTCTTCTGGGTCCTTGTTTGTTAGTTTTTACAAACTTCTGATTCATTTTAGGTTTCAAATCAGAACTTGTGGAACAAGATGACTCACTAGTGTATATAAGATCATGATTATGACCATAGGTGAAATGAGAATTTAGAGGAGTATTTGTATTTATGACAATGTCATCAATCTTTTTAAGCTTCAGAGTTTCTTTAGTTTTCACATAGCCTATGCCTCTTCTTTCATTTCTGCTAACACCGTAGATCATAGATGCAATCTTGCTTCTATCTAAGCTTTTAGTAAGAAATTGTTGAAAACTATAGTCATACTATTTTATGATACTATCAGAATTGATTAGATCTTCTAATTCAGATTCCTTCTGAGCTTTAAGTTTCTCAAAAGAGTTTTTACATTCAAAGAAATTTTCTTTCAGCTCAGAGTTTTCTGTTTTTAGTTTTATAACTTCTTCTAATTCAGATACTAGACTTTGTTTCATGTCTTTGTATTTGAGTTGAAGCTTCTGATATTTTTCAAGAATTTCTGAGAGGCTAGCTTCTAATTGAGATCTGGAAAATTTAGAAAATACCTCTTCTGAATCTGATTCTAATTCTGATTCTGATGAGTGATCATCTTCTGGTATGTTTGCCATTAATGCAATATTAGCTTGTTCATCTTCAGAATCTGACTCTGCTTCAGATGATTCAGAATCATCCCATGTTGCCATGAGACTCTTTTTCTTTTCTCTGCTGAATTTGTTTCTGGGTTTTTCTTTCTGAAGTTTTGGACATTCACTTTTATAGTGTCCTGGTTCTTTGCATTCGTAGCACACAACTTCTTTGCTTCTGGGTTTCTTATGACCAAATGTTGATTCAGAATAATTGTTTGTTCTTCTGGTATTTCTGAACTTCTTCTGACGATGCTTCCAGAGTTGTTGAACTCTTCTGGATAGGAGAGATAATTCATCTTCTTCTGATGAGCATCCAGAGCTTTCTTCTTCTTCTGCCTGTAAAGCTTTAGAAACATGTTTGTTAGATTTAAGAGCTACAGACTTACCTTTCTTCTGGGTTTCATCTTCTTCTAATTCAATCTCATGACTTCTCAAAGAGCTGATCAGTTCTTCTAAGGAAATTTCATTCATATTTTTTGATAGCTTTAAAGCAGTGACCATGGGCCTCCAAGCTTTTGGTAAACTTCTGATGATTTTCTTCACATGATCTGCTGTTGAGTAGCCTTTGTCCAGAACTTTTAGTCCAGCTACCAGGATTTGGAACCTTGAGAACATTTTTTCAATTGTTTCATCTTCTTCCATCTTGAAAGCTTCATACTTCTGGATGAGAGCTAGAGCTTTAGTCTCCTTGACTTGAGAGTTGCCTTCATGTGTCATCCTCAGAGAATCAAACATGTGTTTAGCTGAATCCCTGTTTGTGATCTTCTCATATTCTGTGTATGAGATGGCACTTAGAAGTATGGTCCTAGCTTTGTGATGATTTATGAATTCCTTCTTCTGTTGAGCTGTCATATTTTTTCTTTCAATCTTCTGACCATCTGCTCCAACAGGATGAATGTATCCATCTGTCACCATGTCCCAGAGATCTCCATCTAGAGCTAGAAAGAAACTCTCCAGAACATCCTTCCAGTAGTCAAAATTGTCGCCATTGAATATTGGAGGTTTAGCGTTGATCTTATCATTCTGATAGTCATTGTTGTTAATTCCAGTTTCTGCCATGTGTTTAACTTCTGGATCTTTTACTGACACGGTTAAGTGTATTTCTCATAACCTAGTGCTCTGATGCCAATTGAAGGTGCGCAAAACACAAGGAAGGGGGGGTTGGAATTGGGTTTTCTTTAACAATTAAAAATAACTTCTAATGACACGTTTGATTTATCCTGGTTCGTTTGAACTCAAACTACGTCCAGTCCACCCGCCAAGGTGATTTTGCCTCTACTGAGGTCTTAATCCACTATTCAATATGAATACACACAAAGACCTATAGTCAATGTCCTCTTGAGTCTTCTGACTAAACTTAGTCACTCAAGGAATAAAATAACTATTACAATTATAATAAAGAAGTAACTAAAAATGCTTCTTGATAAGCAGGGATCACCAAGTGAAAGTTACAGTAATAAGCACAAGTTGATTCAGTCTATTTGCGTGAATGTGTTGAAGTGTGTCACTTAATTCTTCAAATGAAATTCTTTATATAGTACTTGAAGAATGTAGCCGTTGGAGACATCTTGAGTTAAATTTAGGATATAAGTTAATACCATAAATTCCTTCCATAAACAGAGATACTTGTCTTGTTCATTAATTAAAATATCCTTTAATTAATGTCTTCATTAAGGATACCAACATCTTCTAAGCGGAAATCAGAGATAATAAATATAAGATGCGCAACCAATAAATATGTCATTAAATGATGGATTCTCCTTTGAGAGTATCTTCTGTATGTGACTAAATGAGTCTTCTATGCGCGTACGGTTTACTTAAATGAATTGATCTTCTATACAAGAATAAAGATATTCATTAGAACTTCTATTCTATAATAACTTTGTTAACATCAAAACACTTGGAGGTTCAGAACCATAATTGTTCTAACATAATGGAGGGAACTGTTGTTAACTCGGCCAGAGTAGGTTGCCCGATGATGCAGTTGTACAACGAGGGGCATTCGATCACCAGGAATTGAAATTTAACCTTCCTGGCCGTCTCATTCTCGCCAAACAAAACGAGTAGCTCAACATATCCCCATGGTCTTGTGGTAGCTTCGTTGAATCTCTGGAGGTCGGATCCAACATAAATGGATAGGTTTGTCTTATCTAGTTTGAGAGTTCTAAACAGGTGGGCATACATGATATCCACCAAGCTGCCTTGGTCGACCAGAATGCGTCGAACGTCAAAATGTGCCATCTTCGCCCTTATCAGTAAGGAAATGCTGGAGTTGGGTGAACCGCTCGGTAATTCCTCGAGGAAGAAATATATAGGGTTGGATTTTCCCCTAGGTTTGGTCAGCATCACCAATTGATCAGGCGCGGTTAGTATGAGCTCGTCGAACTTCCGTTTGACAGAGACGATGATGTTTTCGTTGTTTATTCCTCCTCCAAATATGACCAAGGCTGGCAGGAAGTTCTCCCACGGACTATGGGTAGTGAGCTATCCTCCTATGTGGAAATCTTCAGGATATGATATGCAGAGGGATACTTGGAAAGGGGAGCCATCAGACGGAGAGTCCTCCCGGTCTCTCTTCGTAGTCTGGTCTTCGCGTCGGGGAGTATCACTTCTTTTGGTGTATTGTTTGAGGTGACCTTCCTTGATCAAGATCTCGATCGCGTATTTCAGATGGATGCAATCTTCAGTCACGTGCCCGTGGCTTCTGTGAAAGCGACTATACTTAGACTCATCAGCGTGAGGCTTGGGTACTGTAGGTTTGGGGAACCTTACCCTGCCCTGTTTGAATTCAGAGTTGATGCATTCATCGAGGATGCGCTCGCTGGGAGTGGTCAACAACGTATACTCGGAGATGCGCCCAACTGGTCCTCTTCCTTCGCAAGTCTCGCGAGGCCTGTCCTCTCTTCACTTCTCCCCGATGCTGCGCGGGGCGGTGTAGTCTTCGTGTTTGAAGCTTTTGGCGTCATTTTGACCGCGGTTGCTCTGGACATTGTGAGCGACCTTCTTCTCTTCGTACCTGATATATGCTTGAGCTTTGTGCAGGAGCTCGTTGAGGGAGCAATGTGGTTCGATCCCGACAGCTCTACTGAGCTCGCTTCCGGGGATGAGCCCTTTCTCGAGGAGATACTTTTTCATGTAATCGGTCGTGTCCACCTCGACCGCTTCTTGGTTAAATCGCTCGATGTAGGAGCCCGGCGTTTCATTTTTCCCTTGTATGATGGCTTCAAGGGTTGCTTCAGTCTTTGGGTGGCGTCCGGAGGCTGTGAAGTTCCTTGTGAACACCGACCTCATGCTTTTCCAAGAGGTGATAGATTCGGGGACCAAAATTTTGTACCACGTCATGACTCCCTTCCTGAGGGTCGTAGAGAATAACCTTCATTTGACGTTCCCGTTAATGTCATTGCGATAGTCGAACATGTCGTTAATGTTGTCGACATGGTCATCGGGGTTGGTTGTCCCATCGTCGGTTGCTAGATTTGGGGGCTTCTCCATGCCCGCTGGGAGTGGAGTTTCTATGATAGCCCGAGAAATCAGGCAGCGAGGGTCATCCTCGTTGTTCCTTAGGGGTGAGTAGTCCTCATTCTTGGGGCTCTGGTCGCGACGAGGAGATGTTCTTGGTTGGTCGTTCGACCGCTCAGGACGCCCATTGGCCTTGTTTTTCTTTGGTTCAGGGGAGCGTCACTCGCGTCGAGGAGGTGATCGTCCTCGCTTCTTAGTGGCCTCTAGTTGGCGTCTCTCGGGTTGAGATCTGTGGCCATGTCGGGGAGGATTGGTTCGACGTTCTGTCTCGAGCGCCATGATCCTCTCCTACTGTTGAAAAAGTATGAGATTGGTTTGGTTGAGCGCGGTCACCATAGTTATCATCATGGGATTCCCCTCAACTGATACTGGGATGGGTTGAAAGGGAGCCGCAAACTGAGATTCGGGAACGCCGTTGTCCTCAGGCTAGGGGGATGAGGTGGCAGGATGTTCGTCCCTTGGGTCTGATTTGTGGACGACATGCTGGTCGTCTTTCGCCCTAGTGTTGTAGCCGACGAGGCCGAGGGCACGATTGTCGTCGTGTTCGCTGGTCATGCTGGATGGTTAAAAGGTGAATTGAAGCTTTGATCTTCTGTTGTGGAAGATGGGGAAAACCCAGTTCCTACAGACGGCGCCACTGATCTGACCTAGTTAGAAGGAACCTTCCAGGTGTTGGACATCAAGCACGATGATGAATTGAGAAAGGAGGGGGATGTACCTATAAGGCAATCTGATGCTAAAGTGAGGATGTGGTACAAAATGGTAGAAGAGAAAAGATTAAGAATACATAACCCTCTAGTGAAATAGGGTATTTATAGTGTGCCCCCAATGCTGAGTTAAGGCCCTTCCTTGGGTCGGATCAGCTAGGCTCAAGGAAGAACTGCCAAGGAATGCATATGAGCAAGTAAGGCCTAACACGTGGTCTTGCCTTTGGTCCAACTCCCCCTATATTTTAGGAGATAATGGTGAACAGTTGGATGACGTGACGCTTATGGGAGAGACCATGTGTCCCCACTTCTGGATAGTGGGTCGTGGGTCGTGATCGACGGATTGTGCCTTTGTCTGACACTGACTTGCAGGTCCAATTCGGAACATCTATAAATATCATAAATACTTTTTATAAGATAGAAGAACAATAAATTAAAAGTATTAATCTGATAATACATATAATAAATAAATATTAAAATTACATTCACAATTAAAATTGATATTTATTTTATTTATTATTTTAATTTTTAACGACTAATTTGTTAATCAGGTATGTTATTCATATACCATTTCCTACACTACACCGTATTTCACTGTTCACACCAATACGGTGAACAGTAAAATATATATATTTTTTAATTTCTTTTTCGTGATTAGTAATTTTTTTTATATTTTTTATTAATGCAAAAATATTTTAACACCTGAACATATTTGCATTAACCAACTTTGGTGACTGCTAAAAATATTTTTGAACAGTCACAAAAGTTGGTTAATATAATGTAAAAACTTGGTTAATGCAGTAATGAAGTTGATGTAGGTGTAAAAAAATGATATAGGAATATCATTTCTCTTTGTTATCAAGTGGTCAAATTATTTATCAACTCATTGAGACATTTAAAAGAGAATCATTTTAATATTTTCCAATTAAAATAATAAATCTATATATGCTGACTTTGTTGACACGTGTTTAAAAATCAACCGTAACTGGTGCATAATTATCAGCAATTTAGGATGGTTCCAATTCCTTTCATCCAGGAATCAACGTCCTATATTTTCTGATTAAAACAGATCTATTCATCTATTCATTTATATAAACATCACCACATCATGTGTGAGAGAGTGAATGATAATAGCGTAAAGTCCTCAATCTAACCGTATATAAAAAGAACCCATACAATCTGAATCGTTGGATTTAACCGGATTGAAAAAGTAATAATTCTATAAATTTAGAAGAACACGAGTTTCATTATGATTGGGTAGCGATTTGAGTTTTCTTCACCATTACCAGAAGAAGTAAGATTAAAGACGATAAGAGAGAGAGAGAGAGAGAAAATTGGCGAGGGTTTTGAATTTGACTCACTGAGTCTTCTATATAGTGTTCTTCTTTTTTTTTTCTTTTCTTTTGCTTTTACTGATTCTTCGCCGAATTAAACTCTCACTCCGATCTCCTTGATTTTGTTTATAGTATTGTTAAGGATCGGATTTCCCGGAGAGAAGTTTGGGGTTTTTTCCGATGATTTGAGTGTGTTGTGAATTCTCGTTTTTGTCCCTAATCTTATTTCCAATTTCGTGTTTGAGATATATGAGATACGAGGGTTTCTATTTGTTGATCAAAAAATAAAAAAATATTTTTAATATTTTTGATGGGATTGGATAATTTTTATTTTATTTTGAATTAATTTCTTGGAATATTGTGTTGTGTGTGTGAGAATTTTTGGTAGCATTCAATTTTGGGAAATGTGCCAGTAAATCCAATTCCAATCAAATTAACCTCTTCAATTTGCCAATTTGAGTTTTGATCTGTTTCAGAATCGCTTTTGTTTTTTAAATTTTTATTATAATAATAGATATATTTTCAATTATGGCTTTTATTAATTAATATAATTGGTTTATTGGGTTGAATTTATTTATTTATATAGTAATTTTTTGGTTGATGAATGGATCAATTTTTCTGATATAGTGGTCACTGCAACAGGCAGGAACCACTGGCCATTCCGAGTTTCAATTTTTTCTGAGTTTCTTCAATCATTGCTGTAACCTTTTAGGTTTGCAATTTTGCAACTATGGCTGTGTCTTTGACACGTTTGTCTTGGTGGTTATGGGGTGGTGGTAAGGAAAAGAAGCCTGTTGTTGATGGCAATTCATCTTCATTGAAAGAAAGTGAATCTTTGAAGTTTCCTTCGGTGAAGGGAACGAATCAAAGGAGGGTTAAACCGAAGTGGCGACGGAGTAGGGAAGAGAAGAGAGTTGATAGAGAGAGTGATGCTGTTTTAGTATCATCTGATGGAGGTGGTTGTTTATCAGGCTCTGAATCTGATGACTCAGATTGGTCTATTGGGTGGTTAGAGCCTCATGGTTCTGATTTTCAGAGTGATGATGAGTCTGATAGTAGTTTTGCTGTTTTGGTTCCTTGTTATAGACCTGGCTGCAAGGAAGTGGAGGGACCGAATAATCATCTTTTGACTGCTATCAAGAATCTCCCAAATGAATTTTCTTCTGGTAAGATTTGGAACTTGCTATCGAAATTTGTAATTTGTCTGCAATTAGTTTCGGTGTCGTGTTTCCCGGTGTTCTGATTTACTTTTTTATGATGTTTCCTTAAATAAACATTTTTTTGTTCATATGCTTTGATATGTTTGGACTCGATTAATGATTTTGATTCCTGATGAAGAGATGTTTGTGTCATTATCATCATGGTTATTGTGTTGGTGATTTTGGTATATTGGCAAATAATTTAACTCTTAGTGCAATGGTGATTAGGCTTTTTGGCTAGCTAGATACAAAAGCATAATACATGACAAATGCTTCTGCTTTTTTTGAATTCTTGGAATTACCTTTTAATGGATCAATCTACTAGGTTGTTGTTTTATGGTTTTATTTTTTATTTTTTATATTTTAATGTTTGGTGTGTGTAACTGTGTATGAAACTGCGGTTACTATAGACAGAGGCATGATCTTTAATTTTCTTGAGTGCTTTCATGTCTTTGACAAATATTCTTATTTTATCTCTTGTTTTTGGTTGCTTACACTGTGTTTGGTCTTCTGTTTATGAACAGGGCAGTTTCAGGTGAGTACTGTATTTCCATTATCTATCTTATACTCATATTTTGAAATGGAGGAATTTTGTATTGTAATCAATAGTGGCAACCCTTTAACTCTAATAATTCATTGTACTAATTGTTCTTGTGATCTGTTGATGCATTCATCTATTGCGTTATATCTGTATCAGCATATGTCATCCTAATTGTTTTTTGGGTTACTGATTGAATTTGCAGCTGGAAACAATTACATGGAACAATGGTTGGCTTCACTTCAGAAATTTTGAAGCATAGAAAACCACTTTCTGTGTGTTTGTGAACATAGATTTCGACTAATGGCTGTGCCATTGAAGAATTTCTATTGCGTTAGCAAACACACACAGCTTCATCTTTTATAACTAAGGACCTTTCTGACCACCTTGTTGAAGTAAGGAGGGAAAAATAATTCATTATGCATCCAATGTAATTTTTTGTACATAGAATCCACTTCTCTTATTGTAAAAGCTCAATTTGCAATGCAAAATTTGGAGCTAGAACATAACTGATATTGCCACTTTTACTACTACAATAAAAAGAATTTTCGTGCGGTACAAAAGAGTTTCTCTTGAGAGAAAATCAAAATTATATGAAAAGAGGATGGCAAAGAGTTCATGTTTTTCCCTATTGTGATCCAACAATTTAGTCCTCAACGTAAACTGTAATTAAATAAGTTTAATAAAATGTTAACAGTTAAATTATGGTTACATATAATTTCTATATATTTTACCATGATTTAATCGTTGTGGTACCTAGCTATTAAACACATGATTTTTTTAGTGAAATCAAAATAAAGAAATGTCACTTGATAGGGATAAAATTCTTATTATGGTTTCAAAAATTTGAAAATACAAATGAATTTTCATCCTTACATGGTCAACCCACAAAATCCTGTCAAATCCACCCAAAAAATTCATAAAAGTGGGTTGGGTCGGGTAATTGGATGGATATGAGTTTGAAAACTAAAAAACGAAGACTTTACCCCACACCCCCCAATTAATCCCATACCCCCACAACAATTTTTTTTGGACCAAATTACCCTCATATAAATAATTAATAAATCAAATTTACTTTCCATTTTTACCGTTCGTCCAAAAGTTACAGAGAGAAAAAAAATTTTGTTTTTCGTTCGTGTTTACCGGAAGACTACAAGTAAGTCTTCCGGAATGGAAAATTGTGTACCGGAAGAGTTTGTGAAAGTCTTCCGGTACCGGAAGACTTTATGAATGTCTTCCGGAATGGTTTAATTGACTACCGAAAGACTTCATCAAAGTCTTCCGGAATGATGTTTTATAAATTGCCTACCGAAAGACTTTGATGAAGTCTTCCGGAATGGTTTTGTGTGTACCGGAAGACTTGAAGAAAGTCTTCCGGAAATTTATTATTATTTTTTTTTATTAAATAATTGTTTTTTTTTTCCAGTGGTGCGATCACGCGGCAGAGATGGGAGGATTCCAGTGCGATCGATGGGACGGGGCGATACGAGTAAGACACGCGCAGATAATGCTGGTACATCTGCAGCTGACCCTGTGGGGTATCCTGGTGGTCCGTACGATACCAGTATTTTGGTTTCGTACGAGCATCACGTGGCGAGACGTGTATGGTTTGGTGAGGTAAGGAAATTATAATTATTTAGTTTTGAATAATAACCGAAATTATATAATTTGTTTATCTAATTTGTTTAATTTTATTTGATTTCAGGAGAGAGGGGCAAAGAAGGAATTGAAGGTGGCGGGACATGGGTTGAAGTTGACCCAGATGGTTCCACAGCAGCTTCCACCGGAGATTGAGGGTATCATATCTAGATCCAGTTTATCTTCCTTACAGAGATCGAGTTTGAAGAAGATTGATGCAAACTTGGTTTCTGCATTTGTGGAGAGATGGCATATAGAGACATCTTCATTTCACCTGTCGTTCGGTGAAATGACGATTACTCTAGATGATGTGGCATGTCTGCTTCATTTGCCTATCAGGGGGTATTCTGGAACCCTCAACCCATCAGTGAGGAGTTAGCCATTGAGTGGGCGGTTGACTATCTTGGAGTGTCATCGAGAGTGGCACTTTTCCAGGTTCGTGAGTGCAGAGGTTCGTACTTCAAGATAGAGTGGTTATATGATCGATTCGTAGAGCACCGAGCAGCTTCATCATGGGCATTTGCGACCAGATGTTATTTGATGGTGTTAGTGGGTTGCACCATCTTTGCGGATAAGTCATTTACACTCGTTGAGGCGCGATACTTGGCATTATTTAGGGACCTGGATGCGTTGTCCACCTATAGTTGGGCAACAGCTGCATTGGTGACATTGTATAGGTTTCTTGGAGATGCGTCTATGTTTAGTTGCAAACAGCTTGGTGGTTATCCGACTCTCCTACAGGTATATATTTAAATTCAGTTTATTATGTTAAAGTTATATATTTAAATTTAGTTTATTGATTTTCTTATGTTAAAGTTATATATTTAAATTTAGTTTATTGATTTTCTTTTAAGTCTAATTTGAATTTTATTATGTTCATTATGTTATATTTAATTATTATGTTATTGTTTTTTTAACAGTGCTGGATTCACGAGTATTTTCCTACACTTGGGAAAAAAGGAGAGAATTGGATACCTCCTCAGAATTGTGGACTCCCGCGAGCGATGTGGATGAGTTGCGACCCATTATGGATGAGCTGACACCGACTGATGTCATATGGAGGCCGTTCGAGGATCATAGAGTTCATCGTCGTTTTGATGAGATTTCTCTATTCAGGGGTTGTTTGAGGTTGGGAGATACTATTGTTCCATACATGCCTGACAGGTGTCTTCGACAGTTTGGATACCGTCAGTCCATTCCACCTGCACCCATTGATCCTAGGATGGCTGGTGATATTGATATTGAGTGGATTAGTTACACCCAGAGCGTTGGACAGGTGATTCGTTCTGCTGCACGGGCGACTATCCCATTTGAGGTAGAGGATGGATACCTTGAGTGGTATTATCGTGTTTCGCATCCTCGATTGGTACCTCCTACCTATGATGAGCCGCCAGTTGCATCTATTCCTGATTACGATGCGGAACCATCTGATCCTGCATGGGGTTCTGTGTCTACCTTGATTCATCGCTACCTTCAGCAGAATGCAGCTGAAGAGGATGATCCACATTTTGCTGATCTGTTTGCAGCTTTACGTATTGCTCGTTCACAGTGATGTATAGTTATGTTTATGTCATATTATTTCTTAGACTTTGTTTCTTAATATATTGACATTTGAACTGATATTTATGTTATATGTTATTTATAGTTTTTCGACAAAATAAAAATGATTACCTGAATCCAATTTATGTTATATGTTATTTAAGTGAAAATAAAAATGAAAAACATAATGAAATTAAAACATATAATATAATTCATGAATAAAAAATGAATAACATAGTTTATAATTTATAATGTGTTTGTAATATAGGCGTAAGTTGTTGCCAATGTTGTAGACGCGCAGCAAATCCTACCATCCACGATGTTGCTGCTGGAGAACGAAAGTTCCTCCAATCTGTTGTCACTGGTGGCAATGGAAATCCTTCTTTCATGTTAACCTATATTCAAAATTAAACAATACATTATTTAATGTTACTCAAATAATTTACTAATAATATCAAATTATAACAATGTTTACCTGAATCCAATGATTTGAGTTTACAAATCCAATGCAATAAAATGAGACATTCGGTGAGAATGTAGTTGTCATAGGGAAGAAAGTCAAACATTCGACTCCTAGACAGACAAGTACCACGTTATACCGATTCGCAATCACGTAACCCATATCTGGTAGAGTCAACCATTTATTTATTGGTTGAGAACCACTTCCCTCTATCTTCAAAGAATCTCTCACTTCAGCTAACCGATCAGCAAATAAATTGGCATATAAAGTTGATCTTTCATTATGTATAATTTCCAATTCTAATTCCCGACGAACCATTGGCCAACCATCTTCAGCATAACCCCGCAATGAAGCAATCACTCTAAATCCACAATTACCATCTGACATTACGTTGACAACGTCATCAATAAATGACCTAATATGATAAGGAAATTGAAGGATGAACCTTTTAGATGACTGTGAAGTTTGTGCTAATTTTAACTTCTTTTTCACAGGTTGTGATGGTTGAGATGGTTGAGATTTCTTTTTTGAATTTTGTGATGGTTGAGATTGTCGTTGTGAAGATTGTGATGCTTGATCAACATATTCATGATACGAAGGATCCCTGTAAACATCATACCCTTCAGGTTTTTTGTCTTTTTTCTTGATTCCACCTTTTGTCTTTATTTTTTCAGATGGTGCTAACAAAGAAGTCGTTGTGGGAAATGCAAGTTCATAAACCCTACTATGTAATGCCCTTCTTCCAACAACATCTTGTGACCTATACCTTTTCCATAACTCATCCATTGCAGATTTCATACCCATATCTGATTCCTCATCTAAGTCTTCTTCCAACTTAATTTACATACTTAGTTTCCTCCAATGTACATGCACAACCTCAATTGGTATCGGAATACCACTAATTCTATACCCTGCCAACTCACACGCGCAAGGTAATCCATAGGTGGATCTAAGAGTACATCGGCATCTGTCTTTGTTAGTTCCAATATAATCAACTCTATTTAACTCTTCAGCAACGCGCCTCAATGCAGCTCGCGACACTGAAGTACGTAAATATGTGTAAAATGGACTTGAATGGACATGTGCAACTTCATACACACTCTTTTGAAAAGAAGCTCGAATGTTGCTAATTTGTATCTTTAAGTTGTCATTCATGGCCTCCCAACATTTGACCATGTCACCAATACTGTTACCCAACATCTGCTTTAACTTCCAATGAGCAGACTCAACCCTATAATAATACATATTTAAACTAAGTAAGAAAAATACAAAATTCACAAAAAGTATATTTTGGGATCTAAATCAAAACATACCGATTAGTCGTCGTGTTACCCATATGTAGGACTCGATTAATCCATGCGCAAACAAACCTTTGTCTATGTGGTGTCAACCATGTGTCGTTCACGTACTCAAAAAATTTAGGACAATCAACACACTCTTGCTCAAGTTCTTTTAAATGTTGTGCATACTCAACCTCATCACTAGCCCATACAACATCCGTCCATAATTTGCCAATTGACTCCTGCATATCAGGATCCACTAATAGTTTCCTTTTTGCACCAACATTTTTGTTAATGTGAAACTGACATAGCAAATTATTTGTCCTTGGAAACACAGTCTCAATGGATTTCATCAAAGCAAGATCTCTATCTGTCATCATAACTTGTGGAAATAAATCTTTCTTCACAAACAATTGTTTAAGCTTATCTAACACCCAACAAAAAGTCTCAGTCTGCTCAGACTCAATATACGCAAATGCGACAGCAAAAGTCAACTCGGTTGATGTCATGCCAACAATTTCAAACAAAGGTTGCCTGTATTTGTTTGTCTTATAAGTGTTATCCATAACTAACACAATAGGAAACATATTCAACAACTTAACTGAATCTGGATGTGCCCAAAATATATCTTTAATAACTTCAGAGTCATCTCTTTTTCTACTCCAATAAACATAACCTGCAGCCTCGATAAGCTTAAACAAATGTTGTATCTCACTTCTAGGACCTCTTATCTCTTTTTCCATCATACTCTTTTGCTTGTATATTTGTGTGATACGAGTAACACAATCTGGATCTCGCTCGTACAAGGAATGCAATATATTTCTGGGTGCAACCTTTCTCTTTGTTAAATCAGCAACATGTTGCTTCTGATCCGCTGTCAACCTACCAACAAATGAGTGACCTTCTAATCTATCGGGTAAATCATGGTTATGAACGCCACATTTTACATCAATCTTCCATCCAAATCCATCTTTTGTCGGAATCGACCTGATCTTAAATGGACATCCACATTTTTTCGCCGCACTTTCTATTCCACTACGAATATCCTTGTATTTCCCACCTTTATCGCAACCAAATATTATTTTGTTCTTTCTTCCTCTCTTGCCTGTTTGTGTATCTGAACGAGTGATGACGACCGTCACTTTATTTCGTAATCCGGTGTCTTTGACCCATCTTATCACCTCTTCTCGTGTACCAAATCTCTCTGTCGTTGTAAATACATCTGATGTATTCACACATATCGGTTCTTTTTCGTCTAAAGGTACTGCACCTACAAAATAAAAATATTTTTTAAAAAAATAATAAAAAAAACTAAATTAATTAAAAAAAAAATTCAAACCGGAAGACTTTATGAAAGTCTTCCGGTATTGTACTCTTACAATACCGGAACACTTACATAAAGTCTTCCGGTACACATATTCATTGCTACCGGAAGAGTTAATAAAAGTCTTCCGTACCGGAACACTTTTATTAAGTCTTCCGGTGAACAAACATCACAATACCGGAAGACTTACATAAAGTCTTCTGGTATGTTAATTAACGTACCGAAACTCATCCCCAAAGTCTTCCGGAACGTATATTTTTGGACAAATTTTTACTTTAATCTGACGGTCTGACACAAATGGTAAAAAAAAATAATAATAAAATAATAATATAATAAAATATTTTAAGGTTAAAATGGGCATTTTTTAAAAATTGTGGGGGTACAGGTATAGGTGTGGGGGTGTATGGGAAAGTCTCATTGAAAAATTTGGGTTTCGGGTAAAACTAGACCCAAATCCACTTACCCACTAATCAAACATTTATTTGTACACTTTTAATAGTTTGGATGAATATTAGCTTAATTGTTACAATTTTTTATCTTTTGAACATTTAATATTTTAGTGAACTATAACTTTAACTAATTTTGAATATTTCACTCTTTAGTTATTTTGATACTAATATAATTTTATATCATCCAACTTTAATTTGTTTCTAGTATTTTATGATAATTTTATTAGTTGATGTTGTCATTTGTTATTTTATGATGCTAAAAATAATTAAAAATAGATTATCTAATTTTTTTTAAGAAGATAAAAATGTTGAATAATTTTTATGAAAAAATATTATATTCTTCATTTAATTATTTAAAATTAATAAAATAGAAAAATAATTTGGGCAACCCACTAACCAATCCAACTCAATCCGAAAATTAGTTGATTTGCCCAAACCAATCTATTGATATTACGGGTGATTATTTTATCTTGCTCAAACCGGAGTGTCCTATATGGGTTGGGTATTGGATTTGGCCAAATCCAATCCAAACCGGTCCATGTACACCCCTAGAAAAAACAATACATTTTAACATTCAAATAATTAAATTAGATAGATAATCATTAACATAAATTTAACATTACATATGATCGATCTTACAATTATCGCATCACTTCAATCGGATCCTTCGATGAGTAACGGTAAAATGTTATTCACATAATCTTTAAATTTTCATCCGTCTCCAGTTCAAGTTTGGTGAACCATATATTCCATTCGTCGTCAATCAAGGGTGAATGATACTTGAACTCAAGAATTCTTTGATTTTTTAGATATCATAAGAGAGCATTCAATTTGAATTTCAGATCAATAAAATGCGTGTCCTCGGAGACCTTATATTGAAATAGGGGTCAACAATGTTCATATGACCATTATATATGCATGGCAACAATTTAAAAGAGAAAAAATTTCAAAAAAATTACCACTAAATTTTATAACATTAATGAAGAATATACATTATGTAAGTCTTAAATTTTATCGAGATTAGATCTTTGAAAAAAATTACAAACAATAAACGAGTGACATTGTTAGAAAAAAACTAACATGCATCAAAACATATGTCACCACCTAAATTTATGTCTATTGACAGTTCCTTCTTTGACCTTTCCTTATTTGATTTTCTTTCAATGTCGCTCAATTTCGTGAATTCTTCTATCCTTTCCAGAAAATGATCTGACCAAATTTCATCCTCTTTTGTGAAATGGACTATCCACTTCGGTGATGTCTTTGGTATATGATACCCCAATTTCAAATAAACATGAACAAAATGTTGTGTTTTTGAAAGTCGTCCAATACACATGATGTTTCTGTATGGATTTCGAGGTGGTCTACTCTGAAATGGAAAATAAATGATTTTGAGAAACCATATAGTGTCAAATCAATACACATCCTATCAGAATCACTAGCTATAAGATGTCCCATTTTAGAGAAGTGCATTCATTTTTTAAACGGTGTCGGGTCACTAACATAAGGAACAAGAGCATTGAGAAATGTATCGTAATGTTCTTTTTTTTTTACCTATAACGATGTGTATAATTCCCTATACGTCGTTAACTCATGTATAAGATGATGGCAAATAAATTGGTGGTCTTCCTCTACTTTACAGACCAAACCTGAAATCAGTTCAAAAACTATCGTTTATGTCATCTTCAACATCTTTAATCTGCTCAATGTATTTGTACATAAAAAACGACATATCTTCTGTAATACCCCGTATTTTAATTAAATGCTTTGGATAATATTAATTAAGGTTAATAGGGTTCTGGTGTACTCTGAGAGTTTTCAATTGAAATAATTAGAGCAACCGACGAACTTAAATTAATTAATTAATATTATCTGACTCAGAGGTTTTATTAAATAGTTGACTCAGAGACATTTTTTAGATACTCTCAATTTGGACCCATTAGTTAGTTTTACTAACTAATGATAGTATATCAGTATTATTTTCCTTTTCTTTCCTCATTTTTCATGAAGCATAGAAAATAAGGGTTTGAGAAAGAGAGAAAAAGCAAGATAAGAGAAAGGAAGGAAAAGAAGAAGAAAAACATAGAAGCTCAAGATCAAGAATCATCCTTATTATTCTTCATCTTCATCAAAATCCTCTTCATTGTTAAGGTGGGGTCTAGTTAGAAGCTTTTTCTTTTGAGAGTTTTTGATGTTTAAAGTTTAAGTTAGAAACGATTAAATTATGAAATCTGTTTCTAATGGTTAAAATGCTGAAATAATCGGGTAGAATAGTCGGGTAATATGTATGTTAAACCTACTATGATTGCTTGGATAACCCATAGTATTTTGATTGAGTTTGGATGGGTTTTATGTGTGAAAAACATAGTTTTTCTGCTTCTAGTACAACAGTAATCGGTTACCCTCTGGGTAGTAACCAATTACCTTTGATAAAATGGGTTTTGGGCGTGTTTTTACACTGGTAATCGGTTACCCTTTGGGTAGTAACCAGTTACCACTGTTATGTTCAGAAAAATATTAATTCTTATAAAATTCATAACATTTTACTCGGGTATCCGATTGAGGCAAACTTTATATCGTTGGTAAGCTATGACAATGTAATATCTAATGGTAGAGGAAAATATTAATTTTAAAGTGGAGAATATTTATTTATTTTATGCCTACTAAAAATGCCGATTTTGTAAATGTAATCCGTGAACCATAAAACATGTAATTTAAAGTATTGTGAGGAAACCTTACCATAAACCAATAATATGGCCTAGTAATGTAACTAGAAATTGTTAGATGGTATAACTTGTGAGATGTTTAGAACTAAACTAAGTTGATGTGAAACCGTTGGTGCGTGATACACGGTGTCCTCCGTAAAGTCTTGAGTAAGTATTGAGACTGGTATTATATTGAGTCCCACTAGAAGCATCCGTAAATGCTTGAGGTACTGTTGGTTAGGTGATGGTAGTGACTTGAGGTGGGTATTGTACTGAGTCCCACGGGAAGTCTTGCCCGAGTAAAGGCTTGAGGTGGGTATTACACTGAGTCCCACAAGAAGCATGGTAGTGACTTGAGGTGGGTATTACACTGAGTCCCACAAGAAGCATGGTAGTGACTTGAGGTGGGTATTACACTGAGTCCCACGAGAAGTCTTGACCGAGTAAAGGCTTGAGGTGTGTATTACACTGAGTTCCACGAGAAGCATGGTAGTGGCTTGTGATGGGTATTACACTGAGTCCCAAGGGAAGCCTTTCTCGTTGAAGTCTTGAGTAAGTCTTGAGGTGAGTATTAAATTGAGTCCCAAGGGAAGCATCCGTAAATACTTAGGTAGTGGTTTGAGGTGGATATTACACTGAGTCTCAAGGGAAGACTTACCAATAACACTTGAGGTGGGTATTCCACTGAGTCTCACGTGAATTGTTGAGAACGTTGTATGGATATATCCATCTTGTTTTGGCTTCTTTTTAGAAAGTGACTAAAGACCTGAGTAGTGATTTGAATTGAACCTTTAAATCCGAGAGAACTCTAAGATATGGAACTCACTGAGATGTTGATATCTCACCCTACTATTATTGTTGCTTTTTAGGTTTATTTTTTGTAGGTTTGATTTACAAGTGGAACTATGCTCGAGATGTTTCAAGAGAAGCATAAATTTAGTTTCCGTTGTGTGTTTTATATCTTTGTACAATATTGGATATTGTATTTGATCTTAGTATTTTTATTTTTAGTATGGTTTTCATGTCTTGTACCATAGTTGTATTGAATTTTAGAATTGGTCAAGAATGTGAATTATGTTATTAGGCACTTATGATGGTGTCAGTACCAATAAAACTCTTGTATAATGATATTCTAGGTATTTATTATATGAGGCGTTACGGTTGGTATCAGAGCAGGTCATATCCTCGACCTAGCCTTGAAACATCATAAGTAAATCTTTCATGCCTCCTAAGTGTGTATTGCCGGCATGATTCTTAATATCATATTATGTAGTATTGGGTCTGATCAACCTAATGATATGCACGTTATAGGTAGAATCATAGTTGTGCGACCACGAGGAATCTAAAGTGTTGTCGTAACTTGTGCTGTAAGAGTAGGCTCAAGCCAAGAGTTAGCAGAATGAGCTTTGGTCAGCTCAGTTGGAGTCTTCTTAAGAGTTGTACTTCCTGTAACATGGAGTTGCAGAGTAGTGTGTTGTTCGAGAAATCCTTTGGAGTGGATAGAGTCTAAAAGGTACATATATCTATAGGATGAGTGGTTAGTGTATTGAAGGATATGTAAAGTCACCGGTAGATCAATATTTGTCACTAGTATGGACAAGAGTTTTGAGAAATCTCATTCCACAAAAAGAGAAGATGCTTTGTGGAAAGTGTGATGTAAGGTTCGGGAATGAGTTAATTGTTAGTGTTTCAGTTCTAAGATCGTGGTGACATTGTAGATGAACGAAAGTACTTCAAGGAATGTATTCGGATAATACCTTACGGATGGATAGAAGTTACAAGTTAAGATTGTTCATTTTCTCTTGAGAACCTAAAGTCATGGTGAAGCGTGAAGAGAAACAATAGGGTGTGATTACACGTTTCAAGTGAGAAAAGTATACCCCGGACGAAGAGTAGAAGATTGGATTTGTATATTCGGTTATGACCGTGGAGATAAAGTTTAGAGTAATACATCAGGGTGTTGTATTTAGTAAGGGATCAATTCAGAAGTGTTGAATTACCCAAGGAATGATATAAGGTATAGTGTCGAAGAAAAAATAAGCTTTATTTAGTAACATGAGGTGTATTTGGTATGGATAAGATGAAGTTGTGATAAGTGATAGAGTAAGCATCTTGGATTCAGGAGAATTCTAGTAAGATGAATTATGTTGGGTATTAGAAGATTGCCACAGAGCGTGAAGTGAATACGATATGGAAACAGTATTAACAATACAATATGAGGAAGCGATAATGAAATGTATTTTTGGACGAATGTTCAATGGATTTGTTAAGATGTTGTTGAAACTGAAGTTAAGGAAGTGTAATCAATGATGGTTCACCCATTAGGACTCTGGTAGTATGATTACTATATGTGTGAAATCATCTGTTATAATTGTTATAACTTTTGGTTGCAATTGGAATGAGTTTGGGAGGTTTAGGTAGCAATAAAAACCAGGATTTTGCTTATGTGTTTGAAGTAATTGGTTATCCTCTGGGTAGTAACCGATTACCGAATTGTGTTTCTGTCGCTCCCCGGACTCTCGTCCCGGTGCAGACGCAGACGGTCGGCGATGTTGGAGATTGAGGTTGAATAGAGTCGCTAGCTAGGCATTTTTATCCCGAAGGAAAGGTAATGCTGCATAAAACCTGGAAGGGTATGGATAAGACATTTACGAACCAAAGAAACTGAGAAAGGGGGTTGGTTACGACCTGGGAAGGTATTAGCACCCAGATCGTCCGTCGTACTCGACGGGATCCACGCTTAATTGATTGTGTTTAAAAGGGGTAGTAAATGTGCTGATTGTGTATGAAGAGCTAGGAAGGAATGTACAGTGTATCAGTGCAAAAAGAGAGTGAGATGCTCAAGACTGAGGCTTAGAAATAAAGCTAGAAGGAGAGAGGGGAAGACAAACAGACTTTTGTTCGATAATTGTTAAGTTATGCCTACGTATCCTATCGTGCAATGAGGAAGTCAGAACACCGTAGTTCGACTCAAATAGACTAGATGATTTTGCTGTGAACTGCTTTCTTGCCTATGCTCAAGTATATGACTCGTCTGGATCGAGTGCTAACTGTCTTGCATTAGACGGAAGAAGCAAGTTCTCGTTTATAGAATGAGTGAGATGAGAAAAGAATCCCGGAGGAGACATTTATTGTTTGTTTTTGTGTTTTCAGTTTTTTTATTGTTTTTGGTGTTTTGCATAAGATAATGAGCTTAAGCCTAAATCAAGGATTGTAAACTCATTATATCCTCCCTGATTAGGGATAATGAGCCTACTCAAGTACGAAATGGAAATCTCAACTTAATTACCATGATGATATAGGATCAAGATCATTAACCTACTTGTGATTATTAAGATGTTTTTGGATTTTTGTTTTGTGTTAAGTAATGAGTTTAATCTCTAATCATGGATTAGTGAACTCATTACACCATCCTAAGATAAGGATGATAGATGATAACAGTTAAGCTGAGGAAGACTCCTCAACTCAATCCATGGTTAGGGACTAAATTCATTATATAACAAGCCTTTATTAAGTGGATTTTAATTAAAGGGTGAGATTAAGAAGTGGATTTTAAGTTTGTAAGACTAACTTGAGGGGGACTTGTCCATTAAACACTAGGGTTAGTCACTCTTAACCAAAAGGAAGAGATGTAACCCTAATATAAGGCCCAAGTTGCAAGCTTAAGTCTTAATAGTTATTAGGTGTTTTGATTCAGAGGTGTAAAAAAATTAAAGGTTTAACACTAAGGATTAAAGTTATACACTCCATCCTAAGATAAGGATATAGGTATAACCCTAATTCAAAGTCCTAAAGCTTTAAGTGTTTAGCCTCTGATTATGAGATGAGAAGAGAGACTCAAGGAGACTCAAAGGTAAAAACCAGGGGAGACTATATACAACCCTAAAATTATCATGCTTGGATGTTCCTATGGTTTGTGAGGCTTAAGAGAAATCTTCAGATGGCCACCAAAGGAAAAGAAGTAGATGAAAAGAGAAGAGAAAGGAGGATAGGTTACTTACTTCCTGAAGAAGATAAGTAACCTAAAAGAAAGAGATAGGAGCAAGAGAGCACAAGTGAAGCAAGTTCACTTCAAAGACAAGTAAAAGAATGCAAATGAAAAGATGAGAAGAGGTGGGATGTGAAGGCAAATCCACATCCCAAACAACTTACCATAAGCCCCTGAAATGTTAGTGTGAGATGCATAAGATGCAAAGCAAAAGGAAATAAAGCAAATGAAGGTACAAAGATCAAAACCAGAAGTGAATATGCTATGCAAATGTGTTATGAAATTATGCAAAGTCATACATGATGCATATGAATGATCATACAAGGGATGAGATGCAAAAGAAGCATGTTAGAAGCTTGAAAAAACATGGATCAACATGAAATGCAATGAATGCAAGACATACCATATGAATGATGCAATGATCAAGCAATATTTTAACATGTCCTAAGATGTCTAAGATGTCATACAAATGCATGAAATGTCATGGCAAGTTCATATGATTGAGATATGCAAAGATGGATACAAATGAACATGAGAAATTAGGGTTTTTATGAATGTATGAGATGCACATGACCAAAACAGAAGCATACATCATGATAAAAATTTGAAAATTAAATCAAACAAACCCTAAACACACACAAGATCACTCCCAAAGGTGAAGGTCAGAAGCTAAACCTAGAGGAAGTTATGGTTTTTCTAAGTTAACTAGGATTTTTGGGTGATTCTTCATGAAAAATGCCAAACAATTTGAAAATGCAATGCAAAATTATGAGTTAAATAGCCTAGATACTAGATGCAAAGTATGAAACAATGCAAAAAGAACCAAATGCAAACTCATCATGGTTGACCATAAATGGTTTTTTCAAGTTAGGGTTAGAAAAATGTGAAATTTGGAAACCCTAATTCAAAGAAAATTGTGAAAACATGATCAAACCTAAAAAGAAATTTGTGTGATGAGTTTGTAAATTGTTCTAAATGTCTATGAATGCTTCATGAATTGTTTTGTGATTTTTAGATACCTAAATGTATTTTTAATTAATTAAAATCAATTAATTAATTAAATGAAACATTTAAATGATTTAAAAATACATTTTTAATGCAGAAATTAAAAATAAAAATGTTTTTGAGTTTATAAAAATATTTGAAATGAAAATGCAGAAAATGAGATTTTTAAAAGTATTTTTGCTATTTTTAATAAATATATGAAAAGAATTATGAAATAAATAAAAGAAAAATAAAAGAAAAATAAAAGTAATGCAAAACAAGGGTCAGGATTGAAAGTTGCGTGGATGAGTGGTCCATATGGAAAGTCTGCTTGACTTAGGGTAGTGTAATCCAAAGGCCAGGGTTCAAAACTTCATTTGACGCGTGATCTAATGGCCCTAAATTAATCTGAGTTAATTAAATTAATTAAACTAATTAATTATGAATTAGGGTTTAAGTGAAGCATCTGGACCGTCCAAACACGCGCTAACACAAGATCCTATGTCTAATACTTAAACTGGACAATTAATTATGGATTAAGGCTAATGATTTTCAGGCGACCGGAGACAAGCTCCGGTCGTCTTCTCCGGCGGGTTCCTCACCCCATCTCTCTCAAAACGCCATAAAAACTCACTAAACTCTCCAGAATCAACTATTGAACATCATTAAACACAAATAAAACAACAAAACTCATTTATATTTCAAGAGCATCATGAATCGAGTCAAACAACATTTAGGTCAAAATTTCAGAAGCACGATACACACTCATTTTCAAAAGTAAAGACATCAACATGATCAGGGAAGCATGTAGATTGATATTGTAACTTAAAAAGAGAGTTCTGGAAAAAAAGTTCTTGGTGGCTACCTGAGTTGAAGCTTTTCAATTTGGTGCTTTCTGGCCTCTCCTCTTGTGCAAAACCACTCCAATGGATCCCCTTGTGCTTCTGAAAGGCTTAGATGAAGTTTATATGGACTGGTTTGAGATTTTCAGTTCTAATAACTCAGAAATCGTGTTTGTGATTCAGTGGCTTTTAGGGAAAAATGAAGGGTGCTTTGTGTTCTATGGATGATGGTGAGTTGAATGGTGAAGAGAGATTTGAGTTTTGTTGGCTAGGCAATGAGTTTCGAATAGATGAAGATTTTTGAGGTTTTTGTCATTCTGAGTGTATGAGAGGTTTCATGCTTCAATGTTGTATGAAATGAGGTCCTTGATGTCCACATAAGTCATGCTGATTGGTCAGAGAGTTGTTGTGGCATAATGTGATTGGTATGGTGTGTTTTGCAAAAAAGTCAAGATTGTGTCATAGAAGGCATGGCTGTGGTCAGAGGTGATTTCAATCCATGATCTGCTTCATCTAAGTTTGAGGAGGGCCCTTAGATCGATTTTCATGAACTGTAAGGCTTGGATTGCAAGATAGCAAGACTTTTGTATTTTTCCCTCTTTGAGAATTTTCCCTCTTGAAACTTGATTTTGCAAAATTCCCTCTTTGGCATGAACTTGAAAATTATAAGATTTTTACCAACTTTGAAACATCATATCTTGAGTTCAAGGATGAATCAAGAGGAGTTCTCGTACTTTTTGAAAATGGGAAGATCCAATCTACAACTTTCATGTCTGATCCCAAAATGGAAAGTTTTCATTACAAGTCATGTCCAAAAATGGAAAGTTTGCAAATGGCTTGATATTCTTCATTCTTGTGAACTTATAACCACTTCTAAGATCAAATAAAGATCATAGAACCTCAAAATGATGAAGATGACACTTTGGTACCATTGGTGGTGGCCTCAGATGCCCTGATTCTGGCTTTTCTTGCATAATAAGTTATCAGTTGATCAGATGACTTCCATAATGAATTTCTTCATCAAATTTGGTACACATGCTCCTTATAACATATAAAGACCATTAGAATCAAGAATGACCAAAAAATTTGAGATTAAGGGCCTCAAACCCAAAACCCTAATTTTAGGTCATCTGTGTAGAAACTGTTCAGTCTGCTTGGACATCTGTGCAATGCTTTGTGACATTTTGATTTTTAAGAACTCTGGGGAGCATAAGATGATCATAGAACACACATGGACCCTCTTGACATGCTTCAAGGCCTTTGAGATAGCTAATATCACTTCTTAGATTCATCTGATCACAAACCCTAGCTGTGCAGTCATGCAATGATTTGATGAAGTTGTTTATGCAATGTGAGATGATATGCTTATGCAAATGCAATATGAAAAGATCACAAGCCATGGTATGAGAAAAAGTGAGGGAAAATTTGGGGTGTTTACAGTTTCTAAATCTCTTTTAGCTACTAGAAGTTCAGATTTGCACCAAGTAACTGGTTACCCTCCTGGTAGTAATCGGTTACCACTGTTAAGTTTTGAATTTTTTTCTAAGATTCTTAATTTTTGACTCGAGTGCCCGATCGAAGCGTTCTTGGTACCAATAGAAAGTTGTGGAGACATTCTATGCAATGATTAGTAGAGGGTAAGGGAACCCCAATTAATACGTAAGTAGAGACATTAAGGTTCTCTAGAAGAGTGCATTATCTTAGATTTCAAGTGTAAGGAAAACTTCTATATTTGTGAATGATCGGAATATTTGGAATTTATCTCTATTGGGATTAAGAACGTTGTTGTTTTAATTCTCGCCAAGGAATTAAAGAGATAGGACAAAGTTGTATACTAGACATTAGATGTCCATTGTTTTGTTTTACCCAATAAGGATGTTGTGTTGGATTTTGTTTATGGACGAACCAAGTGTTAACTTGCGACTAAAACCCTTTTTGATGTCGTCATTGTCGTTTTCCTACTAGTGTCGTTGTTCGAGTGGAATCAAACTATTTCTTTGAATATTCGTGTTGTGACCGTAACAAAAATGGTAGTTCTACTTTGTCGATTGTCTGGAGTATGTCATCAGTTTGTTGTATCTTTTTTTGTGTTATCTTGAGTTGTGAGTAGTGGGTGAATGTTATACATGTTTAGAAGCTGCGAGTGAGAATCATTTTGAGAATTAGTGCAACCGAATTGATTATTTTGAGTTGGATTATTTGTTTTTGAGAGAAACAAGTTCAGTTGTGTTCGACCGATTAGCCTCAGATAGGTAATCGATTGACACATGAGTTTTGTGGAGGACTTTAGAGAATCGTACTTTCGGAACTGTAAGTCCGTTTTGGCTTCTATTCGAAGTGTCAGAGGATAAAGTGTTGAACTTTCTTTTGAGCATGATTTGGTTGACAATAAATGATCTGGATTTTTCTGGTGTGTCGTCGTTGCGACTACTAAGGACCTAAATTACGAAGTTATAAGAGACTCATAAAGTGTTGGTCATCCAGGAAATGTTTTGGTATCAGAATTATTTTGTGGATAAGAGATGAATAATTGGTCATTTATAGTAACGTTAATTCTTAACATCAAGTTATGGACTCAGTAAGAGTAATACCAGATGTGTACAGTTGAGCCGTACTCAGAGTTATGGATTTTTAAGTTACCCTTCCAAGTAAGAGTGAGAGATGAATGTTCTAAAGTTAAGCCTGTAAATTGGATCGTTTAAGGAAAGAGACCCTTGAAATAAGCGATTTGAACAAGAGGTTTTGGATGGTCTTTAAGGTGAGTATGTGGAATATTGTATGCAATAGGCAAGTGTTATGGAAATCCGCAAGTATACTAAGGATGATTTAAGTTTGGTACTGGTGACTCACTAATGATCGTAAGTTATGTGACATTACTATGTTGTTATTAATGGAGACCTTGTGTCAACAAAAACCTTGAGTGAATAGAATCCTATAAAGAGAATTGACATGGAGTATAGTAGCCATGGCAGTTTTGTTAAGCTGAATTGAATAAATTGTTTTGATTTAGAATGGAATTAGAATTGTATCAGTTATGATTGTGTCGCTCCCGAAGATTTGCATCCCGGTACAAGCGCGAACGGTCGGTGAAAGGAGAAAATGAAATGAACAGAGTCGCCAGCTAGGCATTTTTATCCCGAAGGAAAGGTAATGCTGCATAAACCTAGAAAAAAGATGGATAAGACGGTTGCGAACCAGAGAAACTGAGAAAGGGGGTTGGTTACATCCTGGGAAGGTATTAGCACCCAAATTGTCCGTCGTACTCGACGGGATCCACGCTTACAAGATTGTGTTTAAAAGGGGTAAGTTTATGTGCTATCTGTGTGCAAAAGCTGGAAAAGGATATACAAGTGTCAATGTAAAAGGGTGAATGCTCAGGAACTGAGGCTTAGAAGAGAATGCTAAAAGAGGGGGATGACAAAGAGACTTTTGTTCGATAACTGTTAACTTATGCCTACGTATCCTCTCGTGCAATAAGGAAGTCAGAACACCGTAGTTCGACTCAAAGAGACTGAAAGATTTGACTGATGAACTGCTTGCTTGCCTATGCTCAAGTGTATGACTCGTCTGGCTCGAGTGCTAACTGTCTTGCATTAGACGGAAGAAGCAGGTTCTCGTTTATGAATGAGTGTGATGAGAAAAGAATCCCAGAGGAGACGATTATTGTTTGTTTTTATGTTTTCAGTTTTGTTATTGTTTTTGGTGTTTTTCATAAGTTAATGAGCTTAAGCCTAAATCAAGGACTTGCAAACTCATTATATCCTTCCTGATTAGGGATAATGAGAATACTTAAGTATGAGATAAGCATCCCAACTTAACTGCCATGATGATGTAGGATTAAGATCATTAACCTACTTGTGATTATTTAGATGTTTTTGGGATTTTGTTTAGTGTTAAGTGATGAGTTTAATCTCTAATCACAGACTAGTAGGCTCATTACACCATCCTTATAGAAGGATAATAGATGAGCACACCTAAGTTGAGGAAGATACCTCAACTTAATCCATGGTTAGGGATTAAATTCATTATATAACAAGCCTTTATTAAATGGATTTTTATTAAGGGATAAGATTAAGAAGTGGATTTTAAGTTTGTAAGACAACTTGAGGAGGACTTGTCCATTAAACACTAGGGTTAGTCCTTCTTAACCATAAATGAAGAATTAGAACCCTAATGTAAGGCCCAAGTTACAAGATGAAGTCTTAGTGATTATTAAGATGATTTGATTGAGAGGTTTAAACAAATTAAAGGTTTAACACTTAGGATTAAAGTTATACACTCCATCCTAAGAGAAGGATGCAGGCATAACCCTAATTCCAAAGTCCTAAAACTTTAAGAGTTTAGTCTCTGATTATTGAGATGAGAAGAGAGACTCAAAGGTAAAAAGCTAAGGGAACTAATTACAACCCTAATTATTATCATGCTTGGATATCCTATGGTTTGTAAGGCTTGAGAAAGACCTTCAAGGAAGCCACCAATGGAAGAAGCAGATGAAAGAAGGAGGAAGCAGAAGAATAAGTTACTTACTTCCTAAGAAGATAAGTAACTTAAAGGAAGAAAGGAAGAGAGGCACAAGTGAGGCAAGCCCACTCAAAGACAAACAAAAATGCAGTAAGAATGCAATATGAAGAGATGAGAAAAGGTGGGAGGTGAAGGCAAATCCACCTCCCAACAACTTACATTAACCTGAAAAGTTAGCACAAGATGCATAAGGAAAGAAATGAAATGAAACAATGCATATGCAAGGGCAAAGACCAAGACCAGAAGCATACACATGATATAAATGATGCTATGATATGATGCAAAGGCATACAAGATGCATGTGTGTGTTCATACAAGAATGAGATGTCATGTGAGCATGCTTTGAAGTTTGAAAGTTCATGAAAGTTAATGAAAGAAAGTGAATGCAACTCATGGAAAATGAATGAAAAAATGATCAAGCATGATTCTAACATGTCCTAAGATGTCTAATATGACATATGAATGCATGAAATGTCATGGCAAGCTCATGTATGGATGTATATGCAAGATGAATGCAAATGAACATGTAAAATTAAGGTTTTAGGGACACATGAGATGCAAATGACAAAGACAGAAACAAATGACATTATAAAAAATTGAAAATGCACTCAAAGGAATCCTAAACCTATACTAGGTTACCATCCAAAGGGGGAGGTCAGAAGCTAAACCTAGAAGAAGTTATGAATTTCCTAAGTTACTAGGGTTTTTTGGGTGATCTTCAATGTAAAATGCCAAACAATTTGAAAATGCAAGATAAAAATGACACAAAAATGTTTTTAGAAACTAGAGGACATGCATGGAACAATGTAAAAAGAACCATTCACAAACTCAACTTGGTTTAAAAGTTATGAATTTTTGAAGTTAGGGTTAGAAAATAGGTCATTTTAGGAACCCTAATTCAATGAAAAATCTCAAAGTATGATCAAAACCAAAAATAAATTTGTATGGTGACTTTTTAAATGCTTCTAAATGTCTAAGAATGCTCTCTGATTTTTTGGTGATTTTTAAATACTTAAATGTATTTTTAATTAATTAAAATGAATTAATTAATTAAATAAAAAATTTAAATGATTTAAAAATACTTTTTTAATGAAAAAAATAAAAATAAAAATATTTTTGGTTTCTGAAAATTAATAAAAGTCATGATAAAAATATTCAGAATTTTTTGATCATTTTTGCTATTTTTAATAAATATATGAAATAAAATACAAAGAAAAGAAATAAAAATCAAATAAAAGGGGAAGTATGCAGATCTAAAGGCTGAGATTCAAACCTAGGGGGAAGGGGTTGACTGCGCGTGCAAATGGAGGGCTGGGATCTATCCTGGGTTAATTAATCTGATTTAAATTAATTAATTCCAATTAGGGTTTAATGACAAATCTTGACCATTCACGCACTAAATTAATCTTCATCCAAGGGCTGGCATTGAAACTGGGCACGCTAACCCTAATGACTTTTAGGTGACCGGAGCTAAGCTCCGGTCATCTTCTCCGGTGACCCCAAATCCCAACATCTTCTATAGCTCACTAAAACTCAAACTAACTGCCCAGAAATGATCCCCAAACATCATGGAACTCAAATCAACAAACAAACAACATTTATAACACACGAATCAAGAGAATCGAAGCAAAACATTTTTTAGGTTGAACTTTCAGAACATTATGAAATGCTTATTTCTCAACCATTTTCAATTTCAAACATATCAGGATGACCAGTGCAACTCAAAGAATCATTCTATAACAAGAAATCAAAGTTCTGGAAAATTTGTTCTTGAGGTATACCTGAGATGAAGCTTTGCTATCTGGAGCTTTCTGGCCACTTCCTTGGTGCTTTTCCACTCCAATGAACCCCTTGATGCTTCTGGCAAGCTTGAAATAAGTTTATGTTGGCTGTTTTTGAGGTTTCAGTTCAGAGTATGTCAAAATCGTGTTTTTGTTTGAGGTAGTTTCAGGCCAATGTGAGGGGTGGGAAATGATCCTAGGGTTATGTGGAGATGATTGGTGAAAGAATTTTGAAGTTTTGATGGCTGAGTTGGGAGATTCGAAGAGATGAAGTTTTGAGAGGATTTTGTGTAATCTGAGCTTGGGTGTGTTTTGTAAACACCCTAAATTTTCCCTCACCCATTTACACCATGTCTTGTGATCATTTCATATGCATAAACACAATCATAACATCTCATACCACAATTTTGAGTCTTTGCATTGGTTCAAAGTCATCTGCATCTAGGGTTTGTGATCTGAGCAATCCAAGAGCTTCTTGAGCCATTCCAAAGGTCATCAATCACTTCAAAGGGGTCCATATGTGTTCAAGTATCATATTACATCCTCTCAAAGTCAAGAATGTCAAAGGATCACAAGAACTGAGAATGGCATGGAAGCAGAGCCAGGCTTGATTGCACAGATGACCTAAAATTAGGGTTTTGGTTTCAGAGGCCATAACTCCAAATTTTTTGGTCATTTTTGTTTCTATTGGTCTCTATATGGTATAGGGAGTATGCATATCAATTTTCATGAAGAAATTCCATGGGGAAGTCATCTGATCAAGAGTTGACTTTTCAAGCAAGTCAGTGCAAAATCAGGGCATCTGAGGCCCCCAATGACCCAACCAAGGGGTGTTCTTCATCATTTTGAGTGTATATGATCTTTATTTGATCATGGAAGAGGTTGGAAGTTTACAAAATTCAAGAAGTTCAAGTCTTTTGCAAAGTTGACTTTTTGGGCAAGTTTGACTTTTAATGAAAATGTCATTTTATGCAACTTTTTCAACCCTTACTTTTTGATCCAAAAAAGCTTCAAATGGAAAAACTTTGGTCATGAAAGTTGTAGAATAGATCTTTCCCTTTTAAAAAAGTACAAGAACATGACCTAATTCATTTTGGATCAAAAGTTATGGCTCATCAAAGTTGGCAAAAATCACTTAAATTCAAGTTATGCACCAAATGGAAAAACTTGCAAATTCTTGTACCAAGGCAATTGGTGACTTCAAATTGATGTCTAACCTTTACACAAACACCACACAACATTCAAATATCAGAAGTGGCCCAAGGAACTTGACATTTTGATGCATTGAAATTCATGAAATCTCAAAGGAACCAAAAGCAAGCCAAGTTGCAAAACACATGATGACTTCTCATCCACTTGCTAACTACTTTGCTGATCAACCCTAGCCTTTTCCCTCACATGCTGCGCAGCACACCCACCTTGTACTTGGCTAGAGATTGACCCATGCTTCTCTTACACAAAAGTTGACAATTTGCAAAAGTAACCATACCTATCACAAAAGGACATGTCACTTCATCTGACCAATAGCAATTGTTTATACAAACAAATTGCAAGCCAAACCACACAAGAGGCCAGCCTGAAACACACCACAAGCCAGCTTCCTCATTTTCACTCCCTTGAGCAAAAGCTTTCGAAAATCATCATACAAGCCACAAACACTTAAACAAACTTCATAGATCAACTCAACTCATCATCCTGGTCAGAAAGCACCCCTCATCCTTGCCCTAAACTGCCTGAATCATAAACACGATTCTCACCTGAGCCTGAACAGAACTTGTTCAAACTTCCAAACCAGCCAACACAAACCTTTTCTAAGCATTAAGAGTTCATCAGGAGCATAAAAGGAGTTGATTGCACAAAGAGAAGAGGCCAGAAAGTTGCAGACTAAAAAGCTTCAAACTCAGGTAGCTTCATGAACTTTTTTTTCCAGAAATGGATTTTTAAGTTCTTAAGTTGTTCTTCATGATTCACTGATCACTCTGGTGCTTTTATTTTCTGAAATGGTTGAGAAATGAGAGTTTAATCGTGTTCTGAAAGTCTTGCCCTAAAAAATGTTTTCTTTCGATTCGTTTGATTGAGGAAGAATAAATAAGTTTTGGGTTAGGGTTTTGATTCAGTGAGGTGTGGGAAGGATTTCTGTTCTTTTAGATTTCATTTTAGTTACGTTTTGAGGATTTTAGGGATTTTCAGGTGGGGTTCCCACCGGAGAAGACGACCGGAGGTCTTCTCCGGCCACCTGAAAATAATTAGGGTTTAATCCCTGTCATTAATGAAGTTTGAATCTTGGACGTTGGATGGGTTGACTAAGTCCACTCCCGCGCGTGCTCAACGGCTCAGATCATCCACTTAGCCCTAATCTTAATTAATTAAGTTAATTAATTCGTTTTAGCAAGTTTGAATTCCAGCCACAGGATCTGGCGCGCAGTCAAGCCTTCCCTGCCCAGATTGCATCTCATCCTTTCATTCTGCATACTTTTCCATAATTCAATTTTTAATTCATATTTTCTTATTTGTTTTATATATTTTATTTAAAATAGTAAAAACCACTTAAAAATTATGAAATTTTTTGCCAAAGATTTCACCAATTTTTAAAACACAAAAATATTTTTATTTTTATTTTTTGCATTAAAAAATTATTTTTAAATATTTAAAAGTTTATTTTTAATTAATTAATGAGAATTAATTAATTAAAAATACTTTTAGGTATTTAAAAATCACCAAAAAATTCATGAAACATTTAAAAACATTTAGAAACATTGTCCAACCCTCAAACCAAATTTCTTTTTTGATCTTGATGCATTTTGAGAATTTTTCATGGAATTAAAATCATTTTAATGCATTATTTTGATCCAAACTTCCAAAAATCATTTCTGCCTAACCATTGAGAGTTGGACCTTGATTCTTTTTGAATTGCATTGTGTTTAGCATGTAGTATGTGAGATTAAATTGGCATGATTTGATCTTTCATTTTCATTTTGTTTGGCATTTTTCTTGTTAAGGAACCCTAAAACCCTAGAAAAATCATAACTTGAATTAGGTTAAGAGTTGGAACTTCTCCTTTGGGCAGTGAGTTAGTATAGGATTAGGGATCCTTTGAGTGCATTTTCAATTTTTTTATCTTGATGTTTGCTTCTGATTTTGGTTTTTGTTTGATGCATTGATCATAAACCCTAATTTGGGTTCTCTTTTGCATCCATCTTGCATTTACTTGCATACCTTGACTTGCCATAGTATTTTGTGCACCCTTTTGATTCATTTAACATCTTAAGACATATTGAAAGCATGTTTGATCATTACATCTTGCATTTGCCATATTGTATGTCATGTGCATTTCAAAACTTTTCATGTATGTTCATGGTTCTTAGCTTGCTCCATTTGCATCCATAAGCTTGTATGATCATCCTCATGTGTTGTTTCATGTTTGTAGCATCTCATAACATCATTAACATCATGTATGTGCTTCTGGTTTTTTTTCTCATCATGCCATTTCATTTCATTTGGCATTGCATTGCATTCCTTTGTTAACTTTTCAGGTGGTAAGTAACTCTGAGAAGTGGATTTGCCTTCACTTCTCACATTTTCTTTTCATCTCTCTCTCTTGCATCCATGCTGCATTTTGATATGTGTTTGAGATTGAGCTTGCTCATTCTTTTTCTTCTTACTTTCTTTCTTCAAGTGACTTGACTTCTTGAATGAAGCAAGTTACTTTGTTTCTCCTGATCCTTTCATCTGCTTCCTGGTGGTTCCATTGAAGATCTTTCTTGTTAAACCTCACAAACCTTAGGAACAACCAAGCATGACAATGATTAGGGTTTTGATTAGCCCCCCACTTAGTTTTACCTTTGTGTCTCATTGAGTCTTCTCTTCTCACCTCATAATCAGGGACTAAACCCTAAAGGCTTTAAGGCTTTGTGATTAAGCTTATGCCTGCATCCTTCTATTAGGATGGAGTGTATAACTTTAATCCTAAGTGTTAAACCCTTAATGTGTTTAATTCCTTTAATTAATCCACTTAATAATCATCAAGACATCACACTTGTAACTTGGGCCTTGCATTAGGGTTCTAATTCTTCCTTAATTGGTTAAGAAGGACTAACCCTAGTGTTAATGGACAAGTCCCCCTCAAGTTGTCTTACAAACCCTAAAAATCACTTCATCATCATATCATTAAATAAAATCCACTTAATCAAAGGCTTGTTTTGTCATGAGTTTAATCCCTAATCATGGATTAAGTTGAGGAGCTTTCCTCAGCTTAAACATTCTCATCTATTATCCTTCTATTATGATGGTGTAATGAGTCTGTTTAATCCTTGATTATTGCTTAATCTCATTACTCAACACTAAACAAAAACACCAAAAACATCTAAATAATCACAAGTAGGTTAATGATCTTAATCCTGCATTAAAGGTGATTAAGTGTGAGAATCTGACTTCACACTTAAGGTATTCTCATTACCCCTAATTAGAGGGAAGATGTGATGAGTTTACTAAATCCATTGGTTTAGGCTTAAGCTCATTAACTTATGACAAATTTTCAAAAGCAATAAAAGACTGAAAACTCAAAAACAAACAATAATCATCTCCTTCGGGATTCTTTTCTCATCACCTTCGCTCATAAACGAGAACTTGCTTCTTCCGTCTAATGCAAGACAGTTTGCACCTGAGCCAGACAAGTCATACACTTGAACATAGACAAGCAGGCAGTTCACAAGTCAATTCATCTTTCAGTCTCTTTGAGTCGAACTACGGTGTTCTGACTTCCTCATTGCACGAGAGGATACGTAGGCATAACTTAACAGTTATCGAACAAAAAGTCTCTGTATATTCCCCCCTCCTTCCAGCTTTATTCTTTAGCCTCATCATCATGAGCATTTCATTCTTGTTCCTGCACTGACACTGTACATTTATACACTTCACTTCTCTTACACTGACACCTGTACATCCTTTTCCAGCTCTTTTATACACAAATTTCACTGACACTACCCCTTTAAAACACAAATCTTCTAAGCGTGGATCCCGTCGAGTAAGACGGACAATCTGGGTGCTAATACCTTCCCAGGTTGTAACCAACCCCCTTTCTCAGTCTCTCTGGTTCGCAACCGTCTTATCCATCTTTTCTAGGTCTATGCAGCATTGCCTTTCCTCCGGGATAAAAATGCCTAGCTGGCGACTCTATTCATTCCCTGTGAGTTCACTCCTGTGTGTCCTCGCACCCTCCTCTCGCCGACCGTTCGCGTCTGTACCATATTTGAGCCTGGTCTCATCTTTTGGGAGCGACAACTTGGCGACTCTGCTGGGGACCCTTATACTGCAACCAGGGCTTCTGGTTATTTTTGTGGGTTCCTCCTAGCGCTTGATTGATTTGTGTTTACTGGGGTGTTATGTGTTATTTGTGTTTGTATATTTGTGTTTATTTTTGCTTTATGTACAGTTTGTTTACTGCTTTCTTTATAGCTTTGCATATATCATACTATCATACTGTGCTGGCTGGATCTGTTTTGTTGCTTTGGTGGGTGGGTGTTCTATTGAGAGTTGAGGTCCTATACCTGGGACCTGAGTGACACCTAGGCTAGAGTGGTTCATGTTCTTTCCCATTCCATTTCGGTCTGGTGCGGGAATATGAAACACGGTTCAGATATGGGTTTCTTCTTGAGAACTCTGTGCTGCAGATTTCCTGTAGTACTAGGGCTATCTGGGAAGCTTGCTAAGTCTGGATGACCTTTAGTATTGACCTTCAGAAACTGGGGTGAATTAGAGGAGAACCTTTTATGGTTATTGTAAACACTGTACCTCCGGGTTAGAAGTGTTTACACTTCTCATAACTGATCCAAGTCTGAGGATCCTTGTTTTAGAACACTACCTGTGAGGGGGGTTTGGGCTGTTTACAGGTTTGCAGGTACCCTTGACCTCAGCATACCCTGTTACTTTGTTTCGATTAAGAGTACTCCATTTTGGAACAGTTCTTGTGATTCTAAACCCTGGACATGTGACTCTTTATTTGAGTCCCCCACCTTGGTTACTGGACTTATAGACCTCCATCTGGATTTCTTGAACACACATGAACATATATCAAAGCACTTGATCAGATCCAGCTCAGTCACAAACCCTTGCATATCATTTGCATACATCATCATTGCATCATTTTAACATTTGCTCATTTGTTTTTCAGGGTATCCATACTTTATTTTGGCTTGGTTTTGACCCCATCATCAGCATAGACCTGCTTTCATCAGTATCTACTCCAGTTATCAGTTACCTGCATCATCAGTCTCAGCCTGTCAGTGGCCCATCATCAGTATTTCTTCTCCATCATCAGCACCTGTCTTAGCTTTTCTTCAGCAACATGGCACCTAAGAAGAGTAACATCTCCTATCATTTCTTTCAGCCTGAGCTAGCTGACATCAGGAGGATTCAGACCCTGATTACTCCAGACCATATACCACTTTTCAGAGAACACTATGGAGGCATACTAGATGTGGTTATGGATTTGGACCCTTCACAGAGGAGCTTGATTCATACTTGCCTGCAGTTCTATGATCCCCCTCTGAGGTGCTTCACTTTTCAGGATTTTCAGTTGGGGCCTTTATTGGAGGAGTACTCATCATTGGTTTGTGTACCTATCAGGGGTGGAGTCCCCTTCAACCCAGAGATGGTCTTTCCCAGTAATGAGGAGGTGGCAAAGGCCTTGTATTTGGAACCAGTTCTGATTGGGCAGAATATGACCACCAAAGCTGGAGTCTCTGGTTTGCATCTGGATTTCTTGATCTCTCAGGCTACCCTGAAAGCTTCTTTAGGAGAATGGAAGGCAGTCTGTGCTTTGTTGGCCCTTAGCATATATGGGGTCATTTTATTTGCAGATGAGCCTAAGTTTGTTAGCAAGAGTGCAATCCATCTTTTCATCCTGAGGAACCCAGTGCCCACCCTACTGGGGGATTTCTACTACTCAGTTCACCAAAGGAATGAAAAGCAGAGGGGAAGATTAGTAAGATGCTGTGCTCCTTTGTTCCATACCTGGTTGCTCAGACATTTGCCTAAGACTGATGCATTTCTGAATCCTCATCAGCAACAGAATTGGGCTAGAAGACTCACTGCTTTGACTTCAGCTGATATCAGGTGGTGCACTCAAAGCACAAAGGGCAGGGACATCATTACTAGTTGTGGGCAGTTTCCCAATGTACCCCTGATAGGAGTAAAGGGTTGCATCAATTACAACCCTCTGCTATTCAAAAGACAACTGGGCTATGCATTGGTCCACACTCCTAAAGCACAAGATTTGGCTGAGACTCTTTACTGTGAGAACAAGCCTAATCTGGCTATTGTCAGGCAAGCAGCCTGGGCCTGGGACAATGTTCAGACTAAAGGAGTAACCATTCTGGGGAAGTGCAACAATGTGGCATCAGCACAGTACTATGAGTGGTCCCATGCCAGGGCTCAATTTTCTGGGATGCCCTTTACCATGGAAGATATGCCTGGACCATCCTCAACACCACCTCCTGCAACTGTCAGCTTAGAAGAGTTTGAGAAATTGAAAGAGAGAAATGAGAAGTTGACTCAGGCTCTACAGAAGACCCTCTGGGAGAGGAGTGATGGTAGGTTGGACATTGAAAGATTGGAAAAGCTAAAGGTGGAGCATTTGGCTAGAATTGAGAAGTCTGAAGATTACATCAAGAAGTCTAGGGCTGGAGAACAAATTCTGAAGAATGCCTGCAAGGAGGCCCAATTCCAAAAAGCCAGGACTGACTTGTATCTGAAGGAGAGCCAAGCTAGGTGGGTCAGAATCACCGAAGCTCGTACTCTGGAAGATAAAAGGACTCAGGACAAGATTGAGAAGTTGGAAGCTAGTGCAAAAGAGCAACAGGAGGCCCTGCTAGCAGCCCAAAGAGAGATCTCAGAGTTGAAGATTAGAGCTGGTGTGAAGAAGTCAAAGGACCAGAGTCAACACAAGAAGCTAGCTGCAGCTGTTACTACCAGGAATCTCCTTATCAGGAACCTTACAGAGCGTCCAGCTGATCCTGTGACTGAAGCACTTCTCAAGGAAGTTCAGGAGGATGAGTTTGGTCTTGGTGTTTGACTTTTGCTTGTTGTTGCTTTCATTTCATGTACTTTTATTTTCTTATGATGTATTTTGACCCCTCAGAGGGCTTGTATTGTAAAAAGAAACAAACTATGTATCATTTACTTTTGTAATATATGTATCAGTTTGTTTTATCTGAATTCTTCAAAGCAACACCAACAACATCTTCTTCAAGGGTCTGGAAAGGTCAAAACCAAGTGCCAAGCCGGATACCTTGGAAACAAATAAGCATAATTGCATTGCATACTAACCCTTTTGTTTGTTTTGTAGGTTTACTTTGTTGTTGTTGCTAACTCTGTTGTGATTTCAGGAACTATTGCTCGACGACGTGTGTTCCCACTCAACCGTCCACACAGATATCCAACCCGCAACAACCTTCCGGGGATACAAATGGACCAGGTACAGCAGGACCTTACAGAGGTCAGGAAACAAATGGCCAATGAAAGGCTAGAAATGAGGAATCAAATGACACAATTTATGGAGGTGATGAACAATATGGCTCAGAGCCAAGAAAGATTGAGAGCAATGGTAGAGAGGCAGAATCAGGAAGATCCCCATCTAGGGACTGCTGGGACAAGCAACAATGAGAGGGTCCAACCTCATGTCAACCCCCCTGTATTTGGACCCCACCTTCATCCAGAAATCAACATTCCTGCTAATGTTCAAGGGACTGCCACTGCAGGCAGAGTATTGCAAGAAGACCCTCAGGAAGATTAGTTCACAGTGATGGGAGCTGGGGAGGAGGCCTATGACAGAAGGCTGGACGAAATAGATGAAAAATTAAGATCCTTGGAGTCCCAAAACTCCTTGGGTTTTGATGTTATGGACATGGGCTTGGTAGACGGGGTCAGGATTCCCCATAAATTTAAACCACCGTGCTTTGAAAAGTACAACGGGACTTCCTGCCCACGGACCCACTTACAATCCTTTCTGGGGAGGTTGAAAGCATATACCATGGACGAGAAGCTATGGATGTTTTATTTTGAGGATAGCTTGACGGGGGCTTCAAGGGAATGGTACTCACATCTGACTAGGGCAACCATCAGGTGTTGGAAGGATTTGGCAGAAGCCTTCATTAGACAGTACCAGTATAATTTGGATATGGCACCCAACAGGACCCTCCTAATGGGAATGTCACAGTCATCTAGAGAAAGCTTCCGAGAGTATGCCCAGAGATGGAGGCAATTGGCTGCTGCTGTTCAGCCACCTATGTCAGAAAGGGAGATGGCAGATATGTTTATGAACACCCTCCAAGGAACATACATTGACAGGCTAGCTGCCTTCTCTTCAACCAGCTTTGCAGATGTTGTTATAGCTGGGGAAAGAATTGAGAGCCTGTTAAAGATGGGCAAAATTTCTGACAACGGTGCCAGCTCGTCCAGCAACGCAAGGAAGCCTTTTGTGGGCCCAAGAAGAACTGGTGAGACCAATGCTATCCACACCAACAGGGGCAGGCCCCAATATATTCATAGGTCCGTAGCAGCAGTCACCATTCCCGCTCCAGTTCATCCACAACCAGCTTATCAACCTCCGCAACAAAATTATCAGCAACAAACTCAGTATCCTCCTCAGAGAAACTACAACAACACCAGCAACAGCAATCAGCAAAGACCATATCAACAGAGACCATCTCAGGCCAATAGGGTGATTGATCCGATCCCTATGCCCTATGCAACATTACTGCCACAACTCCTGAAACTCAACCTGGTTGAGCTAAGGACGTTGGCACCTCCGGATCCTACCAGTCTACCCAGAAATTACGACTCCAACACCAGGTGTGCTTTTCATTCAAATGCACCTGGGCATAGTACAGAGAAGTGCAGAGCCTTGCACATGAAGGTACAAGACTTGGTAGATTCTAAGGCTCTAAATTTTGCACCACCACCAAATGTTAACAAAAACCCTATGCCACACCACGGAGGTCCCAGAATCAATGCTATTGAAGAAGACAAGCCGTCTTACTTGATAACCAGTGTGGGTCAGATTCGGACACCGTTGGTAGAGATTAAAGCTCAACTCCTCGAATGTCAAATGTTCCCGGGATGTGAGTTAGGGTGTGCTTATTGCAACATTTCAGTGAATGGTTGTGATAATTTGAGAGATGGCATAGATGGTCTCATTCAGAGTGGCCTGCTTCAAATCACAACATCCATTCCTACCAATCCAGCAATCTCATTAACAACAGTTCCAGAATCTTCTACAACTGCAACAACCATTGTTCCAGACAACTCTTCGGTTTCATCAACAAATGCTTCATCTGTTACTTCAACTGACCAGATATCAGCAAACATTCCTTCTACAACTTCAGCACCACTTCATTTTGAATCTCCTACAACAACAACACCCATCCTTCCAACAATGTCTCCTACAACTTCAACAGCAAATGTCTCAACAGTCACAATTTATTATGATCCTGAAAATGATTCTGCCTACAACTCACAAAGTGCCACTCCTATCAGAGCACCAGTCACAATATACTATGATCCACAGACTATCATGGTCCCTTCTGCAGCTACCATCAGTCCAGTCACTATCACAGTGCCTGGGCCAGTACCTTATGAAAGCAGTAATGCCATCCCTTGGCATTACGGCTCTGATCTATACTGCGAAGGACAGAAAATCACTCTTGACTCATCAACTTCTTCACCACAAATAGACAATGTGGGAGGAGGCGGAGGCTTCACTCGAAGCGGACGTCTCTTTGCTCCACAAATTCAAAGACCCACTGCCGAAGCGGAAGCTGCTGCCAAGGAAAAAGGGAAGAGCTTGGTGTAGGAAGAGCAGATTGTTAAAGAAGCTTTGAAAACACCTTTTGATCAAGAAGTTGATGAATTCATGAGAATCATCAAGAAGAGTGATTACAAGATAGTGGACCAGCTTCACCAGACGCCTTCCAAGATCTCTATCCTATCATTGCTTATGTGCTCCGAGGCTCATCGGAACGCACTACTAAAAGTCTTGCACGCAGCTTATGTGCCAGAAGAGATCACCGTCAATCAGTTGGAAGCAGTGGTTGGAAATGTTACTGCTAGCAATGGACTAGGGTTCACCAACACTGATTTGACTACAGAAGGCCGCAATTATAACAAGGCTTTGCACATTACCATGGAGTGTAAGGGTGCAATTCTTTACCATGTGCTGGTAGACACAGGATCATCCCTCAATGTCTTACCTAAGAAGGCCCTTGTGAAGCTAGAGTATGAAGGATTGGCATTACGTCCCAGTAACTTAGTAGTGAGAGCCTTTGACGGTTCTAAGAGATCGGTTCTGGGAGAAATTGAGTTGCCTATAACGATTGGCCCACAAACTTTCAAAACGACCTTCTACGTGATGGATATACAGCCCGCCTACAGCTGTTTATTGGGTAGGCCATGGATTCACGCCGCTGGCGCCGTGACCTCAACCCTTCACCAGAAGTTAAAATTCGAGTGGGAGGGCCAAGTCGTTACTATCTGTGGAGAGGAGGATATTTTTGTCAGCCATCTAGCTACCTACAAATATATTGAGATGGATGGGGAGATCTATGAAACGATGAGTCAAGGGTTTGAGGCCTTGAACGTAAATGAAGCATCCGCTGTACCTGGAATCTCCATGGCATCTTATCAACAAGCCCGGAAGGTTGTTGAGGAAGGAACTGCCCAAGGCTGGTGTCGCTCCCACTAAATGAAGCTAAGTCAGATAGGGTACAGACGCGAACGGTCGGCGAAAAGAAAAATGAGAACACACAGCAGTGAACTCACTGGAGATGAATAGAGTCGCCAGCTAGGCATTTTTATCCCGGAGGAAAGGCAATGCTGCATAGACCTAGAAAGAGATGGATAAGACGGTTGCGAACCAGAGAGACTGAGAAAGGGGGTTGGTTACAACCTGGGAAGGTATTAGCACCCAGATTGTCCGCCGTACTCGACGGGATCCACGCTTAAAAGATTTGTGTTTAAAAGGGGTAGTGTCAGTGCAATTTGTGTATAAATGAGCTGGAGAAAGATGTACAGGTGTCAGTGTGAAAGAAGTGTAAAGTGTAATATATACAGTGTCAGTGCAGGAACAGGAATGAGATGCTCAAGATCATGAGGCTTAAAGAATAAGGCTGAAAAGAGGGGGGATATACAGAGACTTTTGTTCGATAACTGTTAAGTTATGCCTATGTATCCTCTCGTGTAATGAAGAAGTCAGAACACCGTAGTTCGACTCAAAGAGACTGCAAGATGAATTGACTTGTGAACTGCTTACTTGTCTATGCTCAAGTGTATGACCTGTCTGGCTCAGGTGCAAACTGTCTTGCATTAGACGGAAGAAGCAAGTTCTCGGTTGTGAGTGAAGGTGATGAGAAAAGAATCCCGAAGGAGACGATTATTGTTTGTTTTTTTTTGTTTTCAGTCTTTTATTGCTTTTGAAAGTTTGTCATAAGTTAATGAGCTTAAGCCTAAACCAATGGGTTAGTAAACTCATCACATCTTCCCTCTGATTAGGGGTAATGAGAATACCTTAAGTGTGAAGTCAGATTCTCACACTTAATCACCTTTGGTGCAGGATTAAGATCATCAACCTACTTGTGATTATTTAGATGTTTTTGGTGTTTTTGTTTAGTGTTAAGTAATGAGCCTAAGCCATAATCAGGGATTAAACAGACTCATTACACCATCCTAATAGAAGGATAATATATGAGAATGTTTAAGCTGAGGAAAGCTCCTCAACTTAATCCATGATTAGGGATTAACCTCATGACAAAACAAAGCCTTTATTAGATGGATTTTAGTTAATGATAATATGAAGAAGTGAATTTTATGATTTGTAAGACAACTTGAGGGGGACTTGTCCATTAACACTAGGGTTAGTCCTTCTTAACCAATTAAGGAAGAATTAGAACCCTAATGCAAGGCCCAAGTTACAAGTGTGATGTCTTGATGATTATTAGATGGATTGATTAAAGGAGTTAAACACATTAAGGGTTTAACACTTAGGATTAAAGTTATACACTCCATCCTAATAGAAGGATGCAGGCATAAGCTTAATCACAAAGCCTTAAAGCCTTTAGGGTTTAGTCCCTGATTATGAGGTGAGAAGAGAAGACTCAAGAGAGACACAAAGGTAAAACTAAGAGGGGAGACTAATCAAAACCCTAATCATTGTCATGCTTGGTTGTTCCTAAGGTTTGTGAGGTTTACAAAAGCAATCTTCAATGGAACCACCAGGAAGCAGATGAAAGGATCAGGAGAAGCAAAGTAACTTGCTTCATTCAAGAAGTCAAGTCACTTGAAGAAAGAAAGTAAGGAGAAAAAGAATGAGCAAGCTCAATCTCAAACACATACAAAAATGCAGCAAGGATGCATAAAATAGATGAAGAGAAGTTATGAGAAGTGAAGGCAAATTCACTTCTCAAGATAACTTACCACCTGAAAAGTTAGTGAAAGAGATGCAATGCAATGCAAAATGAAATGAAATGACATGATGAGAAACAAAACCAGGAGCATATACATGATGTTAATGATGCTATGAGATGCTACAAACATGAAACAACACATGGGGATGATCATATGAACATATGGATGCAAGAGAAGCATGCTTAGAACCATGATCATACTTGAAAAGTTATGAAATGCAAATGGCATACAACATGGCAAATGAAAGATGCAATGATCAAACATGCTTCTAATATGTCTTATGATGTTAAATGAATCACATGGAGGCATAACATGTCATGGCAAGTCAAGGTATGAATGCAAATGCAAGATGGATGCATATGGAAGCCCAAATTAGGGTTTATGATCAAAGCATCAAACACAGACCAAAATCAGAAGCAAACATTAAGATAAAAAATTGAAAATGCACTCAAAGGATCCCTAATCCTACACTAACTCACTGCCCAAAGGAGAGGTTCCAACTCTTAACCAAATTCAAGATATAATTTTCCTAAGTTTTCTAGGGTTTTAGGGTTCCCTAACAAGAAAAATGCCAAACAAATAGAAAATAAAAGATCAAATCATGGCCATTTAATCTCAAAAACTACATGCTAAACACAATGCAATGCAAAAAGAATCAAAGTCCAACTCTTTGGGGTTAGGCAGAAATGATTTTTGAAAGTTTGGATCAAAATAATGCATCAAAATGATTTTAATTCCATGAAAAATTCTCAAAATGCATCAAGATCAAAAAAGAAATTTGGTTTGAAGGTTGGACAATGTTTCTAAATGTTTTTAAAGGTTTCATGAATTTTTTGGTGATTTTTAAATACCTAAAAGTATTTTTAATTAATTAATTCTCATTAATTAATTAAAAAGAAACTTTTAAATATTTAAAATACTTTTTTAATGCTAAAAATAAAAATAAAAATATTTTTGTGTTCTGAAATTAAATAATAACTAGTATAAAAAATTTCAGAATTTTTGAATAAGTTTTACTATTTTTAAATAAATGGACAAATAAAATGGAATAAAATGCAAAATAAAATGGATTTATGGAGAAGTCAATGCATCCAATGGCCTGTATTTGAATAAAAAGAGAGGGAATTGACGCGCGCGAGATTGGAAGGCCAGGATTCATTCTGGGGAATTCAAAATTAATCCCAATTAATTAATTCAAATAATCAGGATTAGGGTTTAATGAGAGATCTGGGCCATTGGTTCGCGCGGGAGTCAACTAAAGTCATCCAGATCAAGGGTCCAAATTTAAACTTGCATTAATTACGCTGGTTAACCCTAATCTTTTTCAGGTGGCCGGAGAAGACCTCCGGTCGTCTTCTCCGGTGGGAACCCCACCTGAAATTTTCTAGAATCTTCAAAACGCAACTAAAATGAAATCTAAACAAACAGAAATCCTTCCCATACTTCACTGAATCAAAACCCTAACATAAACATCATTTATATTGCATCAATCACATGAATCGAAACAAAAGAAATTTTAGGGCAAAACTTTCAGAACACGATTAAACTCTCATATCCTCACCATTTTCAAAACCAAAGACATCAGAGTGATCAGTGAACTACAAAGAACAACTTAGGAACTTTAAAAATCATTTCTGGAAAAAAAGTTCTTGAGCTACCTGAGTTTTGAAGCTTTCAACTTTGCAGCTTTCTGACCTCTTCCCTTGATGCAAACCACTCCCTTTGGTCCCTTGATGATGTCTGGATGCTTAGCAAGAGTTTATGTTGGCTGGTTTGAGAGTTTGAACAGGTTCTGCTCAAGCTCAGGTGAGAATCGTGTTTTGGATTCAGGCAGTTTAAGGCAAGGGTGAGGGGAGCTTTGTGATCAGGATGATAAGTTGAGAAGGTCTGTGAAGTTTGTTTAAGTGTTTGTGGCTTGTATGAAGAGTTTCAAAGGCTTTTGCTCTAGGGAGTGAAAATGAGAATGTGATGTTCTTGCTGGTTTTAGGCTTGTGGGTTGTTGTGTTTAGCTTGCATTTGATCCACATAAACAAATCTCATTGGTCAGATGACATGACATGTGCTTTATTGATTGGTATGGTGGCTTTTGCAAAATGTCAACTTTGTGTAAGAGAAGGCATGGGTCTTGTTCTAGCCAAGTACAAGGGCTGTGGGCTGCGCAGCATGGTGAGGGGAAAGGCTAGGGTGGTTCAGCATCCAAGGCAGCAAGTGGATGAGAAGTGATCATGAGCTTTTGCAACTTGACTTTGCTTTTGCTTTTCATGAAAATATCTTGCTCCAAAGGCCAAACAAATGAGAAACTCTTGGCCTATTCTGATTTTTAGGTCACATGTGATGTTTGTGTAATGGTTTGACATCAATTAGAAATCACAAATTGCCTTGATACATGATTTTGCAAGTTTCCTCTTTGGTGCATAACTTGAATTTTAGTGATTTTTGCCAACTTTGATGCACCATAACTTTTGATCCAAAATGAATTAGGTCATGTTCTTGTACTTTTTGAAAAGGGAAAGATCTAATCTTCAACTTTCATGACCAAAGTTTTTCCATTTGAAGCATTTTTGAATCAAAAAGTAAGGGTTGAAAAAGTTGCATAAAATGACATTTTCATTAAAAGTCAAACTTGCCCAAAAAAGTCAACTTTGCAAAAACTTCAAATTCTTCAATTTTGTGAACTTCAACCTTCTTCCATGATCAAATAAAGATCAAATACACTCAAAATGATGAAGATCACCCCTTGGTTGGGTCATTGGGGGCCTCAGATGCCCTGATTTTGCACTGACTTGTCTGAAAAGTCAACTCTTGATCAGATGACTTCCCCATGGAATTTATTCATGAAAATTGATATGCATGCCCCCTATACCATATAGAGACCAATAGAAACAAGAATGACCAAAAAATTTGAAGTTATGGCCTCTGAAACCAAAACCCTAATTTCAGGTCATCTGTGCAGTCAAACCTGGCTCTGCTTCCATACCAATCCCAGTTCTTGTGATTCTTTGACATTTTTGACTTTGAGGGGATATAATATGATGCTTGAACCTATATGGACCCCTTGGAAGTGATTGATGACCTTTGGAGTGGCTCAAGAAGTCCTTGGATAGCTCAGATCACAAACCCTAGATGCAGATGACTTTGAATCTATGCAGTGAATCAAAAATGTGATATGAGATGCTATGATTGAGTTTATGCATATGAAATGATCACAAGCCATGGTGTGAATGGGTGAGGGCAAATTTGGGGTGTTTACAGCTGGGGCATGGTTTTACCTGTGAAGGAAAACAAGGACAAATTTGGGTTGGGTTACAAACCAACTCGACAAGATCAATCAGAGGCTGCTAAGAAGCCCAACTTTGTTAGTGGGGGGATGATCACCCCTGATGCTGTCAACAACTTGGAAGACGAGGATGAAAGCGACCGCAACCTGGAGAGTTGGATCCGTCCAAAGATCCCGGGGAGCAGTATCTCAAACTGGTCTTCCCAAGAAATTATAAGAGTTACTCATGCAGAGTAATTATTATTTCCTGTATTTTTATAGCATGCATCAAGTCTTGCATCTTGCCCAAGATGACAAGACTCATTTTGTAATCGGGCCATCTGTACTTTTTGTGCAACAAGATTAATCAATGAAATATCAGACATCTTTTTGCAAATGAGTCTTTTTCTTTTCCGCTCACTGTTTTTCCATTTTTCTTTTTGTACAAAAAAAATAAATGGCAATGTTTTCAAAATGACAACTTTATTTCACTTTTATAAACAAGATTAAAATCGGATCACTAAAATGAACAAACTGAACCCTTGCAGAGAGTGCCTTCCAGATAGCACCGACAACAGCACGGCTATGACTTCGTATGACTTTGACAATCCAATCAATCAAGCTGATGAAGGGGTTGAAGAAGAGTATGAGCTTCCTGAAGAGCTAGCCAGGTTGTTGAGACAAGAGGAAAAGGTTATCACTCCTCATCAGGAGGAGGTCGAAACGATTAATCTTGGTACAGATGAAGATGTGAAAGAAGTTAAAATCGGGGCCTGCTTACAAGACTCAGTAAAGAGACAACTGGTTGACCTGCTTCAAGAGTATGTGGACGTGTTTGCTTGGTCTTATCAAGATATGCCAGGGTTGGACACCGACATTGTAATGCACCAGTTAAACAGAAACTGCGCCGTACTCGCCCAGACATGGCCATGAAAATCAAAGAAGAGGTACAAAAGCAGTGGGACGCCGGGTTCCTTGCTGTAACTAGCTATCCACCGTGGGTTGCTAACATAGTACCTGTGCCTAAGAAAGATGGCAAAGTAAGAATGTGTGTTGACTACCGGGATCTGAACAGAGCTAGCCCAAAGGATGACTTCCCATTACCTCACATCGATGTATTGGTGGATAATACGGCTCAGTTCTCGGTATTCTCCTTCATGGACGGATTTTCAAGATACAATCAGATTAAAATGTCACCTGAAGACATGGAGAAGACAACCTTCATCACACCCTGGGGCACCTTCTGTTACAAGGTGATGCCATTCGGATTGAAGAATGCTGGTGCAACATATCAACGGGCTATGGTGACATTATTCCACGATATGATCCATAAAGAAATCGAATGTTATGTGGATGATATGATTGCCAAGTCCCTTACTGAAGAAGATCACCTGGTAAATCTGCTGAAGCTATTCAAGCGTCTGAGGAAGTACCAACTGAAGCTGAACCCCAACAAATGCACATTCGGGGTGCGATCTGGTAAGCTGCTGGGATTTATTGTGAGCGAGAAAGGGATTGAGGTTGACCCTGATAAAGTCAAAGCTATTCAAGAGATGCCTGCACCGAAGACAGAAAATGAAGTTCGGGGGTTCTTAGGTCGATTGAACTACATTTCAAGGTTCATATCTCACCTTACAGCAACCTGTGAACCCTTGTTCAAACTGTTGAGAAAAGAACAAACGGTCAGGTGGAACGAAGACTGCCAGAAGGCATTTGACAAGATCAAGGAATACTTACAAGAGCCTCCAATTCTCATGCCTCCAGTTGAAGGAAGACCTCTGATAATGTAATTGACAGTATTAGAAGAGTCAATGGGGTGTGTGTTGGGCCAGCATGACGAGTCTGGTCGAAAAGAGTATGCAATTTACTACCTAAGCAAAAAGTTTACCGACTGTGAACAACGTTATTCACTGCTCGAGAAAACTTGCTGTGCTTTAGCGTGGGCTGCTCGCCGACTGAGACAGTATATGTTGACCCACACTACTTTATTGATTTCAAAGATGGACCCGGTTAAGTACATATTTGAGAAGCCAGCGCTTACCGGACGGGTTGCAAGATGGCAAATGATCCTCACAGAATATGACATCCAGTACACGTCTCAGAAAGCCATCAAGGGCAGTGTATTGTCTGAATATCTTGCTGAGCAACCCATTGATGATTACCAGCCTATGAGGTTTGACTTCCCTGATGAAGACATCATGTTCATAAAAGCAAAAGATCATGAAGAGCCTGTTCACACTGAAGGGCCCGACCCGGAAGAAGAATGGACTATGATGTTTGACGGGGCTGCTAATATGAATGGTCGTGGTGTTGGTGCAGTACTCATTACACCTAAAGGAGTTCACATGCCTTTCTCGGCAAAACTCACCTTTAACTGCACTAACAACGAAGCTGAATACGAAGCTTGCATTATGGGTCTTGAGGAAGCCATTGACCTCAGGATCAAGACATTGACTGTATTTGGAGATTCAGCTCTGGTAGTTAATCAGACCAATGGCAAATGGTACACACATCAGGATCATCTGATACCTTACAGGGATTATACAAGGAGGTTATTGACTTTCTTCACAACAGTCAAGCTTGAGTATATCCCTCGGGACGAGAATCAGTTTGCAGATGCTCTTGCTACCATTTCGTCCATGATCAAAGTTCAAGCTGCCAACTTTGTACCCCAGATATCAGTGTCCAGACTCGACAGACCAGCATATGTGTTCGCGGCAGATGTTGTCAAAGATGATAAGCCTTGGTTCCATGATATTAAGTGCTTCTTGGAGGACCAAACATACCCACCTGGGGCATCTCCCAATGATAAGAAGACTTTGAGAAGACTTGCTGGTAGCTTCTTTCTGAACACTGATGGTTCTTTGTACAAGCGGAACTTTGACATGGAACTCCTCAGATGCGTTGATAGAACAGAAGCAGACTTGTTAATGCACGAAGTGCACGAAGGATCCTTTGGTACCCATGCTGGAGGGCATGCAATGGCCAAGAAATTGCTAAGATCAGGATATTACTGGATCACAATGGATGCCGACTGTTGTGCCTATGCCAGGAAATGCCATAAATGCCAAATTTATGCGGATAAGGTGCATGTGCCTCCCAATCCTTTGAATATAATGTCTTCACCCTGGCCCTTTGCTATGTGGGGGCATTGACATGATTGGTAAGATTGAACCGACTGCTTCGAACGGCCACAGATTCATCCTGGTCGCCATTGATTATTTCACCAAGTGGGTTGAAGCAGCTTCCTATGCCAATGTTACAAGACAAGTGGTAGCCAGATTTCTGAAGAAAGATATCATCTGTCGATACGGGGTTCCCGAGCGAATCATTACTGATAATGGTTCCAACTTAAACAACAAAATGATGGCTGAGCTGTGTCGGGACTTCAAGATCCAACACCACAATTCTTCTCCTTACAGGCCAAAGATGAATGGCGCTGTTGAGGCAGCTAACAAGAATATTAAGAAGATTGTGCAGAAGATGGTAGTCACCTACAAGGACTGGCATGAGATGCTACCGTTTGCCTTGCATGGGTACCGCACGTCAATCAGAACATCTACTGGGGCAACACCGTATCAACTTGTGTATGGTATGGAAGCAGTCCTACCTGTTGAAGTTGAATTACCCTCCCTGCGGGTATTGATGGATGTTAAACTGAATGAAGCAGAATGGGTCCGATCCCGATATGAACAACTGAGTCTGATTGAAGAGAAGAGATTGGCTGCAATTTGTCATAGGCAGTTATATCAAAAGAGAATGAAGAGAGCCTTCGATCAGAAAGTCAGGCACCGAGAGTACCAAGTAGGAGATCTTGTGCTGAAAAGAATCCTCCCTCCTCATACAGACCACAGGGGCAAATGGACACCGAATTATGAAGGACCATTTGTAGTGAAGAAAGTTTTCTCTGGTGGAGCACTGATGCTCAGCACCATGGATGGTGAAGACTTCCCATCCCCTGTGAATTCAAATGCAGTTAAAAAATACTTCGCATAAAAATGATCCGCTGGACATAAAAACAGAATGTAAGTCCAGGCAAAAATAGGGCATCCCGGCGAGTCAAAAACAGAATAAAAGACTCGGGCAAAAATAAGGGAAAATAAACAAAAAATGTACACCCGCTGAGTTGAAAAGCCACATTGGACAACTCAGGCAAAAATGGGTATCCCGATGGATTGAAAACCCGAAAGGGCGATCCATGCAAAATAAGGGAATAAGCGAACAACTGTATTCTGAATTCGTCTGTATCGTCTGTATCATTTACGACTTGGTAAGCTTCGAAAGGATCAAGCTTCAATCAAAATCAGCCTTCTTCAGAAAGCAAGACGAGAAGAACGTCAAAAGTCATACGAGTCATAGCAAAAGAGGAAGCTCCTTAAAGCGCCGTCCACATTGTCAGCATTTTGTTTCTCAATTTATAACAATCTCCTCATTTTAGGGGATTTGTTTCTTTGACTGTATCTTGCCAATTCAGGGCACATGAATTAATAAAATCAGATTTTTCAGTCATGTTGCGTCTTATACATTTTTATTTGCAAAAATGTCTGATGTCTCTAAAGAATTTGATTGCATAAGTACAGATGCTTATCTTCAAAAATAAAAACACGTGCTTGCAGGAAATATGCTTACTCTCAGGAGTGTCTAAACTCCTATGACGGAATCCAGTAAAGGATACCCCGGGAATACTTGTGCGTTTCTATCTTTGCAGGATTGCAGGTATCCAAAGCACAACATGGGGAATGAAAGCTTCATTCCAGCAAGCTGACAAATCAACACTCAGTCTTAGCACTCAAAGTGTTTTCTCCCCAGCTGAGTTGCCACTTGTTACTTCTCCCAGCCGAGGTGCCAATCATTCTTCCTCCTCAGCCGAATACAAAAGCCAGGGAACCATCTCCCCACAGAGTTTCAGCCTCAATCCAGAAGAGCAAAGCATGAGGGAATCACAACAGAGCGAAGAAAGCTTCTACAAACCCCAGCTGGGTCTCTCATTTACTGGAATGAGTCTATCAGTGACTTATTTCCCCAAGCAGAATCATCAGATCTACCAATGATCTCCTCCCCAGTTGGGATGCCCATTTCAAGCAGATCAATAAGAGATCTTCGCAGCAGCGGGATCCAAATCCCAGTTTGGTATCTTTGCATAATCATAGCATTCGCATCATATTCACCCACGAAGCGTAGCATTCCGTCTCATACGGAGCATTACGGCAAAAATCAAACATATAGCATAATCATAAGCCATGTTTTGAATCGAACACTTGCGAATATTGAAACTCACAACCAACATACAGAATACCCCCCAGATTCCCCAGCAAAAGCAGTTGCCTCACATTCACAAACACCAGTATATACTCATTTTGACACCCGTCCGTGTCATCATTCCCCAGTAAAGTCGCCTGAGCACTCTTTACAAACAAGACCACCTGTATTACAGATACTTTTCGGCACCCGTCCGTGTCATATCCCCATCAGAAAGCCAAAGACTGCTCTCTTTGCACTCACATATACTTAAATACCATTTCCTTGACATCCGTCCATGTCATTTTCCCCAGCACAGTTACATAAACACTTTGTATATCAGATATTTGTTTATATTATACTTTTCTCCTTTTGACACTCGTCCGTGTCACCTTCTCCAACAGATTAAATACTCATCTATACACCACTCACCCTTATACAGATACTCGTCCGTATCCTGTATATACCATTTATATCCCCACAGATTCGACACTAGTCCGTGTTCTTTGTTAACCAGTTGGTACTCGTCCGTACCATCATCTCAGAACATGTGTCAAGCGTTTGTTTCTACATGATACTCGTCCGTATCATAAGTCTTAAGGATGCTCGTCCGCATCTTTAATCCATACACTGTGTCAAACACTCTTGTCTTCTTGAATATAGACACTCGTCTGTGTCTGCTATTCCCCAGAAGAGTCCCTTCAGATTCAACACTCGTCCGTGTTCTTTGTTAACCAGTTGATACTCGTCCGTATCATCATCTCTGAATACGTGTCAGTATTTGTTTCTACCCGATGCTCGTCCGCATCTTTAATCTATACACAAACATCTAAACACTTATACCTTTTGTTTCTTGGATATAAACACTCGTTCGTGTTTACTATTTCCCCAGTAGATCACCAACAAAGCGAATTTTCCTTTTATCTGACATTCGTCCTGATAAACCCTGAGAGCACCCGTACCCTGCTAGGTGGTCGTCCTCCACCTCTTGATGGTCGTCCTCCATCATGCTCATCCGATGGCCGTCCCCATCGTTGATTTTCTATCCGACATTCGTCCTATGTCGTGATATTTAGCAGCCGTCCCCTGCTAGGTGGTCGTCCTCCACCTCTTGATGATCGTCCTTCATCATTTTATCCAATGGCCGTCCCCATTGTTGATTTTGGTTGTCTGACATTCGTCATATGTCATGATAAACCTTGAGAGCAGCCGTCCCCTGCTAGGTGGTCGTCCTCCACCTCTTGATGGACGTCCTCCATCATGCTCGTCCGATGGCCGTCCCCATCGTTGACCTTTTATCCGGCATTCGTCCTGTGTCGCGATATTTTCGGCAGCCGTACCCTGCCAGGTGGTCGTCCTCCACCTTAGATGACCGTCCCTCATCTTAACCCAACAGAGCAGCCGTCCCCTGCTAGGTGATCGTCCTTCACCTTTGATGACCGTACCTCATCATCTGTCTATTTCATTTATTCTTTAACCCGATGGCCGTCCCCGTCGTGGTCCCTTTTCTTTTTAGCCCGATGGCCGTCCCCATCGTTGGTTACTTTACTTTATGAACTTGATGGCCGTCCCCGTCATGTTTCATTAATCCCCAGAGATCTTACAACTTTATCTTGATGGCCGTCCCCGTCATAATTTCTCATATCCCCAGCATGTCGGCCGTCCCTGTCATTGCTTTATTTCCCGCATTTTCCCCAGCATGTCGGCCGTCCCCGTCATTGCTCTTTCCCCAGCAGTCGTCTCCTGCTCGAGGTCGTCCTCCGTCGCCCGCACTTTACAATATACTTTATTTTCTTTTACAATCTATATCCCTTTTCTTCTTCATTCTGTGAGTGCAAATTTTGGATTGTCTTTGGTATTCAACCACAAGTTACCTTGTTTGCCTGATAAGCCTTCGCTTACATCCTGCACAGCTAACTCATGTTTGAATAGGGGCAGCTGTAAACACCCCAAATTTGCCCTCACCCATTTACACCATGGCTTGTGATCATTTCATATGCATAAACATCATCATAACATCTCATACCACAATTTTGAGTCTTTGCATTGGTTCAAAGTCATCTGCATCCAGGGTTTGTGATCTGAGTAATCCAAGAGCTTCTTGAGCCATTCCAAAGGTCATCAATCACTTCAAAGGGGTCCATATGTGTTCAAGTATCATATTACATCCTCTCAAAGTCAAGAATGTCAAAGGATCACAAGAACTGAGAATGGCATGGAAGCAGAGCCAGGCTTGACTGCACAGATGACCTAAAATTAGGGTTTTGGTTTCAGAGGCCATAACTCCAAATTTTTTGGTCATTTTTGTTTCTATTGGTCTCTATATGGTATAAGGAGTATGCATATCAATTTTCATGAAGAAATTCCATGGGGAAGTCATCTGATCAAGAGTTGACTTTTCAAGCAAGTCAGTGCAAAATCAGGGCATCTGAGGCCCCCAATGACCCAACCAAGGGGTGTTCTTCATCATTTTGAGTGTATATGATCTTTATTTGATCATGGAAGAGGTTGGAAGTTTACAAAATTCAAGAAGTTCAAGTCTTTTGCAAAGTTGACTTTTTGGGCAAGTTTGACTTTTAATGAAAATGTCATTTTATGCAACTTTTTCAACCCTTACTTTTTGATCCAAAAAAGCTTCAAATGGAAAAACTTTGGTCATGAAAGTTGTAGAATAGATCTTTCCCTTTTCAAAAAGTACAAGAACATGACCTAATTCATTTTGGATCAAAAGTTATGGCTCATCAAAGTTGGCAAAAATCACTTAAATTCAAGTTATGCACCAAATGGAAAAACTTGCAAATTCTTGTACCAAGGCAATTGGTGACTTCAAATTGATGTCTAACCTTTACACAAACACCACACAACATTCAAAGATCAGAAGTGGCCCAAGGAACTTGACATTTTGATGCATTGAAATTCATGAAATCTCAAAGGAACCAAAAGCAAGCCAAGTTGCAAAACACATGATGACTTCTCATCCACTTGCTAGCTACTTTGCTGATCAACCCTAGCCTTTTCCCTCACCATGCTGCGCAACACACCCACCTTGTACTTGGCTAGAGATTGACCCATGCTTCTCTTACACAAAAGTTGACAATTTGCAAAAGTAACCATACCTATCACAAAAGGACATGTCACTTCATCTGACCAATAGCAATTGTTTATACAAACAAATTGCAAGCCAAACCACACAAGAGGCCAGACTGAAACACACCACAAGCCAGCTTCCTCATTTTCACTCCCTTGAGCAAAAGCTTTCGAAAATCATCATACAAGCCACAAACACTTAAACAAACTTCATAGATCAACTCAACTCATCATCCTGGTCAGAAAGCACCCCTCATCCTTGCCCTAAACTGCCTGAATCATAAACACGATTCTCACCTGAGCCTGAACAGAACTTGTTCAAACTTCCAAACCAGCCAACACAAACCTTTTCTAAGCATCAAGAGTTCATCAGGAGCATAAAAGGAGTTGATTGCACAAAGAGAAGAGGCCAAAAAGTTGCAGACTGAAAAGCTTCAAACTCAGGTAGCTTCATGAACTTTTTTTCCAGAAATGGATTTTTAAGTTCTTAAGTTGTTCTTCATGATTCACTGATCACTCTGGTGCTTTTATTTTCTGAAATGGTTGAGAAATGAGAGTTTAATCGTGTTCTGAAAGTCTTGCCCTAAAAAATGTTTTCTTTCGATTCGTTTGATTGAGGAAGAATAAATAAGTTTTGGGTTAGGGTTTTGATTCAGTGAGGTGTGGGAAGGATTTCTGTTCTTTTAGATTTCATTTTAGTTACGTTTTGAGGATTTTAGGGATTTTCAGGTGGGGTTCCCACCGGAGAAGACGACCAGAGGTCTTCTCCGGCCACCTGAAAATAATTAGGGTTTAATCCCTGTCATTAATGAAGTTTGAATCTTGGACGTTGGATGGGTTGACTAAGTCCACTCCCGCGCGTGCTCAACGGCTCAGATCATCCACTTAGCCCTAATCTTAATTAATTAAGTTAATTAATTCGTTTTAGCAAGTTTGAATTCCAGCCACAGGATCTGGCGCGCAGTCAAGCCTTCCCTGCCCAGATTGCATCTCATCCTTTCATTCTGCATACTTTTCCATAATTCAATTTTTAATTCATATTTTCTTATTTGTTTTATATATTTTATTTTAAATAGTAAAAACCACTTAAAAATTATGAAATTTTTTGCCAAAGATTTCACCAATTTTTAAAACACAAAAATATTTTTATTTTTATTTTTTGCATTAAAAAATTATTTTTAAATATTTAAAAGTTTATTTTTAATTGATTAATGAGAATTAATTAATTAAAAATACTTTTAGGTATTTAAAAATCACCAAAAAATTCATGAAACATTTAAAAACATTTAGAAACATTGTCCAACCCTCAAACCAAATTTCTTTTTTGATCTTGATGCATTTTGAGAATTTTTCATGGAATTAAAATCATTTTAATGCATTATTTTGATCCAAACTTCCAAATATCATTTCTGCCTAACCATTGAGAGTTGGACCTTGATTCTTTTTGAATTGCATTGTGTTTAGCATGTAGTATGTGAGATTAAATTGGCATGATTTGATCTTTCATTTTCATTTTGTTTGGCATTTTTCTTTTTAAGGAACCCTAAAACCCTAGAAAACTTAGGAAAATCATAACTTGAATTAGGTTAAGAGTTGGAACTTCTCTTTTGGGCAGTGAGTTAGTATAGGATTAGGGATCCTTTGAGTGCATTTTCAATTTTTTATCTTGATGTTTGCTTCTGATTTTGGTTTTTGTTTGATGCATTGATCATAAACCCTAATTTGGGTTCTCTTTTGCATCCATCTTGCATTTACTTGCATACCTTGACTTGCCATAGTATTTTGTGCACCCTTTTGATTCATTTAACATCTTAAGACATATTGAAAGCATGTTTGATCATTACATCTTGCATTTGCCATATTGTATGTCATGTGCATTTCAAAACTTTTCATGTATGTTCATGGTTCTTAGCTTGCTCCATTTGCATCCATAAGCTTGTATGATCATCCTCATGTGTTGTTTCATGTTTGTAGCATCTCATAACATCATTAACATCATGTATGTGCTTCTGGTTTTTTTTCTCATCATGCCATTTCATTTCATTTGGCATTGCATTGCATTCCTTTGTTAACTTTTCAGGTGGTAAGTAACTCTGAGAAGTGGATTTGCCTTCACTTCTCACATTTTCTTTTCATCTCTCTCTCTTGCATCCATGCTGCATTTTGATATGTGTTTGAGATTGAGCTTGCTCATTCTTTTTCTTCTTACTTTCTTTCTTCAAGTGACTTGACTTCTTGAATGAAGCAAGTTACTTTGTTTCTCCTGATCCTTTCATCTGCTTCCTGGTGGTTCCATTGAAGATCTTTCTTGTTAAACCTCACAAACCTTAGGAACAACCAAGCATGACAATGATTAGGGTTTTGATTAGCCCCCCACTTAGTTTTACCTTTGTGTCTCATTGAGTCTTCTCTTCTCACCTCATAATCAGGGACTAAACCCTAAAGGCTTTAAGGCTTTGTGATTAAGCTTATGCCTGCATCCTTCTATTAGGATGGAGTGTATAACTTTAATCCTAAGTGTTAAACCCTTAATGTGTTTAATTCCTTTAATTAATCCACTTAATAATCATCAAGACATCACACTTGTAACTTGGGCCTTGCATTAGGGTTCTAATTCTTCCTTAATTGGTTAAGAAGGACTAACCCTAGTGTTAATGGACAAGTCCCCCTCAAGTTGTCTTACAAACCCTAAAAATCACTTCATCATCATATCATTAAATAAAATCCACTTAATCAAAGGCTTGTTTTGTCATGAGTTTAATCCCTAATCATGGATTAAGTTGAGGAGCTTTCCTCAGCTTAAACATTCTCATCTATTATCCTTCTATTAGGATGGTGTAATGAGTCTGTTTAATCCTTGATTATGGCTTAATCTCATTACTCAACACTAAACAAAAACACCAAAAACATCTAAATAATCACAAGTAGGTTAATGATCTTAATCCTGCATTAAATGTGATTAAGTGTGAGAATCTGACTTCACACTTAAGGTATTCTCATTACCCCTAATTAGAGGGAAGATGTGATGAGTTTACTAAATCCATTGGTTTAGGCTTAAGCTCATTAACTTATGACAAATTTTCAAAAGCAATAAAAGACTGAAAACTCAAAAACAAACAATAATCGTCTCCTTCGGGATTCTTTTCTCATCACCTTCGCTCATAAACGAGAACTTGCTTCTTCCGTCTAATGCAAGACAGTTTGCACCTGAGCCAGACAGGTCATACACTTGAGCATAGACAAGCAGGCAGTTCACAAGTCAATTCATCTTTCAGTCTCTTTGAGTCGAACTACGGTGTTCTGACTTCCTCATTGCACGAGAGGATACGTAGGCATAACTTAACAGTTATCGAACAAAAAGTCTCTGTATATTCCCCCCTCCTTCCAGCTTTATTCTTTAGCCTCATCATCATGAGCATTTAATTCTTGTTCCTGCACTGACACTGTACATTTATACACTTCACTTCTCTTACACTGACACCTGTACATCCTTTTCCAGCTCTTTTATACACAAATTGCACTGACACTACCCCTTTAAAACACAAATCTTCTAAGCGTGGATCTCGTCGAGTACGACGGACAATCTGGGTGCTAATACCTTCCCAGGTTGTAACCAACCCCCTTTCTCAGTCTCTCTGGTTTGCAACCGTCTTATCCATCTTTTCTAGGTCTATGCAGCATTGCCTTTCCTCCGGGATAAAAATGCCTAGCTGGCGACTCTATTCATTCCCTGTGAGTTCACTCCTGTGTGTCCTCGCACCCTCCTCTCGCCGACCGTTCGCGTCTGTACCATATTTGAGCCCGGTCTCATCTTTTAGGAGCGACATGTTTCAGGCTTGTATGTTATGTGTTATGGCTTGCATAATGTCCACATATCATGTCTTGATAGGTCAGAAGAGTGGTTGTGGCCTATGCTGATTGGTATGGGTGATTTTGCAAAAAAGTCAAGAATGTGTACTTGAGGTATGGGCATGGTGCAGGCCTGAGATTTTGGGGTGTCTGGCCTCAGCATGGATCAAGAAGGCCATAGGATTGAAACATTGTAGCCGGATCACTTGATGCTAGGGTTTCTATGAGTTTTGCAAATTTTTCCCTCTTTGGTGTAACTTGTGATTCAAGGCATGAAATGATCCAATTCTTGGGCCAATTCTGAGTTTTTGAAGTTGCCTGATCATGTTATGAAGTATTTGGGCACATTAGAAGTCATTAGAAGCCTTGGCAAGTGGTTTTGCAAAAATCCCTCTTTGGTGCATTCTTGAAAATTATAGGATTTTTGCCAACTTTGAAGGATCATAACTTGAGTTCCATAATGAATTAAAACATGTTCTTGTACTTTTTGAAAAGGGAAAGACCTAATCTACAACTTTCATGACCAAGAGTTTTTCATTTGAAGCATTTTTGGTTAAGAAAGAGGAGGTTGAAAAACATTCCTAAAATGGAAAGTTTCCATTACAAGTCATTTCCATTTTTGGCAACTTTTCAAATGGCTCAAAATTCTTCAATCTTGTGAAATTCCAACCTCTTCTAAGATCAAATAAAGATCATATAACTTCAATTTGATGAAAATACCCCTTTGGTTCCATTGTTGGGGGCCTCAGATGCCCTGATTTTAACTTAACTTGCTCAAGAAGTTACCCAATGAACAGATGACTTCCACAATGAATTTCTTCATAAAACTTGGTACACATGATACTTATAACATCTTAAGAACATTAGAAATAAGAATGGCCCAAAAATTTGGAGTTGAGGCCTCTGAAACCAAAACCCTAATTTTGGTCATCTGTGTAGTGAAAACCCTAGCTCTGCTTCCATGCCTTGCCAGTTCTTGTGATTCCTTGACTTCCATGAACTTTGAGGGACATAATATGATGATAGAACACACATGGACCCTCTTGGAAAGCTTTGAGGCCTTTGGGATGGCTCAGATGGAATCTTGGATTGCTTATATCATAAACCCTAGATGCAGATGAACTTGAACTATGTAGATGAAACAAAATATGCAATATGTGGTAGTATGCTTGTGCTTATGCAAAAATGAAAGATCACAAGCCATGGTGTGAAATGAGTGAGGGCAAATTTGGGGTGTTTACAGCTTCCCCTATTCAAACATGAGTTAGCTGTGCAGGATGTAAGCGCCTGGCTTAACAGACAAACAAGATAACTTGTGGTTGAATACCAAAGACAGTCCAAGATTTGCACTCGCTGAATAGAAGAAGAAAAGGGATATAAATTGTAAAAGATGGTATAGCATGATTATCAAATGAAGGCGATGGAGGACGACCATCGAGCAGAGGACGACTGCTGGGGATAAAGCGGTAAGCAAAGCAATGACGGGGACGACCGACAAGCTGGGGAAATAAAGAGACCATGACGGGGACGGCCATCAGATAAGGAGATAAGATTCTCTGGGGATTAAAGTAAAGGTAATGATGGGGATGACCATCAGGCTTGGAAAGTAAAGTAAACAACGATGGGGACGGCCATCGGTTTAAAGAATAAATGAAATAATGATGAGGGACGATCATCAAAAGGTGAAGGACGATTATCTAGCAGGGGACGGCTGCTCTTTATCACGACATAGGACGAATGTCGGATAGAAAAGGGTCGACGATGGGGACGGTCATTGGATAAGCATGATGAAGGACGGTCATCAAGAGGTGAAGGACGTTCACCTAGCAGGGTACGACTGCTCTTTATCACGACATAGGACGAATGTCGAATAGAAAAGGGTCGACGATGGGGACGGCCATCGGATAAGCATGACGAAGGACGATCATCAAGAGGTGAAGGACGATCACCTAGCAGGGTACGGCTGCTCTCGGGGTTTATCACAACATAGGACGAATGTCGGATAACAAGATCAACGATGGGGATGACCATCAGATAAAATGATGAGGGACGATCATCAAGAGGTGAAGGACGATCACCTAGCAGGGGACGACTTCTCTCTATCACGACATAGGACGAATGCTAGATAGAAAAAGGTTCCACTAATGGGGAATCCGTTGGGGAAAGGATGAGGGACGGTCATCCAAAGGTGAAAGACGGTCACCTAGCAGGGTACGGCTGCCGAAAGTATCACGACATAGAACGAATGTCGGATAGAAGAAAGTTGTTTTGTTGGTGACTTACTGGGGAACGGTAAACACGGACGAGTGCTTACGCTTAAGGATAAACTGGTATAAGTGTTTGACACTGTGTATAGATTAAAGATGCGGACGAGCATCCTTAGGACCATGATACAGACGAGTATCGGTAGAAACAAATGTTGACGCATGTTCAGAGATGATGGTACGGACGAGTACCAACTGGTTAACAAAGAACACGGACGAGTGTCGAATCTGTTGAGGTGTGATATATAAACAAGATACGGACGAGTATCGAAGACTTATGTATAAGTATGAGTGTTGGTTTGTTGGCGAAGTATGAGCAAGACACGGACGAGTGTTCAACTTGCTGGGGAATGTATGACACGGACGAGTGTCAAATATGACTATATATAAGTTATGAACAAACATTTGTATGTGAGAGTGTAAAAAGATGTTATGGCGACCTGTGGGGATAGGATGACACGGACGGGTGTCGAAGGGAGTGTTATGAACAAGTATTTTGGCAATCATGCTGGGGAAGGATGACACAGACGAGTGTCAAACGGGTATGTATAGTTTCTGTATTCGAGAGTGCAAAGGGGATGCTTTGGCTTTTATCTGTGGGGAATAGTATGACACGGACGAGTGTCAATAATGGTATATATGAACATGCATTTGTGTTGGAGAGTGCAAAGGGGACGCTTTGGCTTTTTTTTGCAGGGGATGTGAGTTTCATATACATTACTGGTGAAATACTGATGGTATCTGCAGGTGACTGGTGTAATACCTCAAAATTTGCCCTCATTCTTTTTGCCTTAACTGGTGTACACTTCGCATTCATCTGCATTCTCCCATTAGGTCATATCCATCATCATGCATTTGCATTGTATTTCTCAGGCTTGAGATCAGTGTCCTCTGAAGAGCCATGTTATTCCATTGTTTTGTGGTTTCTACTTCACTGGAGTTTGTTTCACAGATTATGGAACTAGGGTTTCACACCCTATGTGTGATTATTAGATGAATTCAAAGTTCTGATTGTGTGGCAATCAATAACCTCCTCTTCACATGTTTTTTCTACTTCATTAAGGTTTTGTTTCCAGGATTAAGTAGTCTTCAAGGATTGTGCTTGAAAATACTAGTCATTGGTGCATCGGGCTTATCGTCAAAGGGGACTAGAGCTTTTATTCAGGTTTAAGCTCGGGGATATCTCACCAAATGAAGTTCAATGGCTTGGGTTTCTCGCGTCGAGTTTTTGGTCATACATCACTTCATATTTCAAGATCCATCTTCATCAAACGGCCATGGTAAACAAAGCACTTTATTTGTTGCTGGCAAGTTGATCTAGGCTCATTTGATGGAGATATTCATTTGAGTGCGACATTCCCAAGTGATTAAGAAAAGGGTGATTAATGGATTATTGGTTTGTGGATACATCATGTCATCACGGTTCTGGAGAAGTGGTTTTTATTCAGAGGTTCAATTCGAGCTATAGATGAAAAGTCCTCAGATATTCATTTTTGTTACATTTTAAACCTTTTTCAAATACCATCCATCTTATACCACAAATGAATCACTAAAGCCCATTCACATTTTATCATCTATCAAGGATCATATTTTCAAGTCCAAGTTTGTTTATTCATAATCCATTTCACCATTCCACATTTTTACTTTCAAGAAAAAATCATCATTAGCCATTTCTTTTGGTATCATAAACCCATATTGAATCAAAGCCCAAAATCAAATGTCCCTTTGAATGTCTTGTTTTTTTTCTAAAGCTCATGTTTTCTTTTCAAGTTCACTAGACTAGAAGTGTGGTCCAAACTCCAAAACAAGATCCTTTGTTTCTTTGAAGTTAATTACAATTCATGAGGGAAATAAATACATAAATGATAAGAAAAATATATAATGAATTTTTATCAGAAAATTCATAATAAAAAAAGGTCAATTATATATTAGAAAGTTACAGCAAAAAAAAAAGGGGGATAAGTGTACACCAGGAGAAAACCAGAAATATGGACAAGAAATCTAAAATAAATTAAGAATTTTCCAATAACAATTACAAGGGAAAAAAGCTCCTTCAAGAAATATTCATGACAAAAATTCGGTTAGCTACCAATGGAAAAAGAAGGATAATCGGTTACAAAAAGGACTTGTTAGCGGAAACATAACTCAAGAAGAGTGAGAAGAATCCGCAGATGAACTTAAAAAAAAGAAAATCTATCCATTCTTTCTGATTTGATTTTCACCATCAAGGCTCGTGACTTCACAACCGCCATCCGCAACCTCCATAATCTTCAACATCACTCTTCAATTAACCTGCAAATCAATACCATTGCAACCATATCAGAAATTCCACCATTCAATAAGTCGCAATTATTTTGATCACTCCCAACAAATTTCATAAGTGAAAGAATCCGGCATAACAGTTATAAGCAAGTCAGAAAATAAGAGATCAAGACCAAGCTCAAAAGGAAAACTCAAGCAAGGAAAGCATTTCAGTTACAATAGTTCTAACCAGAATCACAAACTCTAACACAAATCATAACAGAATTCCAACTGAAAATAACAAACTGATTCTAGAAAGTTCACCTGATGCATCCCTTATAAAACCAGAACTATCCTTCAATCATGTTTTTTTTTCTTCTTCCACCATTTTTTTTCTTTTCTTCACTCTTCAATCATCCATTTCTCACCAATCTTCTTCCTGCATCTCCATCTCTCTCAAATACAGAAACTTCACCAATCACTCTTTATCTTTCTCACCATTGATCGATCCAAAACGCTCTCTTCACTCTGAATTTTCTTCAATCCTTCAATCTGGAAATTCTGAGAACTGCTTCAATCCATTCTTCTCTCAAGAACTGAACTCTCAACATCATCAAATCTCTGCAACTCCAATCTTCTTCACCCTCAATGTTCACCAATTCACCACTTCAAGAAGACTCTGAAAATAATCAAGAACAATCGACGACAATACATCAGTAACAACATAAATCCAACTCCATCAGAACCGCATTCAACAGCTCTGCATAAACAAGAAGAAGAAGATTGAATTTCAACATAATTCAATTTTCAACGAAACTTACGGTGTCATCATCATCTTCTTATCAAGTGTAGCGATAACCTACAGATTGGAGATCCCTCAATCTTTACACAACTTCAACTTTCACCAAGATCTCCATCACCAACCTTGGGCCCTTCAACCTTCGATCCGGATTCTTCATCATCCCTCAATCATCTTCAATCTCCAAGACACCATCATCTTGGTATCACCACCACCTTTGTGTTCTCCTGCAATCGAGAACTTTACCCATCCATCTTCGACCCGAGATCGAACATCACAACAACAACAATGAAACAATATCAGAGGTTAATCCAAGATCGCAGAAGCATACATAGGGATGGATCGGAATAAGAACAACGGTCAAAAGGAAAGTTCGAAACCATTAATACCCGAAGCATATTCGGGCGACTCGAAGCGCTACCAAATCAAGCTTCCTATTCCGTTGGATTTGTGTTCCAAATCGAACGAGATCGTAGCATTTGCGTACCGAGGCGGTGGTTGTGTTAGAAGCCAAATACAAAGGCATTGAAAGCGAAGGAAGAGGAAGATGTGGTGAAGGCTAAGACCAGCGGAGGCGGGATCGCAGTAGTGTAACGGCGACTTGATTTTTTGGTGCGAAGGCATCGCCATTGATGTTGGAGAAGGGTTAAAAGAACTGAAGGCGAATATGAGCAATGGAGAGTGGTCGCCGGCATGTTCAAGAGGAGAAGACAACGAGTTTGGTTCTTCTATGGCGAGTTAGATTCATCCTGTGACGGCGTGGCTTTGAGTTTGTCTGTCAGCGATGATATAGTTGTGATGAGGAAGAAGACGGAAGGGGTCGTATTTAGGGTTTGTTGTTCTTAGGTGTTATATGAACTAAATGAACTATTGGATCAGATTGGGCTTAAGGCTTCACACCATGGATTGCTATTTCACACATGCATTTTACTTCCACGCACCTCCCTGCGAAATCTCACAAAGATAGGGTGGGTTGGGCCTCAAACTTCCATGGAAATGTTATCAGCACCCTTCAATTACTCACAAACCCCTCCCTGCGGATTTGCTTATGAATTGGGCCTTCAACCCATGGTTATGTTATCCACACCGCCACATTGCTACTTACACCCCCTTCCCTGCGAAATCCAGCAAGGAAATGGGCCTTAGGCCATTTTATTTGTTCTATCTGCAGTCCTCAATTCTACATAAACCTCCCTTGTTTTCTTTTTTTTGTTATTTTTAGGAATTGTTAATGAATCTTTTTGCTAGAATTGTTAATTAATTTCTTTGTTAATTGAAATTTTGTGGATTAACATCTTTATTCATTTCTTGTTAATTCCTAATTATAATTTTTTTTCTCATTAATTTTAATTATTTTGGTGGATTAATTTTGGTAAGTATTAATGAGTGTTTTTTGATCGATATTGGGTCGATTTCAATTATGGTGGATCTTCATGAAGTGATTATGGAAGATGGGCATTTATTTTTCTCATAGGAGACTACAAGACCTTGCTTAAGGTTTTATCGGATTTCTTTTTGTGAGGAATCGGCACTTCGATCAAGTAAGTAATTCCGACGTTTTCGGCTTTTAAACATCATTCTAGTCGTATGCGGCTTAGGATCATATAACTTAAGGTACATATTGAGCCCTCCCACCTGAGGCATTGGATATATTTGTGATTTTTTGATGATATGTTTCGATTTCGGAACTTAGGGATTAGGTTACGAACCATTAGGATCGATTCCTTTCACTTCCCCTTAAAATCCACTTTTTTGCCCGTTTCGTCGCAATTATTAAAAATAGTTTTAGGTGGGATAAAATTCTGTAAAAATTCATGAGTGATCCTAATCCTCTTAATTAATTTGTCATAATTTTTGTTTCCATATTTGGGTGGTTTTAATAATTAATTTGGATTTTAGACCATAAGCTGTCCCAAAAGGGAGTATTTTGGCATAAGGGACCGAAATCGATTTTTCCCCGTAGGTGTGAAACCTATTTTTTGCATGTTATTAATCACTGTAAGTTTTGACATTTTGATTCTCATTAGGCATTTTTTCCATAATTTTTAGTGCCCTTTTTGATCCGCTTTGTGGAGTTGTTTTTTCGGTGATCATGCTTTGCTACCTTGCTAATCAAGGAATTGTTTTGGCACTTTGGTGCATAATTTTGTGGAATCCTTTTAGAACATGTGAGATAATGACTATATCATTCCAGGGATTTAATTTCATAATTTTTAAAGGCTTTTTGCTATTTTCCATGTCACCTAGATCCTATATTGATTCATGTGTCTATTTGTTGCATAACTTAGATGATAAGAAGGCATTCATGCCATTTGATTGAGGAACTTTTTGGTAACTTTTAGGAGTTAATTATAGGTCTTTTTATGTCCTTAATTCCAGTTATATGCCACTTTTGAACCATACTCATTTGGTTTGTTTTAGTGTTTTAAAGTGCATACTTATGTGAACTAACTTTAACCTAAACTAGTTTCTCTTCTCATCTAAATAATAACTTGAATTATGTGAAAATCATTAATGCCTATCCATGCATTCTAATTGCATCTCATATCTTGTATGCTACTGACCCATAATCATTTCATGCATATTCACATGCCATTCTTCCTTAACTTTCATCATTTGTGATCTTATGCGATGTTTACTTCATTTCTTCTCATGTACTCTTCTCCTTGCTCCATAGGACTAAACCATTGCATCCCTGATTGTATATTCATTCATCCATCTTCATAAGCATTCACTACTGACTTTGATGTTCATTTCATGTATTAATTCATGCTTGTAAGCCATATGCATTCATACTTCATCCATAAACCCTAACTTGCATTTAGGTGAGCTTAGGTGAACTTTTTGTACATAGTTTGACATAGTTTGATCTTGTGAGGTATCCTATCATACTTAGGGACTATAACATGTAGCTACTGACTTTAGAAGTCATGTAACCTTTAGGTACCTTCACCTTTAGACTTAGTTCTTATTTTGAACCCTAGTTCCATTCTAGGACGTTTATGGTACTTAATCGCTTTCATGCTTCGATTTTACTTTCAATATGCATTGTTATGCTAACTTTTGTTTTGTAGGGGGAAAGATTGAGGTAAGCATTACTTCATTCCTATCTCTTATGCATTTTAATTGTACTTGCCTTAGCACTTTGTGCTTTGTTTTTAGGTTTTCCCTTTCCTTAGAAACAACTTAACTTCCTTAGGAAGTAAGTTAGTTTCTAAGTCTCTTTTTTCTTCTTTTCCTTTTTTCTCATTAGGATTAGAAAACCTCATTAACCATAGGACATCTCTTGTAAATAAACAAATAAAAATTAGGGTTGTGTCTTAGTTCCCATTAGATTTTCCCTTTTTCCAACTTGAGTCATTCTTTCTTTCCTCATGAAGAAAATAATAAAACATCTAAGGATAAACCGAACAATCTTGTACGACACGAGACTTTGTTGCGGAGTGTTTATACGCGTCCTGTTTCGGGGCGAGGTATAAATACTCACCACGATGGATAGGTCTTAGTATGAGAATATTCACAAACAAATTCAAAACACTTCTCATAAAAGACAAAAACACATAATAAGCGACTATCCTGCGGGAACTTCTTTTCTCATCTCATTCACTCACACCGCGAACTCGTGACGACTTGTCTCGCATGCAAGACGGTAAACGCACCCGTACCAGATGCGCCTGCAACACCTGAGCATAGACATACGCAGTTCCAGTATAAAAAACACAAACAAATAGTTCCCGCCTTAGTTAGACGAACTACGGTGTCTCTGATCCTCATTTATCCCGATGAGGTACGTAGGCAGTGGGGTAGGGCCCATTCGAGCACATTCTTTATTTTCCCTACATTTTCCCAATTATTTCTTTCCATTCTCTTTTTTCAATTTCATTCCTCATTTCTATTCCAGTTAGCGATTTTATTCAGCAGCAGTTATTCTTCTCACCATTTGAAACAAAACAAGCAAGCGTGGATCCCGTCGGGTACGACGGACGATCTGGGGTGCTAATACCTTCCCAGGTCGTAACCGACTCCCAAAATCAGATCTTTGGTTCGCAAGACCTTGTCCTTTCCTTCTTCCTCAGGTTTGTGCAACATTACCTTTCCCATTCTTTCGGGATAAAAATGTCTGGCTGGCGACTCTAACTTTTCCGCGCCATTTTCGCGTTTGTACTAGGATGAAAATCCCGGGAGCGACAGCTGGCGACTCTGCTGGGGACTAACCTGATTCTTCTGGTTCCCCTTGTAGAGTCAATGCTAGCGCATGTTTGTTTTTGTTTCTTTGGGTGTTTATTTGTTTGTTGTTGTGTGCTTTAGTTTAGCTTTACTGTTGTTATTTACAGTTCTTTACAGCTTTACTTTATCGCATTTATTTACCGCTTTCAGTATTTTATTTTCCATGCATCATATTATACTGGACTGTCTGGCTATGCTGGTTTTCATTTTTTCTGTGGGTTGGGAGTTACTGTGAGATAAGCCAAATACCCAGCTTGAGTGCACCATAGGATTAGCGTGGACACGTTGTACTCGCATGGTATCTCACCATGATGGGTGGCGATGTGTTCCACACCCAGGTTGCGACCTTCTTGGAACTATCTCGTGTGGGGTTTTGCCCCACTTCGGGATACGACCTTGATAGTTATGTGCAGCTGGGGACCGATCATTGAGAACCTTAGTGGAAACAACCCTCTCCAGTGATGACAGTGGCAGACCACATTTGTTGGCAAACCCACTCGCATCCGAGGTCCGACTGGGAACTCGCATAGGATGGCCTGGTTCTCTCATAGGAATCCAGTCAAGGCAAACTGTTAGTATGACGGTAGTATTGTACCCTTCGGGATGAATGTACTATTGTTTCTCGATTCAGTGCTTGAAGCTGAGGACTTATGAGGGATGCTTGTTTCCTTGGACTCAACTGAGGCCTCCCTGAGTAGTACATAATGCCAAACCGATTCCCTGATTTGGTCATGAGCCATTTCTCGGAAATGGTGAACGTATTATTGCTATTCGGCTTTGAGAGTCCGTGATGTTGACCCGAGTAGCACACCCGTGAGATTGGGAAGGGTTTACAGGTTTGCAGGAACCCTAAACTTCAACCTACCCACTTTGCCAGTATTGTTCAGTGTTCTATGGTTCTTTGATTCTGAGATCCGGGATTTCTATTCAGAGAAATTGTTACTGTGATTACCATGGTGACCCCGATATTATGACTGTTATTATGACTCTCCACAGACACTTGGCTTGTTGTTCAACTTCAACACCATCAGTGACTATGCTATTATGTGATCCAGTTTTACAGTTATTGGGTTCTCAGTTAGGGGGTTCTATACAGAGATGGTGCTACTATTATGGTTCTATTCAGACACTTGACTCATTGCTCAACATCGGCACCAACATCAGATCATTGATCACATGCCTGTTGCATACATGACATCATAGCATTTATTCACACATGTTCAGTTATTTCTGAGGATCACATATCTGAATCATGTTGTTGGATTTTTCTGTGTCAAAACTTGAATCAAAGCAGTTAGATTCCTCAGAAATAATTGAACATGGCATTTGCATACATCCTTACATTCTTGACAGGTGTTCAGAGACATATTTCTTTTCTTGGCTCGATTTCTCATCAGAATGGACAACTTGAATCACAATCATCAAGGTATATATGTGAAGCAACTCCGGGCGGAGGTAACCGAAAGGAATACCCAACTGGGGCAATTCAGGGCCGAGGTACAAGCTTTATTTCAGAATCAGAAACTGTTGAAAGAGGAAGTCAACCAGATGAAGACTCAGATGAGCCGGTTATGGAAATCTTGAATGTGGTGTCAAGGAAACGAAGCTATTTTCATCCCTAGTGAGGGGAACTACGCTGCTCTGATTCTCCATTGGTCAATGGAGATACGTAGGCAGGAGATCAAATCAGATCTTTCCGAGCAACCTTATCTATTAACTTTATCAACCTCTTCCCTCCAGATGTCATCTGTCAGCATCCAACCTGAGCTTCCCAAGAGTGTCATAGGGGAAGAGCATAAGGGCAAAGGCCAAAACAACCCGAGAAGAAGTTTGATCATATTCTGAGGCCGTACGTGCAACGAGTTTCCTTATTTACTCAAGTTCGAACCAGTTTAGCTAATCACATCAGGATCATCTCCGACAAAGCTTCCTTTGAGGTTTCAATGCCAAGTATGACTACCATTCTGGGGCACATGGCCTTTTAATTGAAGATTGCAAGTCTTTCAGAGGCAAAAGTGAAGACAAGGTTCAAATTTGATCGACTCAAAGGTCATCATGCCAGAAAGTCTGCCCAGATATTAAAGTCTCCTCATCAAATTGACCTCTCAGTTTGCAAGGGCATCTTCAGAAGCAATAAGTCCAGACGGAGTCAAGTCTCCTCAATGACGACAATGTTCAGCTTCTTTACTGCATTTCCATTTATAGTTTATATTGTTTGTTTAAACATTTGTATGCATGCATGAAACTTATTTGTTTTTGAATGTTAACCATAATAAAATGCACATATTTTTCTTGAAGTAATCCATTCGTATTCACTCATGATTTTGTGTATGTGCATTGCAATACCAACTGTCGTGCTTAAACTCTATCAGGGAGGATGACAAACTGAAAACGCAAAAATCTCTAATTGTGTGCTTTTGAGAAAGACCCTGTTGACGATGTACAGGCATTGTTTCAAATCCTAAACACCAGAGATATAAGGGAGATAGACCCTCGCCAACCCATTTGAGCCTTGAAGTAGGAGTTTCTTTTCGCATGAAAAAACCCTTGCATTTAACCCAGGGGCATGGTAGGCGTCAGTTAGTTTGACCGAGCATTCAAATTTCAAAAAGGGGTGCAAATCTGAGGATCCATTACCTTTCGTTGTACTAAATCAAGAGGTCCAATGACCAGAAACCACGATGGTTATCCCAATCAAGAGGTCCAAAGACCGGAGACCACAATGGTTATTCCTCAACAACCAAGAAGTGAGACAGTCACGACCCTCGCAAAGCAATCAAGACAAAAAGTGTCACACGATTTATTCAAAAAAAGAATTAAAAAATGATGAGAAAGCCCGCTAAGTCGAAACTTGAAAACAAGCGACTTAGGCAAAAATTAGGGCATCCCGCTGGACTTACAATCAAAGATTCACAAGAATCAGTCCAGGCAAAAGTTAGGGATAAGAAAAAGAATGCAAAAGCAAAAGACTAAAAGGATTACACAAGAAAGATCCTTGAACAAGAACAAAGTCGTGTGATACAGACACGAAAGACGAAGGGGTGACTGACTCCAAACAACAATCTGATTGGTGCTTAAACTGTTAGAGTAATTGGTTCCTTAATCATCACAAAACCCTTTTTGAGAGGTGAGCGCTTGTGAAAGTTAGATGAACATAGGAATGGAGAACATCACGAAGATGGGTAGGCACAAATAAACTTCGAGCCTATATCCTTTATTTTTATAACCGTGAACTAGGCCACGATACAACCCTCAAAAGTCCTAACTGAAATAGGGTTATTTTTGAGAGCGTACTACCACAAGATCGCGTTCCTGACTCCTATGAGTTGTGCTAAAAGTTCTTTGTTGGTGTTGCATGTGCATGCTTTCATTCATCAAAAATCAATGTCGTATCTTAACCAATGATTCACTCACAAAGGTTGGCGACATCTTTTTACAGTAAAACTTCAAGATTAACATGTGCGTTGCATTAGAATTTTCATTCTTAAAATAAACATTTTCTGCTTACATACACTTGTTTGGCATCATAAAAGTTTACATATGGAATCTCAGTCCAGAAGCTTAATCTTACCAAGTTGAGAAGTCTGAAACTTCCTAAGGACAATCTGTTGAGGTGCATTTTTCAAGCAAACTCCATCGAGTAGGGACTTTCCCAACAGTCGTAGTAAGAGCCAATTAATCTGGGGCAATCATGTTGAGCAATCTCTTCAAAATTCAGCCAAGCTGGGGCAATCACTTCGAGATTCAAATCTCTCAAAGAGCCATTAGTCTGAGGCATACATTCAAATTTTAGCCAAACTGGGGCAATTACTTCGAGATCCAATCTCTCAAAGAATAGTTGATCTGGGTGTTTTCTTCAAAGCAGTCATTCATTGGTGATCACTTCAAAACTTGTACTGGGGCAGGCCACCCCAAGAGCATGAGAAGTCACTCTCTCCTGAAGACGGTTAATCCAAGGCACCTATCCAAGGTTCAAAATACTGGGGGAGAATATCTCACAGTGATATGAGGTATTTCATGAATCCTCACGAGGAAAATTCTTTCATAGACCGCTCAGTCTGGGGCAGTTATTTCGAGATCTGATGAATCTCTCCAAGAGTTTGAAGACACTTAGGCATTTCGTATGTCATGTTTTCTGTAAAATCCTCTTGGGACATTTTCTTCTGATGGACCTTAATCTGAGGCGAGTTGAAAATTTCAGAGAACCATTATTCAATCATGGTTAGTTGGCGATCTATCAACCCAGAGTCTGGAAGCAAAGTCATTGTCAGCACAGTACTTCAAGAGTTATCTCATCAGCAAGCTTTATTGATCAAAATCCCTTAGCAAGTCTCATTAGACGATTCCTTCTCCAGTAGTGCGGCAAATGGAAGGTTGCTTCTTGAGCAGAAGGGTATCATCGTCTCTCATTCCCAACATGAGAGGATTTAGTTCTTATCCCCAGCAAGTGGCAACTTGAGCTCTTACCTTCAGCGGGAAGCTTTATCATTGACATCGTCTGTCATCCCCGACAGAGTTCAATGGATAGCGTACCTAGCAAGAAGAGTCCATCTCCAGCAGGGTCCTGGCACTCCAATCTCAAAGTCCAATTTATTTTTGGCAATGGCGGTTGTTCAGAGCCGGTGCATCATTGACAGCATTTCCCGCAGAGTTGTTTCCTCCTCACAAGGATTAACTAGATCAATGCAGTGATCATCAGTTCCTCCCCAGTCAAGCCATTTGGGATACCTGCAGTCTTCTTGTCATAAGATCTCTTTGCATTTGCATATGCATAATCATCATTACATTTGCATCCTCCAAAGCGTAGCATTTCCATCGTCATGGAGCATTACGCCATAAATTCAAACATATGCATGCCAGCATGGGCCAGTTTTGAGGTATATTACATACGACCTATAACATCTTCTCAACCTGAAGTACTCCGCACAGAGGATACCAATATCATTTTTACGACATCCTTGTCTTTTCAAGTCAATGTTCGTCACTTATTCCGCGTCTTGTTTGGTGCCAAAGTCGCGTCGCAGGTTCTCGTTTTGTACAACTGTCCTATTTTCCTGGGCTCTCGTTTATCTACAACGATCCCGTTCCATCTTGTTATATTTCCATCTTATTTCTGGTTATCGCCTGAGGCCGGTATACCAGTGCGTCTCCATTCGAGGATGGTTTCGTGTTTGATCCGAGGATCTTTTCAGAATTGTCATTCGAGGATGGCATTTCTTTTCTTCAAGTCCTTCCGAGGTTGGTCTTATTGTTGTGGCTATTATTTGAGGATAGTAGTTCACTTTTTGAGCTAATTGATCGAGGTCAGTTTGTCTCTTTTGCAAAGTCTGTCTGAGGTCAGCTTTGTGTTTGGTTATCAGTCGAGGCTGGTACACCTTTGCATCTCCATTCGAGGATGGTTTCGTGTTAGATCCGAGGATCTTTTTGATTTGTCATTCGAGGATGGCATTTATTTTCTTCAAGTCCTTCCGATGTTGGTCTTGTTTGTTTTGTGTGGCTATTATTCGAGGATAGTAGTTCACTTTTTGAGCTTATTGATCGAGGTCAGTTTGTCTCTTTCGCAAAGTCTGTCTGAGGTCAGTCTTTGTTGTTGATGGTTATCGCCTGCGGCCGATATACCGTTGTGTTTCTATTCGAGGTTGGTTTTAGTACTGGATCCGAGGATCCCGTGTGAGTGGTCGTTCAAGGATGGCATTTCTTCCCAGCATATTTCCACCTGGTTCTATTTTTGCTACCTATTCAGAGGTCAAAATCAAAAAATATATAAATAAATAAATGGGCAGATGGTGTTTCTACTGTCCTCAGTGTGCAAATTTTCAGGTTTTATTCGAGTATCCAATCACTCCATACCTTGAACGTCTAAAAGCTGTTGCAATTATCCGTTCAGGTCTGCAGATGATTGAATAGGGGCAGCTGTAATACCTCAAAATTTGCCCTCATTCTTTTTGCCTTAACTGGTGTACACTTCGCATTCATCTGCATTCTCCCATTAGGTCATATCCATCATCGTGCATTTGCATTGTATTTCTCAGGCTTGAGATCAGTGTCCTCTGAAGAGCCATGTTATTCCATTGTTTTGTGGTTTCTACTTCACTGGAGTTTGTTTCACAGATTATGGAACTAGGGTTTCACACCCTATGTGTGATTATTAGATGAATTCAAAGTTCTGATTGTGTGGCAATCAATAACCTCCTCTTCACATGTTTTTTCTACTTCGTTAAGGTTTTGTTTCCAGGATTAAGTGGTCTTCAAGGATTGTGCTTGCAAATACTAGTCATTGGTGCATCGGGCTTATCGTCAAAGGGGACTAGAGCTTTTATTCAAGTTTAAGCTCGGGGATATCTCACCAAATGAATTTCAATGGCTTGGGTTTCTCGCGTCGAGTTTTTGGTCATACATCACTTCATATTTCAAGATCCATCTTCATCAAACGACCATGGTAAACAAAGCACTTTATTTGTTGCTGGCAAGTTGATCTAGGCTCATTTGATGGAGATATTCATTTGAGCGCGACATTCCCAAGTGATTAAGAAAAGGGTGATTAATGGATTATTGGTTTGTGGATTCATCATGGCATCACGGTTCTGGAGAAGTGGTTTTTATTCAGAGGTTCAATTCGAGCTATAGATGAAAATTCCTCAGATATTCATTTTTGTTACATTTTAAACCTTTTTCAAATACCATCCATCTTATACCACAAATGAATCACTAAAGCCCATTCACATTTTATCATCTATCAAGGATCATATTTTCAAGTCCAAGTCTGTTTATTCATAATCCATTGCACCATTCCACATTTTTACTTTCAAGAAAAAATCATCATTAGCCATTTCTTTTGGTATCATAAACCCATATTGAATCAAAGCCCAAAATCAAATGTCCCTTTGAATGTCTTGTTTTTTTTCTAAAGCTCATGTTTTCTTTTCAAGTTCACTAGACTAGAAGTGTGGTCCAAACTCCAAAACAAGATCCTTGGTTTCTTTGAAGTTAATTACAATTCATGAGGGAAATAAATACATAAATGATAAGAAAAATATATAATGAATCTTTATCAGAAAATTCATAATAAAAAAAAGGTCAATTATATATTAGAAAGTTACAGCAAAAAAAAAAGGGGATAAGTGTACACCAGGAGAAAACCAGAAATATGGACAAGAAATCTAAATTAATTAAGAATTTTCCAATAACAATTACAAGGGAAAAAAGCTCCTTCAAGAAATATTCATGACAAAAATTCAGTTATCTACCAATGGAAAAAGAAGGATAATCGGTTACAAAAAGGACTTGTTAGCGGAAACATAACTCAAGAAGAGTGAGAAGAATCCGCAGATGAACTTAAAAAAAAGAAAATCTATCCATTCTTTCTGATTTGATTTTCACCATCAAGGCTCGTGACTTCACAACCGCCATCCGCAACCTCCGTAATCTTCAACATCACTCTTTAATTAACCTGCAAATCAATACCATTGCAACCATATCAGAAATTCCACCATTCAATAAGTCGCAATTATTTCGATAACTCCCAACAAATTTCATAAGTGAAAGAATCCGGCATAACAGTTATAAGCAAGTCAGAAAATAAGAGATCAAGACCAAGCTCAAAAGGAAAACTCAAGCAAGGAAAGCATTTCAGTTACAATAGTTCTAACCAGAATCACAAACTCTAACACAAATCATAACAGAATTCCAACTGAAAATAACAAACTGATTCTAGAAAGTTCACCTGATGCATCCCTTATAAAACCAGAACTATCCTTCAATCATGTTTTTTTTTCTTCTTCCACCATTTTTTTTTCTTTTCTTCACTCTTCAATCATCCATTTCTCACCAATCTTCTTCCTGCATCTCCATCTCTCTCAAATACAGAAACTTCACCAATCACTCTTTATCTTTCTCACCATTGATCGATCCAAAACGCTCTCTTCACTCTGAATTTTCTTCAATCCTTCAATCTGGAAATTCTGAGAACTGCTTCAATCCATTCTTCTCTCAAGAACTGAACTCTCAACATCATCAAATCTCTGCAACTCCAATCTTCTTCACCCTCAATGTTCACCAATTCACCACTTCAAGAAGACTGAAAATAATCAAGAACAATCGACGACAATACATCAGTAACAACATAAATCCAACTCCATCAGAACCGCATTCAACAACTCTGCATAAACAAGAAGAAGAAGATTGAATTTCAACATAATTCAATTTTCAACGAAACTTACAGTGTCATCATCATCTTCTTATCAAGTGTAGCGATAACCTACAGATTGGAGATCCCTCAATCTTCACACAACTTCAGCTTTCACCAAGATCTCCATCACCAACCTTGGGCCCTTCAACCTTTGATCCGGATTCTTCATCATCCCTCAATCATCTTCAATCTCCAAGACACCATCATCTTGGTATCACCACCACTTGTGTGTTATCCTGCAATCGAGAACTTTACCCATCCATCTTCGACCCGAGATCGAACATCACAACAACAACAATGAAACAATATCAGAGGTTAATCCAAGATCGCAGAAGCATACATAGGGATGGATCAGAAGAAGAACAACGGTCAAAAGGAAAGTTCGAAACCATTAATACCTGAAGCATATTCGGGCGACTCGAAGTGCTACCAAATCAAGCTTCCTATTCCGTTGGAGTTGTGTTCCAAATCGAACGAGATCGTAGCATTTGCGTACCGAGGCGGTGGTTGTGTTAGAAGCCAAATACAAAGGCATTGAAAGCGAAGGAGGAGGAAGATGTGGTGAAGGCTAAGACCGTTGGAGGCACGATCGCAGTAGTGTAACGGCGACTTGATTTTTTGGTGCGAAGGCATCGCCATTGATGTTGGAGAAGGGTTAAAAGAACTGAAGGAGAATATGAGCAATGGAGAGTGGTCGTCGGCATGTTCAAGAGGAGAAGACAACGAGTTTGGTTCTTCGATGGAGAGTTTGATTCATCCTGTGACGGCGTGGCTTTGAGTTTGTCTGTCGGCGATGATATAGTTGTGATGAGGAAGAAGACGGAAGGGGTTGTATTTAGGGTTTGTTGTTCTTAGGTGTTATATGAACTAAATGAACTATTAGATCAGATTGGGCTTAAGGCTTCACACCATGGATTGCTATTTCACACATGCATTTTACTTCCACGCCCCTCCCTGCGAAATCTCACAAAGATAGGGTGGGTTGGGCCTCAGACTTCCATGGAAATGTTATCAGCACCCTTCAATTACTCACAAACCCCTCCCTGCGGATTTGCTTATGAATTGGGCCTTCAGCCCATGGTTATGTTATCCACACCGCCAAATTGCTACTTACACCCCCTTCCCTGCGAAATCCAGCAAGGAAATGGGCCTTAGACCATTTTATTTGTTCTATCTGCAGTCCTCAATTCTACATAAACCTCCCTTGTTTTCTTTTTTTTGTTATTTTTAGGAATTGTTAATGATTCTTTTTGCTAGAATTGTTAATTAATTTCTTTGTTAATTGAAATTTTGTGGATTAACATCTTTATTCATTTCTTGTTAATTCCTAATTATAATTTTTTTTCTCATTAATTTTAATTATTTTGGTGGATTAATTTTGGTAAGTATTAATGAGTGTTTTTTGATCGATATTGGATCGATTTCAATTATGGTGGATCTTCATGAAGTGATTATGGAAGATGGGCATTTATTTTGCTCATAGGAGACTACAAGACCTTGCTTAAGGTTTTATCGGATTTCTTTTTGTGAGGAATCGACACTTCGATCAAGTAAGTAATTCCGATGTTTTCGGCTTTTAAACATCATTCTAGTCGTATGCGGCTTAGGATCATATAACTTAAGGTGCATATTGAGCCCTCCCACCTGAGGCATTGGATATATTTGTGATTTTTTGATGATATGTGTCGATTTCGGAACTTAGGGATTAGGTTACGAACCATTAGGATCGATTCCTTTCACTTCCCCTTAAAATCCACTTTTTTGCCCGTTTCGTCGCAATTATTAAAAATAGTTTTAGGTGGGATGAAATTCTGGAAAAATTCATGAGTTATCCTCATCCTCTTAATTAATTTTTCATAATTTTTGTTTCCAGATTTGGGTGGTTTTAATACTTAATTTGGATTTTAGACCATAAGCTGTCCTAAAAGGGAGTATTTTGGCATAAGGGACCGAAATCGATTTTTCCCCATAGGTGTGAAACCTATTTTTTGCATGTGATTAATCACTGTACGTTGTGACATTTTGATGCTCATTAGGCATTTTTTCCATAATTTTTAGTGCCCTTTTTGATCCGCTTTGTGGAGTTGTTTTTTCGGTGATCATGCTTTGCTACCTTGCTAATCAAGGAATTGTTTTGGCACTTTGGTGCATAATTTTGTGGAATCCTTTTAGAACATGTGAGATAATGACTATATCATTCCAGGGATTTAATTTCATAATTTTTAAAGGCTTTTTTCTATTTTCCATGTCACCTAGATCCTATATTGATTCATGTGTCTATTTGTTGCATAACTTAGATGATAAGAAGGCATTCATGCCATTTGATTGAGGAACTTTTTGGTAACTTTTAGGAGTTAATTATAGGTCATTTTTAGGTCCTTAATTCCAGTTATAGGCCACTTTTTAACCATACTCATTTGGTTTGTTTTAGTGTTTTAAAGTGCATACTTATGTGAACTAACTTTAACCTAAACTAGTTTCTCTTCTCCTCTAAATAATAACTTGAATTATGTGGAAATCATTAATGCCTATCCATACATTCTAATTGCATCTCATTTCTTGTATGCTACTGACCCATAATCATTTCATGCATATTCACATGCCATTCTTCCTTAACTTTCATCATTTGTGATCTTATGCGATGTTTACTTCATTTCTTCTCATGTACTCTTCTTCTTGCTCCATAGGACTAAACCATTGCATCCCTGATTGTATATTCATTCATCCATCTTCATAAGAATTCACTACTGACTTTTATGTTCATTTCATGTATTAATTCATGCTTGTAAGCCATATGCATTCATACTTCATCCATAAACCCTAACTTGCATTTAGGTGAGCTTAGGTGAACTTTTTGTACATAGTTTGACATAGTTCGATCTTGTGAGGTATCCTATCATACTTAGGGACCTATAACATGTAGCTACTGACTTTAGAAGTCATGTAACCTTTAGGTACCTTCACCTTTAGACTTAGTTCTTATTTTGAACCCTAGTTCCATTCTAGGACGTTTATGGTACTTAATCGCTTTCATGCTTCGATTTTACTTTCAATATGCATTGTCATGCTAACTTTTGTTTTGTAGGGGGAAATATTGAGGTAAGAATTACTTCATTCCTATCTCTTATGCATTTTAATTGTACTTGCCTTAGCACTTTGTGCTTTGTTTTTAGGTTTTCCCTTTCCTTAGAAACAACTTAACTTCCTTAGGAAGTAAGTTAGTTTCTAAGTCTCTTTTTTCTTCTTTTCCTTTTTTCTCATTAGGATTAGAAAACCTCATTAACCATAGGACCTCTCTTGTAAATAAACAAATAAAAATTAGGGTTGTGTCTTAGTTCCCATTAGATTTTCCCTTTTCCAACTTGAGTCATTCTTTCTTTCCTCATGAAGAAAATAATAAAACATCTAAGGATAAACCGAACAATCTTGTACGACACGAGACTTTGTTGCGGAGTGTTTATACGCGTCCTGTTTCGGGGCGAGGTATAAATACTCACCGCGATGGATAGGTCTTAGTATGAGAATATTCACAAACAAATTCAAAACACTTCTCATAAAAGACAAAAACACATAATAAGCGACTATCCTGCGGGAACTTCTTTTCTCATCTCATTCACTCACACCGTGAACTCGCGATGACTTGTCTCGCATGCAAGACAGTAAACGCACCCGTACCAGACGAGCCTACAACACCTTAGCATAGACATACGCAGTTCCAGTATAAAAAACACAAACAAATAGTTCCCGCCTTAGTTAGACGAACTACGGCGTCTCTGATCCTCATTTATCCCGATGAGGTACGTAGGCAGTGGGGTAGGGCCCATTCGAGCACATTCTTTATTTTACCTACATTTTCCCAATAATTTCTTTCCATTCTCTTTTTTCAATTTCATTCCTCATTTCCATTCTAGTTAGCGGTTTTATTCAGCAGCAGTTATTCTTCTCACCATTTGAAACAAAACAAGCAAGCGTGGATCCCGTCGGGTACGACGGACGATCTGGGGTGCTAATACCTTCCCAGGTCGTAACCGACTCCCGAACTCAGATCTTTGGTTCGCAGGACCTTGTCCTTTCCTTCTTCCTCAGGTTTGTGCAACATTACCTTTCCCATTCTTTCGGGATAAAAATGTCTGGCTGGCGACTCTAACTTTTCCGCGCCACTTTTGCGTTTGTACTAGAATGAAAATCCCGGGAGCGACAACTGGCTTGAACCTGACTTGTGATCATGCAAATGTTTGATTTTTGCCGTAATGCTCCGTATTAGACGGAATGCTACGCTTATTTTGGTGGTTTATGATGCAAATGCTATGATTATGCAAAAGAGAAACCGATCCGAGATTCGGATCCCGCTAAAGAAAAGATCTCTGGCTGATCTGCTTGGAAGAATATCCCAGCTGGGGAAGAGATCATTGGTAGATCTGTTAGGAAATATAACTCTTCTTGGGGAAATAGATCATTGGTTGATCTACCCTGTAAGGAGAACTCAGATAGGGAGAAGGAAGCTTTCGTCACTTTGTTGTGCAAGAGTTTCAGGCATTGCTCTTCTGGGGAGAGGATGAAAACTCTGTGGGGGGATTTAGCTGAGGATGCTCCTGTCCTGTGCTGGGGACGAAGAGGCTTTGACAATTCCGTTGGGGAAAAGTATTCCAGATATTGCTTGGGGAGGAGGTATGTTGGGGAAGTGATGCTTGGCATGCCCCATGTTGCGTATTGAATACCTGCAACCTGTTAAGACAAAAGAAACGCACAAGTATCCCGAGGTATCCCTTTCCGGATTCCGTCATAGGAGTTAGGCTTTCCTGAAAGTAATATATTTCCTGCATGCATTTATTAAAGATGGATCATTTGTCTTTATGCAAATACTATATTATGAATACTTGACACTTTGTAAACGAAACAAAAATGTACGAAGTGGGGTGTGACTGAAAATTCTGATTTCATTAATCTGGGTGCCCTAAATTGGCAAATACAGTCAAAGAAACAAATCCCCTGAAATGAGGAGATTGTTATAAATTGAGAAAAGTAAAAGTGCTGGCAATGTTGACGACGCTCTGATGAACTTCCTTTGCTATGACCTGTATGACCTTGACGTTCTTCTCATCTTGCTTTATGAAGAAGGTTGATTCTGACTGATGCTTTATCCTTTCGAAGCTTATCGTGTTGTAAATGATATAGACGAATTCAGAATGCAGTTGTTCGCTTATTCCCTGATTTTGCATGGATCGCCCTTTCGGGTTTTCAATCCACCGGGATACCCATTTTTGCTTGAGCTGTCCAATACGACTTTTCAACTCAGTGGGTGTACATTTTTTTAATTTTCCCTTATTTTTGCCCGAGTCTTTTATTCTATTTTTGACTCGCCGGGATGCCCTATTTTTGCCTGGACTTACATTCTGTTTTTATGTCCAACGGGTCATTTTATGCGAAGTACTTTTTAGTTGCATCTGAATTCACAGGGGATAATAAATCTTCACCATCCATAGTAGTGAGCATCAGTGCTCCACCAGAGAAAACCTTCTTTACTATGAATGGACCATCATAATTAGGAGTCCACTTGCCCCTGTGGTCTGTATGAAGAGGAATGGGTCTTTTCAAAACAAGGTCTCCTACTTGGTATTCCCGAAACCTGACTTTCTGATCCAAAGCTTTCTTCATCCTTTTCTGATATAACTGCCCATAACAGATAGCCGCTAGCCTCTTTTCTTCGATCAGATTCAATTGATTGTACCGAGACCGGATCCATTCTGCTTCGTTCAGCTTTACATCCATCAATACCCGTAAGGAGGGTAGCTCAACTTCAATAGGTAGGACTGCCTCCATACCGTACACAAGCTGATAAGGTGTTGCCCCAGTGGAAGTTCTGATTGAGGTTCGGTACCCATGCAAGGCAAACGGTAGCATTTCATACCAGTCTTTGTAAGTAACCACCATCTTTTGCACAATCTTCTTGATGTTTTTGTTAGCTTCCTCAACAGCGCCATTGATCTTTGGCCTGTAAGGATAAGAGTTGTGATGTTGGATTTTGAAGTCCCGGTAAAGTTCTGCCATCATTTTGTTGTTCAAATTGGAACCATTATCAGTAATGATTCGCTCGGGTACTCCATATCGACAGATGATGTCTCTTTTCAGGAATCTGGCTACCACTTGCCTGGTGATGTTTGCATATGAAGCTGCTTCGACCCATTTGGTGAAGTAATCAATGGCTACCAGGATGAATATGTGACCATTTGAAGCAGTCGTTTCGATCTAAGCAATCATGTCAATACCCCACATGGCAAAGGGCCAAGGTGAAGACATCACGTTCAAAGGGTTTGGAGGCACATGTACCTTGTCTGCGTATATCTGGCATTTATGGCATTTCCTGGCATAGGCACAACAGTCTGCATCCATTGTGATCCAGTAGTAACTTGATCTTAATAATTTCTTAGCCATTGCATGTCCTCCAGCATGGGTACTGAAAGATCCTTCATGCACCTTGTGCATCAATAGGTCTGCTTCTTTCTTGTCAACACATCTGAGCAGAACCATATCAAAGTTTCGCTTGTATAATGAACCATCAGCATTAAGGAAGAAACTATCGGCCAATCTTCTTAATGTCTTCTTATCATTGGATGATGCCCCAGGTGGGATGTCTGATCCTCTAAGAAGCATTTGATATCATGGAACCAAGGCTTGTCATCTTTAGCAATGTCCACAGAGAAAACATATGTTGGTCGGTCCAGTCTGGATACCGAAATCCGAGGCACATAATTGGCAGTTTGAACCTTGATCATGGAGGAAATGGTAGCTAAAGCATCTGCGAACTGATTCTCGTCTCGAGGGATGTACTCAAGTTTGACTGTTGTGAAGAAAGTCAATAATCTCCTCGTATAGTCACGATATGGGATCATATGCTCTTGGTGAGTGTACCATTTGCCGTTGGTCTGATTGATTACCAAATTTGAATCTCCGAATACATTCAATGTCTTGATCCTGAGGTCAATGACTTCCTCAAGACCCATGATACAGGCTTCGTATTCTGCTTCGTTTTTAGTGCAGGCAAAGATGAGTTTCGCCGAGAAAGGCATGTGAACTCCTTTAGGTGTAATGAGCACTGCACCAACTCCAAGACCATTCATATTGACAGCCCCATCAAACATCATTGTCCATTCTTCCTTTGGGTCAGGCCCTTCAGTGTGAACAGGTTCTTCATGATCTTTTGCTTTTAGGTACATGATGTCTTCATCAGGGAAGTCAAATATCATTGGCTGATAATCATCAATGGGTTGCTCAGCTAGATAGTCAGACAGTTCACTGCCTTTGATGGACTTTTGAGATGTGTACTGAATGCCATACTCTGTCAGAATCATTTGCCATCTTGCAACCCTTCCGGTAAGTGATGGCTTCTCAAATATGTACTTGACAGGGTCCATTTTTGAAATCAATAAGGTAGTGTGAGTCAACATATACTGTCTTAGTCGGCGAGCAGCCCACGCTAAAGCACAACAAGTTTTCTCGAGCAGTGAATAACGTTGTTCACAGTCGGTAAACTTTTTGCTTAGGTAGTATATTGCATTATCTTTTCGACCAGACTCGTCATGCTGGCCCAACACACACCCCATTGATCCTTCTAATATTGTCAGATACATTATTAGAGGTCTTCCTTCAACTGGAGGCATAAGAATCAGAGGTTCTTGCAAGTACTCCTTGATCTTTTCAAAAGCCTTCTGACAATCTTCGTTCCATCTGACCGTTTGTTCCTTTCTTAACAATTTGAACAGGGGCTCACAGGTTGCAGTGAGATGAGATATGAACCTTGATATGTAGTTTAATCTACCTAAGAATCCCCGAACTTCTTTTTCAGTCCTAGGTGCAGGCATCTCCTGAATGGCCTTAACTTTGTCAGGATCAACTTCAATCCCTTTTTCACTTACAATGAATCCCAACAGCTTACTAGAACGTACCCCGAATGTGCATTTGTTGGGGTTTAGCTTCAACTGATATTTTCTCAGACGCTTGAACAACTTCAGCATATTTACCAGATGATCTTCTTCAATGAGGGACTTGGCAATCATGTCATCCACGTAGCATTCAATTTCTTTGTGGATCATATCATGGAATAACGTCACCATAGCCCGTTGATAAGTTGCACCAGCATTCTTCAGTCCAAAAGGCATTACCTTGTAACAAAATGTGCCCCAAGGTGTGATGAAGGTTGTTTTTTCCATGTCTTCGGGTGACATCCTGATCTGATTATACCCGGAAAATCCATCCATGAAAGAAAATACCGAGAACTGAGTTGTGTTGTCGACCAATACATCAATGTGAGGTAATGGGAAGTCATCCTTTGGGCTAGCTCTGTTCAGATCCCGATAATCCACACACATTCGTACTTTGCCATCCTTCTTAGGCACTGGTACAATATTAGCAACCCACGGTGGGTAACTAGTTACAGCAAGGTAACCGGCGTCCCACTGTTTTTGTACTTCTTCTTTAATCTTCATGGCCATATCTGGGCGAGTACGTCGTAGCTTTTGCTTCACTGGAGGGCAATCCTCTTTTAAGGGCAGCTTGTGCATAACAATATCCGTATCTAGACCTGGCATGTCTTGATATGACCAAGCAAAGACGTCGACGTATTCTCGAAGCATGTCAATGAGCTGTTCTTTTACTGAAGCCTGCATACTAGCCCCAATCTTCACTTCTTTCAAATCCTCCTCGGTACCAAGATTAACTGTTTCAACCTCCTCCTGATGAGGAGTGATCACTTTCTCTTCTTGCCTCAACAACCTGGCTAACTCTTCAAGTAACTCATAGTCATCTTTAACCCCTTCATCAGCTTGATTAATTGGATTGTCGAAGTCATACAAGGTCATAGCAGTGCTGTTGTCGGTGCAATATGGAGGATAATCTCTGCGAGGGTCGAGATTTGTTCGTTTTAGTGACCAATTTTAATCTTGTTTAGAAAAAGTGAAAATGAAGTTATTTATTTTGAAAACATTGCCATTTTATTGTTTTGTACAAAAGTGAAAAATGACAAGACAGTGAGCGAAAAAGAGACTTGTTTGCAAAAGATGTCCGATATTCATTGATAATTCATTTGCACAAAATTACAATATGACCCTATTACAAAATGCGTCCTGTCACCTTGGGCCAGATGCAAGACTTGATGCATGCTAAAAAGGCAGGAAATAATAATTACTCTGCAGGAGTAACCCTTATAATTTCTTGGGAAGACCAGTTAAGGACTTGGTGCCCCGGGATCCTTGGACGTATCCAGCTCTCCAGGTTGAGGTTGCTTTCCGCCTCGTCTTCCAGGTTGTTAACAGCATCTGGGGTGAGCATCCCCCACTGATGAACTTGGGCTCTTTAGCAGCCACTGGTTGATCTTGTCGGAATGGTTTGTAACCCAAACCGAATCTGTCCTCCTTCTTCTCCACCGGCAGCAACTTGCCCAAGCCTTGGGCATTACCATCTTCAACAACCTTCCGAGCTTGCTGATAGGAGACAATTGAAGTACCCATCCTATCCTCCTGGGATGCAGCAAATACTTCGGTCGTCGCCTCATTGACGTTCAAGGCCTCGAACCCTTGGCTCATAGTTTCATGGATTTCACCATCCATCTCAATGTACTTGTACGTAGCCAGATGGCTAACAAAGATGTCCTCCTCACCACAAATGGTGATAATCTGTCCTTTCCATTCATATTTCAATTTCTGGTGAATGGTCGACGTAACTGCGCCAGTGGCATGAATCCATGGCCGACCCAACAAACAGCTATAGGCCGGCTGAATGTCCATCACATAGAAAGTAGTCTGAAAGAGTTGCGGACCGATTATCACTGGCAGCTCCACCTCTCCAAGAACAGACCTCTTGGAGCCATCAAAAGCCCTAACCACCAGATTTCTTGGTCGGAGAGCTATTCCATCATATTCGAGCTTGACAAGAGCTTTCTTTGGCAAGATATTGAGTGAAGACCCAGTGTCCACAAGAACATGAGATAGTATATCCCCTTTGCACTCCAGGGTTATGTGCAAAGCTTTGTTGTGGTGACGTCCTTCTGTTGTCAAATCAGCATTGGTGAAACCTAGCCCATGGCTAGTATTGACATTAGACACCACTGTTTCAAGCTGATTCACCGTGATCTCTTCTGGCACGTAGGTAGCATGCAAAACTTTGAGTAATGCATCTCGATGAGCTTCGGAACACAACAGCAGAGATAAGATGGAGATCTTAGAAGGAGTTTGGTGGAGCTGATCCACAACCTTGTAGTCACTTCTTTTAATTATCCTCATAAATTCATCCACATCCTGATCAAATGATGATTTATGAGTCTCTTTTGGAGCAGATTCTTCAAGCATCACACTTTTCCCTTTGGCTTTGGTAACATCCTCTGCTTCAGTATTGTTCCTTGGAGCTTGTGACGCGAAGAGGCGTCCGCTTCGGGTGAAGCCTCCGCCTCCCCCGACATTATCTACTTAGGGAGTAGGAACTAAAGAATCAAGAAGTACTTTTTCTCCGTTGCAGTAAAGGTCAGCACCATAATGCCATGGTACATCATTGTCTTTATCATGTGGAATACGCCCTGACACCGTGATGGTGACTGGGCTCACTGCAGCAGAAGTTGGAATCATTATTGTCTGTGGATCATAAAAGATAGTGACAGGACTTCTTGTAGACGTTGGTGGTGATGAATTGAAGCTTGATTGTTGCTGAAACTGTTGTTGAGATTGTTGAAAGTTGCTGGAGTTTGGGACCGTTGTTGGGTCATAATAAATAGTAACTGTGGAGACATCATTGTTGGTGGTTGCTGAAGTTGTATAAGGAGATGAAATGGAACCGTTGTTTGTTAAAGTGATGGAAGAAGTGGTTGCTGATGTTGTAGATGAATCAGTAGGAACAATTGTTGTTGAAGTTGTAGGAGAATCATTTGTTGTTGTAAAAGGAGTTGTTGGTGTTGTAGAAGTTGTTGTTGTTATTTGCAGAATGCCTTCTTTGATCAAGACATTGATGCCATTCCTCAAGCTTGCACACCCATTCACGGAAACCTTGCAAGATTCACAACAGGCCTCACAACCTGGAAACACTTGGCATTTCAAAAGCTAAGCTTTAACCTCTGCCAGAGGTGTTTGAATACTTGCAGTATCTTCAATTGGAATCATGGGTGAGCCTTCCTCTATAGCATTAATCCTTGGCCCACTGTGGCTTGGCATAGGATTTTTCATGACATTGGGAGGTGGTGCAAAGTTCAGGTCCTTTGAATCTACCAGATCCCAGACCTTCATATGCAGGGCCCTGCATTTTTTCATGGAATGACCAGGTGCGTTAGAATGAAAAGCACACCTAGCGTTGACATCATAATTTCTCGGAAGGTTCTGAGGATCAGGTGGAGCCAATGTCCTCAACTCAACAAGATTGAGCTTTAGGAGTTGTGGCAGCAGTGTAACATATGACATTGGAATAGGGTCAATCACCCTGTTGATCTGAGATGGCCGCTGTTGGAAGGGGCGTTGTTGTTGATTGTTGTTATTGTTGTTGTAGGATCTCTGTTGAGGAAATTGTGGATGTTGAGGAAAATGCTGTGGTTGTTGAGTATACTGAGGAGGTGAAGCAGGGATAGTGACGGCAGCAACTGATCTGGGCAGATATTGGGGTCTTCCCCTTCCCATATGTACATAATTTGTTTCACCAGATCTACGGGGCCCAACAAATGGTTTCCTTGCACTGCTTGAACTGGCACCGTTGTCGGAAATCTTCTCCATCTTCAATAAGCTCTCAATTCTATCCCCAGCTATCATCACATCTGCAAAGCTGGTGGAAGAAAATGCAACCAATCTGTCAATATAAGTACCCTGCAGAGTATTCATGAACATGTCTTCCATCTCCCTTTCTAACCTCGGGGGTTGAACGGCAGCAGCTAGTTGCCTCCACCTTTGGGCATACTCTCTAAAGCTTTCACGGGAAGATTGTGACATTCCCATCAGAAGTGTTCTGTTTGGAGCCATATCCAGATTATACTGATATTGACGGATGAAAGCTTCAGCCAAGTCTTTCCAATTCCTAACTGTGGCTCTGGCCAAGTGAGAATACCATTCCCGGGATGCCCCTGTCAAGCTATCCTCGAAGTAAAACATCCACAGCTTCTCATCCATGGTGTAGGCTTTCAATCTCCCCAGGAAAGACTGAAGGTGGGTACGTGGGCAGGATGTGACATTATATCTTTCAAAACAAGGGGGTTTGAACTTGTGAGGAATTCTCACCCCTTCCACCAATCCCATGTCCATGACATCAAAACCCAGAGTGTTTTGGGATTCGAGAGACCTTAGCTTCTCTGCAATTTCATCCAACCGACGGTCGTAGACTTCGTCTCCAGCCCCAACCACAGTAAACTGCTCTTCTTGAGGGTCCTCCTGCAAGGCCCTTCCTCCAGTGGTGTTACCTTGGGTGTTTCTTATGGCATTGATATCTGGGTTCATATGAGGTCCAAACTCTGGGGGATCAGTACGAGGCTGCACATGATCATTGTTACTGGTACCCTCTGTACCTGGATGGTTTTCCTCGAGAGTTTGCCGCTCGACTAGCTCCCTCAGTATTTCCTGGATTTGAGCTAAACCAGTCATCACTTTCATAAATTGATTCATTTGGGCCCTAATTTTTGTCATTTCATTGGCCATATGGGCGCTCACTTTAGTCAAGTCTTGTTGAACCAGATCCATTTGTAATCCCGAAAGGTTGTTTCTTGTCGGATACCGGTGCACTCTACTGACAGGGAACACTCTTCTACGAGCAATGTTTCCTGAAACCACAACAAAGTGAGAAACAACCACAAAAACAAAAACCAACAAAACAAATAAAAGATGTTAGTATGCAATGCAGGATGCCTATTTTTCTTCCAAGGATATCCGGTTTGGTTCATTGGTTTTGACCTTTCCAGACCTCGAGGAAAGGATGATGTTACAAAGAGATTAAGCCCACAAATAATACAGACCATATATTACAAAGAGTGAAGATACATAGTTTGATTACAACAAATCCCCATGATGGGTTACAATACAACAACGACATCAAAAAGTACAAACAAAAGGAAACACAAGTACAAGGAAATCAAACATCCAGTCCAAAGTCATCCTCTCTGACTTCCTTCAGGAGAGCCTCAGTCACTGGACCTACTGGGTGCTCTGTGATAGTCCTGATGAGGAGGTTCCTAGTGGCAATGACACTGGTCAACTTCTTGTGCTTATCCTGGTCCTTTGACCTATTCAACCCCGCCTGGAGTTTCAATTCAAAGATCTCCTTTTGTGCTGCTAATAATGCCTCCTGATGCTTCTTCTCACTAGCCAACATTTGCTCTATCTTAGCTTGAGTTCTTTGATCTTCTTGTGCACGAGCCTCAGTGATCCTGATCCACCTAGCCTGGCTCTCCTCTAAATAATGCTCTGCCCTAGCCTTCTGAGTCTTTGCTTCCTTGCAAGCATTCTTCAGTACTAACTCCCCTGCCCTAGCCTTTCTGATGTAGTCGTCCGTCTTCTCCATCTTGGTTAAGTGCTCAGTCCGTAGCTTCTCTAACCTCTCATTATCTAAACGGCTGTCATTCCTCTCCCAGAGGGTCTTTTTCAAGGCTTCAGAGAGCTGGGCATTCCTTTCCTTTAGTTTCTCAAATTCCTCTAAGCTGATAGTGGATGCAGGGTGCACTGCTGATGGTCCAGGTGTATCTTCTAAGGTGAATGGCATCCGGGTGATCTGTGCCCTGGTACGAGACCAATCAAGATACTGTGCTGAGTCTATATTGTTGCATTTGCCAAGGATAACTGTCCCCTTAGTCTGAATATTTTCCCAGGCCCAGGCTTCCTGTCTGACAGTAGCAGAGTTGCGCTGGATGTCACAATAGAGCGTCTTTGTCAAGTCTTGCCCTCTTGGGGGATGAACCAAAGCATACCCTAACTGCCTCTTGAAAATCAAAGGGTTGTAGTTGATGCAACCTTTTACTCCAATCAAGGGTACATTGGGATATTGCCCACAGCTAGTAATGGTCCCTTTGCCCTTAGTGCTCTGAGTGCACCATCTGATGTCCTCTGATGTAAGGGAAATCAATCTCTTAGCCCAATTCCTTGGCTGATGAGGGTTCAGGAAAGTGTCCGACTTCGGCAAGTGTCTTAACAACCAGCAGTAATAGATGGGTGCATAGCATCTGACCAATCTTCCTCTTTGCTTCTCATTCCTCTGGTGCACTGAGTAGTAGAAGTCTCCAAGCAAGGTAGGAACTGGGTTCCTCAATAAGAACAGGTGAATAGCATTCTTGCTCACAAACTTTGGCTCATCTGCAAACAAGATAACTCCATATATGTTGAGGGCTACGAGTGCACAAACAGCATCCCACTTTCCTGTTGCAGCATGCAGGGTGGCCTGGGAGATCAAGAAGTCTAAGTGAAGGCCTATGATTCCAGCCTTAGTGGTCATGCTCTGATCAATGAGGGTAGGCTCCAAGTGCAATGCCTTAGCTATATCTTCATCCTTGGGAGCAACCATCTCAGGGTTGAAAGGAATCCCTCTCCTGATGGGGACACCTAACAACATGGAAAATTCTTCTAGCAGAGGTCTCAACTGGAAATCAGGGAATGTGAAACATCTGAGAGGAGGATCATAAAACTGCAAGCAAGTGTGGATCATGCTCCTCTAGGATGCATCCAGGTCCATGATCATGTCCAATATGCCTCCATAACATTCCCTGAATAAAGGGACATGATCAGGAGTGATGAGAGAATGGATATGTCTGATGCCTGTCAAAGTAGGCTCAAATAAGTGATAGGTGATGTTGCTCTTTCTGGAAGTGTCCATGCTGACAATGGATGCTGGTGAAGAAGACTGAGGAGAAGCACTAATGAAGGTAACTGCTGAAAACTGATGAAGATAACTGGAGAAGAGTCTCTGATGAAAACAAACTGATGAAGGTGCTGGAGAAGAATCTCTGATGAAGATGACTGGAGGAATTTGAGCAGCGGAACAGGTCAAAACCAAACCAAAGATAAGATGTGGATCCCCTGTACAAAAAATAGACAAATGTTAAATGATGCAAAATGATGTATGCAAAATGATATGCAAAGGGTTTGTGATCAAGTGTTGGATCTGTTATCTGCCTTGATAGGGTCCATGGGTGCTCATAAGTCTGGATGGAAGCTTAGAAAACCAGTAACCAGGTGGGGGACTCAAATAAAGAGTCACAAATCCAGGGTTTCACAAGAACTGTCCAAAATGATACAACCTTAACAATATTAGTAACAAGGTATGATGAGGCCAAGGGTTCCTGCAAACCTGTAAACATCCCAACCCCCTCACTTGAATTGTTCTAGAACAAGGATCCTCAGACTTGGATCAGTTATGAGAAGTGTAAACACTTCTAACCCGAAGGTACAATGTTTACATTAATCATAAAGGATCCTCCTCTAATTCACCTCAGATGCTGAAGGTCATAAAAGGTCACCCAAACTTAGCAGGTTTCCCAGATAACCCTAGTACTATAGGAAATCCGTAGCACAAAGTTCTCAATAAGAAACCTATGTCTGAACCATGTTTCATATTCCCGCACCAGACCGAAATGGAATGGGAAAGAATATGAAGCCACTCTATCCTATGTGTCACTCAGGTCCCCGGTATGGAACCTTAATCACTCAACAATCCCTCCCACCAAGGTAAACACATATCCAACACAGATGATGATAATAGTATGAAATGCATAAAACTGTAAATGAAAGCAATAAATAAAGCTGTACAGAAAGCAATAAATAAAGTAATAAATAAATAAGCACAAGTAGCACATAACACCCCCATAAACACAAATCAAACAAGCGCTAGGAGGAACCCACAAAAAGAACCAGAAGCCCTGGTTGCAATATTACCAATCCCCAGCAGAGTCTCCAAGCTGTCGCTCCCGAAGATTTACATCCCGGTACAAGCGCGAACGGTCGGCGAAAGGAGAAAATGAAATGAACAGAGTCGCCAGCTAGGCATTTTTATCCCGAAGGAAAGGTAATGCTGCATAAACCTAGAAAAAATATGGATAAGACGGTTGCGAACTAGAGAAACTGAGAAAGGGGGTTGGTTACAACCTGGGAAGGTATTAGCACCCAGATTGTCCGTCGTACTCGACGGGATCCACGCTTACAAGATTGTGTTTAAAAGGGGTAAGTGTATGCGCTATCTGTATGCAGAAGCTGGAAAAGGATATACAAGTGTCAGTGTAAAAGGGTGAATGTTCAGGAACTGTGGCTTAGAAGAGAATGCTGAAAGAGGGGGATGACAAAGAAACTTTTGTTCGATAATTGTTAAGTTATGCCTACATATCCTCTCGTGCAATGAGGAAGTCAAAACACCGTAGTTCGACTCAAAGAGACTGAAAGATTTGACTGATGAACTGCTTGCTTGCCTATGCTCAAGTGTATGACTCGTCTGGCTTGAGTGCTAACTGTCTTGCATTAGACGGAAGAAGCAGGTTCTCGTTTATGAATGAGTTTGATGAGAAAAGAATCCCGGAGGAGATGATTATTGTTTGTTTTTATGTTTTTAGTTTTGTTATTTTTTTTTGGTGTTTTTCATAAGTTAATGAGCTTAAGCCTAAATCAAGGACTTGCAAACTCATTATATCCTTCCTGATTAGGGATAATGAGAATACTTAAGTATGAGATAAGCATCTCAACTTAATTGCCATGATGATGTAGGATTAAGATCATTAACCTACTTGTGATTATTTAGATGTTTTAGGGATTTTGTTTAGTGTTAAGTGATGAGTTTAATCTCTAATCACAGATTAGTGGGCTCATTACACCATCCTAATAGAAGGATAATAGATGAGCACACCTAAGCTGAGGAAGATACCTCAACTTAATCCATGGTTAGGAATTAAATTCATTATATAACAAGCCTTTATTAAATGGATTTTTATTAAGGGATAAGATTAAGAAGTGGATTTTAAGTTTGTAAGACAACTTGAGGAGGACTTGTCCATTAAACACTAGGGTTAGTCCTTCTTAATCATAAATGAAGAATTAGAACCCTAATGTAAGGCCCAAGTTACAAGATGAAGTCTTAGTGATTATTAAGATGATTTGATTGAGAGGTTTAAAAAAATTAAAGGTTTAACACTTAGGATTAAAGTTATACACTCCATCCTAAGAGAAGGATGCAGGCATAACCCTAATTCCAAAGTCCTAAAACTTTAAGAGTTTAGTCTCTGATTATTGAGATGAGAAGGGAGACTCAAAGGTAAAAAGCTAAGGGGAACTAATCCCAACCCTAATTATTATCATGCTTGGATATCCTATGGTTTGTAATGCTTGAGAAAGACCTTCAAGGAAGCCACCAATGGAAGAAGCAGATGAAAGAAGGAGGAAGTAGAAGAATAAGTTACTTACTTCCTAAGAAGATAAGTAACTTAAAGGAAGAAAGGAAGAGAAGCACAAGTGAGGCAAGCCCACTCAAAGACAAACAAAAATGCAGTAAGAATGCAATATGAAGAGATGAGAAAAGGTGGGAGGTGAAGGCAAATCCACCTCCCAACAACTTACCATTAACCTGAAAAGTTAGCACAAGATGCATAAGGAAAGAAATGAAATGAAACAATGCATATGCAAGGAAAAAACCAAGACCATAAGCATACACATGATGTAAATGATGCTATGATATGATGCAAAGGCATACAAGATGCATGTGTGTGTTCATACAAGAATGAGATGTCATGTGAGCATGCTTTGAAGTTTGAAAGTTCATGAAAGTTAATGAAAGAAAGTGAATGCAACTCATGGCAAATGAATGAAGAAATGATCAAGCATGATTCTAACATGTCCTAAGATGTCTAAGATGACATATGAATGCATGAAATGTCATGGAAAGCTCATGTATGGATGTATATGCAAGATGAATGCAAATGAACATGTAAAATTAGGGTTTTAGGGACACATGAGATGCAAATGACAAAGACAGAAACAAATGACATTATAAAAAATTGAAAATGCACTCAAAGGAACCCTAAACCTATACTAGGTTACCATCCAAAGGGGGAGGTCAGAAGCTAAACCTAGAAGAAGTTATGAATTTCCTAAATTCCTAGGGTTTTTTGGGTGATCTTCAATGTAAAATACCAAACAATTTGAAAATGCAAGATAAAAATGAAACAAAAATGTTTTTAGAAACTAGAGGACATGCATGGAACAATGCAAAAAGAACCATTCACAAACTCAACTTGGTTTAAAAGTTATGAATTTTTGAAGTTAGGGTTAGCAAATAGGTCATTTTAGGAACCCTAATTCAATGAAAAATCTCAAAGTATGATCAAAACCAAAAAGAAATTTGTATGGTGAGTTTGTAAATGCTTCTAAATGTCTAAGAATGCTCTCTGATGTTTTTGGTGATTTTTCAATACTTAAATGTATTTTTAATTAATTAAAATGAATTAATTAATTAAATAAAACATTTAAATGATTTAAAAATACCTTTTTTAATGCAAAAAATAAAAATAAAAATATTTTTGGTTTCTGAAAATTAATAAAAGTCATGATAAAAATTTTCAGAATTTTTTGATCATTTTTGCTATTTTTAATAAATATATGAAATAAAATACAAAGAAAAGAAATAAAAATCAAATAAAAGGGGAAGTATGCAGATCCAAAGGCTGAGATTCAAACCTAGGGGGAAGGGGTTGACTGCGCACGCAGATGGAGGGCTGGGATCTATCCTGGGTTAATTAATCTGATTTAAATTAATTAATTCCAATTAGGGTTTAATGACAAATCCTGACCATTCACTCACTAAACTAATCTTCATCCAAGGGCTGGCATTGAATCTGGGCACGCTAACCCTAATGACTTTCAGGTGACCGGAGCTAAGCTCCGGTCATCTTCTCCGGTGACCCCAAATCCCAACTTCTTCTATAGCTCACTAAAACTCAAACTAACTGCCCAGAAATGATCCCCAAACATCATGGAACTCAAATCAACAAACAAACAACATTTATAACACACGAATCAAGAGAATCGAAGCAAAACATTTTTTAGGTTGAACTTTTAGAACATCATGAAATGTTTATTTCTCAACTATTTTCAATTTCAAACATATCAGGATGATCAGTGCAACTCATAGAATCATTCTATAACAAGAAATCAAAGTTTTGGAAAATTTGTTCTTGAGGTAAACCTGAGATGAAGCTTTGCTATTTGGAGCTTTCTGGCCACTTCCTTGGTGCTTTTCCACTCCAATGAACCCCTTGATGCTTCTGGCAAGCTTGAAACAAGTTTATGTTGGCTGTTTTTGAGGTTTCAGTTCAGAGCATGTCAAAATCGTGTTTTTGTTTGAGGTAGTTTCAGGCCAATGTGAGGGGTGGGAAATGATCCTGGGGTTATGTGGAGAGGATTGGTGAAAGAATTTTGAAGTTTTGATGGCTGAGTTGGGAGATTTGAAGAGATGAAGTTTTGAGAGGATTTTGTGTAATCTAAGCTTGGGTGTGTTTCAGGCTTGTGTGTTATGTGTTATGGCTTGCATAATGTCCACATATCATGTCTTGATAGGTCAGAAGAGTGGTTGTGGCCTATGCTGATTGGTATGGGTGATTTTGCAAAAAAGTCAAGAATGTGTACTTGAGGTATGGGCATGGCGCAGGCCTGAGATTTTGGGGTGTCTGGCCTCAACATGGATCAAGGAAGGCCATAGGATTGAAACATTGCAGCCGGATCACTTGATGCTAGGGTTTCTATGAGTTTTGCAAATTTTCCCTCTTTGGTGTAACTTGTGATTCAAGGCATGAAATGATCCAATTCTTGGGCCAATTATGAGTTTTTGAAGTTTCCTGATCATGTTATGAAGTATTTGGGCACATTAGAAGTCATTAGAAGCCTTGGCAAGTGGTTTTGCAAAAATCCCTCTTTGGTGCATTCTTGAAAATTATAGGATTTTTGCCAACTTTGAAGGATCATAACTTGAGTTCCATAATGAATTAGAACACGTTCTTGTACTTTTTGAAAAGGGAAAGACCTAATCTACAACTTTCATGACCAAGAGTTTTTCATTTGAAGCATTTTTGGTTAAGAAAGAGGAGGTTGAAAAACTTTCCCAAAATGGAAAGTATCCATTACAAGTCATTTCCATTTTTGGCAACTTTTCAAATGGCTCAAAATTCTTCAATATTGTGAACTTCCAACCTCTTATAAGATCAAATAAAGATCATAGAACTTCAATTTGATGAAAATACCCCCTTGGTTCCATTGTTGGGGGCCTCAGATGCCCTGATTTTGACTTAACTTGCTCAAGAAGTTACCCAGTGAACAAATGACTTCCACAATGAATTTCTTCATCAAACTTGGTACACATGATCCTTATAACATCTTAAGAACATTAGAAACAAGAATGGCCCAAAAATTTGGAGTTGAGGCCTCTGAAACCAAAACCCTAATTTTGGTCATCTGTGCATTGAAAACCCTAGCTCTGCTTCCATGCCTTGCCAGTTCTTGTGATTCCTTGACTTCCATGAACTTTGAGGGACATAATATGATGATAGAACACACATGGACCCTCTTGGAAAGCTTTGAGGCCTTTGGGATGGCTCAGATGGAATCTTGGATTGCTCAGATCACAAACCCTAGATGCATATGAACTTGAACTATGCAGATGAAACAAAATATGCAATATGTGGTAGTATGCTTATGCTTATGCAAAAATGAAAGATCACAAGCCATGGTGTGAAATGAGTGAGGGCAAATTTGGGGTGTTTACAGATTGCAACAGTATAACCCTTGTATCTATGTTGTTGGAGAGTTTGGACCGATGTTATTATTATGTGGTTGACAAGTAAGTTGTTTTATCCCTGAATGTCTGCAAGTTCTTGTTCTATTGCTTGGTGAGAACTCCAATGGATACGTGTGTTCATTGCAGACTACCAACTACCTAGTATTTCTTGAGAATTCATGGTATCTCCATTGTTAGACTTTGAGAGCGTAGTGGAAGGAGACAGATGAAGAGTTAAGTCAGATTACTAAGAATCAGAAGAGAATTATTTATAAGTGTTGAGGTAATAGAATTTTGTTCTAAGTGTGTTATCTTTAAGTAAGATACTAAAAGAATGAAGTGTTAGATATAAATGGTTACAGTGTATGATGTCGGACCAAGTGGAATTGGTATAGAAGTTGTTTGGCAACTTTGAAATGGTTTTAGAAATTGAAGGATTTTAATAAGAGCTTTTGGTGGAAATTCTGTGTAGATAAAATTTCACTAAGATACCTCGTGGAGTTTTGTCGAATGTTGTTGTCCCAAAATCAAGTTGGAGTGTTATGCGTTTATGTTGTGACTCAATAGAAAGATTTAGAGTGGTATGCTTCTCCGAAGGAGATATGAGCCTAAGTGATTCAGTATGAAACAACAAATGAATTGCGGAAATAGTAAGTTAGAAATTAACCTAATGTTGGAACAAGCGTATGAGTATGGACGTGAAGTTTGATTTATTATGAAACAAGGACTTTGAGTCACGAAGTAGAATTGGGATTTGAATATGTTAGAATATGTAACAGAAATAAGGACACGTGAGGATCTAAGACAATGTTGTAAACTATTGTTGTTGTTGAGTAAAGGAAATTCGAGGACAGATATTTATTTAAAACTAAGATTATAAGAAATACAAATTCTTTTTTTTTAATTTTTTCTTCAATGATTGCTAAGAAATAAGAACTCATGTTTCAGTAAAATTAGTCACTTTGACTTACAGTTTTTACATAAATTATAAGTAAAAAGGTAGTAGGAACTAGAATGAAGAGTGTAGTAGCTATAAATGCGAGAATATTTACTTCCATAATCTCTATGTTTTCTTTATCTTTAATTTATAATAAATACTTCGGGATTTAATCCCATAGAAATAAAAAATCTTTGGTCACTAAGTTCAATGTTATAAATAGGGTCTCGATGATATCCAATCGGATCAATATCACGAATAACAATATGTGAGCTATCAAATCAATAATAGTGTTGTTGTCCCGAAATCAAGTTGGAGTGTTATGCCTTGATGTTGTGACTCAATAGAAGGATTTAGAGTGGTATGCTTCTCCGAAGAGAGATGAGCCTAAGTGATTCAGTATGAAACAACAAATGAATTGCATAAATAGTAAGTTAGAAATTAACCTAATGTTGGAACAAGCGTATGAGTATGGACGTGAAGTTTGATTTATTATGAAACAAGGACATTAAGTCTCGAAATCGAATTGGAATTTGAATATGTCAAAATATGTAACAGAAGTAAGGACATGTAAGGATCTAAGACAGTATTGTAAACTGTTGTTGTTGTTGAGTAAAGGAAATTCGAGGACGAATTTTAATTTAAGGAGGGGAGAATTTAATACCTTGTATTTTATTTAAATGCTATGGATAATATTAATTAAGATTAATATGATTCCGGTGTGCTCTGAGAGTTTTCAATTGAAATAATTAGAGCAACCGACGAACTTAAATTCATTAATTAGTATTATCTGACTCAAAGGTTTTATTAAATAGTTGACTCAGAGACATTTTTTGGATACTCTCAATTTGGACCCATTATTTAGTTTTACTAACTAATGATAGAATATCAGTATTATTTTCCTTTTCTTTCCTCATTTTTCATGAAGCATAGAAAACAAGGGTTTGAGAAAGAGAGAAAGAGCAAGAGAAGAGAAAGGAAGGAAAAGAAGAAGAAAACCATAGAAGCTCAAGATCAAGAATCATCCTCATTCTTCTTCATCTTCATCAAACTCCTCTTCATTGTCAAGGTGGATTCTAGTTAGAAGCTTTGTTTTAAGAGTTTTTGATGTTTAGAGTTTAGGTTAGAAACGATTAAATTGTGAAATCGAAGTTTCTAACGTTTAAAATGTTGAAATAACCGGGTAGAATAGTCGGGCACTATGCCAAAAATGACATTTATTAGCGCACCTTAGACAACTCTTTATTAAGAAAGCACTGCTATAAGTAAAAAATAAAATAAAATACGGAAACTATTCAAGAAAAATAGTAAAAGCGCTGCTAAAAGTCATACCTTAGACATCACTTTTGGAAAAGTGTTGTCTAAGATAGACCTTAGACAGCGCTTTCTGAAAGCGCTTTTAAAGGTATATCTTAGACAACACTTTTGAGGAAAGCATTGTCTAAGGTCTTTTAATTTAAAAATAAAATAAAATCAAAAGTGTTGTCTAAGGTTGACCTTAGCCAGCACTTTTTAGAAGCGTTGTTTAAGGGCTCCCTTAGATAACGCTTTCCACAAAAGCGCTGTCTAAGGTCTAATTATATGAAATAATTAGAATACTCAGTTTCTATTTTCTTATCTTTCTTTCCCTCTCTCTACGAACGAACTTTGCGAATGACCATTTTGGACCTAACGAAGCTTCAATCGCCACCGTCGTCCACCACCGTGCTCTTCCGTGACGTTTACTGTTGCCGTCGTTCTCTTTCCTCCACCATACACCATCTCATTTTTGGTAAGTTTCTTCTTTTTCGCAAGCACGAAATCAATTCATCTCTATTTAGGGCAAGCACGAAAATAGTTGACATTGATGATAGAAGTAGCTTATAATGATGACATTGATGATATAAGTAGCTTATAAAGAAGAAAATAACTTATCTCTTTTTGAATATAGTTGACATTGGTTGAAGAAGTGCTTATTATTTTAAGCTCTTTTTGTATATAGTTGTCATTTTTGTAGAAGTGATTATTAGTTTAATATCTTTTTGTATATGGTTGACATTGTTTGAAGGAGTGCTTATTATTTTAATCTCTTTTTGAGATTGAGGAAGTGCTTATTATTTTAATGGGAATAGCTTATTATTTTAATCTCTTTTTGAGATTGAAAAAGTGCTTATTATTTTATTAGCATTATACAATCTTTTCGAGCCCAACGAGATATCCAAGTATCAAAGAGGAGAGCCAACAACATTACATGGATAAAAGTGGTGGTATATTAATTATCACATTTTTTATTATATTAGTGATGATACTTGATAAAACTTAGGATTTATCCATATTTTCTTTCATGTGTAGTGTCCTCGACAACATAATGGTATAGATTGCGGATATTTCATGTTGAGGTTTATGAAAGAAACTCTTTTTTTGGACCGGTTAGATATTCCAATCGATGTATGTATTTCTAACTTATGAGTTATTTTAATATTTAAAACATATTTCTCATATAATTAAATAGTTGAAACTAAATCAAACTATGTTATATTATTATGTAGTACTTTGATGAATTCAAGTGTGCATGTTAATCGAGAGATCATTTGGAAGAAATTAAAGAGGATTGATGTCAATTCATTATGGAGCTCAGAGTGTTAAGGTATATTGTACTCTTACTTTAATTGATGAAAATTTTGAGTATGTGTATGTAACTATAGATATATTGATTATAACTTATTTTAATTGATCAATAACAATATTTTTGTGTTGTTTCAGGTTATAGTATAGTTGGATGAAAATGTATAGCTCGGAGTGTTATCAAATTTTTGTTTATGTAGATTTCATTTGACGCAAAATGTATAGTTGGATGAAATGATTTGTAAAAACTATGTTGTATATTTAAATTGGTGCGTAAATTGGTACGTTTGTATAAATTGTTTCGTAGATATTGGTTTGAAAATCCGATTATTTTGTATATATAAATCGGTGCCTAAATTGGTACGTTTAAATAGGCAAATTTGGTGCAAATTTTGGTTGGAATGAATAGGTACAAATTCTGGTTTAAAAACCAGGTGAAAAATGTGGATACAAAATAGGTGCCTATAATTTAGCAAATCCAGACAGCGCTTTTTAAAGGAAATTATTTTAAAAATTTCATATACCTTAGACAGCTCTTTCAACAAAAAAGTTGTCTAAGGTGGGGTTTAGAAAGCGCTGTCCAAGGTGGGGTTTAGAAAATGCTTTTAGTGAAAGCTCTGTCTAAGGTATACCATAAAAATAAAAAAACGCTGTCTAAGGTATATTAAAAAAAGGAAAAAAGCCCTGTCTAAAGTGGGGTTTAGAAAGCGCTTTTGACAATAAAAGCGTTGTATAAAGCACCTTTAGACAACACGTTTGACATTAACCAAAGCGCTATCTAAATCTTTAACAACGCAGGTCTAGACAGCGCTTTAAAGCGCTGCTAAAGTCTTTTATGGCATAGTGGGGTAATATGTATGTTAAACCTACTATGATTTCTTGGATGACCCATAGTGTTTTGATTGAGTTTGTATGGGTTTTATGTGTAAAAAATAGAGTTTTTCTGCTTCTGGTACATCAGTAACCAGTTACCCTATGGGTAGTAACCAGTTACCCTTTGAAAAAATGGGGTTTTGGGCGTGTTTTTACACTGGTAATTGGTTACCCTCTGGGTAGTAATCGGTTACCACTGTTGTGTTGATAAAAATATTAATTCTTATAAAATTCGTAACTTTTTACTCGAGTATCCGATTGAGGCAAACTTTATATCGTTGGGAAGCTATGACAATATACTATCCAATGGTAGAGGAAAATATTAATTTTGAAGTAGATTATATTTATTTATTTTATGCCGACTAGAAATACCAATTTTGTAAATGTAATCCGTGAACCATAAAACATGCAATTTAAAGTATTGTGAGGAAACCTTACCATAAACCAATATTATGGCCTACTAATGCAACTAGAAATTGTTAGATGGTATAACTTGTGAGATGTTTAGGACTACCCTAAGTTGATACGTTGGCGCGTAATACACAGTGTCCTCCGTAAAGTCTTGAGTAAGTCTTGAGGTGGGTATTACATTGAGTCCCACGGGAAGCATCCGTAAAGGCTTGAGGTACCATTAGTGAGGTGATGGTAGTGACCTGAGGTGGGTATTACACTGAGTACCACGGGAAGTCTTGCCCGAGTAAAAGCTTGAGGTGTGTCACTCCCCGGATTTCCATCCTGGTACAAATGCGAAAGTGGCGGAAAAGAAAAAAGTCGCCAGCCAGGCATTTTTATCCCGAAGGAATGAGAATGGTAATGCTGCACAAACCAAAGAAAAGAAAAGGAAGGACAAAGGTCCTGCGAACCAAAGAAACTGGGTTCGGGAGTCGGTTACGACCTGGGAAGGTATTAGTACCCCAGATCGTCCGCCGTACCCGACGGGATCCACGTTTGCAAAGAAACTGTTTCAAAGGGTGAGGAAATGAAAGCTGCTGCAAAAAGAAAATGAACTGAAACGGGATAAGAAAAGAAAAGAAAGGGGGAAAATGTAGGGAAAATAAAAGAGTGTGCTCGAACGGGCCCTACCCCGTTGCCTAGGTACCTCATCGGGAAAATAAGGATCAAAGATGTCGTAGTTCCCCTAACTAGGGGTAGAAAAGATTGCTTGTGTCTTAAGGCTTGAACTGCCTATATCAATGCTCAGGTGTTGCAGGCTCGGACGACGAGTGTGTAACCGTCTTGCAAAATGACAAGAAGAAGCAAGTTCGCGAACGGAACGAAGGAGATGAGAAAAGAATTCCCGAAGGAAAGACGCTTTTTGTTTGTTTGTGTTTTTTTAATGAGAGTTTTTTATTGGTGTGGCACAAAAGAATGAACTCAAACTCTTTTCCATGGAATGTGTACTTGTTACTACATTCCAAGATGTAATAATAGAACAAGCACACTAAGCAAGGAGAACGTATCCAAGACTTGTTTCCAAAGGAAAGGGCCTAATTTCATTGACTTGTTGAATTTATTAAGTGTTTTAGTGATTAAAAATGAAGAAATGTTTTTTTAGGGTTTTTCTTGATGAAGATTGTAAACACCCCAAATTTGCCCTCACTAAGTTCACACAATGGCTTGTGATCTCTCATATTTGCATTAGTTCAAGCATACCATATCATATTGCATTTTTTGCTTCACTGCATTGGTTCAAGTTCATCTGCATCTAGGGTTTGTGATCTGAGCAATCCATGATCCATCTGAGCCACTCCAAAGGTCTTCAATCATATCAAGAGGGTCCATGTATGTTAAATCATCATATTATATCCTCCAAATATCAAGGAATTCATAGAATCACAAGAACTTGCAAGGCATGGAAGCAGAGCTAGGCTTTAACTGCACAGATGACCTAAAATTAGGGTTTTGGTTTCAGAGGCCATAACACCAAATTTTTTGGTCATTTTTGTTTCTATTGGTCTCAATATTTTATAAGGATCATACATACCAAGTTTGATGAAGAAATTCATTGTGGAAGTCATCTGATCACTAGGTAACTTCCTGAGCAAGTCAGAGCCAAATCAGGGCATCTGAGACCCCCATCAATAGACCCAAAGTGTATTTTTCATCAAATTGAAGTTATATGGTCTTTATTTGATCATTGAAGTGCTTAGAAGTTCACAAATTTGAAGAAAATTGGGCTAAACCAAAAGTTTCCAAAAATGGAAATGACTTGTAATGTAAACTTTCCATTTTGGGAAAGTTTTTCAACCTCCTCTTTCTTAACCAAAAATGCTTCAAATGAAAAATTGTTGGTCATGAAAGTTGTAGATTGGATCATTTCCTTTTCAAAAAGTACAAGAACAAGATCTAATTCATTTTGGAACTCAAGTTATGGCTTTCCAAAGTTGGCAAAAATCACATAATTTCATGTTTCATGCCAAAGAGGCATTTTTGCAAAACCTCATGCCAAGCCATTTTGTGACTTCAAATTGACTTCTAATCATCATACAAACATAACACATGGCTTAAAACTCAGAATTGGCCCAATAATTTCCAAATTTCATGACTTGCACATAAAGAAATCTCAAAAGGGCCAAAGGTTCACAAATTTGCAAAACCTCCCATAACCTTTCACAAACTTGCTGATTTGCCTCAAAGTGATTTTCATGGACATCCTCAATCCCAGCTGCACCAGACACCCCTTTGTCATTGTCCTGAACCAGCCCATACCTCAAAGTACAACTTTGTTGACTTTTTTGCAAGAAGGCCATACCAATCAGCATAGCCCACACCAACTCCACAGACCTATCACAGCTTGATATGTGGACAAAATGAAACTCATAACACACAAGAAGTAATCCTGAAACCACAACATTTCCATAGTTCACAAAAACTCTCCCTCTTGCATTTTCTATCGAATCACACAACTCAGCCACTCATTCTCAAAACTTCTTCCACCATTCATCTCCAAATTCATCACTGATCATTTCCCACCCATCAAAACAGCTTGAAACCACCTAAAACCAAAATATGATTTTCACCACCCCTGAACTAAAAGTTCCAAAACACTCCATACAAACTTGTTTCAAGCTTACCAGAAGCATCAAGGGGCTCATTGGAGTGGAGAAGCACAAGGAAGAAGGCCAGAAAGCCCAGAATTCGAAAGCTCAACCTCAGGTAACATGATGAACAATTTTTCCAGAACCTTGTTTTTTTGTTAAAATGTTGTTCTATGTGTTGCCCTGGTCATGGGGATGTGTTTATTTTTGAAAATGAGCCAGAAACAAGCATTTTATGTTGCTCTGAAACTTTTGTCCTAAATTTGTTCTTCTTCGATTCTCTTTGTGTGAGTGAAATAAATTGTTTATGATGATGGATTCTTGTTATTTGATGTTAGGAGATGAGTTCTGGAGATTTTGGCATGATTTTGTAGCCTAGGGAGTGAGATAGAGATTTTCAGGGGAGAGTGTGGCCGGAGAAGATGACCGGAGGTCATTTCCGGCCACCTGAAAGTGATTAATTAGGTTAATTAGGGTTAGGACAGTTTTTAAACGTAGGCCGTTAGATGAGAGTTCCCGCGCGTGTTTGTGTGGTGAGGATTGAGTCATTAGTTATTAATTAGGTTTAATTAATATTTTAATTGAGTTTAGTTCAGTTTAAATGTGGGCCGTCCAGATGCGCGCCCAGTCAACCATTTCAAGCCCAGATCTGATTCTGTCCACCCCTTTTGCATACTTTCAATTTATTTAGTTTTTATTTCATTTTTTCTTATTTAATTTGTACGAATTTTTAAAAATAGTAAAAAACATTAAAAAATTCTGAAATTTTTTATCAAACCTTTTATTAATTTTCAGAACCCAAAAATATTTTTATTTTTATTTTTTGCATTAAAAGATTATTTTTAAATCACTTAAATGTTATTTTTAATTAGTTAATTGATTTTAATTAATTAAAAATACATTTAAGTATTTAAAAATCACAAGAAAATTCAGAGAACATTCTTGGACATTTAGAAGCATTTACAAACTCACTATACAAATTTCTTTTTGGTTTTGATCATGCTTTGACATTTTTCATTTGAATTAGGGTTCTTAATTTTGTACATTTTTAACCCTAACTTCAAAAATTCATAACTTTTAAACCAAGTTGAGTTTGTGAATGATTCTTTTTGCATTGTTCTAAACATGCCTTCTAGTTTCTAAAAACATTTTTGTTTAATTTTTATATTTAATTTTCAATTTGTTTGGCCTTTTACATTGAGGATCATCCTTAAAACCCTAGAAACTTAGGAAATTCATAACTTCCTTTAGGTTTAGCTTCTGACCTCCCTCTTTGGATGGTGAACTAGTATAGGTTTAGGGTTCCTTTGAGTGCATTTTCAATTTTTTATCATATCATTTGCTTCTAATTTTGAGTTGTGCATCTCACATGTTTATATAACCCTAATTCCTCATCTTCACTTGCATTCATCTTGCATATGCTTGCATCCATGAACTTTCCATGACATATCTTGCATCCACATGACATATAAGACATCTTAGGACACATTAGAACCATGTTTGATAATTGCATCATCCATTTTCCATGTTATGCATTCATTACATTCCATGTGCATTCATGAAGTTTCATGCCTCCTTCCATGCTTCATTTGCATCCCCACCCTTTGTATGATCATCCATAGCACTTGACATGTCTTTACATCATCTCATAGCATCATTTAAATCACGTTCATGCTTCTGGTTTTGGTTTTCATCCTTGCATTCATTGCATTTTCATTTCATTTCATTTCTTGTTGCTAACTTTTCAGGTGGTAAGTTACTTGGAGAAGTGAATTTGCCTTCACTTCTCACAATCTCTTCTCATTTATCCTATGCATTCATTGCTGCATTTTGTTTGTGTATTAGAGTGAGCTTGATCATTCATGTTCCCTCCTCTCTTTCTTTCTTCAAGCAACTTATCTTCTTAAGTGAAGTAAGTTGACTTGCTTCTTCTGCTTCCCCTCCTTCCATCTTTCTTCTTCTTTGGTGGATTTTCCTGAAGATCTCTTGCAAGCCTCATAAACCCTAGGAATACCCAAGCATGATCACAATTAGGGTTTGATTAGTCCCCCATTAGTTTTACCTTTGTGTCATCTCTTGTGTCTTCTCTTCTCACCTCTTAACCAGGGACTAAACCTTAAAGGTTTTAAGGCTTTGTGATTAAGCTTATGCCTGCATCCTTCTATTAGGATGAAGTGTATAACTTTAATCCTAAGTGTTAAACCCTTAATGTGTTTAAATCCTTTAATCAATCCACTTTAATAATCACAAAGACATCAAGCTTGTAACTTGGGCCTTGCATTAGGGTTTTAATTCTCCCTTAATTGGTTAAGAAGGACTAACCCTAGTGTTAATAGACAAGTCCCCCTCAAGTTGTCTTACAAACCATAAAATTCACTTCTTGATCTTATCATTAACTAAAATACACTCTAATAAAGGTTTTGTTTTGTCATGAGGTTAATCCCTAATCATGGATTAAGTTGAGGAGCCTTCCTCAGCTTAAATGTTCTCATCTATTATCCTTCTATTAGGATGGTGTAATGGGTCCATTAAATCCTTGATTATGGCTTAAACTCATTACTTAACACTAAAAAAAAACTCCAAAAACATCTAAATAAATGCAAGTAGGTTAATGATCTTAATCCTACATCATGGTGATTAAGTGTGAGGTGCTTACTTCATACTTAAGGTATTCTCATTACCCCTAATCAGAGGGAAGATGTGATGAGTTTACTAACCCTTGGTTTAGGCTTAAGCTCATTTTCTTATGACAAACTCCAAAAGAAATAAGAGATTAAAAACACAAAAACAAATAATAATCGTCTCCTTCAGGATTCTTTTCTCATCATCTTCACTCATAAACGAGAACTTGCTTCTTCCGTCTAATGCAAGACAGTTAGCACTCGAGCCAGATGAGTCATACACTTGAGCATAGATAAGCAAGCAGTTCATCAGTCAATTTATCTTTCAGTATCTTTGAGTCGAACTACGATGTTCTGACTTCCTCATTGCACGAGAGGATACGTAGGCATAACTTAACTGTTATCGAACAAAAGTCTCTGTATATTCCCCCCTCTTCCAGCATTATTCTCTTAAGCCTCATTGTCTTGAGCATTGCAATATTTCCTTACACTGACACTCCTTTATTTCACTTCACACTTCTTTCCAGCACTGACACTTGCATTCTTTTCCAGCTTTTGCACACAGAGCAGCACTGACACTACCCCTTTAAACACAAACTTTCAAGCGTGGATCCCGTCGAGTACGACAGACAATCTGGGTGCTAATACCTTCCCAGGTTGTAACCAACCCCCTTTCTCAGTTTCTCTTGTTCGCGACCGTCTTATCCATTTCTTTTCTTAGGTTTATGCAGCATTACCTTTTCTTCGGGATGAAAATGCCTAGCTGGCGACTCTTTTCAGTTCACCCTCGTGTTCTCTCTTTCGCTGACCGTTCGCGTCTGTACCCCCTCTTGGCCATGTGTCATTTGGTGGGAGCGACAAAGATGACTTCATGATCCGACTTGTGTATCATGTTAGAAAAATGCACTATTCCAAGATGGAATGAATACATATGCCCCATGGAATAAGGCTATTACACAAGAAGTTACTTCTTTTTATTAATGTTTTTTAGGTTTTGTTTTGAGATGAGAAGAGAAAGAAACCAAAGGAGCAAAAAGGTAAAAGTCTAAAATGGGGAAAGACTAATCCTAATATTAGCATGCAAAAGTGGTCCAAAGGTTAGTGAGGTTTCAACTATCCTAATGTAGAAGAAGAAACAAAGAAGAGCAAGAAGGAGAGGGAGAAAGAGCTAGCAAGCAACTTACTCCTCTAAAGGAGATAAGTTGCTCCTAAAGGGGGAAGAAAATAATTGAATTACATGATGACATAAGGCACATCAAAAACAAAAGGAGAAAGCAACTTATAAAGAGAGAAGGATGAAGATTAGAAATGTGGATGAACATCCACACTTCTCTTACCATAAGCCCCTGTAATTGTTAGCAAAATCCAGCACATGTTCATCAATACAATCAAGGCAACAACATGCTCAAGGCTCACACCAACCAAGATCAAACAATCATGTCAAACATAGCACAAACAAATATCTTATGTGTCGAGAACACGGAAGCATGCATCAATCAGCAAGAAAATCACCCAAACAATCATATTCAATGATCATACAATGATCCATGGCATTTAAAACAAGTAAGGGGATCAAACATGCTTGAAATAAGGCAAAAAAAGCCTACTACTTCAGTGTTAACCGGTTAACCAAAGCGTTAACCGGTTAACCAGTCAAAAACCTGCATAAAACATCACAAATTAGGTGCATTAACCGGTTAACTAATCCGTTAACCGGTTAACGCTGTTAAGACATCAGCAAATCCCTACAAAAATCAGCTTACAAACAGCTTTTTCCAAACAATCTTATACCAGACCAACAAGCATTTGAACATGAAAATAATGCATCAATTCATATTAAATGGCATCATGAAGCTTATGAACATTAATACTTGGATCCGTCACAAATCAATCAATCAATTCAATCAACACAAGCAAATACGCAAACACATGGCAGATCTAAAGCGCAAGCATGCAAATAAGCTAAAACAGAGCTAAATCTGAAATTAACCAACCTACAAAGCTGAGATATGCTTTGGTAATTGTTGATTGAGCTGAAAACGATAGATCTCGCGCAAAACTTTAAAGATCCGGTGCTAGGCTTCACTCTCCGTGCAAAATAAATGCAAGAACAAGCTCTTGATGCAAAATTTTGGATCCAAAAGCACTTCTAGATCCCAAACCAGATCTTAATCACCACTAAAACCAGCAAAAAGATGCAATGAAGCTATGGATGGAGGTCTAGTTCCAAGATCTACACACCTCAAGGCAAGGTTATGTGATCTTCAAAGAGGAACTTTGAGTAATTTCGAAAATTGGGAGAGAAAAGTGAGGGAATTGTGAGTGAGAGGAGTGAAAATTCAGAAATGAGAGTGAAAAATGAGGGAGAGGTCCTTTTGGTTTGGAGAGAAAATGATTAAATATGGTTTAAGTTTGGGGCCTAAAATTAGGCTTGGGATCCAAAATTATGGTTTGGGTAGTGTGATTAAGACTTTGCAATGGGATTAGGCTTGGACAAATGCTCTATATCCTTCCTTTTAATTTCCAATTAATTCAAGATGAATAAAAATCAGAAAATGGAAATTGGACCAAAAATCACACATGCTGAATTGCTGCTGGAAATTCAAAATTCGTGGCCGTTAACCGGTTAACGCCAGTAAATTTTGAATTTCCCTCCTTTTGGTGGGAACCTTCAAGAATAAGCCGGTGTCGACCGTTTTGATCTGATTTTGATTCTCAATCCTTTCTTTAGGCTTTGATCCTGACATCAACCTTGTAACCTGCCTTGCGAGCTTTGAATTTCCCTGATGATTGATCACATGCCTTATGCTGGAATATGTGAGTGCCATGCTTCATTTTTCTATGCAATATGCTAAGGATAAGACAAGATGATGATGGTTATGATATGATGATGATGCTAAACAGGAGAGGGCAAATTTGGGGTGTTACAGCTGCCCATATTCAAGCAACTATTAATCTGAAAAGGACGGTAGAACGGCTATCGACCGTTCAAGATGAACCGTGGTTGAATACTAAGAAGACCTGAAATTTGAACTCTACTGGAGAATGCAAGAAATGGGAAATAAACCCAACCAAATGACGCTCTGGCGACTGAAGTGGGGAGAAGGCAGACAAGCTCCTTCCAAGTTGAATTGTTACTTCGAATAGAAGACCTAGACATACGAGTCTTCCTCGAACAGACCTATTTCGCCAGGTGCTGGACATACGAGCCCTCTTCAAATGAACCCGTTACGCCAGGTGCTGGACATACGAGCCCTTTTATATTTTGCAAAATATGATCTGAGACAGACGAACCTCCTTCGGATAAACCTGTTACGCCAGGACCGGTGATGCACTTAAGTCTGTGGGATAGACATGCATAATCAGGATAGACGAACCCTCTTCATATGTTATCCGTAGACATATGGTCTAAGACAAACGAGTCTTCTTTGAGCAAACCTGTTACCCCAGGTGCGACATTAGGATTTGACGAACCCTCTTCATGAATCTTGCGCATATAAGTGGTGCTTGAGACAAACGAACCTCCTTCGGATAAACTTGTTACGCCAGGACCGGTAACCATTTTGACGTTTATTCCCACCGTCAGGACTTCAAACCCCTTCAATACAGATGAGTATTGGATGATCATCAAGAGAACACAGACGAGTGCCCAGAGTCAATGATACAGACGAATATCAGCCATTGATACAGACGAATACCAGAAATCCAACACAGACGAGCGTTTGGAGAAGCGATACAGACGAGTACCAAAGCAATTATCAAATCGGCATTTATACGAATATAAGTCGAAACCGACGAGTGTGGGGGCGATACAGACGAGTATCTAACGAGCTTTAAATAGATAACAAACATAGACGAGTGTCGGGGACTGCAAACGAGCAAAAAGCAAATATAAAACACAAACGAGAGCTGATCATCAAACAGGGATTACACACAGACGAGTGTCGAGGAATGCAGACGAGCAATAAGCAAATAACACACACAGACGAGTGCTGAGGAATGCAGACGAGCATCAGACAGATACCACACATGGACGAGTGTTGAGGAATGCAGACGAGCATCAATATTTACCCGTCATAGGTGACCACTGGGGAAAGCAAACGAGCAATGACATCCCGGTAATAAACACGACTCTGCCAGGGAGAATATTTCACAGACGAGTGGGAGCTGGGAAGAGCATACAAGCAGCAGACGAGCAAGCGTCAAATATCAAACACAGACGAGTGCTGGGGTATGCAGACAAACAACTACTAAACATCAAACACAAACAAGTATTGAAGGGGATGCATACGAGCACAAAACGGATACCCAACACAGACGAGCGCCAGGAGACACGGACGAGCCTCAAGACGGAGATTCAACACAGACGAGCACAAAACAGACTACCCTGGTTGACAATAAATAAACCCGACTCCGTAGGAGAGCTCTGGTCAAAGGCTTTGACGATGCCTAAATTTGACTGGGGGAATGAATGACATCTTGTATCGTTACATGGCCAAAATAGACTGGCAACTTCTCCGGGGAATACTCCAACGACGGGAGAGAATCTAGATTATGACTCTGCGGGGAATAGCCATCTTCCGACCCGGCTGAGGATGATGCTTGGTCAGACCCTAGCTGGGGACTTTACTGGGGAAACAAGCATTCAGTTGCTCGCTGGGGAGACTGCTTGGGTAAATAACCCTTGCTGGAGAGAGAATTCTGACAATTCTAACTCTGTGGGGAAGTAAGGCCTTCAGCTTCCTACTAGGAATTCAATGTGGAAAATAACTCGTTTGGGGAGAAGAACTGTTCGATTACCCTGGAACTCCGCTAGGGAAATAATCAAGATCTCATGGCCAAAACTTGGCTGATGAGCAAATGTCTACAGTACTCTGTCACACTGGCCAAAAATAAATTGGTGGACTTGCTAGGGATACTTCAATGATGGTTGTGTACCACTCATGAACTCTGAGGAGGAGACGATCTCCCGTCCCGGCTGGGGAATATCCATTCAAACCATCTTCGCCCGCCGCAACTCTCTTCAATTGGGATTAAAACTCCACTGAGAATCTCACCTACTCTAGCTCAGCTGGGGGATGATTCCATCTGAACTCTACTGGGGAAAACACGTCTTTCTTGTGACGGAATACCACTTGGGGAGCGCACCATCTTTGATTAGATTTGAAATTCTGCTAGGGATTTCATTGCTATGGCTCACTCGGGGAGCATTCTCTGCATGGGGAAGTGCAATATCACCCTGCAAAACCTGCAACAACAACATACACACATGTGCCCCAGGGATTCGCATGGTATGATCTGTTCATCCATTGTCACCCGACACTCAAAGATTTTTAATTGTTTCCCTGTCATGTCAAATTTTTTTTTATAAAAATCAATATGTTCCATATGCAATGTTCTTTTTGCCAAAAATTCAGGACATTTTTGCAAACAAAGAAAACACAATGCAACTTTTGACTGAATACTTATTTATTGGATGGCCTCTGAATAGGAAAAGTTTTACATCAGGAAGCAACTACCTGGAAAGAGGTAGCTACCATAAAACTGAGAAAAGAAACTATCCTAATGGCAATGTACATGGCATTCCAATGAGTTTCCTTCCTGCTATGACCAGCATGTCTTCACGACTTTCTGTTCTTGCCTTTGCTTTCCAAAGAAGATGAGGGGACTAATTCCTATCCTTCTGATATTGTCAGATTGCATGAAACAGTGATTTGGTTCAGATTACCCGTACCGCAGTTGTTCGCTTTTTCCCTTATTTTGCGTGGATCTCCCTTTCGGGTTTTCAATCCACCAGGATACCCTTTTTTACCCGAGCTGTCCGATGTGGCTTTTCAGCTCAGCGGGTGTACATTTTTTATATTTATTTCCCTAACTTTTGCCCGAGCTTTTTATTCTGTTTGTAGCTCACCGGGATGCCCTTTTCTTTCCTGGACTTTAATTCTGTTTTTGTGTCCAGTGGGTCTTTTATGCGAAGTATTTTTTAACTGCGTCCGAGTTAACAGGAGACTGGAAATCTTCTCCATCCATAGTGGTTAGCATCAGCGCTCCGCCTGAGAAAACCTTCTTCACTATGAACGGGCCTTCGTAGTTTGGGGTCCACTTGCCCCTATGATCTGAACCTGGAGGAACGATCCTCTTGAGTACAAGCTCGCCTACTTGATACTCCCGAATACGTACTCGTTGGTCGAATGCTCGCTTCATTCTCCTCTGATAAAGCTGACCATGACAGATAGCCGCTAATCTCTTTTCCTCAATTAGGCACAACTTATTATATCGAGCACGTACCCACTCAGCCTCATCAAGCTTTACGTCCATCATCACACGCAATGAAGGAATTTCTACCTCAACAGGAAAACCTGCCTCCATGCCGTACACTAAGGAGAAAGGAGTTGCCCCGGTCGACGTCCTGACTGACGTTCGGTACCCATGCAGCGCGAATGGTAACATCTCATGCCAATCTTTGTAAGCGATAACCATCTTCTGCACGATCTTCTTAATATTATTCTTGTTAGCTGCCTCTACCGCACCATTCATCTTTGGCCGGTAAGGAGAATAATTGTGATGTTGAATCTTGAAGTCCCGACACAGTTTTGCCATCATCTTGTTGTTTAAGTTGGAACTATTGTCAGGAATGATTCGCTCGGGCACTCCGTATCTGCAAATGATGTCTCTTTTCAGAAACCTGGCTACCACTTGACGAGTGACATTGGCATAAGATGCTGCCTCAACCCACTTGGTGAAGTAATCAATCGCAACCAAGATGAAACGATGACCGTTTGAAGCAGTAGGCTCTATCTTCCCGATCATGTCAATTCCCCACATAGAAAAGGGCCAAGGAGATGACATGACGTTGAGCGGGCTAGGAGGAACATGCACTTTGTCTGCATAAATCTGACACTTGTGGCACTTACGGGCGTACGAACAACAGTCTGCATCCATTGTTAGCCAATAGTATCCTGATATCAATAACTTCTTAGCCATTGCATGTCCTCCTGCATGAGTACCGAAAGATCCCTCGTGAAGTTCCTGCATTAATAGGCTTGCTTCGTGTCTACCCACGCATTTGAGCAAGACCATGTCAAAATTCCTCTTATACAAAACCCCATCTGTATTCAAGAAGAAGCTAGCAGCAAGCCGTCTCAAGGTCTTCTTGTCATTGGATGATGCCCCAGCTGGGTATTCTTGTTTTTCCAGGAAGAGCTTGATATCAAAGTACTAAGGTTTCTCATCAGACACTGTGTCTATAGAGAAAGCGTAAGCTGGTGTGTCAAGCCTGGAAATGTCGATCTTGGGCACGTAGTTCCAACGCAGGACTTTGATAGACGAAGAAAGAGTGGCCAATGCATCGGCAAATTGATTCTCATCTCGTGGTATGTACTGAAGCTTAACCGTTGTGAAAAACGTCAACAGTCTTCTGGCATAATCCCTATAAGGAATTAAGTGTTCTTGATGTGTATACCACTTGTCGGTAATCTGATTGATAACGAGGGCTGAATCTCCGAATATATCGAGGGTCTTAATCCGAAGATTAATAGCCTCCTCTATTGCCATTATGCATGCCTCGTATTTCGCTTCATTGTTGGTGCAGCCAAAAGTGATTCTGGCAGTGAAAGGAAAATGAACACCTTCGGGAGTGTTAAGAACGACACCAACTCCATGTTCGTTGATATTGACTGCCCCATCAAACATCAACTTCCATTTGGATTCAGGGTCTGGCCCCTCCTCCGGAAGAGGTTCCTCGCAATCTCTTGCATTGAGGTACACGATGTCCTCATCAGGGAAATCAAACTTCATTGGCTGATATTCGTCTTCAAGTGGCTGTTGTGCAAGATAATCTGACAATACACTTCCTTTGATGGCTTTATGGGAAGTATATTGTATATCATACTCTGTTAAGATCATTTGCCACCTTGCAACTCTTCCGGTTAATGTTGGTTTCTCGAAAATGTACTTGACGGGGTCCATTTTTGAGATTAGCAATGTGGTATGGGACAACATGTACTACCTCAGTCGGCGAGCAGCCCATACCAAAGCGCAGCAAGTTTTCTCGAGCAGTGAATAACGAGATTCATAGTTGGTAAATGTCACACCCCAAATTTTACCCCTAACATTTCATTTATAGTTAATCATGCATTTTTCTGATTTATTATTTTTTGTTTAGGTAATTATTTTAGATTTATTTAGAATTTAGTTTAAATCTTTTTTTGTTTAGTTTAACTTTATTTAAACTTTACTAGTTTAGTTCTAATTTTAAATTTAAATCAATTTTATTAATTCAGTGTTATTTTTAATCTTAATTTTATTCTATTTTGGTTTAATTCGTTTAATTAATTAATTTTCACTTTTAACTAAGCCATCAGTTTAGTTTCTTTTATCTTTATTAAAACAATTCAAAAAATATGTTTATTTTAGTTTAATTGGCAATTTATGTTTAATATTAATTTAATTTTAAATTTAATTTAGTTAGATTTAGAAATTCTATTGTTTTAAATTAGAAAATTATTTTATAACTTATAATATTAATTAGTTCTATGTCAATTCTAGTTTTAATTTAATTTATATTTTATTAGTTAATTTTAAGTAGATAATTTTAATTAGTTAGTTTAATTTATTTAGATTTTATTTTTTAGTCTAGTTTATATATTTAGATTTTATTTTTAAGTCTAGTTTAATTAGTTAGTTTAATTTATTTAGATTTTATTTTTAAGTAGGTAATTTTAATTAGTTAGTTTAATTTATTTAGATTTTATTTTTAAGTCTAGTTTATATATTTAGTTTAAATGTAATTTTTGTAAATTGAGTCTTTCTTTATTTAAAGTTTATTTAAATTTGAGTTAAGTTTAAATTTAGTTCAGTCTACACTTTATATTAACCTTCTCATTTAATCAATTTATATTAGTTTTTATTTTATTTTTTATTTTTTTATTTATCAGAGTATTTTGTTTAGTTTTAGTTACTCCATACAATTTGATTTCTATCTAGTTGGTTTAAGATGACCTAGTTAGTTTTTTTTATGTCCACAATTCAATGTAAACCTGCTACTATTCTGCAGCACACATGCCTTGCACTATTGACCAAAATAATTACACAAAAGTAACTCTTTTATAAACCTGCATCCAAAAAGACTTTTAAGAAATTTCCACCAAAAGTATCACAAACTACATGCAACAGAAAGCCACAGTCTGCCATGGAAAGAGATTCCGCATCAATACCAAAAAAAAACAAAGAAGACTTATCAAATAAATTAAATACTGAGACCAACATAGAAAAGGGTATACAAACTGCACATAGAGGGGGATCTCATTCGGATCTTCAAAGAAAAAAGGACGGAGACCACCACAATTAATGTTCACTCTCTAACCAACCTCACCAATATAATACTCTCACCCACATATCTCATGGAAGATCCCTCATTTTTGTTAATATAATACCCACTCACTTTTCCATCACTGATACACACACACACCCATGTAAACACTCTCTCCCTCTCTCTCTCTCTCACATAAAAAACTCTATTTCTGTTACTAATTTCTTCATCACTCATTTCTTCATCTCTCATGAAACAACTCACTCTAAAAATAATCAATCAATACTACTTTCACGTATCTCTCTGCAAAAAGAAATGAATTACGCTCACTTATCTCTCTTCACAACAAATACAACATCATAAATCCTTCATCAGAAAAATCATCACATCATTTTCTTATAATCTTTCCATACTCATACACATAAACAACAATTTCCCTTCTCTCCTCTCATTAACCACTCTTCATCATTTTGAGATTCACAAAAACAAACAGTTGAGCAACAAGGAAAAATTGCAGAATAGTGAAAACCCCTTCATCTCTTCAAGCTACATTTCCTCTCACCATAAAACACCGTCACCGCACGAGCCACTGCAAACTCCGGTAACAACTCATCAAGTGACTTGAACTATTTTGCGGGATTCACCTAAAGTACACCGGAGCTCGTCTTTGATCCGCATCACACAACTACCATAACTTGCAGCACAGACATATTGTGAGAGGTAAGAACAACGCAACTTGAAGCTTGTGTGGACATTTTGGTAACGACTTCAAACTCTTTCGAATGTATCTATATTGTTGTTTTTGCTGTTTGTTTATTTAGTTTTAGTATATCAATTTGTCTTGGTACGTATTGTTTCTCTTATGTGCATTTCGATTTTGTTTCTTCTCCGTTACAATGTTCATCATTTATCATTTAGCTGCTATACTTTGTTGTCTATTAAGTTGCAACAACCTTTTCTTTTTGCTTTATGAGTTAGAGAGAGATTGATTTGAAAGATCTAATTTTGTCTCTTTATTCTGTGAAATATTTTGTGAGGAGGATATTTAGACTTGAAAATGTTTATACTGCTATTGATAAATTTGGTTTCTAATGTAGTTATATAACTTCTATTTCATTATATACTGACATATTGTAATTGGGTTTGTGATGTAACTATACATGCTTTATCTATGTGTTAGATATTTATTTCTTAGAAGGTATGGTTTTATTATATTGTTTAAAATCAGTTTCTATTCTATTTTGATTCACATTTTTTCCAAATAGTGTGTCATGTATATCGGCTAATAATCTAGTTGGTTTCTTTTTAATTCATTTTTCTATTTATCTTGATTATTGTGAATAATCTATAAATATTTAAGGCAGTTTTCGATACCAGCTATTATTCTACTAATTGCATTTGCTAATGTAAATATCACTAATTGGTTACTACTAAGTAGTAACCCTTGTTATAGAAAATTAAAGATGGGAATTAGTGGTGTTTGGTTTAGATAATTTTTTTTTTCAAATCCAATTGCTATTTTTTTTAAAAGAGTTTGTAGGTTGTTTTTGTTGCTTGTATAACTTACCATTTATTTATTTTGATGCTTGTATATATTATTAAAATTAGTATGTTCAAAGAAACTCATATTTGGGTCATTAGATTATTGAGAAAATAGGCCCAATTTTTATCCTTGTTTTATTACTTATACCTCTTATACATTGTAATTAATATTAATTGATTAATTATTTCTTTTAATTGTTAATTTAATTAATTATTATATCGACTTCCTTGCATTGCGATTTCGAAGTATAAATTAATTGTACTTCCAAGAACCGTATGGATGCATAAATTATCGTTCGACTTCTTATAGAGTGATTCCTACATGATTCTACTCTAAGATAGTTAAAGAGTCACATTTTGACGCTTTCGATTTAATCTTAAGTACAACGCCTTCGAATAGTTTAGAACACTGCACGCACGCTTCCTCTTGGGCAAATTACAACGAGACCATTTATTTCATCACAATCCCATGTAAATTATCATGTATCCCTCTCCCGTTTATTTTGTACGTAATTTATCTTTCCGCCTTTATTTTACGGTTTCGTATTACTAGGAACACCTTTAGGAATTAGGAATCAAATCCACTTCATTTAATCAATTCATACGCCTACATTTTTGCACACACGTAAGTCAGTTACTATGTGATCGCCGTCTGCACGACTTTTACGCGTCTTAATTAATTTAACAAGGAACGAAGCTCCGGAGTCTAGCATTCCGCACGTTCTGGAACGAACCACACCTAGGCTAGCCCCACGCGTAGTATTTCGTTTACTCCTTCTTTATTTAAAACACGTTAATTCTAAAACGTTTAAAATATATCCAACTAATTTTATAAATTTAAATACGAAAAACAGAGCTCCGGAGTCTAGCACTCCGCACGTTCTGGAATGGATCGCTCCTGGGCTAGCCCCACGCAACGTGATTTATTCGCCTTTTTCGTATTTGAAATATCTAACTGTACAATTTAATTCGCGAAAGAATAAATCTCCGGTGTCTAGCATTCCGCACGCTCTAGAATGAATCACTCCTGGGCTAGCCCCACGCGACATGCTTCATTCACTTTTTTCGCTTTCGAAGTATCTAATCGCGCAAATTAACTCACAAAAGAATAGAGCTCCGGAGTCTAGCATTCCGCACGTTCTAGAATGAATCGTTCTTGGGCTAGCCCCACGCGACGCGCTTCATTCACTCTTTCATACTTAAAACAATTTAAAACTTACCAACTAATTTAAATTATTTTCATAATTAATCAGCGAAAGACAGAACTCCGGAGTCTAGCACTCTGCACGTTTTGGAATGCAATCACTCCTGGGCTAGCCCCACGTGACGTGGTTCATTCGCCCCTTCGTTTAAAACACCTTAACAAAAGTCAAACACTTGTCTCTAAAACGAACATTGCTTAAATCTTTCTGTCTCGCAAACAAGCTAGCGCTTCAGCCTCCACCGCGAGTATAAGCCAACGCTTAGCAGCAGATTGCGTTTTAAACAATCGTTCAATTTAAAAACCACAAACCGTAGTCGCACGAACTACGAAGCTCTGACTTTCCCATTGCACAAGGGAATACGTAGGCACGGGGATTTTTAATCCTTCGCGAGCACAATAATAAAAATAATTAATTATTTTTCCGTTTAAAGCACGATAATAAAAACTTTAATCTTTTCTCCGACTTATTAATAATATAACTTTAATTTCTTTAGAACAAGCATAATAACAATCATTTAAAAGACAAAGACTTAAGATCAAACATGTAATCACATAGTTTAGCTAAGAGGTTCCCGTTGAGTACAACGGACATGAGGGGTGCTAATACCTTCCCTTTACGTAACCGACTCTCGAACTTAGGATTTGGTTTTGTCGACCATTTCTTATCCTTCCTTTAGGTTGTATCTATATCTCCCTTTTCTCTCGTAGAATAAATAGAATTAGGTGGCGGCTCTGTTGTTTGTTTTAGGATCGTATTTTTCGAGGTACGACAGTAAACTTTTTACTAAGGTAGTAAATATCATACTCTTTTCGACCAGATTCGTCATGTTAGCCTAGAACACACCCCAACGACCCTTCTAACATAGTCAAGTACATGATAAGCGGCCATCCTGGAACTGGAGGCATTAGGATCGGAGGCTCCTGCAAATATTCTTTTATCTTTTCAAAGGCTCTTTGACAGTCCTCAATCCACCTGGCCGTTTGCTCTTTTCTCAACAGTTTGAATATTGGCTCGCACGTGGCAATTAGATGAGATATAAACCGAGAAATGTAGTTCAATCTCCCTAAAAACCCACGCACTTCTTTTTCTATTTTCGGTTTAGGCATATCTTGTATTGCTTTCACTTTTGCAGGATCTACCTCGATCCCTCTTTGACTAACAATGAAACCCAGCAATTTACCGGACCGCACTCCAAATGTGCACTTGTTTGGATTCAACCTCAGTCCGTACTTTATCAATCTATCAAACAACTTTTTGAGATTGACCAGATGCTCTTCTTCGTCCCGAGACTTGGCAATCATGTCGTCCACATAACATTCAATTTCTTTGTGTATCATGTCGTGGAACAATGTTACCATAGCCCGTTGATACGTTGCCCCGACGTTTTTCAATCCAAAGGGCATAACCTTGTAACAGAATGTACCCCACGGGGTAATGAACGTCGTTTTCTCCATGTCTTCCGGTGCCATCTTGATCTGATTATACCCGGAGAAGCCATCCATGAAAGAAAATACCGAGAACTGGGCGGTGTTATCTACCAGCACATCAATGTGAGGTAATGGAAAGTCATCCTTTGGACTTGCTCTGTTTAGATTCCGATAATCGACGCACATCCGGACCTTGCCATCTTTCTTCGGTACTGGCACAATGTTAGCTACCCAAGGTGGGTAACTAGTTACAGAAAGGAACCCGGCATCCCACTGCTTCTGAACTCCCTCCTTGATCTTCATAGCCATATCAGGGCAAGTTCTTCTCAACTTTTGTTTCACGGGAGGACAGTCTTCCCTCAATGGCAGCTTGTACACAACGATGTCAGTATCTAGTCCTGACATATCTTGATATGACCAGGCGAAGATATCCACATATTCATGTAGCATACCAATCAACTCCTTCTTTACCCCGGCCTGCAGACTGGCCCCAATTTTTATTTCTCTCCTTACATCTTCAATCCCGATGTTGACGATCTCTATTTCTTCCTGATGAGGCTGAATGACCCTTTCCTCTTGTTTCAACAACCTGACCAATTCTTCCGGGAGTTTACAGTCTTCCTCAACCCCTTCATTAGCTTGGTAGATAGGATTGTCGAAGTCATGCATAGTCATAGCAGGAACGTTATCACGGGAATCCGAATGATCAACACTGCACAAGACGTGCTTATTTCAGAATCTGAAGGAGACACAAATGAACAAAAGCACAAGAAAGAAAAACATTGCCATTTTATTTGCTTTGTGAAAAATTTAAGAACGAAAGAAGGAGAACACAGTTTTCTTGAAAAAATGTCCTTTATTTCATAGAAAAAGCCTAATGCATTAAAACATGGTAGCCCTACATATGGATCCATGCACCTTGGGCAGAGTACAGGATTTGACATGCAGTATGATAAAAATGGAAACAAAGAGAATTACTTTGACTGCCAAGTAACTTGAACAAAATCTTCAGCAGACCAGTTCCGGAGCTCCTCCCCAGGTACGCATGGGTGAATCCAGTCATCCAAGTTGCAGTCACTATCCCCGTCGGCATCTGTTGCGCAAACATGGTTGTAGTCGAGCATTCCAGCACTGGTGAATGCTATGGGCTTCCCGCCATGAGACCAGCTGGACTGACCAGGTTAATATCCGAGACCGAACTTGTCGTCTTTCTTTTCCATTTCTATCAGCTTGCCCCAGCCCTGGGCATTTCCGGATCGAACTACCTCCTTATCTTGCTTGTAGGAGTAGATAGGAGTCCCTTCCTTCTCACTGTTCTGAACTGCTGGAGACAAAGCGCTGACATTGACCGTCTCGAAGGCTTGGAAAAACGTCTCATGGATTTCCCCATCCATTTCCACATACTTGAAGGTTGACAGATGGCTCACGAAAATATCCTCTTCTCCGCACACGTTGATAACCTGGCCGTCTACCACATACTTCAACTTCTGATGTAACGTGGACGTTACTGCGCCGGCAGCGTGAATCCAGGGACGTCCCAACAAACAACTATAAGCGGGTTGAATATCCATAACATAGAATGTGCTTTTGAATACCTGGGACCCAATCTTCACCGGTAGCTCCACCTCGCTGAACACAGATCTTCGGGACCCATCAAAAGCTTTCACAATCAAATCACTAGGTCGTAAGATGATGCCATCAACGTCCAACTTCATGAGGGCCTTCTTAGGGAGCACGTTGAGAGAAGAGCCTGTATCTACCAGGACGTGTGATAGAACAGCACCCTTGCATTCCATGGTGATATGCAAGGCTTTGTTGTGATTGCGTCCTTCAGTAGTGAGATCTCTATCTGTGAATCCTAATCCATGGCTGGCGTTTACGCTGCCTACCACAACTTCCAACTGGTTGACAGTTATCTCTTGCGGTACATACGCCATTTGCAAAACTTTCAGCAAAGCCTCTCGATGAGCTTGGGAACACATCAACAATGACAAAATGGATATCTTGGACGGGGTCTGATTCAGCTGTTCAACCACCTTGTAGTCGCTTTTCTTTATTACCCTCATGAATTCCTCGACTTCGTTTTCAAAAGTGCCCTGACTGGCAGCAGGAGTTGTCACCTTTTCCACGTTCAAGACTAAATTCAAACTCTCGCCACTGTCAACGACATTTATCCTGCCCCCTCCATGATTTGGAATGGGGTTTGATGTAACATTTGGAGGCGGTGCGAAGTTGATCGCCTTTGAATCAATCAGGTCTTGGACCTTATGCTGCAACGCCTTGCACTTCTCTGTTGAGTGCCTGGGAGCTCCTGAATGAAATGCACATCTTGCATTAGCATCATACCCCACTGGAAGCTCTCCAGGTGGAGGTGGTGCTAACGTCCTCAACTGAACCAAATTCAACTCCAACAATCTCTGAAGTAGTGCCGCGTACGTCATTGGGATGGCTTCGAGCACCCTGTTAGCTAGACGAGCTTGCCTTTGCTGATAAGGCCTTTTCTGATAGTTGTTACGCTGCGGCTGTTGCTGTACAGGACCTGTGGGAATAGTGATAGCTGCCACCTGCCCATAAGATCCTCTATATCCGCGGCCCCGACCTCGACTGAACACATCATTAGCCTCACCCTCCCTTCTTCTTGGAGGTCCACTGAAATCCTTTCTCACTCCACTTGAGCTACTTGCACTAGTGTCGTGAATCTTCCCCCTTTTAGAAGAGTCTCAACCCTCTCTCCAGCTATCACGATGTCGTTGAACTTCGTCGCCGAACAAGACGCAAGTCTCTCAATAAACACCCCTTGCAGCGTTCCCATGAACATGTCTGCCATTTCATTCTCTAGCAAGGGAGGTTGTACTCTAGCAGCAAGCTGACGCCACCTCTGGGCGTACTCTTTGAACCCTTCCTTAGCATTCTGAGACATTGTCTGTAACTGAGTACGATTTGGAGCCATATCCAAATTATACTGATATTGTTTCACGAATGCCTCAGCCAAATCCTTCTAGCTTCGGATATTGACTCTGCTCAACTTCATGTACCATTCCAAGGACGCTCCCACAAGACTATCCTGGAAGTAATACATCCACAGCTTTTCGTCGTCTGTATGCGCAGCAATTCTCCCCACAAACGACTGGATATGAGTTTTCGGGCACGCCGTGCCGTTGTACTTATCAAAAGTGGGGAACTTGAACTTGTAGGGAATTTTCACCCCTGACACCAAGCCCAAGTCAGTGATGTCAAACCCCAGAGAACTCTGGGACTGAATAGCGCGAATCTGCTCAGCCATTTCTTCGAACCTTCTATTCATGTCAACCCCTTGGCCTTCTGCCTTGTCCAACAAAGTGAACTGCTCATCCTGCCCATCCATCTGCAGATTATTCACTCCATCATTGATAATAGTAACTTCTGGTTGCACCACAGGGATTTCAACATGACGAGTGCCAGCCCCGTTACGATTACCCCCTTCTGCTGTTCCATTGTTCCTGACTTGATTGTTCTCCAACATCTCACGCAGACGCTCTTGAGTTTGACCCATCCCATCCATGAGGGTCATGAAGTTGTCCATTCTCGTTCTTAAGTCAGCCAGATCTGCTTGCATCTGATCCATCGCTCTTTCTCTGTTTACCTTTGTAGGGTATCTGTGCACCGTTGACTGTCTCTGAACCTTCTTGGGAGCTATAGTACCTGAAAGTAACATGAACATTAGAACACTAGATAAATCGCTGCAAAACAACAAACACGTTATATGCATGCAATGTAACTATTCATGCTTCCATGTCCAGGCATTAATGTGCCCCAGTTCTGGTATTTTGACGAAAAACACTCCATATGACTTTACTGGAAACTAACTTTTTTCAAACTCTTTTGAGGAGTATTCAGATCCTGGTGTCTTAGGACAAACAAATTTGCTCATTCAGAAACGGTACTTGGAAAGTATATTGCATAGCATGAACAAACTACCAACAATCAGAGTCATAGACAAAAACAACATTCCCCAAAGGGTTACAATTCAGTGCGAAAGACAGAAAGATAAAGCAAGACTCCCACAACAAGCTTGTAGGTAGTCTGAATACAATCAATAATAAACTAAAACCCTAAGCTAAAAGGAAGACCCAGGCTCCTCTTCTGCAATCACCACCTCTGCTCGGCTCTTCTTGACACCTGCTCTCAGCTTAAGATCTGCAATCTCCTTCATCGCTTCCTCCAAGGCTAGCCGACTCTGTTCCAATTGTTGAGTCTTTTCCCTTCGTATCTTGTGGACTTGTCTGACCTCTTCTTTCTTGAATTCCATCCGCGCCTCAAAGAACTCCTCCTTTTCTTTGCACTTCTTCTGCTCCTGTTCTCTTTGGCCCTGTAGCCAAGCAATGGACTGGCGAGCTTCTCTGAGAGTCTTCACAATCTTCTTGTGCTCCTCTTCTCTCTTTAACTCCGTTAAACCCAATCTCTGGAAATGAGCTTCTCTCCCAACAAACTCCTTTTCTATAGCTTCTAAGGTAGCCTGCATCTTCTGTAGCTTTTCTTCTGCTTCCTGCTTAGCATGATTGGCACGGTGATACAAACTAGCCATTTAAGAATTCTCTACCCGAATCTCGTGCAACATAGCTTCCAACTTCTTGTAATCTTCAAGAGAAATAGTGTTTTTTACCGGTACCTCCTTTGGATATAGTGGAGCCTCCACTAAAAACAGCAAGAAAAAGGTATCGACCCTCCTTTGTATCCAAGCTGCAAAAGAGGGATAGGTCTTAGGGTCTACCTTTTCGAATTCTTTCTTACCCTCCCTAACCTTCATTTCCCAAGCTTGGGATGCTTGAATAACCAACTGCTCATTACCTTCAGCCGGAAAATACAAAGTCTTCGCTATTTCTTCATCTGATGGAGGATCCTTCAACGGATAACCAAATTGCTTTCTGGACAGCACAGGGTTATGACTTATCACTCCTTTCCTTCCAGCAGCGGCACATAGGGAAACTCACCACACCTGGTAATAAACTCCCTTCCTACCAAGTTTCTGCTACATCCCCACGCTACGTCATCCGATGTTAACCCCATCAATCTTCTAGCCCACTTCCAATCTTGCTTAAGATCTTTGAACGGTCCTGACTTTGGAAGCTTCTTAGCAAACCACTCATTAAACACGGGAGCGCAACAATTCACGTACCCTTTTCTCTTCTCATTTCTGTGATGGACGCTGAAATAAAAGTCTCCCAACAACGTAGGCACCAGGTTTCTTTTAATGAACAGAGTGATAGCATCCAAGCTTACCCATCCTTTCTCTCCTGGGAACAGACTTATCCCGTAGACCATTAATGCCAACAGCGCACTGAACTCTAACCATTTTCCTCCTAAAGCAAACATATGGGCTTCTGTGATAAGAAAATCCAGATTGAATCCCTTTCCTTTACTAGCTTCTAACTCCATCTTCACTCGAAGCATGCTCAAATGACAGGCACCTGAAATGTCCTTGTATGGGGGACATCTCTCCGCAGCATAATAGGGAACACCATTCCTGATAGGACTCTTCAGGATGTCAGAAATCTCTTCCATAGTGGGAGCTAAGACGAAGTCAGCAAACACAAAAATTCTCAACTGAGGGTCATAAAACTGCAACAAAGAATGAAGACTATCTCTCTGATCAACAGTAGGTTTGTTCATGTAATCCAAGATCTTCCCATACCGGCTTCTGAAATCATCTAAAACCTTGTCACTCATCAAGTCCACCAGTTTCTGAATACTCTCAATTTCGGGTTACGGGAAAGTGTAATGAACATTCCCTTTTCTGGGTATCTCTTGGATTTCTGTCATCTGGAGAAACAATGAATACCAGAACTGGGTACAGGGATGAAGGATAACATGTAATGGAAACACAAACATTTAATGCAAGTATGATGCGATGCAAATGCAATGCAGGCATATGATCAACCACTAGGACTGTCTGGATACGGAACACGGGACCCAAGTGACCAAGAACCAAAATCCTTTGAATAAAGCCTCACGAACAAGAATTCAGTCTCAAATAAGTCCCAAAACCAAAGATCCAAATCCATGTAGCCTTATCAAATCATAGAACTGTACTGGCAATGAGGTATGATGAGGTCAATGGTTCCTGCAAACCTGTAAACCCCTCCCAATCTCACGGGTGTGCTCCGGGTCAAACATCACGGACTCTCAAAGCCGAATAACAATAATACGTTCACCATTTCCGAGAAATGGCTCATGACCAAATCAGGGAATTGGTTTGACATTATGTAATACTCAGGGAGTCCTCAGCGTGAGTCCGGGAAAAATAAGCATCCTTTATAAGTTCCCAGCTTCAAGCGCTGGAATCGAGAAATAATAGTACATTCATCCCGAAGGGTACAATACTATCGTCATACGACCAAATGCTTTGACTGAGTTCCTATAAAAGAACCAGGCTGTCCTATGCGAGTTCCAAGTGGGCCCTCGGGTGCGAATGGGTTTGCCACAAAATGTGGTCTGCCACTGTCACCACTGGAGAGGGAGTTTTCCACAAAGGTCCTCAATGATCGGTCCCCAGATGCACATAACTATCGAGGTTGTGTATTACCCCAGAAAGATTCCGGCATAATACATTTCCAAGACGGTCGCAAGTCTGGGTGTGGAACTCATTACTACCAACATAGCAAAATGCCATGAAGCCAAAGTGACAGTCCACTCTAAGTCCTATGGTGCACTCGATCCCCGGTTACGAGCTCATTCCTCAGTAACAATTCCTAGTCCCACAGAAAAAATGAAACCAGCACAGCCAGATAGTCCAGTAATATATATGATGCATGAAAATAAATACTGAAAACTGTAAATAAATCTATAAATAAAACTGTAAATAAACAATAGTAAAATAAACACGCAACAGCAAACAATCAACACCCAAAGAAACAGAAACACGCAAGCGCTAGGATTGACTCTCAGGGGAACCAAAGATTTTGGGTTCGATCCCCAGCAGAGTCGCCAGCTGTTGCTCCCCGGATTTCCATCCTGGTACAAACGCGAAAGTGGCGCGGAAAAGAAAAGAGTTTCCAGCCAGGCATTTGTATCCCTAAGGAACGGGAATGGTAATGCTGCACAAACCAAAGAAAAGAAAAGGAAGGACAAAGGTCATGCGAACCAAAGAAACTGGGTTCGGGAGTCGGTTACGACCTGGGAAGGTATTAGCACCCCAGATCGCCCGCCGTACCCGACGGGATCCACGCTTGCAAAGAAACTGTTTCAAAGGGTGAAGAAATGAAAGTTGTTGCAAAAAGAAAATGAACTGAAACAGGATAAGAAAAGAAAAGAAAGGGGGAAAATGTAGGGAAAATAAAAGAGTGTGCTCGAACGGGCCCTACCCCGCTGCCTACGTACCTCATCGGGAAAATGAGGATCAGAGACGCCGTAGTTCCCCTAACTAGGGGTAGAAAATATTGCTTGTGTCTTAAGTCTTGAACTGCCTATGTCAATGCTCAGGTGTTGCAGGTTCGGATGACGAGTGCGTAACCGTCTTGTAAAATAACAAGAAGAAGCAAGTTCGCGGACCGAGCGAAGGAGATGAGAAAAGAATTCCCGAAGGAAAGACGCTTTTTGTTTGTTTGTGTTTTTTTAATGAGAGTTTTTTATTGGTGTGGCACAAAAGAATGAACTCAAACTCTTTTCCATGGAATGTGTACTTGTCACTACATTCCAAGATGAAATAATAGAACAAGCACACTAAGCAAGGAGAACGTATCCAAGACTTGTTTCCAAAGGCAAAGGCCTAATTTCATTGACTTGTTGAATTTATTAAGTGTTTTAGTGATTAAAAATGAAGAAATAGTTTTTAGGGTTTTTCTTGATGAAGATGACTTCATGATCCGACTTGTGCATCATGTTAGACAAATGCACTATTCCAAGATGGAATGAATACATATGCCCCATGGAATAAGGCTATTACACAAGAAGTCACTTCTTTTTATTAATGTTTTTTAGGTTTTGTTTTGAGATGAGAAGAGAAAGAAACCAAAGGAGCAAAATGGTAAAAGTCTAAAATGGGGAAAGACTAATCCTAATATTAGAATACAAAAGTGGTTCTAAGGTTAGTGAGGTTTCAACTATCCTAATGAAGAAGAAGAAACAAAGAAGAGAAAGAAGGAGAGGAAGCAAGAGCTAGCAAGCAACTTACTCCTCTAAAGGAGATAAGTTGCTCCTAACGGGGGAAGAAAATAATTGAATTACATGATGGAATAAGGCACATAAAAAAAAAGGAGAAAGCAACTTAAAAAGAGAGAAGGATGAAGATTCGAAATGTGGATGAACATCCACACTTCTCTTACCATAAGCCCCTGTAATTGATAGCAAAATCCAGCACATGTTCATCAATACAATCAAGGAAACAACATGCTCAAGGCTCACACCAACCAAGTTCAAACAATCATGTCAAACATAGCACAAATAAACATCTTACGTGTCGAGAACACAAAAGCATGCATCAATCAACAAGAAAATCACCCAAAAAATCATATTCAATGATCATACAATGATCCATGGCATTTAAAACAAGTAAGGGGATCAAACATGCTTGAAATAAGGCAAAAAAAGCCTACTGCTTCAGTGTTAACCGGTTAACCAAAGCGTTAACCGGTTAACCAGTCAAAAACCTGCATAAAACATCACAAATTAGGTGCGTTAACCGGTTAACCAATCCGTTAATCGGTTAACGCTGTTAAGACAGCAACAAATCCCTGCAAAAATCAGCTTACAAACAGCTTTTTTCAAACAATCTTATACCAGACCAGCAAGCATTTGAACATGAAAATAATGCATCAATTCATATTAAATGGCATCATGAAGCTTATGAACATTAATACATGGATCCGGTCATAAATCAATCAATCAATTCAATCAACACAAGCAAATATGCAAACACATGGCAGATCTAAAGCGCAAGCATGCAAATAAGCTAAAACAGAGCTATATCTGAAATTAACCAACCTACAAAGATGAGGTATGCTTTGGTAATTGTTGATCGAGCTGAAAACGATAGATCTCGCGCAAAACTTTAAGGATCCGGTGCTAGGCTTCACTCTCCGTGCAAAATAAATGCAAGAACAAGCTCTTGATGTAAAATTTTGGATCCAAAAGCACTTCTAGATCCCAAACCAGATCTAAATCACCACTAAAACCAGAAAAAAGATGCAATGAAGCTATGGATGGAGGTCTAGTTCCAAGATCTACACACCTCAAGACAAGGTTATGTGATCTTCAAAGAGGAACTTTGAGTAATTTCGAAAATTGGGAGAGAAAAGTGAGGGAATTGTGAGTGAGAGGAGTGAAAATTCAGAAATGTGAGTGAAAAATGAGGGAGAGATCCTCTTGGTTTGGAGAGAAAATGATTAAATATGGTTTAGGCTTGGGGCCCAAAATTAGGCTTGGGATCCAAAATTATGGTTTGGGTAGTGTGATTAAGACTTTGCAATGGGATTAGGCTTGGACAAATGCTCTAGATCCTTCCTTTTAATTTCCAATTAATTCAAGATGAATAAAAATCAGAAAATGGAAATTGGACCAAAAATCACACATGCTGAATTGCTGCTGGAAATTCAAAATTTGTGGCTGTTAACCGGTTAACCAATCCGTTAACTGGTTAACGCCAGTAAATTTTGAATTTCCCTCCTTTTGGTGGGAACCTTCAAGAATATGCCGGTGCCGACCGTTTTGATCTGATTTTGATTCTTAATCCTTTTTTTAGGCTTTGATCCTGACGTCAACCTTGTAACCTGCCTTGCGAGCTTTGAATTTCCCTGATGATTGATCACATGCCTTATGCCGGAATATGTGAGTGCCATGCTTCATTTTTCTATGCAATATGCTAAGGATACGACATGATGATGATGGTTATGATATGATGATGATGCTAAACAGGAGAGGGCAAATTTGGGGTGTTACAAGGTGGATATTACACTGAGTCCCACAGGAAGCATGGTAGTGACTTGAGGTGGGTATTCCACTGAGTCCCACGGGAAGTCTTGCCCGAGTAAAGGCTTGAGGTGAGTATTAGAATAAGTCCCATGGGAAGCCTTACCCGTTGAAGTCTTGAGTAAGTCTTGAGGTGGGTATTACATTAAGTGCCACCGGAAGCATCCGTAAAGACTTAGGTAGTGGCTTGAGGTGGATATTGTAACGCCCCGATTCGATTATTCCATTTTTGTTGAATATTTTATTTAAATTGAATGATAATTGTTTCAATTATGAAATTGGTGCATTTATGTGATATGTTGATGTGTTATATTATTTTACCGTTTTTAGAATTTTCGGGTAAAATTAGATTGAAGGGTATTTTAGACATTTGCTAATTAATGTTAGGTTAGAAATATGTAAATTATTATTTTGTGAGAAAATGAGTATTTGAGTGGAAAGAAAAGAAATAGAAAATAGAATGGAAATAAAGTTATAAGTTGCGAGAAAGAGAACGAAAAGAGAGATAGAAAGAAATAAAAGAGAAAGAAAAAGGAAGAGAAGAGAATAAAGGAGAAAAATAGGAAAAGTTGGAAAATCATCAAGATTGCTCCTAGGAATCAAAACAATCGGGTAAGGGTGTGAAATATCATTATCTTAACTTTGTGTAGGATTATGTATGTGTTAAATTGATTGGATTTTTGTTTTGGAAGAGTTTAGAGAATGTTAGGGTTTAGGGTTTTTGATGAAAATCTAAGAAAATGGCAGATTAATCGGTTAGAACTTGTTATAATCGAAGTATGTTTATGGAAGTTTCTTGGAGTTTTGGAAGTGTTTGTGAGGACTGTTGCGTAGCTGAGATGTTCTGAAATCACAGCTCTCGCTCAGCGAGAAATCCCTTGCTCAACGAGTTTTCCAGAGATTTTCTCGCTCAGCGAGCGAGCAGGTCGCTCAGCGAGCCTGGGGGTTTTTGGACTTGGTGTTTTTGGTTCGTAACTTGAATTTCAGTTATCCGTTTTTAGTGTTCTTTATATCGATTCGAAGCTAAGAACATGTAGAATTTATTGATGCTAAAATATTTAATTTTTAGAGGACTTTTACCCGACTTTTCTGATAAAACGTAATGATGATTAGTTAAGGAAATGTGGGTTTGATTGTGGTATAATGGCCGTTTGGCAAATAGATGCATTTCGTGAAGTGAAATGAGTGCATGTTGGTTGTGAAAGATTCTTTGCCGTTTGGCGTAATTAATACGAATGTGTATGAATTATTTATGATTATATGAGATGAATGCATAATTATATTATGAATATGTATGCATTTTTAAGAATGTTGTGTGTCATTTTACAAGTGAAGCATAATGTATGCATTCTTGTGTTGTGGGATTCTTTGTGAATCCGTTGTAACATCGTGTGCCCATGTGGGGTGTGAGCAATGATTACAACATGATTGTATGCCTGCGTGAGGTGTGGGCAATCAGATTATGTGCCCGTGTGGGATGTGAGCAATCCATAAACATTGTGTGCCCATGTGGGGTGTGAGCAATAGGTGAATTACTCATAAATGATTGTGTGCCCGTGTGGGGTGTGAGAAATCAGATTGTATGCCCATGTGGGGTGTGAGAAATCCATAAACATTGTGTGCCCATGTGGGGTGTGAGCAATGGGTGAACATTGTATGCCCGACGGGGAGTTACTTTAGGTAACGAGCGATGGTTCCAATAGTTCCTGAGTGAACTTGAGATGATTGAGTCGATAGCGCATTGCATCTGCATAGAATCGTGAGTCGGTCTCTATGATTTGCATTTATCATCTAATATTGATGTTGGTGAATAAACATGAATAATGTATGTTTATGCGGAGTGATTGATATTAGTGGATAAACATGAATATATATATATATATATATATATATATATATATATATATATATATATATATATATATATATATATATATATATATATGTTTATGTGGATTGTGCATGATGAATATGCTAGTATGAATATATATATATATATATATATATATATATATATATATATATATATATACATTGTGATGTATATGTGTGATGAGGAATGAATTATGGTGAGAAATATATACATGTATTTTTATGTTGAGATATATAATTATATGCACTGTTATTATGATAATATTTCTCACCCTTCTGCTGTTTTATGATGCTCTATGAGGCATTGCATAGTAGGTTGCTAGAGGTCTTTTGTGAAGCTTGTCTTCATTCTTTTGGTCGGTCAGCTCTGATATGTAGCACCGGGTAGCTAGGGTCGGCTTGATGCCTTTTTGTGATACATTTTGTACATGTATTTTGGTGATGGATGTTTATGTAAACATGAAGTATTTGGTGAATCAACTTGATGACATGAAAATATGTATATAGGTTTGATGTTGTTTAATGTTTTAGTTTCCGCTGTTATTTTACTTGAGATATGGGTGTAAGGATTAAATCCTTCTGTTGCAAGTTACCCAGAATGTTGCATATCGTTATATGAGTAGGTGTTGTATGTTTTAATTTCACGTATAATGTGGCATGCCTCTTTTATACCATGTTTTAATTATACTCTGATGAATCCTTAATATGTGCCTAAATGATTTAATTGATTATTTGGGGGTATAGAAAGGGGGTGTTACATTAAGTGGTATAAGAGACAGTGTTCGAGTCAGTTGTGTCTGTCTTGTTGTTGTGATGATTGAACTTTTATTTAATCTTGTTGTTGTCTTTGAGAATAATAAGAATATGGCTGGTAGAATTGACAATGCGATGGCTGCTGCTTTGGAAGCAATGGCTAGGGCGGTGCAGGGAGCGCCGAATGTGAATGCTAATGATGAGTTCAAAAAGAATCAACCACTGGTCTTCAAAGGAAGATTTGATCCCGATGGTGCTCAGAATTGGTTGAAAGAGATTGAAAGAATATTCAGAGTCATGGATTATGCTGAAGAGAGTAAGGTGAGACTTGGTTCTCACATGCTGAAGGAAGAAGCCGGTGATTTGTGGGTCGGTAGAAGTCAAGCCCTTGAGGAAGATGATGAAGAGATAACTTGGGAAGTTTTTCGTACTGATTTCTTGGGGAAGTATTACCCTGAGAGTGTGAAAGAGAAGAAGGAGATGGATTTCCTTGAATTGAAGCAAGGTAGTATGTAAGTGGTGGACTATACTGCTAAGTTTGTGGAATTGGTTCAGTTTCATCCTCACTATGCTGCTGCTACTGCTGAGTTTTAAAAGTGTATTAAGTATGAGAATGGTTTAAGTCCTGAGATTAAGTAAGCTGTGGGATATCAAAGAATAAGAAGGTTTTCGGATTTGAAGGAATGTTGTATAATTTTTGAGGAGGATATCAAAGCTCGTTCTACACATTACAAGAGTTTGAATGAAAGGAAAGGAAAACAACAAGCTAGAAGTGGAACTTATGTGACACCCACTAATAAGGGCAAGCATAGGGGAAACCTTGATAAAAGATATGGTGGAGGGAGTTCTGGTCCCATTAAGTGTTACAAGTGTTGTGATTTGGGTCACAAGTCTTTTGAGTATGGGAAGAATATAATGAAATGTTCAAACTGTGGAGGCCTTGGATATGCTACTATCGAGTGTAGGAGGAATGTTGTGAACTGCTTCAATTGTGGAGAAGTGGGTCACATTAGTACTAAGTGTACTAAGCCGAAGCAAGCTCAAGCGGGCGGAAAGGTGTTTGCATTAGCAGGGAAGGACACTACTAGTGCAGACCGTTTGATTAAAGGTACATGCTTTATTAATAGTACGCCTTTAGTTACTATTATTGATACGGGAGTGACTCATTCGTTCATTTCTCTTGAGTGTGCTAAGCGTTTGAATTTGTTTATGTCTTCTTGGGGTGGTGAAATGGTTATTGAGACTCCTGCTTTAGGGTCGGTAACTACTTCTTTGGTGTGTGTAAGTTGTTCTTTGACCATGTATGGTAAATATTTCGTTATGGACTTAGTTTGTTTGCCGTTGGAGGGTTTGGATGTGATCTTGTGTATGAACTGGTTGCAATTTAATCGAGTTCATATAGATTGCTATCATAAGTTAGTAAGGTTTCCTTCTTTGGATGATGGTGAATATGAGATTTTCCTATCCACGAAAGAGTTAAAGAAACTTTTAGTGGACGAAGCTCAATTATTCAGTTTGTTTGCATCATTGTCGGTGGAAAGTGAGTTTGAGCTCAGTGGGTTCCCAGTGGTGTGTGATTTTCCAGAAGTGTTTCTGGAGGATATTAAGGATGTACCGCCGGAAAGAGAAGTTGAGTTTTCTATTGATCTAGTTCCGGGTACTAGGCCGATTTCGATGGCACCGTATCGTATGTCAACATCAGAATTGGTAGAGTTGAAGAAGCAATTGAATGACTTGTTGGACAAGAGATTGTTTTGGCCGAGTGTTTCTCCTTGGAATGCTCCAGTATTGTTGGTAAAGAAGAAGGATGGAAGTATGCAGTTATGTATTGATTATCGACAGTTGAACAAGGTGACAATTAAGAACAAGTATCCGCTTCCAAGGATCGATGATTTGATGGACCAATTGGTTGGTGCACGTGTTTTTCGTAAGATTGATTTGAGATCAGGATATCACCAGATTCGTGTGAAAGAGGAGGATATTCAAAAGACGGCTTTTAGGACACAGTATGGTCATTACGAGTATTCTGTGATGCCATTCGGAGTTTCTAATGCGTCGGGTGTGTTTATGGAATATATGAATCATATTTTTCATGAACAGTTGGATCGTTTTGTGGTTGTGTTGATTGACGACATTTTAATTTATTCTAAGTCTCAAGAAGAGCATGAAGAGCATTTAAGGATTGTGTTACAGCTTTTGAAAGAGAAGCAATTGTATGCTAAGTTGTCGAAATGTGAGTTTTGGTTGTCGAAAGTAAGTTTTCTTGGACATGTTATTTCCGAGGGTGGTATTAGTGTGGATCCATCCAAGATTTATGCGGTAATGCAATGGGAAGTTCCTAGATCGGTTACAGATATTTGAAGCTTTTTAGGCTTGGCGGGTTATTATCGGAGGTATATTGAAGGATTTTCAAAGTTTGCACTTTCGTTAACGCAATTGACTTGTAAGGGAAAAGCTTTCATTTGGGATATTCATTGTGAAGAGAGTTTCATTGAACTTAAGAGAAGGTTGACAACGGCTCCGATCTTGATTTTTCCAAATCCGACGGAACCATTTGTGGTGTTTTGTGATGCTTTATTGTTTGGGTTAGGTGGTGTTTTGATGCAAGATGGAAAAATTGTGGCTTATGCTTCAAGATAATTGAGAGTGCATGAAAAGAATTATCCTACACATGACTTGGAGTTAGCGGTCGTAGTGTTTGTTTTGAAAATTTGGAGGCATTATCTTTATGGTGCAAGATTTGAAGTTTTTAGTGATCGCAAGAGTTTGAAGTATTTATTTGATCAAAAGGAATTGAACATGAGACAAAGGAGATGGTTAGAGCTTTTGAAGGATTATGATTTTGGTTTGAATTACCATCAGGGTAAGGCAAATGTGGTGGCCGATGCTTTGAGTCAGAAGTTGTTACATATGTTCGCATTGATGATAAGAGAATGGGAACGTTTTGAGGAGTTAGAGACTTGAGTTTGGTTTGTGAGATGATGCCGAGAAGTGTGAGACTTGGCATGCTACATATTACGAATGATTTTCTTGCAAACTTTTGTGAAAAGAAAAAGTTGGATTTGAAATTTGTTGATTTGATGATGAATGAGAATGAGGATTTCAAGGTTGATAATTTTGGAGTTTTGAGATTTCGTGGTCGTGTTTGTATTCCCGATGATGTGGAGTTAAAAAAGATGATATTTGAAGAGGGACACCGAAGTAACTTAAGTATTCATCCGGGAGCGAATAAGATGTATCAAGATTTGAAGAAGATATTTTGGTGGTCCGGATTGAAGAGAGATGTAGCTCAATTTGTGTATGCGTGTTTGACTTGTTAGAAGTCTAAGGTGGAACATCAGAAGCCTAGTGGTTTGATGCAACCGTTGGATATTCCGGAATGGAAATGGGATAGTATATCGATGGATTTTGTTACGGGATTACCGAATACGCAAAGAGGTCACAATTCTATTTGGGTGATTGTTGATAAACTTACTAAATCTGCTCACTTTATTCCGATTGATATTAGTTATCCTTTGGAGAAGTTAGCCGAGATTTATGTTTCTGTGGTTGTGAAGCTGCATGGAGTTCCTATGAGTATTGTATCAGATAGAGATCCTAGATTTACATTGAGGTTTTGGGAGAGTTTGCAAAAGGCTTTGGGTTCTAAGCTAAGATTGAGTTTGGCTTACCATCCGTAAACGAATGGTCAAACCGAGAGGACAATTCAATCGTTGGAGGATTTGTTGCGTGCTTGTGTGCTATAGCAAGGTGGTGTTTGGAACATTTATTTAGCGTTGATTGAGTTCACCTACAATAATAGTTTTCATTCAAGTATAGGTATGGCCCCATTTGAGGCTTTGTATGGACAGAGATGTCGAACATCTTTGTGTTGGCATGAAACCGGTGAGTGAACGATAGTTGGTCCATAAATGGTACAACAAACGACGGAAAAGGTGAAGCTTATTCGGGAGAAGATGAGAGCTTCTCAAAGTAGACAAAAGAGTTATCATGACAAGAGAAGGAAAGATCTTGAGTTTCAGGAAGGAGACCATGTATTTTTGAGAGTTACACCAGTTACAGGTGTGGGTCGTGCTTTGAAGTCGAAGAAGTTGACTTCTTGTTTTATTGGGCCGTATCAAATTACTGCACGAGTTAGTGTTGTGGCTTACCGTGTGGTGTTGCCTCCGAATCTTTCGAATTTGCATGATGTGTTCCATATTTCGCAATTTGGAAGTATGTTCCAGATCCGTCACATGTCATTCCTATGGACGAGGTTGAAGTAAGAGATAACCTTACGGTGGAAGATTTACCGATTAAGATTTTAGATCGTTAAGTCAAGAAGCTAAGAGGCAAGGATATTGCGCTTGTGAAAGTAGCATGGGGAGGCGCTGCAGAAGGCAATATGACTTGGGAATTAGAGAGTGGGATGCGCGAGTCGTATCCGGGATTGTTTGAATCAGGTATTATTTTCGAGGACGAAAATTTCTAAAGAGGGGGAGAGTTGTAACGCCCCGATTCGATTATTACATTTTTGTTGAGTCTTTTATTTAAATTGAATGATAATTGTTTCAATTATGAAATTGGTGCATTTATGTGATATGTTGATGTATTATATTATTTTACCGTTTTGAGAATTTCTGGGTAAAATTAGATTGGAGGGTATTTTAGACATTTGTTAATTAATGTTAGGTTAGAAATATATATAATTATTATTTTGTGAGAAAATGAGTATTTGAGTGGAAAGAAAAGAAATAGAAAATAGAATGGAAAGAAAGTTATAAGTTGTGAGAAAGAGAAAGAAAAGAGAGATAGAAAGAAATAGAAGAGAAAGGAAAAGGAAAAGAAGAGAAAATAGGAGAAAAAGAGGAAAAGTTGGAAAATCATCAAGATTGCTCCTAGGAATCAAAACAATCGGGTAAGGGTGTGAAATATCATTATCTTAACTTTGTGTAGGATTATGTATCTGTTAGATTGATTGGATTTTTATTTTGGAAGAGTTTAGAGAATGTTAGGGTTTAGGGTTTTTGATGAAAATCAAAGAAAATGGCAGATTAATCGGTTAGAACTTGTTAAAATCGAAGTATGTTCTTGAATATATGTTATTGATCATGTTTATGGAAGTTTCTTGGAGTCTTGGAAGTGTTTGTGAGGACTGTTGCGTAGCTGAGATGTTTTGAAATTACAACTCTCGCTCAGCAAGCAATCCCTCGTTCAACGAGTTTCCAGAGATTTTCTCGCTCAACGAGCGAGCAGGTCGCTCAGCGAGCCTGGGGGTTTTTGGACTTGGTGTTTTTGGTTCGTAACTTGAGTTTCAGTTATCCGTTTTTAGTGTTCTTTATTTCGATTCGAAGCTAAAATCATGTAGAATTTATTGATGCTAAAATATCTAAATTTTAGCCGACTTTTACCCGACTTTTCCGATAAAACGTAATGATGATTAGATAAGGAAATGTGGGTTTGATTGTGGTATAGTGGCCATTTGGCAAATAGATGCATTTCGTGAAGTGAAATGAGTGCATGTTGATTGTGAAAGATTCGTTGCCGCTTGGCGTAATTAATACGAATGTGTATGAATTGTTAGTGATTATATGAGATGAATGCATAATTATATTGTGAATATGTATGCATTTTCAATAATGTTGTGTGTCATTTTGCATGTGAAGCATAATGTATGCATTCTTGCGTTGTGGGATTCTTTGTGAATCTGTTGTAACATTGTGTGCCTATGTGAGGCGTGAGCGATGATTACAACATGATTGTGTGTCCATGTGGGGTGTGAGCAATCAGATTGTGTGCCCGTGTGGGGTGTGAGAAACCCATAAACATTGTGTGCTAGTGTGGGGTGTGAGCAATGGGTGAATTATTCACAAATGATTGTATGCCCGTGTGGGGTGTGAGCAATCAAATTGTGTGCCCGTGTGGGGGTGTGAGCAATACATAAACATTGTGTGCCCATGTGGGGTGTGATTAATGGGTGAACATCGTATGCCCAACGGGGAGTTAATTTAGGTAACGAGCGATGGTTCCAATAGTTCCTGAGTGAACTTGAGATGATTGAGTCGGTACCGTATTGCATCTGCATAGAGCCGTGAGTCGGTCTCTATGATTTGCATTTATCATCTAATATTGATGTTGGTGAATAAACATGAATAATGTATGTTTATGCGGAGTGATTGATATTAGTGGATAAACATGAATATATATGTTTATGTATATTGTACATGATGAATATGCTAGTATATATATATATATATATATATATATATATATATATATATATATATATATATATATACATTGTGATGTATATGTGTGATGAGGAATGAATTATGGTGAGAAATGTATACGTGTATTTTTATGATGAGATATATAATTATATGCATTGTTATTATGATAATATTTCTCACCCTTCTGCTGTTTTATTATGCTCTATAAGGCATTGTAGAGTAGGTTGATGGAGGTCTTTTGTGAAGCTTGTCTACATTCTTTTGGTCGGTCGGCTCTGATATGTAGCACCGAGTAGCTAGGGTCGGCTTGATGCCTTTTTGTGATACATTTTGTACATGTATTTTGGTGATGGATGTTTATGTAAACATGAAATATTTGGTGAATCAACTGGATGACATGAATATATGTATATAGGTTTGATGTTGTTTAATGTTTTAGTTTTCGCTGTTATTTTACTTGAGATATTGGTGTAAGGATTAAATTCTTTTGTTGCAAGTTACCTAGAATGTTACATATCGTTATATGAGCAGGTGTTGTATGTTTTAATTTCACGTATAATGTGGCATGCCTCTTTTATACCATGTTTTAATTATACTCTGATGAAATCTTTAATATGTTCCTAAATAATTTAATTGATTATTTGGGGGTATATAAAGGGGGTGTTACAGGTATTAAACGGAGTCCCACAAGAAGCCTTTCCGATAACACTTGAGGTGAGTATTCCACTGAGTCCCACGTGAAGTGTTGAGAGCGTTGTATGGATTATCTATCTTGTTTTGGCTTCTTTGTAGAAAACTGACCAAAGACCTGAGTAGTGATTTGAATTGAACCTTTAGATCCGAGAGAACTCTAAGATAGGGAACTCACTGAGATGTTGATATCTCACCCCACTATTATTGTTGCTTTTCAGGTTTATTTTGCAGGTTTTATTTACAAGTGGAGCTATGCTCAGGATGTTTCAAGAGAAGCATAGATTTAGTTTCCACTGTGTATTTTATATCTTTGTACAATATTGGATATTGTATTTGATCTTAGTATTTTTATTTTTAGTATGGTTTCCATGTCTTGTACCATAGTTGTATAGAATTTTAGAATTGGTCAAGAATGTGAATTATGTTATTAGGAATTTATGATGGTGTCAGTACCAATAAAACTCTTATATAATGATATTCTAGGTATTTATTATATGAGGCGTTACATCTTCAACATGGATGATTTTTGGTAACGTCGACAAGGGAGATGGTTTGCTAATGAGAGCATCCTTGAAAACATTTTTTTTAAAGATTTAGGAGTAGAAGAATCTGGAAAATGTGAGTAAACATGTTCAAAGTAAGATAGAGTCTGCTTTGTAGAATTTTCACTCTTGGTAGATTTGACCTCTTTAGGGGCACCCTTCGTTTTACCCAGTTTTGAGGGTGATTTCAAATATGTGGTTTCAGGGTAGACAATCTTCTTCAACTTTTATTTTATGTGCAATTTCATGAATCTCTCTTGGATCACTTCCCACTTGAACATAATAGATATGTTTGATTTATCATCCTTTATCACACCATCGCCACCATCAAACCAAAGCCTTATTTAGTGATTATAAATCTCATCCATACGTATCGGTGTAGGAATTTCATTTTCTTTGTAATTAAATAAGCTGATGAAAGAGCTTACATCTTCCTAAGTATATAACCACACTTTGAACCATATGATCTTATTTTTTTCCTACTCGTTTGGCTTCGTGATAAATAAAATTCAATCTCTCCCAAGATATGTTGCCAACCAATTGTGAATAAATGTGTTGTCTTTTAATCGGTGTTCTAACACAATAATGATCTAACCAAAATATGTTTGTATCTCATTATGATGGTTGCAAAGCATTTGGTTCACGATGTCCCAATCTTGACAAAAATTACCTTTGTTTTTTCTTAACCATTTCTTCAGTGTAGCATGTGCATATTCAACTCTGCTAGTTGTTGTGTTGCCAAAGTGTCTAACATGATCGGTCCATTCACAAACAATATTCTCCTTCACATGGTCCAAACTAGTATTCTCAACATATTTCAGAAAATCTGGATATTTTGCAACCCTTGAAATGTATTACAGATTCAACATATAACTCTTCAGTGCAATAATTTACTATACTATTCCATGAATTCATTATCTTTTCCAACATCAAACTAGGTTTGACCATTTGTTTTTCATATTCAGCCTTGATTTGTTTGGTACCTACCTCAAGTTTAGTCAACTCCTCACATTTTTGGTTATGTGATACTTACAAAGTAATGCATATGATGTAGGAAATACCTTTGCAACAAAATTCATCATTTCGGTTTCTCGATCAGTGACAATTACCGTTGGCATGTTTTTTTGGTCATTAAACATAGTCTTTCACATTTTCAAAGCTCATGTAACATTGTCCTCTTTTTCGGATTCCAAAAATGCAAAACCCACTAAAAAAGTCTTTTCTTTAGATGTAACACCAATAATTTCAAGAAGTGGAAGCCTATATTTGTTGGTCTTAAATTTTGAACCAATTATGAGCACAATGAAAAATTCATTAAATAACTTGATGTAATCGGGATGAGACCAAAATATATCTCAAACAATGACTTTATCCTCACAAAATATGTACCTAGAAATATAATGGTCATCATTCAAAAGCATAAAAAATTGTTGTATTTTAGATCTTAAACCTCTTATTGCCTTGTTGTTTTGGGCACACACATTATATACTTGCTTGATATTTGAAACATTTTAAAGTTTTTTCCATTTCTAAGTTGCAAGTATTGGCGCCACTATGTCCGAAACAAGTTCCTTCTCATCTGTAATAAGGTGACATACAATGGGATGGTCAAATAAATTATGACATAAGGCATGATTATGTATACTAGAAACCACGTTAAATTTCCATGTATAATTCAAATTAAGAGGCATAATTTAAACAAACACACATATTTTCTCGATCTGGTGTCATCTTATTTCAACTTCCTAATCGGTGGTTGGTAGGTGCCACTTTTTTCACATCTCATTGTTACAGATGCTTGTCTTATATTAGAACCATTGTCATACCTTCCTATTACAATTTCAAACCCCAATTTCCAAGCCTCCATGCAGACACATTATAACATATGTACACGAACAATAAAATCTTATTTATTCGTAAAATTTTCATGAACATCTATCTCAACAACAAATGGTCTAGCACCCAGTTTATCATCATTCTTCGTTTAATCTAGTTTAACATCATATTTCACTTCACCCGGATTAAAATCCATCCTCACAGTAGCTTCGAGAAACATATTCGAGTGTATCATATCTAACACAAATCATAACAAAAAAAAATCAAAAATCAAAGTGTCAGGCGAATTCGAAGATGCATCTCCAAAACACAAGAAACTTAGTCTGGACATGCATTTCCAAACTCAACGTTCTCTTCTCAGCTCAAAAAACATGTTAATGAAAGGAATGAAGGATGAAATAAATAAACCTTACCTTAAATTCTAGCTTATTTTTCTCCCTTTGATGTGATAAAATACAAGAATGATGTTTTGATTTCGAAAACTTGATTGATAATGAAAGAAATTTTTTAAGGGTTTTGAGATTGAAGTTGACTTTGATCATGAAGAATAAGCACATGTAATGTGGTGTTTTATTCAACTTTCTGCTTTCCTTATGCGTTAACCAATGATGCATGGTTTATTTTTTTATTTATTATTATTATTATTATTTTTTATATTATTTTTATTATGATTTAAACGCAATGTATGCAAAGGTATGCTAAATGACAGGGAAATGAAGCATAAGCTACTCGAACTTGGTAACAAATAAGGGCAAATTTTGGGGTGTTACAAGGTGCTATGCACTATTTTATTTCTATTGATTGTGTGAGAATATTAGGACTTGTTGTTTCCCCTATGAAAGGAGAGATGGTTATCGAGACTCCTACTGATGGGTCGTTAACTACTTCTCTCGTATGTCTGAATTGTCCGTTAACGATTTATGGTAAGGTTTTTTGTGTGGATTTGATTTGTTTGTCATTGGGAGGTTTGGACGTGATATTGGGTATAAATTGGTTGGAGTATAACCATGTTCATATTAATTGTTTTAGTAAGTCGGTTTGGCTTCTTACTCCTGGTGAAGAGGAAGAAGAAACTGGTTATTTATCTGCTCGAGAGTTGAAAGAGCTTTTGAATGAAGAAGGGCAAGTTTTGGCGTTGTTTGTATCTTTGTCAGTGGAGAATGATATGGAAATTAGTGAATTGCTAGTGGTGAGAGATTTCACGGAAGTATTTCCAGACGATGTTGTGGATGTTCCGCCAGAGAGAGAGAGCGAGGTGGATTTTAGTATTGATCTTGTGCCAGGAACAAGACTATTTTGATGGCACCGTATCGTATGTTAGCTTCCGAGTTATCTGAATTGAAGAAAAAGTTAGAGGAACTGTTAGAAAAGAAGTTTGTGAGACTGAGTGTATCACCATGGGGATCACCAATATTGTTGGTAAAGAAGAAAGATGGTAGCATGAGGTTGTGTATTGATTACAGACAACTGAATAAGGTGACAATCAAGAACAAGTATTCACTTCCAAGGATAGATGATCTGATGGATTAGTTGGTTGGTGCTCGTGTGTTTAGTAAGATTGATTTGTGATCGGGTTATCATTAGATAAGAGTGAAAGATGAAGATATTCAGAAGACCTCTTTTAAGACTCAGTATGGACACTATGAATATGTAGTGATGACATTCGGAGTTACTAATGCACCTGGTGTATTCATGGAGTATATGAATCATATTTTCCATGATTATTTGGATCATTTCATTGTTGTTTTTATAGACAATATTTTGATTTACTCTAAGTCAGAAGAAGAGTACGCTAAAGATTTGCGGACTATGTTGCAAGTGTTGAAAGATAAGAAGTTGTATGCTAAATTGTCGAAGTGTGAATTCTGGTTGAAAGAGGTGAGCTTTATTGGTCATGTAATTTCGAAAAAATGGATTGTTGTGGATCCATCCACGGTAGATGCAGTACTACAATGGGAGACTCTGAAGTCAGTGACAGAGATTTGAAGTTTCTTGGAATTGGTTGGTTATTATCGAAGATTTATTGAAGGATTTTCGAAGTTGGAACTTCTGTTGACTCAATTGACTTGTAAGAATAAAGTGTTTGCGTGGGATTCCCAGTGTGAGAAAAGTTTCATCGAGCTGAAGAAGAAGTTGACTACTGCCCAGTTTTGATTTTGCCAAAAGAAGATGAATGTTTTGTGGTTTATTGTGATACAATTTTTTTGGTGTATGCTTCGTGTCATTTGAGAATTCATGAGATAAATTATCCTACTCACAATTTGGAGTTAGCACCTGTAGTTTTTGTATTAAAGATTTAGAGGCAATATCTGTATGGTTCGAGATTTGAGGTATATAGTGATCATAAGAGTTTGAAATACTTATTTGATCAGAAAGAGTTGAATATGAGTGTCGCTCCCAGGATTTTCATCCTAGTACAAACGCGAAAGTGGCGCGGAAAAGTTAGAGTCGCCAGCCAGACATTTTTATCCCGAAAGAATGGGAAAGGTAATGTTGCACAAACCTAAGGAAGAAGGAAAGGACAAGGTCCTGCGAACCAAAGATCTGGGTTCGGGAGTCGGTTACGACCTGGGAAGGTATTAGCACCCCAGATCGTCCGCCGTACCCGACGGGATCCACGCTTGCTTGTTTGTTTCAAAGGGTGAGAAAATAAGAATGCTGCTGAATAAAAGAACTGCTACTGGAATGGAACTGGAATGGGAATGAGAAAGGGAACTGAAAAAGAAAAGGAACAGAAGGGGGGAAATGTAGGGAAAATAAAGAATGCGCTCGAACGGGCCCTACCCCGCTGCCTACGTACCTCACTGGGAATATGAGGATCAGAGTCGACGTAGTTCGCCTAACTAAGGCGGGAACTATTTGTTTGTATTTTTTAAGCTGACGTTGCCATAGCTCTAGCTCAGGTGTTACCGGCTCTGACTCGAGGGTGTTTACCGTATCGCTGTTTGAACTGTCGAGGCAAGTCACATTCGTCCGCAAAGATTAGGAGATGAAAAGAGAAGACGTGGTTGTATTTGTTGATTGTCTTTTATGAGAAGTGTTTTGGAGTTTGTTTGTGAACATTCTCATACTAAGACTTATCCATCGCGGGAAGTACTTACACCTCGCCCCGAAACAGGACGTGTATAAGAACTTCGCAACAAATTCTCGTGTCGTACAAGAACATTCGGTTTTTATTAAGTGTCTTTTAGATTTTGTTTGAAGATGAGAGAAAGAAGACTCAAATCGGAAAAGGAAAAAACTAAGGGGGACTAAGACCAACCCTAAGTTATTTATTGTTCACAAAAGGGGAATCCTAATGGTTAGTGTGGTTTTCTAATCCTAAGGAGCAAAAGGAAAAGAGAGAAGAAAAAGGATGCAACTTACTTCCTAATGAAGGTAAGTTGGTCCTAACAAAGGGGAATCCTACCAAAGACAAATATGGACGAAAAAATGAATTTAAAATGCATAAAAGAAATGCATAGAAAGATAAAAGATGGGGTGAAGGAAACTTACCTCAATATTCCCCACTACAAAACAAATGTTAATGTGCATTTTATTAAAAAAATAATAAAGCAAACACACAACAATTAAATCCTAAGGCTCTTGGACCTAAACTAGACTCAATCTTAGGTTTAAGGGTGCCTAAACTATGCTAAACCAAAATTCAACAACTATTTACAGCACTCAAACACACAAACAGCTATGAAAATACAGCATAACACAAACAGCATACTACAGCTATCATGCAACATGAAAAAGTAGATGTAAAAGGTCAAATACAGCATGCACTACAAACAAACAACACACATTTTACAGCACCTATATGCAAAAACAGCTATGAAATGCAAAATCCAGAATTGATTATTTTCATAATTTAATGCACAAACCAAAAGAATAACGCACTAAAATTATCATGAACACACATTTGAACTTGGATCGTCATATAAAAATGCAAGAACATGAATATTTTGAAGATTATGCAAGAATGCATCACATGGTTGATTATGCAACAAGTAATGCAAAAGTATGGTACATGAATATGGTATATGCACATGATGATTATTGATTATGAACATGCAACATGATAGCTCAACAAACATGCTAAACTCAATGCAAAATTCAGAATTGAATTGATAAGGATGATATAATCAAATATGCAACAAAATGCAAGAAACGCACATACTTATGATTATTCAACATGCAACATACATCAACATAATGGAATGCAAAATGATTTAATGCAATGCAAACATGTAAAAGCAGAATGCAACATGATTATTATATGCCTAATGATGCATGAACATGGCAACAAAATACAAGAACTTAAACTATGCACAAATAAGCACAAAAACGCATAACACGTAACATGAACGGAATCGTGTCGAAACGACTCGAAATGGGGGAATGAGCTACCGGAAGTGGACCCAAAAATTCCCTAAAATCACTACCTAAACATGTATGAACATTAGAAGCACTAGAACTTAGGACTAAGCCATCAAATAAGCAAGAAAACAAAAAATTAACAGCGTTAACCGGTTAACCAATTGGTTAACTGGTTAACGGACCTAAATCTGCCCTGTTTTATGGCTTGCACGCACCCGTTAACCGGTTAACCAAATGGTTAACCGGTTAACACTGAACCAGAAGGTAAGAAAAAGTTGAGAAAAAAGTGCTTTTGGCCACAAACTTGCTTCTAATGATCCCTAACATTCCTAGGAACATGCTACCACTAATTTCTACTTAATTTGAGCTTATTTACACATGCTAACACCTATAGCTATCAACACTTTAGCTTCTAAAACAACAAAAATCACAACTCGCAAGCAAAACACAATGAAACGCAATTAAAATGAAACCAATTAAAAAGCGCTTAAAGAATGCCGAAATGGCGAGATGAAGAGAATAACTTAAAGAAGAAGTGATTAAGATCACCAACCTACGAAGCGGAGGAGTGCTTCGGTAATTGTTGCAAGAATCGGAGCTTGATCGAAGAGAAAACGAAAAAGCCGAGAAATCGCAAATTAAATGCGTTCTTGATGCTTGAATCTCCGCACACTTCCGATAAGCCGAAATCTTCAACAAAATCACTAGCTTCTTCTTCTACAATCCACAATTAATGGAGGTTGGAGGCTTAAGCTTCAAGATCTTCAAGTTTCAATGTGAAACTTGAAGAGCTTATTCAAAGAAGCTTTTGGTGAAAGGAGGGAAAATGGAGGAAAAGTGAGAGAGAAAAAGTGATTATGAAAAAGTGAAAAATTTGGAATTGTGGGAACCCTTTGCATTGAAGAGATTAAGGAATATATAGAGACTAGGCTTAGAGCCAGGTTTGGAATGGAATTAGGTTTGGGGCCCAAAAATTAGGTTTGGGGTCCAAAATTAGGTTTGGGGTTAGTTAGGGTTAGGGTTGGAAAAGGGAATATTCCTTGGAATACTCCTTGGAATACTCTAGAAGGTTGTGGAACATGGTAGAAGTTGGTGGAAGCTTCCAAGGGAAATGGAGTGGAATTGAAGTAGAAAAAGGAGAAGGAAAGAATGAAAGGAAGTGTGGAAAGAAAGTGGAAGGAAAGGTGGAAAGAAAATGGGGAGAAAGTGGTGAATTCTTCCTTTTTAATGGGTTAGCTTGAAAGTGGTGTGGATTATTTTTGGTACATCATTTTCTCTCGAACTCCAATGTTTGCCAAGCCTCGATCGACCACACACCTCATGCAAAGGATGATGAATGACTTATTTATTTTTTCAAATGCGATGCGATGATATGCGGAATGATGCAAGAATGAAGCGTAAATTTCTCGAGGTTGATGATAAATAAGAGGGCAAATTTTGGGGTGTTACAGCTGCCCCTATTCAATCACTGTAGACTTGAATGGATGATAGCAGCTGCTTTCAGACGTTTGAAGTATGCAGGGATTGAATACTAGAAACAACCAGAAAATTTGCACTCGGTGGACGAAAAGGGATATAAACCCAACCATCTGAACTCTGCTTGGGGAGAACTTGGATGTGAAGAGTAGTGAGTTGGTGAATGTTTTTGGAATAACACTGGAAGATTGTTGATTTTCCACGTTACGGGTGGACTTTTGCTGGGATATTAATAACATGCCACACAACGGGTGGTCTTCTGAATTCTTTGCCACACTACGGGGTTCGCCGCTCGCTACGGGAGACTTTGGATACCTTACTACCCTGAGGATGGACATTTGCTCACTCTGCGGGGATACTCTGCCACACTATGGGGCTTTGGAAATCTTGCCACACTACGGGGGCACATTGCTCAGCTACAGGAGACCTTAGGAATTCGCCACACTACAGGAGCACATTGCTCAGCTACAGGAGACTTTGATGATTCGCCACACTACGGGGGCCCATTGCTCGCTACGGGAGACTTTGGCTCACTACGGGAGACTTCTGCTCACTACAGGAGACTTCTGCTCACTACGGGAGACTTCAGCTCACTACGGGAGACTTCTGTGTTCTGCCACACTACGGGGGCTGCCGCTCGCTACGGGAGACTTTACTTTGGCTCACTACGGGAGATTTCTGCTCACTACGGGAGACTTCTGCTCGCTACGGGAGACTTCTGTGCTTTGCCACACTATGGGGGCTGCTGCTCGCTACGGGAGACTTTACTTTGGCTCACTACGGGAGACTTCTGCTCACTACGGGAGACTTCTGCTTGCTACGGGAGACTTCTGTGCTTTGCCAGACTACGGGGGCTGCTGCTCGCTACGGGAGACTTTACTTTGGCTCACTACGGGAGACTTCTGCTTGCTACGGGAGACTTCTGTGCTTTGCCACACTACGGGGGCTGCTGCTAGCTACGGGAGACTTTACTTTGGCTCACTACGGGACACTTCTGCTCACTACGGGAGACTTCTGCTCGCTACGGGAGACTTTGATTTCCTGCCACACTACGGGGGCTGCTGCTCACTACGGGAGACTTTGGTGTTTTTCCACACTACGGGTGGACTTCGGATGATTGCCACGCTGCGGGTGGACTTTGAGAATTGCCACACTGCGGGTGGACTTTGAGAATTGCCACGCTTCGGGTGGACCTGGGATAAATTGCCACGCTACGAGTGGTCTTTGGATATCAACCTTGGATTTAATACACATGCTGAATTGTATGACATGATGCCCCATGACACTAGGGGATAGGCACAAAGGGAATTCCTAACGCGGAAATAACAAATCTTTGCTGACTCTGTAGGGGATACAGATGATTGTCGATATTTTTGATGGAGAAGAGTTTGGCTAGTCTGTCTCGACTTAAAACCTTTGCCAAAAATAAATTGGACTTTAGATTTGAAGACCCTGCTAGGGGATGCCTCAACTGCTGGGGATTGAATCTCACCTCACCGATTTCGCTGGGGAATCAACAACTTTTTGACTTAGCTGGGAAAGTCCTGTCAATGCTTTGTTGAGGAGAACTCTCTTGTCTACCTGAATTTTCCAAATCTCTATGGGGAAGGGAACCGTTCAGCTAACTGTCGGGGACTTCTTGATTCTTGTAAGAAGTGCTTCACTACAGGAAGACGACTCTTGATAGAGATGATCCTTATTGCTTTGCTGGGGAAGAGGAGGATTTGGTTTGAGATCTGTTGGGAAATAAGATCAAAGAAACCTGCTGAAGAAAAGTTTGACGACTTTACTGGGGATAACTTCCATACGTCTGTTGGGGATAACGAAACTGAACTGCGTCCTGCTAAGGAGGAAAGATTTCAAGTAGTCTCGTGTTGGGGATCATTTGCTTTGATTCGGGCTTTACCTTAAGAGGATTTTACAAAAGACTGGGTGTCTTTAAACTCTTCAGGAGTATAATTGCCCCGGTATTCTGAACTTCTGATTATCTGTCTTCGGAAAAGAATGAATCCTCACGCGGGTGACTTGCCCCAGTATGAATCTTTGGTCAATTGCTTTGGGAGAGATCTGAATCTCGAGGTAATTGCCCCAGATTAGCTGACTCTTGAGGACATTGCTTGACATAAAACAGCCTCAGATTGGTTGGCTCTTACCGTGACTGGTTGGGAAAGTCCTTACTCAATGGAGCTTTCTCGGAAAAGTGCACCTCGACGTGACTGTCTTTCAGGAGTTTTAGACTTCTCAACTTGGCAAGCTTAAGCTTTTGGATTGAATTTCCGCAGTGAGCATATTATGATGCCAAATAGATGTATGCAAGCAGAAAAATGTTTATTTTGAGAATGGAAATTCTAATGCAATACACATGTTAATCTCGAAGTTTTGAAAAAGTGTCGTAACCTTTTGTAAGCAAATCACTGGTTGAAATACGACATTATTTTTGAATGAAAGTATGTACATGCAATACCAACAGGGATCTTTTAGCACAACTCATAGGAGTCAGGAACGCGACCTCGTGGTAGTACGCTCTCAAATTAACCCTGTTTCAGTTAGGACTTTTAAGGGTTGTATCGTGGCCTGGTTCACGGTTATAGAAACAAAGGATATAGGCTCGAAGTTTATTTGTACCCACCCCTCTTCGTGATGTCTTCCATTCCTATGCTCAACTAGTTTTCACAAGCATTCACCTTTCATAAGGGTTTCGTGTTGATTGAGGAACCACTGTTTCTATTGGTTCAAGCACCAATCAGGTTGTCGTTGGGAGTCAGTCACCCCTTTGTCTTTCGTGTCTGTGCCACACGACTTTGTTCTTGCTTAAGGATCTTTCTTGTGTAATCCTTTTTGCATTTTCGCTTTTGCGTTATTTTGCTTATCCCTAACTTTTGCCTGGACTGATTCTTGTGAATCTTTGATTGTGAAGTCCAGCGGGATGCCCTAACTTTTGCCTAAATCGCTTGTTTTCAAGTTTCGACTTAGCGGGCTTTTTCTTTTCTTTTTTCTTTTCGTATTTTGAACAAGTCGCGTGACATTGTTTGTCTTGATTGCTTCATGAGGGTTGTGATTGCCTCAATCTTTAGTCGACGAAGGATAACCATTGTGGTTTCCAGTCTTTGGACCTCTTGATTCGGATAACCATTGTAGCTTCTGGTCTTTGGACCTCTTGATTAGCATAGTGGAATGTAATGGATCCTCAAATACACTCCTTTATGAAAGCCTGAACGCTTGGTCCGACTAGCTGAAATCTACCCTGCCCCTGGGTTACATGTGAGGGTTTTTCATGCGAGAAGAAACTCCTACTTCAAGGCTCAAGGGGGTTAGCAAGGGTCTATCTCCCTTATATATCTAGTGTTTATGGATTTGAAACAAAGCCTGTACATCGTCAACAGGGTCTTATTCGAGAGCACATAATTAGAGATTTTTGCATTTTTGTTTCGTCATCCTCCATCATAGAGTTTGAGCACGACAATTGGTATTGCAATGTAAACATGCATAATTAAATTGACAAATGAATTACTTCAAGAAAAACATGTGAGTTTTATTATTGATAACATTCAAAAGCAAACAAAATTCATACATGTATACAAATGTTTAGCAAATAAAAGAACTACAAATGGAAATGCAGTAAAGAAGCTGAATATTGCCGTTGTTGAGGAAGTTTGACTCCGTCTGGACCTGTCAGTCTTGGATACTATCAGCGATCAATAGCTCTTTTCACAGACTTGTAATCTTCAATTTGCAGTTGCATGCCCAACCATGGCAGTCATACTTCTTCTCCTAGCTATTATGACTCTGACACGAGACGTCTGAAGGAAAAAGTAAAGCTGGGGAGTAAAGTTGTCCCATAAGGTTGCTCGGAAAGATCTGTCAATCTTCTGCCTACGTATCTCCATTGATCAAAGACCAATGAAGAATCATAGCGACGTAGTTCCCCTCAATAGGGATGAAAAAAGCATTGAAGAAACACAAACAAACAGTTGCCATTGCTGAGAGTATCTGGATACTGATGGCTTTATTTGCTTCCTGAAGATTCCAGCTTAACGTGGACCATCTGGTAAAATAACCGTGACACCAGTTCCGTTGTGATTAGGCATCAGATTCTGGAGTACATTTGGGTGAGGCGCAAAATTGATCGCCTTGGAGTCAATTAGGTCTTGTACCTTGTTCTGAAAAGCCCAACATTTCTCAATACTGTGCCCCTGGGCGCCTGAATGGAATTCGCATCTGGCATTTGCATCGAAGTTCTGAGGTAGATTATCAGGAGCAGGGGCTCTCATGGTACGAAGCTCGACCAGGTTCAACTTTAGCAGTTCTGGGAGCAATACAACATATGGGCATGGGACGGGATCAAGTCTGCGGTTTCTCGCTCTTGTCCTTTCCTGATTTGGTCTCTGCGCCTGATATTGTTGACCTTGAGGTTGTGGTTGAACCTGGGGCGTAATGGTCACAGTAGTTGTTTGGTAGTAACCTTGAGAACGACCTCTATCTCGGCCCCTATACATGGCATTGGTCTCACCTTCTCTTCGCCTTTGGCCATTGCCAAAAGGTTTCTTCAAACCAGATGAACTAGCACTGCTTGCATCCTGAATCTTTCCTAATTTCAGGAAGTTTTCTATCCTTTCTCCAGCGATGACAATATCAGAAAAACCAATGGACGGGCATGCGGCCAGACAATCCAAGTAAACACCTTGCAAGGTGCCCATAAACATATCGGCCGTTTCCCGATCCAGTAATGGAGGTTGAACCTGTGCGGCCAGCTCACGCCACCTCTGGGCATACTGCTTAAAATTTTCCTTGGGTCCTTAAGACAAGTTCTGCAACTGGGTGCGGTTTGGATCCATATCAATATTGTATTGATACTGCTTGAGAAAAGCTTCAGCTAAATCTTTCCAGCATCGAATAGAGACCCGGCTTAGCTTCATGTACCATCTCAATGAAGCTCCCGATAGACTATCTTGGAAGAAATGCATCCAAAGTTTCTCGTCATCAGTATGAGCCGAGATTTTTCCAAAGTATGCATGAATATGAGTCATAGGGCACGTGCTGCCATTGTACTTGTCAAACAATGGTGCCTTGAACTTGGGAGGGATTCTGACTCCCTATACTAACCCGAGACTGGTTACATCGATGCCCAAGGAATTCTGACATTCCATGGCCTTGATCTTCTCTGCCAGCTCTTCATACCTGCGATTGTTGATCTCATTCATGTTACCCATGTCAGCATCCAGTAGAGTGAACTGGTCTTCCTGAGTGTCTTCATTACGGGCCGCAGTCCCATTTAAATTTGGCCCTCCGTCACGGGCAGCGTTAGGATCCACATTCTCAGTCGGTGTTCCAGCATTAGCATTCCCACGGGGCTGCTCAACCATCAATCTGAGACGCTCTTGATTCTGCATAATGTCGATCATCATGTCCATGAACTGATCCATCCTCTGCCGGAGCTCATTAAGATCAGTCTGCATTCGTTCAACCATTCTCACTCGGTTTCTTTTTGTTAGATACCGATGAACGTGTTGACCAGCTATATTGCCTGAAGTTGAATAAGTTAGGAAGTCCGAATGACCTGAAAAAATGCAAAATATGCAAATCATGCAGTAAATGCGTATGATATGTTCATGAGGATGCTACATGCGGCCCTACAAATGAGTAAGCATGTGTTAGTAATGCAAGCATGCAGAGGATGTTATGCAGTGCACTGGTGTGTGATCAAAGGTATGGCGATCACTGGTCTGACATTGGTGTCGAGAAGACAATCATGTGCTGGTGAAGAGTCGTAATAACAGTACCACCGAAATCCCGGATTTCAAAACCAAAGGACCATGTGCTGGCAAAGTGGGGTATGTTGGAAGTTTTAGGGTTCCTGCAAACCTGTAAACCCCTCCCATCTCACGGGTATGCTATACCGAGTCAACATCACGGATTCTCAAAGCCGGATAGCAATAATCCGTTCACCATTTCCGAGAAATGGCTCATGACCACATCAGGGAATCGGTTTGGCATTATGTACTAACCAGGGAGGTCTCAGCTGAGTACGGGGAAAACAAGCATCCCTCATAAGTCCCCAGCTTCAAGCACTGAATCGAGAAACAATAGTACATTCATCCCAAAGGGTACAATACTATCGCCATACGAACAGTTTGCCTTGACTGGGTTCATATAAGAGAACCAGGCCATCCTATGCGAGTTCCCAGTGGGCCCTCGGATGCGAGTGGGTTTGCCAACAAATGTGGTCTGCCACTGTCATCGCTGGAGAGGGTTGTTTCCACTAAGGTTCTCAATGATCGGTCCCTTGACTACACATAACTATCAAGGTAGCGTATTGCCCCAGAAAGATTCCGGAATCAATACATTCCCGAGAAGGTCGCAAGTCAAGGTGTGGAACTCACTACTACCAACATAGATAGATGTCATGAAGCCAAAGTGGAACCACTCTAAGTCCTAGGGTGCACTCGAGCCCCGGTTACGAGCTCATCTCACAGTAACCCCATCCCACAGAAAAAATGAAACCAGCACAGCCAGACAGTGATAATGATGCATGATAAATACTGAAAGCAGTAAATAAATGTCGTAAAGTAAAGCTGTAAAGTAAAACTGTAAATGAAAACAGTAAAACTAAACTAAAGCACACAACAACAAACAGATAAAAACCCAAAGAAATAGAACCAAACAGGCGCTAGGATTGACTCTACAAGGGAAACCAGAGATTCTGGGTTCGATCCCCAGCAGAGTCGCCAGCTGTCGCTCCCGGGATTTTCATCCTAGTACAAACGCGAAAGTGGCGCGGAAAAGTTAGAGTCGCCAGCCAGACATTTTTATCCCGAAAGAATGGGAAAGGTAATGTTGCACAAACCTAAGGAAGAAGGAAAGGACAAGGTCCTGAGAACCAAAGATCTGGGTTCGGGAGTCGGTTACGACCTGGGAAGGTATTAGCACCCCAAATCATCCGCCGTACCCGACGGGATCCACGCTTGCTTGTTTGTTTCAAAGGGTGAGAAAATAAGAATGCTGATGAATAAAAGAACTGCTACTGGCATGGAACTGGAATGGGAATGAGAAAGGGAACTGAAAAAGAAAAGGAACAGAAGGGGGGGAAATGTAGGGAAAATAAAGAATGTGCTCGAACGGGCCCTACCCCGCTGCCTACGTACCTCACTGGGAATATGAGGATCAGAGTCGACGTAGTTCGCCTAACTAAGGCGGGAACTATTTGTTTGTATTTTTTAAGCTGACGTTGCCATAGCTCTAGCTCAGGTGTTACCGGCTCTGACTCGAGGGTGTTTACCGTATCGCTGTTTGAACTGTCGAGGCAAGTCACATTCGTCCGCAAAGATTAGGAGATGAAAAGAGAAGACGTGGTTGTCTTTGTTGATTGTCTTTTATGAGAAGTGTTTTGGAGTTTGTTTGTGAACATTCTCATACTAAGACTTATCCATCACGGGAAGTACTTACACCTCTCCCCGAAACAAGACGTGTATAAGAACTCCGCAACAAATTCTCGTGTCGTACAAGAACATTCGGTTTTTATTAAGTGTCTTTTAGATTTTGTTTGAAGATGAGAGAAAGAAGACTCAAATCGGAAAAGGAAAAAACTAAGGGGGACTAAGACCAACCCTAAGTTATTTATTGTTCACAAAAGGGGAATCCTAATGGTTAGTGTAGTTTTCTAATCCTAAGGAGCAAAAGGAAAATAGAGAAGAAAAAGGATGCAACTTACTTCCTAATGAAGGTAAGTTAGTCCTAACAAAGGGGAATCCTACCAAAGACAAATATGGACGAAAAAATGAATTTAAAATGCATAAAAGAAATGCATAGAAAGATAAAAGATGGGGTGAAGGAAACTTACCTCAATCTTCCCCACTACAAAACAAATGTTAATGTGCATTTTATTAAAAAAATAATAAAGCAAACACACAACAATTAAATCCTAAGGCTCTTGGACCTAAACTAGACTCAATCTTAGGTTTAAGGGTGCCTAAACTATGCTAAACCAAAATTCAACAACTATTTACAGCACTCAAACACACAAACAGCTATGAAAATACAGCATAACACAAACAGCATACTACAGCTATCATGCAACATGAAAAAGTAGATGTAAAAGGTCAAATACAGCATGCACTACAAACAAACAGCACACATTTTACAGCACCTATATGCAAAAACAACTATGAAATGCAAAATCCAGAATTGATTATTTTCATAATTTAATGCACAAACCCAAAGAATAACGCACTAAAATTATCATGAACACACATTTGAACATGGATCGTCATATAAAAATGCAAGAACATGAATATTTGAAGATTATGCAAGAATGCATCACATGGTTGATTATGCAACAAGTAATGCAAAAGTATGGTACATGAATATGGTATATGCACATGATGATTATTGATTATGAACATGCAACATGATAGCTCAACAAACATGCTAAACTCAATGCAAAATTCAGAATTGAATTGATAAGGATGATATAATCAAATATGCAACAAAATGCAAGAAACGCACATACTTATGATTATTCAACATGCAACATACATCAACATAATGGAATGCAAAATGATTTAATGCAATGCAAACATGTAAAAGCAGAATGCAACATGATTATTATATGCCTAATGATGCATGAACATGGCAACAAAATACAAGAACTTAAACTATGCACAAAGAAGCACAAAAACGCATAACCCGTAACATGAACGGAATCGTGTCGAAACGACTCGAAATGGGGGAATGAGCTACCGGAAGTGGACCCAAAAATTCGCTAAAATCACTACCTAAACATGTATGAACATTAGAGGAACTAGAACTTAGGACTAAGCCATCAAATAAGCAAAAAAACAAAAAATTAACAGCGTTAACCGGTTAACCAATTGGTTAACCGGTTAACGGACCTAAATCTGCCCTGTTTTGTGGCTTGCACGCACCCGTTAACCGGTTAACCAAATGGTTAACCGGTTAACACTGAACCAGAAGGTAAGAAAAAGTTGAGAAAAAAGTGCTTTTGGCCACAAACTTGCTTCTAATGATCCCTAACATTCCTAGGAACATGCTACCACTAATTTCTACTTAATTTGAGCTTATTTACACATGCTAACACCTATAGCTATCAACACTTTAGCTTCTAAATCAACAAAAATCACAAATTGCAAGCAAAACACAATGAAACGCAATTAAAATGAAACCAATTAAAAAGCGCTTAAAGAATGCCGAAATGGCGAGATGAAGAGAATAACTTAAAGAAGAAGTGATTAAGATCACCAACCTACGAAGCGGAGGAGTGCTTCGGTAATTGTTGCAAGAATCAGAGCTTGATCGAAGAGAAAACCAAAAAGCCGAGAAATCGCAAAATAAATGCGTTCTTGATGCTTGAATCTCGCACACTTCCGATAATCCGAAATCTTCAACAAAATCACTAGCTTCTTCTTCTACAATCCACAATTAATGGAGGTTGGAGGCTTAAGCTTCAAGATCTTCAAGTTTCAATGTGAAACTTGAAGAGCTTATTCAAAGAAGCTTTTGGTGAAAGGAGGGAAAATGGAGGAAAAGTGAGAGAGAGAAAGTGATTATGAAAAAGTGAAAAATTTGGAATTGTGGGAACCCTTTGCATTGAAGAGATTAAGGAATATATAGAGACTAGGCTTGGAGCTAGGTTTGGAATGGAATTAGGTTTGGGGCCCAAAAATTAGGTTTGGGGTCCAAAATTAGGTTTGGGGTTAGTTAGGGTTAGGGTTGGAAAAGGGAATATTCCTTGGAATATTCTTTGGAATACTCCTTGGAATACTCTAGAAGGTTGTGGAACATGGTAGAAGTTGGTGGAAGCTTCCAAGGGAAATGGAGGGGAATTGAAGTAGAAAAAGGAGAAGGAAAGAATGAAACGAAGTGTGGAAAGAAAGTGGAAGGAAAGGTGGAAAGAAAATGGGGAGAAAGTGGTGAATTCTTCCTTTTTAATGGGTTAGCTTGAAAGTGGTGTGGATTATTTTTGGTACATCATTTTCTCTCGAACTCCAATGTTTTCCAAGCCTCGATCGACCACACACCTCATGCAAAGGACGATGAATGACTTATTTATTTTTTCAAATGCGATGCGATGATATGCGGAATGATGCAAGAATGAAGCGTAAATTTCTCGAGGTTGATGATAAATAAGAGGGCAAATTTTGGGGTGTTACAATGAGGCAGAGACGTTGGTCGGAATTATTAAAGGATTATGATTTCAGTTTGAATTATCATCCCGATAAAGCTAATGTTGTAGCTGATGCCTTAAATTGGAAGACATTGCATATGTAGATCATGATGGCTAGAGATTTGGAGTTGATTGAACAATTCAGAGATATGTGTTTCGTTTGTGAACAAACAACTCATAGTGTAATGTTGGGTATGCTGAAGGTTAATAATGATTTTCTTGATCATATTCGGGAGAGTCAGAAGTCAGATGTGAAACTAGTGGACTTGATGGTCAATGATGAACGAGTTGGAAATAATAAGTTTCGAATTGATGAATAAGGAGTACTTAGATTCTGAGATCGTATTTGTATTCCCGATGATCTTGAATTGAAGAGAATGATTCTTGAAGAATGGCATATGAGTGGTTTGAGTATTCATCAGGGAGCGACGAAAATGTATCAGGATTTGAAGAAGATATTTTGGTGGCCTGGTATGAAGCGTGATGTGTCTCAGTTTGTTTATGCATGTTTGACTTGTCATAAGTCGAAAGTGGAACATCAAAAACCTGCTGGTTTGATGCAACCATTGGATATTACCGAGTGGAAATGGGATAGTATATCAATGGACTTTGTTAAGGGGTTACCTATTATTCCAAGAGGGCATGCCTCCATTTGGGTGATCGTTGATAGGTTGAATAAGTCAGCGTATTTTATCCTGATTGGTATTACTTATTCTTTGCAGAGGTTGGTAGAGATATATGTCGGTGTAATTGTAAAGTTGCAAGGAATACCTTTGAGTATTGTGTCAGATAGAGATCTGCGGTTTACTTCGAGATTTTGGGAGAGTATGCTAGAAGTATTGGGTTCGAAGCTGAAGTGGAGTTTAACTTATCATCCTCATACTGATGGATAAATAGAGAGGACGATACAATCTTTGGAGGATTTGTTGAGGACTTGTGTGCTTGAACAAGGAGGTGTTTGGGATAGTCACTTGTCGTTGATCGAGTTTACTTATAATAACACACAGGCTTGTTGTGGGATTCCTCTTTGCTTTGCTTTTCCTTCGCTTTACTACTCTTTGATGTATGGATTGGCACCCTTCGGGGATGCTTTTTATTCAGATTCCAGTTTATGATATGCTTGATTTGGTTCGAATCTTTGTTGTTATCTCTTGCACTGACACGGGGTATTAAGCACCAGTTCGTCACAGCTATCATCTTATCTGCATAACATGCAGGGTCTTCTCCCCCCATTGTCTGAGAGAGCTATCTGAATTTTCAAATAACATAACGGGAACGTAAAAAAAACCTTGAGAATGAAATGAACACAACATTGCATGCATATCATTTGCATTTTTTCTTTTGCAGGTTTTTCAGGGTCCTTAACTTATCTGTTTATTCAGGAAGGATTGCGAGAGCCACCAAGACTCGTCTTCTCAGGCACGATCTTCATACGCATCGGTACACTACTCGCCGAAATCAGAGGCAAGTCATGAATACTGTACATACAGAGCTGAATGAGCTTCACACTCAGATGGGGGAGTTCATGGCAGTGATGCAGGGTATAGTTTAAGGGAAGCAAGAAATGAGGACTGCTATGCAGAGGCTTAATCTCACGCAAACCGATCCTCCAGTGGTCACCTTGGACGCCTAAGGCAATCTGATCAACAACATTGTCATTCCACCTACGAAGAATAGGCCTCCTACTCCTGAAGGCGGTGGTCCAATTCCTGTTCGCGTAACAGACCGACAGGAGGATTAGTTCACTTTGCTCAATGAAGATATGAGATTTGGTTCTGGGGCCAAAAACCAAGACTTCCAAATGCTGACCGAGAAGGTAAGGGCTCTGGAATCTAGAGACACTCTTGGCATTGACGTTGCTGACATGGGACTGGTTTCAGGAGTGGTCATCCCTCCAAAGTTCAGACGTCCTATTTTCGTCAAGTACAGTGGTAGCTCTTTCCCGAAAACTACCTTGCAGGCCTTCTACCGCAAAATCGCTGCACATACCAAGGACAAGAAGCTTTGGATGTATTACTTCCAGGACAACCTGTCTGGGGGCTCACTGGAGTGGTATACGAAATGAAGCCGAGTCAGATAGGGTACAGACGCGAACGGTCGGCGAGAGGGACAATGAGAACACACAGCAGTGAACTCACTGGAGATGAATAGAGTCGCCAGCTAGGCATTTTTATCCCGGAGGAAAGGCAATGCTGCATAGACCTAGAAAGAGATGGATAAGACGGTTGCGAACCAGAGAGACTGAGAAAGGGGGTTGGTTACAACCTGGGAAGGTATTAGCACCCAGATTGTCCGCCGTACTCGACGGGATCCACGCTTAAAAGATTTGTGTTTTAAAGGGGTAGTGTCAGTGCAATTTGTGTATAAAAGAGCTGGAAAAGGATGTACAGGTGTCAGTGTAAAAGAAATGTAAAGTGTAATATATACAATGTCAGTGCAGGAACAGGAATGAGATGCTCAAGATCATGAGGCTTAAAGAATAAGGCTGAAAAGAGGGGGAATATACAGAGACTTTTGTTCGATAACTGTTAAGTTATGCCTACGTATCCTCTCGTGCAATGAGGAAGTCAGAACACCGTAGTTCGACCCAAAGAGACTGAAAGATGAATTGACTTGTGAACTGCTTACTTGTCTATGCTCAAGTGTAAGACCTGTCTGGCTCAGGTGCAAACTGTCTTGCATTAGACGGAAGAAGCAAGTTCTCGTTTGTGAATGAAGATGATGAGGAAAAGAATCCCGAAGGAGACGATTATTGTTTGTTTTTTGAGTTTTCAGTCTTTTATTGCTTTTTGAAGTTTGTCATAAGTTAATGAGCTTAAGCCTAAACCAATGGGTTAGTAAACTCATCACATCTTCCCTCTGATTAGGGGTAATGAGAATACCTTAAGTGTGAAGTCAGCTTCTCACACTTAATCACCTTTGATGTAGGATTAAGATCATTAACCTACTTGTGATTATTTAAGTGTTTTTGTTGTTTTTGTTTAGTGTTGAGTAATGAGATTAAGCCATAATCAGGGATTAAACAGACTCATTACACCATCCTAATAGAAGGATAATAGATGAGAATGTTTAAGCTGAGGAAAGCTCCTCAACTTAATCCATGATTAGGGATTAAACCCATGACAAAACAAGCCTTTGATTAAGTGGATTTTAATTAATGGTATGATGATGAAGTGATTTTTAGGGTTTGTAAGACAACTTGAGGGGGACTTGTCCATTAACACTAGGGTTAGTCCTTCTTAACCAATTAAGGAAGAATTAGAACCCTAATGCAAGGCCCAAGTTACAAGTGTGATGTCTTGATGATTATTATGTGAATTGATTAAAGGATTTAAACACATTAAGGGTTTAACACTTAGGATCAAAGTTATACACTTCATCCTAATAGAAGGATGCAGGCATAAGCTTAATCACAAAGCCTTAAAGCCTTTAGGGTTTAGTCCCTGATTATGAGGTGAGAAGAGAAAACTCAAAAGAGACACAAAGGTAAAACTAAGAGGGGGACTAATAAAAACCCTAATCATTGTCATGCTTGGTTGTTCCTATGGTTTGTGAGGTTTACAAGAAGAATCTTCAATGGAACCACCAGGAAGCAGATGAAAAGATCAGGAGAAGCAAAGCAACTTGCTTCAATTAAGAAGACAAGTCACTTGAGGAAAGAAAGTGGGAAGAAGAAAAAAGAGTAAGCTCAATCTCAAACACAAGATAAAATGCAGCATGGATGCAAGAGAGAGATGAAAAGAAAATGTGAGAAGTGAAGGCAAATTCACTTCTCAAAGTTACTTACCACCTGAAAAGTTAGTGAAAGAAATGCAATGCAATGCAAAATGAGATGGAATGGCATGATGCAAACCAAAACCAGAAGCACATACATGATGTTAATGATGCTATGAGATGCTACAAACATGAAACAACACATGGGGATGATCATACAAGCTTATGGATGCAAATGGAGCAAGTTAAGAAGCATGAACATACATGAAAAGTTATGAAATGCAAATGGCATACAACATGACAAATGCAAGATGCAATGATCAAACATGCTTTCAATATGTCTTAAGATGTTATATGAATCAAATGGATGCATAAAATGCTATGGCAAGTCAAGATATGAATGCAAATGCAAGATGGATGCATATGGAAACCCAAATTAGGGTTTATGATCAAAGCATCAAACACAAACCAAAATCAGAAGCAAACATTAAGATAAAAAATTGAAAATTCCATCAAAGGATCCCTAATCCTATACTAACTCACTGCCCAAAGGAGAAGCTTCAACTCTTAACCAAATCCAAGATATGATTTTCCTAAGTTTCCTAGGGTTTTAGGGTTCCTTAACAAGAAAAATGCCAAACAAATGGAAAATGAAAGATCAAATCATGACCATTTAATCTCAAAAACTACATGATATGCTAAACACAATGCAAAAAGAATAAAAGTCCAACTCTTTAGGGTTAGGCAGAAATGATTTTTGGAAGTTTGGATCAAAATAATGCATCAAAATGATTTTAATTCCATGAAAAATTCTCAAAATGCATCAAGATCAAAAAAGAAATTTGGTTTGAGGGTTGGACAATGTTCCTAAATGTTTTTAAAGGTTTCATGAATTTTTTGGTGATTTTTAAATACTTAAAAGTATTTTTAATTAATTAATTCTCATTAATTAATTAAAAAGAAACTTTTAAATATTTAAAAATACTTTTTTAATGCTAAAAATAAAAATAAAAATATTTTTGTGTTCTAAAATTAAATAATAACTTGTATAAAAAATTTCAGAATTTTTAAAGTGTTTTTGCTATTTTTAATAAATTATAGAAAACAAATGAATTAATATGAAAATAAAATGAATTTTTAAACTGAAAAAGAAAAGTAATCCAATCTGAAGGCCCAGATTCAAACTCCCATACGCGCGAATTGACCTGGCGCGCATCTGGACGGCCAGCATTCAAACTCACTAACCCTAATTAATTAGCCCTAATCCAGCCGTTAATGACCCTCAAGTGACCGGAACAGTGTTCCGGTCATCTTCTCCGACCACTCCAAACTTCAAACTCCCTCTAAACGCATCTAAAACAAAATCTAATTAAACGGAAATGATCCCCAACTAAAAACGAATCAGAACCCCCATTCAAAACACATTTATCATTCCTAAACTGGCTGAATCGAATCAATCCAGTTCTAGGGCAAAAAGTTTCAGAAACAAATTAAACTCTCATTTCTTCACCATTTTCGAAACTAAAGACATCAGAGTGATCAGTGAACTACAAAGAACAACTTAGGAACTTAAAAAATCATTTCTGGAAAAAAAGTTCTTGAGCTACCTGAGTTTTGAAGCTTTCAACTTTGCAGCTTTTTGACCTCTTCCCTTGATGCAAACCACTCCCTTTGGTCCCTTGATGATGTCTGGATGCTTAGCAAGAGTTTATGTTGGCTGGTTTGAGAGTTTGAACAGGTTCTGCTCAAGCTCAGGTGAGAATCGTGTTTTGGATTCAGGCAGTTTAAGGCAAGGGTGAGGGGTGCTTTGTGATCAGGATGATGAGTTGAGAAGGTCTGTGAAGTTTGTTTAAGTGTTTGTGGCTTGTATGGAGAGTTTCGAATGCTTTTGCTTCAAGGGTGAAAAATGAGAGAGTTGAGTTCTTGCTGGTTTCAGGCTTGTGGGTTGTCATGTTTTGCTTGCATTTGGTTTGTATAAACTAATCCTATTGGTCAGATGACATGACATGTCCTTTTGTGATAGGTATGGTTGCTTTTGCCAAAATGTCAACTTTGTGTAAGGAGGGCATGGGCTACTTTGCTAGCTTGGTACAAAGGGCTTGTCTTGCGCAGCATGGGGTGAGGAGAGAGCTAGAGTGGTTCAGCAACCAAGGCAGCAAGTGGATGAGGTGTTATGATTGATTTTGCAACTTGGCTTGTTTTGGTTCTTATGAAAAGATCTTGCCTCACAAGTCATGAAACATGTGATTCCTTTGGTTCAATCTGAACTTTAAGACTTGTGTGATGCTTGTGTAATGGTTTGACATCAATTAGAAGTCACAAATTGCCTTGGTACAAGATTTTGCAAGTTTCTCATTTGGTGCATAATTTGAATTTTAGTGATTTTTGCCAACTTTGATGAACCATAACTTTTGATCCAAGATGAATTAGGTCATGTTCTTGTACTTTTTGAAAAGGGAAAGATCTAATCTACAACTTTCATGACCAAAGTTTTTCCATTTGAAGCATTTTTGAATCAAAAAGTAAGGTTTGAAAAGTGGCCTAAATTGACAAATTCTTTAAAAGTCAAACTTACCCCAAAAAGTCAACTTTGCAAAAACTTGTAATTCTTGAATTTTGTGAACTTCCAACTTCTTATATGATCAAATAAAGATCATATACACTCAAAATGATGAAGATCACCCCTTGGTTGGGTCATTGGGGGCCTCAGATGCCCTGATTTTGCACTGACTTGTCCAAAAAGTCAACTCTTGATCAGATGACTTCCCCATGGAATTTCCTCATGAAAATTGATATGCATGATCCCTATACCATATAGAGACCAATAGAAACAAGAATGACCAAAAAAATTGGAGTTATGGCCTCTGAAACCAAAACCCTAATTTTAGGTCATCTGTGCAGTCAAGCCTAGCTCTGCTTCCATACCAATCCCAGTTCTTGTGATTCTTTGACATTCTTGACTTTGAGAGGATATAATATGATACTTGAACACACATGGACCCCTTTGAAGTGATTGTTGACCTTTGGAGTGGCTCAAGAAGCTTTTGGATTGCTCAGATCACAAACCCTAGATGCAGATGACTTGAGCCAATGCAATGAATCAAAAATGTGGTGTGAGATGTTATGATTGTGTTTATGCATATGAAATGATCACAAGCCATGGTGTGAATGGGTGAGGGAAAATTTGGGGTGTTTACAGCTGCCCCTATTCAAACATGAGTTAGCTGTGCAGGATGTAAGCGACGGCTTAACAGGCAAACAAGATAACTTGTGGTTGAATACCAAAGACAGTCCAAAATTTGCACTCACAGAATGAAGAAGAAAAGGGATATAGATTGTAAAGGAAAATAAAGTATATTGTAAAATATGGGCGACGGAGGACGACCGTCGAGCAGAGGACGACTGCTGGAGAAAGAGCAATGACGGGGACGGCCGACATGCTGGGGAAAGCGCGGAAAATAAAGCAATGACGGGGACGGCCGACATGCTGGGGGGAAAAAGAATTATGATGGGGACGGCCATCAAGATAGTGTTGTAAGATTCTCTGGGGATTGATAAAACATGACGGGGACGGCCATCAAGTTCATAAAGCAAAGTAACCAACGATGGGGATGGCCATCGGCTAAAATGAAAAGGGACCACGACGGGGACGGCCATCGGGTTAAAGAATAAATGAAATAAACAGATGATGAGGTACGGTCATCAAAGGTGAAGGACGATCACCTAGCAGGGGACGGCTGCTCTGTCGGGGTTAAGATGAGGGACGGTCATCTAAGGTGGAGGACGACCACCTGGCAGGGTACGGCTGCCGAAAATATCGCGACATAGGACGAATGCCGGGTAAGAGGTCAACGATGGGGACGGCCATCGGACGAGCATGATGGAGGACGACCATCAAGAGGTGGAGGACGACCACCTAGCAGGGGACGGCTGCTCTCAAGGTTTGTCATGACATAGGACGAATGTCATAAAACCAAAATCAACAATGGGGACGGCCATTGGATAAAATGATGAAGGACGATCATCAAGAGGTGGAGGACGACCACCTAGCAGGGGACGGCTGCTAAATATCAACGATGGGGACGGCCATCGGATGAACATGATGGAGGACGACCATCAAGAGGTGGAGGACGACCACCTAGCAGGGTACGGCTGCTCTCAGGGTTTATCATGACACAGGACGAGTGTCAGACAATAGGAAAAAATGTTTTGTTGGTGATCTACTGGGGAATAGTAAACACGGACGAGTGTTTATATCCAAGAAACAAAAGGTATAAGTGTTTTGATGTTTGTGTATAGATTAAAGATGCGGACGAGCATCCCTAAGACTACGATACGGACGAGTATCGGGTAGAAACAAATACTGACACGTGTTCAGAGATGATGATACGGACGAGTATCAACGGGTTAACAGAGAACGCGGATGAGTGTTGAATCTGAGGGGACTCTTCTGGGGAATAGTAGATACAAACGAGTATCTATATTCAAGAAGACAGAAGTGTTTGACACAGTGTATGGATTAAAGATGCGGACAAGCATCCTTAAGACTATGATACGGATGAGTATCAGGTAGAAACAAACGCTTGACGCATGTTCCGAGATGATGGTACAGATGAGTACCAACTAGTTAACAAAGAACAAGGACTAGTGTCGAATCCGTGGGGATATAAATAGTGTATACAAGATACGGACGAGTATCTGTATAAGTATGAGTAGAACATAGATGAGTGTTTAATTTGCTGGGGAAAGTGACACGGACGAGTGTCGAAAGGAGTATAGTATAATATAAACAAGTATCTGATATTCAAAGTGTTTATGTTACTGTGCTGGGAAACTGACATGGACGGATGTCAAGGAAGTGTATATAAGTATCTGTGAGTGCAAAGGAGGTGTTTTGACTTTCTGCTGGGGATATGACACGGACGGGTGCCACAAGGATTGTATACTGGTATTTGTGGATGTGAGGCAACTGCTTTTGCTGGGGACTCTGGGGGGAAAGTTCTCTGTATACTGATGGATTTTTATTATTCACGAGTGTTCGATTCAAAACATGGCTTATGATTATGCTATATGTTTGATTTTTGCCGTAATGCTCCGTTTTAGACGGAATGCTACGCTTTGTGGGGTGAGTATGATGTGAATGCCATGATTATGCAAAGATACCAAACCGGGATTCGGATCCCGTTGCGGCGAAGATCTCTGGCCGATCTGCTCAAAACGGACATCCCAGCTGGGGATGAGATCAATGGTAGATCTGATGACATGTATCTGCTTGGGGAATAAGTCACTGATTGACACCTCCTTGTAATAAGGGACCCAGCTGGGGTTTGTAGAAGCTTTTCTTTTGCTCTGTTGTGACTCCTTCACGCGTTGCTCTTTTGAATAGAGGCTGAAATTCTGTGGGGAGATGGTTCCCTGACTTTTGTACTCGGCTGAGGAAAGAATGGCAACTCGGCTGGGGAGAAGTAACAAGTGGCAACTCGGTTGGGGAGAAAACACTTTGAGTGTTAAGACTGAGCGAGCATTGATCTGCCAGCTTGCTGGGATGGAGCTTGCATTTTAGCTACCTACAATCCTGCAAAGATAGAGAAACGCACAAGTGACCCGAGGTATCCTCTACTGGATTCTGTCATAGGAGTTTAGACACTTCTGAGAGTAAGTATATTCCCTACAAGCATGTGTTTTTATTTTTGAAGAAAAACATCTATACTTATGCAATCAGTTTTTTTTAGAGACATCAGACATCCTTTGCAAAATGATGTACAAGACGAAACATGACTGAAAAATCTGATTTTATTAATTTATGCGCCCTGAATTGGCGAGATACAGTCAAAGAAACAAATCTCCTAAAATGAAGAGACTGTTACAAATTGAGAAACAAAGTGCTGGCGATGTTGACGACGCTTTCAAGGAGCTTCCTCCTTTGCTATGATTCGCATGACTTTTGACGTTCTTCTCGTCTTGCTTTCTGGAGAAGGCTGATTCTGATTGAAGCTTGATCCTTTTGAAGCTTATCAAGTTGTAAACGATACAGACGAATTTAGAATGCAGTTGTTCGCTCATTCCCTTATTTTGCATGGATCGCCCTTTCGGGTTTTCAATCCATCGGGATACCCATTTTTGCCTGAGTCGTCCAATGCGGCTTTTCAACTCAGTGGGTGTACATTTTTTTGTTTATTTTCCCTTATTTTTGCCCGAGTCTTTTATTTTGTTTTTGACTCGCCGGGATGCCCTATTTTTGCCTGGACTTACATTCTGTTTTTATGTCCAGCGGGTCATTTTTATGCGAAGTATTTTTTAACTGCATCTGAATTCACAGGGGACGGGAAATCTTCACCATCCATGGTGCTGAGCATCAGTGCTCCACCAGAGAAAACTTTCTTTACCACGAATGGTCCTTCATAGTTCGGAGTCCATTTGCCCCTGCGGTCTGTATGAGGAGGGAGGATCCTTTTCAGCACAAGATCTCCTACCTTGTACTCTCGGTGCCTGACTTTCTGATCGAAGGCTCTCTTCATTCTTTTCTGATATAACTGCCCATGACAGATTGCAGCCAATCTTTTCTCTTCAATCAGACTCAATTGCTCATATCGGGATCGAACCCATCCTGCTTCATTCAGCTTAACATCCATCAGTACCCGTAGAGAAGGTAATTCAACTTCAACCGGTAGGACTGCTTCCATACCATACACAAGCTGATACGGTGTTGCCCCAGTGGATGTTCTGATTGACGTGCGATACCCATGCAAGGCAAATGGTAGCATTTCATGCCAATCTTTGTATGTGACTGCCATCTTCTGCACAATCTTCTTGACATTCTTATTAGCTGCCTCAACAGCGCCATTCATCTTTGGCCTGTAAGGAGAAGAATTGTGATGTTGGATCTTGAAGTCCCGGCATAACTCAGCCATCATTTTGTTGTTTAGATTGGAACCATTATCAGTAATGATTCGCTCGGGAACTCCGTATCGACAGATGATATCTCTCTTCAGAAATCTGGCTACCACTTGCCTTGTAACATTTGCATATGAGGCTGCTTCGACCCACTTGGTAAAATAATCAATGGCGACCAAGATGAATCTGTGGCCATTTGAAGCAGTTGGCTCGATCTTGCCAATCATATCAATGCCCCACATAGCAAAGGGCCATGGCGAAGACATTATGTTCAAAGGATTGGGAGGCACATGCTCCTTATCTGCATAGATCTGGCATTTATGGCACTTTCTGGCATAAGCACAACAGTCTGCATCCATTGTGATCCAGTAATAACCTGATCTTAGCAGTTTCTTAGCCATGGCATGCCCTCCGGCATGGGTACCAAAGGATCCTTCATGCACTTCATGCATTAACAAATCTGCTTCCGTCTTGTCAACACATCTGAGGAGTACCATATCAAAGTTCCTTTTGTATAAAGACCCATCAGTGTTCAGAAAGAAACTACCAGCAAGCCTTCTCAAAGTCTTCTTATCGTTGGAAGATGCCCCAGGTGGGTATGTTTGATCCCCCAAGAAGCACTTAATGTCATAGAACCAAGGCTTATCATCTTTGACAACATCTGCTGCAAATACATATGCTGGCCTGTCAAGTCTGGATACTGAAATCTGAGGTACAAAGTTGGCAGCTTGCACTTTGATCATGGATGAAATTGTAGCCAGAGCATCTGCAAACTGATTCTCGTCCCGAGGGATATACTCAAGCTTGACTGTTGTAAAGAAAGTCAATAACCTCCTTGTATAATCCCTGTAAGGTATCAGATGATCCTGGTGGGTGTACCATTTGCCGTTGGTTTGATTGACTACCAGAGCTGAATCTCCGAACACAGTCAATGTCTTGATCCTGAGGTCAATGGCTTCCTCAAGACCCATAATGCAAGCTTCGTATTCAGCTTCGTTGTTAGTGCAGTTGAAGGTGAGTTTTTCCGAGAAAGGCATGTGAACCCCCTTAGGTGTAATGAGTACTGCACCGGCACCACGACCATTCATATTAACAGCCCCATCAAACATCATAGTCCATTCTTCTTCCGGGTCAGGCCCTTCAGTGTGAACAGGCTCTTCATGATCTTTTGCTTTTATGAACATGATGTCTTCATTAGGGAAGTCAAATCTCATAGGCTGGTAATCATCAATAGGTTGCTCAGCAAGATATTCAGACAATACACTACCCTTGATGGCTTTCTGAGATGTGTATTGGATGTCATATTCTGTAAGAATCATTTGCCATCTTGCAACCCGTCTGGTAAGAGCTGGCTTCTCAAATATGTACTTAACTGGGTCCATCTTTGAGATCAATAAGGTAGTGTGGGTCAACATATAATGTCTCAGTCGGCGAGCAGCCCACGCTAAAGCACAACAAGTTTTCTCGAACAGTGAATAACGTTGTTCACAGTCGGTAAACTTTTTGCTCAGGTAGTAAATTGCATACTCTTTTCGACCAGACTCGTCATGCTGGCCCAACACACACCCCATTGACTCTTCTAATACTGTTAAGTACATTATCAGAGGTCTTCCTTCAACTGGAGGCATAAGGATCGGTGGTCCTTGCAAGTACTCCTTGATCTTGTCAAAAGCCTTCTGGCAGTCTTCATTCCACCTGACCGTTTGTTCCTTTCTCAGCAATTTGAACAAGGGTTCACAGGTCGCTGTAAGGTGAGATATGAACCGTGAAATGTAGTTCAATCGACCTAAGAACCCTCGAACTTCTTTCTCAGTTTTCGGTGCAGGCATCTCTTGAATAGCTTTGACTTTATTAGGGTCAACTTCAATCCCTTTCTCGCTTACAATAAGTCCCAGCAGCTTACCAGATCGCACCCCGAATGTGCATTTGTTGGGGTTTAACTTCAATTGGTACTTCCTCAGACGTTTGAACAGCTTCAGCAGATTTACCAGGTGATCTTCTTCAGTAAGGGACTTGGCAATCATGTCATCCACGTAACATTCTATTTCTTTATGGATCATATCGTGGAATAATGTCACCATAGCCCGTTGATACGTCGCACCGGAATTCTTCAGTCCAAATGGCATTACCTTGTAACAGAACGTGCCCCAGGGTGTGATGAATGTTGTCTTCTCCATGTCTTCAGGTGACATTTTAATCTGATTATATCCTGAAAATCCGTCCATGAAGGAAAATACCGAGAACTGAGCCGTATTATCCACCAATACATCGATGTGAGGTAATGGGAAGTCATCTTTCGGGCTGGCTCTGTTCAGATCCCGGTAGTCAACACACATTCTTACTTTGCCGTCTTTCTTAGGCACAGATACTATATTAGCAACCCACGGCGGATAGCTAGTTACAGCAAGGAACCCGGCGTCCCACTGCTTTTGCACCTCTTCTTTGATTTTCATTGCCATGTCTGGACGAGTACGGCGCAGTTTCTGTTTAACCGGTGGGCACTCTTCTCTTAGAGGCAGCTTGTGTACAACAATGTCGGTGTCCAAACCTGGCATATCTTGATAAGACCAAGCAAACACGTCCACATATTCTTGAAGCAGATCAATCAGTTGTCTCTTCACTGAGTCTTGTAAGCAGGCCCCGATTTTAACCTCTTTCACGTCTTCATCTGTACCAAGATTAATCGTTTCGACCTCCTCCTGATGAGGGGTGATAACCTTCTCCTCTTGTCTCAACAACCTGGCTAGCTCTTCAGGAAGCTCAAATTCTTCTTCAACCCCTTCATCATCTTGATTGATTGGATTGTCAAAGTCATACAAAGTCATAGCCGTGTTGTTGTCGGTGCTGTCTGGAAGGCACTCTCTGCAAGGGTTCAGTTTGTTCATTTTAGTGATTTGATTTTAATCTTGCTTTAGAAAAGTGAAATAAAGTTGTCATTTTGAAAACATCGCCATTTATTTTTTGTACAAAAAGAAAAATGGAAAAAACAGTGAGCGGAAAAGAAAAAAGACTCATTTGCAAAAAGATGTCTGATATTTCATTGATTAATCTTGTTGCACAAAAAGTACAGATGGCCCGATTACAAAATGAGTCTTGTCATCTTGGGCAAGATGCAAGACTTTGATGCATGCTATAAAAATACAGGAAATAATAATTACTCTGCATGAGTAACTCTTATAATTTCCTGGGAAGACCAGTTTGAGATACTGCTCCCCGGGATCTTTGGACGTATCCAATTCTCCAGATTGCGTTCCTCTTCCAACTCGTCTTCCAAATTGTTGATAGCATCAGGGGTGAGCATCCCCCCACTGACAAAACCGGGCTTCTCGGTAGCCTCTGCTTGATTTTGTTGAGTTGGTCTGTAACCCAACCCAAATTTGTCCTTCTTCTCCTCCACAGCTACAACCTTGCCCCAGCCTTGGGCAGTTCCCTCCTCAACAACCTTCCGGGCTTGTCGATAAGATGCCATGGAGATTCCAGGTACAGCGGATGCTTCATTTATGTTCAAGGCCTCAAACCCTTGACTCATCGTTTCATGGATCTCCCCCTCCATCTCAATATATTTGTAGGTAGCCAGGTGACTGACAAAAATATCCTCCTCTCCACAGATAGTAACGACTTGACCCTCCCACTCGAATTTTAACTTCTGGTGAAGGGTTGAGGTCACGGCGCCAGCGGCGTGAATCCATGGCCTACCCAATAAACAGCTGTAGGCGGGCTGTATATCCGTCACGTAGAAGGTCGTTTTGAAAGTTTGTGGGCCAATCGTTACAGGCAACTCAATTTCCCCCAGAACCGATCTCTTAGAACCGTCGAAGGCTCTCACTACTAGGTTACTGGGGCGCAGTGCCAATCCTTCGTATTCCAACTTCACAAGAGCCTTTTTAGGTAAGACATTGAGGGATGATCATGTGTCTACCAGCACATGGGAAAGGACTGCACCTTTACATTCCATGGTGATGTGCAGGGCCTTGTTATCATTGCGGCCTTCCGTAGTCAAATCAGTGTTGGTAAATCCTAGCCCATTGCTAACAGTAACATTTCCAACTACAGCTTCCAACTGATTGACGGTGATCTCTTTTGGCACATAAGCTGCGTGCAAGACTTTTAGTAGTGCATTCCGATGAGCTTCGGAGCACATAAGCAATGATAGAATAGAGATCTTGGAAGGCGTCTGGTGAAGCTGGTCCACTATCTTGTAATCACTCTTCTTGATGATTCTCATGAACTCATCAACTTCTTGATCAAAAGGGGTTTTCAAAGCTTCCTTAACAGTTTGATCTTCCTGCACCAGGCTCTTCCCTTTTGCCTTGGCAGCAGCTTCTGCTTCGGCAGTGGATCTTTGAATTTGTGGAGCAAAGAGACGTCCGCTTCGAGTGAAGCCTCCGCCTCCTCCCACATTGTCTATTTGTGGTGCAGGGGTTGATGATTCAAGAGTGATTTTCTGTCCTCCGCAGTATAGATCAGAGCCGTAATGCCAGGGGATGGCATTACTGCTTTCATAAGGTACTGGCCCAGGCACTGTGATAGTGACTGGACTAATTGCAGCTGCAGAAGGGACCGTGATAGTCTGTGGATCATAGTATATTGTGACTGGTGCCCTGATAGGAGTGGCACTTTGTGAGTTGTAGGAAGAATCATTTTCAGGATCGAAATAAATCGTAACTGTTGAAACATTTGCTGTTGAAGTTGTAGGAGACATTGTTGGAAGGATGGGTGTTGTTGTTGTAGGAGACTCAACATGAAGTGGTGCTGAAGTTGTAGAAGGGATGTTTGCTGATATTTGGTCCGTTGAAGTAACAGATGAAGCATTTGTTGATGAAACCGAAGAGTTGTCTGGAATAATGGTTGTTGCAGTTGTAGGAGATACTGGAATTGTTGTTGATGAGATTGCTGGATTTGTTGGAATTGATGTTGTAATTTGAAGCAGGCCACTCTGAATGAGACCATCTATGCCATCTCTTAAATTATCACAGCCATTCACTGAAATGTTGCAGTAAGCACACCCTAGCTCGCATCCCGGGAACATTTGACATTCGAGGAGTTGAGCTTTAATCTCTACCAACGGTGTCCGAATCTGACCCACACTGGTTATCAAGTAAGACGGCTTGTCTTCTTCAATAGCATTGATTCTGGGACCTCCGTGGTGTGGCATAGGGTTTTTGTTAACATTTGGTGGTGGTGCAAAGTTTAGAGCCTTAGAGTCTACCAGGTCTTGTACCTTCATGTGCAAAGCTCTACACTTCTCTGTACTATGGCCAGGTGCATTTGAATGAAAAGCACATCTGGCGTTGGAATCGTAGTTTCTGGGTAGACTATTAGGATCTGGAGGTGCCAACGTCCTTAGCTCAACTAGGTTGAGTTTCAAGAGTTGTGGCAGTAATGTTGCATATGGCATAGGGATTGGATCAATCACCCTATTGGCCTGAGATGGTCTCTGTTGATATGGTCTTTGCTGATTGTTGTTGTTGGTGTTGTTGTAGTTTCTCTGAGGAGGATACTGAGTTTGTTGCTGGTACTGAGGTTGTTGCTGATAATTTTGTTGCGGTGGTTGATAAGTTGGTTGTGGATGAGCTGGAGCGGGAATGGTGACTGCTGCCACGGACCTATGAACATATTGGGGCCTGCCCCTGCTGGCATGGATGGCATTGGTCTCACCAGTTCTTCTTGGGCCTATAAAAGGTTTCCTTGTATTGCTGGATGAGCTAGCACCGTTGTCAGAAATTTTGCCCATCTTTAACAAGCTCTCAATCCTCTCCCCAGCTATAACAACATCTGCAAAGCTGGTGGAAGAGAAGGCAGCTAGCCTGTCAATGTATGTTCCTTGGAGGGTGTTAATAAACATATCCGCCATCTCCCTTTCTGACATAGGTGGCTGGACAGCAGCAGCCAATTGCCTCCATCTCTGGGCATACTCTCGGAAACTTTCTCTAGACGACTGTGACATTCCCATTAAGAGGGTCCTGGTTGGAGCCATGTCCAAATTATACTGGTATTGTCTAATGAAGGCCTCTGCCAAGTCCTTCCAACACCTGATGGTTGCTCTAGTCAGATGAGAGTACCATTCCCTCGAAGCTCCCGTTAAGCTATCCTCAAAATAAAACATCCATAGCTTCTCGTCCATGGTATATGCCTTCAGCCTCCCCAAGAAAGATTGTAAATGGGTCCGGGGACAGGAAGTCCCGTTGTACTTCTCAAAGCACGGTGGTTTAAACTTATGGGGAATCTTGACCCCGTCTACCAAGCCCATGTCCATAACATCAAAACCCAAAGAGTTTTGAGACTCCAAGGATCTTAATTTCTCAGCTATCTCATCCAGCCTTCTGTCATAAGCTTCCTCCCCAGCTCCCATTACTGTGAACTGATCTTCCTGGGGGTCTTCTTGCAGCACTCTGCCTGCAGTGGCAGTCCCTTGAACATTTGCAAGAATGTTGACCTCTGGATGAAGGTGGGGTCCAAATACAGGGGGATTAACATGAGGTTGGACCCTCTCATTGTTGCTTGTGCCAGCAGTCCCTAGATGGGGATCTTCCTGATTCTGCCTTTCTACCATGGCTCTCAATCTCTCCTGGCTTTGAGCCATATTGTTCATCACCTCCATAAATTGTGTCATCTGATTCCTCATTTCCAACCTCTCATTGGTCATTTGGTTCCTGACCTCTGTAAGGTCCTGTTGTACCTGGTCCATTTGTATCCCCGGAAGGTTGTTACGGGTTGGATATCTATGTGGACGGTTGAGTGGGAACACACGCCGTCGAGCAATAGTTCCTGACATCACAACAGAATTAGTAACAAATAAATCAAAAACCTACAAAACAAGGTAAAAGGTTAGCATGCAGTGCAGTTATGCTTATTTGTTTCCAAGGTATCCGGCTTGGCACTTGGTTTCGACCCTTCCAGACCCTTGAAGAAGATGCTGTTGATGTTGCTTTGAAGAATTTAGATAAAACAAACTGGTACATATATTACAAAAAGTAAGTGACACATAGTTGTTTCTTTTTACAATACAAGCCCTCTAAGGGGTCAAAATACAACATAAGAAAGCAAAAGTACATGAAATGAAAACAACAACAAGCAAAAGTCAAACACCAAGGCCAAATTCATCCTCCTGAACTTCCTTGAGAAGTGCTTCAGTCACAGGATCAGCCAGACGCTCTGTAAGATTCCTGATAAGGAGATTCCTGGTAGTAACAGCTGCAGCTAGTTTCTTGTGTTGACTCTGGTCCTTTGACCTCTTCACACCAGCTCTAATTTTCAGCTCTGAGATCTCCCTCTGGGCTGCTGCCAGGGCTTCCTGTTGCTCTTTTGCACTAGTTTCCAACTGCTCAATCTTATCCTGAGTCCTCTTATCTTCCAGAGTACAAGCCTCGGTGATTCTGACCCACCTAGCTTGACTTTCCTTCAGATACAAATCAGTCCTGGCCTTCTGGAACTGGGCTTCCTTGCAGGCATTCTTCAAGATCTGTTCTCCATCCCTAGACTTCTTAATGTAATCCTCAGACTTCTCAATTCTAGCCAAATGCTCCACCTTCAACTTTTCTAACCTCTCAATATCCAATCTACCATCACTCCTCTCCCAGAGGGTCTTCTGTAGAGCCTGAGTCAACTTCTCATTTCTCTCTTTCAATTTCTCAAACTCCTCTAAGCTGACAGTGACAGGAGGTGGTGTGGAGGATGGTCCAGGCATATCCTCAATAGTAAAGGGCATCCCAGAAAATTGAGCCCTGGCATGGGACCAATCATAGTACTATGCTGATGCCACATTGTTGCACTTCCCCAGGATGGTTACCCCCTTAGTCTGCACATTGTCCCAAGCCCAGGCTGCTTGCCTGACAACAGCCAGATTAGGCTTGATTTCACAATAAAGGGTCTCAGTCAGATCCTGTGCCCTAGGAGGATGGACTAATGCATAGCCCAATTGTCTTTTGAATAGCAGAGGGTTATAATTGATGCAACCCTTTGCTCCAATCAGAGGCACATTGGGAAATTGCCCACAACTTGTAATGATGTCTCTGCCCTTAGTACTCTGAGTACACCATCTGATATCATCTGAGGTTAGAGCAACAAGCCTCCTAGCCCAGTTCTTCTGCTGGTGAGGGTTCAAGAATGCATCAGTCTTTGGCAGATGCTTGAGCAGCCAAGTATGGAACAAAGGAGCACAACATCTCACTAATCTTCCCCTTTGCTTTTCATTCCTTTGATGAACAGAGTAGTAAAGGTCTCCTAGTAAGGTGGGTACTGGGTTTCTTAGGATGAAAAGATGGATTGCACTCTTGCTAACAAACCTAGGCTCATCTGCAAATAAAATGACCCCATATATGCTGAGGGCCAACAGGGCACAGACTGCCTTCCACTCCCCCAGGGAGGCCCTCAGACTAGCCTGAGAAGTCAAGAAATCCAAATGAAAACCTGAGATTCCAGCTTTAGATGTCAAATTCTGTCCAACCAGAACTGGTTCTAGATATAATGCTCTTGCTATCTCCTCATTACTTGGGAAAGCCATCTCAGGGTTGAAGGGGATTCCACCCCTGATGGGTACACCAACCAATGATGAATATTCCTCCAACAAGGGTCCCAACTGAAAATTCTGAAATGTGAAGCACCTCAAAGGGGGATCATAGAACTGCAGGCAAGTATGTATCAAGCTCCTCTGTGAAGGGTCCAAATCCATAACCACATCAAGGATTCCTCCATAATGTTCTCTAAAAAGTGGTATATGGTCTGGAGTAATCAAGGTCTGAATCCTCCTGATGCTAGCTAGCTTAGGTTCAAAGAAGTGATAGGAGATATTACTCTTCTTAGGTGCCATGTTGATGAAGAATAGGTGTTGATGATGATGGCTGAGGACAACACTGAAGATGGGCCACTGATAGGCTGAGACTGAAGATGCAAGTGACTGAAGCAGGTGGCTGATAGCTGAAGCAAGTGTTGATGAAGATAGGTCTAAGCTGATGATGGGGTCAAAACCAAGCCAAAATGATAGGATGGATACCCTGAAAAACAAATAAACACATGTTAAAATGATGCAATGAGGATGTATGCAAATGATATGCAAGGGTTTGTGACTGAGCTGGATCTGATCAAGTGCTCTGATATAAGTCCAAGTATGTTCAAGAAATCCAGATGGAGGTCTATAAGTCCAGTAACCAAGGTGGGGGACTCAAATAAAGAGTCACATGTCCAGGGTTTAGAATCACAAGAACTGTTCCAAAATGGAGTACTCTTATTCAAACAAAGTAACAAGGTATGCTGAGGTCAAGGGTACCTGCAAACCTGTAAACAGCCCAACCCCCTCACAGGTGGTGTTCTAAAACAAGGATCCTCAGACTTGGATCAGTTATGAGAAGTGTAAACACTTCTAACCCGGAGGTACAGTGTTTACAATAACCATAAGAGTTCCTCCTCTAATTCACCTCAGTTTCTGAAGGTCATAAAAAGGTCATCCAGACTTAGCAGGCTTCCCAGATAGCCCTAGTACTGCAGGAGATCTGCAACACAGAGTTCTCAAGAAGAAACCCATATCTGAACCGTGTTTCATATTCCCGCACCAGACCGAGATGGAATGGGAAAGAATATGAACCACTCTAGCCTAGGTGTCACTCAGGTCCCAGGTATAGGACCTTAACTCTCAATAGAACCCCACCCACCAAAGCAACAAACAGATCCAGCCAGACAGCATGACAGTATGATATATGTAAAGTTATAAAGAAAGCAATAAACAATTGTACATAAAGCAAAAATAAATACAAATGTACAAACACAAATAGCACATATCACCCCAGTAAACACAAATCAATCAAGCGCAAGGAGGAACCCACAAAAAGAACCAGAAGCCCTGGTTGCAATATAAGGGTCCCCAGCAGAGTCGCCAAGCTGTCGCTCCCACTAAATGAAGCCGAGTCAGATAGGGTACAGACGCGAACGGTCGGCGAGAGGGACAATGAGAACACACAGCAGTGAACTCACTGGAGATGAATAGAGTCGCCAGCTAGGCATTTTTATCCCGGAGGAAAGGCAATGCTGCATAGACCTAGAAAGAGATGGATAAGACGGTTGCGAACCAGAGAGACTGAGAAAGGGGGTTGGTTACAACCTGGGAAGGTATTAGCACCCAGATTGTCCGCCGTACTCGACGGGATCCACGCTTAAAAGATTTGTGTTTTAAAGGGGTAGTGTCAGTGCAATTTGTGTATAAAAGAGCTGGAAAAGGATGTACAGGTGTCAGTGTAAAAGAAATGTAAAGTGTAATATATACAATGTCAGTGCAGGAACAGGAATGAGATGCTCAAGATCATGAGGCTTAAAGAATAAGGCTGAAAAGAGGGGGAATATACAGAGACTTTTGTTCGATAACTTTTAAGTTATGCCTACGTATCCTCTCGTGCAATGAGGAAGTCAGAACACCGTAGTTCGACCCAAAGAGACTGAAAGATGAATTGACTTGTGAACTGCTTACTTGTCTATGCTCAAATGTAAGACCTGTCTGGCTCAGGTGCAAACTGTCTTGCATTAGACGGAAGAAGCAAGTTCTCGTTTGTGAATGAAGATGATGAGGAAAAGAATCCCGAAGGAGACGATTATTGTTTGTTTTTTGAGTTTTCAGTCTTTTATTGCTTTTTGAAGTTTGTCATAAGTTAATGAGCTTAAGCCTAAACCAATGGGTTAGTAAACTCATCACATCTTCCCTCTGATTAGGGGTAATGAGAATACCTTAAGTGTGAAGTCAGCTTCTCACACTTAATCACCTTTGATGTAGGATTAAGATCATTAACCTACTTGTGATTATTTAAGTGTTTTTGTTGTTTTTGTTTAGTGTTGAGTAATGAGATTAAGCCATAATCAGGGATTAAACAGACTCATTACACCATCCTAATAGAAGGATAATAGATGAGAATGTTTAAGCTGAGGAAAGCTCCTCAACTTAATCCATGATTAGGGATTAAACCCATGACAAAACAAGCCTTTGATTAAGTGGATTTTAATTAATGGTATGATGATGAAGTGATTTTTAGGGTTTGTAAGACAACTTGAGGGGGACTTGTCCATTAACACTAGGGTTAGTCCTTCTTAACCAATTAAGGAAGAATTAGAACCCTAATGCAAGGCCCAAGTTACAAGTGTGATGTCTTGATGATTATTATGTGAATTGATTAAAGGATTTAAACACATTAAGGGTTTAACACTTAGGATCAAAGTTATACACTTCATCCTAATAGAAGGATGCAGGCATAAGCTTAATCACAAAGCCTTAAAGCCTTTAGGGTTTAGTCCCTGATTATGAGGTGAGAAGAGAAAACTCAAAAGAGACACAAAGGTAAAACTAAGAGGGGGACTAATCAAAACCCTAATCATTGTAATGCTTGGTTGTTCCTAAGGTTTGTGAGGTTTACAAGAAGAATCTTCAATGGAACCACCAGGAAGCAGATGAAAAGATCAGGAGAAGCAAAGCAACTTGCTTCAATTAAGAAGACAAGTCACTTGAGGAAAGAAAGTGGGAAGAAGAAAAAAGAGTAAGCTCAATCTCAAACACAAGATAAAATGCAGCATGGATGCAAGAGAGAGATGAAAAGAAAATGTGAGAAGTGAAGGCAAATTCACTTCTCAAAGTTACTTACCACCTGAAAAGTTAGTGAAAGAAATGCAATGCAATGCAAAATGAGATGGAATGGCATGATGCAAACCAAAACCAGAAGCACATACATGATGTTAATGATTCTATGAGATGCTACAAACATGAAACAACACATGGGGATGATCATACAAGCTTATGGATGCAAATGGAGCAAGTTAAGAAGCATGAACATACATGAAAGGTTATGAAATGCAAATGGCATACAACATGACAAATGCAAGATGCAATGATCAAACATGCTTTCAATATGTCTTAAGATGTTATATGAATCAAATGGATGCACAAAATGCTATGGCAAGTCAAGATATGAATGCAAATGCAAGATGGATGCATATGGAAACCCAAATTAGGGTTTATGATCAAAGCATCAAACACAAACCAAAATCAGAAGCAAACATTAAGATAAAAAATTGAAAATGCCATCAAAGGATCCCTAATCCTATACTAACTCACTGCCCAAAGGAGAAGCTTCAACTCTTAACCAAATCCAAGATATGATTTTCCTAAGTTTCCTAGGGTTTTAGGGTTCCTTAACAAGAAAAATGCCAAACAAATGGAAAATGAAAGATCAAATCATGACCATTTAATCTCAAAAACTACATGATATGCTAAACACAATGCAAAAAGAATAAAAGTCCAACTCTTTAGGGTTAGGCAGAAATGATTTTTGGAAGTTTGGATCAAAATAATGCATCAAAATGATTTTAATTCCATGAAAAATTCTCAAAATGCATCAAGATCAAAAAAGAAATTTGGTTTGAGGGTTGGACAATGTTCCTAAATGTTTTTAAAGGTTTCATGAATTTTTTGGTGATTTTTAAATACTTAAAAGTATTTTTAATTAATTAATTCTCATTAATTAATTAAAAAGAAACTTTTAAATATTTAAAAATACTTTTTTAATGCTAAAAATAAAAATAAAAATATTTTTGTGTTCTGAAATTAAATAATAACTTGTATAAAAAATTTCAGAATTTTTAAAGTGTTTTTGCTATTTTTAATAAATTATAGAAAACAAATGAATTAATATGAAAATAAAATGAATTTTTAAACTGAAAAAGAAAAGTAATCCAATCTGAAGGCCCAGATTCAAACTCCCATACGCGCGAATTGACCTGGCGTGCATCTGGACGGCCAGCATTCAAACTCACTAACCCTAATTAATTAGCCCTAATCCAGCCGTTAATGACCCTCAGGTGACCGGAACAGTGTTCCGGTCATCTTCTCCGACCACTCCAAACTTCAAACTCCCTCTAAACGCATCTAAAACGAAATCTAATTAAACGGAAATGATCCCCAACTAAAAACGAATCAGAACCCCCATTCAAAACACATTTATCATTCCTAAACTGGCTTAATCGAATCAATCCAGTTCTAGGGCAAAAAGTTTCAGAAACAAATTAAACTCTCATTTCTTCACCATTTTCGAAACTAAAGACATCAGAGTGATCAGTGAACTACAAAGAACAACTTAGGAACTTAAAAAATCATTTCTGGAAAAAAAGTTCTTGAGCTACCTGAGTTTTGAAGCTTTCAACTTTGCAGCTTTCTGACCTCTTCCCTTGATGCAAACCACTCCCTTTGGTCCCTTGATGATGTCTGGATGCTTAGCAAGAGTTTATGTTGGCTGGTTTGAGAGTTTGAACAGGTTCTGCTCAAGCTCAGGTGAGAATCGTGTTTTGGATTCAGGCAGTTTAAGGCAAGGGTGAGGGGTGCTTTGTGATCAGGATGATGAGTTGAGAAGGTCTGTGAAGTTTGTTTAAGTGTTTGTGGCTTGTATGGAGAGTTTCGAATGCTTTTGCTTCAAGGGTGAAAAATGAGAGAGTTGAGTTCTTGCTGGTTTCAGGCTTGTGGGTTGTCATGTTTTGCTTGCATTTGGTTTGTATAAACTAATCCTATTGGTCAGATGACATGACATGTCCTTTTGTGATAGGTATGGTTGCTTTTGCCAAAATGTCAACTTTGTGTAAGGAGGGCATGGGCTACTTTGCTAGCTTGGTACAAAGGGCTTGTCTTGCGCAGCATGGGGTGAGGAGAGAGCTAGAGTGGTTCAGCAACCAAGGCAGCAAGTGGATGAGGTGTTATGATTGATTTTGCAACTTGGCTTGTTTTGGTTCTTATGAAAAGATCTTGCCTCACAAGTCATGAAACATGTGATTCCTTTGGTTCAATCTGAACTTTAAGACTTGTGTGATGCTTGTGTAATGGTTTGACATCAATTAGAAGTCACAAATTGCCTTGGTACAAGATTTTGCAAGTTTCTCATTTGGTGCATAATTTGAATTTTGATGATTTTTGCCAACTTTGATGAACCATAACTTTTGATCCAAGATGAATTAGGTCATGTTCTTGTACTTTTTGAAAAGGGAAAGATCTAATCTACAACTTTCATGACCAAAGTTTTTCCATTTGAAGCATTTTTGAATCAAAAAGTAAGGTTTGAAAAGTGGCCTAAATTGACAAATTCTTTAAAAGTCAAACTTACCCCAAAAAGTCAACTTTGCAAAAACTTGTAATTCTTGAATTTTGTGAACTTCCAACTTCTTCTATGATCAAATAAAGATCATATACACTCAAAATGATGAAGATCACCCCTTGGTTGGGTCATTGGGGGCCTCAGATGCCCTGATTTTGCACTGACTTGTCCAAAAAGTCAACTCTTGATCAGATGACTTCCCCATGGAATTTCCTCATGAAAATTGATATGCATGATCCCTATACCATATAGAGACCAATAGAAACAAGAATGACCAAAAAAATTGGAGTTATGGCCTCTGAAACCAAAACCCTAATTTTAGGTCATCTGTGCAGTCAAGCCTAGCTCTGCTTCCATACCAATCCCAGTTCTTGTGATTCTTTGACATTTTTGACTTTGAGAGGATATAATATGATACTTGAACACACATGGACCCCTTTGAAGTGATTGTTGACCTTTGGAGTGGCTCAAGAAGCTTTTGGATTGCTCAGATCACAAACCCTAGATGCAGATGACTTGAGCCAATGCAATGAATCAAAAATGTGGTGTGAGATGTTATGATTGTGTTTATGCATATGAAATGATCACAAGCCATGGTGTGAATGGGTGAGGGCAAATTTGGGGTGTTTACAGAGTGATAAAGCGATCCCTTGGAATTACGGGGGAGAGATCTATTACAATGTGTAACACCCCAAATTTTCCCTCTTGTTTCTAGCATCATCTTCATGTCATAATCATCCTAAGCATGGCATATTTTTTAGCATCTTTGCATAGAAAAATGAAGCAAAACATTCTCATGTCTTAGCATTGGGCATATGATCAATCAATGGTACATGTGAAGCCTTACAAGTCAAGGAAAGAGTTTAAGTGACCTTGGACAAGTCTCACAAGGTGTTATTATGTCTTATACAAGCTCAAGATCTTTTACAAGAGCCCAAAGGTTTGGGAGGTTATCAGATGATCCAAGGAAGGGCAAGCTCCTACACAAATGATCCTCAAATTAGGGTTTCTTGTCAAGCAAGGATTCTTTGTGACTTTGGCCATTTCATGTGGGCAAAGTCCTTCATATGATATGAGAATGCTATGGATGAAATTTGGTGAGAAAATTCATTAAGGAAGGCAGTTATTCATCAGTTGCTTGCACAAGAAGAAATTGGTCAAACTGATTATTTGAGAAGTAAACTGTGGCAATTCAAGGGTTCCAATCCCATTTTTCAAGCCAAGGAATGTCCTTAAGGTCATGTAAGGGGTTTGGCAAAGTCAAAGATCAAGAACCAAGAGGTTTTGAGAGACTTTCCATTTTTGGCATATGGCTTGTAATGGAAGTTACTATTTTTGGCAAGTTTTGCCCTAATCTTCAAGCCATTCTTTCATGACCAAGATGATCTCAAATGAATTTCCATTGAACATGAAAGTTGTAGAGTATGTTTTCCCATTTTCAAAAAGTACAAGAACTCATTCATAGCATTTGTGGTTTGAAAATTATGATCATTTGAAGTTGGACTTATTTTAGGGTTTTACATGAAAACCAACTTTCTACCAAGTTACAAAATGTGTTATAACTCATTCCCAAGCTGACTTAGAGACAAAAAGAAGTCACAATACTACAATGCATAGCCAAGAAGACAATTTTCCCAAGAGAGCTCACCAAATTCGTGCATGAGTGCATGGTATTTCACAAAATGCATTTTTTGCAAAGTCATGGGAAAAGCATGATACAAGCATCCAAGGGCCAGGATTTATGCAGTGGTGAATGAGTGAATCAAATGAGGTCAGCATGTGCCAAGGAGGGGAGGGATGCACGAGTGAAAGAAAAGATCACACTCTTCTTGCCATAATGCAAATTCAGATCACACACTCTCTTCTCACGTGCCTTTGCTTGCAAACCCTAATCAGCATGATAAACACCTCATATATAAGCTAAGCATGCTCTGAATGCAGCCTAACTCTCTCTCATTTTCTCAAATTCAACTTTCTTGCATTTCTGCAATTGTCTTCGAATCTCTCATCTCCCTCACTCATTGCAAAAACTAACTACACAGTCTTCATCCTTGAGCTCTAGAGGTCATGAATTCATCATCATTGTAATCTATAAGCATAGTTTTACATCAGTGCAAGTTCATAGCAGATACACTCGTGTGACAAGATACAGGCTGTTTGGAAGCTCCTATCACATTCATTTTGTGATTAGAAGTGTCAAGAGGCTTATCTGGAGCTAGAGGTTGCTTTTCTTGGAAGTTTGAAGGTTCTGCAATTTCAGTTATACTCAAAAATTCGTCATCCTGGTTGTGATTTCTTTTGTGTGCATTGTGTTCTACATGTTGTCCTGAGAATGTTGATCTATTTTGTTTTGAAAATGGTGGTGAAATGAGGCAAAGCTGTGGATCTGAAAGTTTTAGATCCAAACTACTTCTCTTCGATTCAGTTTGTGTGTGTTAGGTTATGCTATTTTGATGTTTGATTCGTGATATGCTTGGCCTGAGGATCATTTTGGTATATGATTTGCTTGTTTTCATGAAGGTTTGTGAATCTGCAACTTGTGGCTCGCCGGAGCAGACGACCGACGCTTCTCCGGCCGGTAGGGTTTAGTTTAGGGTTAATTAGGGTTTAGTGATGTCTAGATTAGATCCTGGCCCTTGGATCTGGATTAATTAAGTTAATTTTGTTTTATTAGTTTAATTAAATAGGATTATCATAACTTTAAAACGCAACCATTAGATCTTATTTAATTAACAAGTTTGAATGGTAGCCTTAGGATCTGATTATTAGAAGTCAAGCTTACTCCTGCGCATGGCCTTTGATCTGGTCCTCTTTCAATCTCATCCATTCATATTGATTACCTTTCATTTCTTTTATTTTATTATTTTCCTTTTATTTGTTTTGTTTTATTTAATTCATTAAAAATAGCCAGAAGTTCACAAAAATTCCAGAAAAAATCATGATTGGTCCTTTTAATTTTCTTTAATTTATGATATTTTTACTTTTCATTTATTTTTATTTTCCACGTAGGAATTAATTTCCCCTTTTATTAATTGTTTTTAATTCATTTTAAATACATGCTGACTTGTAGAATTTATATCTTGAGCATCAATTTGAATTTTGACTCTGTTCTTTTTACATTTGATTCATATTAAAGTTTAGTTTATGGATGATTTTTCTTCTGATTTTTAGAATCTTGTGTGAATATTTTTGATTGTTGACTTGTGTGTGAAGCTTCAAAAACCTAATGAGTGTTCTTGAGGTCCTTTGACCTAGTTTCCTATTGATTCTGACTTTGGCTTTTTGACATGATGGTATCATTTGATTAATGAATAATTGTGTTTATTTTCATAATTTTTGCATGAGTTTTTGATTTTATTTGAATTTTCTTATGAGATTGCTTTAGTTTTGCTTCTTCTTGTTGGCATGCTTAGTTCTTTAGCTTGGAGGCCACTTGTGCCAACTCCTATAGGTTGTTTAGGTTCCCTTTTGTATGAGATTTGATCCCTGGTCCTTGTATGATGTTTTCATCTTGACTTGCTTTGAAGTCATTATCTTTGAAGTTTCTCACAAAAGTATGTATGTTCACTTCACTTTATTTCTTCATTTGCTCTCCATGATGCTTATGTTTGAGGTTGTATGCTTCTTCCCCATGTTTGATCTTGTTTCCTAGGCACATCTTGACATGATTAGGCTCCTGGTTTCAAGTGATGTTTATGCTTTGATTGGATGATCATTTGTCTATTCTTACACTTATGCACATGTCCACTTCACTTCTCCTTCTTGTGATGTTCATGATTGAACTTGTATGATATTTTCCTTGGGCTTTTGAGTTGTTTGTTCACATTCTTGTGATGATAGGGTTCTGGTCTTGATGATTGTTAAGCATGTGTATCTTGTGTGATCTTTTCTACTCCATGTTTGCTTTTTTTTCTTCCATGATAGCTTATGTGGGTTTATTGTGATTTGAGTGATCCACTTCTCACCTTATGTTGTATGCTTGATCTTGGCACTTGAGGTTGACACTTAACTTCTGGTTGTGATGTTTTAGTGTGATCTTCTTTTCATTTGTATCTCATTTGATTTCACTTGCTTTTGTCTTACCACTTGTTTATGCTTATAACCATTTCAGGGGCTTTGGTAAGTGAGAGGTGTGGATGAAATTCCTACATATCCAACTCTTTTCTCTTCATCTTTCAATATGCTTTCTTACTTGTGTTTAAGATGAGCCTTATGCCATCACTTGCTTAACTTCTTTCCATCCCTCTTAGAGAACAACTTAACTTCTTTAGGAGAAGTAAGTTGATTTTCTACTTCTTCTTTCTTCTTCTTCTTTTTCTCCTTCTTCTTCTCTTCCTCTTTCTTAGGATAGAGTTCAAACCACACTAACCATAGGACCACTTTTGCATGATAACATTAGGATTCATTAGTCCCCCTAGATGTTTTACCTTTAAGATCCTTTTGGTTCTCTCTCTTCTCATCTCAATACAAATTATAAAAAGCTTTAATAACAATTGAGGTGACCTTTCCCCTTTTGTCATCCTCTCAAAGAAAATCCTAAAAAATACTTCTTCACTCTAATCCACCAAAACACTTAATAATACAAACAAGTTAGTGAATTTTAATCCTAATCTTAGGAAACAAGTTTGAGGATCTTCTTCATTCTTGATGGACTTGTTACTCATTCTATCTAGGGATGTGGTAATAAAGACATGTCCTTAGAAAAGGCTTTACCTTCACTTCCTTGTGCCACACTCTCTAAAAGACTTCTAAAAAACACAAACAAACAATAAGAGTCTCTCCTTCGGGAATTCTCTTCTCACCTCATTCACTCTTTACGTACGAACTTGCTCCTACTTGTCACTTTGCAAGACGGTTACGCACTCGTCGTCCGAGCCTGCAACACCTGAGCATTGACATAAGCAGTTCAAGCCTTAAGACACAAGCAATCCTTTCCACCCCTAGTTAGGGGAACTACGGTGACTCTGATCCTCATTGTCCAGATGAGGTACGTTGGCAGCGGGGTAGGGCCCGTTCGAGCACAATCTTTATTTTCCCTACATTTTTCCTTTTCATCTCTTGTTCAGTTCCCTTTCATTTTATTTTTATCCAGTTCAGTTCCTTTTCTTTGCAGCAGCGTTCATTTCTTCACCATTTGAAGCAATTTCTTTGCAAGCGTGGATCCCGTCGGGTACGACGGACGATCTGGGGTGCGAATACCTTCCCAGGTCGTAACTGACTCCCGAGCTCAGTCTCTTTGGTTCGCAGGACCTTTGTCCTTCCTTTTCTTTTCTTCTAGTTTGTGCAGCATTACCGTTCCCGTTCCTTCGGGATAAAAATGTCTGGCTGGCGACTCTACCTCTTTTCGCGCCACTTTCGTGTTTGTACCAGGATGGAAATCCAGGGAGCGACAGCTGGCGACTCTGCTGGGGACTTCCTAACCAGAGTGTCTATGGTTCCCTTGAGAGTCTCTCCTAGCGCTTGTGTGTTTCTTTTATTCTAGGTGTTGATTGTTTGCTGTTGTGTGTATATGTTACTGTTATTTTATTTACAGCTTTATTTACAGTTTTAGTATTTATTTTCATACATCATATATTATGTTGGACTGTCTGGACTGGTTTTTTGTTTGGTGGGACCTGGGTGTTACTTGTGTGTGGTGAGATGAGACTAGCCAAATACTCGGCTTGAGTGCACCATAGGATTTAGCATGGACAATCACTTTGGCCCTATGTCATCTTGTCATGGGGGTATTAGTGCGTTCACACCCAAATTCGCGACCGTCTTGGAAATGTCTTGATATAAGGATCTTCCCTACTTCATTACACAACCTTGATAGTCATGTGCGGCTGGGGACCGACCATTGAGAACCTTGTGGAAACATCCCTCTCCAGTGGTGACAGTGGCATACCACATTTTGTGGCAAACCCATTCGCACCCGAGGGCCCACTTGGAACTTGCATAAGATGGCATGGTTCTCTTATAGGAACTCAGTCAAAAGCATCTGGTCGTATGACAATAGTATTGTATCCTACGGGCTGAATGTACTATTGTTTCTCAATTTCAGCGTTCGAAGCTGGGGACTTATAAGGGATGCTTGTTTTTCTCGGACTCAGCTGAGGCCTCCCTGAGTAGTACATAATGCAAAACCGATTCCCTGATTTGGTCATGAGCCATTTCTCGGGAATGGTGAAAGTATTATTGCTATTCAGATTTGAGAGTCCGTGATGTTTGACCCGGAGCACACCAGTGAGATTGGGAGGGGTTTACAGGTTTGCAGGAACCCTTTTAACCTCATCATACCCACTGCCAGTACAGTTGTATATATTGATCTGACATTTTGACTTGTGGAGTTCTTGATCTAGATGGTTTGGTAGTTTGATCTGAGGATATTTGTGACTCATTCAAGGGTATATGGGTTGTTATTCAAAGGACATGTAGTTTGTGATCACTTGATTCTTACAGACAGCACCCAGACAGTTCCAGATTGATCATACTTGCCTTGCATTTGCATCTGAAAAGCAGATGCTTCAAATTTCGGAGGTATAACCAAACTAGACACTAAGCACATGTTTAAAGCATCCAGATCAAAAGCATGTTGCCCCTCTACAGCTTTGAGTCTTTCGTTCAGCACTCGACATTTCTCATTCATCTCAACAACATCTGGTCCCTTGGTCTTCCTTACTGGGATTGCCCCTTGAGAATTTGGCTCAGAGAACCCAAAGCTTTGGTACTCGACGACATCGTGAGGTAAGGAGTTTCCATCTCGAATAATGGTATGCTCTTGAATAAAGGGTGCCCCAACTGGGGTTCTTGCAGGCTTAGGTTGAACAAAATTGTTCCTTTGAGGTGGAAAGACATCTCCAGTTGCGGCAGTCCGTTGAACATTATCCCCTATCCTTGTTAAGGTTGTCACAGCATCCATGAGTAGGTTCAACTGGTCATTTGTCAAATCAAAGTCTCCCTTTGACGCAGTCTGCTTTTGTCCTTCAGGGTCCATGATCAATCAAGAACTACTTCAAGTCCAATGTAGGTGTCGGGAAATCAATTGCGGGTTATGGACACAGGACGAGGATGAGCTTACTCTGAGGAAAGAAAATGATATGTAATGCAGATGCAATGGTATGCAAATGGATACAATGCAAGGATACTTAGGATCACAAGCACAAACAGACTCGGAAGCCGGAAAAACTCAAAACTTCCTATTTGGTAGGCTGTAAGAGATTTGTTCTACATTATCTACCCGTAAAACCCACTCACAAGATAATATCTACAGTGATGGTTTAAGGAAACTCAAGGTCACGGACGTTCATCGTATTAATGCCCCGCCGCAGGCTAGCTGCATTTTGATGATAATAACAATAAGATCTATCTTGAGTGGAGTTCTCATGCTAGGCCCTCAAGAGGCGAGCCCTTGGAGACTAACACTACACAACTACCAATATAGAAACTGGTTCTTAACAGTGGATCCCAGAATCACAGCCCTTTCATGAATCAGGTCACGTGACAGGCTAGCTGCGTTATGACAAGATCTACAAAAAGTCTAACTATCTAGGGGAGCTTTCATGCTAGGCCCTCAAGAAGAGAGTTCTTGGAGACTAACACTAATGACTACCAATTCTAACCTAGGTGATCCCTCTTCTTTTTCCACAACTCAGATTTTACTTGCAATGTGACCCCGAGATCCCGCAGACAAGTAATATAATGAGCAAATAAAAGAAAGCGGTAAAAATAAACAAACATAAATAATAAACATAGAGAAGACAAAAAGATAAGATCAAACAAATAAACACACAAAGATAAGTTAGGCTCGACTCTCTCTAGCATGGAGCTATACCCAGCAGAGTCGCCAAGCTATCGTACCTCAAAAAAATATGATCCTTGCGATGGGACGCGGAAAGAAACAACAGATTCGCCACCTAATTCGATTTATTCTACGAGAGAAAAGGGAGATATATATACAACCTAAATAGGATAAAAAATGGTCAACGAAACCAAATTCTAAGTTTGGGAGTCGGTTATGCAAGGGGAAGGTATTAGCACCCCTCACGTCTGTTGTACTCAACGGGAACCTCTTAGTCTAACTATGCGATTAAATGTTGATTAATATCTTTGTCTTATAAATGGTTATCAATATATTTTTCTAAGGGAAAATAAAGTTTGTTATTGAGAAAGGTTAAGATTTTTTATTATTGTGCTCGCGAAGGATTAAAATCCTTGTGCCTACGTATTCCCCTGTGCAATGGGAAAGTCAGAGCTTCGTAGTTCGTGCAACTACGGTTTGTGTTTTTTAATTAAACGATTGTTTAAAACTTATTCTACTGCTAAGCGTTGGCTTATACTCGCGGTGGAGGTTGAAGCGCTAGCTTGTATGTGAGATAGAATGATTTAAAAAATGTTCGTTTAAAGAAAAAGGGTTTGACCTTTGTTAAGTGTTTTATAACGAAAGTCGAATGGACCACAACTCGAGGGCTAGCCTCAAGAGTGATTGCATTCAAGGACTCGTGGAGTGCTAGACTCCAGAGTTCAGTTATTCGTTGATTAATTGTAAAATGATTTGTGTTTATTGGTAGATTTTAAGTCGTATTTTCATTGTGAAAGGGCGAATGAATTACAAATTGAGGGCTAGCCCCAACGGTAATTCAATTCAAAAACCCGAGGAATGCTAGATTTCTGAGTTTAGTTCTTTCACAATTTTAATTAGAGATTTACGTTTTGAAAACTAAAGAGCGAATGAATTACAAATCGAGGGCTAGCCCCAACAGTAATTCAATTCAAAAACCCGAGGAATGCTAGATTCCTGAGTTTAGTTCTTACGTTAATTAATATGTTAATTAAGAGTTGATTGTTTGAATATTTGTTTAAAAATGACTTAGGGTTTAATATTTTAGAAACGAAGGAGTAAATGAGACACAACTCGAAGGCTAGCCTCAAGAGTGGTTCATTAAAGAACCCGCGAAATGCTAGATTCCGAAGTTCAGTTCCTCGTTAATTAATTAAGACGCATAAAGACGTGTGGATGGCGATCACATGGGTGACCGACTTACGTGTGTGTAAAAATGTAGGCGAGAATGTTTTAAATGATTAAGTGAAACGATTTCTAATTCCTACGAGTATTCCTAGCAATGCGAAACTATAAAATAAAGGCGAAAAATAAATTGTGTACAAAAAAAATTGGAGAGGGGTACAATAATAATTTACACGAGATTGCGAAGAAATAAAGGGTATCGTTGTAATTTTCCCAAGAGGAAGCGTGGTGTGTAGTGTATGAATTAATCGGAACCGTTATAATTTAATATGGTAAAAAAAGTGCGAGAAATAAATAAAATAAATAAAATAGACTAAATAAAGTGAAATAAATTGTAAAATAGAATAAATTAAATAGAATGGAAATAAAATAAATAAATGGCCTCATATTGGTCACGATTAATCGGAAACGATTTGTCGTGACTTTTTATTATATCATTGGCCCTAATAAATAAACGAAAATTAAAATCCAATAACTCACTAAAATTTCCTTTAAGGCATTTTCTGAATGATAATAAAAAAACAAAACCTAATTACAATAAGAATTAAAGAGGAAATTAGAATAATAGCACCAAAACTAAGAACAAGTTTTCTTAAAATAAACAATGAGTAATAAATAAATAAGGATAAAAAACGTAAAATAAATGAACAAATAAAAAAACAGAAGGGGTGCGCTGGTTTGGAAGTGCAGGTAGTAAATGGGTAGTAGCATGTCTATGGGCTGAAACATCATAAAGATTTTTTGTTTAAACAAAATAATAAAAATAAAAAGAAATGTTTAGTTAATATTTTCTCTTCTTTTTTTTAAATAAATAAATAGAATGGAAGTTAATAAATCAAAGAAATGTTAAACACGGTTAATGAAAATAAGCTCAATAAAAAAAAGGAACGCAATCCTCTCCTTCTTTCAAAAGGAAATACGATATTGAGAAACAAAAAAACCCTACCCTCGTATCATGCACAGCGGAGGCGGCCATACTCTCTCAAAATCTCTCAATCGCTCGTGTCTCTCTCACTCTCGATTCGTTTTCGGGTCGTTTCTCTCATCACTCTCACACGGTGGTGGTTGGATAGATTTTTGGGGATGAAGAAAGTTTCTCAGGTGGCGGTTTGAATGATGGTTGCAGAACGGGTTTGTGGTTTTGGCGAAGGTTTAAACGAAAAGCGGCAGAGAGAGGTGAGTTTGACGGTGGGTTGGCGTTTGCAGCGGATCTGCGACGGTCACGATGACGTTACAAGGTTTTGTTTTTCAGGTTTTGGAAAGTGGGGGTTTTTTGCGAAGACGAAGATGGCAGATGGTTTTGTACGGATCTCTCAGTGCTTTTTTTTAGTGTGGTTTGCGGTTCGTTTGTGCGAATCTGGCTTTTCACGCGGTTTGTGGTGATGAGAGTATGAAGAAGGTGATGAGAGATTGAAGGTGAAGCTTAAAATTTTCCTTTTGAAAAGAAGAAGCAAAATTTTTTTTACTCTCCTTTTTTATGAAGAGTTTTTTTTTTGTTGTTTTTGTTTGAAACTTTTTTTCCTTTGAATCCCCCTCTCTGTGTTATTTTTTTCGTAGAAAACTGCTCATCCCCTGATGATGTTCTTTTTTTTGTTTATATAAAACTAAACTTGTTTATTAAGTTTCCTTGTGTTGACTAGTCTCTTTCATTGCTGCAGAACTTTAAATTTTAGGGATGTTGCAGGAGAAACATTTGTTGCAGTGTTTAACCAATTTGGATGTATAGTTGCTGTTGTGAGTTTGAAGTAGTAATGCACTATGAGACAAATGTTTGACTAAATAAATAAATATATTACACTAATTTAACTCTAATTAAACTTAAATAAATAAATAAAAAAACTTAAATTAGAAATCAACTAAAAAAAGGAATTAAATCAGAATTAAATCTAAATATAAACTAACAAACTAACTAAAAAACATCATTAACTCTAAAACTAAATAAATTAGACTAGTTATAAATAACTAATTAAAATTTTCTAATTAAAATTAACTTATTAAAATATAAACTAAATTAAAATTATCTTCAAATTAAACTAAGTAAATCTACAAACTAAATCACATAAAATAATTTTTAAAAAACTAATTAAATCAAAATATTAAATTATAAATTAATTTTAAATTAACTAAAAAACCAATTAAATTAAATTAGAATTAAAACTATCCTAAATTAAAATTAATCTAATAATTAACATTAAACTAAAACCTAAACTAAACTAAAACTAGATAAAATAGAATTTAATTAAATCTAAAATTAAAATAAATATAAACTACTACACCAATCCGAAATTAAATACTCTTAAAAACTAAATATTTTTGTTTTGAAAGAAAGAGAAAATAATTAATGAGACTAATCAATACTAATTAAAAATAAATAAATAGATATCAAAACTAAAATAAAATGTGAATTAAGATTTAACTATTTAAAAAAAAACTAATTAAACTAATAAAAAAATTAACTAATTAAGATAATTTGATAAAAAAAAGCTAATATAAATTAATGGAAAAATTAAACTAAATTGAAAATAAATTAATCTAAATAGAAATAAACTAATAAAACTTAAATGGATTAAAAAAAATGTTCTAAATTAAATCTAATTAATCTAAAATTATCATAAACTAGACAAAATATAAACTAAAATAAAATATAAACCAAAACTAAATCTAAAATAAAACTAATCAATTAGACTTAAACTAAAATTAAACAAAATCTAAATTGATTAATAATAAATAAATGATATAAACTAAAATAAAATATAAACCAAAACTAAATCTAAAATAAAATTAATCAATTAGACTTAAACTAAAATTAAACAAACTCTAAATTGATTAATAATAAATAAATGATATAAACTAAAATAAAATGTAAACCAAAACTAAATCTAAAATAAAATTAATCAATTAGACTTAAACTAAAATTAAACAAAATCTAAATTGATAAATAATAAATAAATGATATAAACTAAAATAAAATGTAAATTAAAACTAATTCTTAACTAACCTAAATTAAAAAATAAATTATAACCGAGACAACTATTTCTAAATAATTCTAAAATTAAGAATAAGAAATGACAAAAGACAACAGATGATAAACTATATGATTAATGAAATGTTTAATGAAAAATGTAAGAACGTCCGACCTACGATACTGCGGTAAAGTGCATCAGATGAATGAAAAAATAGAAGAAAAAATGTTTGGTCAAAATTTAGGGTGTGACACATTTGAAATTATAAAATAAAAGAACAACAAGAGGGACTGAACGGATAGGTCATAACCAAACCCTAGGTCTTCACCTTCCTCCTCGCCGCGACAAAATCTTCTTCTTCGAATAGCCTATCCCCGCCGCCGGAAAAAACCACCGGAGACGACAACATCAAACACCGCCTTAGGTTCCTCCCTAACCTATAACCTGATCTCCATCTCATTCCCCGACGCCCATTCTTCTCCTTCACAGACCTGTTCATCTCCAAAAAAAGCCTAGGCGTTCTCCATCCCTTCCTCGGCGGCTTTCCCTCACACTACCAACCCTAGCGCCGCCGTGAGTAATCAACAAAGAAGTCGAAAACCAAAACTTCTTTCACTCACCTCTAATCTAAAACTTAATCTTAGAAGGAACAACACTAAATGCGAAATCAACGCAATCGAGATCAAGAATCACAAATCATCAACACACAACGAGAAGCTATGTCCAAAAAAGCGTTCAGATGCATACCTAGAAACGGAGAAGCTTCAAGGAAGATTAGGAGTACTTGAGAGTTCTATTGGATAGAGTGATATCGACGATACGAAGTGCTTCAGGTAAGCTCGCCCTTGCCCCGTTCTTTTTCTTCCACTGCTTACTCAAATCTGAGTTTATTATTATTGAGCGATGATTATTGTTGATGCGAATTCGACTCCTTTCTTCTTTTCTGTTCTGTTTCTGTAATTGGATTCTGATGGCTCGATGTTGATTATCGTTGTGATTGATTATTTGCAGGTTGACAACGATGATGGAGGTGATGGAAGAAGCAAAAGGTTGTTACAGTTGTTTGATGAAGAGACAAAAATTCGATCAAGAATGCAGAAGTTTGAGAGAGATGAAGATCGATGATGGATGAAGATTCAGAGGTGATTCGATGGTGATGAAGATGCTGAAGTGAAAGAGATTGCAGTGATGATTCTGCAGATTGAGAGAGAGATTGTAGATTGATGCAGATGAAGGTTGAGGATGGCGAAGAAGAAAACAAAATCGAAGAGGAGAAATAGTGGAATATGGAGAGGAGATTGAGGAAGGAGAATGAAGAATTCAGCCAAAATAAAAAATTTAGAGAGAGCCCCATAAGAAGATGAACTTCTGATTTATAGCAGCTTGGAGGGGCGGTTTCGAGATTTCACAGGTAATCGGTTATGAGTTTTTTTATCCCCTCTTATATTTCCCGTATTCTGAATTTTGGATTGGTAGCCTTTTTGCGTTTTGTTATAAACCTGAGTTTGTTATCGAGGTCGTTGCATTTTTCTTCTTCTGAACTGATTTTACAAATCTGCGTTATCGTTGTGTTGATTGAATTCACGTTTATCATTTGTGTGTTACTTCTGAACTCATGTGGTTGTTGACTTGTACTTGATATGCCTATGTTCTTGGATTCATTTGCAGGATCAAAGATGATTAAAAGAGAAGAAACTCTCAAGAGTATAAAGAGATTGATGAAGAAGATTTCGATTGGAAGACTATTGATGAAGATAAATGAAGATTATCGAAATGTTGTCATGTTGATGATCTGAGTTGCGATAATTGAAGATTGTGAAGTCATCGGAGTTTGTGATCGAAGATTGTCGAGAGAAGAGTGACGTTGATAATTCTGAGTTCCCGAAAGGTGCAGTTGATTGATGAAAATTTTAGATCAGCCTCTCGAAGAGTACCGAAGAAGCCCCTTGTTATTCTCCATTTTTTTAAGTTATAAGTTGGTTAAGGACATTGAATTCTGTTATTAATCTGTAACAAACTTTTTTTGAGATTCCATTATTTTTTTGCAGTTCTATTAAATTATCGGTTCTTACCATCAATAATAATTTTTTTCTATTATACCTCTCTACTAATGTTGTGAGATTCTTCACTAAGGATCCTATATATTTTCCTATTTTCCCATGTGAATAAACACAAATAAAAATGGATTAATTGGAGAAAACATTCTAGAAAATGGTCATGAATATGTAACCATGGAATATGAAGGTTTAGTATATAATGGATTTTGAAAGTGAATTTGGTTGTATTTGGAACCAAATTAAGGAAATGTCAATGACTGAAATTTGGACTTAAGCTGGATACGTGAAACAAGGTTCAAAAATCACTAATCGGAAGGTAGACTCTTTTCTTAAATAAAGATATTTGAATGGAGTTTATTGAATTTGGGAATTGGTCTATAGTGGGCTTATAAATGATACTAGACACGATAGAAAAAGAATAAAAGAAAAATAATTATTTGGTTAGTCGGACGTGAACGTGGGCTTTTAAAATCAAATTAAAAGAGGTAGATAATAAAGATGATCCTTTATCCGTAAACCTGGATTCATTTGTGAATTGAAGTGAACCCTACCGAATTGAACTACAAATGACCAAATTAACCCTAAAAGAACTTGCGCCTCCTGTAACGCCCCGATTCGATTTTCCAAAATTTTGTGGAGTCTTTTATTTTATTTATATTATAATTGTTTTATTTGTGAAATTATCGTGGTGATATTTGATGTTAATGAATTAATGTGATGATATATTATGTTGTGGGATTTTACCGTTTTATGAATTTCCGAGTAAAATTGGATAAGAGGGTATTTTAGGTATTTGTTAATTAATGATAAGTTAGAAATTAGTAGAATTGATATTTTTGTGAGAGAATTGATATTTGGTTGGAGAGAGTAGAAAATAAAAAGAAAATATAAGAGAGTGAGAAAGAGTGAAATAGAAATAGAAGTTATAAGTTGGTAAGAAGAGAAAGAAAAGATAGAAAGAAAAAGAGAAGAAAGAAAAAGGAGAGAAGAGAAAAAGAAGAGAAAAGAGGGAAAGTTGGAAAAGCTTCAAGATTGCTCCAAGAAATTGAAATAATCGGGTAAGGGTGATAAACATTGTTATGTTAATATTGTGTATGATTATGTATGTGTTTGATTGGTTGAGTTTTGGTTTTGATGGAAGTTAGAGAAGATGAATAGTTAGGGTTTGAGAGAAAATGTGAGAAATTTATGGATTAATCGGTTGGAAATCGTTAGAGTAGAAGTATGATAGCTAGAATATGTTATTGATCATGTTTGTATGAGTTTAGAGGAGTTTTGGAGTGGTTAAGATGGACTGTTACACTGCTGAGAATTCTGGAAATCGCAGTGGTCGCTCAACGAGCTATCCCTCGCTCAGTGAAAGTTCCAAGGCGATTCTCGCTCAGCGAGCGAGAGGGCGCCCAACGAGCCTGTAGGTTTTGAGGGATTATGTGTTTTAATCCGTAGCTTTAGTTTTGGGTATCCGTTTTTAGTGATCCTTATATCGATTCGAAGCTAAAAACATGTAGAATCTATTGATGCTAAGAAGAGTAATTCTTAGCCGACTTTTACCCGACTTTTCCGATAAAATGTAATTATGTTAATTATGGAATTGTGGGTTTGATGCGATGTTGTGGCCGTTTGGCAAATGAATTCATTGTTTGATTTGAATGTCAATGTATGTTAATTGAATGAGATGAATGCATAATTATGTTGTGTATAACGTATGCATTTTCAAGAATGTTGTGTGTCATTTTGCATGTAAGCATAATGTATGCATTCTTGTGTTGTGGGATTCTTTGTGAATCCGTTGTAGCATCGTGTGCTCATGTGGAGTGTGAGCGATGACTACAACAACATCGTGTGTGTCGCTCCCCGGATTTCCATCCTGGTACAAACGCGAAAGTGGCGCGGAAAAGAATAGAGTCGCCAGCCAGGCATTTTTATCCCGAAAGAACGGGAATGATAATGCTGCACAAACCAGAAGAAAAGAAAAGGAAGGACATGGGTCCTGCGAACCAAAGAGACTGAGCTCGGGAGTCAGTTACGACCTGGGAAGGTATTAGCACCCAGATCGTCCGCCGGACCCGGCGAGATCCACGCTTGCAAAGAAACTGTTTCAAAGGGTGAAGAAATGAAAACTGCTGCAAAGAAAAGAAAATGAACTGGAAAAGAAAACTGATGAATGAGAAAATAAGGAGAAAAATGTAGGGAAAATAAAGATTGTGCTCGAACGGGCCCTACCCCGCTGCCTACGTACCTCATCAGGACAATGAGAATCAGAGACACCATAGTTCCCCTAACTAGGGGTAGAAAAGAAATTGCTTGTGAATTAAGGCTTGAACTGCCTATGCCAATGCTCAGGTGTTGCAGACTCGGACGACGAGTGCGTAACCGTCTTGCAAAGTGACAAGTAGGAGCAAGTTCGCGTACGGAGCGAAGGAGATGAGAAAAGAATTCCCGAAGGAAAGACACTTATTGTTTGTTTGGTGTTTTTTATGAAGCCTTTATGAGTGAAATTTGCATAGGTAAGTGTACCTAAGTCTTACTCACTGGGATGTGTACGTCTCACATCATCCCGAAATGGAATGAGCAAGAGGCACACCTATCTATGGAGGAAATCCCCAAAGCTAGTCCCACAAGTGAAGGCTTAGACACACTGACCTATTAACATTTATTAAGTGTTTTTGTGGTTTTTTGATTAAGAAGTGTTTGTTTAGCTTTTCTTTGTGAAGTAATCTCATGCTAAGACCTATTCACCACGAGGGACAACCTACACCTCGCCTCGAAATGGAACGCGTGCAAGTATCTCATAGCAAAGTCTTATGTCACATGAAAGTACTCAATATTTATTAAAGTGAATTAAAAATAAGTTTGAAGATGAGAAGAGAAAGCACCTAAATGGATCTAAAGGTAAAACATCTAATGGGGGACTAAAGAATCCTAAGTGTTGTCATGCATGGATATCCTAAGGTTAGTGTAGTTTTCTATCCTAAAGAAGAAAGAAAGAAGAAGAGAAGAAGAAGAAGAAAGAAAGAAGGAGAGAAGAGATGAGATTTGGAGATGTGGGAATCGTTTCCACACCTCTCACTTACCATGGCCCCTGAAAAGGTTAGCACAAGCACAAAAGTAAAGCAAAATGAATACAATGACATGCCAACATCATAAAAACAGAAGTGAAGTCATATATACAAATTCTCAATGCAAATGCAAGTCAAAAGAATGAGGAGAGAAATATACAAGTCAATATGATGCAACATGAAACACATGGCAAAGCAAAGCAAACTTAATGAGATGCAAGGAAAAATGCACAAAACATGAACTCAAGGCACAAGACCAGAACTAAAACAAATTAAAGAGATGCTTAAGAAGCAAGAGAGATGAGGAGAAGAGAAGCACAAGACCAAACAAACACATTATGAGATGTAAAGGAGCAAAGAAGTGAGGTAAATGTACATAAGAAAGAAAGAACTTCAAAGGTAAGCCAATCACAAAAATTCCAAGACACAAACCCTAAACCAAGACCAGAAAGGTACCCATACCCCAAAGAGACCCCAAATGAGAAGAAGAAGTTGGCACAAGTGCCCTTCTAAGCTAATGAGAGAGCTTATGATCAAAAGGAAGCAAAATAGGACAAGGTAAGAAACAAAAAATTCAAATCACATCAACAATGCAATCAAAAATTCCACAACTTAGGACAAATGATCTTCAAACATGATATAACAATGAGCCAAACGGATTGGAAGAAATTCAGAAGCCAAGTAGGTCAAATGAGGACATAAACATGAACTAGGGTTAGGAAACTTCCATCACAAGTCAAGGATCAAAACCAAATGAATAAGTTTCTAAAAATCAGGACAAAAATCACACATGAAGTACATCCTCTTAGGAATCCAGAGCAAAAAGAACCAACACAAAACTCAAAATGATGATCACTATGGAAATTGTACAAGGCAACATGCACAAAAAAGGAAGAAAAAAGAATTAATTACAAGAGGAAATTAATTGACACGTGGCTGATGAAAATAAATGGAAAAGAAAAATATAGAAAATTAGAGAAAACTCAATTGATCACCCATGAATTAATTCAGAATTTTCTAAGACTCTGAAGCATTTTTAATAATTGAAAACCAAAATGATATTAAAAGAAAATAAAAGAAAAAGAATTAAAATGAAGAAGAGGCTGGGAGGTGAGAAGAGTAAGGAAACACAGTGTAAAACAATTGGGCTTAGAAGGCAGGGGGTGTGGATAGAAGTGGAAAGCCCACTGGGTTGGCGCTGGTTCACAAGCATAAGGTGGAAATTCAGAGGAAAATAATAAAAAAAACAATGACCATCAGATTAGACCAACGCATCCTGTGAAAATTTCATTAAATGACGTGGCGCTTTAATTGGATGAGAGCTGAGGAACACACTAATTATCATGGGGTGAGACACATAATGATTATTCAGAAACAAAATAGAAGAAGCCAAGGCACGTGATTAGGAGGTGGCTTCATTAAAGGACGTGGCAGCTTCCTGGGCATTGAGATGAAGATTCAAGGGTGGAAAGGTTGTCTTCAACCTTAGAAACCCTAACATAAACATTTCCAGATTCCGGTGACCGGAGCTAGGGCTCCGGCACCGGAAATAACAACACATGAACAAAACCTAACAGAAATGAACACAACACTCCAGATTGACTAAACCAACTGCCCTGAGTTCAAATATGGCACTGAAAAGTTCAATAGATCAAAGAATCTCCTGGATCGAGCATAAACAGTTTGAATCATAAAAATTCAAATTCAAATATCCAGCTCATTAGTGCACCAATTTTGAAACTAAGACTAGCAGAATGATCAGTGAAGCAAGAGGATTATAATGCACACAGTCAATTTCATTTTCAGATATGAAGATTTGGAAATTACCTGAACTTGCAGATCTTGAGAAAGCTTGCTAGAAGTCCAGATGATGAAGCCAATCCACTCCAAATGCACTCTAGTTGCAAAATAAATGCAACTAGAGCCTTGAATCTTGCTGGATCTGAGGATTTGCAACCAACTGTCCTGAAATGGCAAGGTGATGAAACTTGAGAATTAGCTTGCACAAGGGTGAGATTTGTGATCCCGAGCTTTCAAGGATGAAGGATCTGTGATTTTTTTTGGAGAGAGCAAGTGTATGAAGAGATTTGAGAGAAAATGCAAATTGTGCAAGAACTTGGAAACTGAGAATTGAGAGAGAACTGAACCACTCTAAAACCCTAATTCTCTTTTATATGGTGTCATGAATTAGTGCTGAAGGAATGAGGAAGTTTGCACGTGGGAATGAAAAGTTTTTGTGATTTTGCAATTTTGGGATCTCTTTTATATGTTGTGATCTCATGTAATCCTCATGCATTCCCTTGCCTTCAGCCCATGTGCACTCTAAATCTGACCCTTAATCATAATCCAAACAAATCTTGGCCCTTAGATGAGAGAGTCACACTTTTCTCATGAATATGCAAAAATTGCACTTATGGAATAACATTCTCACTTGGCATGAATTTGGTGCATTTCCTTGAGCAAAGTAAGACAAATGCATTGTATTTTAACATTGTGAACTTATTTGATATGTACCAATACACAAAAATGAGATTCAAGACTTTTGGCTTTGGTGCATGCATGAAAATTCAACTTTTGCCCTAATTTGGATGAAATTTTCGAGGGCCATATATCTTCAACCATGAAGGCTATGAAAAAGTACTTGTACTTTTTGAAAATGGGAGGTCTTAATATCCAACTTTCATGTTTGACTTTGGTCCTTTTGAAGAATTTTTCATTAAGTTATGCTCACTTGAATTTTAGGGCAAAACTTGCCAAAAATGGCATTTTCTCAAAACCAACTTTGCACCAATTTTGCAAAACACCTCAAAACCCCATGATTCTTGATCTTTGAACTTGCCAAACCTCTTCTAACATTGTAAGAACATCCCTTGGCTAAAAAATGGATTGGACCCCTTGAAATCACACAATTGACTTTTTTAAGGCACAGTTGACCAGTTTCTTCATCTGCAAGCAACTGAGGAAATGCTTGACTTCCACAAGGAATTTTTGCACCAAATTTGGTACCTAGGATCCTCTTGACATGTAAGAGACTTTTCCCAAATTAAATGGCCAAAGTCTTGAGGTTTTCCTGCTTGAATCTCAAACCCTAGTTTAGGACCAATGTGTAGGAGCTTTGCCCTAGCCTGGATTCCCTGATGATCTTCCAACCTTCTGAGCTTTTGTAAATGAACTTGAGCTTGTAAATGCAATGTATACCCCTCATAGGTCTTGTACAAAACCATTGGGCCCCTTGTCATGGCTTGTGATGCTTCAAGAACCTCCACATATGGTCATATGCCTAATGCTAGGTCATGAGAAATGTTATACCTCATCTTTCCATGCTAGGATGCTAAGAATATGATATGTTCATGATGAATATGATGTGTAATGATGCTTAAAATGAAGAGGGAAAATTTGGGGTGTTACAGCTGCCCCTATTCAAACAACTGTTAATTTGAAAAGGACGATAGCACGGGCTATCGACCGTTCAAGATAAACTGTGGTTGGATACCAAGAAGACCCGAAATTTGCACTCTGACGAAGAATGCAGAAACTGGGAAATAAACCCAACCAAATGACGCTTTGGTGATTGAAGTGGAGAGAAAGCAGACGAGCTTCTTCCAAGTTAAAACTGTTATCCGGAATCAGAATACTTTGACAGACGAGTCTTCTTCAAACAATCCTGTTACGCCAGGAACTGGACATACGAGTCCTCAAACACTTTGCAAAACATATGACTTGAGACAGACGAATCTCCTTCGGATATACCTGTTACGCTAGGACTGGGATGCACTAAAGTCTGTGGGATAGACATGCATAAACAAGGTAGACGAACCCTCTGTAAACACCCCAAATTTGCCCTCACCCATTCACACCATGGCTTGTGATCTCCTCATATGCATAAATTCTATCATAGCATCTCATACCACATTTTTGATTCATTGCATTGGTTCTAAGTCATCTGCATCTAGGGTTTGTGATTTGAGCAATCCAAAAGCTTCTTGAGCCACTCCAAAGGTCATCAATCACTTCAAAGGGGTCCATGTATGTTCAAGCATCATATTATATCCTCTCAAAGTCAAGAATGTCAAAGAATCACAAGAACTGAGAATGGCATGGAAGCAGAGCCAGGTTTAACTGCACAGATGACCTAGAACTAGGGTTTTGGTTTCAGAAGCCATAACTCCAAATTTTTTTGTCATTCTTGTTTCTATTGGTCTCTATATGGTATAGGGATCATGCATATCAATTTTCATGAATAAATTCAATGGGGAAGTCATCTGATCAAGGGTTGACTTTCTAAGCAAGCCAGTGTAAAATCAGGGCATCTAAGGCCCTCAATGACCCAACCAATGGGTGTTCTTCATCATTTTGATTGTGTATGATCTTTATTTGATCATAGAAGATGTTGGAAGTTCACAAAATTGAAGAATTTCAAGTCATTTGCAAAGTTGACTTTTAATGAAAATTGCCATTTTGGGAAACTTTTTCAACCCTTACTTTTTGATTCAAAAATGCTTCAAATGAAAAAACTTTGGTCATGAAAGTTGTAGAATGGATCATTTCCTTTTCAAAAAGTACAAGAACATGACCTAATTCATTTTGGATCAAAAGTTATGGCTTGTCAAAGTTGGCTAAAATCACAAAATTTGAAGTTTTCTACCAAAGAGGCATTTTGCAAAATGCTTTGATAAAGTGTTCTAAAGGCCTCAAATGTGTACCAATTCTTCACAACATGATCGCATGACCTATAAAATTCAGAATGGGCCAAGGGATCACTCATTTTCATGACTTATGGAGCAAGAAATTTCAAAAGAAGCAAAAGTGAAGCAAGTTGCAAAAACTCACTCAAGTTTGAATCCACTTGCTTGCTGACTTCATAATCAATCCTAGGGCTCTCCACACTTCTTGCTGCGCAGGACACCCCATTTGTCCTTGGCTAGCTAGTAGCCCATGCCTCTTACACAAATTTGACATTTTGGCAACTTGAGCCATACCAATCACAGCAGTACACATCAACTCATCTGACCTATCACACTTGTTTATACAAATAGAAAGCAAGCCATTTCACATAATACACAAGCCTGAAAGCACCAAGAACACAACTCTCTCATTTTCCACCCCATTTGCAAAAGCATTCGAAACACTCTCCACAAGCTGCAAACACACAAACAAACTTCACAAACAAACTCAGCATGCTTCACTGATCAAAAACCACCCATCACCATAGCCTGAAACCCTCAGAAACCAAGATACGATTTCTGCCCCTCTTTGTGCAGAACTTTAGCAATCTCTCAAACCAACCATTATAAACTTCAAACAAGCATTGAAAGCTTCTCAGGAGGTCCATTGGAGTTGATTGGAAGCAAGAAATCAGCCAGAAAGTGCCAGAAATCAAAGCTTCGATTCAGGTAGCCATGGAAATTCATTTTTCCAGAACTCCTTTCTCTTGTTTCTAAGTTGATCTACATGCTTCCCTGAGTTCACTGAACATTTTATTTTTGAAAATGATTGAGTTTTGAGGTTGTATGCTTGATCTGAAAGTTTGCCCGAAAAAATGTTCTTGCTTGTTTCTCTTGATTCAGTGAAAATAAATGTTGTTTGGGTTAGGGTTTATGCTTAGGGATGTTCATAGATTGATTCTGGAGAGTTTGGTGAGGATTTGATGCGTATTCAGTGAGATAGTGGTTTTGGCTTGCCGGAGAAGATGACCGGAACACTGTTCCGGTTATCTGAAAGTGATTAGGGCATTTAATTAGGGTTTAATCATAATTAGGGGATTTTGAATACTGGCCGTCCAGATGCGCGCCAAGTCCACTCCCATGCGTGTGAGTTTGAATGTCAGCCTTTGATTGTGTTGACTTTTCCATTTTTCAGTTTAATTTCATTTTATTTTCATTTAATTCCATTTGTTTTCTACATTTAATTTAAAATAGCAAAACACTTTGAAAAATTCTGAAAATTTTTATCCAAGTTTTTATTAATTTTCAGAAACCAAAAACATTTTTATTTTTATTTTTTGCATTAAAAAATATTTTTAAATCATTTAAAAGATTATTTTTAATTAATTAATGAGAATTAATTAATTAAAAATACTTTTAGGTATTTAAAAATCACAAAAAAATTCATGAAACATTTAAAATCATTTAGAAACATTGTCCAACTCTCAAACTAAATTTCTTTTTTGATCTTGATGTCTTTTGACAATTTTCCATGGAATTAATTTCATTTCAAGGCATTATTTTGATCCAATCTTCAAAAATTCATTTCTGCCTAGTCTTTAAGAGTTGGACTTTGATTCTTTTTGCATTGCATCTTGCATATCATGTAGTTTATAGGGTTAAATTGGCATGATTTGATCTTGCATTTTCAATTTGTTTGACATTTTTCTTGACAAGGTGCCTTGAAACCCTAGAAATCTTAAGAAATTCATAACCCTCATTAGGTTAAGAGTTAGAACCCCTTCTTTGGGAAGTAAGTTTGTATAGGTTTAGGTTTCCTTTGAATGCATTTTCAATTTTTTATCATGGTGTTTGCTTCTGGTTTTGATTTTTGTTTTGTGCATTGATCATAAACCCTAATTTTGGGCTTTTATTTGCATCAACCTTCCATTTGCTTGCATGCCATGACTTGCCATGACATTTTGTGCATCCATTTGATCCATAATGCATCTTAGGACATGTGAGAATCATGTTTGATCATTGCATCTTTCATTTGCCATGTTGTATGTCATTTGCATTTCATAACTTTTCATGCATGTTCATGGTTCTAAGCATGCTTCTCCTGCATCCATATGTTTGTATGATCATCCTCATGCCTTGTTTCATGTTTGCATCATCTCATAGCATCATTATCATCATACTCATGCTTCTGGTTTTGGTTTGCATCATGTCATTACATCTCATTTTGCATTGCATTGCATTTCTTTCACTAACTTTTCAGGTGGTAAGCTACTTTGAGAAGTGAATTTGCCTTCACTTCTCACATTCTCTTTTCATCTTTCTTATGCATCATTGCTGCATTTTGTCTTGTGCTTGAGATTGAGCTTGCTCATTCTTGCTCTTCTTACTTTCTTTCTCCAAGTGACTTGTCTTCTTAAATGAAGTAAGTTACTTTGTTTCTCTTTGCTCCTTTCATCTGCCTCCTGGTGGTTTCTCTAAAGATCTCTCTTGTAAACCTCACAAACCTTAGGAACAACCAAGCATGACAATAATTAGGGTTTTGATTAGTCCCCCCATTTAGATTTTACCTTTGTGTCTCATTGAGTCTTCTCTTCTCACCTCATAATCAAGGACTAAACCATAAAGGCTTTAAGGCTTTGTGATTAAGCTTATGCCTGCATCCTTCTATTAGGATGGAGTGTATAACTTTAATCCTAAGTGTTAAACCCTTAATGTGTTTAAACCCTTTAATCAATTCATCTAATAATCATCAAGACATCAAGCTTGTAACTTGGGCCTTGCATTAGGGTTCTAATTCTTCCTTAAATGGTTATGAAGGACTAACCCTAGTGTTAATGGACAAGTCCCCCTCAAGTTGTCTTACAAACCATAAAACTCACTTCTTCATCATATCATTAACTAAAATCCACTTAATAAAGGCTTTGTTTTGTCATGAGTTTAATCCCTAATCATGGATTAAGTTGAGGAGATTTCCTCAGCTTAAACATTCTCATCTATTATCCTTCTATTAGGATGGTGTAATGAGTCTGTTTAATCCCTGATTATGGCTTAACCTCATTACTTAACACTAAACAAAAACCACAAAAACATCTAATTAATCACAAGTAGGTTAATGATCTTAATCCTACACCAAAGGTGTTTAAGTGTGAGAAGCTGACTTCACACTTAAGGCATTCTCATTACCCCTAATTAGAGGGAAGATGTGATGAGTTTACTAAATCCATTGGTTTAGGCTTAAGCTCATTAACTTATGACAAACTTCAAAAAAGCAATAAAAGATTGAAAACTCAAAAACAAACAATAATCGTCTCCTCCGGGATTCTTTTCTCATCTCACTCACTCATAAACGAGAACTTGCTTCTTCCGTCTAATGTAAGACAGTTTGCACCTGAGCCAGACAGGTTATACACTTGAGCATGGACAAGCAAGCAGTTCACAAGTCAATTCATCCTTTCAGTCTCTTTGGGTCGAACTACGATGTTCTGACTTCCTCATTGCACGAGAGGATACGTAGGCATAACTTAACAGTTATCGAACAAAAGTCTCTATATATTACCCCTCTTTCTAGCCTCATTCTTTAAGCCTCATAATCTTGAGCATACTCTTTTTCTTACACTGACACTTCACATATTCCATTCCACACTTCTTTTACACTGACACCTGTACACCTTTTTTCCAGTTCTTTTATACACAGATTGCACTGACACTACCCCTTTAAAACACAAATCTTTTAAGCGTGGATCTCGTCGAGTACGGCGGACAATCTGGGTGTTAATACCTTCCCAGGTTGTAACCAACCCCCTTTCTCAGTCTCTCTGGTTCGCAACCGTCTTATCCATATCTTTCTAGGTTTATGCAGCATTACCTTTCCCCCGGGATAAAAATGCCTAGCTGGCGACTCTTTCTTTTCTTGTGAGTTCACTCCTGTGTGTTCTCACATCCTCTTTTCGCCGACCGTTCGCGTCTGTACCTCATTTGAGCCAGTCTCATCTTTTGGGAGCGACAGCTTGGCGACTCTGCTGGGGAGCCTTATACTGTAACCAGGGCTTTTGGTTCTTTTTGTGGGTTCCTCCTAGCGCTTGTTTGATTTGTGTTTGCTGGGGTGTTATGTGCTATTTGTGTTTGTATATTTATTTTGTTTATTGCTTTATGTGCAGTTGTCTTATTGCTTTCTTTATAGCTTTATATACATCATACTGTCATATTGTATCTGGATGGATCTGGTTTTGTTTTGGTAGGTGGGGTTCTACTGAGAGTTAAGGTCCTATACCTGGGACCTGAGTGACACCTAGGCTAGAGTGGTTCATGTTCTTTCCCATTCCATTTCGGTCTGGTGCGGGAATATGAAACACGGTTCAGATATGGGTTTCTTCTTGAGAACTCTGTGCTACAGATCTCCTGTAGTGCTAGGGCTATCTAAGAAGCCTGCTAAGTCTGGATGACCTTTATTATGACCTTCAGAAACTGAGGTGAATTAGAGGAGGATCTTTTATGGTTATTGTAAACACTGTACCTCCGGGTTAGAATTGTTTACACTTCTCATAACTGATCCAAGTCTGAGGATCCTTGTTTTAGAACATCACCTGTGAGGGGGTTGGGCTGTTTACAGGTACCCTTGACCTCAGCATACCCTGTTACTTTGTTTTGAATAAGAGTACTCCATTTTGGGACAGTTCTCGTGATTTTAACCCTGGACATGTGACTCTTTATTTGAGTCCCCCACCTTGGTTACTGGACTTATGAACCTCCATCTGGATTTCTTGAACATACATGGACTTATATCAAGACATTTGATCAGATCCAGCTTGATCACAAACCCTTGCATATCATTTGCATACATCATCATTGCATCATTTAACATTTGCTTATTTGTTTTTCAAGGTATCCACATCATATATTTTGGCTTGGTTTTGACCCCTTTATCTGATTAGACCCCTGCCCACCAGCTATCTGTTACAGCCATTCTCACCAGTTGCCTGCTTCAGCTACTGTCATCACCAGTATCAGCCTGTCAGTGGCTCATCACCAGCATCAGTCTTCATCATCAGCAGTTATTTTCAGCTCTTCATCAGCAAACATGGCACCCAAGAAGAGCAACATCTCATATCATTTCTTTGAGCCTGAGCTGACTGGCATCAGGAAGGTCCAGGCCCTTATTACTCCAGACCATATACCACTATTCAGAGAACATTATGGAGGCATCCTTGATGTGGTTATGGATTTGTACCCTTCTCATAGGAGCTTGATTCACACTTGTCTACAGTTCTATGATCCTCCTTTGAGATGCTTCACCTTCCAGAATTTTCAGTTGGGACCCTTGTTGGAAGAGTATTCATCACTGATTGGTGTACCTGTCAGGGGTGGTGTCCCCTTCAACCCTGAGATGGCTTTTCCCAGTAATGAAGAAGTGGCAAAAGCACTGTATCTGGAACCTATACTGATTGAGCAGAACATGACAACCAAGGCTGGAATCTTTGGTCTACACTTGGATTTCTTGACTTCTCAGGCTATCCTGAAGGCCTCCTTGGGAGAATGGAAGGCAGTCTGTGCTTTGTTAGCCCTCAGCATATATGGGGTTATACTTTTTGCAGATGAGCCTAAGTTTATTAGCAAGAATGCCATTCACCTTTTCATTCTGAGGAACCCAGTGCCCACCTTACTAGGAGATTTCTACTACTCTGTTCACCAAAGGAATGAAAAGCAAAGAGGAAGGTTGGTGAGATGCTGTGCTCCCCTGTTCCATACCTGGCTGCTCAAGCACTTGCCCAAAACTGATGCATTCTTGAATCCTCACCAACAGAAGAATTGGGCTAGAAGACTTATTGCCTTGACCTCAGATGACATCAGGTGGTGCACTCAGAGCACCAAGGGCAGGGACATCATTACTAGTTGTGGGCAGTTCCCCAATGTACCTCTGATAGGAGTGAAGGGTTGCATCAACTACAATCCTCTGCTATTCAAAAGACAATTGGGCTATGCATTGGTCCACCCTCCTAGAGCACAAGACTTGGCTGAAACCCTTTATTGTGAGATTAAGCCTAATCTAGCTGTTGTCAGGCAAGCATCCTGGGCTTGGGACAATGTCCAGACCAAAGGGATGGCCATTCTTGGGAGATGCAACAATGTGGCCTCAGCACAGTATCATGAATGGTCTCATGTCAGGGCTCAAATTTCTGGGATGCCCTTCACCATTGAGGATGCACCTGGACCATCCACAGCACCACCTCCGGCCACTGTCAGCTTAGAGGAATTCGAGAAACTGAAAGAGAGGAATGAAAACCTGACTCAAGCTCTGCAAAAGACCCTCTGGGAGAGGAGTGATGGTCGTCTGGACATTGAAAGGTTGGAAAAGCTTAAGGTGGAGCATCTAGCCAGGATTGAGAAGTCAGAGGACTACATCAAGAAGTCAAGAGCTAGGGAGCAGATTTTGAAGAATGCCTATAAAGAGGCCCAGTTCCAGAAGGCTAGGACTGATCTCTATCTGAAAGAAAGTCAAGCTAGGTGGGTCAGAATCACTGAAGCTCGCACTCAGGAAGATAAGAGAACTCATGACAAGATTGAGCAGTTGGAGGCTAATGCAAAGGAGCAACAGGAAGCCTTGCTAGCAGCCCAGAAGGAAATCTCAGAATTGAAGCTTAGGGCTAGTGTGAAGAGGTCAAAGGACCAAAGCAGGCACAAGAGGTTGACCACTGCTGTTGCCACCAGGAATCTTCTCATCAGGAATCTCACAGAGCATCCAGCTGACCCTGTCACTGAAGCACTTCTGAAGGAAGTTCAGGAGGATGAGTTTGGTCTTGGTGTCTGACTTTTGCTTGTTGTTGCTTTCATTTCATGTATTTTGCTTTTTATGTTGTGTTTTGATCCCTCAGGGGCATGAATTGTAAAAAAACAAACTATGTATCATTCACTTTTTGTAATATATTCACTAGTTTGTTTCATTTGAATCTCTTTCTCCTGAGCAACATCAAAAAGCATCTTCCTCGGGGTCTGGAAAGGTCAAAACCAAGTGCCAAGCCGGATACCTTGGAAACAAATAAGCATACTGCATTGCATACTAACCTTTTGTTTTGTTTTGTAGGCTTTTGTTTTGTTTGTTACTAACTCTGTTGTGGTTCAGGAACTATTGCTCGCCGTCGGGTGTTCCCACTCAACCGTCCGCACAGATATCCCACTCGCAACAACCTTCCGGGTATACAGATGGACCAGGTACAACAGGATCTTACAGAAGTCAGGACTCAAATGGCCAATGAGAGGTTGGAAATGAGAAATCAGATGACTCAATTCATGGAGGTGATGAATGGCTTGGCTCAGAGCCAAGAAAGATTAAGGGCATTGGTAGAAAGGCAGACCCAGGAAGACCCCCATCTAGGGACTGGAGGAACGAGCAACAATGAGAGGGTTCAACCTCATGTTAATCCACCTGTGTATGGGCCCCACCTTCATCCAGAGATCAACATCCCTGCTAATGTACAAGGGAATGCCACTGCAGGCAGAGTATTACAAGAAGACCCCCAAGAAGATCAATTCACTGTGATGGGAGCTGGGGATGAAGCCTATGATAGAAGGCTAGATGAAATTGCTGAAAAATTGAGATCTCTGGAGTCTCAAAATTCCCTGGGCTTTGATGTCATGGACATGGGATTAGTGGACGGGGTCAGGATTCCCCACAAGTTTAAACCTCCGTGCTTCGAGAAGTACAACGGAACTTCCTGTCCACGAACCCACTTGCAATCTTTTCTGGGGAGGTTGAAGGCATACACCATGGATGAAAAACTGTGGATGTTTTATTTCGAAGACAGTTTAACAGGGGCTTCAAGGGAATGGTACTCTCACTTGACCAGAGCAACCATCAGATGCTGGAAGGACCTGGCTGAGGCCTTCATTAGACAATACCAGTACAACTTGGATATGGCTCCCAACAGGACCCTCCTGATGGGAATGTCTCAATCGTCCAGGGAAAGCTTCCGGGAATACGCCCAGAGGTGGAGACAGCTTGCTGCTGCTGTCCAGCCACCCATGTCGGAAAGGGAGATGGCTGACATGTTTATGAACACCCTCCAAGGGACATACATTGATAGGCTAGCTGCCTTTTCTTCCACCAGCTTCGCCGATGTAGTTATAGCTGGAGAAAGAATTGAGAGCCTTCTAAAGATGGGTAAGATTTCCGACAATGGAGTGAGCTCGTCCAGCAACCCCAGAAAGCCTTTTGTGGGGCCAAGAAGAACTGGTGAGACTAATGCTATCCATGCCAGCAGGGGCAGGCCCCAGTATGTTCATAGGTCAGTGGCAGCTGTCACTATTATCGCTCCAATTCATCAACAACCAACATACCAACCACAACAACAACCCCACTACCAGCAACAAGCTCAGTATCCACCTCAGAGAAATTATAACAACAACAACACCAGCAACAACAATCAACAAAGACCTTTTCAACAGAGACCATCACAGGCCAATAGGGTGATTGATCCGATCCCTATGCCTTATGCCGCTTTATTGCTACAACTCCTGAAACTCAACCTGGTTGAGCTAAGGACGTTGGCACCTCCAGATCCTGCCAGTCTGCCCAGAAATTATGACGCCAGCGCCAAATGTGCTTTTCACTCCAACGCACCTGGCCACAGTACAGAGAAATGCAGAGCTTTGCACATGAAAGTGCAGGATCTAGTGGATTCCAAAGCTCTAAACTTTGCACCCCCGCCAAATGTCAGCAAGAACCCCATGCCCAACCACGGAGGACCCAGAATTAATGCTATTGAGGAAGATAAGCCGTCTTTCTTGATAACCAGTGTGGGGCAGATTCGGACACCCCTGGTAGAGATTAAAGCTCAACTCCTTGAATGCCAGATATTCCCCGGGTGTGAGCTCGGGTGCGGTTATTGCAACATTTCGGTAAATGGGTGTGATAACCTGAGAAGCGGCATAAATGGTCTTATCCAGAGTGGCTTACTTCAAATCACAACATCAATACCTACAAATCCAGCAATCTCCTTAACAACAATTCTCGAGTCTTCTACAACTGCAACAACAATTGTTCCAAACAACTCTTCAATCTCATCAACAAATGCTTCATCTGTCACTTCAACGGACCAAATATCAACAACCATCTCTTCTACAACTTCAACACCCATCCAGTCAACAGTGCCTCCTACAACATCAACAACAATTAATGAAAGTGTCTCAACGGTTACAATATATTATGATCCTGCAAATGTTCCCGCCAATAACTCACAAAATGATACTCCTGTCAGAGCACCAGTTACAATATACTATGATCCGCACACTATCGTGGTCCCTTCTGCAGCTGCTATCAGTCCAGTCACTATCACAGTGCCTGGGCCAATTCCTTACGAGAGCAATAATGCCATCCCTTGGCATTATGGCTCAGATCTATACTGCGAGGGGCAGAAAATCACTTTGGAATCATCAACTTCTTCACCTCAGATAGACAATGTGGGGGGAGGCGGAGGCTTTACTCGAAGCAGACGTCTCTTCGCCCCGCAAATTCCAAGACCTATTGCTGAAGCAGAAGCTGCTGCCAAGGCAAAAGGGAAGGGCATGGTGCAAGAAGAACAAGTTGCTAAAGAATCTTTAAAGACCCCTTTTGACCAAGAGGTTGATGAATTCATGAGAATCATCAAGAAAAGTGATTACAAGATAGTGGACCAGCTTCACCAGACACCTTCCAAAATCTCCATTTTATCATTGCTGATGTGTTCCGAGGCTCATCGGAACGCACTATTAAAAGTCTTGCACGCAGCTTATGTGCCAGAGGAGATTACCGTCAATCAGTTAGAGGCAGTGGTTGGAAATGTCAACGCTAGTCATGGAATGGGATTTACCAACACTGATTTGACAACGGAAGGTCGCAATCACAATAAGGCTTTGCACATTACCTTGGAGTGTAAGGGTGCAGTTCTTTCTCACGTACTGGTGGACACAGGGTCATCCCTCAATGTCCTACCTAAGAAAGCCCTTGTGAAGCTGGAGCATGATGGATTGGCATTACGCCCAAGCAACTTGGTAGTGAGAGCCTTTGACGGTTCTAAAAGATCAGTTTTGGGAGAGATAGAGTTGCCTATAATGATTGGCCCACAGATTTTCAAAACGACCTTCTTCGTGATGGATATACAGCCTGCCTACAGCTGTCTATTGGGTAGACCATGGATACACGCCGCTGGCGCCGTGACGTCAACCCTTCACCAGAAGTTAAAATTCGAGTGGGAGGGCCAAGTCGTTACTATTTGTGGAGAGGAAGATATCTTTGTTAGCCATCTGGCTACATACAAATACATTGAGATGGATGGGGAGATCCACGAAACTATGAGTCAAGGGTTTGAGGCCTTGAACATAAACGAAGCATCCGCTGTACCTGGAACCTCAATGACATCTTATCAGCAAGCCAGGAAGGTTGTTGAAGAGGGGACTGCCCAAGGCTGGGGCAAGTTGCTACCTGTAGAGAAGAAGGAGGATAGATTTGGGTTGGGTTACAAACCAACTCAACAAGATCAAGCAGAGGCTGATAAGAAGCCCAATTTTGTCAGTGGGGGGATGCTCACCCCAGATGCAGTGAACAACTTGGAAGACGAGGATGAAAGCGACCGCAACCTGGAGAGCTGGATACGTCCAAGGATCCCGGGGAGCCAAGTCCTTAACTGGTCTTCCCAAGAAATTATAAGGGTTACTCCTGCAGAAGAGTGCCTTTCAGACCGCACCGACAACAGCACGGCTACGACCTCGTATGACTTTGACAATCCAATCAATCAAGCTGATGAAGGGGTTGAAGAAGGTTATGAGCTTCCTGAAGAGCTAGCCAGGTTGTTAAGGCAAGAGGATAAAATTATCACTCCTCATCAGGAGGAGGTCGAGGCGATTAATCTTGGTACCGATGAAGATGTGAAAGAAGTTAAAATCGGAGCCTGCTTACAAGACTCAGTGAAGGGACAACTGATTGACCTGCTTCGAGAATATGTGGATGTGTTTGCTTGGTCTTATCAAGATATGCCAGGGTTGGACACCGACATTGTTGTGCACAAGCTGCCTTTAAGAGAAGATTGCCCGCCGGTTAAACAGAAATTGTGCCGTACTCGCCCAGACATGGCAATGAAAATCAAAGAAGAGGTACAAAAGCAGTGGGACGTCGGGTTCCTTGCTGTAACTAGATATCCACCGTGGGTTGCTAATATAGTACCTGTGCCTAAGAAAGACGGCAAAGTAAGGATGTGTGTTGACTACCGGGATCTGAACAGAGCCAGTCCGAAAGATGACTTCCCATTACCTCACATCGATGCATTGGTGGATAACACGGCTCAGTTCTCGGTATTCTCCTTCATGGACGGATTTTCAGGATACAATCAGATCAAAATGTCACCTGAAGACATGGAGAAGACAACCTTCATCACACCCTGGGGCATGTTCTGTTACAAGGTGATGCCATTCGGAGTGAAGAATGATGGTGCAACATATCAACGGGCTATGGTGACATTATTCCACGATATGATCCATAAAGAAATCGAATGTTATGTGGATGACATGATCGCCAAGTCCCTCACCGAAGAAGACCACTTGGTAAATCTGCTGAAGCTATTCAAGCGTCTGAGGAAGTACCAGCTGAAGTTGAACCCCAACAAGTGCACATTCGGGGTGCGATCTGGTAAGCTGCTGGGATTTATTGTAAGCGAGAAAGGGATTGAAGTTGACCCTGATAAAGTCAAAGCTATTCAAGAAATGCCTGCACCGAAGTCAGAAAAAGAAGTTTGAGGGTTCTTAGGTCGATTGAACTACATTTCACGGTTCATATCTCACCTTACAGCAACCTGTGAACCCTTGTTCAAACTGCTAAGAAAAGAACAAACGGTCAGGTGGAGCGAAGACTTCCAGAAGGCTTTTGAGAAGATCAAGGAATACTTACAAGAGCCTTCAATCCTTATGCCTCCAGTTGAAGGAACACCTCTAATCATGTACTTGACAGTATTAGAAGAGTCAATGGGGTGTGTGCTGGGCCAGCATGACGAGTCTGGTCGAAAAGAGTATGCAATATACTACCTAAGCAAAAAGTTTACCGACTGTGAACAACGTTATTCACTGCTCGAGAAAACTTGCTGTGCTTTAGCGTGGGCTGCTCGCCGACTAAGACAGTATATGTTGACCCACACTACCTTATTAATCTCAAAGATGGACCCAGTCAAGTATATCTTTGAGAAGCCAGCACTTACCGGACGGGTTGCAAGATGGCAAATGATTCTCACAGAATATGACATCCAGTACACATCTCAGAAAGCCATCAAGGGTAGTGTATTGTCTGAATATCTTGCTGAGCAACCTATTGATGATTACCAGCCTATGAGATTTGACTTCCCTGATGAAGACATCATGTTCATAAAAGCAAAAGATCATGAAGAGCCTATTCACACTGAAGGGCCTGACCCAGAAGAGGAATGGACTATGATGTTTGATGGGGCTGTTAATATGAATGGTCGTGGTGTTGGTGCAGTACTCATTACACCTAAAGGAGTTCACATGCCTTTCTCGGCAAAACTCACCTTTAACTGCACTAACAACGAAGCTGAATACGAAGCTTGCATTATGGGTCTTGAGGAAGCCATTGACCTCAGGATCAAGACTTTGACTGTGTTCGGGGATTCAGCTCTGGTAGTTAATCAAACCAACGGCAAATGGTACACACACCAGGATCATCTGATACCTTACAGGGATTATACAAGGAGGTTATTGACTTTCTTTACAACAGTCAAGCTTAAGTATATCCCTCGGGACGAGAATCAGTTTGCAGATGCTCTGGCTACCATTTCATCCATGATCAAAGTTCAAGCTGCCAACTTTGTACCTCAAATTTCAGTGTCCAGACTTGACAGACCAGCATATATGTTCGCAGCAGATGTTGTCAAGGACGATAAGCCTTGGTTCCATGACATTAAGTGCTTCTTGGAGGATCAAACATACCCACCTGGGGCATCTTCCAATGATAAGAAGACTTTAAGAAGGCTTGCTGGTAGTTTCTTTCTGAACACTGACGGTTCCCTGTACAAGAGAAACTTTGATATGGTACTCCTCAGATGCATTGATAGAACAGAGGCAGACTTGTTGATGCACGAGGTGCACGAAGGATCCTTTGGTACCCATGCTGGAGGACATGCAATGGCCAAGAAATTGCTAAGATCAGGTTATTACTGGATCACAATGGATGCCGACTGTTGTGCCTATGCCAGAAAATGCCATAAATGCCAGATTTATGCGGATAAAGTGCATGTGCCTCCCAATCCTTTGAATGTGATGTCTTCACCCTGGACCTTTGCTATGTAGGGCATTGACATGATTGGCAAGATTGAGCCAACTGCTTCAAATGGCCACAGATTCATCTTGGTTGCCATTGACTATTTCACCAAGTGGGTCGAAGCAGCTTCATATGCAAACGTTACAAGGCAAGTGGTAGCCAGATTTCTGAAGAGAGATATCATCTGTCGATACGGAGTCCCCGAGCGAATCATTACTGATAATGGTTCCAACTTGAACAATAAAATGATGGCAGAGCTATGCCGGGACTTCAGGATCCAACACCACAATTCTTCTCCTTACAGGCCAAAGATGAACGATGCTGTTGAGGCAGCTAATAAGAATATCAAGAAGATTGTGCAGAAGATGGTAGTCACCTACAAAGACTGGCATGAAATGCTACCATTTGCCTTGCATGGGTACCGTACGTCAATCAGAACATCCACTGGGGCAACACCGTATCAACTTGTGTATGGTATGGAGGCAGTCCTGCCTGTTGAAGTTGAGTTACCCTCCTTACGGGTATTAATGGATGTTAAGCTGAACGAAGCAGAGTGGGTCCGATCCCGATACGAACAACTGAGTCTGATCGAAGAAAAGAGATTGGTTGCAATCTGTCACGGGCAGTTATATCAGAAGAGAATGAAGAAGGTCTTCGATCAGAAAGTCAGGCTCCGAGAGTACCAAGTAGGAGATCTTGTGCTGAAAAGAATCCTCCCTCCTCATACAGACCACAGGGGCAAGTGGACTCCGAATTATGAAGGACCATTTGTAGTAAAGAAGGTTTTCTCGGGTGGAGCACTCATGCTCAGCACCATGGATGGTGAAGACTTCCCGTCCCCTGTGAATTCAGATGCAGTTAAAAAATACTTCGCATGAAAATGACCCGCTGGACATAAAAACAGAATGTAAGTCCAGGCAAAAATAGGGCATCCCGGCGAGTCAAAAACAGAATAAAAGACTCGGGAAAAAATAAGGGAAAAATAAAAAAATGTGTACACCCGCTGAGTTGAAAAGCCGCATTGGACAACTCAGGCAAAAATGGGTATCCCGATGGATTGAAAACCCGAAAGGGCGATCCATGCAAAATAAGGGAGTAGGTGAACAACTGCATTCTGAATTCGTCTGTATCACCTACAACTTGGTAAACCTCGAAAGGATCAAGCTTCACTCAGAATCAGCCTTCTTCAGAAAGCAAGACGAGAAGAACGTCAAATGTCATACGAGTCATAGCAAAGGGGAAGCTCCTTGAAGCGTCGTCAACATTGCCAGCATTTTGTTTCTCAATTTGTAACAATTTCTTCATTTTAGGAGATATGTTTCTTTGACTGTATCTTGCCAATTCAGGGCACATGAATTAATAAAATTAGATCTTTAGTCACACGTTGTCTAGTACCCTTTTATTTGCAAAAACGTCTGATGTCATTAATATATCGATTGCATAAATACAGATGCGTCTTTCTGAAACCACGTGCTTGCAGGAAATGTACTTATTCCCGGGAGTGTCTGAACTCTCATGATGGGATCCAGTAAAGGATACCTCGGGATTACTTGTGCGTCCCTCTGTCTTTGCAGGATTGCAGGTATTCAAAAGCGCAACATGGGGCATGTAAGCTTCATCCCAGCAAGCTGTCAAATCAACACTCACTCAAAGTGTTTTCTCCCCAGCTGAGTTGCCACTTGTTATTTCTCCCCAGCCGAGGTGCCAATCATTCTTCCTCCTCAGCTAAGTACAAAAGCCAGGGAACCACTTCCCCACAGAGTTTCAGCCTCTATCCAGAAGAGCAACGCATGAAGGAATCACAACAGAGTGACGAAAGCTTCTACAAACCCCAGCCGGGTCCCTCATTACCAAGGATGGGTCTATCAGTGACCTATTTCCCCAAGAAGATACATCTCATCAGATCTACCAATGATCTCATCCCCAGCTGGGATGTCCATTTCAAGTAGATCAACCAGAGGTCCCTGCAGTAACGGGATCCGAATCCTAGATTGGTACCCTTGCATAATCATGGCATTCGCATCATATTCACACCACAAAGTGTAGCATTCTGTCTAATACGGAGCATTACGGCAAAAATCAAACATATCGCATAATCATAAGCCATGTTCTGAATCAAGCACTTGTGAATAATGACAACCCGTCAAAGATATACAGAATGCTCCCCAGATTCTCCAGCGGAGAGCTAAAGCTAAAGCAGTTGCCTTGCATTCACAAACATCAGTATAACTTTCTTGACACCCGTCCGTTTCACTTTCCCCAGCACAGTAACCTAAACACTTTATATATCAGATATTTGTTTATACTATACTTTTCTCCTTTTGACACTCGTCCGTGTCACTCTCCCCAACAGGTTAAAAACCTGTCTATATGCCACTTATATCATATCAGATTCGACACTAGTCCTTGTTCTTTGTTAACCAGTTGGTACTCGTCCGTACCATCATCTCAGAACACGCGTTAAGCGTTTGTTTCTACCTGATACTCGTCCGTATCATAGTCATAAGGATGCTCGTCCGCATCTTTAACCCATACACTGTGTCAAACACTCTTGTCTTCTTGAATATAGACTCTCGTCTGTGTCTACTATTCCCCAGAAGAGTCCCCTTAGATTCAACACTCGTCCGTGTTCTTTGTTAACCAGTTGATACTCGTCCGTATCATCATCTCTGAACATGTGACAGTATTTGTTTCTACTTGATACTCGTCCGTATCATAGTCTTAAGGATGCTCGTCCGCATTTTTAATCTATACACGGCGTCAAAACACTTATACCTTTTATTTCTTGGATATAAACACTCGTCCGTGTTTACTATTCCCCAGTAGGTCGCCAGCAAAGCAAAATTTCTTTTCTATCTGACATTCGTCCTATGTCATGATAAACCCTGAGAGCAGCCGTACCCTGCTAGGTGATCGTCCTTCACCTCTTGATGATCGTCCTTCATCATGCTCATCCGATGGCCGTCCCCATCGTTGATCTTTTCTATCCGACATTCGTCCTATATCGTGATATTTAGCAGCCGTCCCCTGCTAGGTGATCGTCCTTCACCTTTTGATGATCGTCCTTCATCATTTTATCCGATGGCCGTCCCCATCGTGGATCTTGTTATCTAACATTCGTCCTATGTCATGATAAACCTTGAGAGCAGTCGTCCCCTGCTAGGTGATCGTCCTTCACCTCTTGATGATCGTCCTTCATCATGCTCATCCGATGGCCGTCCCCATCGTCGACCTTTTATCCGGCATTCGTCCTATGTCGCGATATTTTCGGCAGCCGTACCCTGCCAGGTGATCGTCCTTCACCTTTGATGACCGTCCCTCATCATTATTTCATTTATTCTTTAACCCGATGGCCGTCCCCGTCGTGGTCCCTTTTCCTTTTCCTGACGATCGTCCTTCATCAGTTTAGCCCGATGGTCGTCCCCATCGTTGTTTACATTACTTTATGAACCTGGTGGCCGTCCCCATCATTTTTCATTAATCCCCAGAGAGTCGTATAGCTTTACTAGATGGCCGTCCCCATCATAATCCCTTTTATCCCCAGCATGTCGGCCGTCCCCGTCATTGCTTTATTTCCCGCACTTTTCCCAGCGTGTCGGCCGTCCCCGTCATTGCTCTTTCCCCAGCAGTCGTCCTCTGCTCGACGGTCGTCCTCCGTCGCCCGCACTTTATAATATACTTTATTTTATTTTACAATCTATATCCCTTTTCTTCTTCATTCTGTGAGTGCAAATTTTGGACTGTCTTTGGTATTCAACCACAAGTTATCTTGTTCGCCTGTTAAGCCGTTGCTTACATCCTGCTCATCTAACTCATGTTTGAATAGGGGCAGCTGTAAACACCCCAAATTTTCCCTCACCCATTCACACCATGGCTTGTGATCTCCTCATATGCATAAACTCAATCATAGCATCTCATACCACATTTTTGATTCATTGCATTGGTTCTAAGTCATCTGCATCTAGGGTTTGTGATCTGAGCAATCCAAAAGCTTCTTGAGCCACTCCAAAGGTCATCAATCACTTCAAAGGGGTCCATGTATGGTCAAGCATCATATTATATCCTCTCAAAGTCAATAATGTCAAAGAATCACAAGAACTGAGAATGGCATGGAAGCAGAGCCAGGTTTAACTGCACAGATGACCTAGAATTAGGGTTTTGGTTTCAGAAGCCATAACTCCAAATTTTTTGGTCATTCTTGTTTCTATTGGTCTCTATATGGTATAGGGATCATGCATATCAATTTTCATGAAGAAATTCAATGGGGAAGTCATCTGATCAAGGGTTGACTTTCTAAGCAAGCCAGTGTAAAATCAGGGCATCTGAGGCCCTCAATGACCCAACCAAAGGGTGTTCTTCATCATTTTGATTGTGTATGATCTTTATTTGATCATAGAAGATGTTGTAAGTTCACAAAATTGAAGAATTTCAAGTCATTTGCAAAGTTGACTTTTTGGGAAAGTTGACTTTTAATGAAAATTGCCATTTTGGGAAACTTTTTCAACCCTTACTTTTTTATTCAAAAATGCTTCAAATGAAAAAACTTTGGTCATGAAAGTTGTAGAATGGATCATTCCCTTTTCAAAAAGTACAAGAACATGACCTAATTCATTTTGGATCAAAAGTTATGGCTTGTCAAAGTTGGCTAAAATCACAAAATTTGAAGTTTTCTACCAAAGAGGCATTTTGCAAAATGCTTTGATAAAGTGTTCTAAAGGCCTCAAATGTGTACCAATTCTTCACAACATGATCAAATGACCTCTAAAATTCAGAATGGGCCAAGGGATCACTCATTTTCATGACTTATGGAGCAAGAAATTTCAAAAGAAGCAAAAGTGAAGCAAGTTGCAAAAACTCACTCAAGTTTGAATCCACTTGCTTGCTGACTTCATAATCAATCCTAGGGCTCTCCACACTTCTTGCTGCGCAGGACACCCCATTTGTCCTTGGCTAGCTAGTAGCCCATGCCTCTTACACAAATTTGACATTTTGGCAACTTGAGCCATACCAATCACAGCAGTACACATCAACTCATCTGACCTATCACACTTGTTTATACAAACAGAAAGCAAGCCATTTCACATAATACACAAGCCTGAAAGCACCAAGAACACAACTCTCTCATTTTCCACCCCATTTGCAAAAGCATTTGAAACACTCTCCACAAGCTGCAAACACACAAACAAACTTCACAAACAAACTCAGCATGCTTCACTGATCAAAAACCACCCATCACCATAGCCTGAAACCCTCAGAAACCAAGATACGATTTCTGCCCCTCTTTGTGCAGAACTTTAGCAATCTCTCAAACCAACCATTATAAACTTCAAACAAGCATTGAAAGCTTCTCAGGAGGTCCATTGGAGTTGATTGGAAGCAAGAAATCAGCCAGAAAGTGCCAGAAATCAAAGCTTCGATTCAGGTAGCCATGGAAATTCATTTTTCCAGAACTCCTTTCTCTTGTTTCTAAGTTGATCTACATGCTTCCCTGAGTTCACTGAACATTTTATTTTTGAAAATGATTGAGTTTTGAGGTTGTATGCTTGATCTGAAAGTTTGCCCGAAAAAATGTTCTTGCTTGTTTCTCTTGATTCAGTGAAAATAAATGTTGTTTGGGTTAGGGTTTATGCTTAGGGATGTTCATAGATTGATTCTGGAGAGTTTGGTGAGGATTTGATGCGTATTCAGTGAGATAGTGATTTTGGCTTGCCGGAGAAGATGACCGGAACACTGTTCCGGTCATCTGAAAGTGATTAGGGCATTTAATTAGGGTTTAATCATAATTAGGGGATTTTGAATACTGGCTGTCCAGATGCGCGCCAAGTCCACTCCCGCGCGTGTGAGTTTGAATGTCAGCCTTTGATTGTGTTGACTTTTCCATTTTTCAGTTTAATTTCATTTTATTTTCATTTAATTCCATTTGTTTTCTACATTTAATTTAAAATAGCAAAACACTTTGAAAAATTCTGAAAATTTTTATCCAAGTTTTTATTAATTTTCAGAAACCAAAAACATTTTTATTTTTATTTTTTGCATTAAAAAATATTTTTAAATCATTTAAAAGATTATTTTTAATTAATTAATGAGAATTAATTAAAAATACTTTTAGGTATTTAAAAATCACAAAAAAATTCATGAAACATTTAAAATCATTTAGAAACATTGTCCAACTCTCAAACTAAATTTCTTTTTTGATCTTGATGTCTTTTGACAATTTTCCATGGAATTAATTTCATTTCAAGGCATTATTTTGATCCAATCTTCAAAAATTCATTTCTGCCTAGTCTTTAAGAGTTGGACTTTGATTCTTTTTGCATTGCATCTTGCATATCATGTAGTTTATAGGGTTAAATTGGCATGATTTGATCTTGCATTTTCAATTTGTTTGACATTTTTCTTGACAAGGTGCCTTGAAACCCTAGAAATCTTAAGAAATTCATAACCCTCATTAGGTTAAGAGTTAGAACCCCTCCTTTGGGCAGTGAGTTTGTATAGGTTTAGGTTTCCTTTGAATGCATTTTCAATTTTTTATCATGGTGTTTGCTTCTGGTTTTGATTTTTGTTTTGTGCATTGATCATAAACCCTAATTTTGGGCTTTTATTTGCATCAACCTTCCATTTGCTTGCATGCCATGACTTGCCATGACATTTTGTGCATCCATTTGATCCATAATGCATCTTAGGACATGTGAGAATCATGTTTGATCATTGCATCTTTCATTTGCCATGTTGTATGTCATTTGCATTTCATAACTTTTCATGCATGTTCATGGTTCTAAGCATGCTTCTCCTTCATCCATATGTTTGTATGATCATCCTCATGCCTTGTTTCATGTTTGCATCATCTCATAGCATCATTAGCATCATACTCATGCTTCTGGTTTTGGTTTGCATCATGTCATTACATCTCATTTTGCATTGCATTGCATTTCTTTCACTAACTTTTCAGGTGGTAAGCTACTTTGAGAAGTGAATTTGCCTTCACTTCTCACATTCTCTTTTCATCTTTCTTATGCATCATTGCTGCATTTTGTCTTGTGCTTGAGATTTAGCTTGCTCATTCTTGCTCTTCTTACTTTCTTTCTCCAAGTGACTTGTCTTCTTAAATGAAGTAAGTTACTTTGTTTCTCTTTGCTCCTTTCATCTGCCTCCTGGTGGTTTCTCTGAAGATCTCTCTTGTAAACCTCACAAACCTTAGGAACAACCAAGCATGACAATAATTAGGGTTTTGATTAGTCCCCCCATTTAGATTTTACCTTTGTGTCTCATTGAGTCTTCTCTTCTCACCTCATAATCAAGGACTAAACCATAAAGGCTTTAAGGCTTTGTGATTAAGCTTATGCCTGTATCCTTCTATTAGGATGGAGTGTATAACTTTAATCCTAAGTGTTAAACCCTTAATGTGTTTAAACCCTTTAATCAATTCATCTAATAATCATCAAGACATCAAGCTTGTAACTTGGGCCTTGCATTAGGGTTCTAATTCTTCCTTAAATGGTTAAGAAGGACTAACCCTAGTGTTAATGGACAAGTCCCCCTCAAGTTGTCTTACAAACCATAAAACTCACTTCTTCATCATATCATTAACTAAAATCCACTTAATAAAGGCTTTGTTTTGTCATGAGTTTAATCCTTAATCATGGATTAAGTTGAGGAGCTTTCCTCAGCTTAAACATTCTCATCTATTATCCTTCTATTAGGATGGTGTAATGAGTCTGTTTAATCCCTGATTATGGCTTAACCTCATTACTTAACACTAAACAAAAACCACAAAAACATCTAATTAATCACAAGTAGGTTAATGATCTTAATCCTACACCAAAGGTGTTTAAGTGTGAGAAGCTGACTTCACACTTAAGGCATTCTCATTACCCCTAATCAGAGGGAAGATGTGATGAGTTTACTAAATCCATTGGTTTAGGCTTAAGCTCATTAACTTATGACAAACTTCAAAAATGCAATAAAAGATTGAAAACTCAAAAACAAACAATAATCGTCTCCTCCGGGATTCTTTTCTCATATCACTCACTCATAAACGAGAACTTGCTTCTTCCGTCTAATGCAAGACAGTTTGCACCTGAGCCAGACAGGTTATACACTTGAGCATGGACAAGCAAGCAGTTCACAAGTCAATTCATCCTTTCAGTCTCTTTGGGTCGAACTACGGTGTTCTGACTTCCTCATTGCACGAGAGGATACGTAGGCATAACTTAACAGTTATCGAACAAAAGTCTCTATATATTCCCCCTCTTTCTAGCCTCATTCTTTAAGCCTCATAATCTTGAGCATACTCTTTTTCTTACACTGACACTTCACATATTCCATTCCACACTTCTTTTACACTGACACCTGTACACCTTTTTTCCAGTTCTTTTATACACAGATTGCACTGACACTACCCCTTTAAAACACAAATCTTTTAAGCGTGGATCCCGTCGAGTACGGCGGACAATCTGGGTGCTAATACCTTCCCAGGTTGTAACCAACCCCCTTTCTCAGTCTCTTTGGTTCGCAACCGTCTTATCCATATCTTTCTAGGTTTATGCAGCATTACCTTTCCCCCGGGATAAAAATGCCTAGCTGGCGACTCTTTCTTTTCTTGTGAGTTCACTCCTGTGTGTTCTCACATCCTCTTTTCGCCGACCATTCGCGTCTGTACCTCATTTGAGCCAGTCTCATCTTTTGGGAGCGACACCCTCCTCATATATTATTCGTGGATATATGGTATAAGACAGACGAGTCTTCTTTGAGAAAACCTGTTACGCCAGGTGCAATATTAACAATTGGTGCTTGAGATAGACGAGCCTTCTTCAGATAAACCTGTTACTCCAGGAACGGTAATCATTTTGACATTTATTCCCATAGTCAGGATTTTAAACCTCTTCAATACAGACGAGTATTGGGTGATCATCAAGATAACACAGACGAGTTCCAAAAGTCAATGATACAGATAAGTATCAGACGATGATCTACGAAACACAGACGAGTGCTCCAGGCGATGATATAGACGAATACCAGCCACTGGTACAGACGAATACCAGAAATTCAAACACAGACGAACATTTGGAGTAGCAATACAGAAGAATATCAGGATAATCAACAAATCCGCAAATAGAGATATAAACTAACACAGACGAGTGTTAGGGATGATACAGACGAGTATCCAAACAAAGCAGACGAGCTTCAAACAGATAACACAGAGACGAGTGTCGGAGAATGCAGACGAGCAAACACATATATTACATATCAAAACACAGACGAGTGCTGGGGAGTGCAGACGAACAACACCTAAATGATAACACAGACGAGTGTTGAAAGATGCGGACGCGCAGTCATAAAGTACGAACACAGCGAGTGCTGGAAAGGTGCAAACGAGCCACAAACAAATGCCTGATTGGCCACAAGAGTTATAACTCTGCAGGGGAAACACAAGTCAGGAGGCCTTGACACCTAACTCTGACTGGGGTGATGAATACCTGCCTGTATCATTATATTGACCAAAAGAATGGCGACTTCGTTGGGGAATATTTCACTGATGGGAGTGAAAATCAAATATGAACTCTATGGGGAAGTATCATCTTCAGACTTGGCTGGGAAAGATGCTTCAACTATGCTCTAGATGGGGAGAGAATTTTGCTAATTCTAAGCTCTGTGGGGACATCAGGCATTCAGCTTCCTGCTGGGCATACTCCACTGGGGAATAATAAACTGCTTGGGCTACCTGCCAATTAGCTGGGGAAACTTCTGCTTGGGAGAATGTGACGCCATCCTGCAACCTGCAACAACAGAAAACACAAGTGTGCCCCGGGGATTTCCATAGTATGATATGTTCATCCACCATCACCCGACACTCAAAGAGGGTTTCAAATGTTTCCCTGCAATGTCATTTTCTTTCAAATTATCACCATGTTTAAAATGCAATACTATTTTTGCCAAAAATTCAGGACACTTTGCAAACAAAAATAAACACAACACAACTTTTTGACTGAATATTCTTTTTATTTAAAGGCCTCTGAATAGGCAAAAAAATTTACATTAGGAAGCAACCACCTGGAAAGAGGTAGCCACCATAAAATTGAGAAAATAAACTATCCTAATGGCAATGGGCACGGCATCCCAATGAGTTCCATTTCTGCTATGACCAGCATGTCTTCAAAACTCTCCATTCTTGCCTTTGCTTTCTGAGAAGATGAGGGGGCCGATTCCTATCCTTCTGATACTGTCAAGCTGTACGAAATGATGATTTGGTTCAGATTACTCGAATCGCAGTTGTTCGCTTATTCCCTTATTTTGCGTGGATCGCCCTTTCGGGTTTTCAATCCACCGGGATACCCTTTTTTGCCTGAGCTGTCCGATGTGTCTTTTCAACTCAGCGGGTGTACATTTTTTTATTTATTTTCCCTAACTTTTGCCCGAGCTTTTTATTCTATTTTTAGCTCGCCGGGATGCCCTTTTTTTGCCTGGACTTTAATTTTGTTTTTGTGTCCAGCGGGTCTCTTTATGCGAAGTATTTTTTAACTGCGTCCGAGTTAACAGGGTATTGGAAATCTTCTCCATCCATAGTGGTGAGCATCAGTGCTCCTCTTGAGAAAACATTCTTCACTATGAATGGTCCTTCGTAGTTTGGGGTCCACTTGCCCCTATGATCTGAACCTGGAGGAACAATCCTCTTCAGCATAAGCTCTCCTACCTGATACTCCCGAGTATGTACTCGCTGGTCGAATGCTTGCTTCATTCTCCTCTGATAAAGCTGACCATGACAGATAGCCGCTAATCTCTTTTCCTCAATTAGACATAGTTGATTGTAACGAGCACGCACCCATTCAGCCTCATCAAGCTTCACATCCATCATCACACGCAATGAAGGAATCTGTACTTCAACAGGCAAGACTGCTTCCATACCATATACCAATGAGAAGGGAGTTGCCCCAGTTGACGTCCTGACTGACGTTCGGTACCCATGCAGCACAAATGGTAACATCTCATGCCAATCTTTGTAAGTGACAACCATTTTTTGCACCATTCATCTTTGGTCGGTAGGGATAAGAATTGTGATGCTGGATCTTGAAGTCCCGACACAACTCTGCCATCATCTTGTTGTTCAAGTTAGAACCATTGTCGGTAATGATCCTTTCGGGCACTCCATATCTGCATATGATATCCCTTTTCAAAAATCTTGCCACCACTTGACGAGTGACATTGGCATAAGATGCTGCTTTAACCCACTTTGTGAAGTAATCAAACGCAACCAAGATGAAGCGATGACCATTTGAAGTAGTAGGCTTTATCTTTCCGATCATGTCAATGCCCCACATAGAAAAGGGCCAAGGAGATGACATGACGTTGAGTGGGCTAGGAGGAACATGCACCTTGTCTGCATATATCTGGAACTTATGGCACTTACGAGCGAATGAACAACAGTCTGCATCCATTGTCATCCAGTAATACCCCGATCTCATCAATTTCTTAGCCATAGCATGCCCTCCTGCATGGGTACCGAAAGATCCTTCGTGGACTTCCTGCATTAACAGGCTTGCTTCGCGTCTATCCACGCATCTGAGCAAGACCATGTCAAAGTGTCTCTTGTACAAAACCCCGTCTGTATTTAAGAAGAAGCTAGCAACAAGTCGCCTTAAGGTCTTCTTGTCATTGGAAGATGCCCCAGCAGGGTATTCTTGCTTTTCCAGGAATAGCTTGATATTAAAATACCAAGGTTTCTCGTCAGACATTGCGTCTACAGAGAAAGCATGAGCTGGAGCGTCAAGCCTGGAGATGTCAATTCTGGGCACATAGTTCCAACACAAGACTTTGATAGACGAAGAAAGAGTGGCCAATGCGTCGGCAAATTGATTTTCATCACGTGGTATGTACTGAAGCTTAACTGTCTTGAAGAATGTCAACAGTTTTCTAGCATAATCCCTGTATGGAATTAAATTCTCTTGATGCGTATACCACTTGCCGGTAACTTGGTTAATGACGAGGGCTGAATCTCCGAATATATCGAGGGTCTTAATCCGAAGATTAATAGCCTCCTCTATTCCCATTATGCATGCCTCGTATTCCGCTTCATTGTTGGTGCAGCCAAAAGTAATTCTGGCAGCGAAGGGAAAGTGAACACCTTCAGGAGTAATAAGGACAACACCAACTCCACGTCCATTGATATTGACTGCCCCATCAAACATCAACTTCCATTTGGATTCAGGGTCTGGCCCCTCCTCCGGAATTGGTTCCTCGCAATCGTTTGCTTTGAGGTTCATGATGTCCTCATCAGGGAAATCAAACTTCATTGGCTGATAATCATCTTTAAGAGGTTTCTGTACAAGGTAATCCGACAATACACTTCCCTTGATGGCTTTCTGAGAAGTATACTGGATGTCATATTCAGTTAAGATCATTTGCCACCTAGCAACCCTTCCGGTTAACGCTGGTTTCTCAAAGATGTACTTGACAGGATCCATTTTGGAAATTAGCAGTGTGGTATGAGTCAACATGTACTATCTCAGTCGGCGAGCAGCCCATACCAAAGCGCAGCAAGTTTTCTCGAGCAGTGAGTAACGGGATTCACAGTCGGTAAACATTTTGCTAAGGTAATAAATAGCGTACTCTTTTCGACCCGACTCGTCATGTTGGCCTAGAACACACCCCATTGACCCTTCTAGCACAGTCAAGTACATGATCAAAGGTCTTCCTTCAACTGGAGGCATTAGAATTGGAGGCTCCTGCAAATATTCCTTTATCTTGTCAAAAGCTCTTTGGCAGTCTTCATTCCACCTGACCGTTTGCTCTTTTCTTAGCAATTTGAATATTGGTTCGCACGTGGCCGTTAGATGAGATATGAACCGAGAAATGTAGTTCAACCTCCCTAAGAACCCGCGCACTTCTTTTTCTATTCTCGGTGCAGGCATATCTTGAATTGCTTTTACTTTTGCAGGATCTACCTCAATTCCTTTCTGACTAACAATGAAACCCAGCAGTTTCCCGGAACGCACTCCGAATGTGCACTTGTTTGGATTCAACCTCAGCTTGTACTTTATCAGTCTATCAAACAGCTTCTTAAGGTTGACCAGATGCTCTTCTTCGTCTCGGGACTTAGCAACCATATCGTCCACATAACACTCTATCTCCTTGTGTATCATGTCGTGGAACAATGTGACCATGGCCCGCTGATAAGTTACCCTGGCGTTCTTCAAACCAAAGGGCATGACCTTGTAGCAGAATGTACCCCACGGGGTAATGAACGTTGTCTTCTCCATGTCTTCCGGCGCCATCTTAATCTGATTATATCCGGAGAAGCCATCCATGAAGGAAAATATCGAGAATTGAGCAGTGTTATCTACCAACACATCAATGTGAGGTAATGGAAGGTCATCTTTTGGGCTCGCTCTATTCAAATCCCGGTAGTCAACGCACATCCGGACCTTGCCGTCCTTCTTTGGTACAGGTACAATGTTAGCTACCCAAGGTGGGTAACTAGTTACGGCAAGGAAACCGGCATCCCATTGCTTCTGAACCTCCTCTTTGATATTCATCGCCATGTCAGGACGAGTTCTTCTCAACTTATGTTTCACAGGAGGACAGTCTTCTCTCAATGGTAGCATATGCACAACGATGTCGGTATCCAACCCTGGCATATCTTGATACGACCAGGCAAAGATATCCACATACTCACGCAGCATACCAATCAGCTCTTTCTTGACTTCGGCCTGCAGACTGGCCCCAATCTTGATCTCTTTCTTCACATCTTCAGTGCCGATGTTGATGATCTCAATTTCTTCTTGATGAGGCTGAATAACCCGTTCCTCTTGTTTCAACAATCTGACCAATTCTTCAGGGAGTTCACAGTCTTCCTCAACCCCTTCATCAGCTTGGTAGACAGGATTGTCAAAGTCATGTGTGATCATAGCAGGAATGTTATCAATGGAATCTGGATGATCAACACTGCACAAATGATGTGCTTATTTCAGAATTTGTTTATTTTGCAAAGAGACGCAAACACAAAAACAAAAAGGAAAAACACATTGCCATTTTTTAAATTTTTGTGAAAAATTTAAAACAAAGAAAGAGAACACAAATTTGTCTGAAAATGTCCTTTATTTCATGGTAAAACGAGTGCATAACAAACATGGTGGCCCAATACAATGGATCCTAGCATCTTGGGCAGAATGCTGGATTTGACAATGCAGCATGATAAGAAAAGGAAACAAATAAATTACTCTGAGTGCCAGGTAACTTGGACAATGTCTTCAGCAGACCAGTTCTTCAACTCCTCTCCGGGCGCACACGGATGAATCCAGTTGTCCCAGTCACCATCACTGTCTCCATCTTCATTAGCTGTACAGATTTGGTTGCGGTCGAGCATCCCAGCGCTTGTAAAAGTAATGGCTTTACCACTTGGAGTAGATCCACCAGGCTGATAACCCAAACCAAACTTGTCGTCTTTCTTCTCTAACTCCAGCAATTTGCCTCAACCTTGGGCGCTTCCTGATTGAACCACCTCCTTTGCCTGCTTGTAGGAATGAATGGAAGTACCTTCTTTCTCACTGCTCTTCTCTACTGGAGTCAGAATGCTGACGTTAACTGCTTCGAAGGCTTGACACAGAGTCTCATGGATCTCTTCATCCATCTCTACATACTTGAAAGTTGATAGGTGGCTCACGAAGATGTCTTCCTCTCCGCACACTGTGATTACTTGGCCATCAACCACATATTTCAGCTTCTGATGCAAAGTGGAGGTTACGGCTCCGGCAGCATGAATCCACAGGCGTCCCAACAAGCAGCTGTACACGGGCTGAATGTCCATAACATAGAAGATACTTTTGAATACTTGAGAACCTATTTTCACGGGTAACTCAACTTCTCCAAACACTGACCTTCTGGACCCATCAAAAGCTTTGACAATCAAATCACTGGGTCTCAGGACAATACCATCAACATTGAGCTTCATTAATGCTTTCTTCGGAAGTACATTAAGAGAAGAGCCTGTGTCAACAAGGACATGCGACAACACAGCACCCTTGCACTCCATAGTAATATGTAATGCTTTGTTATGGTTACGACCCTCTGACGTAAGGTCTCTGTCTGTAAAGCCCAGCCCGTGGCTTGCATTCACACTGCCCACTACAGCTTCAAGTTGATTAACAGTGATTTCTTGAGGAACATAGGCCATCTGCAGCACTTTCAACAAGGCTTCTCTATGTGCGGGAGAACACATCAGCAAAGACAGAATGGATATCTTGGAAGGCGTCTGGTTCAACTGTTCGACCACCTTATAATCACTCTTTTTAATTATGCGCATAAATTCCTCGACCTCCTTCTCAAAGGTACCCTGTCCAGCAACAGGAGTTGTTGTCTCATCAGTCACAGCTTTCTTTCCTTTAGCCTTTGCCGAAGCCTCAGCCTCAGGATCCCCTCTCAGAACTGGGGGAGAAAATAAACGACCACTTCTCGTAAAACCTCCGACCCCTCCGACGTTCACTACAGTCGGGTCAACAGCAACTGACTTACTCTCCACTTTCTGTCCAGCCACGTACACATCTGAGTCGTAATGCCATGGAATGGCTTTATCATCTGTATAAGGAACAGGCCCAGGCACAGTAATAGTCACAGGACTAACTTCAGGAGCATAAATGGTCACAGGCTCTCTTCTAGCAGGCATCTCAGCTGCATCATAGAATATGGTTATAGTGGACACATCATCAACTTCATTATCAACCTTGTCAAACTACAAAGATCCTTCATCAATCAGATTCTGCAATCCCTTCTTCAGGTCTTCACACCCATTCTCTGAATTCACACATTTCTCACAAACAGAACTGCATCTTGGAAACACCTGTCCTTTCAACAGCCTCTCTTTCACTACCAATAGCGGAGTCTTTACTTCTTCTATGCTCAGAATCAGACTTAATTTCTCACCATTATCCACAGCATGTATTCTAGCCCCTCCATGATTCAGAATAGGGTTTGAAGTAACATTCGGCGGTAGTGCAAAGTTAATCGCCTTGGAGTCTATCAGATCTTGAACTTTGTGCTGTAGCGCCCTGCACTTCTCAGTCGAGTGCCCGGGTGCCCCTGAATGGAAAGCGCATCTAGCATTGACATCTTACCCCACTGGAAGCTCTCCAGGTGGTGGTGGTGCCAAAGTTCTCAATTGTATCAAATTCAGGTCCAGCAATCTTGGTAGCAATGCAGCGTAAGTCATGGGAATTTCCTCAAGTACCCTATTAGCCGGGCGAGTCTGCCTTGGCTGATAAGGTCTTTGTTGATAGTTGTTACGTTGTGGTTGTTGTTGTTGTTGTTGCTGTTGAGGTTGTACTTGCTGCACTGGGCTGGAAGGGATAGTGACAGCTGCCACTTGCTCATATGACCTTCTATATCCTCGGCCCCGTCCTCGGCCAAACACATCATTAGTCTCACCTTCCCTCCTTCTTGGGGTTCCGTTGAAAGCTTTTCTCGCTCCATTAGAACTGCTCGCACTCGTATCCTGAATCTTTCCCATTGTTAACAAAGTCTCGACTCTCTCTCCAGCAATTACTATATCATTGAACTTGTTAGCTGAACAAGACGCCAATCTTTCAATAAACACACCTTGCAATGTCCCCATAAACATATCAGCCATCTCATTCTCCAGCAGTGGTGGTTGCACTCTGGCAGCAAGCTGACGCCACCTCTGAGCATATTTTTTGAATCCCTCCTTAGCAATTTGAGACATGTGTTGCAATTGAGTGAGATTTGGAGCCATGTCCAAATTATACTGGTATTGTCTCACAAAAGCCTCTGCCAGGTCCTTCCAGCTCTTAATGTTGACTCTGCTTAGCTTCATATACCATTCCAGAGAGGCCCCAACTAGGCTGTCCTGGAAGTAGTACATCCATAGCTTTTCATCATCAGTGTGGGAAACAATCCTTCCTACAAAGGACTGAAGATGAGTCTTGGGACACGTTGTGTCGTTGTATTTCTCAAAAGTTGGGACCTTGAACTTTTAAGGGATTCTAACCCCTGGAACCAAGCCCAAGTCAGTAATGTCAAATCCCAAAGAATTCTGAGATTGAATAGCCTTGATCTGTTCTGCCATCTCCTCAAACTTCCTGTTCATCTCAGCCCCCTGGCCTTCAGTTTCATCCAGCAACATGAACTGTTCGTCCTGTCCGTCCATTTGCACATTGTTTAGTCCATCATTGATTATGGTAACCCCTGGCTGTGTTACAGGGATTTCAACCTGACGGGCGCCCGCACCGTTACGATTACCTCCCTCAGCAGTACCGTTGTTCCTGGCTTGACTATTCTCAACCAACTCACGCAGACGTTCTTGATTCTGACCCATGCCTGCCATCATGGTCATGAAATTGTCTATCCTTAGTCTCAAGTCAACTAAGTCAGCTTGCATTTGATCCATGACTCTCTCTCTGTTGACCTTTGTTGGATATCTGTGTATGACTGGCTGTTCTCGAACTTTCCTGGGAGCTATAGTGCCTGAAACAGAAAAGACATTAGGAACTGGTGGCCATACCTGCAAAATAAAAAACAGTTGATATGTATGCAATGCAAGTTGTTTATGTTTCCAATCCCAGGTCATTCATGCCCCGGTTCCGGCATTTAGCAAAGAAAACCAGATGGATATTGATCCTCGACTTTCAGAAACCTTCGCATAAAAACCACACTCAAACCATAACAGCAGGCATAGAAAAATGGTGAACTGAAAAATTGCATAACATAAATCAGCCTATTAGGCAAAAATAACAGAATTCCCCGTAGGGTACAAGTTTCTAAGAAGAAAAGCAAACAACCAGGATTCCTACAACATGCCTGTAGGTAATCCAAATACAAGGGAAACAAACTAAGAAGCAAGACCACTGCCTGAGGATCCTGAACCTCCCTCACTAAGTCCCAATTCAGACCTAGCCTTCTTGACTCCAGCCATCAACTTGAGGTCTTCAATCTCTTTAAGTGCTGCTTCTAAGGCTTGCTGACTATCTGCTAACTGCTGAGTCTTCTCCCTTCGAATCTGGTGGGCTTGTTCCACTTCCTCCTTCTTGAAAGCTATCTGCACTTCGAAAAAATCTTCTTTTGCTTTGTAGCTCTTCAACTCCTGCTCTCTCTGTCCCTGCAACCAGACAATAGACTGACGAGCTTCCTTGAGAGTCTTTGAATTCTTCTTTCGTTCAGCTTCTCTTTTTGCTTCCATCATACCCAACCTGTGAAAGTGAGCTTCCCTTCCAGCAAAGTCTTTCTCTTTAGCCTCCAAGGTGGTCTGCATCTTCAGCAATTTCTCTTCAGCTTCATTCTTGGCCCGGTTGGCAAGATGGTACAGATTAACCATTTCGGTGTTCTCCACTCTGACTTCATGCAGCTGGGCTTCCAACTTCTTGAACTCTTCCAAAGACACAGTATCATTAGACTCAGCAACTGGAGGAACTGGAGATGAGAATGGCAGCAATACCCTTCTGGCTCTATCTCTCAACCAAGCCTCATACTCCGGGAAGGTCTGATTGTTGCACTTTCCAAAGCTAGCTATCCCTTCTCCCTTGATACACTTCCAAGCTCTAGCAACTTTCCTTACTAAAGGCATATTGTCTTTTACAAGGAAGTAGAAAATAGGGGTCAACTTAAATTCTTCTGGTACCTCTCTCAAGGCATATCCCAACTGTCTTCTTAACAAGATTGGATTGTAATTGATCCCTCCAGTTACTCCCAATAAAGGCACACTAAGATAGCTCCCACGGCTAGTGATGAAACGTGCACCGTGAAGCCTCTGAGTAATCCACCTGACATCCTTGGCAAGCAACGTTTCCAGCTTCTGAGCCCATACCAAGGTATGGTCACTAAGCACTCCAGTATTAGGTAGATGCCTCATGAACCACATATGAAATAAAGGAGCGCAACAACGAACTAAACCTCCCCTCTTCTTCTCAGTCTTGTAGTGCACCGAGTAATACAAATCTCCGAGCAACGTAGGCACATGATTCTTCAGTAAAAAGAGATGTATGGCATTCATATCTATGAACTTCTCCATATCTGCAAACAAAATAATTCCATAGATAGAAAGAGCCAAGATAGCACAGACAGCATCCCATTCTTCCTCAACAGCCAACTCTTCCACCTTCTTTACTAAAGCCTCTAAAGAAAACCCAGGTACACCTCCCTTAATTATGGTCAAAGAATTCACAGCAGAAGTGCTCAAATAAAGAGCCTTAGCAATAGCCTCAGGTGCAGGTCTACTTATCTCAGCATTGAATGGAATCTGGTCTCGAACAGGAACTCCCAAGATCAAAGCATACTCCTCCAGCAAAGGACCTAACTGAAAATCAGGAAAAGTGAAACAACGGAGCTGAGGATCATAATACTGAAGCAGGGTGTGAATGGCACTTCTCTCAGAGGGATCTAACTCTACCACCACATCCAGAATACTCCCATAAGCCTTCCTGAACCTCTCTACATGATTGGGTGTGATCAGCTTCACCATCTTCTTTAACAGGCCAACCTTAGTGTCGAAAAACTTGAAATGAATATTCTGCTTGCGAGGATCTTCCATCTCTGAAGAGGATACCGGAACCGGAAGCAAAGATATGAACCTGTGAATGAAAACAAAACATGATTAATGATGAAATGATGCAATGCAAATGCAAATGCAAAGACATATGATCCATCTGGGACTGTCTGGAATCTGGATATCAAGGCCAAGTGATCAGAAACCCAAATCCTCTGAATAACAACCCATAAACCCTCAGATAATCTCAGATACACCCAATCCAGAACCAGATAAACTCAAGAACTTCAGAACCAGAGTAACTGTATTAGAACATGAAACTGCACTGGTAACAAAGGTATGATGAGGTCAAGGGTTCCTGCAAACCTATAAACCCCTCTCAATCTCATAGGTGTGCTCCAGGTCAAACATCACAGACTCTCAAAGCCGAATAGCAATAATACTTTTACCATTTCCGAGAAATGGCTCATGACCAAATCAGGGAATCGGTTTGGCATTATGTACTACGCAGGGAGGCCTCAGCTGAGTCCAGGAAGAACAAGCATCCCTTATAAGTCCCCGGCTTCAGGCACTGAAATCGAGAAACAATAGTATATTCAGCCCATAGGATACAATACTAATGCCATACGACCAGATGCTTTGTCTGAGTTCCTATAAGAGAACCAAGCCATCCTATGCGAGTCCCTAGTGGACCCTCGGGTGCGAATGGGTTTGCCACAACATGTGGTCTGCCACTGCCACCACTGGAGAGGGTTGTTTCCACAAAGGTTCTCAATGATCGGTCCCCAGATGCACATAACTATCAAGGTCCTATCCCGAAGTGGAGGAAATCCCCACACAAGATATTTCCAAGATGGTCGCAATCTGGGCGTGAAACACATCGCCACTCATCATGTCACATGTGAGTACAATATGTCCACTCTAATCCTATAGTGCACTCAAGCCGGGTACTTGGCTTATCTCTCAAAACAGTATCACCCGAGCCTACCAAACAGAAAACCAGTCCAGACAGTCCAGTATGATATATATGATGCGGAAAATAAATACTGAAAACTGTAAATAAAGCTGTAAATAAAACTGTAAATAAACAAAAGTAAAATACAACAAGCCACAACAAACAATCAACACCCAATGAAACAGAAACAAACAAGCGCTAGGAGAGACTCACAGGGGAACCAGAGATTCTGGTTAGGAGGTCCCCAGCAGAGTCGCCAGTTGTCGCTCCCCGGATTTCCATCCTGGTACAAACGCGAAAGTGGCGCGGAAAAGAATAGAGTCGCCAGCCATGCATTTTTATCCCGAAAGAACGGGAATGGTAATGCTTCACAAACCAGAAGAAAAGAAAAGGAAGGACACGGGTCCTGCGAACCAAAGAGACTGAGCTCGGGAGTCGGTTACGACCTGGGAAGGTATTAGCACCCAGATCGTCCGCCGTACCCGACGGGATCCACGCTTGCAAAGAAACTGTTTCAAAGGGTGAAGAAATGAAAGCTGCTGCAGAGAAAAGAAAATGAACTGGAAAAGAAAATTAATGAATGAGAAAATAAGGAGAAAAATGTAGGGAAAATAAAGATTGTGCTCGAACGGGCCCTACCCCGCTGCCTATGTACCTCATCAGGACAATGAGGATCAGAGACACCGTAGTTCCCCTAACTAGGGGTAGAAAAGAAATTGCTTGTGAATTAAGGCTTGAACTGCCTATGCCAATGCTCAGGTGTTACAGACTCGGACGACGAGTGCGTAACCGTCTTGCAAAGTGATAAGTAGGAGCAAGTTCGCGTACGGAGCGAAGGAGATGAGAAAAGAATTCCCGAAGGACAGACGCTTATTGTTTGTTTGGTGTTTTTTATGAAGCTTTTATGAGTGAAATTTGCATAGGTAAGTGTACCTAAGTCTTACTCACTGGGATGTGTACGTCTCACATCATCCCGAAATGGAATGCGCAAGAGGCACACCTATCTATGGAGGAAATCCCCAAAGCTAGTCCCACAAGTGAAGGCTCAGACACACTGACCTATTAACATTTATTAAGTGTTTTTGTGGTTTTTTGATTAAGAAGTGTTTTTTAAACTTTTCTTTGTGAAGTAATCTCATGCTAAGACCTATCCACCACAAGGGACAACCTACACCTCGCCCCGAAACGGAACGCGTGCAAGTATCTCATAGCAAAGTCTTATGTCACATGAAAGTACTCAATATTTATTAAAGTGAATTAAAAATAAGTTTGAAGATGAGAAGAGAAAGCACCCAAATGGATCTAAAGGTAAAACATCTAATGGGGGACTAAAGAATCCTAAGTGTTGTCATGCATGGATATCCTAAGGTTAGTGTGGTTTTCTATCCTAAAGAAGAAATAAAGAAGAAGAGAAGAAGAAGAAGAAGGAAAGAAGGAGAGAAGAGATGAGATTTGGAGATGTGGGAATCACTTCCACACCTCTCACTTACCATGGCCCCTGAAAAGGTTAGCACAAGCACAAAAGTAAAGCAAAATGAATATAATGACATGCCAACATCATACAAACAGATGTGAAGTCATATATACAAATGCTCAATGCAAATGCAAGTCAAAAGAATGAGGAGAGAAATATATAAGTCAATATGATGCAACATGAAACACATGGAAAAGCAAAGCAAACTTAATGAGATGCAAGGAAAAATGCACAAAACATGAACTCAAGGCACAAGACCAGAACTAAAACAAGTTAAAGAGATGCTTAAGAAGCAAGAGAGATGAGGAGAAGAGAAGCACAAGACCAAACAAACACATTATGAGATGTAAAGGAGCAAAGAAGTGAGGTGAATGTACATAAGAAAGAAAGAACTTCAAAGGTAAGCCAATCACAAAAATTCCAAGACACAAACCCTAAACCAAGACCAGAAAGGTACCCATACCCCAAAGAGACCCCAAATGAGAAGAAGAAGTTGGCACAAGTGCCCTTCTAAGCTAATGAGAGAGCTTATGATCAAAAGGAAGCAAAATAGGACAAGGTAAGAAACAAAAAATTCAAATCACATCAACAATGCAATCAAAAATTCCACAACTTAGGACAAATGATCTTCGAACATGATATAACAATGAGCCAAAAGGATTGGAAGAAATTCAGAAGCCAAGTAGGTCAAATGAGGACATAAACATGAACTAGGGTTATGAAACTTCCATCACAAGTCAAGGATCAAAACCAAATGAATAAGTTTCTAAAAATCAGGACAAAAATCACACACGAAGTACATCCTCTTAGGAATCCAGAGCAAAAAGAACCAACACAAAATTCAAAATGATGATCACTATGGAAATTCTACAAGGCAACATGCACAAAAAAGGAAGAAAAAAGAATTAATTACAAGAGGAAATTAATTGACACGTGGCTGATGAAAATAAATGGAAAAGAAAAATATAGAAAATTAGAGAAAACTCAATTGATCACCCATGAATTAATTCAGAATTTTCTAAGACTCTGAAGCATTTTTAATAATTGAAAACCAAAATGATATTAAAAGAAAATAAAAGAAAAAGAATTAAAATGAAGAAGAGGCTGGGAGGTGAGAAGAGTAAGGAAACACAGTGTAAAACAATTGGGCTTAGAAGGCAGGGGGTGTGGATAGAAGTGGAAAGCCCACTGGGTTGGCGCTGGTTCACAAGCATAAGGTGGAAATTCAGAGGAAAATAATAAAAAAAACAATGACCATCAGATTAGACCAACGCATCCTGTGAAAATTTCATTAAATGACGTGGCGCTTTAATTGGATGAGAGCTGAGGAACACACTAATTATCATGGGGTGAGACACATAATGATTATTTAGAAACAAAATAGAAGAAGCCAAGGCACGTGATCAGGAGGTGGCTTCATTAAAGGACGTGGTAGCTTCCTGAGCATTGAGATGAAGATCCAAGGGTGGAAAGGTTGTCTTCAACCTTAGAAACCCTAACATAAACATTTCCAGAATCCAGTGACCAGAGCTAGGGCTCCGGCACCAGAAATAACAACACATGAACAAAACCTAACAGAAATGAACACAACACTCCAGATTGACTAAACCAACTGCCCTGAGTTCAAATATGGCACTGAAAAGTTCAATAGATCAAAGAATCTCCTGGATCGAGCATAAACAGTTTGAATCATAAAAATTCAAATTCAAATATCCAGCTCATTAGTGCACCAATTTTGAAACTAAGACTAGCAGAATGATCAGTGAAGCAAGAGGATTATAATGCACACAGTCAATTTCATTTTCATATATGAAGATTTGGAAATTACCTGAACTTGCAGATCTTGAGAAAGCTTGCTAGAAGTCCAGATGATGAAGCCAATCCACTCCAAATGCACTCTAGTTGCAAAATAAATGCAACTAGAGTCTTGAATCTTGCTGGATCTGAGGATTTGCAACCAACTGCCCTGAAATGGCAAGGTGATGAAACTTGAGAATTAGCTTGCACAAGGGTGAGATTTGTGATCCTGAGCTTTCAAGGATGAAGGATCTGTGATTTGTTTTTGGAGAGAGCAAGTGTATGAAGAGATTTGAGAGAAAATGCAAATTGTGCAAGAACTTGGAAACTGAGAATTGAGAGAGAACTTGTCGCTCCCAAAAGATGATACTGGCTCAAATAAGGTACAGACGCGAACGGTCGGCGAAGGGAACAGTGAGAACACACAGTCGTGAACTCACTGGAGAATGAATAGAGTCGCCAGCTAGGCATTTTTATCCCGGAGGAAAGGCAATGCTGCATAGACCTAGAAAGAAATGGATGAGACGGTCGCGAACCAGAGAGACTGGGAAAGGGGGTTGGTTACAACCTGGGAAGGTATTAGCACCCAGATTGTCCGTCGTACTCGACGGGATCCACGCTTAAAGATTTGTGTTTTAAAGGGGTAGTGTCAGTGCAATCTGTGTATAAAGCTGGAAAAGAATGTACAGGTGTCAGTGTATAAGTGATGTGAAGTATGAAAGTGTCAGTGTAAGAAAGGAGTGAAATGCTCATGATAATGAGGCTCAAAGAATAATGCTGGAAGGAGGGGGAATATACAGAGACTTTTGTTCGATAACTGTTAAGCTATGCCTACGTATCCTCTCGTGCAATGAGGAAGTCAGAACACCGTAGTTCGACCCAAAGAGACTGAAAGATGAATTGACTTGTGAACTGCTTACTTGCCTATGCTCAAGTGTATGACCTGTCTGGCTCAGGTGCAAACTGTCTTGCATTAGACGGAAGAAGCGAGTTCTCGTTTGTGAGTGAATGAGATGAGGAAAGAATCCCGAAGGAGACGATTATTGTTTGTTTTTGAGTTTTCAGTCTTTTATTGCTTTTTGAAGTTTGTCATAAGAAAATGAGCTTAAGCCTAGACCAGTGGACTTAGTAAACTCATCACATCTTCCCTCTGATTAGGGGTAATGAGAATACCTTAAGTGTGAAGTCAGCTTCTCACACTTAATCACCATGATGTAGGATTAAGATCATTAACCTACTTGTGATTAATTAGATGTTTTTGTTGTTTTTTTTTAGTGTTGAGTAATGAGATTAAGCCATAATCAGGGATTAAGCAGACTCATTACACCATCCTAATAGAAGGATAATAGATGAGAATGTTTAAGCTGAGGAAAACTCCTCAACTTGATCCATGATTAGGGATTAAACTCATGACAAAACAAAGCCTTTATTGAGTGGATTTTAGTTAATGATATGATGATGAAGTGAGTTTTAGGGTTTATAAGATAACTTGAGGGGGACTTGTCCATTAACACTAGGGTTAGTCCTTCTTAACCAGTTAAGGAAGAATTAGAACCCTAATGCAAGGCCCAAGTTACAAGTGAAGTCTTGATGATTATTATGTGAATTAATTAGAAGATTTAAACACATTAAGGGTTTAACACTTAGGATTGAAGTTATACACTCCATCCTAATAGAAGGATGTAGGCATAAACTTAATCACAAAGCCTTAAAGCCTTTAGGGTTTAGTCCCTGATTATGAGATGGGAAGAGAAGACTCAAAGAGACACAAAGGTAAAACTAAGTGGGGAGACTAATCCAAACCCTAATCATTGTCATGCTTGGTTGTTCCTAAGGTTTGTGAGGTTTACAAGAAGAAGTCTTCAATGGAACCACCAGGAAGCAGATGAAAGGATCAGGAGAAGCAAAGTAACTTGCTTCATTTAAGAAGTCAAGTCACTTGAAGAAAGAAAGTAAGAAGAAGAAAAATGAGCAAGCACAAACTCAAACACAAACAAAAATGCAGCAATGGATGCAAGAGGGATGAAAAGAAAAGTTATGAGAAGTGAAGGCAAATTCACTTCTCATCATCACTTACCACCTGAAAGATTAGAAAAGAAATGCGATGCAATGCAAAATGGGATGAGATGACATGATGAGAAACAAAACCAGAAGCATGTACATGATGCTAATGATGCAATGAGATGCTACAAACATGAGGCAGCACATGGAAATGATCATACAAGTTCATGAATGCAAGAGAAGCAACTTAGGAACCATGAACATACATGAAAAGTTATGAAGTGCACATGACATACAACATGGCAAATACATGATGCAATGATCAAACATGCTTTCAATATGTCTTATGATGTCAAATGAATCAAATGGATGCTTGAAACGTCATGGCAAGTAATGTTATGCAAGAGAATGCAAGATGGATGCACATGGAAGCCCAAATTAGGGTTTATGAATCATTCATCAATCAAAAACCAAAAACAGAAGCAAACCCTAAGATAAAAAATGGAAAATGCCACACAAAGGACCCCTAACCCTATACTAACCCAATGCCCAAAGGAGAGGTCTCAACTCCTAACCTAACCCAAGATATGAATTTTACAAGTTATTAGGGTTTTTAGGGTTCCTAAACAAGAAAATTATCAAACAAATTGAAAATGAGGAATCAAATCATGGCCATTTTATCTCAAAAACTACATGCTAAACACAATGCAATGCAAGAAGAATCAATGTCCAACTTGTAGATGTTTAAGAATTGGCAGAATTTTTGACCAAACAAGAAATGTTAAATTCAGTTCAGAATGTCCTATCAGATGTTGGGACATTATCAAACAGAGTATGTGAATTTATTTCAGGATGTCTCATCAGATGTTGGGACATTGTGTGAATAAATTAAGTTCAGTTTTTCAGGATGTCCCAACAGATGTTGAGACATCTCAGACCTGCTACCAGAATTAATTATTGATTAACAGATCAGAGATATTTAAGGAGAACTATCTGGAATTAATTAATGCTGGATAAAAACAGAACAAGGCGCATCTGTAGGGAGTTTTAAATTGAAGATTCAGATTAAAACAGAAGACCTAATGCACCTAGAATATAGGAGGTAACAAACCCAAAATTCAAGGTGACAGTTGCTGCACATTAGGGCTGGATCATTCTACAGAAAGCCCAAAATTCAGATACCTATTTAAACAACAGAAACTCATAGAATTGAGTACGAATTTCAGAAGACTAAATAGGGTGTCTAGTGTTTTAATAGCAGGTTGTTTTTATGTACCACTTTATGAGCTTTTAAGCAAAAGTGCATTTGTGACTTGATTGAAACTGTGAAGTAAGATCAAGCTGTATTGTTTGAAGGATGTCTTCAATTTCTGTAAACTTGTAAACTTGATCACTGGGTGATTGAGGGGGAGTGAGTAGGGTACTCTTATCTAAGTGAGTCTTAGGTAGAAATTGCATTGGGTAAGTATTAAGTGATAGATTAAACAGGGTGGTTTAAGTCTAGAATTAATATTACTAATAGTGGATTTCCTCCTGGCTTGGTAGCCTCCAGATGTAGGTGTGGTTATACACTGAACTGGGTTAACAAACTTCTGTGTTGTTTATTTTTCCTGCTGTTTAAGTTTTGGTTAAATTTGTCAAATGTCCTATTAAGTGTTGGAACATCTCTTAGGACATCTCATTACAGAATTTCAATTGGCATCAGAGCAGGCACCCTGCCTGTTTATACTGGGTGAGATCTAGGGAAAACAAATTCTGTAACATGGACAGAGATATAGGGTCAGTAAATAGACCACCTATTCTGGATGGATCTAATTATGACTACTGGAAGCCAAGAATGATTGCATTCTTAAAATCACTTGACAACAGGGCATGGAGAGCAGTAAATGTTGGATGGAAACATCCTGTCCAAGACACCAAAGATGGATCAAAAGTTCTGAAACCTGAAGAAGAATGGAGTAAAGAGGAAGAAGATTCAGAACTAGGCAACTCAAAAGCCTTAAATGCTTTATTCAATGGCATTGATAGAAATATTTTCAGACTGGTGCATCATTGTGAGCTGGCCAAAGATGTGTGGGATACCCTCAAGACAACTCATGAAGGAACATCAAAAGTAAAAATGTCAAGACTTCAACTTCTCACCACCAAGTTTGAAAACTTGAGAATGAAGGAAGATGAATCAATTCATGAGTTCTACATGAACATCTTGGATATAGCCAATACTTCTGGAGCCTTGGGAGAAAAGATGACTGATGAAAAGCTTGTAAGGAAGATTCTCAGATCTTTGCCAAAAAGATTTGACATGAAAGTCACAGCAATAGAAGAGGCACAAGACATATGCTCCATGAAAGCTGAAGAACTCATTGGTTCCCTTCAAACTTTTGAGATGGGAATGAATGACACACATGCTAAAAAGAACAAAAGCATTGCCTTGGTTTCAAATACAGATGATGAAGAAGATGATGAACCAGCAAATGATAAAAGCTTATCAGAAAACCTTGCATTGATTGGAAGACAATTCAAACAGATTCTCAGAGGAATGGAAGGAAAATCCAAACCTAGTGGAAGAAACACAAACTCTGAGAACAGAAGACCTTATGATGCTATCAAAAGAGTAAAGTATGCTGAAAAGACCAGTCAAGATAAAGGAGTCAAATGCCATGAATGTGAAGGATATGGACATATCAAGTTTGAATGTCCTACCTACTTAAAGAGGCAAAAGAAAGGACTCTCTGTGACCTGGTCTGATGAAGACTCAGGAGATTCAGAAGAAGAATCAGCTAAGCACATTGCTGCTTTAGCTGGACTGTGTGAATATGACAGTGATTCCAGCTGTGAAGAGCTTACTTATGCAGATCTTGAGCAAGCCTTCAAGGATCTGTACAAGAGAAGTACTGAAGTATGCAGTGAGGTCATAAAGCTAAAGAAGCAGAATGAAGTATTAGAAGAAGAAAAAGCAAGTGATCAAGTAATCATTGATACCTTAAAAAGTGAAGTAACTCTTCTCAATTCTAAGCTGGAACATATGTCCAAATCTGTTAGAATGATGAACAGCAGCTCAAATACACTGGATGCTATTCTCTGCAATAATAAACATTCAGGGGACAAAAGTGGACTGGGATATAACAGAGATGAAGCAAGCTCTAGCAAAACTACTTCAAAAACTATACAGTCAAACAAGATGTCTCAACAGATGCTCCAACATCAGAACACAAAGACAAACATAATGTTCCAACAGATGTCCCAACATTCTGGAAAGAACAAAATGAAGAAAAAATATCAAAGATGGAGATGCCATCACTGTGGAAGATTTGGGCATATCAAACCTCACTGTTATAAGCTACATGGATATCCAAATCAGATGTGTCAGCAACCTTCCAAGCAGAAAGTAGAAGGTACCAAGAAAGTGCTTCATAGAAATCAGCAACCTCCTAAGCAAAAGACAGAAGTAATCAAGACAGTTTGGAGACCAAAAGCTGACATTCAGACTGATCAAAGCCACATACACAAGAACAAGATCAACAATCAAGCTTGGAGATCAGCTGAACAACACTCAGAGCAGAGGCATCAAAAGAAATCTCAACTCATCTGGTCAAAGAAAAGTACTGCATACATAGCACATACATCTTTGAAAGTATCAGCTAAAGAAGACTGGTACTTTGACAGTGGATGCTCAAGACACATGACTGGATTGAAGAATTTGCTAGTAAACTTAAAGTCACATTCATCCAGATATGTTACTTTTGGAGATGGAGCTAAAGGAGAGATCAAGGGAGTTGGAACCTTGGATTGTCAAGATGTTCCAAGACTAGATGATGTGCTGCTTGTTAAAGGTTTAACTGCTAACCTGATCAGTATAAGTCAGTTATGTGATCAAGGGTACAGTGTAAACTTTACCAAATCTGAATGTATAGTGACTAACAAAGAACAAGAGGTTGTCATGAAAGGAGCCAGATCTAAAGACAATTGTTACATGTGGGAATCCCAAAATCTCAGTCTCACTCCAACCTGTTCTCTAGCTAGAGAAGAAGAAGTAAAACTATGGCACCAAAGGCTAGGTCATCTTCATTTCAGAGGCATAAAGAAGATCATATCTATGGATGCTGTAAGAGGTATTCCTAAACTGAAGATTGATGATGGCAAAATATGTGGTGAATGTCAAATAGGCAAGCAAACCAAGATGTCCCATCCAAAGCTTCAACATCTGACAACTTCCAAAGTTTTGGAACTTCTACATATGGATCTTATGGGACCTATGCAGGTTGAAAGTCTTGGTGGTAAGAGGTATGCCTATGTTGTGGTTGATGATTTTTCAAGATATACATGGATAAACTTCATCAAAGAAAAGTCAGATGTATTTGATGTATTCAAAGAATTATGTCAAAGATTGCAAAGGGAAAAATCCAGCTGTGTGATCAGAATAAGAAGTGATCATGGAAAAGAATTTGAGAATCAAAAGTTCTTAGATTTCTGCTCTTCAGAAGGAATCAATCATGAGTATTCTTCACCTATCACTCCTCAACAGAATGGGATTGTTGAAAGGAAGAATAGAACCATTCAAGAATCAGCAAGAGCTATGATACATGCTAAAAAGCTACCTCTGTATTTCTGGGCTGAAGCCATGAACACTGCCTGCTATATCCATAACAGAGTTACCTTGAGAAAAGGAACTTTGTCCACAATATATGAAGTCTGGAAGGGCAGAAAACCCACTGTTAAGTATTTTCATGTATTTGGAAGTAAATGCTATATTCTGGCAGATAGGGAGCAAAGGAGAAAAATGGATCCTAAAAGTGATGAAGGAATTTTCCTTGGATACTCTATAAACAGCAGAGCATATAGAGTATTTAACTACAGAACAAATGTTATCATGGAGTCCATAAATGTGATAATTGATGATGCTCCTACAGATGTCCCAGAAGATGTTGGAACATCTGCTGATATCAAGGTTGAAGCTGAAGAAAAGAATGATCAATATAACTTCACTCAAAATGATACAAGGTCAGAAGATTCAAGCAAACCTCCCTCCATCAGAATACAGAAGGATCATCCCAAAGATTTAATAATTGGTGATCCCAACAGAGGTGTGAGCACTAGATCAAGAGAAGTGATTTCAGGTTCTTGTTTTGTTTCCAAAATAGAACCTAAAAATGTCAAGGAAGCTCTCACTGATGAATACTGGATTTGTGCTATGCAAGAGGAATTAGGTCAATTCACAAGGAATGAAGTGTGGAATCTTGTACCTAGACCTGATGACATAAATGTGATTGGTACAAAATGGGTGTATAAGAACAAGTCAAATGAACAAGGAATTGTTACAAAGAACAAAGCTAGACTTGTGGCTCAAGGATACACTCAAATTGAAGGAGTAGACTTTGATGAAACCTTTGCACCTGTAGCAAGGCTTGAATCAATAAGACTACTGTTGGGAATTGCTTGTATCTTAAAGTTCAAGCTATTTCAAATGGATGTGAAAAGTGCCTTTCTTAATGGTTATCTTAATGAGGAGGTATATGTAGAACAGCCTAAAGGATTTGTTGATCCAAGCTGTCCAAATCATGTATACAAACTCAAGAAAGCACTTTATGGTCTGAAGCAAGCTCCAAGGGCATGGTATGAAAGACTTACCACATTTCTTATCAAGCAAGGATACAGAAAAGGTGGGATTGATAAAACCCTGTTTGTTAAAGATGAAGAAGGTAATGTCATGATTGCACAAATATATGTTGATGACATTGTGTTTGGTGGGATGTCTGATAAGATGGTCAAACATTTTGTCAAGCAGATGGAAGCTGAATTTGAAATGAGTCTAGTAGGTGAATTAACCTATTTTCTTGGTCTGCAAGTTAAGCAAATGGAAGACTCAATGTTCATCTCACAAAGCAAGTACTCCAAGAACATAGTGAAGAAATTTGGAATGGAAAATGCTTCTCATAAAAGAACTCCTGCTCCTACACATTTAAAGCTGACTAAAGATGAGAAGGGTGAGAATGTAGATCATAGTTTATATAGAAGCATGATTGGGAGCTTGTTATACTTGACTGCTAGCAGACCAGACATTGCATTTGCAGTAGGAGTTTGTGCAAGATATCAAGCTGATCCAAAAGTCAGTCATCTCAATCAAGTCAAGAGAATCCTTAAATATGTTAATGGTACTTGTGACTATGGCATAATGTACTTTCATGGTTGCAAACCTATTCTCACTGGCTTCTGTGATGCTGATTGGGCAGGAAGTGCTGATGACAGAAAAAGCACTTCAGGAGGATGCTTCTTTCTAGGAAACAATCTGATTTCTTGGTTCAGTAAGAAACAGAATTGTGTATCCTTGTCTACAACTGAAGCTGAGTACATAGCAGCAGGTAGCAGTTGTTCACAGTTGGTTTGGATGAAGCAGATGCTCACTGAGTACAATGTCCCACAGGATGTCATGACATTGTACTGTGACAACTTAAGTGCAATCAACATATCTAAAAATCCTATCCAACATAGCAGGACAAAGCATATTGATATCAGACATCATTTCATCAGAGATCTTGTAGAAGAAAAGGTGATTTCATTGGAACATGTAGCTACAGATCTGCAGTTAGCTGATATCTTTACCAAGGCATTGGATGCTACACAATTTGAGAACTTAAGGGGCAAACTTGGAATCTGTTTATGTGATATCTAGCAGTTAATGAGATGTGCCAACATGTCATATGACATTGGTTGGCATAAGGTCCAGATGGCAAAACTAATCTGGACAAGATCCTTGGGAATTCCAGCTCTAATCATTTGCACTGTAACGGTTACTTATTTAGTAACTGCTTATAATCAGCTATCAAGATTCCCATCCTACTATCACAAGCGATTCACATTAACCAGCTATTCTCCAGAAATTAAAAACCCTAAAGCTTTCTATCCATCTTCCTCAACAATGTCTCAAAACCCTAACTCAACTGAAGAAGTTCTCAATCAAGAAGACGTAGTTCATGCCACTCCCATTTCTGTAGTACCAATGCAATCAACCCCATTGGACGAACTCAGGGGAAGCGTTTCTCACACTAAAAAGGCAAGAACTCCAAAGAGAGGTAAAGATCAAGTCAGAAGCAAAGCTAAAGGCACTCCCTCTCCAGCTAACATGCTTCCTAAATCTTCACAATATGTGGATGATTCAATCAAGGAGATCGTCACTCAAATTTTGTTTGAACAAAGAAAGGTGAGTGGGATTTCTGTTCCTCTGAAAACCATGCCTGCATCTCAAGAAGAACAAGCTCAAGCTGCAGAAGAACAAGATGTCCCAACAGATGTTGGAACATCTGAAGATAAGAGAAAGAACTCATCTGATGTTGAGTTGGAACAAACTGAGGACCAGAATAAGACCTCAAATGAAAATGATGAAGAAATCTCTGAGGATCAGACCAAAGTCTCAAATGAAGAAGAGACTGCTCAATCTCATCCAGTGGTGAACCTGGAGTAGGACTCTGATGCAGAGATCATAGCCTCTGTTAAACCCAGCATAGCCAAAAGGCTAAGGTCCAGGAAAGGCAAGATGCAAGCTGAAGCAGCAATTCCTGAGAAGAAGAAGGCTAGTCCAAAGAAAGGCAAGGCTAAAGCCACTTTTGGACCATCTAAACAATGGAGTAAAGTCCAAACTCAGAAAAGGAAAGTTGTCACCCCATCTGACTCAGATGTTGAATCAGATGTCCCAACATCTCCTCCCAAGAAGAGACCAGCCCCATCTAGGGCTTCAACAGCTGTTCCAGAAGCTCCATTAGACAACATATCTTTCCACCATGTCTCTAGTGTGAACAAGTGGAAGTTTGTGTACCAAAGAAGAGTTGCCCTAGAAAGAGAACTGAGCAGCAATGCACTTGAGTGCACAGAACTCATTGACCTAATCTCTGCTGCAGGACTATTCAAGACAGTCTCAGAGTTCTCTCCCTGCTATGAACTTCTTGTCAAAGAGTTCATTGTGAATCTTCAGGAGGATTGCTCAAATGGTAAGTCCTCAGAGTTCAGAAAGGTATTTGTGAGAGGTAAGTGTGTTGAGTTCTCTCCCCAAATCATTAATCAGTATCTAGGAAGAGAAACAGATGGACCAAATGAGCTAGGCAAGACAGATAATCAAGTCTGTAAGGTGATAACTGCTGACCAGGTCAAGGCATGGCCTGTGAAGGGAAAGCTATCTGTAAGCATGCTTACCAGAAAGTATGCCATGCTTAACAGGATTGGAACTGTTAACTGGGTGCCTACCAACCACACTTCATCAATCTCAACTGGTCTGGCCAGATTCATCTATGTTGTGGGGACTCAAACCAAGCTGGACTTTGGAGCTTTTATCTTTGATCAAACCATGAAGCATGCCAGCTCCTCTGCAACCAAGCTACCAATAGCTTTTCCTTCATTGCTATGTGGTATAATATTAAGCCAATATCCTGGGATTTTAACTGAGAAGGACACAGTCTGCAAAAGAGAGAGCCCCCTGGCTTTTCACTACAAGTTATTCCTCAGTCACCATGCTGCAGATGTTGAAACACCTGCTGGGACATCTGCTGGTCCCTCCTCTGCTAAGAATCCAATCTCCAAGAAAGAATTAATTGCTGAGCTAAAGTGCACCTGCAAAGAGCTTGAAGCTAGAAAGAAGAAGCTGGAGGAAATAATAAAGAGGTTGGAAAGTGAAGAAGATCAGACAGCTGCATCTGATGAAGACAGTGAAGCTGGAAGTGAAGCTGATAAAGATGAAGACACTGAAGTGGAGGAAGCTACTGAGAATGATTTGTAATTCTGGATAATAGTCTTTGGCCCCTAATTTTGTGTCTACCAAGGGGGAGAACAACATCAAATAACATCAAATGTAATTGCTGTTTAAATGAATGAAATCTGTTTGTTTCTGCCTGAACTGAATAAGTGTGAATATTTCTGTTGAAACAAGACTGGACTCATATATGTTTGAGGGGGAGTAAAACTCAAATATGAATCAACAGAAAAGTAATGATATACTCTGATAAAAAGAACTTCTGCTGCACTCTGAAAACTAGGAAAGATGTTAGCCAAAAATTAGCCAAAGGGGGAGTTTGTAGATGTTTAAGAATTGGCAGAATTTTTGACCAAACAAGAAATGTTAAATTCAGTTCAGAATGTCCTATCAGATGTTGGGACATTATCAAACAGAGTATGTGAATTTATTTCAGGATGTCTCATCAGATGTTGGGACATTGTGTGAATAAATTAAGTTCAGTTTTTCAGGATGTCCCAACAGATGTTGAGACATCTCAGACCTGCTACCAGAATTAATTATTGATTAACAGATCAGAGATATTTAAGGAGAACTATCTGGAATTAATTAATGCTGGATAAAAACAGAACAAGGCGCATCTGTAGGGAGTTTTAAATTGAAGATTCAGATTAAAACAGAAGACCTAATGCACCTAGAATATAGGAGGTAACAAACCCTAAATTCAAGGTGACAGTTGCTGCACATTAGGGCTGGATCATTCTACAGAAAGCCCAAAATTCAGATACCTATTTAAACAACAGAAACTCATAGAATTGAGTACAAATTTCAGAAGACTAAATAGGGTGTCTAGTGTTTTAATAGCAGGTTGTTTTTATGTACCACTTTATGAGCTTTTAAGCAAAAGTGCATTTGTGACTTGATTGAAACTGTGAAGTAAGATCAAGCTGTATTGTTTGAAGGATGTCTTCAATTTCTGTAAACTTGTAAACTTGATCACTGGGTGATTGAGGGGGAGTGAGTAGGGTACTCTTATCTAAGTGAGTCTTAGGTAGAAATTGCATTGGGTAAGTATTAAGTGATAGATTAAACAGGGTGGTTTAAGTCTAGAATTAATATTACTAATAGTGGATTTCCTCCTGGCTTGGTAGCCTCCAGATGTAGGTGTGGTTATACACTGAACTGGGTTAACAAACTTCTGTGTTGTTTATTTTTCCTGCTGTTTAAGTTTTGGTTAAATTTGTCAAATGTCCTATTAAGTGTTGGAACATCTCTTAGGACATCTCATTACAGAATTTCACAACTCTTCATGGATAGGCAGAAATGATTTTTTGAACTTTGGATCAAATTAATGCATAAAAATGATTTTTATTCAATGAGAAATTCTTAAAATGCATCAAGATCAAAAAAGAAATTTGGTTTGAAGGTTGGACAATGTTTCTAAATGTCTTAGAACATTTCATGAATTTTTTGGTGATTTTTAAATACCTAAAAGTATTTTTAATAAATTAATTTCCATTAATCAATTAAAAATAATCTTTTAAATATTTAAAAATACTTTTGTAATGATAAAAATAAAAATGAAAATATTTTTGTGTCATAAAAATTATTAAAACTTTTGAGAAAAAGTTTCATAATTTTTAGACAAATTTTACTATTTTTAATAAATTATGCAAGTTAAATGAAAAGAAATGAATTAAAAATTAAAATAAAAGAAAGTAATCAGAAGGAGAGGCTGGGATTCACTCTAAGTTTGAAAGGGTTAACTAGCGCGCATCTGGACGGCTGGGATTGCATCTGATTATATTAATTTAATTATGAATTAATTAATCTAAACAAGTGGATTAGGGCAAAGCAAGAGGATCTGGGCCCTTCATGCGCGCGGGAAGTCCACTAAGTCAACCAATCTAACGCTCCACATTCAAACGCCCTTAATGACCTGAGTTTAGGGCTAATCACATTCAGGTGACCGGAGAGAAGCTCCGGTCATCTTCTCCGGCACCTCAAAAACCCTAAAACATGATTCAGGCACCTATTCCACAAATTAAGCACACCCAAGTGATCCTCTAACATCCTAGGACACGAATCTATGCTCAAACATCATTTAAACACCATGAATCACACGAATCGAAAGAAACAAAATCCACGGGCAAAATTTCAGAAGGATCATACAAACTCATTTCTCACTTATTTTTGATTCTGAAAGCATCCCCATGACCAGCAAAGCATAAGCAATCATATTATAACTTAAAATGCAAGCTTTGGGAGAAAGTGTTCATGTTCATACCTGAGCTGGAAGCTTCAATTTCTGGGCTTTCTGGACTGCTTCTTGGTGCCAACTTACTCCATTGATCCTCCTGATGCTAATGGCAGGCTTGGAATAAACTTAAGCAGGCTATTTTGAGAGGTTCCAATCTGATATAGCAGAGAATGAGCTCTGTGTATAGGCAGCTTCAGGTCAATGTGAAGGGTGGCTTTGACTCCTTGTGATGTGCTTGACTTGTTGGGGAAGAAAAATGGTGTGTTTGATGGCTGGATAAAGGGATTCGAAGAGTTCTGGTTTTAGGGATGAGAAATGGTGCAGCTCAGTTCAGGCTGGTTTCAGGCTTGAATCTTGTTGGTTTCTACTCAATGAAACACGGTGAAAAGGTTGATGAAACTTGTTGGAATGTTTGTGAAGTGTGGAAACAGATTCGAAGAGTTTTGCAAAAAGAGGTGTGTTTGTGTATGGTGTGCTAGGGCTTGCTTTAGGCTGGCCTCTTCTTATGTTTTGCTTGCCAAAGGATAAAATAATCAATTCCAAGTGGCCATAGGATGTGACATGGCCTGTGGTGATTGGGATGTTTGCTTTTGCCAAAAGTCAACTTTTTGTGTAAGGAAAGCATGGCTTGGTTCTAGGCTAGTACAAAGCATGGGGCTGCGCAGCAAGGGTGAGGTGAGAGGCTAGCATGGTTCAGCATCCAATGTTGCAAGTGGTAGGAAGAGTGATCATGAGTTTTGCAAGTTGATCATCTTTGGAAACTTCATGAAAATGCCTTGTTACACAAACCATGAACATGTGATTTTTGGTCCAATTCTGATTTTTTATGTCACCTAGAATGTTTGTGTAATGGTTTGATGCCAACTAGAAGTTACAACTTGCCTTGAAACATGATTTTGCAAATTTTCCATTTAGTGCACATCTTGAAAATCAATGATTTTTGCCAACTTTGTCACACCATAACTTTTGATTCAAGAAGAATTAGATCATGTTCTTATACTTTTTGAAAAGGGAAAAATGTATTCTACAACTTTCATGACCAAAGTTTTTCCATTTGAAACATTTTTGGATCAAAAATCAAGGCTTGAAAAATGACCTAAAATGACATATTCTTGAAAAGTCAACCATGCCCTAAAAAGTCAACTTTGCAAAAACTTCAAATTCTTGATTTTTATGAACTTCAACCTTCTTCCATGATCAAATAAAGATCATATACACTCAAAATGATGAAGATCACCCATTGGTTGGGTCATTGGGGGCCTCAGATGCCCTGATTTTGCACTGACTTGTCCAGAAAGTCAACCCTTGATCAGATGACTTCCCCATGGAATTTCTTCATGAAAATTGATATGCATACTCCCTATACCATATAGAGACCAATGGAAACAAGAATGACCAAAAAATTTGGAGTTATGGCCTCTGAAACCAAAACCCTAATTTTAGGTCAACTGTGCAGTCTAGCCTGGCTCTGCATCCACACCAATCCCAGTTCTTGTGATTCTTTGGAATTATTGACTTTGAGAGGATGTAATATGATACTTGAACACACATGGATCCCTTTGAAATGATTGATGGCCTCTGGAGTGGCTCAAGAAGCTCTTGGATTGCTCAAATCACAAACCCTAGGTGCAGATGACTTAGAAACAATGCAGTGAACCAAAAATGTGATATGAGATGCTATGATTGAGTTTGTGCATATGAAATGATCACAAGCCATGGTGTGAATGGGTGAGGGCAAATTTGGGGTGTTTACAGCTGCCCCTATTCAAACATGAGTTAGCTGTGCAGGATGTAAGCAACGGCTTAACAGACAAACAAGATAACTTGTGGTTGAATACCAAAGACAGTCCAAAATTTGCACTCACAGAATGAAGAAGAAAAGGGATATAGATTGTAAAAGGAAAATAAAGCATATTGTAAAGTGTAGGCGACGGAGGACGACCGTCGAGCAGAGAACGACTGCTGGGTAAATAGCAATGACGGGGACGGCCGACATGCTGGGGATAAAAGGTAAAGCCAAGACGGGGACGGCCGACTAGCTGGAAAAAGTAAGAACTTATGATGGGGAAGTCCATCAAGATAAAGCTGTAAGATTCTCTGGGGATCAAATGAAACATGACGGGGACGGCCATCAAGTTCACAAGGTAAAATAATCAACGATGGGGACGGCCATCGGGTTAAAAAGAAAAGGGACCACGACGGGGACGGCCATCGGGTTAATAAATGAAATAAACAGATGATGGGGTACGGCCATCAAAGGTGAAGGACGATCACCTAGCAGGGGACGGCTGCTCTGTTGGGGATAAAAGAAATATGATGGGGACGGCCATCAAAGGTGGAGGACGACCACCTGGCAGGGGACGGCTGTTCTGAAAATATCGCGACATAGGACGAATGTCAGATAAAAGGTCAACGATGGGGACGGCCATCGGACGAGCATGATGGAGGACGACCACCTAGCAGGGGACGGCTGCTCTCAAGGTTTAACATGACATAGGACGAATGTCAGATAACCGAAAATCAACAATGGGGACGGCCATTGGATAAAAATGATGAAGGACGATCATCAAAAGGGTGGAGGACGACCACCTAGCAGGGGACGACTGCTAAAAAAAAATCAACGATGGGGACGGCCACCGGATGAGCATGATGGAGGACGACCATCAAGAAGTGGAGGACGACCACTCAGCAGGGTACGGCTGCTCTCAGGGTTTATCGTGACACAGGACGAGCGTCAGATAAAAGAAATTGCTTACTTGGCGATCTACTAGGGATATAGTGAACACTGACGAGTGTTCACAACCAAGAAAGGAAAGTATAAGTGTTTGGTATTGTGTATAGACTAAAGATGCGGACGAGCATCCTTAAGACTATGATACGGATGAGTATCATGTAGAAACAAATACTGGCACATGTTCAGAGATGATGATACGGACGGGTATCAACTGGTTAACAAAGAACACGGACGAGTGTTGCATCTGAAGGGACTCTTATGGGGAATAGTAGACACGGACGAGTGTCTATGTTCAAGGAGACATAAATGTTTGACATGGTGTATGGGTTAAAGATGCAGACGAGCATCCTTAAGACTATGATACGGACGAGTATCATGTAGAAACAAATACTTGACGCATATTCTGAGATGATGATACGGACGAGTACCATCTGGTTAACAGAGAACATGGACCAATGTTGAATCTGTGGGGATATAAAAGGTGTATATGAGACGAGTATCTGTATAAGTATGAATAGTATGAGTATATATAGATGAGTGTTTTATCCGCTGGGGAGAGTGACACGGACGAGTGTCAGGAAAAGTATAAATAATAACAACAAGTATATGGGTTGTAAAAGTGTAGATGACTGTGCTGGGGATATGACACGGATGGGTGTCAAGAAAGTGTATATAGGTATATGTGAGTGCAAGGAGGACGTCTTTGGCTTTCTGCTGGGGTTATGACACAGATGGGTGTCGAAAGGAGTATATACTGGTGTTTGTGATTTGAGAGGCAACTGCTTTTGCTGGGGATTCTGGTGGGGATTTTTCTGTACGTTGATGAAACTGTCATTATTCACAAGCATGGCTTATGATTATGCTATGCGTTTGATTTTTGCCGCAATGCTCCGTGTTAAAACGGAATGCTACGCTTTGTGGGTAAATATGATGCAAATGCTATGATTGTGCAAAGATATCAAAACCGGGATCCGGGTCCCGTTGCTGCGAAGATCTTCGATCGATCTGCTTGGAGTAGACATCCCAGCTGGGGATAAGATCACTGGTAGATCTGATGAGATGTAATCTGCTTGGGATACAGGTCACTGATTGACATATCCTTGTAATGAGGGGCCCA